>CM066988.1:3432500-4773750 GCA_033977485.1 Hydrangea macrophylla | reverse complement strand
ATTCAAAGATGGGAATTCCGTTGCCGAGCACTTGAGTGACTTTCAGAGTATAGTTAATCAGTTGGCTACGATGAAGATGAATTTAGATGATAAATTTCAAGCTTTGCTTTTATTGAGTTTTTTGCCTGATAGTTGGGAGACGTTGGTTGTGTCTCTTAGTAATTCAGCTCCCAATGGTAAGCTGACTTTGTAGATTGTTAAAGACAGCATGTTTAATGAGGAAGCCAGGCAGAAGGGTATGGGTACGGATCAGACACAAGCTCTTGTCACGGAGAACAGGGGCAGGAATCCGAACAGAGGGTCTTGGAAAGGATCTAAAGATCGTAGTAAGTCCAAGAACAGCAGAGGCAAGTCACAAGCGAGCGGAGGTTTTGTATGCTATTATTGTAACAAGGAAGGCCACACGAGCAAAAATTGTAGAATTCGTAAGAGAGACCAGAAACAGGGTAATACTGAGAAGAAGTCAGAAGACAAGAATATTACAGCTACAATTTCTGAGGATGTGGTGGTACTCTCATTTGGAGATGAGAAGTGCCTACATGTTACAGATAGTGATGTTGAGTGGGTTGTTGATATAGCCGCCTCCTACCATGCTACTTCTAGGAGAGAGTTCTTCACTTCGTACAAAGCCGGTGACTTTGGTACTGTGAAGATGGGTAATACCAGCTATTCCAAGATTGAAGGGATAGGTGACGTGTGTATTCGGACTAGCTTGGGTTGCACTTTGACATTGAAGGATGTTCGACATGTTCTTGACTTACGGTTGAATTTGATTTCTGGTGTTGCACTAGATAAGATGGGTTATGATAACCATTTTGGGAGCGGAAAGTGGAAACTCACCAAAGGGTCCCTAGTTGTTGCAAAAGTGGAACTTTGTTGTACTTTGTACAAAACTCATGTGAAGGTGTGTTCAAGTGGGCTTAATGCAGTTGAGGATGAGTCTTCACCAAATTTGTGGCACAGGCGGTTGGCACACATGAGTGAGAAAGGGTTGCAGATTCTGGCAAAGAAGTCCCTCATTCCCTTTGCCAAAGGTACAGTTCTTAACCCTTGTGATTATTGCTTATTTGGTAAGCACCATAGAGTTTCCTTTCATGCTTCTAGTAAGAGAAAAACCAAGTTGCTTGATATGGTTTATTCTGATGTTTGTGGTCCCATTGAGGTGGAGTCTTTGGGCGGAAATAAGTATTTCCTTACTTTTATTGATGATGCTTCACATAAGGTGTGGGTGTATTTTCTGAAAACAAAAGACCAGATCTTTCAGCATTTTCAGAGGTTTCATGCCATGGTAGAAAGAGAGACAGGAAAACCTTTGAATTGCCTTCGTACTGATAACGGGGGAGAGTACACTTCAAAAGAGTTTAAAGCATATTGTGCAGGTCACGGTATACGGCATGAGAGGACAGTTCCACGTACCCCACAACACAATGGTGTGGCCGAGAGGATGAACCGCACTATTGTAGAGAGAGTCAGATGCATGTTGCGAATGGCTAAGCTGCCTAAGTCATTCTGGGGTTAAGCAGTTCGCACAGCTTGTTACTTGATTAATAGGTCTCCTTCAGCTCCTTTGAATTTTAAGATTCCAGAGAAAGTATGGACCGGTGGTGATATTTCATACTCTTATCTGAGGGTGTTTGGGTACAAGGCATTTGCACATATTTCTAAAGAGCAGAGATCTAAGCTTGATGATAAAGCTACTCCATGTATCTTTGTTGGTTATGGAGATGCAGAGTTCGGGTATAGGTTATGGGATCCAGAAAATAGAAAGATGATCAGAAGCAAAGATGTGATTTTTCACGAGTATCAGACTTTGACAGATTTTAAGAAATTTGCTCAGCCTAGAGCGAGTAGTGCTCCAGACCTCACATCAGTTCCTTCCACATCACAGGGTGCCACAGATGGGGGAGAAGTACAGTATGAGCCAGTTATAGATGTTCCAGAATTTGGGGATGATGATGATGTGCCAGATACAGAGGGTGTTGAGCAGGGGGAGCAGCCCCATTCACCAGAGATTGTAGTATCTCAAGTCAGGAGATCGACTAGAGAGCACAGGCCATCAGTCAGGTATTCCAGTTCTGAGTATATTTTGCTTACAGATGAGGGAGAGCCAGAGAGTTTTCAAGAAGTTCAGACTCACAGAGACAGAGGCAGTTGGGTACAAGCTATGCAAGATGAGATGAATTCTTTGCATAAAAACAACACTTATGAGTTGGTTGATCTTCCTAAGGGCAGAAAAGCGTTGAGAAACAAATGGGTGTTCAAGTTGAAGAAGGATGGTGACAAGCTACTAAAGTACAAGGCTCGTTTAGTTGTCAAGGGCTTCGGGCAGAAGCATGGCATTGATTTTGATGAGATTTTCTCACCGGTGGTGAAGATGAGTTCTATTCGAGTGGCTTTGGGTTTGGTTGCTAGCATGGATCTTGAGCTTGAGCAGTTAGATATAAAGACTGCCTTCCTTCATGGTGATTTGGAGGAAGAGATTTACATGGTACAACCAAAGGGTTTTGAAGTTAAGGGGAAAGAGCACCTAGTTTGCAAGTTGAAGAAGAGTCTCTACGGCCTTAAGCAAGCTCCAAGACAGTGGTACAGGAAATTCGATTCATTTATGGTGGGTCATGGGTTCAAGAGAACCGCTGTAAATCAGTGTGTTTATGTGCAGAAATTCCCAGATGGTAACTTTATTATCCTTTTGCTTTATGTTGATGATATACTTGTTATTGGACAAGATATTTGTAACACCCGTACCCGGAGAACGGGTTAATTACTATGTTAATATGCATTAATTAATATAATTAGTGTATAAAATGGATTAAGGACACCAATTGGAAAAGTCCCCAGTGAGGAGGGACAGGTTTGGGAGTGGGACCCAATGAAGGGCCCGAATAAAAATATGTGCATTTTATGTGATTAAATGCATTTATATGATTACATCATTATTTGTTTAAATGCTTTTATATTATATGATGATATATGTTTAGCATTTGGTATTAGTTTGGACACCCAAATAAGGGTATAATTGAAAAAGATTGATAATTAGTAGGTGCGATAGCAACTTCATAAAATATATGGGACCCACGTTAGGACCCATACGAAACTTAGACAAACACTCATTAGATAATTGGGTAGTTAATGGAATATTTGGGGGATTTCATAATAAGAACTTAAGAGTTCCGGGGGTGTAAATAGAAAATGGGAAAAAATAAGGTTTTGACACCTCATGTCAAGTGCATGTATGTGTTGTCATATGAGATTAGTCTCATATTTGCTGGAATTGAGACAAAAGAGAGAACCGAGAGCTCTCGACGGAAGACGACGGGTTTTCGACATCGTTTTCTTGCCGTTCCTTCGCCGTTCGACGCCGGATTTACGATCCGAGACCACTTTTGGACTCGTGGAGGTAAGAGGATTACATGCACGTAACTTGTTTTCATTTTCGGCAACGTTTTTCCGATAACCATTCTTGATAAACGATATTTGTTTAACCAAAATCATGTAGGATTTACTTTGGGTAAGAATTGAGCAAGATTTGTAAAGGAATTCTTCATTTCTAGCTTGAATTGGGTAGATCTTGCTAAGGTGAGTTTTCTAGCCTAAAGAATGGTTGTGTTTGACTATGTTCAATACATCAATGGTGTAGAGATGATAATTGATGCTTAGGAACCAAGAGAATGATCATATTGTGTTGATTACTCATGTTTAGAAATCATGTAGTTACTAAATTGTGAATTTCATGCTAATTTTATGAAAGTTATATGTGCCTACATGTGTATGTGCTTATGTGGTTATGTGGTATTCAATGAGCCCGGGAAAATGATTCATTAGTTGGGAGTAATAAGGGTGGTGAAGAGGAAGAATCCGAGAAATACGGAAGTCCAAGGAATAGAAGTGGCCACGGGACCAAGGGAGGTCCCGGGTCTGAATGAATCATTGAACCGGTGACTCGGCGATTACAAAAATATGATTTATGTGTTTATTGTTGCATTGCACATGTTTAAACATTCAGCCATGTTTAGAATTCTCACTAAGCGTAATGCTTAAGAAAACCGTTTTCTGTTTCTGTTGTGGTAAATAACAACCACCGCAGGTACGGAGCAATATCCGGAGAGGAAATAGCGTGCTCGGGAGTGGGAGAGAGATTTGGGTCTTGTAAATATGTTTATAACATGTAATAAAGTATAACTTGTGGGTTAGCATCCTTGACTTGTCAATTGAAAACTTGACTCGTGGTTGTATCCATAGAGTTAGTTTTGGAATCCTACGACTCATGTGTTTAATGTAGATTTGAAGGAACTTATGTAATTTCTATGTAAAAGTTGTAGGTTGTATGTTTGGATCATTCCGGCAAGTTCGGATACACGGTTGAGATTTTGGTCAAGTTACTTTTGTAAATGAATGTTTTGTGAGGTTTGATCCTCTTGTTGGAAGGTTTATGGAAATGGTTTTGTAATGGTTTTCTAATGCTCCATGTAGTTGGTTATAGCTTTGGGCTCTTTTTCAACAAGATTTCATAAATTATTAGTTTCTACCATAAGTTTAATTCCAAAACTTGATTTGTTTCCAAGAGGGATGTGTCTATGAGTTGGTTTGATCCCTAAGAGGTTATGTTAATGGTTTGAATGTTTGAAAGAGCTTGGATTTGTGTTTGTTGTAGTTGTGGTGGTGTTTCTCATGTTTACTTAATACTTGAAGGCATCTAAATAAGTGTTGGAATGATTTTGAAAGAGTCCATAAGGTTTAGATAGGTTTTGGGTGTGTTGGGACTGATTAAACAGGGGTTTTCTGCTAAAAATCAAGTTTTGCAGAAACCGGATCGATCCGGGCATTAAGCGGATCGATCCGGAGCTTCTGGAGGAGCCAGAGATGACATTCTGTCAAAACCGGATCGATCCGGTTTTGGGCGGATCGATCCGCATGTCCAGATTCAGCACTGTCAACTTTTACGGAAACGGACATAACTCACTCTAGAAAACTCGGATTCGCGCGCCGTTTTTTTGCGTTGGAACCGGGACTCAAAGACCTATCTTTTGGTATCAAAATTTGCTATATCTTATTAATTACCATTTTACCCTTGGGGCCTATTTTGTAACAATAGAGTTGTTTAATGTGGTTAAATACATGCGTTTATTAGTAATTCGTATGTTTCTTTGCAAATTAATGTAATTGGGAGCTTGTAGCATTGTTACACGTGTCCTAATCCGCACGAGGCGGGTTGAGGTGTGACAGTTTTTGGTATCAGAGCAATAGGTTAGAGCCTTTGGGGACGAGAGACGTATACGACGCGTAGTGTGCACACAACAACACGTAGTTGCATAAACATGCATACACGTTTACTTAGCATGCTTTTAAATATTGATTAGCATGTCGTGTGTTTCTTAAAAGTAACGTGCATGTGTGTACTACATGTGGGTGCCAGGCATAATGTCTGGAGGTGACACCTCAAACCGAATGGAACGGGTTGAAAGGGCAATCGAAGGATTGGTCCGAGTCGCTGAAACTCATGTGGTAGAGGAACGACCAGTACAACCAAATCCAAATCCGGGGGAAGCAGTTGTAACCATTTCGAAATTTCACAAACAAAAGCCAACCATATTCCGCGGGGAAGCCGATCCGATGAAGGCGAATTTTTGGATCTCAGATATGGAGAAAATCTTCAGGGTTCTACCGTGTACAGAGGAACAAAAGGTGTTGTTTGCGGCCGATACACTGAAGGATGAAGCGCAATATTGGTGGCGTACTAAGCTGGGTCCGGGTCAACCAACAACGTGGGATCAATTCCTTGAAATTTTTAATGAGCAATACTTTCCGGAATCGTTTGGGGATCAAAAGGCTCAAGAATTCATGGAGTTAATACAAGGGGGAAAGTCAGTGCATGAATATTCAACACAATTTACAAGTTTGGCAAGGTTTGCCGGGGATATCGTAACAACTGAGAAAGTGAAGGCAAGAAAGTTTGTAGCAGGACTCCGAGGTGACATTCGAGGGCGAGTGACTGTATTCCGTCCAGAGACCTATGCTAAGGCATTGGATATTGCTTCTATTGCTGAGAGAGACCTTGGGTATACCTCAAATATGCCACCACTACCAAATCAACAAGGTAAACGGCCGGGATCAAGTCAGTTCAGTAGTCAGGGGAGTGCAAAAAGACAGAGTTCAGGAGGATCATCAGTTAGTATTGGCAGTGGTTCTAGTGGAAATAAGCCGAGGTGTCAGACTTGTCAGAAATTTCATTGGGGCCGATGCAATCAACTTCCAAATCCAATCATTTGCAATGTTTGCCGACAACTGGGGCACATCGCTAGGAACTGTCCGAATCAGAATTTAGATATGAGGGGTCGATGCTTCACTTGTAAGGAATTGGGACATCAAGCTAAGGATTGTCCAACCAAGCGACAGGGAACTTCCGGTTCCGGTTCATACGCGGCTAGTGCTATTACACCGAGACCTACTCAATAACCTCCGAGGAGAGAGCAGCGGGAGGCAAGATCATATCAGCTCAGGCCGGGAGAGACTGCTTCTACCGATACCGTTGTTTCAGGTATGGTTTCCATTTGCTCACACCTAGCAAATGTACTCATAGATTCGGGATCCACACACTCGTTCGTATCACATCACTTTGCTAAGTATCTAGATAAGCCATTAGAGTTTCTGGATTATGATTTATCTGTTGCAATACCATTAGGGGTTCCGTTGATTAGTTCAGGGGTGTTTAGAAACTGTGAGATAAATATAGGTGATAAAAGTTTAACAGTCGATTTAGTACCGTTAATCGTTCAGCACTTTGATGTTATATTGGGTATGGATTGGTTAGCGGCAAACTATGTAAATATCGATTGTAATAATAAAGGGGTCATATTTCGTATTCCGAATCAAGATACGTTCTATTTCCAAGGCAAGGGTGTTGTGTCACCACCGTATATAGTGTCGGCTATTGAAGCATGTCGTTTGTTGAAGAAAGGTTGTCGAGGGTTCTTGTGTAGTATACTGGATACTAGGGGTAATGGTTTAAAACTTGAGGATATTCTGATAGTTAGAGAATTTCCGGATGTGTTTCCAGAAGAATTACCTAGTGTGTTAATTGATCGAGAAATTGAGTTTGGTATTGATGTTATGCCGGGAACTCAACCAATTTCACGAGCACCATATCGAATGGCACCAGTTGAGTTGAAAGAGTTGAAGATACAGTTGCAAGAGTTGCTAGACAAAGGTTTTATCCGGCTGAGTGTATCCCCGTGGGGTGCACCGGTATTATTTGTGAAAAAGAAGGACGGTACAATGCGAATGTGCATTGACTACCGGGAGATCAACAAGGTAACCATCAAGAACAAATGCCCATTGCCACGCATTGATGACTTATTCGATCAACTTCAAGGGGCTCAGGTATTTTCGAAAGTAGACTTGAGATCGGGATACCACCAATTGAAAGTCAAAGCAGAGGATGTAGAGAAGACTGCCTTTAGGACTCGCTATGGGCACTATGAATTTCTAGTGATGCCGTTTGGGGTTACTAATGCGCCTGCCGCCTTCATGGATTTAATGAACCATGTGTTCAAGTCGTACTTGGATGAATTCGTGATAGTATTCATTGATGACATCCTCATTTACTCAAAGAATTCAGAGGAGCATGAACAACATTTGAGACTAGTCTTACAGCGACTTCGAGAGAAACAATTGTTTGGAAAATTGAAGAAAAGCGAGTTTTGGTTAACAAGTGTCACTTTTCTAGGGCACGTGATTTCTAAAGAGGGTATTTCTGTTGACCCACAGAAGATTGAAGCCGTTATGAATTGGTCAAGACCGACAAATGTATCTGAGATTCGAAGTTTCTTGGGGTTAGCTGGATATTATAGAAGATTTGTTAAAGACTTCTCTAGAATCGCAACTCCAATGACGAAGCTGATGAGAAAGGATGTACCATTTGAGTGGAACAAGGAATGTGAAGATTGTTTTGTAGCATTGAAGGAAAAGTTGACTACGGCACCAATACTTACAATTCCAACAGGTACTGGGAATTTCAGAATTTATAGCGATGCTTCGCACCAAGGCTTGGGATGTGTGCTAACACAAGATGACAAGGTAATAGCTTATGCTTCACGACAATTGAGATCTCACGAGAAAAATTACCCGACACATGACTTGGAGTTAGCGGCGGTAATCTTTGCCCTGAAAATTTGGAGACATTATCTATACGGGAAAACTTGTGAAATCTTCACCGATCACAAAAGTTTGAAATATCTGTTCACTCAAAGAGATCTTAACATGAGACAAAGAAGGTGGTTGGAACTTATGAAAGACTACGATTTGAAGATTCAATCTTACCCGGGAAAAGCAAATGTAGTTGCAGATGCTTTGAGCCGAAAATCGTCAGAAAACTTAGCTTATGCCTTAACCGGACAAGAAAGGTTGGTGAAAGAATTTGAACAACTAAACTTGAAGTGGTTCCCAGAATTGAAGGTGGGTTAATGGCTGCAATTATGGCACAGTCAAGTCTTGTTGGTGAGATAAAGTCTAATCAACTACTGGATCCAGATTTCAAGAAGATTGTGGATGAATTACCTGAAGGTAAAAGGCCAGAATTTAGTTTCCATGATGGTGTCTTAAAGTATATAAATCGTTTATGTGTACCTAAAGTTGGGAATCTAAGAGATAAAGTTATGGAGGAAGCTCATAATACCAGGTATTCAGTACACCCGGGAAGCACCAAAATGTACCGAGACTTGCGAGAAAATTACTGGTGGAGTGGTATGAAGCGAGAAGTCGCAGAATTTGTGTCTAAATGCATGACTTGTCAAAAGGTGAAACTGGAACATCAACGACTTGGAGGAAAACTACACCCGTTAGAGATACCGGAGTGGAAATGGGAACATATTACGATGGATTTTGTATCGGGATTTCCAAAATCTACGAAGTTGAATGATAGCATTTGGGTTATTGTCGACCGGTTGACTAAGTCAGCCCATTTCCTGCCTATCAAGACCAAAGATCCATCAAAACTTGCAGAGATTTATATCAGAGAGATTATACGGCTTCATGGAGCACCGGTTTTGATAGTATCGGACCTGATACTCGATTTGTATCAAGATTTTGGGAGAGCTTGCAAAGAGCTATGGGAACATCTTTACATTTCAGTACTGCGTTTCATCCCCAGACTGATGGTCAATCCGAGAGGGTGATTCAGATTTTGGAAGATATGTTGAGGGTATGTGTTATGGATTTTAAAGCTGATTGGGAATCTCATTTGCCGTTGATTGAATTTTCTTACAACAGCAGCTTTCAAACTAGTATTGGAATGGCGCCTTATGAGGCACTGTACGGAAGAAAATGTAGATCGCCAGTTTGTTGGACAGAAGTTGGTGAAAAACAACTTTTGGGGCCGGAGATAGTTCAAATTACTACTGACAAAATTCGATTGATTAAACAGCGGTTACAAACGGCTCAGAGTCGTTATAAAAGTTATGCGGATACGGGTAGAAGACCGTTAGAGTTTGAGGTGGGTGACTATGTGTTTTTGAAAGTATCGCCTTCAAAAGGCATAGCACGGTTTGGTAAGCGAGGTAAACTCAGTCCAAGGTATGTTGGGCCATATTTGATTCTTAACCGGGTAGGACCGTTAGCTTATCGGTTGGAATTGCCACCAGAGTTAGCAAACGTTCATAATGTGTTCCACGTGTCAATGCTTCGACGATATGTGCCGGATTCGAAACATGTAATCGTTCCAGAACCGTTAGAGATTCAGGAAGATTTGACCTATGTAGAGCATCCAGTACAAATTCTTGATAAGAAGAATCAAGTCTTGAGAACCAAGGTGATTCCACTTGTTATGGTCCAATGGCGAAGCCATTCAGTCGAGGAGGCTACTTGGGAGCGAGAGGATGAGATTCGAGCAAAGTACCCGCACTTATTCGATTCTTGAGATAAGAGTAAGTTTGGGGACCAAACTCCCTTTTAGGGAGGGAGAAATGTAACACCCTTACCCGGAGAACGGGTTAATTACTATGTTAATATGCATTAATTAATATAATTAGTGTATAAAATGGATTAAGGGGAGGCTTGGACTCGCCCGTGAAAAAGGTGTTCAGAAAAGGACACCAATTGGAAAAGTCCCCAGTGAGGAGGGACAGGTTTGGGAGTGGGACCCAATGAAGGGCCCGAATTAAAATATGTGCATTTTATGTGATTAAATGCATTTATATGATTACATCATTATTTGTTTAAATGCTTTCATATTATATGATGATATATGTTTAGCATTTGGTATTAGTTTGGACACCCAAATAAGGGTATAATTGAAAAAGATTGATAATTAGTAGGTGCGATAGCAACTTCATAAAATATATGGGACCCACGTTGGGACCCATACGAAACTTAGACAAACACTCATTAGATAATTGGGTAGTTAATGGAATGTTTGGGGGATTTCATAATAAGAACTTAAGAGTTCCGGGGGTGTAAATAGAAAATGGGAAAAAATAAGGTTTTGACACCTCATGTCAAGTGCATGTATGTGTTGTCATATGAGATTAGTCTCATATTTGCTGGAATTGAGACAAAAGAGAGAACCGAGAGCTCTCGACGGAAGACGACGAGTTTTCGACATCGTTTTCTTGCCGTTCCTTCGCCGTTCGACGCCGGATTTACGATCCGAGACCACTTTTGGACTCGTGGAGGTAAGAGGATTACATGCACGTAACTTATTTTCATTTTCGACAACGTTTTTCCGGTAACCGTTCTTGATAAACGATATTTGTTTAACCAAAATCATGTAGGATTTACTTTGGGTAAGAATTGAGCAAGATTTGTAAAGGAATTCTTCATTTCTAGCTTGAATTGGGTAGATCTTGCTAAGGTGAGTTTTCTAGCCTAAAGAATGGTTGTGTTTGACTATGTTCAATACATCAATGGTGTAGAGATGATAATTGATGCTTAGGAACCAAGAGAATGATCATATTGTGTTGATTACTCATGTTTAGAAATCATGTAGTTACTAAATTGTGAATTTCATGCTAATTTTATGAAAGTTATATGTGCCTACATGTGTATGTGCTTATGTGGTTATGTGGTATTCAATGAGCCCGGGAAAATGATTCATTAGTTGGGAGTAATAAGGGTGGTGAAGAGGAAGAATCCGAGAAATACGGAAGTCCAAGGAATAGAAGTGGCCACGGGACCAAGGGAGGTCCCAGGTCTGAATGAATCATTGAACCGGTGACTCGGCGATTACAAAAATATGATTTATGTGTTTATTTTTGCATTGCACATGTTTAAACATTCAGCCATGTTTAGAATTCTCACTAAGCGTAATGCTTAAGAAAACCGTTTTCTGTTTCTGTTGTGGTAAATAACAACCACCGCAGGTACGGAGCAATATCCGGAGAGGAAATAGCGTGCTCAGAAGTGGGAGAGAGATTTGGGTCTTGTAAATATGTTTATAACATGTAATAAAGTATAACTTGTGGGTTAGCATCCTTGACTTGTCAATTGAAAACTTGACTCGTGGTTGTATCCATAGAGTTAGTTTTGGAATCCTACGACTCATGTGTTTAATGTAGATTTGAAGGAACTTATGTAATTTCTATGTAAAAGTTGTAGGTTGTATGTTTGGATCATTCCGGCAAGTTCGGATACACGGTTGAGATTTTGGTCAAGTTACTTTTGTAAATGAATGTTTTGTGAGGTTTTATCCTCTTGTTGGAAGGTTTATGGAAATGGTTTTGTAATGGTTTTCTAATGCTCCATGTAGTTGGTTATAGCTTTGGGCTCTTTTTCAACAAGATTTCATAAATTATTAGTTTCTACCATAAGTTTAATTCCAAAACTTGATTTGTTTCCAAGAGGGATGTGTCTATGAGTTGGTTTGATCCCTAAGAGGTTATGTTAATGGTTTGAATGTTTGAAAGAGCTTGGATTTGTGTTTGTTGTAGTTGTGGTGGTGTTTCTCATGTTTACTTAATGCTTGAAGGCATCTAAATAAGTGTTGGAATGATTTTGAAAGAGTCCATAAGGTTTAGATAGGTTTTGGGTGTGTTGGGACTGATTAAACAGGGGTTTTCTGCTAAAAATCAAGTTTTGCAGAAACCGGATCGATCCGGGCCTTAAGCGGATCGATCCGGAGCTTCTGGAGGAGCCAGAGATGACATTCTATCAAAACCGGATCAATCCGGTTTTGGGCGGATCGATCCGCATGTCCAGATTCAACACTGTCAGCTTTTACGGAAACGGACATAACTCACTCTAGAAAACTCGGATTCACGCGCCGTTTTTTGCGTTGGAACCGGGACTCAAAGACCTATCTTTTGGTATCAAAATTTGCTATATCTTATTAATTACCATTTTACCCTTGGGGCCTATTTTGTAACAATAGAGTTGTTTAATGTGGTTAAATACATGCGTTTCTTAGTAATTCGTATGTTTCTTTGCAAATTAATGTAATTGGGAGCTTGTAGCATTGTTACACGTGTCCTAATCCGCACGAGGCGGGTTGGGGTGTGACAATATTAATATGATTCGCAGGCTAAAAGGAGAGTTGTTCAAGTCCTTTGATATGAAGTACTTAGGCCCGGTCCGACAGATTTTGGGTATGAAGATTGTTCGTGACAGGAAAGCCAAAAAGATATGGTTGTCACAGGAAAAATACGTTGAACGGTGCTTGAAAAGTTCAACATGAGAGATGCTAAGTCAGTTAGCACTCCTCTTGCGAGTCACTTTAAGTTAAGTAAAAACTTGTGTCCCTCTACCCGAGAAGGAAGAGAAGAAATGGCAGTTGTTCCTTACTCCTCGGCAGTAGGGAGTCTTATGTATGCGATGGTTTGTACACGGCCAGACATTGCTCATGCAGTTGGTGTTGTAAGTAGATTTCTTTCCAATCCCGGAAGAGAGCATTGGGAAGCAGTTAAGTGGATTCTTCGTTACTTGAAGGGTACTTCGAGTTTGTGCTTATGTTTTGGGGGTTCAAAACCAGTCTTGGAAGGGTTTACAGATTCAGATATGGCAGGGGACATCGATGACCGAAAGTCTATTTCGGGTTTCTTGTTTACTTTTGCAGGGGGAGCTGTATCGTGGCAATCCAAGTTGCAAAAATGTGTTGCCTTGTCTACCACTGAAGCTGAGTATATCGCTGCTACTGAAGCAGGAAAAGAAATGTTATGGATGAAATGGTTTCTCCAAGAGTTGGATTTTAAGCAAGATGAGTATGTGGTTCATTATGATAGTCAGAGTGCTATGGACTTGAGTAAGAACGCCACATATCATTCCCGCACAAAACATATTGATGTTCGCTACCATTAGATACGTGAGGTAATGGAAAAGCAGCAAATGAAGTTGAAGAAAATTCATACTGAGAAGTATCCGTCTGACATGATGACTAAGGTCGTGACAAGAGAAAAGCTTGAGCTTTGTAAAGCTCTAGCTGGAATGGACTCTAAGTGAGGGTCAAGATTGGGTTTTCCCTCGTCTCATGTGTATGGAGGGGGAGATTGTTGGGTATACCATGTGGTCCACACACATGAGATCAATGCCCTTGTTAGTGGGCTAGTTTTTTATAATTGCTACTTGTTGACACTTGGGCTTTGTGGGCCCAATGGCCATTTAATGGCACATCAATATCTCAAAAGGTAGAAGCCTTGTTTTTGTTTAGTGTTCTGCGCAACATAACAATTAGAGATGCAGAGAGGTCTCGGTTTTGTGAAAAAGTGTGGACTGTGTGGTGGCGGCGCATATTGGAAGAAAACAGAGAGTGAAAAGGGTCTCGGTTTGTGTGCTCTTGGCGACGGCTGAAGAAGTAGAAGAAAAGTAAGGCTCCATTTGGGTGGTCTTCAAGGGACTGTTTGTTTACCAAGATCTTTGGGGTTTTGAAGGTAGCTTTGCTTGTATTCCTTTGGGTATTGTGAACCCTAAGAGGTAACCCTTATACTCACTCTCTAGTTGATTGAATCCCTCAAGTTTAGGGCAAAAACTTGAGAGAACTTTTGTATTCCTTATTTTGATATAGTGGAATATTTCGGAGTTGCCCTGTGGTTTTTTCCCTCCCCATTGGAGGGTTTTCCACATAAATCTTGGTGTCTATTTATTTCTTGCTTGGGTGCCCTATTATTATTTTGTTTGTCTTTGATTGTGGTGAGAGGAATTATCCATTGTGGCTTGGCTTATTATTTGTGCCAATTTAATTTACACTAAACAAGGTTAGAAAGTGTTGCTCCTAATATTCGGGATTTCCGCATTTTTCCCCAACACATTGGTTATGGATTACACTTTAGTACATTTAGTTGCTCACATACCATACTGTTTAATCAAATAATTAATCCATGTAATGTCCATATGACACTAATAAATAATTACATACATAATGGGTTAAATACATTTTATTCATGTAGTTAGGCCGGTTTTCATTTCACCTATTTTGTGATTCAAAAGTGGATACTTAACCCTCCACGTGATTTCGGACTAAAGTGAAATTGTTAAGTTTTTCCTCAAAACTGATAAAAATTCTAAAATTTGCCAAAATTATTAACACTTAACCTCCATTGTGAGGTTAATCCTCTATGTGGGGATAATTCCTATGTGGGGATAATTATGTCATTTTAACCCACCTATGCTAGGCTAATTTTTAACAATTAACCTCTTTAGGAAGCAAATTTTTGGGTTAAACACTTAAAGTCTCGTACGTGGGGCTAATTTTAATACTTAATCCCCATGTGGGCTATTTTGAGAGAAATCTTAGTAGTTTCACTTTAGTCCAAAACCACAAGGGGGATAAATATCCACTTTTGAACCATGGGGGTACAGTAGAAATGGGCCTAACCACAGGGGGTAAAATGTAATTAACCCTACATGTATTAATCACCTTCCAAAGTAGTAGTGTGTGCATATATAGAAGATAGTATATCCAAGTCTTTTCCAATTGTTATAAAAGCAGTGGCTGACCTAGAAATTTGTAGTCACCACCACACCACTGCAGACGCACTTATGTCTAAAAATTTTACAGTAATTTCTGTGAATTTCACAAAATATTCTCTGAATTTCACAATATGATTTGTGAATTTCACAACTTGTTTTGAAAAAACAGGAATGGAAGAGAGAGGCATAAGTTGATTTGTGAATTTCACAACATATTCTGAAAAAATGAGCATGGAAGAGAGAGTCCCAACATGATTTATGAATTTCACAACATGTTCTGAAAAACGAAAATGAAAGAGACAGAGAGTCACAGCATGATTTGTGAATTTCACATGTTATGAAAAAACGAAAATGAAAGAGAGTCACCATTGCACCCACCACCACTTTTAGCCACCATAGCGCCATGGCACCCACCACCACTTTTAACCACCATAGCGCCATGGCACCCACCACCACTGTCAACACATCACCACCGCACCATTGGATCGCAAAGGTGGTGGACCGGTGGTCACGGTTGACAGGCCCTTAACGACTTATGCACTTATGATAAGTGATTTTGCTTCAATAACTAAACCACCATATACATTCTCAATCATTCAAATATGGTGTTTTTACATGTATGCATATAGCCAAATAGATATATAGATAAATGTACATATTGAGAAGTCAATATCATAATAATTAATATTAATAAATCTTATTGTGTAAATAGAATTGGGAGGTAAATCAGAAGCTACTTAATGACTATTTGATGTATGTATATATATATATGTCTTATAAAGATTTCTAGTGTATTTAGGATATGAAATTTCTTAACCGCAATTAGTTGTGTTAACTAGGATCCTATGGATTAATATTAAATAAAAATATTGGGTGTTTTCCATGACTCCATCCATGAAAGTACATGGATGGGAGATTTAAGGGCAATTTTCTATTTTAAAAAAATCAAATAGAAAAGCAAACTGATTATGGAGAGTTGGAAAATTTGTAAATAAAGACTGGGCTTTATTTAAATTTTTTTTTTTTTATGATGTTAACTGGGCTGTTAAGGTGGTGACTTAAATTAATTAGGATATTTTTATATATGCACATATATGAGCTGATAGGTAAGAGTATAATTTGAGAGTCCTTTGGAATTGGAGCCCCAAGTCATTGATTGTGTGGCTTGAAGTGAGGGTCGAGCCTGATATGCAGTCTAAAATTGTTGCTATTGCAACCTATTGTAGTTTCATCAAATTCAAACTCAAAGAATAAAAAAATACTTCAAACCTTTTGAAAGTATCATCAAATTTTGCAATACTAATTGAGTCTGAATGCTTTGGACCATGGGATTGGACGTTAGTACTATCTTATATCTATAAATTGATTTTTCTTGTTCCAATATATACGGTGATAGAAGTAGAATTCATAGTTTTATTTTGTAACTCGAACATATTTTTTGTTAGCAGTATGTATAATTCAGTTTCTCGTTATCGCCTTACTTATGATGAACATGTGGACATTATATTTTGTCACCAGTTCATTACTTAGAAAGAGTATAGATCAGGATTTATGATAACAGTCACCCATTAAAAAAAATCATGAAAAAGTAGGTAGAACAGAAATTTCAGTATTTACTTAAATATTCAAATTTAGACGATTGACAACCAGTAATGCTATGATCCTCAAACTCAGTTTCTAATTACTTTAATATTTGTACCACATGCTATGTCATTGACATTGATTATATACTGCAATTACATGTGGTGAAATTGACAAATATTTTGAGAAGCATAACATAAATCTTGAAATATAGAACCCAAAATTTACACTTATTTAGCTAAAATATGAATTTGGAGGTAATGCAGAATAAAAGATCAAAACCGAGGCTTCAATTCAGATAAAGATAACTTCTCAAAGAAGATGATGAAGATGGCACTCGAGAGTGAGAGCGTTGGATCAAATGCGAGTATCCCAGTTTCTAGTATATATTCTTCAAATTCCCTAACCCCCCCACCCCCCCAAAAAAAATAAAATAAACAACAACGATTCTATCAAAAGAGATGGCATTCGGCTAGAGACCGCCCCAAAAAGAGCCCTAAGAAATTACTCTCCACTTAACTATCTAAATACTTTTTACACCTTAAGTTTATAAATACGCGACAAATACATTGCGTTGCTGATTTATTGCGTTTTCCCGACCGCTAATATATATTTATATATATATATATATGTATCAAGATATTTACCAATTTATTTATTTATTTTTAATCAATTGGATTTACTTTCTAAAGTGAAAGAATGCTTGGAGAAAAATAAGATTGAACTTTATAGCTCAAAAAACAATCACAAGGACTCTTTGAAAACCAGTGGGTCCAAATGTCGCCCACAAAAAAAAATTAGATGAAATTTCTATCAAAAAGATGGAATTAGAGCCATTATGAACAACTAACTAAAGCATGATCAACACTAACTTTGCCTCTACGTGAATTGGTAAAAAGTCTAAGGGTGGCTTTAATTTATAGTTTACTTAGATTTGGATACCCAATGTTCCCTGGATTAGAGGTCCTACAACTACATAAAGGTTCATCAATTAGGAGAAGCACACAAACTTTTCAACATGGAAAGGAGGAACTAGACTTCTTGGGAGGCCACCATCATACACACTCCCTCTCCCCTCTCTCCTCTCCTCTCTCTCTCTCTCTCTCTCTCTCTCTCGATCGATCGATCGATCGATCGATCGATCGATATATATATATAATATAATATAATATAATATACTCCCATGCTTTATACCTACGAATCTAATCTACTATCTTTTGTTGGGAAACCATGAAATTGAAGACTTTTGGTAGAAAAATTAAAAGATTTAGATGTGTGTGTGTGTACAAAGAAGGGATATTGAAGATCGACTTACCTGTCTAGTCATGGAGCCTCCAAATGACGACAAAGATGGCGACGACAGGGACGGTGATCGATGATGGCGACCGGTGGAAGGAGTAGATGGGAGGTGAGGCAACCACGAGCTTAACGGCAACGGATTCACGGCGATCTCTCTCTCTCTCTCTCTCTCTCTCTCTCTGATCGTCCTTTTCTTCTTTTGTTCATAGAGATTTTGTGGTCCCTTTTGATAGGGTTGTGTATAAAAGAGAGACTGAGGGTTTTTCATTCACTTAATTAATGACATGTCGGTCAATTTATTGGCAATATTTAGATTTAGGCAAAAAGTTGATGTGGTTTTAATTTGTGGACTTGTAACTGATTTTCCTTCAATTTTAACAAAGTAGATGTCTGACTTTTAATTTGTCAACATATTGTTGACTGAATTTTAATTAACCTAAGAGAGAAAATAGATATAGGACAGAGAGAGTAGGGAATTGACTGTGAGGGAGAGAGAGAGGCGTTCGGTGGAAGATGGAAGGAGTGGCACATTTCAGCTGTAGTGCCACGTAATTTATAGGGAGAAAAGGTAGGTAGGGCTGAACTAATGGAACACTTAGCAATATGGAGAAAAGGTAGGTAAAAAGGTAGGTAGGGCTATACTAATGTAACACTTAGGCATAGATTTTGCGTTCACACTTAGCCGCAACTGCCTCTTTTATATATGTTAGATATATAAATATATTAGATGCTATGCTTCCCAAATTTTTGTCCCAAAAATACTTCCAAATGATGTGGCTATCACACCCAGGCGTTCCAATAATTAAGGGAAGTAAACTTCCTTATCGGACTCGTAAGTTCATGACAAGTTGAAGATCAAATGATTGTCCAAACAATAGATAAATATTAATAATAACATAAATGTCTAAGTTCAACTGAAGCACTATCAGAGTCTTACAAGTCTCCATTATACATACTAACTATTGCAGTAATCCAAATTCAAAAGAGACAGAGGTCTAAGGGCCAAACAGCTGACAACAACAACAACAACAACAACAACAACAACAACAACAACAACAACAACAACAACATAAAAGATAGATAATAAAAGTTTCCAGCAGGAACAGAATGGCTTTAGCAATACGAACGCCTCCTTAACTAGTAAAGCCCGAACCTTCCTCGTTAACATGCTCCTCTTCATAATATACTTCCCACGGAATAGCATCTCTAATAGTTGGAACTACAGCAGTTGAACACGGATGTCCAGGGAAACACGCCGTCAGTTGAAAGCTAACTGAAATACTATAAACCAACACAATATATACTATAATACCTTGTATTTTCATTGCATTATTATACCCCTTTCGATATAAATAAGATTCAGTGTGCTTGTCCTTACCTTTTCTTTAATACCTTTTCAATCGATCAAACCGTTTCAAGCGATCGAAACCTTGCCGACCTGAAACCATAACGTGTCCCCTTTCTCAATCGATTGAACAATCAATCGATCCAACCTGACCAACCTGTTCTCAAGCGATTGAACCCACTTCGATCGATCGAACTTGACAGAACCTGAATGCCACACCTCCCTTCTATATATATGTAACCCATATACACACACCCACCCTTGCTGATATTTTAAGAGAGTTAGAGAGAGAAAGATATACCAATATATATACCTACACTCATATATAGACACATACACACCCATATATTTATATGCATATACATCCTCACACACACACTCTTAGTCAAAGAGAGAGGAAGAAGAAGGAGAAGACAAAGAGAAGGGGGAAAAGAGACAAAGAAAGAAAAAGAGGAAGAAGAAGAGAGGAGGAGACCACCCTGAGAGGTCCTGTGGCCAGCCCGAGCTCGCCGGCATCATCGAACTTAATACTGAGTGCCTATACTCACTCAGTAGCATAGATATGTTCGTATATATATGTTTTAGCAAGAAATAATGGACCTCGAATATGTGTACAAGGTCCAGTTCAATTTGGGAAGGAAATACCTTCTCAATCAATCGAACTGGTCTCGATTGATTGAAGACAGACAACTTTCAATCGATCGAACTAATCTTGATCGATCAAACTTATTCTTACCCCAATCGATTGAAATGACTTCAATCGATTGAACATGATAGAATGTTAAATATTTAGATTGTTTATGCCTAATAACCTGTTAAACTGTTTTATATCATGCGTTGATTTATGATCGCTGTATTGGAATAATACACATGTTGATAAATGGGTGTAATGCATTGTTATAATGACGATATAAGGTTGTTAATCTGAATGAGAAGCCAACATGCATGATAGTGGGTCTATCGACTGCGGAGGTCAATAATATTTATATTGGGGTACGGATGCGATCGCGAAGATCATACAATATCGGGTGTGGGATCCTAATGTGCTGGGATAGGACCGGGACTGCGTGTTAGGCACTACGTGTTAGGCTTACATATGATAGAGTTGTATTGCGTGTCAGATTTAAGAGGTTGTGTGTAATGGGACTATGTGTCAGGTTTGGGTTGGGACTACATGTCAGGCATAAGTGTGATAATGCAGGGACTATGTGTTAGGCTGTGGGCTGGGAATACGTGTCAAGCATAAATGTTATGAGACTGGGACTACATGTCAGGCATAAGTAATGAAGGCTGGAACTACGTATCAGACATATGTATGGGAGTTGGGACTACCTGTCAGGTAGGGGGTGTTAGTCGAAGTGTATCGGGCATTTTGGCTAGAAAGCTGGGACTACGTGTCAAGCTGATGTATAGATTGGCAAAGTGGGACTGCCTGTCAGGTTTGTTAGGGTTTGTAGTATGGGACTGCGTGTCTGAGTTATGTGTTAGAAAGTTGGGACTGCGTGTCGAGGTTGCTAAGTAATGGTATCTTGGGCTATGTGCCAGATTAAAAAGGAAATGGTTGAGATTGAAATGCTACGTGCGAGATTTGGACCAAAGAGTCCATATTATGATTGGGATTGGTTGGGACGATATCAATTATCATATATTGAGTTGATGCATACACGAACGTGAATGACAAGATGACTTAAAATGATGTTGTTTTACGTATGCTGCATATCTATAGATACTCAGTTAGTCTTTGCATTCACTCGGCTTTCATAGTTGACGGCGTTTATGCCGTTGGATATTCGAATTCTAGCTAGCCAAGGTTATGAGTATGGGAGAGATGAGAACATTGCCAGGGACAATGAGGGAGAAGCCTACTATGATGAAGGTTATGCTGGAGACAACTACTATGCCAGCTGAAGACCTAGAACTACACTATAGCTTATGTTTATGTCTTAGAGACTCTATAATAATTAAGTTTATAATCGGTGTATGCTACCGTAATACTTCGTTTATGCTTTTGTAATACTTATGGTTTGTAATAGCTAGTCAACTCTGGTTTTATGTATTGAACTTAGAATATTCAAGGTACTCTGATGATTAGACTTTGGTTATGGATAATGTGGCGACTTTCAACTGTCATGCCTATGGATCTAAAAATGAATTTGTTTTCTTTATTTTTGCTTGCGGGGTGTGACTTATACATATACACCATTTAAGTTATCACTAAAATGTTATAGAAACGTTATGCAAGTTCTCACCCAAACCCAATGTTCTTTCTGACTATACGGCTATAACAATACAAAACACAACACGCACAAATCCACTATGCCAACAACTCACAAATTGACAGTACCAACTTCTGTCAATGCTCGACATAACACTGGCAGTACTAACTTCTGCCCTTGACCACAACAATACTAAACCAACGATACTAGCTTCCGTCACACACGATACATCCTAATCATGCCCGATTTGGCCTCAAATTCTTAAACAAACCCAATTCGGCCAATACATAATATACCAAGCCCAATTCGGCCAATAAATAATATTCCAAGCCCAATTCGGCCAATAATAAATAACAAGCCCAATTCAGCCCTAACACGACACCAAGCCCAATTCGGCCCTAACTCCACAACACAGGACACAACGCGATTTAGACTTCAAATCCACACAACACAATTGACAACAAGACCGATAATGTCATACCACAAAATGTGAACGTGCACGGAACAACCGATAAGATCACTCGAACACAACTTATGCCCCACATGTCTGTCAACACGCTTATTCATTTAAGTACATTATTTGTGTATTTAACCATGACACCGTTAGTGATCCGACCTGATGAGTTTCTATTAATCACCATCAAATTGATCACAATAATATTCTAGCAAAAATATAGAATTAACATGTTAAGAAAACGGAAATATAAGGAATGAATCAATCGTTCACTTTGCAATTTTTTACATACATGAGTTACTTCTAAGTTTAATTAAGCATATAGCACAACTCCAGGAATGACAAAACTGACATGCATATTCATATATATCATATACAACTTCAGGTTCACGTAATCAAGCTCATTATACAACACAGATAGCATGGATCATATTAGACTCAACATGTAAACAAGCAATTTTTTTCAAATATTGCAACACTCGAGTGCTCAAGCCTCTCAAGCGCTTAGGCATGGCCTGTGCGTTGGGCTTGAGTGCTCAGGTTCTGTAGTTTTCAGTAGGTTTGCAACTTTACAACACATAAAACAGATTATAAATACATCTACACATAAGGTGTGTGAGTTGTAATACTCGCCAAGTGATCCAAGTCAATAGATGATGAAATATGTATATATATATATAGATAATTTTTGAAAGATGATGAAGATCTTGAGCTAGAACTTCAAATACTTGAGGAAAACTTCAAGATTCAGTAATCACAGCTTCAAGAACTCAAAAGAACTTCCAATTGTGCAGCAAGATGATACATACAAGCTTAGATGATGGTCTCTGAGGACATGCAAAGCATGGATGAGTGCAGGTATATATGTTTGTGCATAAATTTCAAGAACTCTCCCTCACAAGCATTCTCTCTGGAAACTCTATTTTTGTAAATGCAGAAATGCTGAGAAGGCCATGGTATTTATAGATTTTGAAGACTAGGGGAAAAATAGTCTTTTCACCATTTTTATGGATTGAGAGCTCGCGGTGAGCTCGAGCGCTCGGGTTTGCAAAATAAAGAAGGTTTATTTTGAACAAAAGGTTAATGTTATGCAATGCATGTACTCACATGAAATGTCAAGCATTTCTCAAAATATCATTATACATGTATGAAATATCGATAACATATTCGAAAATCACATTTTAGATAATTGAAATTACGGGTGTTATAGTGGCAATGGGGCCAGGTAAACAACTTCCAATCAAAATTCAATTGGTCCCATTGTATTAGACCTGGTCCCACTGTCATATCATTTGAGAAGCACTTTTGGGATAGAAATTTAGGAAGCATAGCATTACTCTGTGACCAACACATGATACAAAAAATAAAATAAAATTAATATTATATTTTTTACCCCATCATTGGATATTTAGGACAAATTATCATTTATTGCACACATAGTTGCCCCTGTTATACACAAATTTTTAGGCAATTTTTGTTCTAAAAGTTTCAACGACTCAAAGGAGTTGCAAAATTTCACGTTATTAACACTTTTATATCATGTACAGCTTGTGTTAGTCACATTATACAAAAGCATTGGTATTTTGGATGACATCCTAACTGAAGGGTTGTTAAAGATAATAGTTTAGGGAGGTCAATTTATTACATTTTTTAGTTTAGAGGATATTTGAAAAAGGTTAATAAAAGGTGTTAATTTTCTATATTTTAAAATGTGGAGGAGATATATATGAGGCATAACAAGACATTTTTTGATAGCCAAAAGGGAGTCCGCAAGTCTTCTTGTCACATTTGATGGTACCTATGAAAAAATATATGGGTCATAGACCTTCCCTACCTTCTAGGGTACTTGGAATGGATTAGGTAAAAAGTTCTCTCCATTTATGCTTTCCCCAAATGATAGATAGATTCATCCATAATTTCCTTTACAATAATTGGAATGTATAATGAGATCAAGATGGTACATTTTAAAGTCCCTAAAATAAAATTGTAACTTAGTTTATTAGATAAGCTGCATGAAGTAACCATGCTATTTGAAAATCTATCCTTGAAGTCCCTACTTATTTTCTAGAAGCAATTCTAGTCCATTACAACAAAGTGATCGCTTCAGTGGCTTTCTAATGCAGTCACAAGGAATGTATTTGAGAATCCAACTCATCCATCAAGTAATATTACACATCAAAATTCATGTCACCAATTAAATACATGACTAAAAGGTAAAGAAATAATCGTAGGAAATATAGTTATCCATAAATATTTTAAACAACCCAAAAGTAAAAACGAATTCTGCGATAGATGGAAAGTCAACTATACAAGAATGATATATAAAGCATATAAATGTGTTGTCATTTATTTTCCTCTGTTTCCATGCTACCAAACAGAGAGCGGGAGTTAGGGTTTCATCAAATATCAATTGACTTCAAGGCGGATCCCCACCACCAATATATACAGGAATACATTTACATATATAAACATGTATAGAAGTATTCACAAGAAAAATAAATTAACATGAACAACATTACAAAAACTAAAAAACAAAATCATAAATAATCTTTGTTACCCTTGGAGGTCGAGCATGTTAGTCTGACTGAAAATGAAATAGCTATGGAAACAATGTTGAAGAGGGCGATTCTAGGGGTAGTGTGAAGGATAAAGTGGGGAGTCAGCCGGACGAAGACGACAATGGCTGAGGACAACGACGGCAAAAGCTTTGCTTCAAGATCTGAAAAGCAACCAAAAAAAATCAAATAAGGGATAATGGAGTTGAACTAGATCTAAAAAGTCACAAAAAAGAGAAAAAAAAAATGGAGTTAAGACAGTAGATGGAAGGGAAACAAGAAAATAGAAGAGGGAGAGAGAGAGAGAGAGAGAGAGAGAGAGAGAGAGAGAGAGAGAGAAGGGAAACAAGAAAATAGAAGAGGGAGAGAGAGAGAGAGAGAGAGAGAGAGAGAGAGGGCCAAACCTATATGATAGAAAGGGTAAAGTGACCAAGACGACGACAGTGGAGGCTGAGGTAATGGTGGATGGCAATGGTGGTGGAGTTGTGTAACACCCGTACTTGGAAAAGAAGATTAATGTGATATTAGCATGTGTTAATAAATGATAAGTAAATCATAAAATGATTTAAGGTGGTGTTATGAACCCACAGGTAAAAAGGTGTTCAAATGCGGACACAGATGAAAGTTCTGTAAAAGGCAGAACTGGTATAAATGTGGGGCCCAACGAGGGTCTAATTAAGATAATTTGAATTTTGATGTTATTATATGTTTATGTGCATATTTATTTAAATACTTAAAGATATTATTATGTCTTATGATAGGTTAAGGGAACCTGGTTAGGTACCCATGTGAGGGAGTATTTGAAAATAATTGATAATTGGTAGGTTTAATAGCAACCTCATAATTTATGTGGGACCACGTTTGGGACCCACGTGGGACTTAGATTAAAACCATTTAGAAAAGGTGGGTAGTTAATGTAATTAGCATGGGGGTTTCATAATAAAACTAAAACAAAGTTGGCGGAGGTAAATGAGAATAAGGAGAAATGGTGACAACACATATGCATGGTAGCATATGTGTCTCTCCATTGTGAATTACAGCTAGGAATTGAGAGAGGAAAGGACTGAGAGCTCTCGACGAAGACGACGATAATCTCAATGACGATTTCTTGCCGTTTCTTCGCTGTCCGATGCCGGATTTTCGATCCGAGACCATATTTGGACTCGTGGAGGTAAGAGGATCACATGCATGTAATTTATTTTCATTTTTGGCAACATTTTTATGGCACCGTTCTTGGTAGACGATGTTTGATATGTAAAAACGTATGTAGGATTGATCATGGAGCAAGAGTTGGGTTGAATCTAGCTTGAAATTGGATTCTAGGAGCTTAATCGCTAGTAAATCAAAGAGGTGAGTGTTCTAATCCCAAATTGGGTGTATAGATATGTTAGGGCGATAGTTGTTGTTGATAGTTGCTTGAATTCATGTCTGTATGAATATATGTTGATGAATTTAAAGTAAAATATATCAATCATGTGTAAATTGTAATGTTATATGCTAAAGTTGTTTATATGCTTATGTGTATTAAAGGGAAGTCAAGTAGTGGTCACCATTTATAGGTTTCATATGTAAGGGATAGGAAGTCCTCAATGAGTAGGACGTGGTGACGACCACAATGAAATACTGGTGATGCCTTCGAGATCACAAGAGAGTGTGTGTTGCGCTATATGCGCCAAAAGTAAGAAAGATCCGGAGTGAGAAGGACCCGGGGGTAGTGGCTAGAATGACTTGATTTTCTGGAGATCAAATTGTTGTTGTTTATAATGATTGTTGCATTTACATACTTTGCAATCCAATAGCATGATTAGTTCCCTCACTAAGCAAAAGTTTAAACGAAAATGTGTTTTTTGTTATGGTTATTGAATAACCATCGCAAGTACAGCACGGGGAGACGAGAGGAAATGATTCGCACGGCGGGGTGGGCACGGAAGTTGTGTATATGTAAAAATGTCCATATGTTTAGATGTTAAATTTGTGGTTGTAACTTTTGGTTAATAGAGGTGTAGTTAACTCATGTATAGAAACTTCTTGTAATATGTCAAGTCTTGCCATAGTGGGTTGTGACATAACTTGTGGAACTTCTCTTATAGCCCACAAGTTGTGTATAGGTGGATATATGCATATGACTAGTTAGTTTTAGTTTCAAATATAATCTATGTAATAGATATATAAACAACTTATGTTTTGAGAAAGCTTGTAATATGTTAAGTTGGGGTATAGAGTTTGGCTGTGTAGCAAACCATGAGTCGTGGTTGCTAGTCAGAAGTCATGAGTTTGGGAGTAACTTGGAGAAATCTAAGTGATTTTGGTTGTAAATTTAACTTAGTTTTCTCTACGTTGGATAGTTGTGTGGGTTTTTGAGAAAATCATGGATTTTGGGGGTAAACTTGTGAATCACATGAGGAATTGATATGTTTTGATTATAAATTCGTATTTGGATAAGTTGTGTTAATGTTTTAAAACAAATGGAAATGTTTTGGTAAAAGTCTTTGATGTTTACCCAAGGTTTGTTGATGTTTGGTGTTGGTTTGAACTTGAAATCTGATGTTTTTAGCAGAAAAAAGTCACACCTGCAGAATCCGGATTGATCTAGGTCTGGTGCGGATCGATTCAGGACTTCAGGAGCTGCTGGAAATGGTAATCTGCCAAAATCGAATCGATCCGGATTTGGGGCAGATCGATCCGCTAGTCTAGGTTCAGCCCGATGGCTTTTACGGAAACAGGCATAACTCACTCTAAAAAATTTGGATTTGTGCGCCGTTTTTTGCATTGGAACTGGGACTCAAAGACTTATCTTTTGGTATAAAATTTGATATAATTTATTAATGACCATTTTACCCTTGGGGCTATTTTGTGTCAATAGTGCTGTTTAATGAGATCTAATTCATGTTTTTCTTAATTAGTTAATTAAGGGTGTTTTAGCATGTGGGCTTGTTACACGTGGCCCAACTCGCCCGAGGCGGCTTGGGGGTGTGGAAAGTTGTGTTGGATGGTGGGGCAAATGGAGTACCTCGTGGGTCTCCCTTCTTCTCCTTTCCCTCTCTATTCTCTTCTCTTCTCTTCTCATTTTGATCTATGACAATTGAAGATAGAGAGTGGAAAAAGAGTTGAATGTTTGGGGGGGGGGGGGGGGTGTTTGGGGAAAAGATTGGGCAGAATTTTTGTGTTGTGTTTATTTACAAAATTGCCACTGTATTTTTAAATTTTTTTGGATTTTATTTACAAAATTGCCACTGAATTTCATTTTTTTTTTAAACTTTTCATTTTAATCAATAATACTAATGGATTGTTGGTATTTCTAACGGATATTTGTAACGGTAAATGTCCTTTTGAAAGGTCAAAATCCGTCCGTTAGAAAATGAGGCTTTTGGTGTAGTGCATGTGATAGTTCTACCTACCTTAGTTGAATTGATAAGTTCTATTTTAAAAATAAAGAAGTTCACCCCAAACAGCTCTACCTACCTTAGATGAATAGATTTATAAATCTCAAATCCATTTCACCTATAATATCTGAATCTATAAGTTCACCCCTCTAATTTTTCAAACAATGTACAAATATTAAAATTTTCAACAAATGAATGTATGTGTGTATATATATATATCGATATATGTAGCATCAGCTGCTTATGAGGTGTAATATTTATTCGATAGATCTCTAACGAGGCTCCGATGGAGACATATATATTATACAATGTTTTATGATGTGATGTAACGTTCCAATAATATGGATTTGCGTGGGTTTCATTTTCGGTAGACATGACAAATAGTTGCTAAATTTAAACAATATGTCAGGTATTCACAAAGGTATCACTATGTTCTTAGGTCACATGTCTCTATGTGATAGGGCATCACTGTAATGACGTGGTGTGACAGTATGATTGAATAACTTCTCCTTTGTCTGGTTTATAAATCCCTTACAGAAGTGAGTCCAGTAGTGTTTAAAAACTGTTTTTCTTTAAAGTTATTTTCGTGATTGTGGGACCCATTTCTGTGATTGGAATAGCACCAACAGGATTCAAAGGCACTGTATGGAAGTACTGTCCTAAATAAAATAGGGGTTTAAGCCAAATTTCATTATAACCAAACATGGACTTGTCCTAAATAAAATAGGGGCTTAAGCCAAATTTCATTATACCCAAACATGGACTAGCAAAAATTTACGCTTCTTTTTTTTAGGGTGGGGCTAAATACACCCATGTTTTTGCAATGTATATCCACATTTCATTGTTTAATACTTTTTAAACAATAAAATAATACAAATTCTTTGAAAAAAAATGCATAAATGTAATGTGGGATGGGTGTACAGTGTACATTGTAAAATTATGGGTGTACTTAGCTCCACCCTTCTATTATCCCATTAAAACCTTTGTAACTAATTTGGTCAATAATACCCTTCTATGCCTAAAAAACTTTATATTGTCATAACTTTTGATTTATAAATCCGTATTTTGTAAACTTTGATATTTTGGAATAAAAAAAAACGAGATCAATATTGACTATGAAATTATGGGAAGAAAAAATAAAAATTTTAAGCTAAAGCATAAAATATATTTTGTTGCATGAATGTAGTAAAGCATACTCCTTTTATAAAATTGGCATCCATAAGTGCGTAGATATCCAAAAAAAAAAAATTACATGAAATTAAAAAAAATCACCCAAAAATAAGGAAGTTATGGTCGTTTAATTGAAATAGATAATATTACCTGTTTGTAAACAAATAATATTATATGTCAACATAGATAAAAGCTTAAAATGAGACTCAAAATTATATATTTTTGCACAATTTCCAAGTCTGATGCGTAAATCTTAAAAAATTCATAAAATAAAATAAAAATCACCCAAAAAGGCTAAAAAATGATTAAGTTATGACCATTAAAGTTAACATTTTAACAAATTATCTGTTATATGCTTGTCAACAGATAAAATCGCGGAACTGTAACACCCGTACCCGAAGAACAGGTTAATTATCAAGTTATATGCATTAATTAATATAATTAGTGTATATTATGGAATAAGGGGAGGCTTGGACTCGCCCATGAAAAGTGTTCAATAAAGGACACTAGTTGGAAAAAGTCCCCAGTGAGGAGGGACAGGTTTGGAAGTGGGACCCAGTGAAGGACCCGGATAAAAATATTTATATTTTACGTGATTAAATGCATTTATGTGATTACATGAATACTTATTTAAATATTTTTATATTATATGATAATACATGTTTTAGCAACTTGTATTAGTTTGGATACCCAAATAAGAGTATAATTGAAAAAGATTGATAATTAGTAAGTGTGATAGCAACTTCACAAAAATATATGGGACCCACGTTGGGACCCATACGGGACTTAGACAAACACTCATTAAATAAATGGGTAGTTAATGGAATGTTTGAGGGATTTCATAATAAGAACTTAAGAGTTTCGGGGGTGTAAACGAAATATGGGAAAAATGAGGCTATGACACCTCATGTTGTGCATGTGTGTAAGTGTCAAGTGAGAATGAGAGACTCTCATATTTGCTGGAATTAAAGAAAAGAGAAGAGAGCTCAGAGAGAGAAATGGAGAAAAATGTCGCCGACACCGTAATTCTGTCGTCGTCCGATGCCAGATTTACGATTTGAGACCACTTTTGAACTCGTGAAGGTAAGAGGATCACATGCACGTAATTTATTTTCATTTTTGGCAACGTTTTTCCGGCGACCGTTGTTGATAGACGATGTTTGTTGTACCAAAACTATGTAGGATTACTCTAGAACAAGGTTTGGCTTTGGTTCTTGCTTGATTTGGGATTTTAGGAGCATAATTGGGTATAATCTTGCTAAGGTGAGCTTTCTAACTAAAAAGTGTTTGTGCTTTAAGATGTTCAATGCTTTTGTATCTATTTTAAGTTGTGGAAATCATGTTTAGAAGTTATAAAATTGTTAGATTGTGAATTGCATGTCAATTGTATGAAAGTTGCTATGATTATGTACCTACATGCTTATATGTCTATATGGTATTCAATGAGCCCGGGACAATGATTCATTAGTTGGGAGTAATAAGGGTGGTGAAGAGGAAGAATCCAAGAAATACGAAAGTCCAAGGAATATAAGTGACCACGGGACCAAGGGAGGTCTTCGGGTTTGAATGAATCATTGAACCGATGACTCGGCGATTACAAATATGATTTATATGTTTACTGTTGCATTGCACATGTTAAACATTCAGACATGTTTAGAATTCTCACTAAGCGTAATGCTTAAGAAAACCATTTTCTGTTTCTGTTGTGGTAAATAACAACCACCGCAGGTACGGAGCAATACCCGGAGAGGAAGTGACGTGCTCGAGAAAGGGGGAGAGATTTAGTACTTGTAAATATGTTTTAAACTTGTGTTAGAGTATAACTTGTGGCTTGGGATCCCTATCTTGTGGATTGAAGGCTTGACTCATGTGTTTAATGTGGATTTGAAGAAACTTATGTAATTTCTATGTAATCGGTCGATTTATGCGTAAGTTGTATGTTTGGATCATACTGGCAAGTCCGGATTGGGTTGTAGATTTTAGTTAAGTTTTTTCTTGTAAACAAATGTTTTGTGAGGTTTGATCTTCTTGTTGCAAGGTTTATGGAAATGATTGCTTGAAAATGGTTTTGTAATGGTTTCCTAATGTTCCATGTAGTTGGTTATATCTTTGGGCTCTTTGCCAACAAGATTTCATAAATTATTAGATTTTACCATGAGTTTAATTCCAAAACTTTATTTGTTTCCAAGAGGGATGTGTCTATGAGTTGGTTTGATCCCTAAGAGGTTATGTTAATGGTTTGAATGTTTGAAAGAGCTTGGATTTGTGTTTGTTGTAGATGTGGTGGTGTTTCTCATGTTTACTTAATGCTTGAAGGCATCTAAATAAGTTTTGAAATGATTTTGAAAGAGTCCATAAGATTTGGTTAGGTTTTGGGTGTGTTAGGACTGATTAAACAGGGGTTTTCTGCTAAAAATCAAGTTCTACAGAAACCGGATCGATCCGGGTCATGGACGGATCGGTCTGGAGCTTCTGGAGGGACCAGAGATGACAATCTGTCAAAACCAGATCGATTCGGTTTTGGGCGGATCGATCCGCTGGTACAGTTTCAGCACCGATGACTTTTACAGAAACAGACATAACTCACTCTAGAAAATTCGGATTCACGCGCCGTTTTTTGCGTTGGAACCGGGACTTAAAGACCTATCTTTTAGTATAAAATTTACTATAGCTTATTAATTACCATTTTACCCTTGGGGGGTTATTTTGTAACAATAGAGTTGTTTAATGTTGGTGAACACATGTGTTTCCTAGTAATTCGTGTGTTTCTTTGCAAATTAATGTACTTGGACTCTTGTAGCATTGTTACACGTGTCCTAATCTGCACGAGGCGAGTTGGGGTGTGACAACAGCCAACTAAAAATTTCAATTTTTTTCCTTCATAATTTCATGTCACATATATATCTTGTTAAAGATCTCGATTTCACAATTCAAAAAATATAAATTTTATGACAAATGAATTTAAATTGGAAGTCATAGAATTTAAAATATAAAGAAAATTAATGATGATAACCAACTCTCAAAGGGTGGAAAAAAAGCATAAAGAAGGATTTTAATTGGTACCAAAAAAGTTGTGAGGGACCTTAACTAAAAATGCCAAAAGCCTTGAATTTTTACCTATACCACCTCATTTAAAGAAATTTTTCTTACCAAAAATCCCAATAAAATAACGGAACCAAAAGCTATAGAGCAGCTCAACAGACTACTAGCTTGCAAAAAATAAGCTAGTGACAGTCCCTTTTTTTTTTCTTTTTTCTTTTATCTTTGTAAGTACTCCAATATGTTAGCTATTTTTTTTTTAGAGAAACCAATGGGTTAGCTATTACATCAGTCATTTTACGAACTTCTCAAATCATATATATATATATATACATATTATAAAATAGAATTCGACGCTTGTCGCATGGCAACTCTGCAATTTTCCACTTCTTTTTTATTTTTATTTTATTTTATACATATATATAGTATAAAATCAAATCATCTTATCTAATCTAATCTATATTTAAATCATATCTAATCTTATCTAATATAATCTAATCTAGTCAATTAATATTGCAAATTCAGGAGCTTAAAGTTTCAATACTTAAATTTAGCACTTAGTTTTCAGTAATCAATTTTTAGTTTTATAAAAGAGGTCCTTGATTTCAATGCTTTTGCAGGATTGTATCTATCAAATGGTTGAATTATAACATCCCTCCTGTGCATCGCACGTGTTACAAATCTAGTGATTAATATTGCAAATTTAGTAGCTTAAACTTTCAATAGATAAATTTAGCACTTAGTTTTCAATAATTAATTTTTGTTTTATCAAACAGGTCCTTAGATTTCAACACTTTTGTAGGGTTGTATCTACCAAGTGTTTGAATTATAACTTCCATCCCGTGCATCGAATGGGTTACAAATCTAGTGAGTGGTTAAATTTGAAGACTCAGTTTAGAAGTGAAGTTTAAAAGTAATTAACTAAAATATAGATTTATGCCGAAATTGATTATGAAAAGTGTAGAATTAATATTTAAAAGTCATGTTTTTGACTAACTAGAAGTACTAAAGATGCACTAATTAAGGAGAAGTACGTGATGGGATACAAATGCTAAAGATGGTCTAATAAAGGAGAGATACTGATGGCAGTGTGAACGAAAGTTTTGAGTGAAGAGAGTGAGAGAGAAATAAAGAGAGAAAAGAGGAAGGGAGAAAAATCACACAATGAAGTCTTGATTCGAGTTTAACTTTAAAAATTTACCGTAGTAGTAATAATTTGGGAAAATCGGTGAAAAGGGCATTAGGACAAGCTATTTTGGAATTAAGGATAACTAAAATAAAACATTGAGGATAAGTCCTCCAAATGGTCATAGACAAAAATACACTCATCTTCATCATCTAACCCTAACTAAACCCTAGCCACCATTACCCACCACCCCCTGCCAAACCTCCGGCCACCACCCTCTCTATCTCCGGCGACCACTGCCATCTCTAGCGACCACCACCCTTGCCATCTCCGGCGACCACAACCCATGCCATCTCTTGACCACCACCTTTTCGATATTCGACCACCATTCCCTATCACTCCTAACCACCGGTGACCATTCCCCACCACTCTACTGACTTCGTCCACCGCCCTCGCCATCTCCGCACGACCACCACCCTCGCCATCTCTGGCAACCATACATGCCACCTTTTGACCACCACACATGCCACCTTTTGACCACCATCTTTACGATATCCTACCACCATCTCCGCCACTCTTGACCACCGATGACCACCCCCTGCCACTAGACTGACCTCTAACGACCTCCACTATCATGACTGAAGATTGCCTTTTTGCTTAACAAAATAAGAGTGAAATTTCACTTAAGATATAATCTTAAGTGAAGTTTTACTTAGGATAATAGAAGATAAGTGAAATTCCATTGAAGATTGCATTTTTTCACTCAAAAATTTTACTCAACTTAACTTATCATAAGTGAAATTTCACTTAACTTTAACTTATCATAAGTGAAATTTCACTAAAGATCTTCGCATCCGACCAAGCCCTAGGGCTTACAAGGCCAGTCACTGGAAAATGAGAAATAAAATACTTACTTGGTATGTGGTGATAGCTCGCGATGGTGGTGGTGGTAGTTCACGAGGATGTACGATGGTGGTGGTGGTGGACACGATGTTGGTAGTGGTGGATTAGAAGCCATGGCTGGGAGAAGGAGAGAGAAAGTTAGAGAGAGAGAGAGAGAGAAGAGAGATGGTCTGTAATGGTGGTGATGGTGGTAGTGGCGGCGCGCAAAGGTGGTGGCGATGACTGAGAAGCTATAGTAGGGAGGAGGAGAGAGAAAGTAAGAGAGATGGTGTGTGGTGGTGGTGGTAATGGCGATGGGCAAAGGTGGTGGTGACTCGTAGTGGTGGTGGCGGCTGAGCTATGGCAGGGATGAGGAGAGAGAAAGTTAGTGAGAGAGAGAGAGGAAAAAAAGAGATGGTGTACGATGGTGGTGGAGGCGGCAGGCAAAGGTGTTGGTGGTTCGCTGGTAGTGGTGGCGGCTGAGCTATGGCAAGGAGAAGGAGAAAGAAAGTTAAAGAGAGAAGAGAGATTGTGGTGGTGCTGCCCAAGGGTTCCAGGGGCAATTTCGTCTCTTACAAAAACAATTAAATTTTAGGAGACTTTAAGAGGGAAATTTTTTTAGAGTATATCCTTGTATGGTTTTTTGTTTGTGACTTATCATTTAGTCCAAATTGTCTCATCTTTAGGGACCTTAGAGCAAGCCTCCTTAAGAATTATCCAATGTATTTCAAAATTTAGAAAAAAATTATAAATAGTGATGATGCAATTTTTGGCAAGATAAATTAGAGCAGATCAAGGAGAGAAAAACAATGAGAGAGATAATGAGAGACCGGGTTTGTATGTGGTTCGGCCATGTTAATGAAGGAACCTACGTCCACATATGTGTCTGAGCAGTTCCATTATATAAAACAAGGACCTTGGTGATCCAACAATGGTGACTGGAACTACTAAGGGTCGGCCTTGTAGGGTGGTGTTTAGAGTTTCTTGGGAGAAGCTAGACAACGAAATATTGTTGATTCTATCGAACTCGAAATCCCATCTAATTGGGGTGGGAGGACCCTTTTATAAGGAGAAGAGTCCTCCCTTACAAGGCATTCTAGTCTATTTAGGAAAATGTTGATAGCCTATAATGATAACTGCATATTTGGATGGTTTCCTATTCTGATTAGGAAATTTTTCATGCTTATCTGGAAGGTTTCCTAACTGGCTTAGGAAACTGCTGGAGTTCGAGCTGTTTGGGATGGGCCTCTGGGCTAGCCGAGTTGTTCCTGAGTTGTATTGTGACTGGACGATGGTATCCCGACCTGGTAGTCGGGCTACTTTTCTGGCATGGCCTTAAGTTACAGGACCAGAAGACCTAAGGTGTCCGGAACAGCTCGGGATGGTGCTCATCCAGGTAATTGTGGAGGGGAGCCTTGGTGCAATGGTAAGTGCAAAGCGGGGGTATTTGTAAAATACAACCGCGCTAAAAGAAAGAATTGCATTAGTTTTGATCACAACTTCCCGTTTTATCTGCAATTTGAATTACAATGCTAGTGTTAGACAATATGATTAATCTATGATAAGTTGTATTGTTTTAGCTACTATTTGTGCAGGTGAATGCTGCTGTATAAAAGACTGAAAGATTTGATAAAGAGGAGATGCTTTGTTTCAAAGAAGGAAGATTGAAGAAGAATTGCAGAGTTCGAGCGATCGAGTATTCGATCGATCGAAGGAAGTTAAAGCGATCGACAATTCAAGATGTTAGATCGATCGAGAAGGTTTCGATCGATCGAAAATCCCTTTTATCAGATTATACGCGCATGCAGCAGTTGCGGGTTTTTAACCCTAGCTCTTAGGTTTACTATATATCTTCTTGTTGTATACGTCCAGGAGAGGACGCCCAACTTTGTTTTACCTAGTTTTAGATAGAGAAGAGAGAGTTTTCCTTGTTTTTTTTGTAGGTTTCATTGAAGATTAAGCATTGTGAACTAGATTTCTTTAGTTAATACAAGTCATCCTCATTCCAGGTTCTTGATCTATTGTTTATTGGTTTTCTGCACTTAGTTAATCGTAGTATACTTATTAATCTCGAGTAGTTTTATGTTAATTAGATCGTACTCACTAGTTTTATAGTTTTTATGCAAAACTTTCAAACAAACGTTGTTTCAATGAACTTTTACGTTAAATATCAATCTGTGGTACTCCAGACAATGTCTGAGTAGTCCTAGGGTTGGGAAATCGCGATGAAATCGTGATTTCTGGCCTCTGCCATGCAATGTTTTTTTTCCCTGTGTTCGATCGATCGAAAGTATGTCGATCGATCGAGACAGTGACTTAGTCGAGCGATCGAGGAAATATCGATCGATCGAGAGATGACGATATTCGATCGATCGAAAGCGCGTCGATCGATCGAGGATTCTGATTCTTGAGAACACCCAAAACAGTATTCTAAGACTTTCTGTTTTAAGGATTTGTTATCAAATTGTCCCTAAATGCTCAGTTTGTCAAAACAGTTTTTAAACTTAAGGCCTTAAGGCATTTTCTTTCAATATATTTTGCAAACCACCCTCAATGCTAACACCATTGTAGGTGAGAGTCTTAACTATTGGATTAAACCGTCTTCATGTATTTCAAATTTAATTGTGATGATATAGTCCCGGTCATGAAAGGGCTATTGATTCTATATCTTTAGAGAAGTACAGAATACTGTAGTAGGTGTACTCCTTTGAGCTTAATTGCAATTGCATGGTAGAAGGTTAGGTCACGGTGGATTCGCGTGATCCCAACACTTTCTTTTATTAAGAAGAACCGTTTCTTTTAGAATTTTGCTTAGTTAGTTAATTGTTAGTTAAGTTAATTTAGTTGTCTTTAATTCTAGTAGCTGTTAACTGTGGAACTTTGTGTTCTACACTTCATTTTAAATATTGATTTTTGTTTTCTCTTTAGAGTCTAATCTAGGTAGTTTAATTCAACACCTTCCCTGTGGGATCGACCTGGACTTAATCCAGTTACTACTTGCACGTCTACCTACACTTGGGTATTGCACACAAGCGCACACAACTTTTTATTCGTGTCAAGTTTTTGGCGCCGTTGCCGGGGAAGGCGACGAGTTAATTCTTAGATTACCTCAATCTCTCTTCATCTATTTCTCTTTTTGTTTTCGTTATTCTTTAGTTCTCTAGGTAAACTTTCACCCTAGAGACTCTCCTAGTTCATGTCCGAGAATTCTATCGAAGGATTCTTTGGAAATCCATTCTACCACTCTGACTCTGATAGTTCCATCAACCCGATTATCACTCCAACTGCATCAATGGATGATCATCAGAGTGAAAACGGTGACAATGTTGTGGTGCCAATCGATGAGGCACTCCGTCCTCTTTGCGATCTTATGCAACCAGAACATGCACCTACGCCCTCTTGCATTCAAATCCCACCACACAATGGCGAATTTCAGTTTCGCAATGGGATGATTCAATTGCTTCCCACTTTTCATGGAATGGAAAGCGAGAAGGCGTATTTACATGTCACCGATTTCGAGGATGTTTGCAAAACATTCTCGCAAAATTGTCCTAGGGAGGTGACGCATTTAATGCTATTCCCCTTCACTTTGAAAGATAAAGCGAAGGCGTGGCTTCACTCCCAAAAGCCTAATTCAATTTTCACCTGGCATGCGATGAGCACCGCATTTCTGAAGAAATTCTATCCTACTCGCATGACCACAGATCTTCAGCGTCAAATTAATTCCTATAAACAAAAGAGCAATGAAACCTTCACACAGGCGTGGGAGCGTTTCAAAGATTTGCTTCTCTCATGCCCACACCATGGGTTTGAGAAATGGCGAACAATCAGCTTCTTTTATCAGGGATTAAATGGTGAAACAAAGAAGTTGGTGGAAACAATGAGCTCTGGGCCATTTCTGCGAAAAAACACTGAAGAGGCTGAAGCCCATTTCGAATGGTTAGCTGAATACGCTCATGAATGGTCAAATTCTGACAATATCTCACGATCACAGATATCCTGTGTAGAAGAGAAAAGCTTATATCAGCTAACCAATGAAGATCGCCTCATGACTAAGTACGCAGAGCTAGCAAAGAAGGTGGAAGAGTTAAGCATGAAAGGAGAGAGTTCTAGGCAAGTCATGCCTGAAGAACCATGTGGCACATGCAACATGTTGGGACATACAACTCAGTATTGTCCTAATGTGCCATATTTTCAAGAGCAAGCCCCTGTAGAGATGAATGCCATGCAAGGTTTTCGAGGGGCGGGGAATTCCAATAATACTTTCCAAAGCAATAATAGATGGAATCACCCCGGTTTTGATTGGAGAAATAACGCTGGGGCCCAAAATCAATATCAACAGCAGCCCTACAACAATAATCAGTATCAAGGGCAAAATAATAGGCCGCCCCAGCATTACAATCAAAACAGGACTAATAATTACAATCAAGCTCAACCCTCCAATGCACCACAAACCAATGCCTATGTGCCCCCGCACAAGAAGGTACAAGAGGAGGAGCCACTTGCTAATGCCAATCTAACGCAGCAACTTATCCAAATGATGAGTAAAATGTCTGCCACTTTAGAGAGGATAGATGCACGGCAAGAGAGCTCAGGAGGAACATTCCCTGCCCAACCACTTCAGAACCCCAAGGGACATAACAATGGTCCTAATAATCAAGAACATGCTAAAGCTGTGACCACACTGAGAAGTGGGAAAGTCATAGAAAAAGGCATACCACTGTCCACTCCCGAAGTGTACAAAGAGGGGGAAGTGTTGGACGAAGAAGCTGAGCTACCATCTACTCGAGAGGAGGAGCCGTCTACTAATGACGAACCAATAAAGGAAAATCTTGAAGCTCCTAGAGTAGAAGAAGAAGTTGAGCGAAGGCCGGGAAAGGAATCTGTTAAGGAGGAACCACCAAAATGCCCCTTTCCTGCACCTTATCCTCAACGGTTGAAGAAACCCAAGAATGAGATAAAGAATCAGGAGTTTTTGGAATTGTTTAAGCAAGTTAAGATTAACCTTCCACTCCTAGATGCTATCAAGCAGGTGCCGGCCTATGCAAAGTATCTCAAAGATCTATGCACGGTCAAGAGGAGGCAAAGCGTGAAGAAACATGCTTATGTCGCGTGCCAAGCTAGCGCGATCATTCAAAACGAGTTGCCTCCAAAACTCAAAGATCCCGGTACACCTACTGTCTCATGCAGAATTGGGAATCAAAAGATAGACAACGCACTCCTTGATTTAGGAGCAAGCGTGAATCTGCTGCCATATTCAGTCTATAAACAGCTAGGGTTGGGTGAACTCAAACCCACTCGAGTTGCTTTGCAGTTGGCAGACAGATCCGTGAAGTACCCTAGAGGGGTATTAGAGGACGTCCTGGTCCAAATAGACTCGTTTGTATTTCCGGTGGATTTTGTGATATTGGATACAGAACCGGTGTCTAATCCTGGTGCACATATCCCGGTTATCTTTGGACGGCCGTTCCTCAACACCATCGATGCCACAATCAAAATTAGAAGTGGTATCATGACAATCGTATTCGGGAACATGACATTGAATGTCAAGATCTTTTCTAATCCCCGACCTGAAGAATACGATGATGAGGAGGAAGTCCATTATATAGACACGGTCATTGAAGATGAAGTTGACTTGGTCGACTACAAAGATCCTCTGGAAGTTGTGATGACACAATTTGGCGATAACTATCAGCCTGAAGAATCAACTCCATTGGATGCTGACCTAAATCAGACGTGTCTTATGATGGATACGATAGAGGAGGATAGAGCCGATTGCATGTGGGTAATGCCATATGAACAACTGCCTCCTAAAACCAAATTGGTAATGCCCTCTAGTTTCCAGTTCCCGGAGTTAGAATTGAAGGAACTCCCAAAAGAGCTGAAATATGCATTTCTAGGAACCGGAAAAACTTATCCTGTAATTATTTCATCGGCTTTAACTCATGAACAGGAAAGTAAGCTAGTGGATATGCTAAAAAAACATAAGGATGCTATGGGATGGACAATTGCTGACCTCAAAGGCATAAGCCCATCCATATGCACGCATAAGATATATCTGGAGGAAGACGCCAAACCCTCAAGGCAAATGCAAAGGCGTCTGAATCCCAACATGCAAGAAGTAGTTAAGAAGGAAGTGCTTAAACTACTTGATGTTGGGATGATATATCCAATATCTGACAGTCCTTGGGTTAGTCCTACCCAAGTAGTTCCCAAGAAAGCGGGCATAACGGTCATTCCAAACAAAGAAGGTGAATTAGTGCCGACACGTGTCCCCACTGGATGGAGAATGTGTATCGACTACAGGAAGCTAAATACTGTGACCCGAAAGGATCATTTTCCTTTGCCATTCATGGACCAAATGCTAGAACGAGTGGCGGGTCATAAGTACTACTGCTTCTTGGATGGATACAGTGGGTATAATCAAATTGAGATTGCTCCTGAAGATCAGGAGAAAACCACGTTCACGTGTCCATTCGGTACTTTCGCCTACCGACGAATGCCATTCGGCTTATGTAATGCACCGGCTACCTTTCAGCGGTGCATGCTAAGCATCTTTAGTGATATGGTCGAAAACATCCTTGAAGTTTTCATGGATGACTTTTCAGTATTCGGCCATAGCTTCGAGGATTGCCTCAGCAATCTCGAACAGGTTTTAATGAGGTGTGAGGACAAACACCTAGTCTTGAATTGGGAGAAGTGTCACTTTATGGTGACCAAGGGTATAGTTCTAGGCCACATAATATCCGATGAAGGAATCCAAGTGGATAAGGCTAAGATCGACATAATCTCAAACCTACCTGTCCCTCGTACAGTGCGAGACATTCGTTCATTTTTGGGGCATGCGGGTTTTTATCGTCGATTTATCCAGAATTTCAGTGCAATCTCTCGACCCCTTTGTCAACTTCTTGTCAAAGATGCACCTTTCGAGTGGTCAGAGAGTTGCCAGAAGTCCTTCGAGGATTTAAAAGATCTCCTCACCTCCGCACCTATAATACAGGCACCCGACTGGAGTTTGCCTTTTGAATTAATGTGCGATGCTAGTGATTACGCCATTGGCGCAGTCCTAGGCCAGAGGAAGGACAATAAGCCGCATGTGATATACTACGCCAGCCGAACGTTAAATGAAGCTCAGATGAATTACACTACTACTGAAAAGGAGCTGCTGGCCGTAGTATTCGCTCTGGACAAGTTTAGGTCTTACCTGATAGGGTCGCCAATCGTCTGCTTTACAGATCATTCGGCTCTCAAGTATCTTTTGTCAAAGAAAGACGCTAAACCACGGCTTATCCGCTGGATACTCTTACTCCAAGAGTTTGATTTAACAATCAAGGACAAGAAAGGAGTAGAGAATGTGGTTGCGGATCATTTATCCCGGTTGATTTTTACCGATAACACTGAATCCCAATCCATTAAAGATGAGTTCCCAGATGAACAGCTACTGGCAGTAAGTAGTCTGCCTTGGTATGCTGATGTGGTAAACTACCTGGTCACGGGTGAAACACCGACCCATTGGTCGAATCAAGATAGGAAACGGTTCCTCTCGTTTGCACGCCATTTTTTCTTTGATGACCCATACCTTTTCAAATACTGTGCTGATCAGGTCATCAGGCGTTGCGTACCCAACGAGGATATAACCGTTATCTTAGCATCATGCCATTCTGAGGCATGCGGTGGCCATTTTGCGTCGCAGAAGACCGCACAAAAAGTGTTGCAAAGCGGTTTTTACTGGCCCACAGTCTTCAAAGATGCTTATTCCTTTTGTAAGACATGCCAACGCTGTCAAAAGCTTGGAACCATTTCTAAAAGGAATTCTATGCCTCTAACCCCTATCATCACAATTGAAATATTTGATTGTTGGGGCATGGATTTTATGGGCCCATTTCCCAAGTCGAATAACTGTGAGTACATACTCCTTGCTGTGGAGTATGTATCGAAATGGGTAGAAGCGATACCAACGAGACGAAATGATCACAGAACAGTCATGTCATTTCTCAGAGAGCATATTCTGTCTCGTTTTGGTACTCCGAAAGCTTTATTAAGTGACCAAGGCAAGCATTTCTGCAATAGGCCCTTGGAGTCACTTCTTAAGAAATACGGAGTCCATCATAAAATCGCTCTTGCTTATCATCCACAGTCAAATGGGCAAGCAGAATTGGCTAACCGAGAAATCAAGCATATTCTCGAGAAAACGGTTAGTTCCAATCGAAAAGACTGGGCATACAAATTGACTGACGCGTTATGGGCATACCGTACTGCCTATAAGACGAATCTTGGTATGTCCCCGTATAGACTAGTTTACGGGAAAGCTTGCCACCTTCCGGTTGAAATTGAACATAAAGCTTATTGGGCGACACGCTCATTGAACTTCGATATACAAGAGGGAGGTCAGCTGCGCAAGCTCCAACTTGCAGAGCTAGAGGAAATACGACGAGATGCGTATGACTCTGCAAAGTTGCATAAGGAAAAGTTGAAGGCTCGACACGATCGTACGATTTTTCGTAAATCATTTGAGCCAGGGCAGAAAGTGTTGCTGTATGACTCTCGCCTCCATCTTTTCCCAGGAAAACTCCGTTCCCGGTGGACAGGCCCGTTCATCGTAAAAACTGTTTTTCCACATGGGGCGGTTGAGATTGTTAATCCCAAGAACGATGATTGTTTCAAGGTCAATGGCCAAAGATTGAAGCCGTTTTTGGAGAATTTTCGCACTGAAGTGGAGCACATCCAGCTGGATGAGCCCACCTATTCCACCACTTAAAAATCTCAAGTGGAATTTCAACTTGTTGTTGTATTTCTTTTCTTTCCTTGCATTTTAGTTCTTTCTTTCTTTTGTGTTTAGTTGTTCTTTCTTTCGTAATTGTGATTTAGTTCTAATCCATTATTCCTTAAACCACTCTGTTGCAGGTGAGTATGCGAGGTGATGATGTCCATTCGATTGGTTCATGGGCTGATTCCGAGTGTTGTTGTGGCACCTGGACTGAGGGTGAACCCACGCCCTGCCCCTTGCATCCTTATGATCCTGAGGTTCACACTCGAATCAATGGTTCCATCGGATATATCCCATTCGACCCTGCTCTCCTGGACATCAATCCGTTTGAAAATATGGATTTTCCTAATGAGGAGGAGTTGGATGAGGAAGACGACCTGTACATGGGGAGAATGGTGGATGATGCCCTCATGGCCCAATGGGAAAACGATGATATGTGGGAGCCATGGGAAGATCATATCCTCCAGGATGTCGTCCCAGAACGCCACAATGCCGTCTTTGTCTTCGTGGATGATTTCCTCATGCTTGAGTTGGTCCCATACCGCTATGTGCACTTGAGCTATTTGCTTTTCAGACTTCAATGCCCTTTACCTGCTAGTGCATTTTGGGAATCCCTGCCGATAGTGAGGTTGGAACTAGGTCATTTATTTTTTTTTTTTTTTTTGTGTTTTTGTTTGTTCCTGTTCCTTGGTTTTCCTTTCGTATTTTATTTCTTGATGTCGTTTTGTTTATTTTATTTTTTTTATTTTCTTTTCTTTGTCAGGATTGTCACTATGAATCTTCCATACCCACCTATTTTCCTTCCACATCAGCTCTTTCATGGTTTTTACATTCAACGGCCGCAGACTCCGCCACAAGAGGAATGTCCATTGCGCAATATCACTCCGTTATCTCTATCTCCATGCGGATCACCTCTTGCCAATGCTATCACTTCCTTAGAGACTCCAGATTTGTTCGATGATGTCCTTGCTGCTTTCCGACTGTTCTGGGAAAGGGAATCATCGAGCCTGGACTCCGTTTTTGAAGATTTGGTGTGGCATGAAGCAATTGTGGAAGAGGATCTTTTCACACTCGAAAAATAGTGCCACACTCCAGTTGTTTTCATTCATTTCCTTTTATGTTTAGCAATTGGAGTGTAATCTTTGACAGACATGTTTTTGGTTTTAGTTTTATTTTAGTTTTCTTTAGTTAAATAAGGTTTAAATACCAATTGGGAGGCACTACTGTGTAGTTTGGATGTTTTTAAAAGGTTTTATTTCTATCAAATTGCAATTTTTCGAGTGTAAGGATGAGTTTTTGGCTTACAGGCCCTGTTTATGCACTGTTTTTCTTTCTGCTGTTTGTCCAGAATATTTTAGATCTGTTGGGGGTACTTATTTCATCCATTCTGTGATATCTTGGAATTTCCAAGTTCGATCGATCGAATGTATCTCGATCGATCGACGATTTCTTATCCCCGATCGCTTGAACACTTTCAATCGATCTAAGTTTCGATCGATCGAAATATCTCGATCGATCGAGCTTTGTATTTAACCAAGGCTTCCAGCGTACATTTCCTCAGTATTTTCATCTCCTTCTTCACTCTCGAGCGATTGAGAGCAGAGGAGCGCACCCGAGGCGATTTTTGGTTTCCCTTCATTCCACTCGGTTATTCAAGGAGCTCTCCCTCCCCAGATCATCACCCTCAACTCCGGCATCCTCACCACTACACGCACCTCGAGGTAAAACCTCGAGTTCCCCCTTCACTTCACTTGATTCCATTTCTTATGGGAGTGCCCCCAGTGTGTTTTTACGCTTTTTCTTTGCTTGTTTGTCGTGTTGGGTTTGTGTTTAGGCCATTTCTGTTCTCAGAAATGGTTCCTGCGCTTTCGCTGTTCTCGATCGATCGAGCTAGGTTCGATCGCTCGAACCTTGCACTTTCTCAATCGATCGAAATAGTTTCGAGCGCTCGAACTTCGCCTTTCCTCAATCGATCGAACATAGTTCGATCGCTCGAAATCCAGCAGTTTCACTTTCTTTTCATTTTTGTCTTGTTTTGACTTCTTTTCTGTTTTTCTTCTATTTCCAGGGGCCCACAATGAACCCTGTCACGGGTTACCACAGGGAGAAGCCCTTTGATCTTGCTATTCCTGATCCGGTCCCACACCATGGCTTCCGGAACACCCCAGACCGCCAGTGGTTCACGAGATATTTTCAGACTAGGCCGGTCATGTTAGAGCGACCACTTGAGACAGTCTGGCTCGATATTCCATGGTTTCTCGCCCGCATCCAGGCCATGCCACACTGGTACGATTTGCTCTCTCAGGCGAAGAGAGTGAATCTCGCATGGATTCGCGCAGCTTGCGCGACGATGATCAGAGATCCCGGTGCCGCATTCACATTACGATCATTCTTTCGCGGCCGGGAGATCGTGTTCAGCCCTGCTACCGTTTCCGCTGCTCTTGGAGTCCCTGAGGTGCCTGATTGTGTATGCCCACACCGTGACGGTACACCAGTGCTCTCACCCACTGCTGTGATCCGAGAGCTTACTGGAGGTGCATTACCGAGCTGGGATGGTAGGGCACTGATTGCTGATATTTACTTGACCGATGATTACCATATGCTCCACCTCGCGTTGAGCAACTGTTTATTGGTCACCTCCTACCGGGAGAAGATTGCCCCCTGGTATGCACATGTGTTATATGCTATAGGGACGGGGTTGCCTGTTTGTTTGCCTCGCTTATATATTGATTTCATGAGGCACCCCACTCGCTACACTGCTGCCAAGAAGCACCTGAAAGGTGCTTGGGCTATACACAGAGTGATTGAGCATGCTGGACTCCTTCCCTTACCTGGCGATGCGACATCCCAGGCTCGCAGTCATTTTGGTGAGGCTGCTTCTCGCCGCTCAGATGCTCAGAGGAGGAGAAGAAAGGGCAAGGGGAAGGCGAAAGTTGGAGGGAAGAGGAAGAGAGCTGATGGCACCGATACTGAGGGTGCAGCTTCTGGGACGCCCACTGAGGCTGAGGAGCCAGATTCGGAGGAGGATGATCCCGTTCAGGAGGTTGCACGTTTTGAGCTGAGACAGAGATCTCAGGCTCCAGCCCAGGGAGAGTCGTCATCTGCGCCTCCCCCGACGATTCACGATCTATTATTGGAGGAGAGGGAGGCACGGATACGGCTTGAGGGTAAGGTCGATCATATCTCTACCCTGCTGACTACACTGCTGGTCCAGCTTGGGTTTGACCCGTTTGTGCCCCCATCTGCTGCTACTGCACCACCACCTGCTGCTGATCCATCCCCTACTGTTGTTCCTGTTACTACTGCTGCTGATCCATCATCATCCGCTCCATCCACGACCGATCTTCCATCTACTTCTGCCGATATTCCGCCAGCTACTGTACAGCCACCGCCTGTTCCAATCGACATCCCGTCTGATGTGGCTGAGGATGCTCCGTCTGGAGTTGATTAGTATTCTTAGGGGAGGTGGTGTTTCTGTATTTATGTTTTTTGTTGGTGTTTTGGTTTGGTTTGGTTGGACAGGTTGGTTTATGTTTTTATGTTTTTTTTTTTTGTTGTTTTGTGGTTGTTTTGAGCATGTATGGATATTACTCCTGATATTTCAGTTCTCTTCATTCCAGTGGTTAATGTTGTTTGGATCATAGTTTTACTTGTTTTATCTATTGATCTGTTGTTTTGGAGATTGTGTTTTATATTTCTATGCCAGGTTGCTTGCTTCTTATCATCGCGTTACACTATACAGGTGATACCTATCTATTTTAATTGTTGAAAATCAACTTCTGGGACTATGTTGTTTTCAGTTGGGGGTAGGAGACAATAGATAGGGATACACCTGTGACGATTTAGTTTTTGCACTTGGATATGCTTTAAATTTAAGAACACAGTCTGTTAAAAACTTTGAATTGGATTGTATTGATAGAATAACTCTGAATAATCGTTCCTGCTTGTTAATTAGGCAATGATACATTTGTAGTATTCTTATCTTTTTATGGATTAAATCCACGCGTTTTCTGTATCACTGAAATAAATTGCATTTGTAAAGCTAGTATGTACCCAATATTTGTGCACACTAATTGACAGCCATGTGGAAAACCTGAAAATTGAGTTAAAATGAATATTGTACGAAAAGAACAAGTAGTGAAAGCTAATACCCCTTTGTGAGCTTTTGAGCCAATCTGCATTTCTGAGGGAATTCTCATACATTGTCGAATGGTTTTTCCTGCATATACTTGTGAATTCGTTGTTAAGTCTCAGTTTTCTTTAAAAGTTTTGACTGCTTGTTAGAGGAGAACGTTCAGGATTTACCAATTAAACTCAATGAACACTTAAGTGCTAAAAATTGAAAGTTGAGAAAATGATTCAAGCCATCGTATTACCCATTCCTTTACTTAATATAACCCACATACATTCATTGATTCGTTTCACTCCGTGATCCCACCTCAGATAAATATTTCCAATAAAAATCACAAGAATCCAAATCCTTGATTTACACCTTGACCTCATCGAACTGTTTGATAAATTTTATTGAGAATGAGTCATCAAAGTATGTGAAATGGAAGGAAGTTGTTGTGGGACATTTCAAAAAAAAAAAAAAAAAAAAAAAAAAAAAAAAAAAAAAAAAAAAAAGAGCATATGAAATGAATGGGAGATTGGGTGGAGAAAAGAATGAAGAATAAAAAGAGAAGTGGAAATTCCATCACATACTACAAAGCACACTCTTCTCTACAACACCCCCACCTACTAAATAAAAGCCATAATTCAAAGTCTTGAAGATTCTCAACAATTGATTTGAACATGAAAGTGTGAGTTGAGTTATCCACGGTATTTCGCTCCTCTAGTAAGTAGTATTCCATTCATGAGACTATACACTCGTAAATGTCCGTTTTTCATAGAGTCAGGTATGAAAGCATTAGCACTTAGAATATCATCTTTATCAAAGCTTTCATACTATGTGCGATCATTATAAAGCAAGTTTCTGAGAGACGTTGTTTTTGAGTGTGACCAATGTGAGAATTGAGCTAAAACTGCAAGTTGCCCAAGTACAATAATCTAGATAACTCTTAATAAGGGTTGGACGCATGGTTGTTGATTCCACACACACACGGGTGCATGATGGTAATACATTTGTATATTTTACTTGGTAATATAGAGGAACATGTGGATCTCTTTCATGGGTTGATAGAGGATATTATATCCTTGTAGAGTTGAATTAACAGTTAATGGGGGGAGATGTCATAAGTTATTCTAAATCTTTTTGAGCTTAAAATTGGAGAATTTTGTGGGTATATTCACTGCAAACCCTCACGAGACAACACTCGTCCACTAGGGGGAACCTGGAGGTTTAACGGCTTGTTGCATTCGCTAAATGCAACCGCGATTCCTGCGAAAGTGAGTTAGATTTTTTGTTTTTTTTTCTTTTCTCTCTATCTCATTTTAGGGTGTTTCTAGTTTCCCTTTGTTTTCTTAGTTGTGGTAGTATTAGTTTAGGAGTTTTTATTTTATTTTATTTTATTTTCGCTTTATCGCTAGGGACTAGCAATAAGCTAGTTGGGGGTTGTGCAAAGCGGGGGTATTTGTAAAATACAACCGCGCTAAAAGAAAGAATTGCATTAGTTTTGATCACAACTTCCCGTTTTATCTGCAATTTGAATTACAATGCTAGTGTTAGACAATATGATTAATCTATGATAAGTTGTATTGTTTTAGCTACTATTTGTGCAGGTGAATGCTGCTGTATAAAAGACTGAAAGATTTGATAAAGAGGAGATGCTTTGTTTCAAAGAAGGAAGATTGAAGAAGAATTGCAGAGTTCGAGCGATCGACCTAGTTCGAGCGATCGAGTATTCGATCGATCGAAGGAAGTTAAAGCGATCGACAATTCAAGATGTTAGATCGATCGAGAAGGTTTCGATCGATCGAAAATCCCTTTTATCAGATTATACGCGCATGCAGCAGTTGCGGGTTTTTAACCCTAGCTCTTAGGTTTACTATATATCTTCTTGTTGTATACGTCCAGGAGAGGACGCCCAACTTTGTTTTACCTAGTTTTAGATAGAGAAGAGAGAGTTTTCCTTGTTTTTTTTGTAGGTTTCATTGAAGATTAAGCATTGTGAACTAGATTTCTTTAGTTAATACAAGTCATCCTCATTCCAGGTTCTTGATCTATTGTTTATTGGTTTTCTGCACTTAGTTAATCGTAGTATACTTATTAATCTCGAGTAGTTTTATGTTAATTAGATCGTACTCACTAGTTTTATAGTTTTTATGCAAAACTTTCAAACAAACGTTGTTTCAATGAACTTTTACGTTAAATATCAATCTGTGGTACTCCAGACAATGTCTGAGTAGTCCTAGGGTTGGGAAATCGCGATGAAATCGTGATTTCTGGCCTCTGCCATGCAATGTTTTTTTTCCCTGTGTTCGATCGATCGAAAGTATGTCGATCGATCGAGACAGTGACTTAGTCGAGCGATCGAGGAAATATCGATCGATCGAGAGATGACGATATTCGATCGATCGAAAGCGCGTCGATCGATCGAGGATTCTGATTCTTGAGAACACCCAAAACAGTATTCTAAGACTTTCTGTTTTAAGGATTTGTTATCAAATTGTCCCTAAATGCTCAGTTTGTCAAAACAGTTTTTAAACTTAAGGCCTTAAGGCATTTTCTTTCAATATATTTTGCAAACCACCCTCAATGCTAACACCATTGTAGGTGAGAGTCTTAACTATTGGATTAAACCGTCTTCATGTATTTCAAATTTAATTGTGATGATATAGTCCCGGTCATGAAAGGGCTATTGATTCTATATCTTTAGAGAAGTACAGAATACTGTAGTAGGTGTACTCCTTTGAGCTTAATTGCAATTGCATGGTAGAAGGTTAGGTCACGGTGGATTCGCGTGATCCCAACACTTTCTTTTATTAAGAAGAACCGTTTCTTTTAGAATTTTGCTTAGTTAGTTAATTGTTAGTTAAGTTAATTTAGTTGTCTTTAATTCTAGTAGCTGTTAACTGTGGAACTTTGTGTTCTACACTTCATTTTAAATATTGATTTTTGTTTTCTCTTTAGAGTCTAATCTAGGTAGTTTAATTCAACACCTTCCCTGTGGGATCGACCTGGACTTAATCCAGTTACTACTTGCACGTCTACCTACACTTGGGTATTGCACACAAGCGCACACAACTTTTTATTCGTGTCAGTAAGGTTGCTCCATTGTAACCTGGAGGTCACGGGTTCGAATCTGGAAACAGCCTCTCTGCTTGCAGGGGTAAGGCTGCGTACATTTCACCCTCCCCAGACCCCGCAATGGCGGGAACCTCGTGCACTGGCTGCCCTATTTTCTCTTTTTTGGTGAAATGGTTGGGAAGACTAATAAGCTCGTGGTTCATCATACATTTTACAAAGGGTTTGTTGAAATGAAACTTGTGTGCTTTGTTTCGTTTACGTATATTGAGCATATTAAGTTAGGATATAAATTAAGCCTCAAACAGTGGATAGATTGTAGGGATCAGATGAAACCTGCTTTCTCTTATTTTAGCTCAATGGAGTCATAATTTTTTCACAAGCTCAGGAAGACGTCATAGTAGTTTAATACACTATTTAGACATGTCTGCTGCAAAAATCAAAAAGTACATAATCAATTTTTTCTTCTTGTCCCTTTGTTCTCCTCCCTTTTATTACCATTTTTGGCATTTTATTTCTCTTGGTTCCTTCGATGTCAATTTTTTTCTTTCAATTTGGTGACTCGATTTTAAAATTTTAGTCTGCACAAAGTGAAGTTTGGTTTGGTTACGTCTCAAGAAATTGGAATTCAATAACGAATACCGAAGTAGGTGAACTTGAGTAGAGCCCCATTCGTCATTGTCTAATCTTGTAATTTTGCATAATTGATATTTTTGAACTTGAGTAGAGCCCCTAATCATCATTGTCGTCATTGTCGTGTTAGGTTGTGGTTTTTAGTTATCAGAAGTTTGGGGGTTCAATTGATGAATTCTCACAATTCCCAGTAAGAGTCTGATTTGCTGCGCCGAAAATTAGTATTAGCGAAGCTGGAGCCAGAGTACTCATTTAGGATGAAATAGCCTTGTAAGCTAACTATCTAAGATGTCATCTTCTTCCCTTGGATTTAAAGCATGCCCAACTAAGAATCATACCAGGCAGCATTAGGTCATTTAGGTGTACAATATATAGCTTATTAGAAGGAAACTGGCTTATTTGAAGTAAAAGAAGATTCTCCATTCATGTTATAAATTTCTGATACAATTTTTCCTTTTTCTTTTTTTCCAGAGAAAGGCTCAAGGGTGTATGTCAAGCCAATGTTCCTTTGCCAATGGCCCAACATTGTTTATCCCTTGATTTTTAGTCCTATAATAGGCAAGTGAACTATGATTTTGAAGTCTATTGGTTTTGAATTTGAAATTATATCCAATTCTAGCTCTCTTTCTGTCTGATTGTGCACCATTTCGGTTCCCTGGCTTCAGTATTATGTGCATGGAATTTGCTGCAATAAGATAATTTACACAATAATGATGATGCATGTTAATAGTTTGTGAGTGGTAAACATTAGATATTTCCCTCCTGATATCACACGATGACTAGGCTGATAAAAGGGAGATCATAGCTATATATATATATATATATATATATATATATATATATGGGAAGGTCAGTCCAGAGTCCAGACCAGGCCAGAATGTAGGTTTGGGCATGGCTCAACTCTACATTTTAGCTCTAATTTGTACACCAAGACCAGTTATTATGTAATGTTGAGCACCAGGCATGCTTTATTAGTCTCGAGTATTACATAGTGATTTCCTTTTCTTTATTCATATACTACATATATATATTATTGGAAAACTATTCAATATTATGATTGTTTGCTTATGGAAAAATTGTTTTCCTTGTCTATTTTATATTCAATTTCTAGCGTAGATTATTGTTTAGAAGGGGCATAAGTGGTTCACCAAGAGATTGTCAAAATCACATGAAAACATTTGTTAGTGCTTAGTATATAAACAAAAAAAGCTCAAGAAACGATTTTAGTGACTTTTCTAACTTTTCTTTCTCTTTTCTGTAAGTTTTATATGCTTCCCTTCTATAGTTCTTTTCTGGTCATTGTAGAAAGGGGTGATTTAGATTGTATGTCTTTGGAACAGAAGTAACCATATTATTTTGAAAGCAAATTTAAGAAACCTTCATGTTTTTTTTTTTCTTTCCCTTCTTAATTCAGAGAGAATGAGTGGACTTAATTTGGTAGTAGTCTATGCAATTAAACCATTCATTTTTCTTTTCTCTTGGTTCTGCTTTGTGAATGCTAATAGCAGGATCTGATTCAGACACAGTGTCACTATCCACTACCTCCTAAATAGGCAATTTAGAGGCTCAATGAGGTTAGAGATGTTTGGGGTCATTAATTTCTACAATGAGTTTAAATACACATGGGTTTTCCGCTGTGAGTTTAAGTGCTTTTGTTTGAAGAGCATAGCAGTTACTAAAACATAGTTTGAAAAAATGTGCAGGACTGAGTTGATCAAAGTCATTGTTAAGAAATCTGGTTAGAAGAGTGTATCTGGAACTTATTTACCAATTAACAAAAAAAGGACCAAATTCTTTTGATAAGGTAGGTCAAAGATGGGTCCAATTTTGGTATTTTTCTTGTTTCAGTATGCATTATCTTTGTTAGAGTTCTGAAATGTATCAGTAGTCGAGCAAAAAAAAATTTGCTTTTGGTTTGAAGTTGCTTTTCATTGTCCAGTGTTTAGGATGTGGTTTGATAAATTTTTGCATTTATGTGGTCATATATATAGTACTTCAAGGTGCTTTTTAAGGGGATTCATATTGCTTTTTGATTCCATCCTTCACTAATGTCAACGGCGAAAGCGGAAACAAATTTTGTTAAATATCTTTTTATTGTTTAACCTTTTGGACTCGACTTTAAAATTTGAAACTAGGCATTTAAAATGTGTGCTTGTTCAAGTCAAAAATAGTTTTGCTTGCTTATTCAAAAAATTTCCTCCATAAAGATTTTTTGATTCAAAAGAATTTTGATTATTTCTTTACCCGTAGGATTTAGGTTGTATTTTTGATTTCTTTATTTATCTTGACCTAATTGTCTTTCCTCGCATTTAAAGGAAATGCCAGAAATCAAGAGGGAAGGGTAAAACTGCGTCAAGTGTGGATACAGTACGTGGAGAGGAAAGTGCAGAGTGCAGGCAGATATTATCGGCAACAAGCATTTGAAAGCTCGTGCATCCGGTGATGAAATTAACTTTCACAACATTTCCCCATTTTGTCGCATTGAACCCGAGAGGCCGAGAGAAATACATATGCTAAAATTGTGAGTTTCCCTTATTTTTGTGGTCACGATGCTGGTTGATGAACAATTATGTATAACTTGTTCCTTTGTCAGGAATTGGATTGTGCGGGTCAGAACATAAGTAGAAATGTTTACCTTCTTTGGCGCAACTTACATGCATCATTCTACTGATGTGCGGATTATATGGCTTGCAAATTAAACTTTTTAAAAATGAAATTCATAATTCTTAGTCAACACGTGCAATGCACGTGTTACACCTAGTCTTTTATTAAAAGAAATTAGAAATAAAAATGATTACGTCCCAAATTTGGCATTACTCCTATGTATAATTGTATTATATCCTTAAATTATTTGAGTAATACTATGCTTCTTTTCCTAAATGGTTCCCAAACATAAGTGGTAATGGGCCAATCTTCAATAATGGTAGGACCACTTCAACATCGTCCAATCAAAGTAAGCTCATCGTCACATATTTTTGGGAATCATTTGAGATACAAAATTTTAGAAGCATAGCATTACTCAATTTACTCGCAAGTTGGCAATACTATAAATTTTGTCACTTGCAATTTTGATTATATGAATTGTTGGAAAGCTTATGGGCTTGATCGGGCCGGGCCTCGGGTTGGGCTTCGGGTCGGGCTTGACCGGTTCGGGCTTCAAGAGATAGGCCCAGGCCCTACCCAGGGATGTAAGGGCCTAGGGCCGGGCTGGCCCTACCTCGGGCTTGGACCGGGCTCAAGGCCATTTTTTCGGGCTGGGCATCGGGCTGCCCGTCGGGCCGGGCTTTTTTTACATCCCTAGTTACACGACTAGGAAACCCGAAGTGTCTAGAACCGCTCGAGATGGTCCTCATCCTGGCAATTGTGGATGTCTTGATCTGGATAGAGGTCGATCGGGGTCAAACCCAGAGCACTGAGAGTATGCAAAGTTGGGCCTGAAGCACTGGACTACTGGACCATTTTTGAGCATATCAAATAGTGATAGTAATGCGACCAAAACAAATTTTGAATTTAAATAATGTGAAAGTCATTACTTAAAATTATTTTCAATGAAATTTACGTAGGTCTATTATAATGTGCCATTGACACGTCATTTGAATTTCAAATTGGGCGGGCGCACATTATTACTCAAATGATGAATAGAATAAGAGAGTCTTGGCACATAACACATTTTACAACAGAGCTTTAAATGTATGTACCATGTGTTGTGTAAGTGGTGCATACAAAAGTATGAAAAATTCAAACAGTATATGATACAATACATTTAAAGTTCTATTGTGAAATATATTATGTGCCTAGTATTTTTGATATAATAAGCCACAAATAACTTTATGGCCCAGACCCAAAAAAAAAAAAAAAAACCTTCCTGTCATGCATGTTAAGCACATAAAAAATACATGTATAATGCATATAATGTAAGGTTAAGATAATGATAATAAAGCGGGATGACTAAGATCTGCAATTAGTCATTGCATATGGTGACCACGTACTCCGTAGGGCCCATCTCAACACTCACGAGCCACAATAGCTTTATGCACTTAAGAATGATGCATGAATAATTGTGAATCAGCTTTACAAGATTCATTGAGGGTTATTTATGGCCAAATAGACTTTTGCTATCATTTGGAGGATTAAGGATTAAATCTTGGGAAATTTTATCCGCACCCGCCTATTTTCTTTTCTGCACCCACCTTTTAATGAAAATTTTATAATTTAATTTTACCCTTATACAAAATGACATTTAAGGACAAGTCAAGATCCTCAACTTTCTCTTCTTCTCTCTGTGTTACCTCTGAAACACCAATCAAGAAAACCCCACACCTAGAAGTATGGATTTTGGATGTGGCAAATATACTTAGATTAGAGGTCATAAGCTCCATGATTATGAGGCTCATAACTAAAGCAAATGAGCACTTGCAAGCAAATCTCTCAAAACAGAAGCACTAGGCTGGGCATTTCTTGGTAGTGCAAGTCATTAGATTAATAGTCAATTTGATTTATTATTGAATCCAAACATCCAGTAAACAAAAATCACTCCATTCCCAATTTTTTCAGTTGTGGATCTTGAAAATAATGGACAAAAAACAAGTATTTATGTAAATTATTTGGTCTCAGATTTTCTGAACTTATTAATGGTGATGCATCTTCTCTTTGTTAGTCTGTTGGGCTCAGTGAGTTATGATCGATGTAGTTGATGGTTTGGTCGGCAGCGGTGGAGGGGTGTGGCGGAGAGAGAAAATCATGGAAGGGTAAGTGAAATTGACATTTCTAATGTAGGGGTATTTTTGTAAGAATGGTGGGTGTAGAAAGTAAATTGTTAAGTTTTAAATTTAAGTGGAGTGTGTAGAGAGTAGATTGGTGTAGAGAGCAAAATAGATGGGTGCTAATAGAATTACCCTTAATTCTTTTGGAAACTAATTACATTACATCCTTGTACTTTTACATGTATAATATCGATTAGTTAAGGTCCGAAATAATAATAACAGTATTTCATGCGTCATTTAATAATAACTTTTCTAAAATGTCAATTGAGTAAGTAATTTGAGTACAATTTTGAGTTTGCAATTAGCTAAGAATCAGAGTTCGTTTGGTTAGCTGAAATATTAAGTGATTATTTTTTAAGAGATAAAATATTACTCTCTCTGTCCCATATTAAGAGTCTCTTTTGGGAATTCCAACTTATTAAGGGGACAACCTTGATTTTGGTGAGATTTTCAACCTTCCAATATTGCCCTTTTTGAAATTCAAATTTATAGTGTCACATCAAAAAAAAAAAAAAAGGAAAGAGTTGGATATAATAAAGGGCAAATTTGGAAAGTGTATATTAAAGTACTTTGACTTTTCAAAGAGAACTCTTAAAATGGGATATCAAAAAATGGCATCAAAGACTCTTAATATAGGACAGAGGGAGTAAGTTGTTTGGTATTTGGGTTAGTTAAAATAATAAGTGATTGTTTTAAACAACAGTATTTGGCAAACAAGCTAAAAAAGAAGTGATTGTTTATATAAAATGGCCAAAAAAGACAACATATAAATATTTTTCAGCATCGTTAAAATTTTAGTGCATTGGAGAGCATTTTTGTCTTTTAACAAATTAAAAGTGAGTAAGTGATTGTTTGAAAACATAATCTACTTTTTTTCCAGCTAATTTATTTGAGTGCTGAAATTTTAAGTCAATTCAAACACTTCTATTTTTCAAAACAATCACTTTTTGTCTCCAAATTCGTAATTCATCACTAAATTTTTTATTTTTAGCTAACCTAACCGTGCTCTCAATGAATTGTCTGATAACCCCATAATTCTGCGAAAAAGAAAAGACAACATGTTAGAAAGAATCTAAAAGAATAGTGACGACGGTTAAATTTATTAGTAAGCTTGGGTTTTGATGGGTTATACCATTTAAACATTTCTTATTTGGGCTTTGGGCACTCTATTTACAGTTAAAAAAAAAAAAAAAAAATCAAACACAGCATTTTGGCTTGATGTGACAAGTTCCCAACATTGCTTAAAGATAAGAGATTTCTACTCATTATATCTGATTTCTCTTGGTAAACTTAGTAAGCTTATATAGTAGAGAGACTCTCTCACCGGGGGTTACAAATCTCGAATTTCCAATGCTCGATTTGGCTTGAAAATCAAAATGTGTGCAGGCATGCGGTTGCGTAAACGGATGCCGTTCTATTTCTCCCTCGCACGTACGACAGATTAATCTCATTTTTTGCTCTCTGGAATTCATTTCTGCACATGTTTATAGCAAAGTCTTTTGGTTCTATGGAATTGACTTTCTACATATGTTATTATATATGACTATTGGGCAGTGTGGTTTTAATTCTGTGATGATATATCGTATCATCCTTTGCTCTATTAGACTAAGATCTCAACTTCTCTTCCAGACACAGAAAAATATCATGCTCTTTCTTCTCTGTATTTTCTGAAATTTTTTTCTCTGGTTTGGAGCAATTCTAAGCGTTCAATTTATCTCCCAATTCGAGTGCACATTTGGAAGGCTTGATTGCTGAATCTTGGAGAACATAGCGCCGTGTTGAGACCTTTTGTATCGAGTCACAAACTCCGAGGGGGCGGAGTTGTTCTTAAGGACAATACTACTGTTGCACGCCTCAATTAATTTCATAGCACTATCCTTCTAATTTTCCAACAACCACTACTTAAGCAAAGTGTGACCAAGCTCATTTACAAACATATGAATAAGATTGAAACCAGTTGGATAATAGAGGATAGTGAGGGAAGGTATGTTTAACTTTTTAGCTAAAGGTATAATGAGTAAATGTAGGTCTTCTTCCAAATTACTTGGCCAAAAGAAAAATGGCCTTCTTTCTAACTTGTAAAATCCTTATTTTACTTCTTTTTTCCCCCTTTCTCTTCTAAAAACTTAGCTCAATTGCATCTTGTCTCTACATATTCATACTTGACTAAGCTGTGCATGGAGAAGGTCCAAGATAGTTTGCATCTTCACATACATGTTTATTTTATCAAGTTGTTTTTATGAGACGCACTAGAGCATTACACTTATCATATGTATGGAATTTACTCAACAAAGACTTTCTACATTAGGACCCATTATAGTTATGATCACCTTTCAGCAAGACTTTGGTCGCCGACTATCCTATCTTCAAGTCACCAACTTTCTTGATCTTCCAGCATTAGAAATGCACATTTCTTAGTTGTACAGGTGTTAGGAATCATGTTTAGAATATATCGCATAATGTGTTATCAAAAGTCAAGTTTTCTTTTATCATATTCCCAACTTCTTAAGAGACAATAATAGATGTGCTATTAACACGTCATTAGAAGGGAATATTTGGTTTAAGAATATCACATCAATTGTTGTAACAGAGTTTGGCATGAGTTTGAATTCAACCACCCACTCACCTCTTTTTGATTTACCTGGTATGTGTTGTGGGGTTGCATGTGCCCGAGGTTTACCTCTCTATCCTACTCTATAAGAATGGTAGTAGGTAAACTGTCTGAAATACTAGCGGGGATCTTGAAGTCATGGAGGATAGGCTGAGGAGATTTGTGAAAGAAAACCTTATACAGAACCCTTAAAATTTTGCGCAACGAACAACAAAAATTTAACGATTTCCTAAAACCCATGATTTAAACCATTGGTGTATACAAACTAAATAAACCAACCACAGGGGGTTCAACGAGTTGTTACCCTTGTAGCGTGCTTTACAAAACTTTGATTCTTGTTCATTTGGCACCATTAAGTTTTATGAACAAATTTACTCCAAATTGCCTAAGCGTCCTATCACGCCCCAAAAACTGAAGCGCGTGAATGGGAGGAAAGAAGGGGAAAACAATACTAAAGCCAAGCACAATGCGGAAACGAATTTGGAATTCCACGGAACTCCTGCAAAGATGACTTACTAACACGTAAATCCAAAATGGACTTACATGTCAACGAGTTGAACGAAGATAAAAGCTTACAAAAACCAAGTCTGCAAGATTATTCAAAAGAGTTCAAGATCAAAGGATACAACGAAAAGTTTTGTGTGATAAATATTTTAAAAACGAGGTATTATAATAAAAGAAGGAATACTCATTTAAACATTGATATCGCATAGGGGACTTATGCTTTTAATCTATGTATTCTGATGAGAGTTGGATCAAGTAGAGAAAGTTCGATTGAGCAAACTCTGGACAGAGTTCACTTTACAAAAGTTTGATTAAGCAGAGAAATTTCGATTGAGCGAACTCTGGGCAGAGAGTTCACTCTACAGTAGTTGGGTTAAGCAGAGAAAAGTTCGATTGAGCGAACTATGGGCAGAGAATTAACTCTACAAAGGTTGGATTAAGCAAAGAAAAGTTTGATTGAGAGAACTATGGACAGAGAGTTCACTCCACAAAAGTTGGATTAAGCACAAAAAGTTCAATTGAGGTGAACACTATACAATATTCAAAAGGAGTTTCTAACAAAAATCATATCAACGGCAAGTCGATAGAAAGAAGTTTAATAAGTAAAATTTAACAAATCCGGCTAGGATTAGAGGAATAACAAGAATTTCGACAAGGATTAATAGCATGATATAAATCCGGCAAGGATTCCCAATACACCAAGAGTTTATACAACAAGAGTTAGAAAAGAGACGCGACAATCTTAGAAATATAATTACATAATACAAATAAGTTTGACAAGTATGAAAAAGCAAGGGCTAAAATACGCCCATCAAATTACCCAAAAAGGCTTCCCAAAAGCAAAATATGAAAACTTAAGTTCAAGAAGTTTTGTAATAAAGTAATATAACAATTTTATAAGCATTAAACTATTACAAACTCCTGCAAAGACAAACAAACATGTGAAGCTACTGATTGCAAAGTTAAGGCCTAGCCTTCAAAATATAGCGATGTCTAAACGTCGGATCACATGTGGCCCTTTCCTTTATCGAGATCACCTGAAAAAAAAAATTGGTTTTATAGATTCATTAAGCACGACGGCTCAGTAGGAAACATTGAGACGAATAATATGCTATCCGTGACTAAGTATGAGATGAGGTGCAATGAACCGCCACCAAGGCTAAAATGAAATGACAAGAGCCTTACGGGCTATGCATGATATGTGCACTCCTCTCATTACCAGACTATGAGCCACCCATACATAGAGTGTAACATACCAACTTCCAGGAGCTAACTGAATATAGTTGGAGTTTGAATGTTTATAAGGGTCATCCTCCCTATCTCACGTCACAACCCACATCCGGATTTCTTCAATAAAATTCCCTCACATGGGATTTTTTTTTCTCTTTTGCAAAAACAAAACATTTATGTCGTGCTACGTGAAATGCCCGCTGATTAGGTCGCAATGCTCGTGATGTTAAAATGTCATTATGGATGATCAAGCATAATAGAATAATTCTAGCATGTTGGACAACAGTATCAAGGACACCAAGGAGTTAAATCAAAATTCATAATTTAACACTCCTAACAAGGATTTTTGAACTAACGTCCTAACATACTTTCACACATATAAGAGATCATCCTAATCACATCTATCGTCACATAATCACAATTAACACAACTTAAACATGCAAGTCATAAAATTAGGCAAACAATCCTAAATTTACAACTTTAGGGAAAACCTAATACATGTGTCTAAATCATCCTAACATTTTAATGAGCACAAATCACCTTAGCCAAAAAGAAATCATATTGAAAGAAACAATAACATCTACCTTAAGGAGATCCTTCCAAAATAAATAGAAGAGCACCCAAATATAGAGAAATTTAAAGAGCTCCAAAATGAAATCTAGTGGTGGAAGAATGAAGCCCAAGATGATCCAACAACACTTCCCAAAGCAAGAATCTCCCAATAGCTCTCTAAAGTTGTTGATGTGAAGCTTGAACCCCTAGGCAATATTTGGGTAAACCTTGGAGATGAGCCTGAAAAAGAATTTGGAGAACACCACTAGGAAGCTCTTGAAATTCTAAGATAAATTTGTGAAATAGAAAAATTCACAAAGAAACTTCTTTGGTGCCCTAAAGGAAGGTTTAGGAAGATGAAACCATGAAAAAAAAAAAAAAAACAATGGTGTATGTATCTTAGAGAGAAGAAGAAGAAGAAGAAGAAGAAGAAGAAGAAGAAGAGAGAGAGAGAGAGAGAGAGAGAGAGAGAGAGAGAGAGAGATGAAAAGTGAAGGGAGGAGAGAGAGGTGGCCGGCCATATGGGGTGGACGTGGGTCCACTTGGTTGCTTTGGTTTTGATTTTGCCCTTTGAATGACTTGAAGGGGTATAAAGCATGTGTGTGTGTGGTCTAGTGTTACGCCCAAATTAAAACATGTAGCCATTTAGCACTAAGTTAATAAAAAAAAAAAAATACAGTAACACATGTTGAAATAAATTTAAATACTGCATAATTAAATACGGACTCGCACGCAAACACTTAAAAGACAATTTTACCCTTAATAAAATTTTGAGTTATGACACGTCCAATCTCTAAGAGTATCTACACAGGTGAATCCCAAACTAGAAGAAACTTGGTCAAACAAACTCACTCCATTGGATTTGGCTTTTATAGCATACTGCTAACTATTTATCCTCGTATTTGTTGGAAAAAATACCATTCTCTTGCAATAGAAGCTTGAAAATTTGAAATACAATAGAACATCTTATGCCATCGCTTGAAAACTATAAACGCAAATGCAGAAAACACACACACAACATGTAATAGACACACCAAAGAATTTAATACACACAGATTGACACGTGGTTTCGGCCAAACATTGCATACGTCCATACCCTAGAGATCCGTTCTTTCATTATTGAGAATACAAATTGGTACAATACACTCTTGGAAATAACTCACATAACCTAATCCCAATACTCTTGTACACTCATCCACAATGACACAATCACTGTAACATATATAAAGAAATCACAGAGATAAAGAAATACCTCTCTACCTCACAAAAAACCCCAATAATTAATACTCCCTCTATCCCATTTTTTAAGTACATCTTTGGGAACTCAACTTATTAAGAGGACAAAAAGTATCTACACCTAATTCCACAATTGTCTCTAATTATTACAACAAATTTTTAATTTTGTCTTGGTGTAGATTTCAAAGAAGGAAAGTTTTAAAAAGTAAGTAAAAATTGTATACCAATTTAGAAAAATAGACACTAAATTTAAGATATCCCAAAATAAAATATAAGATTCAAAAAATTTAGACAGAGAGAGTATCACCATGCCCCCTCTCTCTCTCTTGCCGAGTCTTGACTGAGTGATTCGTTTCATCTACATTGTATGCATATAGTACACAAATATATCATCATGCAAGCTAAGCCGTGTGACAATTGAAGTTTACTTCAATTTGAACACCACAATTGATTAGTTAGCCCAATCACTTCTTACCAACAAAACTAAAAATTGTGATCTACATCCCAATGGGTCTTGGCTAAGAGAAAGGAACAAACCTATTCTAATAGGTTTCCTTTTCCTTTTCTCTCGCATGTGGATATATATAATATACTCCAACAGTATTCCAAAAAAAAAGGGAGCAAATTAATTTCTCTAATGAAATCCTGAACCACTGCAGCTCCTAATCAATTATGAGTAGTGCTATACTTTTCAAATCGCTTGTCAGTTAAACTATTTAATAACCAAATTTATTATTTAAATTTAGGAAGAATGACATTATTTATTAGTTATGATCAAATAGGAGTATACAACATTCGAATATTAAACTAGAATTCTAAAATAGTGTGAAAATGGGTCTTGATGGTAATACTATGTTAGTATGCTTTCCAAATTTTTTGCATCTCACTTGTGATTCCTAACCCATGTAGTGGTGATATCACCTTCAATAATAGTGGGACCACTTCAACAGTCTCTAATAAAAATTAAATTATCTCATTATCACAATACATGTGAACACATCTTATACATGTGGGAAGAGAACACATCTCAAACACAAATTTGAGAGCATTTTTCTCACCTAAAAATTATCACCTAATGCTAACACACACTTTTACTGTGTGAAATGTGTCATATTCTAGAAATTATGTTAATAATTCAAGGACAAAATAATAATAAAATGTGATACTCCCTCCGTCCCATTTTATATGTCCATCTTTCTTTTTTGGGATGTCCCAAAATTGTTGTCCACTTTCCTAAATTAGTATATAAATTTTACTTAGTTTCCCCAACTACCCTTCCTTGCAATCAATACCAAAATAAAATAATAATAAAAAAAAGTGCAATGATTATGGGCAATTGTGGAAAGTAGGTGTAGATTCTTTTTGTCCCCTAAAATAGTTAGACTCCCCAAGATGGACACATAAAATGGGACGGAGGGAGTATATGTCATCTTGATCTAGTTAAGGCCTAAATGAGTAATAAATGACCATTTTTTAGGGAGAAAAATATTCTCCACAAATTTGGTAAGTATTTACATTAATTACTCCACGTCTATCTAATTTGCGCTAAAATCACTATGGATTGCAGATGGTCCCCATGGAATCTATACAAAAATAAATAAAAAAAGTTCAAAGGTATCATAATCAAAAGTGGGGCCCACAGTACATTATGGGTCCAACATATTGGGCCCCAATCTCTAAACTGTGCGCACCCACAAAAACCACCACAAGTGCACAACTGTTTAAGTGACTTCAAAAGCATGTGACAGATAGACAAAGACAAGAGTTCCCTGAGAGAGAGAGAGAGAGAGAGAGAGAGAGTTCCGTGGCTTGCTTGCTTGTTTGCTTGTTTCTCTGCAAGCTCGCAGCCATGGCGGCTCCTCATTCCTCTTCTCCAAGCAAAACCTTATACAAATCTAATAAATTCATCAAATACTTGTCAATCCTCGGGTTGGTCCTGTTTCCGCTATCCACTGTTGTTGCTGCTCAGAATTTTTCTGGTAAATTTAATATCTTGTTTTGATTCAAAATTTTTGGTTTTTATTGGAACAAATTTCAACCATTAAAATGACTTTTATTATTTATTTTATGATTTTTTTAAAATTTTTTTTTAATCTCTACAACTTATCTATTTGTATTTCTACTATCATTATCGCCACCATCATCATTATTGTTAATTTCTCAACAAATAAAATAAATTCTGTTTTGTGATGTGTGTGTATGTATATATGTGACTATGTGTATATAATATATATATATATATATGTATGTATGTATGTATATGTGTTTATGCAAAGTCCTTGATCCTCATTTTAAGAAGGTGTGGACTTAAAATCCTAGCGTGTCGGGTCTCATTTATTGCATTGTGTAAATGAACTCCGACACTACTCATTTTAAGAAAATGAGATCCCTCATTAGAAGCTGTGTGTGTGTGTTTATGTATTGCGGTTGTATTTTGCAATGGACATTTTCTGAAGAAGGCTTATCATCTCTCTCTCTCTCTCTCTCCTCAATTATTTTCCGTGGAAAAATTTATAAGGTGTTGTTGAAGGTACGGAAGGCGACAAAAGTGATTTGTATACTGATATCTTAAGGGATGAGGCGGTGAAACGGTTGGATGAGCTTGGGAAGGTATTTCACTCATTTGGCATATTTATCCTTCAATTGCTGAAGTTTTAATTTTATAAATAAGCCAAATTAAACCAAGCCTTTTCTCCCAATCAATTGAGGTCGGCTGTATGAATCCTTTTTCTCTATTCCGCACGACCAAGAGCTATATCCTCATTTAAAATATATATATATATATATATTCATATCTTGTTGTACATTCCCAGGTCAGTCTAGGTCTGCCTCTCCCTCTAACCATTCCAGGCACTACGATCTGATCACTCTTTGGCACAGGTGCATCTACAGGTCTTCGTTGCACATGGCCGAACCATCTAAATCTATTCTCCCTCAACTTATTCTCAATATGTGGCACTCTATCATAAGCTTCTCTAAATCAATAAAAACCATTTGTAAATTAATAGAAACCATATGTATAACCTTATGGAATATTTAATTGAAATTCAGAATATTTAAACTTGAGATCATGGGTATTTCTTTTTATTCATTCCATTTATGTGAGGATATTAGTTTTTAACTTAAATCTCCAATACATGTTCCATCTGAATATATATCATGATATTGATGCCATTTGAGAGTCCTTGTCATGTCACACATTTGGGGAGTTTCAATATTGGATGCAATTTTCTGTTCCGTAGGGATGAATGTAAAAAAAAAAAAAAATGAGTTGCTATGTAACGATTTTCATGGTGTGCCTATGACAGCTACTGTTTAGCTGCATCAACTGTAGATTTATGTTAATGGTGACAATTGGTTTAGAGGAAAAGCAAGTACTCCTAATAAATGATAAGAAGAAGAATACACTTTATGGGACTAACAAGTTTGGGGCCTTGTAATAGCTTTTTCTTTTTCTTTTTCAAAGTTAATCAGATTAATTAGAGTTGATTTTGTGTTTCTCCTTGTCATCCAAAGTTGCTAGTGGTTGTAAATGACACGAGTGAAACTTGACTCTAAGTATTCTGGCTGGTGGAATTAGCTTCTCTGATCTCTTACACTTTCTTTCTCGCTTCTTTTCACAATTTTTTTTTTGTGGTCATTTAAGGTAAGAAAGCTCTAAAACGCTACCAAATTCCATGTTGAATTTCCAAACATAGAACATTTTCATTCTAGAAAGTAACATTATGCAATCCAAAATCACATGATCAAGATTACAAGATATTAAAGCTATATACATGTATATATTGATGGGGGCCCATTCTCTAACTTAAGTTTTTGGAGTAATTGGTAACTTAACATGGTATCAAAGTTATGGTTCTAGGAGGTCTTGTGATCAAGTCTCTTCTCCTGGTATATCGTGCGTCATGTTGCACTCTTTTTTCGTGGAGCTCTCTCTCGCATTATGTCATATTACTAAAAAGATATAATTAATGTATGGCCTCACAGGTCAGTGATGTTGATGGCTATCTTGAGAGGACTTTCTTGAGCCCGGCTTCTGTCAGAGCAGGACATCTTATACGTTCATGGATGGAAGATGCTGGTTTAACAACGTGAGCAATTCCTCTGTATTGTGATTTTATTACATTACATTTCAGAAACCCAACTGAGCCTTCTGTTAGTTCCCAGGTGGGTGGACCAAATGGGCAATGTGCATGGTCGAGCTGAAGGCATGAATGCACATGCTAAGGCTTTGTTAATCGGTTCTCATTTGGTGGGGTACTTGATTCCTTTACTTATGTTATGCTGGGGTGTGTTTGGAATGACATAGTTGGAGTGCATTTTCACCCACTGTAATTGCACTTATGTTTGTTAAAAGTCATGATCGAATCTTGAATCGGTTTGTCAAAAATTTGAATTTTGCATCATAAGATTTACTTTTTAAGTGTTTAAAATTAATGCAATTAACAATTTACCCCATGTTTCAGTTAATATCAAGGCTCAAAGTTTTGGAAGTTTTTCACTTAAAAACTTGAAAGGTCAAAAATATGAATGGTGATTTGTATTGAGTCATTAAACTCGTATCTGGTGGTGTGAACTGTGAAACTCGAATTGATATGAATCAACTTGTGAAGCGACTGACTCTAGAAACCATGATTACACTATCATCTTGATTTACATTCCGGGTAAATTTTTACTTTTAAAACATGCATTTACTTGTAAGCTGTTTTGTGAAAGAGGACATGATTTTTGGATTGATCGAAACCCCCATGCTCCTCAACTTCTATACAAAATAACGCTCACTCTATTATGATTCTATCTCCATCTATACCCCACGGTTTCATCTCTCTCTCTCTCTCTCTCTCTCTCTCTCTCTCTCTCTCTCTCTCTCTCTCTCTCTCTCTCTCTCAAGTATATGAATGTTGATACACGTACTATGAAAAAAAGTTACTTCAGCATTTTCTTCATTTTACCTTTTCCATACAACCTATTCATCTCGGAGTATCACATACAGGAACTGGAGGTTAATTGTGCTGTGTTTCAACAGGATACTGTCATTGATGCTGGTAAATATGACGGGTCACTAGGTATAGTTTCTGCACTGTCTGCTTTGAAGGTTTTGAATACTAGTGGGAAGTCAGGAAAGCTAAGGCGGCCCGTTGAGGTGAGCTAAAAAATAATCTAACTGGATTTTGCCTCTGTAAAGTGTCATAGAGAAGTGCATGAATAATTTCTTTATTTTGGTTGTCTCCTCATTCTCTTTGGGTTTTATAATTAGATAATATCATTCTATATATCAGTGTTAAAGGGTTTGATGCTGTCGTATATAGGTACTCAATGTAACTGTGTCCTTAACATTCAGAAAATGGTTTTAATGGATTCTCATATAAATCACATAAAAAGCTTTCTAGAAATACTTAAAAAGAAAAAAAGAAAAGAAAACTCAAAACGGATAGTGAACAAGTTGTTACTACATCACAAAGTATGATGGGTCTGAAAGGTTGGATGACACAGTTAATTTTCCCAATGCAAACTAATTCACTAGACATGTGACACACTGACACTGATATGCAGATGAAGTCAACCAGTGTTCAAGTTTAAATCTTGCCCAACAGTCTTCAAATCATATCTTCACATATTGCAAGTAAAAACATGCCTAAAAATACTTTAAAATTAACATGTGGTATGAGATTTATGATAGCTAATTTACCAGTGCAAATTAATTAACTTGACATTGTGCTACTGCAAGTGCAGATACCAAGTCTTCAAGGTTAAGGCTGTGTTTGGTTCATGGATTTGGTGAGGTAGAGGAAACGGAAAACACTAAAAGGCCTAGCATGGTAACGTTGTGGTTTTTGGTTTTTAGTTTTTGTTTCCATTTTTTGTATTGGAAGTTGACTGTGATCAATACAAAAAATGAAAACAAAAACTGAAAACCATAAATCACAACGTTACCATGCGTGCCCTAAGGAAAACACTTTTTCTTTTTGTTTGGTGAATAAGGAAAACAGTGAGCAATATTGGAAGGAAAGAAAAAAGAGTGAAAACTAAAATAAGTTTTGAATTTTCTGACTCACTTCCCTCCCCCTTTTCTTAAATTTCTGTTTTTCGTTTGCATTTTTTTAATTTTTAATGGCATTTAAGCATGGAGGAGAACAATGGAAAAAACACTAGGGAAACAGATTTGTTTCTTGTTTTCCTTTCCTTCTCTAAATCCGCATAACAAACAAAGCCTAGAGTTACCCAAAAGTCTTCATCCTCAAACTATTGTTATTTTTTGTTTCTTCATGCTTTATCAGTACTTGTTTTTCTGCAGAGGACTCCACCAATGCAGAATTTGGATTAGTTGTGATATTGAGTACAGTGCAAATCAAGTATTTATTTATTTTTTATTTATTTTTGTATTACTTGAGATTTTCAGGTGATTGCATTTAGTGACGAGGAGGGAGTTAGGTTTCAATCTACCTTCTTAGGCAGTGCGGCAATTGCTGGTATATTACCAGTTTCGACATTGCAAATTTCTGATAAGAGGTTCCATGAGCAACTAAAAGCTTACGTCCATTCTCGAAATTGCTTATTCTCAGTACATTTATGGATGAACTTTATTTTTCAGTGGTTTAACAGTGCAAGATGTTTTAAAGGAGAACTATCCAGAAAGTGACGAGGAAAAGTTTTTTCAGCTCAAGTATGATCCAGAATCTGTCTGGGGTTACATCGAGGTATCCTATTCTGTGTTGATCATCCCGTTTGGCGTCTCATGAATTTGAATGGACCCTTCACAAACTGTAAACCATTTAAATGTTAAAAAGAAAAATAAAACTATCTTCTTGAATAAGGCTGTTTAATAATTGAAGTTACTCAGAACTTTATGCTTAAAATTATCAATTATATTGTTGAGTTTTATATTTACGTAAAATGGAATGCCAATTAGAAAAAGACAAATTAGGGGAGAGAACAACACATCGTGGTTCGGCCATAGCACACCTTCGTATATCCTTAACTCAAATGTTGAGAAAACCTTGAATGACCACTTATAAAGAAACTTGATGAAATTTTACATTTTTCCTGAATGGACTAATTAATTGTAGGTAATTGCATTAGAAATTGTGAATTAGCCAATTCAAATTCAAGGGACGCCCGAACAGGCCATAAAAATCTCAGTGTGTTACTTTTTCCGAATTGTGAACGCTCAAAATGGTCTTCTAAAATGCAAGCTGCAGGTGCATATTGAACAGGGACCTGTACTAGAATCAGTTGGTCTCCCTCTTGGGGTGGTGAAAGGCATTGCCGGACAAACTCGGCTAAAGGTATTAGCATTTACGTCACTACAGATTAGAATTCCATTTGGTGTTTAAGGCTCCATTTGGTTGATGGATTAGTGAGGGAAAGAAAAGAAAACAAAGGAAAACACTTCTTCATTTGGCTGCTTAGGAAAACGGTGAGGAAAAAATGAAGTAAGAAAACTGATGAGAAATAAATCAATTTTAATCTAATTTTACATGTCATTTTTTTAGTCTTTAATTGATTTTTTACCGTGTTTTGAATATTTTTCCTACACTTTTACTTTCCCTTTTCTCTTTCTTCACCAAATCTGTGAGGAGCCTAAATTGCTAAAATAGGCAGATTTGACAAATCTGATTATTTTTTGCCATCCATTATATCTGTTTATACTTGGATTCATTCTAGGGATGGAAGTTCCAATAGATGGTATCAGGACTCTAGTTTATCCATTTATGTGATATTTATCATTAGTTCATTGTGATGCTTTTGTCCCCCTTGAATCGATATTACTAATAAAATTTGTGAACTTCATTTTTATTTATTTATTTATTTATGATTTGTGCTTTTACAAAAGCTGTGGTGGAGTCATGGCTTGTATTTCCAATGTGTACTATTTTCATGGTTTTATCAACTCCATGATTGTTTTAATTAAGGGTTCTGGTCCGAAATTAGTCTTTGTCGGTTCCACATAAGGTTGATTTTGGTATTTCCCGAGGAAAAAAATAAATAAATAAAATTTAAGGTTGATTTTAGAAGGAATCCATTTTTTTTTTTACATGTTCACATCTGAATGCAATGAGTTTTCGTATTTGGTTGTGAATAGTATTGACTACAAATCACAGGTTTATATCAATGTATCACTGTCTTTGAGCGTTTACAATTGTTTTAGTTCAAATAAGGTTTGCAAGGAAACTGCTTGGATCTTAACAAGCTGGTTCGAGCTTTTCGACTGAAAACCAAGTGTCCCATCAGTCTTTGTTAAGATTATAGTGTTAAAATCCCAGCTATCAAATATCGGTAATTTTCAGTCGGCAGGTCAGAGCATCATGGAGAAATGAAATGCATTGCATGTCTCTAGTTTGTCCATGACTCCATATCCCATGGTCGGCTTCAGGATTGGCCGGCCTTACTGAATTTTAACATATTGTGATAAAGTCTCATTTCACTTTGCCAGTGAAGAAGATGCTATCATTACTGTTCAGTTACTCCCCTTCTTAACGTAGTCAGAGTCACCCAGACAACTGCCACAAGGTTATATTCTGATAGGGTTACTAGTACATACGTACGGTGTGTTTAGAGATAATGTAGTTCATAGAACTAAAGCATGATAGGTCAAGTGGTAGACTGCTTCTGGCATATTTTGTGATCATAACTCTAAAACTAGAAGGAAGTCTTATAGAACAGCTATTAGGCTGGCTATCCTTTGTGGGACAAACTGTTGGGCAGCTTAAAAGCAGCATACTAGTAAGGCTTAGTTTGGCCCCCATTTTGGTGCTTCTCCTTTTTTAAAGCACAGTTTCATGTTTGGTAACTAGTTTACGAACTTTGCAAAAATTGAACTTGGGGCTTTTTTGAGGGGAGCTTTTAAAAGCATTCTAGAATGGAGCTTTTAAAAGCTCAAGGTTGCTTTTTGGTTTCATGATGTTTTTTTGAAGAGTAATGCATCACTTGTACAAAATTATCAAACAACTTAATATTAGATTTCATAAGCTACTTTTAAAAAGCCACGTGGGGGCCAAACTAAGCCTAAAATGAGTGGCAGAAATGTGTATTGCTAGGCTATAGGTGTGATAAAGCAAGAAAGTATGGAATTAGAAGTAAACTCTATGGCCAAGGTAGCACCCATTCCAGATAAAATACAAGAAAATTGATTAAGATGATTGCAAATGTACAAAGAAGACCAATAACCGCACCAGTCATCCACATTAGGGTAATGCTAGGTGTAGGGGGGAGGTAGTGAACAAAGTCTGGTAACGGTTGAGTTGAGTGAGGCTATGGCCTCAAACCGAGCTGAATGGAGCCAACCTGAAATAATTTGGGACAAAGGCAGTGTTGAGTTGAGTCGAGTCATCCCTTTGAACATTCTAATTACAGGGCATACCTTATGACCTTCATTGGTTGAAGTCCAAAACCTTAGGGATCGCATGGTAACGTTGTGGTTTTCGGTTTTCAATTTTCAGTGTTTGTTATCATTTTTTGTATTAATGTCTGCATCTAATTCAATACAAAAAATGAAAACCAAAACTGAAAACCAAAAACCACAATGTTACCATGCGAGCCCTTAGTATCCAGAGATTTTTTAAGCTTGCAAGGTGCTAACCCTCCTACATGATTTTCATAAACTCTGCCAACATCTTGACATGTAGTTTGGCCAATTCTACATTCGAAACTGTCTTAGAACATGTGAACAAAATGGATAACTATTAAATCTTGAACAAAAAACGTTGAGGCGAATTCTCTTTAGTTTTTCTTGAAAGATTTTATTACTAAAGAAAATAACTTCATGTCCTGCTCGCTTGGCAGGTAACTGTGAGAGGTACACAAGGGCATGCTGGAACAGTCCCCATGTTTATGCGGCAAGATCCTATGGCTGCCGCTGCCGAGTTAATTGTTTCATTGGAAAGTCTTTGTAAAAGACCAGAAGATTATCTATCTTATGATGGCCATTGCAATGCCTTTTCAGTGGAATCTTTTGCCGGGTCCCTTGTCTGTACAGTTGGAGAGATATCTAGCTGGCCAAGCGCAAGTAATGTAATTCCAGGCCAGGCATGTATTTCTTGAACGTGCTATATATATCTTCTACCATCTGCGAAAGGGACTGTTTGGGTCCCTTTTCAATGCTATATATGTGTTCATACTTTTACATGGCATTTTAACTTCAAAAAAAAAAAAAAAGATCTTGAATGTTTAAAACATTTAGGAAAATTGTGCTCTTTTAGAAAATGATGTTTAAAATCATGATGTCCACCATTCCAAGAAAACAGTCATTGCCATATAAAAAAAATTTGAGGAAGCCTCCTATTCATCTAAGTCCCCATTTAAAAACAGCTTTTCGAGTCCATATATGATTATGGAACTTCGAAAGCTGTTATAAAGCAATTTAGTAAACTCAGGTTCCGGGATTCAGTCGCCGTAAACTCTGAGTCAATGGCAGAAAAATTTGATTGGCCAATCGCAAATCTTGCAATTGAATCGCAGAAGCACAGTCGCCGTAAACTGTGAGTCAATTGCAGAAAGCAGATCTTGCAATTGAATTGCAGAAGCACAAGCACAAGCTGTTGCCGGTTGCCCAATGGCCGTAGATGGATTCATTCATTTTGATGGGTTTTCCTGGAAAGGGTCCCCCTTAACATGTGCCCATATAAATTATGCATGTTATACAGATTCAAGTGACAACTGAACAATGCTATACAATTTATTCAGGATATTTTAGATGTTAAAATGATCTGTTTGCAGGTAACCTTCACTGTAGACATACGAGCAATGGATGATATGGGACGAGAGGCTATCATTTATGAATTTTCGAATAGAATGCATCAAATTTGTGATCAGCGTTCTGTTTCTTGTATTATCGAACGTAAGGTGTGACACTTAAGTTTCCGATTTTTGCATTACTTTTGATGCCGGTATAACCTGTGATGTGTCTAACATTCACAATTTCAGCATGATGCAAATGCAGTTAATTGCAATACCGAATTAATCTCTCAGTTGAAATCTGCGGCTTACTCGGTCATGAAGAGAATGGAAGGTGATTTTACGGATGATGTGCCTGTATTGATGAGTGGAGCCGGACATGATGCAATGGCCATGTCACATCTCACAAATGTTTGTTCTTTCTTTTACTTGGGCTCTGTTTGATTCATGAATTTAGTCAAGAAAAGGGAACGAAAACACATATTTAGTCAAGAAATGGGAAAGAAAACACAGTGGAGCGCACTTTTACTTGTTTGGTTGAAAAAACAAAACAATGAGGAAAATAAGAAGGAAAAGAAGATAGGAGAAAAAATAATTAAAAAAAATTGAGTCACTTCCCTTGTTTCTTGAGTTCCTATTAAATTTTGAGAATTTTTAATTTTCAATGAAAATTAAGCATGGTGGAAAACACTAGGGAAGTACTTTTCATTCTTTTGCTTTTCCTTTTCCTTGTCAGAATCTCTGTTTGGTACTTTGGTTAATGGATTTAGAAAAAAAAAAAAAAGCATTTTCCGTTGTTTGGTTACTAAGGAAAATGGTGAGAAAAATAGAAAGGAAAAAAATTTAGTGAGAAATAATTTAAAATTCTGAAGTCTGTAAGTCACTTTCCTCCCTTTTTTTTTTCGTAAGTTACGATTCTTTTGTTTCAACTTTTAATATTGTTCAAGCATGGAGGAAAACACAAGGGAGCTAGTTTTCATTTTAGTTTTCCTCTCTTTTCTTTTCCTTCAATTAATCCGCAAACCAAACAAAGCCTAAATGGAGCTATATACTCTTTCTAAAGTGGGATCTCTCTTTGTGACATTGAAGAGTTTGCTAAAATTTGAGCAGGTTGGAATGCTGTTTGTGCGTTGCCGTGGAGGCATCAGTCATTCGCCTGCAGAGCATGTATTGGATGATGATGTATGGGCTGCTGGTTTGGCAATTCTAACATTTCTAGAAACACAGATGTGATTTAGAGATTTAGCAAGTGTACATGTACATATATATATATATATACATTAAAGTGCATCAGTCAATTGATCAAATTTTCTGGCTAATATTGTACACACTGTTTTTCTGATCTCACATTGATCTTAAAGGAATATTGACTGATCACAACTCTCCTGTGTAATGATGAACTCTGCGCTATTAAGATGGAAAATCTCTTTACTACCCTATCTCTGGCTGTTTGGCGACAACTGTTTGCTTTTGCAATTCTGTCGCACACAACTGGTTTTTTTTACCAATAACTGTCCAATGTAACTTTTTACCAATCACAAATTTCTATGATCTTGCGATTGAATCTCAAAAGCTTATTTGCCAAACAATTTTAGTATAGCTTTTGTAGTCTAATAATCATAGATGAAATCTAAAAATTGCTGCCAAATGTGGACAGGTCAGTTCTAAAAGAGGTACAAAAAATATCTGCCAATCACCCAGAATTAAAGTAAAATAATATAAATATGAAGAGGAGCCATAGTAATAACAATTTAGATACAGTCCATGATTTGGCAGATTACATTTGCATCCCATGTAAGTGTGCAACCTACTATTCAAACAAGTACATAAGCTAAAAGTCTACAACCAAAAGCATAGTGGAACTACATTAGTGTAGGAACTCCTTTTTTGTCATGATCTTTCAACATCAAGTTTGGCCTAGACAACAACTGGATCACCAAAAAATACAATAACAATAATGGTGAAAAATAAGATTTACCCATTAAACAAATTATTCTTAGTAAAAGCCTTGCGAGTTTCATGATTGATTGAAGTTACTTAGAAATGGAGGTGGAGCCAACTGTTGAAGCTGATGCACAACATGAGACATCCTGGGGCGCATAGACGGCACATTTTGAGTACAAGAGTATACAAGGTCCACCACCTTCTGAATCACTCCGGCTTCGGGAATTTGCGAGGAAGAAGAAGAACAAGAAGAAGATATAAGAGGATCCAAGAGCTCTAGATACCGATGAGATTGCACTAACGGCGTGGCCCACTCAAATATGCTTTGCCAACCCACAGAATCAACGGCCTGTGCTGGTCTACGCCCGCTCACAATTTCAAGCAATAGTACACCAAAGCTATATACATCACTTTTTGTTGTGAGCTCGTTTCGGTACACAAACTCTGGGGCAAGGTACCCGTATGTGCCACCGGCCATTACTGTCCTTTCCTGCATCACTTCCCATGGCACGAATTTCGATAGACCGACCCCCATTAGATGGGCACCAAAGTCTTCATCAAGAAGTACGTTACTGGCACGGATATCCCGATGCACAACTTGCGGCTTCACCTTGTCATGCAGGAAACTGTTTTGGTACATCAAACAAATATGAGAAATAAGAACGTATATATGGTCAATAACAAGTAAATAACTATCATGTAAGCAAGTTTTATCTGCTAGCGAAATTCACACATAATATTGATCAGCATTCGAACTTTTTGGGGTTACTTGGAATTCATTTTTCTTGTGAAAGAACTATGACCGTATGACCTCCAAAGACTGACCAGAACTAAAGTTAGTCCCAAGCACACTCCTGTCATTCAAAGTTCTCGAAAAGCTCCCTCGTGAGTGTAAACGGATGATATTCTATGTTTTATTCAGCATTCATTAAGATAATGAAGTTTATGTTAATGATAATATTCTGAATCCAAGAATTTATTGAAGTTGGAGAAGGATGCAATGAATAATGCTATGGTTCACAAATTTAGTTACCAAAGCATGTGACAATGGGACCAGCAAAAACAAATTCCAGCGAAAATCAAGTGGTCCTACGTCTATCGAATTTGACCCCACAACTACGTGTTGAGAAACAAATTTGTATTTTGTAGCAGAATATGCTTTTTATGATGATAACATGATATTATGACTTCATAATCATATTTACAAACTAAGAGACTTAGACTAGTCAAATCAATGGAATTCTAATCGGATAAAGTGAATAAGACTCCATATCCCAATTTGACCCAAAAACAACCCACTGACCACAAATGCAAGCAAACCCATAAATTCTCAAAACACCCTTGTATGCTAAAACTGACACAATGGCAAACTACCTAACAAAAAACCCAATAGCCAAAGTAATCTAAAGAAAGAATAACATAAGATCGCTATTATCTTACTCTTCACTACAAAGGGTCCTGAGTGGATCCTCCCTTAACATGCCATCCATTTCCAAAAATAAATCCTTGTTTAAACCTACCCTCTGTTGAACTTCTAATGAACTAGAGGAGGGCCACTCACTTTGTGAGTGCAAGTGGGTGGTTGAGGGAAGTTATTTATTTTAAACTTTTTTGAGAGGTCATTTCAATACCCTTGTGAAATAATTTTGATTAGAAAACTATAATGGTTATAATGAAACTATTGGTGTTAGGAAAATTTCTTTTGGTACCCCTCCCTTTCTCTTTCTATATTAGTATAGATTGTCTGAATGTTTCTATTATTCCGTAATACTTAGAAGAAGTAATGAACTCTCTTATAGCATTCCAATATGTAGATCATACAAGCCTATCCCTTAGCGACAGTTCTCTAGAGCATGTAGCTTACTGGATTTCATTTTCCCATCCAATATACCAAGTGCCTTTTTCCCATCCAACATTTTAACGTCTGATTACATAACCACGAAGTTCATGGACAAACTATCAGTAAAACTTAAGTGTGCGTATATGTTCCCTCTGTGTGTGTGTGTGTGTTGTGTGTGTGTGTGTGTGTGTGTGAGAGAGAGAGAGAGAGAGAAAGAGAGATAGAGAGAGAGAAGAGAGAGAGAGAGAGAGAGAGAGAGAGAGAGAGAGAGAGAGAGAGAGAGAGTGGGTAGGAGAAACTTTAGATGACTTCCTTTTCTTGAATTCATATTAGTATTAGTGCATCAATCAGCTGAAGAGGATATCGCTAAAATAGCAAGTTTTGTACACAAAATATAATCTTTCTAATTTCAACACACAGAAAAATAAAAATTAAAAATAGTAGTTCAAAGACAAAACAGTACAACCTCCAATAACACTACCAATGCAAGTAAGTGTCGAACATTCATGATAGAAAGATTCTAAGCAAAGATGTTGAGTAGGATGATCTGAGAGTAGAAGTAGTAGACTTTGAGAAGTATACAATTGTTGGAATGGAATAAACTTTTTCACCCTAGCATTGTCAGTATCAACGTACTTTAGAGATATAGAGAGCACCAAAAAAAAAAAAAAAAAAAAAAAGAAGAAGAAGAAAAGAAAAGAGGGGGTAGAGATGGAGATAAAACATGATAGAGCGAGAGTTATGTGCTACAGAAGTCGAGGATCATGGAGTTGCATCAACCCCAACTCATGCTCTCGTATGCAAACCACCATCTCCAACTTAAAAGTGGAAGCAAGACAGTCTGGATTTTGTGAAAATGAAACTTGTATTAAAATGAATCAAGAAAAAAAAGAGTTGAAAATGACGAGGTAATGTAATTAGAATTGGTGAGAATGCATTCTCCACTAACCAAAAAAAAAAGCATAGCTTTATTTTATTAGTAACACAACCTAAATGTATCCATGAAAAAGAAAACCTTGCAATTTTGGATCTCTAATTTGCTTAACAAAAGAAGAAAGGATAGAGAGTTTATACGTACGCAATTCCTTGAGCAAGAGTTGTGGCAACTTTCATTCTCATGGCCCAATCCAAACTCCTACCTCCCCTCGGTATATGGTGTAGCCATCTATCCAAGGGCCCATTTACTATAAACTCATATACAATGTAGCGATCACCATGATCATAGCAGCATCCTATCACACCCACTAAATTCGGGTGATGAAGCCTCGCAACCCGTCCGATCTCACGATAGAACTCCTTTTTCCTCTGAAGACTAGACCTCTTCAACCTTTTAACTGCGACCCTTGATCCATCGGATAGAAACCCACTATATGTGCCCCCAGTTTTGGCATCTCCAAGAAGACGGTTTCCTTCACTGAAATTTTTCGTCATGGACCTCAGTTCCTCACTAGTAAAGACTTTCCATGAAGGGGGAACTAATGCAGATACGGCGGGATTATGTAGTTTGCGAGATTTTCTTCGCCTTTTGCTCCGCCTATATATAAGCAGCCAAATAACAACGGCTAACGTAGTGCATAGGATGAGCCCACTTACAACAGCAAGGACAATAAGATATTCCCGGTGGCAATGCATATGGTGACATTTGTTCTCTAAACATGAACAGTGGAAAAAAAATCATTCTCAAAATAGTTGAAAGAATTCTAGTAATCAACCTTACAAGAACCAAAAGTAGTGATATCAATATAAACAACTATCAAACCATTTGTTTCGCAAGAGGATATTTTTCCTGTGAAATGTTTTATACGGAAAAAAAAATTTTTCCTTATTTTTTTTTTTTTTTTTATGTTTGGTTGACGCTTGAGAAAGATCTTACAAATACTAAAACAATGCAATTTAATAGGACAATATAGCTTTTCAATATTAACTTGTATTGAGATTAGTGTATGGGAACATAATCAAGTGATAAAATATCTGTACATGTATAATTGTTAAGTTCAAAAATAATATATGTATAAAAACTAACACATGCATGTAAATAGTTTTGTACTTCATATATATGCGTTTATGTGCATATACTTGTGTAAATACATACACTAAGATGTATGCACACACATGTAGATTAGTTGGGCATTTCACCACTGAGTACTGTTCCAGAAAACTACTTAATTTTCCTGAAACTCTTCCTGCAATTTATGGTACAACCAAACACCAAAATATTCTGAAAACATTTTCTGAAAAACAAATGTTTTGCGTTGAAACAAATGGGGCATATACTGCATATATTAAACAGAGAAAGGAAAAACCCAAAGGGAAAGAACTGGTGAAAAGCTAAGAATGAGAAGGTAACAAGATGCGGCAAACTACACATGATATAAATCGTTGGACACACCTATATCAAGCATGCATATGAAGGTATGGGACATATTGCATCTCTCAGCGACGAGTGATGCTGTTCCATTCGACACCAATGCACACAATTCAATTGAATTTTCTGTCTGGCAAGTCAAATTGGGGCAACTGGAATGCAAAGGAGTATTATGAAGGATAGAATCATTCCAATTCGATGTATTGTCGGACCATTTCCAACCAGAACCAACTGTGGAGTTGCTCCATCTACCTCCAATCCAGCATCCATTAGCAATTTCACCACACTGCTTTTGAACAAAGCTTTGTTCTTGAAATGATGTTACAGATGCCAGGTGTCCATGATAAATGTTGCAGTGTGTCTCGGACTCGTTCCATGACAGAGAAGTCTCAACATATCCGAAGCATTTCCTCTTACTTGGGCTGATAACCCAACCAGAAGGGCATGGTCCTGTCACCAAGGAAAAAGAAATGAATAATCATAGGCTCATAGCATGCTAAGTCATTAAGGTACATGGACTGAGAAATTTATATGACACAAGGAAAAAGTCTCAGTATTTTTCACAAAATCGAGCATCTAAGTCCAATGAAGTACGGACACGGATACAACATGACACGGGCACGTCGACACGACAAAGGCCTAAAAAATTGCAATTCATCACTGCAGGAAAATTGTCCGTGAAGTGTCACGTCCGTGTGTCGGACACGACACGCTACCTTCTTAGAAGTGTCGGTGTCGTAGTCAATGTTCAAGGAAAATGCAACAAGAAATGGAATACAAAATGGCATCTCCTTAGAATTTCATTGGGTTGATTACTTGATCGAGTTGAGCATACAATAAAAGGCTATGATGGGAAAGCAAGTCTTATAATGCCGACTCCTTGTGGAAGCCATTTGATTTCACTGGAGATTTTGATTCAGTAACGCATTTTGTAGTTGTAGACATAGCCTGAGCACTTAAACTCAATTCACCAAAGCCTTGTCCTAAATTATTTGAGATCGGTAATATGAATCCTTTTTTCTCCATTTTTCTCTATCTAAACTAAAGCATATAGTCCTACTCAAATTAGATGATATTAAATTTCTAAGAAATCTTTCATACGCTTTTCTAGACCTATAAAAACCACATGAACATACGTCTTCTTCTCTCTATATCTTCCATAAATCTCTACAATAAGTAGATGATACTCATAATCGATCTTCATGGCATAAATCCAAGTTGGTCTTTCCCGATGATTGTTTCAAGTTTGTAGTTGCTCTCAGTCACCCTCTCCCCAAATTTTACATTCTTAGTCATTAATGTAATACCAGGATAAGTTGCACAGCTTTGAGCATTCCCTTTTATTTTCATATACTGGTCTTAAAATACTTTTAATCCATTCATCATGCCTTTTCTTAGTTTTTATAATCTTATAACATTATTTTATGAGCCAAGATACTCCCTTATCCCTTAAATACTTCATTCTCAATATGGATACCTTCCTGTCACAATAGCCTGCATGTTTTCATCTTCCTCGATGAGTTTGTTATTTCATAAAAGATGAACAACAGGTATTCTTCTGTTGGTGGGGGAACTGTCTTCAATGAATGAGGTTATCTTTTACAAATGTAGAAATAACCTTTCTTAACCACTCCCGTGATAACTAAGCCACTTGTAGATAACCACACTGTTGTAAAAGTGATTAGGTAAAACTTAGGGCTAACAATCTGTTAGACCCCAATATATATTATTAACAAGGTGGAGAAAATATAATTACATAGGGAACCCCAGAAAAGAGAAAAAAAAAAAAAAATAGCATAATAATTCTCAACACTCCCCCCTCAAGTTGATACAAATTTATCTCACATATTCAGCTTGTCTAAAATAGTATGAAACGATCAACTTCCTAATCCCTTGGTAAGAATATCGGCAAGTTGATCACCCGTCTTCACAAAAGGAGTGCACATGGTACCACTGGTAAGATTTTCCTTAATGAAATGTCTGTCAACCGAACATGTTTGGTTCTATCGTGCTGAACTGGATTATGAGCAATACGAATAGCATATTTGTTATCACAATAAAGTCTCATGGAATCCTTCAACTCAATCTTCAAATCTTTCAACAGAGACTTACCCATAGGAGCTCACAAATCCCTTGGGCCATTGCCCTAAACTCAGCTTCTGCACTTGACCTGGCCACTACATTCAGTTTTTTGCTACGCCAAGTAACAAGATTACCTCCCACAAAGGTACAATAACCAGATGTAGACCTTCTATCAGTAATAGAGCCAGCACAATCTGCATCAGTATAGGCTTTCACTCTAAAATGATCATTTCTCGAAAAAAAACAAACCCTTCCCTTGAGAAGACTTTAAGTAACGGAGGATTCAAAAAACAGCCTCGAGATGAGACTCGCGAGGAGAGTGCATGAATTGACTGACAGCACTAACAGCGAAAGCAATATCGGGACGAGTATGGGACAGATATATGAGCTTACCCACCAACCGCTGATATCTCCCCGTATCAACCACTTCTCCACTACGCACTAAGCTATTGATTGGGCTCTATAGGAGTATCACATGCTATGCTCCCAAGCATACCTGTTTCCTTCAAGAGATCAAGAACATATTTTCTTTGGGAAATGAATATCCCATGTTTGGATCTAGGCTATCTAGCAAGTTCAATCCCAAGAAAATATTTCAACGCTCCCAAGTCCTTTATCTCAAATTCACTGGCCAAATACCACTTCAACCGCTCCATTTCTTCCAAAGTCGTCTCCTGTGAGCACAATGTCATCAACATAAACAATAAGAGCAGTAGTCTTACCTAGTGGTGAATGTTTGATGAACAGTGTGTGATCAGCATGACTCTGCTTGAAGCCATATCGAAGCAACGCCTGGGTGAATCTTTCAAACCAAGCTCTGGGAGGCTGCTTAAGCCCATATAGAGATTTCCCCAGTCTACACACTTTTCCCTCTGTTTTGGAGTCTTCAAAACCTGGAGGGACATCCATATAGACCTCCTCCAAATCTCCATCCAAAAAAGCGTTCTTCACATCAAATTGGTGAAGAGGGCACTCCAAGTTAGCTGCCAGAGAAAGAAGGATCTGGATTGAATTCATCTTTGCAACTGGTTCAAAGGTTTCCTGGTAATCCACACCGTAAGTCTAAGTAAAGCCCTTTGCTTCTAACCGAGCTTTAATCCGCTCAATGGAACCATCAGCCCTGTGCTTCACGGTGTCCACCCACTTGCACCCTATAGTCTTTTTCCCTTTCGGTAACGTTGTCAACTACCAAGTGCCACTCTTACGAAATAGCTTTCATCTCCTCAAACATGGCATGTTTCTACTTAGGATCAGCAAGAGCATCCTGGACAAAGTTGGGAATACAAACAAAGGAAATTTTAGAAAGGAAGACTTTGTAGGAAGGAGATTAATGAGAATGAGACACAAAATTCGATAAAGGATGTTGAGTACAAAACCTAACACCCTTATGGACAGCAATGAGAACATCTAAATCATCAGGTTCAAGAGGGGATGCATCAGAGGAATTACCTGAATCTTCATCACTTAGAGAGAATGGCAATGGAAGTGGAGGAGCAATATCCTATGGAGTCGCCTCTGGAGTCTCTCTGGTCTTCTGTTTACTCCACGTTCCCCTGGAATAGACCAACAACTCATTCTCCTTTTCGGGCTCCCTATCCTCAACTCCCTCTTTCTCAGGCTCCCTCTCCTCAATTCTCACTTTTTCAGGCTTTCTCTCCTTAACTCTCTCTTTTTTAAATCTCTCTGCCTCCACCTCAATCATCATGGGTAATACAGGTATCTCTTCACTCCTTTGCTCCCCCTGAAGAGATAACTGAGGGTCAATAAAGTAGGACTGTGACTCAAGAAAAGTAACATCCATAGAGACATACCATTTCCTAGACAGAGGATGAAAACACTTATAACCCTTCTGAGTTGGTGAATAGCGAACAAATACACACTTAACTGAATAAGGATCCAATTTCCCACGAGTAGAAGAATGATTATAAACAAAGCATACGCAACCGAAGACATGAGGAGGAATGGAAGATGAGATGGAAGGATGAAAAAGAACCTCAAGCGGTGTTTTCGTATGCAATACTCGAGTGGGGAGACGATTAATGAGATAAGCAGCTGTCAAACCTACTTCACCCCAATAAGAACGAGGAGCTTCAACCTGCAAGAGTAAAGGCCGGACAACATCTAACAGATGACGATTCTTGCGTTTAGCAACTCCGTTTTGTTGTGGAGTGTCAGTGCAAGAAGTTTGATAAATAATTCCCTGAGAAGAAAAATATGCACTCAATCCAAAATCAATATACTCACCCCCATTATCAAACCGTAAAACTTTCACCACAGCACCAAATTGGGTACACCCCATTTTATGAAAATTTTGGCAAAATAGAGAACACTTCCCATTTTTCTTTCATTATATATAACCAAGTTGTACGGGAACAATCATCAATAAAAGAGACAAATCATCTATGACCTTTCAAAGACACAGTACGAGATGGACCCCAAACATCAGTGTGAATTAATGCAAAGGGAATGGAACTTTTATTATTACTAGGAGAGCAAAAGTAGCCCTATGATGTTTCCTAAGTTTACAAGCATCACATGAAAAATTTTAAAAACAATTGTTTGAAGCAAAAGACGGAAACATGCGTCTAAGTAAAGCAAAAGATGTGAATCTCCTATACCAAAGTTCTAATTCTTCAGCTTTATTCTTCAAGACTACTGTATTGTTAGCCAGCTTCTCCCCTTCATCTAAAATGTAAAGTCCATGCTCCACTCTACCATTGCCAATCGTTCTCCTCGTGATAAGATCCTGAAATACACAATGAAATGATAGAAAGTTGCTCTACAGTTTAAGTCACGAGTGACACGACTCGGGGATAAAAGATTGTCGGAGAAACTAGGAACATGTAATATTGAAGTTAATGGTAAAAAAGGAGTAACACGAATGAGATCTTTCCCTGAGACAGTGGAGAAATTGCCATCGGCAATTTTAACTTTGTCCTGACCTGAATAGGGCTTATAATCAGAGAATAGGTCAGATGAACGTGACATATGATTCGAAGCACCGGAATCAATAATCCAAGGAAATGAAGCATGAGAAAGAAATGCTCTTGTTGATGGGACTAAGTTACCTGATTGAGCAAAAGACGATGAGGCACTGGTGGAAGCAAGTGAAGCACAACGGACTCTCAGATTCCTGAGAGTCTCAAGCTCAGTAGCAAACAACTAGCTCACATCAGAGGGAGCATCATCAGTAGGAACCGGATCTGTAGTATCAGTGACTGCAGTATGATGAGCACGAGCATTTCTCCCATGTCCACTTGAATGACCTCAACGACCACCAAAACGACCTCCACGACCGGCAGGAGGACGTCCATGGAGACTCCAACGGTCTCCCTAGTATGATAAGGCCAATTACAATAATCACAGAATAACTTAGGCCGATCTGAAGTACCAAGACTGCTTGGTCCCTTCCATCCGTGGGACAAAAATTAAGGCGGACCTCCTAGTGGAAACGGGAGAAAGCATAACTAAATGACGGCTCTCCTCATTTTGAACATAAGCAAAGGCCTCCTGGAGAGTGGGAAGATTATCCATCCCAATTACACGACTCCACACAGCATCATAATCGGGATGTCCCTGGACAAATTTAAACACCCTTTGTTTTTCAAGTAGCTTCCAGTACCCTGCAGAATCAATGGGACAAACGGGCTGATAATCCTGGAGATGATCTACCCTATCCCAACTGGTAGTGAGAAAAGTGAAGTATTTGGTGACTGTCATATCACTCTGCTCTATACGCTCAATAGAACGAGTTATCTCAAACTCCTGGGCATAGTTCCCCTTCCTAGAGTAAGTAGAGGCAACTAAATCCCAAATATCCCTAGCAGTCTTCATTCGATAGAAACTCTCCCCAATTTCTAGAATCATAGAATTAATAAGTCACGCCATGATAATGGAATTCTCAATCTCCCACTTATCATAGTCAGAATCAGTGGTGGCGGGCGCCTAAATGCGCCATCAAGATGTCCCATCTTCCCTCTGCCCTTCAAGTAAAGTCTTACTGCCTGTGACCATGTCAGGAAATTCTGACCATTGAATGGGGTGGTAGTGATTTTAAGGTTGGGATCCAATGTTGTCACCACACTATGTAGTATGGTTAGACTAGCAGCCAACGATTTTTCTGTCGGGTCTGTCATAATTCCAATACACGAAAAAGGAAAACCCAAGTAGAGGAGGAAGGGAAACGGAGAAGATGGGTATTATAGGATCAACTCGATCGAATCCAGGGTCCATAAGAGAACCAAAAAAACACCTAGAACTGAACGTCAATCAAAACTGCTCACACCCATAGCTGCGGCTGAGCAAGGTTTGCCCCTATGGGGCTCGCCTAGAGTTGAAAGGGGTTTGGGTGTGATCGAAATCAGGCCAAGGTCCTTGGGGCAGCGGCATAGGCAGAGGGAGGCTTTGGGTGTGCACCGTTAGCTGTGGGGAGGAGCTAGGGCTTGCGGCTGGTTGTGTTAGGCTGTGGGTGGTATTGGCTGGCAGTGTGGAGGTTGCTAGGGCTTGCGGCTGGTGGTCACTTGCGGCGCAGGTGGTGGTAGAGGTGGTGGTGGTGATCAATAGGGTTAGGTGATGGAGGAGGAGTTTGGCTCTGATACCATGTTGTAAAAGTGGTTAGGCAACACTTAGGGCTAACAATCTGTTAGACCCTAATATATATTATTAAGAAGATGGAGAAAATATAATTACATACGGAACCCCAGAAATAAGAGAATTAAAAAATAAAAATAAAAATAACATAATAATTCTCAACACACACACCATTTGTACCGCTCTCCAATAACAACCACTAGTAAAATGGGAAAGGAATAGCCACCATCAATTATTTCACCAATTGAACTGGTCTTGCCATGTGACCAACACTTTGAAATCAATTCTCACTAGACCAGTTAATGGCCAAATTTTGGAGTTTTCCTCCTTTGATCGTTGTCTAAGGAGCCCACAATAACACTCCCTTCAGGGTAAAATGGAATAAGGAAAAGAGCTTAATAGCAATACAGCATGCTATGAAAGGATGCCAGTTATTGTTATGGGATAGACTAAGGGTAACCTAGTGGCTATTTTATTGTATAAGGTGCACACAAAAAATGAGACGACTAAAGCTTGTACCCACATGCCAAATACATTGCAGCAAAGTGGTAAAACATTGGCATAGCATACAAAAGGTGACATTATATTGCAAATTAGGAAAAAAAAAAAAAAAAAAAAAAAAAAAAAGTGCCCACATCCAATTTCTTAAAAACGAAACAATTTCCACCATTTCGGGAAAATGGTAGAATCGTTATCAGCAAAAATAAGGCATATTTTAATTAATTAATATCCGTTTTCCAGACATCCGAAGGAAGCCAAACAATTCAACCCATAGAATAGAAGCATGTAGCAGTAGTAACTAAAATTGCACAAACCTTCAGTACGGTTTTGTGTCTGAGAAGAAGCAACTAAGCGTACATCAATTGAATCATCATACACCTAAAAACAAAAGGCCATCCTTTAATTAATTCTCATCACTTCAATTAATTATACACAAAAGGAATTTAAACAATCACATTTGTTTTATATTTACCGTATTCGAAGTGCCGAGACAAAGCACAAAGCAAGTAATTACAACCCATAGAAATTGCAGAGAGATCAGCTTTCCAACCATCATCTACAAATTTCACAATTGAACAAAAACAATAATAATAATAATAAGGATGCAGGTTATTAGTTCACAGAGCAAAATGCTAAACCCTAAAAATGAATTGAGGAAACCAATTAGAGAGACAGAATTCTAGAGAGAGAGAGAGAGAGAGAGAGAGAGAGACCCTGACCGCGAAGACAGGTCGCTCATCTCAGTACCGCTCACTTCCCACTTGAATCCGAGAGAGAGAGAGAGAGAGAGAGAGAGAGAGAGAGTATTATGGCTCAAATGAGCGGCTTGTTGAAGACTGGGAGTTTAGTAGGACTCTCCAGAACAATTGGGTCCTTCTTCTTCTTCGTAGTCTTTACATTCAATGTGAGGTTGTTGGTAACAGTAGTAGTTTTCCCCCCCCCCCCCCCCCCCTCACCCAGTCCCTCAAATTTTACACGTTTTTACAATTTACACCCAGAATTTTAAAAAATTGCAATATTCCCTTGACCCTAAACTTCAAAAAGGTGAAATGTCCCCCATGAATTATCATCTGTGTTGCGATGTCCCCTCTGAACTATCTTTCCTATTACAATGTCAACTCTACCATCACATTCTGTCAAGAAATGTGATAGAATTTATTCATGTGGGACTCACATGCCAAATTTTAAGGGCATTTATGACATTTCACCTTTCGCTTCTAAATTAATAATCATAAAAATCATAAAAACTCTGTTAATTTCACTGATTGCCTTTTTCTTTAATTTGTTAATTTGTTGTGTAGCAAGAAAAAGTTGAAATTTTATGATTGTTAATTCAGAAGGAGATTGTGAAATTTCATAAATGCCTTTAAAGTATAGCGTGTGCATCCCATACGAGCAAATTCTATCATATTTTTTGACAGAATGTGATGGCAAAGTTGATATTGCAACACGAAAGATAGCTCATGGGAAACATTGAACACAGACGATAGTTCAGGGGCGGCATTTCAACTTTTTGAAGTTCAGGGGGACATTGCAACCCTAACGATAGTTCAGGGAGGAACATTGCAACTTTTTAAAGTTCGGGGTATGAATTGTAAAATGTGTATAATTTGAGGGGGTAAAATGCTTTTTACTCTAGTTTTTTTTGGAGATGACTCATTTATTCTATTTCATGTTACATTTGGTTTATTAGAGTATCTCTAATCACATTATGCATATGTATATTTTGTTGAGATATGGATAATGTGGTGGAAAAATGGTGCTCCAACCATTATGTAAAATAATTATGCATATTTACAAGTGCCCTCAAAATTATTAAATTTGCATAATGATACAAAAGCTCCATGACAATCCAATGGCCATCAACATTCTCAAAAAAAAAAAAAAAAAAAAAATCAATCGGCTACCAAGGCTCCAAATAGTGATGAAAAATTATAAACTATTGATAGATAACTAAAATGCATACCATGATTGGAGTGGTTATGCAAATTCCATACTGCAAAAATAAATTTTGGGTGATTTCTATGCATTTTGCATATAAAAAAAAAAAAAAAAAAAAAAAAAACATGGTTGGAGAAGCTCTTATGTATCGGAGGACACTTTATGTTATTTTTTCTTTGGATAATTCTATTCGCACCCACCAACTTTACTCTCTACTCCCACCCTTTATCCCAAAATAACCTTAACCTAAAACAATTTCATCATTTCTTATTACTCTCCACACTGAACCTTCTCCTCCTCTGTTTTGTTCCCACTACAATTTGAGAGCTTACATGAGTACGCAAATACAGATTTGTATATACTTAGTATATATATATATATATCAAAATGTTGATAGATAAATCCTAAGCGTAAGCATTGTCTTCATATTTATAAAATTTTTTTTTTTGGCTAAAATATTAAATCATATCATTAAAAACAAACACAAATACATGAAATAAAAAAGACTATTCTTTAACACATGAATAGCATTTGACCAACAACAATAGAAAAGTAAGTGAGGGACAAGATCCCCATCTTATGTGGAAAAGGAAAAAAAAAACACAAGAACACGTCCTTGTACACCTAAAAGAGGCAACCAATGAAAATTTTATACTCACATGCTTGAAAGCTATGGAAGCCCTCATCGACATGCTTTCCTATGTTGTATATCTACTATAATATAAGAACAAATAAGTAGGCGCGTTAAAAAATATGAACTTCCTTGTCACGCCCCGGAACCGCCCAAACGATTCTAGGACATGTGGCACACCACCAAGGCCTTACACAAGTGATTAAAGTTCCAAAAAATAAGTTTAAATTTAGCTTAAACCAAAGAATCTCAACCAACAAAGGACAAAATCCTGTCTTTGCAGTCAGCCAAAAATCCTATTTTAGCAAATAGTAAATTCTCAAATAATAATACCAAATCACAAGTTGAAATCAACACTAATGATTTAAACCATTTAGAGTAAAACCAAAGTCACAACCATGAGCTTCCAAGTTCAAGCAAGATTTTTTAAATACTCTAATAAAAGTACTAAGTATAACCATTAATCGATCAAGCTCGAAGAGAAACTCCTAGATTAACGTCCCAAACTAACCCAAGCTCTATATATAAACATTTAACCACCAAAACCATATATTATAAGCATCAAGGCTACCAACTCCTATTATACAAGTTTTACATCAACTATGTTACAACATACACTACCATCAGGATTTGAAACTAATTACAAACATATTACAAGTTTAACACTAAAAAGCAAGTAACTATTAACAAAATTACAACTTCCCAAACCCATAAACTAGCCAAGCCACTTCCCAGCTGTTTGCACCTAAAAACCGCCGAAGGTTTTCCAGCCCGATTGATATGGGGATATGGGCCTATAGATAGTCGGGCATGGGCGTATCAGAGGCCGGTTGGTCCGGAGTAGGTGATGACATCGGGCTTAGGGGAAGCGTCACCAGAAGTTTAGAGAAGGCAACCCGGATGTTCCATGGGATGGATCCCGATAGGCAGCATCAGACCCGCATTGGTCTATCGGGCATCAATGGTGGAAGTAATGGAGCAATGACACACGTTGGAGACCGATTGGGACGCCAGGAATGGAGGACTTCATCGGGCATTTGTCAGAACGGGAGCCTGATGGGGAGTTAGGAAACATGAATGTACCGACGATCGGACACCATATCAACGGAAAGTGATAAAGGTGGGTGGGATGAGCCCGATCGGACGTGAGCACCTGGAAAGATGTTATCGGGCATAAAGACATGACAAGACGTTACATGAGTCCGATGAGTCTTCAGTCACAGTCATGAGGCCGATGGGAGTGAAGGTAACGCGGTTCTGGTGACAGCTGCCATTTGTGTCGTCACCCCAGATTTGTGGAAATCCGAGTCCATTTGGGAAAGAATCTTATCACTAATAGTTGGATTTAGACAAGATGATCCCTGAGATGGTGGGATTGTTTCAATCAAGATAGTGATAAGGCAAGAGTGGGAGATAAGGAAGGTTTCTGCTAACTAACCAATCAATTACATAGCTTAAGGCGCAAGCTAAGGAGTCCTTTCCTAATCAGAATTCAATCATGGCCGCTATAAATAAGGAGGCAGGCCAAGCTGCAAGAGGACTCCGCGTCATCCTCGAAAACAGCATTCAACAAAGCATTCAACAGCATTCAAACTTTTATGTTCTTTCTGCATTCATCGCAAATAGGTCTACCTTTTTTTGTTATTTTTCTTTTACTATTTTCATTCTCACGAACAATCAGGGCCTGTTCTGAATTTGTTCTTTGGTTATATTTTCCAAACATTTAATAAAATCTGTATTTTATTAATCGTTTGTGATTGTTTATTTGGTAAACTCATACACTATTTGGATTGTGCGCTTCAGTACTGCCAAGGGATTTCTGGTGAGGGTACTTTCCTACTCGCCGTACACAATCGTTTAGTTTAAAAGTCAGATCTGAAAGCCTTGAGTATCACTGACTCAAGCATATAGGAAATTAGTTTGCACACACCGAACCACTTTTGGTTCTGGCACGCCCGCGCATAATTACAAGCAAACATTTTGGCACGCCCGGTGGGACCCATAGTGTCAAGTCATGCCGCCAAAGAAGGATAAGCAGACGGGAAAAAACGGCCAAGACGAGTCTGCTGTTGATCCATCTATGGAGGAAAGCACTGGTCATTCTCCGGACGATGGTGGCGTTACTATCGAAGCAATCTCGGAAACTATGAGAGCCACCGTTGATCCCTTGAGGCAGGACTATAAGACCTTGATAGGGTCAATGGCAGACCTCAACAATGTGGTCAGGCAAACTGCCGATATACGCCGGGAACAGTCTGATTTGGTCATGGAGACTAGGGTTACCCACGTGAAGCTGGACTCCCTGGCTGCTCAGGTACGACAGCTTTGCGCTATTCTTGAGGCCAATAACAACCAAAAGGCCTCGGGATTAGCCTCAGGCTCGGGATCGGGCTCTGGCACGCCGCTGGAGTCCGACAAACCAAAAGACCCACTCTATGTTTGTCCAAACCTAAGGGAGGGTAACGTCTCAGGAAAGAAGCCCGAATCACATAACGAAACGGCTAGTGGCGTGATGGTCACCGATCCCAGTGGATCGGCGACACCGAGCTTTGTCCAGACAGGAGGCCGTGTTGAAACCCAGTTCGACCGTACACCACCTCTAGTTCGCGCTGCTGGGGGGCAAAGAAACAATGGCGGGTTTTGGACCCACCAGATCAATAATAATCAACAGTTGTCGCCTCCACTAATAACCCCGATAACAGGGGCTCAGCCTGAAGTAATTGCAACGATTGGCCGTAACCCAGAGGTAATCGGCCAACAAATGCCCCCAGGTAACGCTGCTAGGGGGCAAAGGAATAATGATGATTTTTGGCTTCGTCAGGCCAATATCAACCAACAGCAACCACCACCCCATTTGGTGAATGCCCGACCCGCTGCGCAGCCTATTAACAGGGAGGAGTTGGTGGCGGCCATACACGAAGAGTATGGCCCGTTCATGAGAAGGATGGAGAGGCCGACATACCGACGGCCTTACCCGCCCGAAATTAACCAAGTTAATTTTCCACAAGGGTATAAAGTTCCGAATTTTACCCTATTTTCTGGGGAAAGTGAGCATACCACGGTAGAGCACATAGGCCGATTCATTGTGCAGTGCGGCCATGCAGGCAATAGCGACCCTTTAAAACTAAGGTTGTTCCCAAACTCGCTCACAGGCATAGCGTTTTCGTGGTATGTCAATCTCCCTGCCAATTCAGTACGAAACTGGCCAGCAATGGAGGAATTGTTTCATGGGCAGTTTTATAGGACTGAGCCCGAGATATCGTTGGCAGATCTGTCTAGGATGTTCCAACTAGTTGGAGAGACCGTTGAAACATATATAGCCCGATTCAGGAAGGCTAAGTACAGATGTAAGACAATATTGCCCGAAGAAGAATACGCAAAGATGGCTATGGGCAGAATGTCTTTCGAGCTTCGCAAAAAGTTTGAAGGGACTGATTTCCGAGATTTATTCGAGCTGGCTTCAAGGGCCGCCCGTTACGAGCGTATCCAGCTTGATGAACAGGAAAAGAAGAATTCTTCTAAAGGAACATATTACAAAGATCCCAACTACGAGGTCCATCTAGCAGATTGTGACCTCGAGGCAGAAATCGACATGGCCGAACTAATCTCTAAGCGGCCTATTGTGTGTAATGCTTTGAACAAACCTGTTAATAATAACGCCGCTGCTAAAAAAATGGCGTTCGAGGCAGGAAAAAATTACACATTTGACATAACAATGGCCGATCAGATTTTTGACGCCCTTTTGGCGGAAAAAGTGATTAGGCTAGGTGAAGGTCATCGGATCCCCAAGGCCGATGACATAAAAAATAAGGAATATTGTAAGTGGCATAATTCCTGGAAACACTCCACTAATAACTGCGTTGTTTTTCGTAATGTGATACAGGAGAACGTGGAGAAAGGAGTGTTCAAATTTTCGGACAAAGCTATGGGAGTTGATGCGAATCCGTTCCCACAGATCACTAGAACCAATATGGTATTGCCCGATTTGACCAAGCTGACATGGCCAAGGGCCAAGGTTGACTTGACCGACAGCGAGAATGGCCCAAAGCAAAGGGAAGGGAAACAAATTGCCGTTTCGGAAACTGATAGGCCGAAGGTGACTATTCGCGAGCTTCAGAGGACATACCAGGAACGCAAGGAAGCAGAACTAAAGGCTGAGGTCGAGGTAGCCCGATCGACCACAGATAGTTTGATCGCAGATTTACGACACCAACTAGAGCTGATAGAACAAGGCCTGTGTCCGAGGTGCAAGGCCGATATTAGGAAAGGGGCCTCCAGCCCAAGCAAAAGGCCTAGAGTTGAAGAACGACGAGAATACAGCCCGAGAAGATCCGTGCATGAGAGGCTTTCCTTGCCCAAACAGGGACGCGTAAAGCCCGAGTGGAAGCCGAAGCCGCCGCCAGCAAGCGGTATGCCTAGCTCGAGTCATATGGAAGGAAGGCAATATCGATCGCGACCCACAATGAGTGCCTCACAAAGGGTTGAAGCATCGGCATTCGCTCCCGAATGATACTCCCACCAAGAGTGAGCGAAGGGAGGTGGTATAGAGTTGAGCATCCAAAATTTCCAGTGATGCCTCAATACAGCAAGTCTCAGAAGAGGAGGTATCAGAGGGCGAGACAGGCCGAGAGGGAACGGCAGTACTCGAAGGGCTGCGTCCAGAATCCTCCAAGGTCCCCTCAGCGTAAGGCCGACAAACAGATAATGGCCATGGAAGAAGATGGGCCCATTTTCGACAAGAAAGCGGGCAAAGGGGCGATGCATGCCACAGAGCGCTTAAAGAAACTTTTTGAACAAGAAAAGAAGTATGAGCCATTGGTCCATCCAATGGAGGAGGTCGATGATTATGAAGATGAGGATGATACACCAATTCAATTCGGAACAATCCCGAAAAGTCTATCCTCAAACATGGTGTTTACTCTTCCCATGTCATTCATGGCCAAACCGGATCAGCCAACGGCTATAGAAGGTGACGTAGTAGAAGGCCAGACCAAGGAGTCGGCAGTAATAAAAAGTTTATGTTGGGGTGGTGGAGAAACCGTCAGACCCAAGGTGGTAGAGGCTACGAGCAAGAACGTGGATGCTACTAATATACAAACCGATCGGCCTAAGATAACCATCTTGAGGCCGAAAGGGATCCAAACTGAAGAAGGGTTGAAACCAGCGGGACCAGTCAAGGTGGTTTTCGAAAAACCTACCTATCAAATGTCTCAGCACCTGAAGCTGTTGTACGTAAAGGGTCACATTGAGGGGATCCCCGTGAATAGAATATTGATCGATGGGGGATCTACCATCAACATCATGCCCCAAATAATGCTGAGGATTCTTCAAAAATCTGAGTCGGAACTGATTTCGACCGAGATGAATGTTCAAAGCTACGTCAATATCGGCGATGGTGGGAAGACTTGGCAAGTCATGTTCAGCGAGTCTGAGTACAAGTTCTCTAGATCGCTGAAGGTAAGAGGGAGACACTGCCTCTGGCTCAGGCGCGCCTAGGTCATACGCTCCAAGGTCTAGGCCGGCAAAGAAGTCGTCGAAGGGAATCAACGGCTCTAGACCGATGGGAGTGACCTGTTCAAGACTATGGGTCAAAAAAGGAGAAAAGTTACATAAGGAAAAACTAGAAAGAGGTCTATAATACCTGGGCTTGGTGAGATAGTGAGGCCAAGAGCTCTTGACGAATCTCGGGCTCATTTCTCGGTTGAGAAGAAGACGGTTGAGAGGACTGTTGATCGGGTAAATGTGGGGCGGTAATGGTCTCTGCCATCGGGTGAACAGTCCCCTCATTGGAGGAGGTCTGACTACAAAGGGTTGAGCCCGATTCGGTAGTTCCAGCCATATCCTCAGCATTGGCAGACGGTGGACCTTCAGGGGGAGGCGACGAAACGGTCTCAACAATTTCCTCCCTAACATTCGAGGCCGACCCCGTGGCGTCCGTGGCAACGGTCCGGCCGAAAGAAACATCAACCACATTTGGGGCAACCTGTTCGGTTTCTTCCCCTGCCGCCTCCCTAGCGACGTCATCATCAGGCATGCCCTCGCTGCTCGAGGAAAGAACGACTTGTTCAGGGACGTTGCCTCTAACGGGGTTGGTCACGTCCTCATCAGAAGGGGATAATGGAGGCAGGATATGAAGAGGCATTACCCTCATAGCAGCCCGTTCTAGGTACGCTGCTTGCTGTGTGGGAGAAGTGGGGACATCAGTTGGGAGAGTTGGTGTTTGTGTTGGTTGAGAGGCTCCACTGGTCAAGATAATGTCCTCCCCGGAATCCTCGTCGACGAGCTGAAGTTAAAAAAGGGAAATATTAGAATTCTTAAATATCATCGGGCTTTCACATGACACAAGTAAAGAAATTAACCTGCGTGGCAGAGACCGATGCTTGTTTTTTCTTCTTCTGAGCAGGACCTTGGCCCGGCGCTGGTTTGCGAGCCGGTCTCTTGGCTATTTGCTTACGCCGGGCTGGAACCGCTGTTGGAGGAGGAGCATCGGCCTCTGTGGTCGGTAATACAGCAAACTGTGTGAGGGCCTTAGTGACGGTACTTTGAAATATTCGGCTCGACCGATCAGTCCACCACTTTGTGAACGCCTCTGATACCACAGGCCGGGCAGAGAATGGGGTGAAGTTGAAAGCGGCCTTGAGTTTGTCCGACCTGCCCTTGATCTTTTTTACTTGTTCATCGTTGACGATGAGGCCGCGCTCCACCCAGTCAACATTGACAGTGATGCCCGGTGGAACGGGCACCAGCTGAGAAAGCCCGAATTGGCGGGCGTACATCGGGGCAAAGTAATATTCGGCCCCGCATTTGTTATTGGCCGAAGGGATTGATGGGCTAAAAATTATGTCTCTAGCCACCAAGTAGCTAGAGAAGATTTCGTTGTAGGTTTTTTGAGTACCCGGTCCCCAGTTGGCCGGGTTGGTGGAAAGTTGTAAAAAGGAACGAAATTGAAGTAAGAAAAAGGGTGTGAAAAGGTTGATAGCCCGAGGGGAGCACCCTTGGTAGAAAAATGTAAAACATTCCTCAAAAGAATGGGAGGAAGGTGTCACATCCACATATTTTGTGGCGGAAATTGGGGTATCGGCCCGTTGAGGGATGGTTGGCTGGAACTCTGGGAAGTAAGAATAGAGCCAGACTTGGAGAATCCAAATCGGGCTTCCCCCAGCCCCAAATCCCGAGTGCACAAAGTCCGTTATACCACAGACAAGATGGGCCCAGACTAAGTTGGCCAAGGCCAGTGGCTTCCCAGAAGCAAGGGCCAAGGCTAGTGTTGTGTACTCCTTGGTGATTGCTTGGCTGGCTGAGCAAAAAAGGTATCGGTTCAACCAGTAGATTAGAAAGGCCGTATGCTCGGCGTCTGAGACTTCGGTGCCATCAGCGCCCATGCAGGCTGTTAAGAAGTTACCAAAGGCCGTAATCGGTCTATAAGACACGGCCTCGTCCCTCACGGATTCTTGCTGGGGATAGGAAAAGCTGGCAGTGCCCACATCCAGAAAGCCTGGCATGACTTCTTGACCGTGAGGGTGAAGCCCGAACAAGTAGCTGATGTCCTTGATGGTGGGAACCATCGGGCCACAGCGGAAGAGGAACCCATTGCACGAGGCCGACCAGAACAGGAGCGCTGCAAAAAAGAGTGGACGGTCTATCTCCAGCTTCGCCCGACTGAGCATAATAGCTTCATATATGCCCGTGCGCTTCCAGGTATCGGCCTTGGAGGCCGATACTCTTGCTACCCATTTGTCCCAATCCGCTGCTGGGGCAGGCCATCCCCTGATGGGGTGTGCTGCGGTCCATGCCTTGTTCCAGTGGGCTGGAAGCTGGAGGAACATTTCGTTGTCTACCGGCGGAAAGAAAGGGAGGAAGTCCGCTGGAATGTCACCTTGAAACGCTGCGCCAAGCCCTGGTGCTACCAGAGCACCGTCAGAAGAGCAGTAAGGGGTGAGGTACTCGGTGGAGATGTTAGCGGTGTGGGTTTTTGTGAGGGTCCTGATCTCTTTGCAGCGGTTCCGTGGTGGGGGAGCGTCTATGAACGTCTTCTTACCCTTGGAGGTGGCTGCTGGAGCTGTTTTGGGGGCCATTTCTGTGACAGGATGGAGTTTGGTGTCGCCGAAAGAGATGAAGTCTAGAGAGAGAGGAGCTCTGGTTTTTTAGAGAGAAAGCAGAAAGACGCGATTGAGAAGGTGAAGAGATTTTCGAAAATCTTTGCTTTATACGCGTTGCATTTAATGAGGAATGATGAGTGGGATTCTCGAAGATCTGACATTCTCTGCATGGGTGACACGTGGTACAAGTTTAAAATTTAAAATGTCACATCAACCAAGGGCGGGACGTTTGATATGACCTTTTGGGGGGCAATTGTTTGCACCTAAAAACCGCCGAAGGTTTTCCAGCCCGATTGATATGGGGATATGGGCCTATAGATAGTCGGGCATGGGCGTATCAGAGGCCGGTTGGTCCGGAGTAGGTGATGACATCGGGCTTAGGGGAAGCGTCACCAGAAGTTTAGAGAAGGCAACCTGGATGTTCCATGGGATGGATCCCGATAGCCAGCATCAGACCCGCATTGGTCTATTGGGCATCAATGGTGGAAGTAATGGAGCAATGACACACGTTGGAGACCGATTGGGATGCCAGGAATGGAGGACTTCATCGGGCATTTGTCAGAACGGGAGCCCGATGGGGAGTTAGGAAACATGAATATACCGACGATCGGACACCATATCTACGGAAAGTGATAAAGGTGGGTGGGATGAGCCCGATCGGACGTGAGCACCTGGAAAGATGTTATCGGGCATAAAGACATGACAAGACGTTACATGAGTCCGATGAGTCTTCAGTCACAGTCATGAGGCCGATGGGAGTGAAGGTAAGGCGGTTCTGGTGACAGCTGCCATTTGTGACGTCACCCCAGATTTGTGGAAATCCGAGTCCTTTTGGGAAAGAATCTTATCACTAATAGTTGGATTTAGACAAGATGATCCCTGAGATGGTGGGATTGTTTCAATCAAGATAGTGATAAGGCAAGAGTGGGAGATAAGGAAGGTTTCTGCTAACTAACCAATCAATTACATAGCTTAAGGCGCAAGCTAAGGAGTCCTTTCCTAATCAGAATTCAATCATGGCCGCTATAAATATGGAGGCAGGCCAAGCTGCAAGAGGACTCCGCGTCATCCTCGAAAACAGCATTCAACAAAGCATTCAACAGCATTCAAACTTTTATGTTCTTTCTGCATTCATCGCAAATAGGTCTACCTTTTTTTTGTTATTTTTCTTTTACTATTTTCATTCGCACGAACAATCAGGGCCTGTTCTGAATTTGTTCTTTGGTTATATTTTCCAAACATTTAATAAAATCTGTATTTTATTAATCGTTTGTGATTGTTTATTTGGTAAACTCATACACTATTTGGCTTGTGCGCTTCAGTACTGCCAAGGGATTTCTGGTGAGGGTACTTTCCTACTCGCTGTACACAATCGTTTAGTTTAAAAGTCAGATCTGAAAGCCTTGAGTATCACTGACTCAAGCATATAGGAAATTAGTTTGCACACACCGAACCACTTTTGGTTCTGGCACGCCCGCGCATAATTACAAGCAAACACCAGCTCACTTCCCCGATTCCTCGCCGCGATCACCTACGATGGTTATTAAATAACCACTACATTATATAAGCTATATGCTTGTGAGCAATGCCAATCATGAACATGGATAATAAACACGCTCAATTCAACATATTACAAAGGACTATAGTCTTTGGTATTTACTAGTTCACTTCCACCACTACTTGTTAGCCCGCGGCTCCACTCTCCAAGCCTACGTGACTAGTCATGACCCATGCCCTCACACGTGCGGTCCCATAGGCCTCTGGCGACCGTGGTCATCACCATAAAGATTACCTCATGGTGGTATAGAACTAGCAATATCCATTGACCCAAATAGACAACTCAACATGCTCATTTAATCATTACACCGTGCTTTCACAATAAATTGGGCCTAATTTACTCACATGAATTTTGCCCAATAATAAGCTAAATAAATTAAATTATGCTAATTAGACATGATTTGACATTACAATTGAACCCAACATGAAAATCATCCAAACATCAAAATTAACATCACTCACCTCTTGAGTCTCGCTCCAAATTGTGAAATTAAAGCCCTACTAGAACCAGGTACAAATCCTATACATAAATTACAAGTTATGGGCTTAAACCCCAAAATGGGTCGTGGAAAAACTATCACAGAACTCAATAAAATCAGTACCAACGGGTTAGACTCACCCCCAAGAGTCCGAAATATGTTCTATTTTGAGATTGAACGTCGTTCGGTGCGTCAATCGGCGTCGAGAAGTCACCGTCGTTACGTATCAATTCTCGTGTCTTCTCTATAGGTAATTTTTTTTTGGAGATGACTCATCTCATATGTGTCATCTAATATACAACTTACCAACTTTGGGTTTTTATTATAGCCTCCACCTGGTTTTACTAATTTTGCAATTATACCCCTGCATATTATGAAACTTGATACGCCCAAAATTGGCTCTATCCTATGACCGAGCGGTTCAAATCAGCAGCCAGTCCAATCATGCACAACTCCTCAGAAGCATCAGCCCGAGCAGTTCAGTCTACTCGTCATCCCGAACGGTTCATCCACGACCCGGCCTGCAGGTCGGGAAAACCGCACATGCACATCCTGCCGCGGGAACAGCTCATCCGGGCCCACAGGCATGATCCCGAGCGTTACGGGCAGTTTCCTACTCAAGCTAGAAGACTAATGGAAAGTGCACACTATTTCCTAATCCAATTAGGAAATCCCCATAATTAATGCCAATCTATATCAATAGGATTATGTTTCCTTATCCATGTATGAGTAGGTCTCTTACATCTATAAAAGAGACCTCTCACCCCCCATTGGAGGGGCCGCCAATTCTTTAGTCTAAACAACACCTCTATAAAATTCACCATTATACGCATACACTTGGCCGGTATTACTGGTAGTGCCACCACTCTTTGTTGGCTCACCAGGCCTGCCGGTGATCTGCTAGTGAACGTGCTCAGACACACACGTGGACGTAGGTACCTTCATTAACAGGGCCGAACCACATACAAAAAATAGTCTCTCACTCTCTCTATCTCCTTTAATTGCGTTACTTTACTCTTACCAAATTCTGGCATCATCAAAACTTATTAAAACTATCCCACACTTAAATGGGTATTTGTCTACATCTCGTATGAGTCCCATAAGTGGTCCCATATAATCATATGAAGTTGCTAGTTAGCCTACTAACCTACTAATTATGTAACGTGTTGAATTTGCGTTCACAAAGATACCCCTGACTGACCCCAAAAGTGGTCATCACCTAATAACATGATATTAACAATAATACAATAATAAATCATTTAAGCCTTAATATACATTTAGGCACATAGGGTGTTCCATATATTACTATCCCATCTCAACTGGGACCCATCAACACATATCCCAACTTGAGACTACCACATTGGCCAAAACTGAGTTCTTAACTGGACACCCATAATCAACTTAGTGGGTTAATCCCACCTCCAATAAGTGTCATACAACACATTAATTAACATTAACCCATAATTATTCATGCTAAAGCAATATTAAATGTAAACCGCGGGAGCGGGTGTCACATCTCTCCCCTCCTTAGGGAGGAGTTTGTCCCCAAACTCATAGTGCTTCAAGTTTCAAATAAGAATGGATACTTCTCTTTCATTTCATCTTCTCTTTCCTATGTGGCTTCATCAATGGAGTGATTTTGCCACAGCACCATAACTAAAGAAATAGTCTTCGTCCACAGAACTAGTTCTTTTCTGTCAAGAATCTTGACTGGATGCTCGATATAGGTTAAGTCTTCCCTGAATTCCAACGGCTCTAGAACAATCACTTTCTTTGAATCTGATACACATTTCCTTAACATTGATATGTGAAATACATTATGCACATTAGCCAATTATGGTGGTAATTTTAATCGATAAGCTACCGGTCCAACTTTTCCAATAATCCCAAATGGCCCAACATACCTTGGATTCAACTTTCCTCGTTTTTCGAATCTTGTAATCCCCTTTGTAGGCGATACCTTCAAGAATACAAAATCTTCAACTTCAAATTCTATCAGTCTTCTTTTCAAGTCCGCATAGATTTTATATCTACTTTGGGTTGTTTGAAGCCGTTGTTGTATTGTCTTTATCTTTTCTGTGGTTTGATGAACAATTTCAGGCCCTATCAAACTCCTCTCACCAACCTCGGTCCAACAAAGTGGAGAACGACACTTACGCCCATATAAAGCCTCAAAAGGTTCCATCCCAATACTAGTTTGATAACTATTATTATAAGCTGTTAGCCTTGACTTTATTTAAGGCATTATTTTTGTTTTGTTTTGATGATGACAAATCCTGTGATAATTGCATACTTTCATTGGTTCTGTTTTTAATCAATTATCATGTCATTTTCAGTACGCGTTTAAGATCGTGAGATAGCATATGGTGAAGCCCAATAGTGATGGAGCTCAATAAGGATCAAGCTTGAAGACTTGAAGATTTTTCATCCTTTGTTAAAGACTAGGATTTACGTGTAAGCATTTTGATCAATCACTCATAGGGGCTCAAGTAACTTTAATTGGACTTTAGGTTCCTTTCTCTCACACTTTAAAATACTTTCAAGGACCTAAACATACTTAGACCACTCAATTAAATTCATTTCACAAAAGCTTTCAAGTGGCTAAGTCAAAAGAAAGTATCTTTGCGCAGATAGGTCAACTTTAAATGCAAACTTGATCCAATTGGTAAAGAATTAGATCTTTAATTTTATATGGTTGGAAAGGTATTTGAATCTAGTTTCCGAATCTTTAAACGGATCACAAATACGAGTTTTGTAGAGGGAGTTATGGCCATTTTAGTAAAGAGGTGTCAGTCTGCGAAAAACTGCTTAAAACCAGTCGACTGATTTATTTCATGTCCAGTCGACTGGATGAACTTTTCAGTCGACTGAATGAACTTTTCAGTCGACTGGACAGCACTAAAAATGCCTCTTCACTGCTATAAACTTCTCAGTCGACTGAACCTTCGATCCAGTCGACTGGACTGCGCTGAATACACATAACGGCTAGTTTTTAAAGGGGCTTTTAATTACCAAACTTGCCACTAACGGCTATAATCTTTCTTGGCCTATAAATACATGTTTTCCCACACCATTTTATGTTGATCAATCCATTAGAAAACATCTATTTAAATCACACAACTTGTTGATTTCTAATCATTCATATTTGAGCCTTAGTTGTGTGAGTTTATCAATTTGCTCTAGTTCTTAACTTGTATTTCTTTGAGAGTAAATTGTAGTGTGCTTTTATTTGTATCATCTACTCAACAAGGAGTTATTGTGTGAGCTTTAATTTGTATTATCCACTCTAGAGAGAGAGAGCACAATTTGTACCCAAACAATTGGTAAAGGTTGAGGGTTAGTAACCCTTGTGTGCAAAGAAGAGGTGTTCTTCTTTGAGAGAGATTGAAGGCTCTTGTAACGGTTTGGTGCACACCCGTAAGTGCTTTGGGAACGGTTTGGTCTACACCCGTAAAGTAGATCGGATTAAAGGAATCCTCAAGAGGTGTTCTTGAGGGGTGGACGTAGGCCGCGGGTTGCGATTGCCGAACCACTTGAAAAATTGGTTTGCAAGTATCTCTTCCCTTATCTCTTCATATTATCTCTTGTGATTGTGTTTTAATTTGCTATCAAGTTTTAAAAAGGTTAATTTCCGCTAAAACCTTATTCACCCCCCTCTAAGGTTTCCACATTTGGGCCAACATTTGGTATCAGAGCTTCGGCTCTTCTATTTTCAAAAGTTTTTGAAAATTTTGAGTTAAGATCCAAATGGAAACCAACACTTCCCGCATCTATTATAATGAGGGTCACTCGGAAAATAGACCACCGGGTTTTAATGGATCAAATTATGCTTATTGGAAAAATAGAATGAGAATCTATATGATTTCTCAAGATTTTGATTTATGGCAAATAGTGGTCAAAGGGCCTCATCTTCTTACAAACATTGAAAATGGTATTTCTATTTCAAAAACGGAAGATGAGTATAATGATGCCGATAAGAAACTCATTAAAATGAATGCAATGGCAATGAATTTATTATATTGCGGTTTAGACCCAAATGAATACATTAGAATTTCATCTTGTGAATCCGCAAAAGAAATTTGGGATAAACTTGAAGTGACTCATGAGGGAACAAGCCAAGTCAAAAAGTCAAAAATTAATTTGCTTGTTCAATCTTATGAAATGTTCAAAATGTTGCCTTTTGAGTCTATTGGTGATATGTCTACCCGTTTTACAGCTATCATCAATAGCTTGAAAAATCTTGGTAAAGTTTATGCTAATGAAGAAATTATTGAGAAAATTCTTAGGGCTTTACCAAAGCAATGGCAACCGAAGGTCACGGCTATCTGGGAAGCAAAAGATTTGACAAACTTGTCAATTGAACAACTCATGGGATCTCTCATTACCCATGAAATGGAGTTAGCCGTGCTTGTCGAAGAAGACAAGAAAAAGGAGATCAAAAGAGGAGACATCGCCTTGAAGTCCTCAAGCTCAAAGAAAAAGGGAAAAGATCATGAGAGTGATGAGGATGAGGAAATGGCTTTGATCACCCAAAAATTCGCAAAGTTTCTAAAGAAAGAAAAATTGGGAAAGAAGCCTCCTAAAGATGAACAACGTAAGAAGAAGGCAATGAAGGCCACTCAAAGTTGCTCCGAGAGTGAATCATCGGATGACAACTCAAATGAAGATGAGATTGTCAATCTTTGCCTCATGGTAATTGATAATGGGGTAACCTCTACTTCTTGCTCTTTCAATGACTCTAATGATGTTTATGAATTTCAAAATGTTGAGTCAAGTTCTATGGAAACAAAAGTTCAAGAAGGTTATTGCATTACAACTCCTCCATCGTTGAAAGATCATAAGTATGATCATTGGAAGAGGAGAATAGAAATTTATTTTATATCACTTGACATAAATCATTGGAAAATTGTCAAAAATGGTTTTTCTCCTAAACCAAAGATTGAATGGAATGAAAGTGATCAAAATAACTTTCTATTGAATCTTAGAGCCATGAAAATTCTATGTACTTCTTTAGATGATATTTCATATAATAGAATTCGTTCATGCTCTAATGCAAATGAAATTTGATTATGTTTAGAAAATTTTCATTTTACTACTAACCAAATTTGTGAAGAGGAAAAAGTGTGCCTTTTTGCAAATGAAGATGATAAGAATGAGAAAATGGCAAAAAGGGCCACTTGGGATGATGACGACTCATCCGATGATGACTCATGTGACCAAGTAGGTGCACAAGAGAATTTGGTAAACTCTAATCCTACCTCTATTGTTGAATCTCCTAACTATAATGAGCTTCAATATGCTTTTGAGGAGTTACATGAGGAGTTAGAGAATTTGGGATTTAAATATATAACTCTTAAAAAGAATTTCTCCAAACTTTCAAGTGAGTTAAATATTTTAAAATCCCAAAATGAATCTTTGAAGATTGAAAATGAAAAACATATTTTAAGAGCACAATCTTCAAATGAGATTGAAAAAGAAAATTTGGAATTGAAAAGGCAATTGGATGATTTAAAATCTCAAAATGAAATTTTGAGAAAAGAAAAGCTTGTTTCAACCAATCAACCTTCAAGTGAGTTTATTGAAAAAGAAAAGGTTGAGTTGAGAAAGGAGGTGGATGATTTGACAAAAACTTTGGCAGAATTCACACAAGGTGAACAAAATTTGAATATACTTTTGAGAAAGCAAAAATGTGTGTTTGACAAAGCCGGTTTGGGATTTAATCCCACATACAAGGAAAAGAAGTACAAAAACTTCTTCGTAAAGTCCACATCCTCTACTTCAAATTCTCAAAATGCTCACAAGAATTTCTTTGTCAAGGCATCAATCTCAAATGAGACCCTTCGCCATGTAACTTGTCATTATTGCATGAAAAAGGGGCATGTTAATTACAAATGTTCATTTCGAAAGAAAATTAACATGGTTTGGGTTGTGAAGGGATCCTTTCCTACTTCCTCGGCAAATGTTGCATCCAAGAGGTGCTTGGACAATGGTTCAATCTTTTACCTTAAGCCTAGTAGGAGTAGGTTAGATTAACTTGTTTCGATATTTCTCTTGATTTTGATAGCATACTAATCATGTTTAGTTCATCACATTATCTTGTTTTGATGTTCATAGCTATTTCATCCTCCTAAGGAGATAATACATAATGTTGATCGTATAATTGGTATTTATTCGTATATGAATATGTTGAGGGGGAACATATTACTATGTTCATGATTTGTTTTCTTGAGTTTTCCTTGGTATCATATGGTTGCATATCTTGAGGGGGAACTTTTAGTTCCAACCCCCAATCTTTTGTTGTTGTCAAAAAGGGGGAAAATAATATAGAGATGTCTATTATATTTGAGATTCTTGAAAATGCTAAAAGAGAATTCATTATTGGACTCATACTTTGGAAATCTTGTTACTTTGAATGATAACATGAAAATGACACCTATTGTGCCTTAAATTTCTATATCTCTATTGCATGTTTTGACATCATCAAAAAGGGGGAAATTGTTAGCCTTGACTTTATTTAAGGCATTATTTTTGTTTTGTTTTGATGATGACAAATCCTGTGATAATTGCATACTTTCATTGGTTCTATTTTTAATCAATTATCATGTCATTTTCGGTATGCTAATCTCTTTATTCATGTACTTAAATGTTCTAATTTTGTTTAAGATCGTGAGATAGCATATGGTGAAGCCCAATAGTGATGGAGCTCAATAAGGATCAAGCTTGAAGACTTGAAGATTTTTCATCCTTTGTTGAAGACTAAGATTTACGTGTAAGCATTTTGATCAATCACTCATAGGGGCTCAAGTAACTTTAATTGGACTTTCGGTTCCTTTCTCTCACACTTTAAAATACTTTCAAGGACCTAAATATAATTAGACCACTCAATTAAATTCATTTCACAAAAGCTTTCAGGTGGCTAAGTCAAAAGAAAGTACCTTTGCGCAGATAGGTCAACTTTAAATGAAAACTTGATCCAATTGGTAAAGAATTATATCTTTAATTTTATATGGTTGGAAAGGTATTTGAATCTAGTTTCCGAATCTTTAAACGGATCACGAATACGAGTTTTGTAGAGGGAGTTATGGCCGTTTTAGTAAAGATGTGTCAGTCTGCGAAAAACTGCTTAAAACCAGTCGACTGATTTATTTTATGTCCAGTCGACTGGATGAACTTTTCAGTCAACTGAATGAACTTTTCAGTCGACTGGACAGCACTAAAAATGCCTCTTCACTGCTATAAACTTCCCAGTCGACTGAACCTTTGATCCAGTCGATTGGACTGCGCTGAATACACATAACGGCTAGTTTTTAAAGGGGCTTTTAATTACCAAACTTGTCACCAACGGCTACAATCTTTCTTGGCTTATAAATACATGTTTTCCCACACCATTTTATGTTGATCAATCCATTAGAAAACATCTATTTAAATCACACAACTTGTTGATTTCTAATCATTCATATTTGAGCCCTAGTTGTGTGAGTCTATCAATTTGCTCTAGTTCTTAACTTGTATTTCTTTGAGAGTAAATTGTAGTGAGCTTTTATTTGTATCATCTACTCAACAAGGAGTTATTGTGTGAGCTTTAATTTGTATTATCCACTCTAGAGAGAGAGAGCTCAATTTGTACCCAAACAATTTGTAAAGGTAGAGGGTTAGTAACCCTTGTGTGCGAAGAAGAGGTGTTCTTCTTTGGGAGAGATTGAAGGCTCTTGTAACGGTTTGGTGCACACCCGTAAGTGCTCCGGGAACGGTTTGGTCTACACCCGTGAAGTAGATCGGATTAAAGGAATCCTCAAGAGGTGTTCTTGAGGGGTGGACGTAGGCCGCGGGGTGCGATTGCCGAACCACTTGAAAAATTGGTTTGCAAATATCTCTTCCCTTATCTCTTCATATTATCTCTTGTGATTGTGTTTTAATTTGCTATCAAGTTTTAAAAAGGTTAATTTCCGCTAAAACCTTATCCACCCCCTCTAAGGTTTCCACATTTGGGCCAACATAAGCAAATTCAGCCAATGGCAAATGCTCTTCCCAATCACCTCTAAAATCCAAAACACAAAGTCGAAGCATATCTTCTAGTATTTGAATCACACGTTCCGATTGCCCATCGGTTTGAGGATGGAAGGCTGTGCTGAAACTCAATTTAGTACCCTTCGTTTTCTGTATTCCTTGCCAAAATCTTGATGTAAATGTACTATCTCGATTAGAGACTATAGATACTAGAACTCCATGAAGTCTCACAATTTCTTGAACATATAATTCAGCTAGTTTCTTTGGATCATTAGTCTTGATTGGTAGAAAATGTGCCGACTAGGTCAATCGATCAATAATTACCCATACACTGTCATTTAACTTTCTAGATCTCGGTAAACCTCCCACGAAGTCTATTGTGATATTTTCCCATTGCCATTCCGGTATAGGTAATGGTTCAAATTTTTTCATTGGTTTCTAGTGTTCCACCTTTACCCTTTGACAAGCCACACACTTTATCACATGTTCTACTACTCCGCGTTTCATTCTTGACCACTAATAGATTTCTCGCAAATCACGGTACATCTTAGTACTACCCAGATGGATTGAGTATCTTGTATTGTATGCCTCTTCCAAAATTACTTTTTTGATACCATCTATATTGGGTACATAAACCCGATTCTTAAATTTCAACATATCATTCTCAAAAATAAATTCTGGCTGCTTACCTTCAGGTATTTCATCATGAATCTTCTTCAATGTTGGATCTTGAAGCTGTTTAGCTCGAATTTCATCAATAAGGGATGGTTGTGCAATACTAGCTGACATTAAACCACCTCTGGTTTCTGGAATTACCTCTAAGTTCAATTGCTCCATTTCTCATATCAATTTCTCTTGTGAAGTTAAAGTATAAGCCAAATTGGTTGTAGACTTTCGACTCAGCGCATCGGCCACCACATTAGTTTTCCTTGGATGATATTAGATTGTCAAGTCATAATCCTTCATTAGCTCTAACAACCTCCTCTGCCTCATATTCAAATCCCGCTGTGTTAATAGATATTTTAGACTCTTATGATCGGTATAAATTTTACACTTTTTCCCATAGAGACAATGTCTCCAAATCTTCAAAGCAAAGATAACTGCTGCTAACTCAAGATCATGAGTCGGATAATTCACTTCGTGTGGTTTTAATTGTTGCGAGGCATATGCTTTCACCTTATTGTTTTGCATTAGTACACAACCCAAACCTTGATATGAAGCATCACCATATATCACAAACCCTGTAGTACCTGAAGGAATGGTCAATATTGGTGCTGTCATCAAACGAGTCTTCATCAACAAAACGTTCCTCACACTCTAGACTCCAAACAAAAGGACTATTCTTTAACACATGAATAGCATTTGGCCAACAACAACAGGAAAGTAAGTGAGGGATAAGATCCCCTTCTCATGTGGAAAAAAAAACACAGGAACACGTCCTTGTACACCTAAGAGAGGCAACCAATGAAAATTTTATACTTTTATGCTTGAAAGCTATGGGAGCCCTCATCGACATGCTTTCCTATGTTGAATATCTACTACACTATAAGAACAAACAAGTAGGCATGTCAAAAAATATGAACTTTCTTGTCACGCCCCAGAACCGCCCAAACGACTCTAGGACACGTGGCACGCCACTAAGGCCTTACACAAGTGATTAAAGTTCCAAAATAAGTTTAAAATAAGCTTAAACCAAAGAAGCTCAACCAACAAAGGACAAAATCCTATCTTTGCAATCAGCCAAAAACCTTATTTTAGCAAATAGTAAATTCTCAAATAATAATATCAAATCACAAGTTGAAATCAACACTAATGCTTTAAACCATTTAGAATAAAACTAAAGTCACAAAAATGAGCTTCCAAGTTCAAGCAAGAGTTTTAAAATACTCCAATAAAAGTACTAAATATAACCATTAATCGATCAAGCCCAAAGAGAAACTCCAAGGTTAGCGTCCTAAACTAACCCAAGCTCTATACATAAACATTTAACCACCAAAACCATATATTACAAGCATCAAGGCTACCAACTCCTATTTTACAAGTTTTACACCAACTATGTTACAACATACACTACCATCGGGATTTGAAACTAATTACAAACATATTACAAGTTTAACACTAAAAAGCAAGTAATTATTAACAAAATTGCAACAACTTCCCAAACCCATAAGCTAGCCAAGCCACATCCCAGCTCACTTCCTCGATTCCTCGCCGCTATCACCTACGATGGTTATTCAATAACCACTACAATATATAAGCTATATGCTTGTGAGCAATGCCAATCATGAACATGGATAATAAACACGCTTAATTCAACATATTACAAAGAACTATAGTCTTTGGTAATTACTAGTTCACTCCCACCACTACCGGTTAGCCCGCGGCTCCACTCCCCAAGCCCACGTGACTAGTCATGACCCATGCCCTCACACGTGCGGTCCCATAGGACTTTGGCGGCCGTGGTCGTCACCACAAAGATTACCTCATGGTGGTATAGAACTAGCAATATCCATTGACCCAAATAGACGACTCAACATGCTCATTTAATCATTATACCGTGCTTTCACAATAAATTGGGCCTAATTTACTCACATGAATTTTGCCCAATAATAAGCTAAATAAATGAAATTATGCTAATTAGACATGATTTGGCATTACAATTGAACCCAACATGAAAATCATCTAAATATCAAAATTAACATCACTCACCTCTTGGGTTTCGCTCCTAATTGTGAAATTGAAGCCCTACTAGAACCAGGTACAAATCCTATACATAAATTACAAGTTATGAGCTTAAACCCCAAAATGGGTCGCAGAAAAACTATCACAAAACTCAATAAAATCAGTTCCAATGGGTTAGACTCACCCCCAAGAGTCCGAATACATGTTCTGTTTTGAGATTGAACGTCATTTGGTGCGTCAAGTGGCGTCGAGAAGTCACCGTCGTTACATATCAATTCTCGTCTCCTCTGTATGTAATTTTTTTTTGCTGAACTCAACTTAGATGGAGATGACTCATCTCATATGTGTCATCTGATACACAACTTACCAACTTTGGGTTTTTATTATAGCCTCCACCTGGTTTTACTAATTTTGCAATTATACCCCTACATATTATGAAACTTATTAAAAGTATCCCAAACTTAAATGGGTATTTGTCTACGTCTCGCATGAGTCGCATAAGTGGTCCCATATAATCATATAAAGTTGCTAATTAGCCTACTAATTATGTAACTTGTTGAATTCATATTCACAAAGATACCCCTAACTGACCCCAAAAGTGGTCATCACCTAATAACATGCTATTAACAACAATAAAATAATAAAATCATTTAAGCCTTAATAAACATTTAGGTACATGGGGTGTTCCACATATTACTGTCTCATCTCAACTGGGACCCATCAACACATATCCCAACTTAGGACTACCACATGGCCAAGACTGGGTTCCCAACTGGACACCCATAATCAACTTAGTGGGTTAATCTCGCCTCCAATAAGTGTCACACAACACATTAATTAACATCAACTCATGATTATGCATGCTAAAGCAATATTAAATATAAACTGTGGGTGTGGGTGTCACATTCCTCTTCTACCCTTATTGGTCTTTAAAATTACTCATCTACGAACGACTTCTCTCCTTTCGTACCCAAACAATACAGAAGTCAATTAGCCTACTTTATTCATTTTACCTACTGCGATTAAACAGACACTAAGCAAGCTTTCAGTACTCCACGTTTTGCTTCGGTGCTGTCCCTCTCTCTCTCTCTCTCGTTCTTTTCTTTCTGTTTCCAACTGGGTCTTCTCTTTCTCTACGGTGATTACAAAAAAGGGGCCTTCAACTGGATTTCTCTTTCTCTCTCTTTCTTGTTCTCATCATCATTTAAGCGGCCTTCAACTAGGTCTTCTCTCTATTTTTGTGTTTGCGCCGCTTCAAAAATTGGGCCCTCTAGGTGCTCGTCGTCTGGAATTCCTCGTGGATCTTGTTATTCAAGGAGCTGGTGGATGTAGGAGAAGACATGCCAGATTTACAACCAGCCGCTGCTTCTTTTTCCCCCTTTTATTTTATTTTATTTCTTTACTTCTTCTTTCTCTTTTTGATTCTTCTTCCCTACTTCTAGGGTTGTTATGTTCTAAGATTCATAATTGCCGAATTGGGGGTTTTTTTCCACGAAAGAATTTTATTAAGCTACTGAGAAACTCTAACAAATTTCAGACTTACAAATCTCGAACGTGGATGTCTGAGGTACTATTCCAGAAATTCTACCTCTTTTCCCCTGCCATTTTTAGCTTCCAATTGTTGCATTTTTGGTTACGACATTAGTATATTTACTGATAATGTATCAACTATACTTTTGTTAAACAATTAGCAAACTTTTTCTATATTCCCCTTCAATATTTACTTTCCTAAAATCAGGAAAATTCCACTTTGTCTTTAGTCTCGGAAAAATGAATAGGCAAATTATCCGCACAAAGCTTGCGTAGATAAAAAAAAACCAATCAACAGTATCTTGGGAGTAACCATGGAATATTCTTGATGCAGAGATAATTCCAACACGTATAGTATCAAGGAATAGGGAGATTGGCTTATATTGTAGGTTTGATGCAGCTTTGAAGTGTACTGTGGAAGTCTTTATAATAACAAACATCCACTTACAGTCAAATCGAGTTCCTGGCAATGATACCGAACCAAGCTTGAGATGAAGAAGAAGATAATGCTGCATCCTTGTATTAAATTGGAAGCCATAGAAGTTGTGGCCCTTTGCAACCACCTTGCAGTCCTGTCAATATAGCATTTGTTAGCAACAAACTAGAACTCAACATAGAGACACAGCTCTCCATACAACAATCCATTTAATTAAGAGCAATACATATCATCAGATGGCAGACAACAATTTATTGGGGGAGAGAGCTGTGAGCTCCCGCGGATATCATTAATATATAATAGCATGCATTATTAATTATATAATAATGTTGGAAATGCATTTATGACGTGGGTTATGACCCATAAAGTTAACTATGGGTATCTGTGTGGGAACCCAGTTATGGCCAATGTGGCAGTTCCTAATTGGGACATGGGTTAAGAAGTCTCTGTATGATGGGACGGTGATGTAGAATCACTTTATATGACTTATGTGTTTATTAAGGCTTATGTGAAATATTTTATTCGATTGTTTTATAACATATTAGTTGGGTTTGGGATACCTTTATGAACACAATTGAACACGCTACAAAATTAGTAGGCTAATTAGCAACTTCATAATATTATATGGGACCACTTATGGGACCCATGCGAAACATAGACAAATACCCATTTAGGATTGGGATAGTTTTAATATGGTTTTATAACTTGTGAGGGTGTAATTGTAATACTTTAAAACCTGTGGGGATGTAAGTATAATTAGTAGAAGATGAATAACATGTGTAAAGGGATGACACATGTCAACTGCCATGACTTCATCTTCATTCTTGTGCCGAAATTGTGAGAGAATCATAGAGAGTTTGCGAGTGTTTCTGTGGAATTTCAATTGACCGTTCGACGTCAATTGCCATGCAGTTTGTCGTTCAATTTCAATTTGGACTACATATTCGGACTCTTGGAGGTGAGTCTAACGTGTAGATACCAATTTGGTTGAGTTATGTGATAGTTTTTCTACGACCCATTTCGGGGGGTTTTGCTCCTAATTTATGATTTTGGTATAGGAATTGTACCTAGCAATTAAAGGAGTAATAATCTGGAATTAGGAGCAATTTCTATGTGGTGAGTGATACTAATTGGGGATTCAATGGGTTGATGTCTTGTTTTAATTTGTTTGTATGCTAAGCATGTCTATTTGTATAATTTAGCTTGTTAGTTGCTAATGGGCAAACACATGCGGTTAATAAGACCCAATTGTATGTCAAAGCATGGTGTAATGAACTTATTTGGGCCTGTTAAGTTGTCGAACTGGGTCAATGGGTTACCTGTGCTGTTCACCGTGTGAGTTGGATTTTGAGCCACCAAAAGTTATCAGGTACTGCCTGTCTGAAAGAAGTGACGTGGGGGCCTACCGGTGGCGTGGGAGATTCAGTGGTGGAATCGCGAACCAGATTGTGGGTGTCAGCAATGTATTCCCGGCGACTATAGTTGATTGTAATTTGGTGGATTATGACTTGTCGTTAATTACATGTTTCTAATTATTAGCATTCATAAGCATAGAGCTTATATATTGTAGTGGATATTGTATAACCATTGTAGGTGATCATGCCAGAGAGGACCCGAGGAAGTGAGTCAACGGCCGTGGGAAGAATGGAGAACTATTGGTGTAGTTTAGTGTTTATACTCGTATTATGTTTAACTTGTTGAACTTGTTTAAAATGTCATACCGGTTCTTAATCCGGACTTAAGTCTTGAATAACTTCGAATAAGAACTCCGGATGTTGCTTTAATGTAGGAATATGTTTATACAAGATGGTCATGTTGGATTTTATCATTTTTCAGCAATGTTGTGTGTGTGTTTGAGTGTTTTGCTTTGAAGATAGGGTTGCTGCAGAATTGAGGTTCTGCTACCATAAACCAGTCAATCGGGTGTCTTGTCCAGTCGACTGGGTTGGGGAAATAGAATGCCAAACTTCTGGAGTTAGAGTGTCCAGTCAATCGGACCCGAGGTTCAGTCGACCGGGTGTCCCAAAGTTCAGTCGACCGGACCGTTCAGTCGACCAGACCAGTGGGTTCTCAGAACGTGCTCTCTGTAATTTGCATTTCCAATCGATCGAGTCCCCTTATCAGTCAACTGGATCACTCTGTTTTAAAATAAATTATTTTAACCATGTTTTAAATGGAGAAGACCTTCTATAACTCTGATTTTAATAATGATTAATGGACCCTAGGAGTAGTAGGATGCCTTGGTGGTGTGCCATGTGTCCTAGGATTGTATGTGCGGTTTCGGGGCATGACATTACAAATGATAAGAGGTTTATACTAACCAAGGAAAATTTGTCTCGTGCATGAAAAATGGAATATTGGTTTTGTCGAACAAAATACAGGCTTCATTTATTGTAGAAACTTAATACACACAAGTCTATAGTGCAAGCCTCTAGAAGTGGAAATACATTTAGAGTCGTTCTAATCCCTTTAAGATGTTGTCAGCCTTTGTACACCACTTTTACATATTCAGTTTTCCCTCCTCTTATTCAATTTAGTCAACAAACACACATAAAAGCAAGCCTAGCTGTTCCAGTCAACTTAACTATTATGCAGTTGAGTTGATTTGAAACTGAGATTTACAAGCTACGTAGGAATGGCTATGTACACATACAATAATGCATGCATTGGCTTTTAGTTTTTATGCAAGTATAGTGTAGGGAAAAACATGAAGTCATAAACATAAACATGTACTGTTAGTTGAGGTTTAGATCGTACTATTTGCACTAATCGTCTTCTTTAACATGGAATTACACACTTGTGTTATATATTTACAAGAAATTACAAACTTGAAAAGGTCGACAACAATACTGGTATTGTTTCCAGCTTTGAGGCCCTAATTTGAGACCTCAGCCCAGCCATGGTTGCTAGAGAAATAGGAAATAATATTTTTTCCCCCTATCTCACCTGTTGTTTCATTTTAAAACTGGATACTCTTTGCAGTGTCACAGATATTTCAACTTGTAATCTAGCCACTTAACTTTTAATAAATAGGATTCTAAAGACATTGAGATGCTAAACCTAACTTTAACTAATTTCACTAGTATTCAACTTAGAGTTGGAGTAAGTATAATCTACACAAACACCCCCATATATGATTTAGAGCTCAAATTTGCGTATTAGTTTGTTTTTTCTTCAATTCCAAATAGATTTGGGTTTGTCAATACCCTACAACTTGTTCCTCTTTAATTGTAACCAACTTGCACTTTGAGAGTTTGGACTCTTCCCACATTTATTGACAATGAGTAGAATTGCTAATACTCTGGTATATTCTCCTCCAATAACCCTTGTTGTATGCATTAAATTGTTTTCCCTTATTTTAGTTGGAGCTCTAGCTTCCTGTCCTCGTAGGCTTCTTTGGGAAAAAAAAAACTACAACGATTTCCTTGGCTCAAACCCTAGGAGGATAGCAGGCTCACACCGGAGCAACGATTTCAAATTGCACAATGTGCTCAATTAATGGTCTCAGTATCCTCTTAATCTCAGGTAAATTAGTTGTATTTACAATTTCCTATCTAATCGAAGCCTTCTACTTCCTGTTGTGTTATTCCAATGGACTTCTAATTTTATACTAAACTTGGTAGTCCCATTCTAATCTACTTGAATGGATGATATACAACTTGTAGCTTAATTTACTCCATTATAGGGAGTTCAAAACTGTGAATTTCTTCAGTGTTTTCCCTCATGTTTTCCACCATATATCATGGCTTAAAAAGCATAGAAGGCACCCAAGAAAATAGGAAGAGAAGTGATCTAGAAAATTCAGTACTCTGAATTTTTCATTGCTCTAGGAAAAAACAAATCAAAAAAGAACTTCTTCAATCTGTAAAGATTCTTCTTAGTGTCTTCAAAACTCTGTCCTTTGTGCTTTGCCATTAGGTTATAGCTGAACTTGAGTTTTAGCATTGGAAAAAGGCATCATGTTATGGCCTATTATATTAGTTATTGTCACGACCCATCCCACTACGCGTGGAAATAGGACACGTGGTATGCCACCAAGGCTCATCTAAACATCATATAACTATACACAGCGGAAAGAACTTTAAAACAACCTTGAGTAATTTAAAACTTTAGGAAACATTACCCTATGAGTTGAAAAATCCATAAGAATCAGAGTTAAAAAAAGTTTTCGCCATTTGAATCCTTTCAAAAGAAAACAGTTTGAAAACAGAGGTTCAGTCGACTGTGCCTAGAGTCCAGTCGACTGTGCCTAGCAGAAACCAAAACCCTAAATTCTCAACAAAGGTCCAGTCGACTGATCAGGGAACCCAGTCGACTGCATTGATTGCTATTTGGATTAGTAGCTAAAATCTACAGTAGTTCAGTCGACTGATCACTTCCCCAGTCGACTGTGTTATGCAGAACCAAAATGTAACATTTTCAAAAAGGGTTCCAGTCGACTGATTGATGGTACAGTCGACTGGTTTTACCATTATTAGAAGCAGTAGCCAAAAATCAACAATGTTCAGTTGACTGATCAAGGGTCCAGTCGATTGTTCCCATTACTATTCACTTTCAGTGTCTCAATCCTACGGGATCCAGTTGACTGATCTAGGATCCAATCGACTGATCTAGGGTCCAGTCGACTGCTCCCTACCTGGGCAGCCCTGTGATGATAATACTAATACATGCTTCTCTAATATCTACACACAACCATGACCAACATCAATTTCAACATTTAAAACATTACAACAGATGTTCAATTACATGATTTCCAAACTACCAAACTAATCCATGATTCTATTACAACGTTTTACAATTTACAAATCCTTACACAAGATTAGGATTAAAACAAAGCATATACAAATGTGGCTCCCCGGCGTTCCTCGACCTCACTCCTCACGATTCTTCTTGTCTTTCTTCTTACCTGCAATGGAGTACATCTCCACTGCTCAGCTATATGCTAAGTGTACAATTCTAAGTGTATGCTTATATGACAGTTCATGGTTTAAGCATCTAAAACACATAGAAATAGTCTCTAGGGTGAGTGGTACGCATTCATCCAGTCGATGTCTTAGGAGGCCCACCTCTCCCACGCATCTCGTACACTGGTTGGGGCTTCCTCCATACCAGGTACCGTGTCCTGGTTGGGCCCACCTCTAATCTAGACACAACCAAAATTCCAATTCCATCACAATCACAATCAAAATTCCAATCCTCAAGGTTCGAGGAGCTTACCCCGGATGAATTTGCACTAAACTCCCCTTTGACACAAGTAGACACATAACATGCTCACATAAACAGTTATACGTGCTTTTCACATAATTTCACGTGCATAATTAACGGGCCTAACTAATACATGAATTTCGCTCGGATCCAAAGATATCAAAATTGATGTTCAAAACATGAAAATCCATATATTTCATAGATCTAGAATTCATACCTCGTGCGATTCTCTTCAAACTTTGAAGGATCGTTTAGGGGGCTAATTAATCGTTGAATTTCGAATTTGAGACGATTCCTACAAGTTTTACTGGGTTTTTCCCAAAAGTCTAGAATTAAGATTTTTACAAAAATTGGCCAAACACAGCCTAAGTAGTATCAAAACGTAGGTCTTACCTCCACGAGTTCAAATCTAAAATCTGGAGAAAATCTGACGGACGAACGGTCATCGATCGGCGTCGCAAAGCCCGTGGCTATCAAATCTCCCTTCTCTCTCCTCTCTCTAGATATTTTTGGAAAGTATTTGGATGAGAATGAATCTCATCCACATCCACTACTATATATAGGCAAACTCTTCGGGAATTGCGTTTACCTCTCCACGAGTTCCTCAAACTTCTAATTAACTCCCGAAACTTCGCACACGTCCATTTTATAACTTTACGAGTGAAAATTATAAATTTCAAAAGTTTTCGACTAGGTTTCGTTTGGGTCCAAAATAACGTCCGAAAACTAAGTTATGTGAAATCTCTACACAACCTACCTTTTTATTTAACGTATGACTCACGTTCTCACCACAGTTCTCAAAATGATATTACAATATCAAAATTTACCAGAATTTCCACAACACAGATAAGATTACTATTCATCAAATACCAGATAGGTCAGATAACATTTAAATCATATAAATATCATTTAGTCATGCCTATGCAATATGAACTGCCATGTTCCCGTGTCCTCACTGACACCTTACCATTGACTCACAGTCAACCTCAACTCAAATTATTAATAACATTAATAATTTCAAAATCTCAATTGATGCATTTTCAAAATCATAAATTTCTGAAACGGGTGTGACAACTCTCCCCTTCAAAAAGGAAGTTTGTCCCCAAACTTATACCTCATGCGTCGAATAGGTACGGATACTCCTTCCGCATGTCTTCCTCATTTTTCCATGTAGCTTCTTCCACCGTGTGACTACGCCACAATACTTTTACCATCGGAATCGTCTTAGTTCTTAAGTCTTGCTTCTTTCGATCTAGAATCTCTATCGATTGTTCCACATAAGTCAAGTCTCCCTGAATCTGCAGCGGTTCAGGTACAATGATCTTACTCGTATCAGTCATACGCCGTCTCAACATCGATACGTGAAATACGTTATGCACAAGTTCCAACTCTGATGACAAGGCCAATCGATAAGCCACTGGACCTACCCTCTCTAGGATCTCAAAAGGTTCTATAAATCTCGGATTGAGCTTTCCCCTCTTTCCAAATCGTACAATGCCTTTTGAAGGCGATACTCATAAGTAAACAAAGTCACCTACTTTGAACATCATCGGTCGTCATTTTGAGTCTGCATAGCTCTTATATCGGCTCTGAGCTACCTTGAGTCACTCTTGAATCAACTTCACCTTCTTAGTAGTCACCTGTATTAACTCAGGTCCTAACAACTTTCTTTCTCCAACCTCGGTCCAACAAACTAGTGATCGACATTTACGACCATACAAAGCTTCATATGGTGTCATACCAATACTTGACTGAAATCCGTTGTTATATGCAAATTCAATTAACGGCAAGTGGTGCTCCCAATCATTCCCAAAGTCTAATACACACAATCTCAACATATCTTCCAAGGTCTGAATCATACGCTCTGACTGTCCATCGGTCTGAGGATGAAATGCAGTACTGAAACTCAACTTCGTACCCATAGCTTTTTGTAAACTTCCCCAAAACCTTGACGTAAAACTACTATCACGATCAGATATAATCACCGCTGGTACCCTATGTAGTCTTACAATCTCTTTCACATACAATTCTGCTAACTTGGACGGTTTAATCGTCTTGATCGGTAGAAAATGAGCTGACTTGGTTAATCGGTCGACTATAACCCAAATCTTATCATTCTTATTGCATGATCGTGGAAATCCTGAAACAAAGTCCATCATGATCTCGTCCCATTTCCATTCTGACACAGGTAAAGGTTATAATAATCTCGCGGGTACTTGTCTCTCTGCTTTAACCTGTTGACATGCCGAACATTCAGATATAAACTTAGCGACTTCACGCTTCACACACCTCCACCAGAAGTTTTCTCTCAAGTTTTTGTACATCTTATTACTTCCCGGGTGCACTGAATATTTCGTACTATGAGCTTCTTCTAGAATTCTCTCTTTCAAGTCTTTCACATTCAGTACACATAATCGATTTTCCAGTTTCAACGTCCCTCGTTCCAACACAAACCCAGGTCATCTCCCCAAAGATATCTCGTCCCTCATTTTGCACAAATAGACATCATTAAATTGTTCTTTCTTGATCTCATCAATAATATCTGGGTGTGCTATGATCGCCATCATTAAACCACCACTAGTCTCTGGAATTACATCCAACTCTAATCGTTCCATCTCCTTTACCAATTATTTTTGTTGTGTTAGCTCGTCGACTAAATTCCTCGGCGTCTTTCGGCTTAATGCATCGGCTACTACATTCGCCTTTCCCGGATGGAACTCAATCGAAAGATCGTAATCCTTCATCAACTCCAAGCATCTTCGCTGTCTCATGTTCAAGTCTCGTTGAGTAAAAATGTATTTCAAACTCTTGTGGTCCGTGAATATCTCACACTTTTCTCCGTACAAGTAGTGTCTCCAAATCTTCAAAGCATGAATTACCGCGGCTAATTCAAGATCGTGAGTCGGATAGTTAACTTTATGTGTCTTTAACTGTCTAGAAGCATATACAATTACTTTACCACCTTGCATAAGCACACATCCCAACCCTTTGTGTGAAGCATCACTATAGATTACAAATCCTTCGGTACCAGATGGTATTGTCAATATCAGTGCTCTCGTCAACCGCGACTTAAACTCTTGGAAACTGTCTTCACATTCCTGACTCCATTAAAAAATAACACCCTTTCTCATTAATTTTGTCATCGGCAATGAAATCTTTGAGAAATGTTTAATAAAATGGCGGTAATATCCCGCTAATCCCAAGAAACTTCAAATTTCGGATACGGAAGTCGGACTTTTCCAATTAGATACAGCTTCTACTTTGTGAGGATCAACTGATACTCCATTCTTATCAATCACGTGACCAAGAAAAGTAATACTAGGTAACCAAAATTCACATTTCTTAAGTTTTCCAAATAGTTGTTTCTCTCGCAATCTCTGAAGTATCATCCTCAAGTGGTTCTCGTGTTCTATCTCACTCGGTGAATAGATAAGAATATCGTCGATGAACACTATTACAAAGTCATCAAGATAGTCATTAAAGACTTAGTTCATAAGATCCATGAACGTGGCTGGTGCATTCGTAACTCCAAATGGCATAACTAAGAACTCATAATGTCCATAGCGCGTTCTGAAAGCAGTTTTCTCGACGTCTTTGGCCTTCACTTTTAACTGATGGTAACCTGATCTCAAATCTATCTTCAAAAATACTTGAGCCCCATGGAGTTGATCAAATAGATCATAAATTCTCGGCAGTGGATACTTGTTCTTGATTGTCAACTTGTTCAACTCTCGGTAGTCGACGCACATACGCATTGAACCATCTTTCTTCTTTACGAACAACAGTGGAACTCCCCACGACGAAATACTTGGTTGAATGAAACCCTTGTCAAGTAGCTCTTGCAATTGGATTTTCAGCTCCTTCAATTCTATGGGTGCCATTTTATACGGTGCCTTTAATACGGGTCTTTTGTCTGTCATAACCTCAATAGTGAACTCAACCTCTCTCTCAATAAGAACATCTGGTAGATCATTAGGAAATACATCTGGATATTCTCGTACTATCTAAATGTCTTCTACTTTCAATTCGGTCGCTGAGACATTAGTCACTGAACCTAGGAATCCTTGACATCCCTTTTTCAATAACCTTCCCGCTCGGATAGCTAAAATCAAATACGGCGGCGGTATAACCCCACTCCCTTGGAAACAAAAGTTCCCATGCACCGGTGATCGAAAATTAACCTCTTTCCGTTCACAGTCTATTGTGGCTTGGTTAAGAGCTAACCAATCCATTCCCAGTATCACATCGAAATGGTTCACCATAATCGGTATAAGGTCTACGGTCATTACCTTCTCGCCTAGTTTAATCTCACAGTCTTTATATATCGTAGATGTCACTACCGGTTTACTAAGAGGCACGGCAATGGATAATTCATATCCTAATGGCGCGGACTTAACATTCAAATGTTTAACAAAGTTATAAGATACAAATGAATGCGTAGATCCCGAATCAACGAGTATGCGTGCTAAGTGCGAACATACAAGCACCATACCTGAGACCACTGTATTAGTAGCATCCACGTCTCCAGGGTTCATCTGGAATGATCTCCCCTGACGTTGCTCCGTCCTTTGTCCTCCGTCACTAGACTGCTTAGGCTTCGAACCACTAGAAGCCATAGAACTTGCCCCTGGTTGAGAACGCTTCTTTAGGCAATCCTTCGCTCGGTGTCCTAAGGTACCACAATCAAAGCACTTGAGTTGCGGATAGGTCGCAGAACTCATACTGTTTCCCCCTATAGATCTGTTCTGAAAGTTGGTTAGAAAACATCGACCGGTGTGTGGTCGGTTGCAAAGCGGACACAACGGTATATCACTTGGTACTCTCTTGGAATCATCAAAACTAGAGCTAGAGCCTCGAGAAAACGACTTCTTAAAAGATCCCCCTTGACTTCGATCACCACCCTCATGACTTCGCTTTCCTTGGTGATTTTGTCTCGATCTCTCTATTCTACTTTCGGCTACAAGCGCCGTCTACTATACTGCTGCAACAGTCGAATGCTCGTAGGTCTCTACTCTCAACCGGATATTATCCCTTAAACCCTCTTCAAATTTTCTTGCCCTATCTTCCTCTTCGGGCACTGAACCCTTAGCAAACCTCAATAACGCGTTATACTTAGAAGTATATTCGGTTATAGTCATATCTCCCTGCTTCAAGTTATCAAATTCTCGCTTCTTTGCATTGTAGGCGGCTCGCGGAAAGAATCAGCGATTGAATTCCGCCTTAAACCCTTCCCAAGTAATCGATGCTCCTTGATCTAAAACGTTTACCCACCAGTTCTGAGCTTCACCTCTCAATACGTCACTTGCATTCTCAATCTTCTCCCTATCTGACATCGGAATAGATTGAAAAATTCATTCCATGTCCATGACCCAATGTTCTGCCAATGTTGTGTCAGGTGTCCAATGAAATTCCTTCAGTTTCTTCCTCGTAAACTGTTCGGATATTGATCTCAAATCCCTATTTTCAGGCATATTCACCACCGCTATCGGTTCCGGTTCCAATGGAGGTGTTGGAGGTAACCGTTCGAATATATTTCGGATCATGTCACCCATATTCCCCATCATGTCTTCCATTTCATTCATACGTCGAGTATGTGGCGATAGATTTCGCTCTTCGTCACTCATGATTACAATCCTGTAGTTCTCAATGCATAAACACTATGCATGTACAACAATAACAATATCATGTATGTAAAACAACATACATATGCATCAAACATCTCTAATATGTATGGATGCAATTTAGAACATGTGACAAATTCACTCAACACTTCTCTCATCGTCGAACGTTCCCAAAGTTTTGTTACCTATAGCTCTGATACCAATAAATGTCACGACCCATCCCACTACGCGTGGAAATAGGACATGTGGCACACCACCAAGGCTCATCTAAACATCATATAACTATACGCAGTGGAAAGAACATTAAAACAACCCTGAGTAATTTAAACTTTAGGAAGCATTACCCTATGAGTTGAAAAATCCATAAGAATCAGAGTTATAAAAAGTTTTCGCCATTTGAATCCTTTCAAAAGAAAACAGTTTGAAAATAGAGGTTCAGTCGACTGTGCCTAGAGTCCAGTCGACTGTGCCTAGCAGAAACCAAAACCCTAAATTCTCAACAGAGGTCCAGTCGACTGATCAGGGAACCCAGTCGATTGCATTGTTTACTATTTGGATTAGTAGCTAAAATCTACAGTAGTTCAGTTGACTGATCACTTCCCTAGTCGACTGTGTTATGTAGAACCAAAATGTAACATTTTCAAAAAGGGGTCCAGTCGGCTGATTGATGGTACAGTCGACTGGTTTTACTATTATTAGAAGCAGTAGCCAAAAATCAACAGTGTTCAGTCGACTGATCAAGGGTCCAGTCGACTGTTCCCATTACTATTCACTTTCAGTGTCTCAATCCGACGGGATCCAGTCGACTGATCTAGAGTCCAGTCGACTGCTCCCCTAATGGGCAGCCCTGTGATGATAATACTAATACATGCTTCTCTAATATCCACACACAACCACGACCAACATCAATTACAACATTTAAAACATTACTACAGATGTTCAATTACAAGATTTCCAAACTACCAAACTAATCCATGATTCTATTACAATGTTTTACAATTTACAAATCCTTACACAAGATTAGGATTAAAACAAAGCATATACAAATGTGGTTCCCCGGCGTTCCTCGACCTCACTCCTCACGATTCTTCTTGTCTTTCTTCTTACCTGCAATGGAGTACATCTCCACTGCTCAGCTATATGCTGAGTGTACAATTCTAAGTGTATGCTTATATGACAGTTCATGGTTTAAGCATCTAAAACACATAGAAATAGTCTCTAGGGTGAGTGGTACGCATTCATCCGGTCGATGTCGTAGGAGGCCCACCTCTCCCACGCATCTCGTACACTGGTTGGGCCTTCCTCCATACCAGGTACCGTGTCCTGGTTGGGCACACCTCCAATCCAGACACAACCAAAATTCCAATTCCATCACAATCACAATCAAAATTCCAATGCTCAAGGTTCGAGGAGCTTACCCCGGATGAATTTGCACCAAACTTCCCTTTGACCCAAGTAGACACATAACATGCTCACATAAACAGTTATACGTGCTTTTCATATAATTTCACGTGCATAATTAACGGGCCTAACTAATACATGAATTTTGCCCGGATCCAAAGATATCAAAATTGATGTTCAAAACATGAAAATCCATATATTTCATAGATCTAGAATTCATACCTCGTGCGATTCTCTTCAAACTTTGAAGGATCGTTTAGGGGGCTAATTAATCGTCGGATTTCGAATTTGAGACGATTCCTACAAGTTTTACTGGATTTTTCCCAAAAGTCTAGAATTAAGATTTTTACAAAAATTGGCCAAACACGGCCTAAGTAGTATCAAAACGTAGGTCTTACCTCCACGAGTTCAAATCTAAAATCTGGAGAAAATCTGACGGACGAACGGTCGTCGATCGGCGTCGCAAAGCCCATGGCTATCAAATCTCCCTTCTCTCTCCTCTCTCTAGATATTTTTGGAAAGTATTTGGATGAGAATGAATCTCATCCACATCCACTACTATATATAGGCAAACTCTTCAGGAATTGCGTTTACCTCCCCACGAGTTCCTCAAACTTCTAATTAACTCCCGAAACTTCGCACATGTCCATTTTATAACTTTACGAGTGAAAACTATAAATTTCAAAAGTTTTCTACTAGGTTTCGTTTGGGTCTAAATAACGTCCGAAAACTAAGTTATGTGAAATCTCTACACAACCTACCTTTTTATTTTATGTATCACTCACGTTCTCACCACAGTTCTCAAAATGATATAACAATATCAAAATTTACCAGAATTTCCACAACACAGATAAGATTACTATTCATCAAATACCAGATAGGTCAGATAACATTTAAATCATATAAATATCATTTAGTCATGCCTATGCAATATGAACTGCCATGTTCCCGTGTCCTCACTGACACCTTACCATTGACTCACAGTCAACCTCAACTCAAATTATTAATAACATTAATAATTTCAAAATCTCAATTGATGCATTTTCAAAATCATAAATTTCTGGAACGGGTGTGACAGTTATCTTTAAGGAATTTATTGATGCTAGATGGTTTGATATGAGATTTTTTTTCTTGGGTGTGTGTGGCCCTTTGTCTTTCACAAATATGCTGACTTGTAAACGAAAATTGATGTATTATCAGCAGTATACTTAACCAGTCTTTCCTCTCTTTCTTTCTTTCTTTTTTTACTGAAGTGACTCCTTAGGAGGTAACACTTCTAGCTGAATACCTCAACAACACCTTGGGTAAGGAGGGTGCTCAAGAACTTATCAGCATCCTTTCCAAAGATAGAGGTTAGTCAAAAGAAGTCATTTTCCCATTGAGGCTTTGTTAATATTAATTCCTTTACTTGATTAGTTTCAAGTTCTATACCTCTATTGTATTGCTACATAATTGCTGACAATTGCCAGACCATTTAAAGATACTGACTCTCCTGCTTATGTTTTTTCCTTTGGATACAATAGTCCATCAATTTGGGCACCCTTTATAACTATGAACTTTCTATCAATTTTTTTGGTAGTCCTTTAAGGCACAGTCCTTCAAGGCACAATTGAGATTATGATAGACAATTGAAAACAAATTAGCACGAGAGTGAGTTTCTTTTGCTCCTAAAAACACAACTTCAATCAAATTAGCTAGGCTTTCTTCTTCTCTTGAAAATTGTTCTTATTCAGGATTTTTTTATTTCCATTTATATCGCAAGCAAATCGAGGTGTCGAGTCAACATTTTTACCTCCATCGATCAAAACAAACCAGCCATCAAATCACTGAAGATTTTTCAACCAGATGGGGTTGTGGGTCTTACAATTTTACCAGCCATTAGCAAATTCGATTAAACCCATAATTGGTTTTTGACGGTGTCGCGTAGATTGACTCCAATCCCCATAGTTACAATGAATAATAGTAGCTTTGGTTCATCTAGACTTGGTGGAGGTGGTGGGCCAGCTTTGGGGGAAGAGATGAAATTTTCTGATGAAGAGTACACTTGTGTGAAATCCCATGTTGGAAACAACATGATTAGGAAGTTTGAGTATTTTGATGATAATTTGGCTAATGGGTCTGAGAATATTACTAGGTGTTGTTTGGGTTCTAAAGTGTTCTTAGATTTTCTAAATTCTTGCTATCTTTGCAAGAAGAAGATTCATGGACTTCACATCTTCATGTATAGGTATGCATATATTGCACTCATTTCACATCCTTTTGTTTTTTTTGTTGATTTGCTTTGTTAATTGGTATGAAGGGGTCTGTTTCTTCTGTGATTTACAAAGCTTTTCAATTTATATTGCTGGTTTGAATCTAGGTCTTTTTCATTTTCAGTTTGTATTGTGTTGTGTTTATCCTGATGTTTTTGTTGCATTTGAAGTTTGGATGTCACAGCAGCTCACAAAGCTTGTGAAACGTGAGTAATTGAGCTGCTGAAAGTGTTCAATTGATTGCTGCTTTTGTTTGCAATACTAATGTATTCAGAAATTGCATTTTCTTATATTTTTTCTTCTTCTTGTTGTGTGGGGTTTTTTTTTACCCCTATACTCTTTTAAGTATTACATTATTTAACTTTTTAAGTAGGCAATTCATTGTGCGAGGGTATTTTTTGTCTTTACTATTTACTTATAGGTTACCCATGTGGTATGGCATGACAATGAATTGCTATTAAAATTTGTTTACGATGGAAATTCGAAAAATATTTAAAGTCTTCAGGGTCCATGCTCCTCCAACTACTTAGCGCCTTGATTAAGAATAATGAACAAGGTTAAGGGGATAGTGGATCCCCTTATTGAAGACCTATGCAGCTGTGGGATAAGCCTATGAAAATGACTTTGTTTTATGAAGTTTAGTTATGTGTAGAATTATCATATCATATTATTATAAATACCAATGTGTGGACACGCGCCGCTCGTTCGTCCTGGCGTCTTCCCTCGATAGTGTCCCGGGACGGATCCCAAGGAGCACACTTCAGGGAAAACTAGAACTTCCTCACGCGGTCCTAGAGACAAAGAGTCGCCACCTAATTTTTATCGGGAATTAGGAAACCCAAGTTTGACTTGCCCAAAATTGAATAAGGTTACTCGCCCTTCATTACCAGAAACTAGGTTCGGGGGTCTTGGTACGAGAGAGGAAGAAGCCGAAGCAGGACTAAAGCACCCCCTTCTTGCCCTACCAAATGGTAGGCCTTGATTCAAATATCCTTGTTCTTAATTCATAATTGATGTAGTTTCCTCAAACATACTAGATAATATATACATGTCAAAAGGGAACATCTAAGGAAAATCATGTCAAGAGATTAAATCAAGTAGAAGTCGGATGCACATGCAATACAAGAGAGAGGTATACTTACAGTGGTTAGTCCCACCCAGGACCGATGCAAATAAAGGAAACATGTCATGATATGCAAAAGGGAACAAAAAGACTTACATTGGGTTGACTCAAGCGGAGTCGCAAAAGCAAAAAGAAGTAGAAACGTGTAATGCAATCATGCAACAATCCTAGATAAGATGTCTCTAACAAATAAGCATATAAACGGACACTACCCTAAAGGAAATGTGTCATTGAAAACAAAGTTGTAAACCTAGAAAAATTCTAAGAGAAAGGATAGAGAAGGTACACGATACATGGGCACTAAGCCACATGCAGACGAGACAAACCCATAAATCGAAGTTCGAATCCACGGTATTCAATTCTCTGCACTAAAACACCAAACAATACCCAAGCATTGCAAAAACACAAGCAAACATATGACATGCATGATAAACAAAGAAACATGTCATCAATCAAATTTCTAGATTCAGCAACCTCTAATGAATCCTATCAAAAGTGGTCTTAAACATGAGCTGGGTAAAAACCCTTTTACAGAAAGTTAGACACATGTCTTAGGGAACTTCTCCAAAAAGTAGAACCCCTTTACCATTTTTGAAGTGAGAGAAATAAGAGTTTTGGGAACAGTAGATCAGGACTGTCCATTGTTCTTGTAAAAATCATAATTAATTCTACAAAAATCATGTGAAGCTCTACTTGGTGTCAAAAGAAAGCTATTTTGTAGTTTATGGAAAAAATAATTTCATGGACATGTCATGAACTTAAGGTTTCTGAAAAAGTGTTTTAAACAGACTCTGTTATTCTAGAAGTTTGATATCATTTGACAAAAGAATGCAAAATCATAATAGAAGCATAATAGAAGCATAATAGAAGTTCGTGAATCATGTTAATCAAGTAGATGTAAGCTCTTGATCTCTCATCCAATTATCCTATATGATTTCTAAACCAAGTTTTATTCATCAATTGTTGTTGAGTGATCAAGTTATGACCATTTTGTATACATAATCATAATTGTAATTAAACTTTAAAAAATTCCAGAATAGTAGTATCAACTTCAAACGCTTAGAAAATGATCCTAACTCAATCGTATGCTCACGATTTTACATAGGCATATGGATACATGAGTTAGGAATCATCCCCAAAAAGCAGAACATCGATAACTATTATAGATTTTCTGAAATTCAAGCACAAAGAGACTATGTTCAAATCTGTCAATCGATTTTTCAACAATTTCTAAAAATAGCATATGGATCCTAGAAGCTCTCAAAACGGATCGGTTGAAAGCTAATTCATCAAAGTTTACCCAAAAAATTTGAAATCCATCAAACTATGGGTTTTAATAGACCAAATTTCATGGATAAAACCAATCTATTTTGCTGAATTTTCATCTAGTTCATTTTAAAGTGTAAGGAAAACATCTTAGGTGTTTTGCTGAAGCTTATTAGAGAGATCAAATTCATAGATCTACTTGACTATCATGATTTTCAATCAATTTAGCCCTCAAGTTCTTTGAAGAACTTTAGATCATGGATCAAAGGGACTTATAATGTCCTATTAGAGATGAATTTCAAATAGGAGTTCTAGGTAATAGAAATGATCAAGAGATGGGTATGAACATAGGAATCATCCCTCACATGGATCATACTTCTAAACCATCATAGAATTCAAAATAGATACATGTATATAACCATGTATGCATGAATCTAAACTAAAATTGAAGAATGAAATCAAAATTAAAAATCAAAGTGAAAAACAATCTCTAATTATGAATTATGAATGAAAATTAAAAGAGATTTGGATCTAGCTATGTGAGTGTGTGAAGAGCAAGAGATGAAGAAGATGAGTGTTCTAACAAATAAAATAAGACTAAGCTTGATCCAATCTTATAGACCTATATATATATAATAGGAATTAGAGATGAATTGTAGTGTTTACCTCTAGGAGGATTCTCAATTATATAATCAAAGTTTAATTGAAAATCTTCTTCTTCAAGTGTTCTTCAAGTGTTCTTCAAGCACTCATCCATGGAAGTTAATGGAGGCAATTGATGTCTAATTCATATAATCTAATTATCTTGAGATTAGTTTTCTAAACTTCTATTCATAATTCTCTCTCTCTCTCTCTCTAGAATTCTCTCTTAATTTAAAGCATATTCAAAGTGTACTTGTATCTCTTTTGTATATTCTAAGTGTACTCTCCTCTAGGTACTCCAAGATACTTCAAGATGATCTAAGATGATCTATATATAGAGTTTTGAAGACTTAGATCTTATGTTACAGGGTTAAAACAGGATTTTCAGAGAGCAGAAAATGGTTAAAATGGTCATTTCAGTGCCTATACGCAATTTCCAGGCAATTTCCTTGCAGTGGGAGAGCCTTCTAGAAGGGTGTGGAACCAAAAAAATGTGATGGAGAACACCTTTCCTAGGTGGCGGTTATTGTGGGACCCGCCACCTCACAACCCAAAATTGCCACCTGCTTTTTTTGTTCCTGTAGTCACCCACAAGCCCTGTTTCAAAAATTACGCGCACTGCTTTTCCAGATTTTTGTAAAAATGCTTTTTGGTGTCCAAAATTGTCCGTTTATGTACCGTTGGAAAGCTGTCAGGTTGAATTTCAGTATAAAAATATATCCAGGAGGTTTTGAAATGAGATGTGAAGCCCAATTGAAGCTCGGAAGTCCTCCGGAACTTTCGTCGTCTTTTTGAAATCCAACGACGTCTTTTTTAAAATTGCTTTCAAATGTGCGTGGATTTCGAACTTTTCTTTAAAATTGAATCTCTGGATACCTAGAATACGACGTTTAGAATACTTAATGTTCATATAACCCTAGGAGAATATGATTTCTGAGAGACGATTTTGACAAAATCGGGATTTATCCATGGAAAAGGGCTTTTCTGAGCTTGAAGTCACTTTCCAAAGTTTGATCTTTTGATTGTGTGGAATCCAATAGCTTCTACGGGGTAATTTTCATCATCGAATCCTCCAAGACGTTGTCCATCCTAAATCCTATCAGTGTGGTCAAAATTGGGTGTCTACAGTTTGCCCCTCTTAGGCAGAGCTTGTTGTGAACAACGTGAACTGCAAGTGAGTGCCAAAGCTTTGAAGGCACCCAATAACCATACTGAGAGGTTTTAGGAAAAACAAAAATCATTAAGAAATTCAAAATCATAGAAAATCAAGAAATCACAAAATGCAATAATGCAATGCAATACTGGGTAAAGGCTGCTAATTCTAAGCCGCTGCTGGTCGTGCTCTGCTGGAGCTGCCTACGTATCCTTTCTAGGAATCAGACTAGGGCGTAGTTCAAGTGCGCGAGGAGACAAAGAACAACACACAACAACAATACAGATGAAATGCTCCTATCTTAGGATGCTGGTGTAGTATGAAAACGTGAATGTGCAAGTCCTGGAAGAATCGTCCTCAAGGGTTCCCTACATGCAAAATCTAATGCGAGGGATGCAATGTCTCACTCTCATAGTCAAATATTTCTAAATAGAAGAATGATATATGTATCTTAGATGATTCTCGGAGCTTTATCGGAGTTTTTCTTCTCAGCTTGAGTTTTGTAGGTGTCATCTATATCTTGGACGACTTCAAAAGAGCAGAGTATCATGGATGAATTCCCTGAGGACGATTGCTGATGAAGAGTCCTTCTGCTGGGGACGATTGCTGATGAAGAGTCCTTCTACTAGGGATGATTGCTGATGTAGGGTCCTTCTGCTGCGGATGATTGCTGACGTAGAGTCCTTCTAGTGGGGACGATTGATGACGTAGAGTCCTTCTACTGGGGACGATTTCTGACGTAGAGTCCTTCTGTTGGAGATGATTACTGATGTAGAGTCCTTCTGCTGGGGACGATTGCTGATGTAGAGTCCTTCTGCTGACGATTACTGATGTAGAGTCCTTCTACTAGGGACGATTGCTGATGTAGAGTCGTTCTGCTGGGGACGAAATTAGGTCCCTCTGTCGGAGATAAATCTTCTATTTTTCTGAAACAGGTCCTTCTTCTAGACAAATCTTCTGTTCTTCTGAAACAGGTCCTTCTTCTAGACAAATTTTCTATTCTGATGCATGAATTCTGAGAGATACACAAATTTTGAGAGAAACCGTACATTCTGGAGGCAACCCACAGATACATGATTCTGAGATGTACACAATTCTGAGAGATACCCTATATCTGGAGGCAACACGATGTTGAGATAACCCTATATCTGGAGGCAACACGATGCTGAGAGAAACCCTATATCTGGAGGCAACCCCGATACTCGATTCTGAAATACACGATTCTGATGGATACCCTATATCTAAAGGCAACACCATGCTGAGAGATACGTGATTATGAGAGATACCCTTCTTCTGAGAGCAACCCACGGATACACAACGCTGAGAGATTCATGATTTCTGAGAGATACCCTTCTTCTGAGAGCAACCCATGGATACACAATGCTGAGAGATACATGATTTTTGAGAGATACCCTTTTTCTGAGAGCAACCAACGGATACACGATTTTGAGAAAAACCCTATATCTGGAGGCAACTCGGATACAAATTCTGAAAGATACCCTATATCTGCTGGGGGTAACACGAATTCTGAAAGTTCTCTGTTGGGGAGATTCTATGATTCACGAGTTTGCTGAAGTACACCTTTCTTCTGATGTGATTCTGACGATATCTGAAAGTTCTCTGCTTGGGGAGATATCTGAGTGAGCTCATATTCTGGAGACCCTACTGATTCATTCTGAGACTTATAACGGTGTTTCAACCAGCTCAAATATTCTTGCGAAACGTCAGATTTATTTTGACCCCTTCTGAATATCTTGCTTCTGGTTTGAAGATCCTGTATTCTGACCCATCTTCTGTAGATCCTTTCTGGATATAATTCTCAATCAATAGTAAACCCAAATGTCCTTTATCTAAGACAACACACAATCAATCCCAAAACAACGGGAGTTCACTTCAAATCATCAATCTTCAGTTATTTCAAGCTGCGGTGCCTCGATTCCTCGTTCCTGGGGACTTTTCTTCAATTCTGAATGGTTTCTACAAAGGTTTAAATTCCCACGGGTCCTTTAGACTAATTCAAACAAGTTTTAAGCACTCTTAAGGCTTATACATCAAGATCGGACCAATCCGAGGTCAAAACTAAGCTCCCGATATCACGATTCTGACTCACAATTGATAGGTACTCAAAAGACCTAATGATTTTTGGCATGACTTTGACGTGCTTCATAAATCTTCAATCAACTTTTACAGATATTCATGCAAGGCACTCTGATCTATTTTAACAATGTCTCAACTCAATATCCAAGGCTGGTCTTCGCATCTTTCCATCAACCACTAGATGCTTCATCTTTGACTAGGATTAATTGATGCAACAACAATGTTTAGAACTTTTGCTGGTATTCACCTTTGGATGCTTTCAAAGTTTCACAATTTTTAGATTACTTTAGACCCACACACTCGAGATCAAGACATACAAGATGATGACAGATTAGACCACGACATAGATGGATAGACATTGACATAGGAAGTTGACATTCTTGACACTGAAATAGAAGTTTGGAGGAGACAACTCAATTTTCCTTAATCTTAATGCTCGTTTGTCATGTTTGACGTATCTCTTTGCTTTCATGTGCACTTATCATCTTATTGTGATACTGCTCAGTTGATAAAGTAATGCTTTGAAAAATACTCCGTATGGATCTCAATCAATCCTTTGCTTTCTCTGAAATATGCTTCAAATTAGTGCCTTAGCTTATAGAATAAGAGACAATTCATTTCAAATGTTTTCAAAGATATACTTGATGATTCAAGATTCTCTTATGATATGAGAGGGGGTACAGGCAAACGATGTTTGCCCCTAGTTGACGGGGATAAATGGAAGTTTGGGCAAACACAGTTTGCCCCTAGTATGGCAGTGATATCTTGAGGCTCTGGGCAAACTTGAAAGTTTGACCCTAGTTTGCAAGGTTAGGGACCGAGAGCCAGGAAAGCTTTCCTACTTATCCTCAAGTGGGAATCAGGTCCAAAGTAGTTCGGCCAAGTCTTGAAAGAAGGTAGTTGAGATGTGAGTGTTTTAGGAGCAGTGACCGAACCGAGTAGGTTGCCTACGTATCCCCAAGTGGGAATCAGGTCAAGCATAGTTCCTCGAAGGCTGGTGGTTTTGAAGGAGCAAGGATTCAAGAATTGGGGGGCTTTTCAAGCCATATTGTCAGACAGATATTCTAGATCAGGTCACTTGTGGTAGCGTTGAAAGAAATTAAGCTACTTCTCTTCTCTTCTTTTTTTTTTTCTTTTCTTTTCTTTTCTATTCTTTTTTCTCTTTTTTGTTTTTGACGGTTGATTCTTTTCACCTTATCACTAGCCAGGCAATGTTACATTTCTCATCATACATCATATATGTTTTCAGAGCAAGATTAGCCCTTCAAATCTTTTGGGCTTACTTAAAGAAATTACAAATCAAAGCTTTGGGAAAATTTATGTTCCCGATTTCTCAATCTTCTACATTCTTTTTTCTTCTTCTATTCTTTCTTTTCTTTTCTCTCCAAAGTTTTGACTGGCTAGGATCAGGTTCTTGAAAATAACCCGCAAAAATTTCTTTTCTTTTCATGCTCTAACTTTTACCTAGGCGCCCTTTTGGGTTTTCATCCTAGCGAGCTTCTTCTTTTTCTTATTTTTTTTTCTTCTTTTTGTTTTGTGCTCTAACTTCGCCCTTTCGGGTTTTCATCCTAGCGAGCTTATTCTTTTTTCTTTTTTTTTTCTTCCTTTTCTTTTCATGCTCTAACTTTTGCCTAGGCGCCCTTTCGGGTTTTCATCCTAGCGAGCTTCTTTTTTCTTTTTTCTTTTTGAGAGAAGTAGTTCATTTGAAATGTTTGGCTACCATCAAGGACAAAGTGTACATGGCTTGCAGGTTAGACAGGTTTGAATGGCTTATTTTTCCGGGCTCAAGATTTCGAATTAGAAGATCAGGGATTTAAGCTAGTCCCGAGTCACTATCAAGTATATCTTTTCAAGATTTAAGCAAAAGCATCTCAAGATTCTTAAAGTAAAACTAATCAATTCTTAACTTTCTTCGGTGTTAGCGCTGTTAGGAAACTGCTTTCCCAGAATCCGTTGACAGTGCATATAAGTTGGTACTGCAAAAATTTTACGTGAAAATTATAATAACCCTACAAGGGCGGAACTAGGGTTACCTTGAACTGCAAAATTGGATTGCTGTAGTAGATGAATCGAGAACACGGGCTCGATAACAGCTCACGATCTTCTACCGTATTCCTTTGCTGCCAGAATATCGAACTGAGTGTGGGCTCTTTCGAAATCCTTTTAGTTTTCTGCTCTTCCCTCTTTACGTTCTATTTTCTATTCCCAGTTATAACACTCTCTTTGATTGCTATGACGATTCAATCCTGATCACATTGATCCGACAAAGATGTGTTCGTCAGGAGGATCAAACGATCTCCGATTTACTTGAATTTTTAACAGCAGCTCCGTCTCGACGTCAGGAACGTTGTATAAAAAATTCAGCAACTTTCGATCAGTATCGAGCGGTCCGAAGCTCTTTTAGTGAGCGTTGTCCGACGCTAGCGATCTACACTCCTATGTCTCTTGAATGCTCACAGAGACTAGGGTTTGGTGGAAACCCTTCTAGAAGAAAGCTAGGAGGTCAAGGGAAGCTTAGAATATAAAATCATGCAACCTGAGAGAAGAGCCAAGGCAGCATATATATAGGCTACGATAGGGACCATAAGAAGTCAATAAGGAATAGGCTTCCTAATGGAATTAGGAAACCCTAATTCGAACTGAATCAGATTCCTATTTCCATAAATTATAATTCATACCACTAAAGAATTATAATTGCACTCCTACCCTTATCTCAAAAATATATTTCGAGCTCCATGTTATTAAATGCTTATTATCTCCCCATGTTAAGATTACAGATATCCATTAATTAAATATAATTACTGACAATCATATTTAATTAATTTCTTAAAATTCCTTGAGATCCTCTGCTTAACTTATCTGATATGTCGGATACAAAATCCACCTGCAGGGTTTGACATAATCAAAACTTATAAGCTTTCTCAAGGGGATACCATCAATCCCAAAATTGAGACATGGATTCCATCATTAATTAATATCCACCATACAATTAATATTGCCACCCAATCCAATGAGATATTGACCCATTTAAGGATCTCACCCTTTTAGGGATCAAAGTGTAAATATCAAATGTACGTGTCTACAAATTAACTTAGGATTTAGAGCATAAGCACTCATAATAGCCATGAGGTATTAATTATCTTATAAGTCAGTATAAAGATAATTACCCCAAGTCAGTCCCGTTTAATACACAAAGTGTACCAGCATAGTGAGTTGAAACTATACCATTTCCCGCAGTCAAGACAAACCTACTACAACACCATGCTGCAGTCCTACCGATGGTGTGTCCGATCCCATCTAAGACTGTAAACCAAAATCTTACATTCTATAATATCTGATGGCCTGATCTTCCGTGTGTAAGCCGAACTCTACACACCAAACCACCTACTATATAGAATGAGAGACACACATGCATAATATTAAATAAATAATATAATACAAACATTGCCCACACAGATTCTCATAAAAAATGGATTAACTGATTTTATTAAATGAATAATAAATCAACTACATAAAGCATGGCTTTTAGTATATATCCCTAACAATCTCCCACTTAGACTCAAAGCCATGAAGTGACACTCCTCACTCCAACTAATGGCTCTACCTCCTAGGGTAAACACATATCCTGAGGTAGACTTTCTAGAATCCCTATCTGACATAAAATCAGAATATGTGTACCCAATGGGTACAAAACTGTCTGCTTGGTAAACTAACATATAGTCTCGAGTCCTTTTCAGGTACTTGAGAATATTTTTCACCGCAGTCCAATGTTCTTGCCCTGGATTAGAGTGATATCTACTAACCATGCCAACAGCAAAGCAGATGTCAGGTCTAGTACATAGCATAGCATACATTAGGCTTCCTACTGCCGAGGCATAAGGAACTGCCTTCATCTTCTCTATCTCATCCGGTGTCTTAGGACACTGATCCTTAGATAGAGTAATTCCATGTCTGAAGGGAAGGAATCCCTTCTTGGAATTTTGCATGCTAAACCTTGCAAGAATATTGTCAATATAAGTGCCTTGTGACAAGCCCAACATCCTATTCTTGTGATCTCGCATAAGCTTGATCCCTAGGATGTGACCGGCTTCTCCCAAGTCCTTCATATCGAATTGACTGGATAACCATACCCTTACAGAAGATAATACCCCCACATCGTTTCCGATTAGCAAGATATCATCCACATAAAGTACTAAGAACACCACCACTCTTCCATCATGTTTCTTGTACACACAAGATTCATCCGCACATTGATCAAAACCAAATGACTTGATTGCTTGATCAAAACGGATATTCCAAGACCTAGATGCCTGCTTAAGTCCATAAATGGACTTCTTAAGCTTGCACAACATGTGTTCTTGGCCCTTCGCAATGAACCCGTCTGGTTGCATCATATAGATGCACTCGTCAAGATTTCCATTTAGAAATGCTGTCTTGACATCCATTTGCCAAATTTCATAATCGAAATGTGCAGCAATGGATAAGAGAATCCGGATAGACTTCAGCATTGCCACCGGCGAAAAAGTTTCCTCATAATCGATTCCTTCTTTTTGAGTGAACCCTTTCGCAACAAGCCTTGCTTTAAAGGTTTCCACCTTACCGTCTGCTCCTCTCTTCTTCTTATAGATCCACTTACATCCAATGGGTTTTATTTCATTAGGTGGTTCTACAAGATCCCAGACTTGATTGGAGTACATGGACTCCATTTCAGACTTCATAGCCTTTTGCCAAAGATCTGCATCTTTATCTTGGAGTGCTTCATTGTAGTTACAGGGGTCGGTACCTTGTTCGTCAGGGACCCGGTCATAAGACTCTCCCAAGAACATATACCGGTCAGGTTGAATAATAACCCTCCCACTACGACGAGGCACAACCCGTGTCTGTGTATCATTGATATTTTGTTGTGAAGATTCTGAACCTAATACACCATTATCTACACGTTGTACTGGTTCAGGAACCTGCGTGTTAATGGTTGGTTCGGGATCTACACGAGTTTCGATAATCCTCCCACTACGACGTGGTAATGAAATATCGATAACTCTTTCTTGTGGTGTTTCTTCTCGTACCGTTGGTATCGAAGAAGTATATGTCGGTGTCTTTCCTCTCATTTCCTCTAGAACAATACGGCTTCTAGGCTTGTGGTCCATAACATAGTCCTCTTCTAAGAATGTGGCATTGGTGCTAACAATAACCTTCTGATCCTTAGGACTATAAAACAGACCACCTTTAGTTCCTCTTGGATACCCAACAAAGAAACATACTTCTGTTCTTGATTCCAACTTTTCTGCGTTCCCTTTCAGCACATGTGCTGGACTACCCCAGATCCGAACATGCCGCAGACTAGGCTTTCGCCCAGTCCACAATTCCGTGGGAGTAGTAGGTACTGACTTAGATGGTACCAAGTTTAGAATGTATGCGGCTGTCTCTAATGCGTGTCCCCAAAAGGAAATTGGTAAATCCGAATAACTCATCATAGATCTTACCATGTCCATAAGAGTCCTGTTCCTTCTTTCTGCCACACCGTTCTGCTGAGGCATACGGGGTGCAGACAATTGGGATGTAATCCCTTGCTCCAATAAGTATTCCCTAAACTCTCCCAAGAGGTACTCTCCACCACGATCAGATCGTAGTGTCTTGATACATTTACCTAGACGCTTCTCCGTTTCAGCCTTGAAGTCTTTGAATTTCTCAAAGCATTCAGACTTACGCCGCATCAAATAAATGTACCCATACCTTGAGTAATCATCGATGAAAGTGACAAAGTACTCAAATCCCCCTCTTGCTTGGACAGTCATAGGACCACACAAATCAGAGTGAACCAGTTCCAACGGCTCTCTTGCTCTATAGCCCTTGGCCGAGAATGGCCTCTTGGTCATTTTACCTTCCAAGCAGGATTCACAAACTGGAAGTGCCTCCACTTCCAATGAGCCTAATGGCCCATTTTGAACCAGTCTTTGAATCCTTTTCAAATTAATATGACCAAGGCGTAAGTGCCAAAGATGCGTTTGGTTCATCCTCGAAGGTTCTTTTCTCTTAAATGGCAAACTATTTGTGTTATTCAATTCATTAAGTTGCAGTATAGGAGAGATAGGATTTATAATATAAAGATCATCTACCAATTGACCAGAACAAATAAAACGTTTATTTTCTTTAATAACTACTACTTTATTAAAATGAACTGAATATCCATTCTTTACTAAACTAGAAACTGAAACTAAATTCCTTCTAATAGAAGGTACATAAAAGCAATTTCTTAATATTAAAATTCTATCTCTACCAAAACTAAGATGTAGATCTCCTACTGCAACTGCTGCTACTCTCGTAGCATTTCCCATATATAGATAAATCTCTCCATCACTGAGCTGCCTGGTTCCCTGGAACCCCTGCAAAGAATTTCATACATGATCAGTGGCTCCCGTATCTACACACCAGGTACCGGTAGATCGGACCGCTAAACACGATTCAACAACTAGTAAATGAGATTTACCTTGATTGTTCTGTCTGGCGAGATAAACTGGACATTGCTTCTTCCAGTGTCCTGGCTGCTTGCAAACAAAACATTTGCCTTTAGGCTTTCCCGGTTGTCCTCGTGGCCTTTGGATTGGCGGAGGACCCGCGGCCTTCTTTTGAGCCTTTTTCATTTTCTTCTTGCCTTTCGGCTTTGAAGTAGAACCTTTCTCAAACACAAGAGCACTCCCTGACTTTCTGTTGAGACCCTCAGCTGCCTGAAGTTCTTTAAGCAGCTCCGCCAAGGTATATTTAAATTTATTCATGTTGTAATTGAGGCGGAATTGCTTAAAAGACTCTGGCAGTGACTGGAGTACGATATCGACCTGGGTTTCCCCGTCAATTTCAGCTCCAAGGATCTCTAGTTCATTAAGAAGAGATATCATCTTAAGAACATGATCCCTTACAGGCGTCCCCTCAGCCATGGTTGTGTTCATCAAGTCTTTCATAGCAACCTGCCTAGCAGCACGACTTTGATCCCCGAACATCTCTCGGAGGCTCTCCATCATGTCATAGGCACTGGTCATTGACTGATGCTGATGTTGCAGAACATTTGACATGGATGCCAAAATGTAACACCGCGCCATCTCATCAGCCTTGACCCATTTCTTGTGAGCCTGGGTTTCCTCAGCGGTTGCCCCCTCACCAGGTTGCTCAGGACATACTTGAGTAAGCACAAACTTGTACTCTTCAGCAGTTAACACAATATCCAAATTCCTTTTCCAGTCTATATAGTTTGGTCCAGTAAGTTTGTTTTCTTTAAGTATAACAGCAAGTGGATTGAAAGTACCCATTTAAAAGCCTGAGAATCACACAACATAAATAATTACGTTTGGGCAAAAATTACTATGGATTCGATTTGAAAATATTGGTTCCCTCTACCATATTTGAAAGGAATCCGCCAGCAACCTGATACACCGTGAATAGTATGACTCGATGGGAAGCCATATACTATCCATCATTTGTTCAGATAGACAATTGCCTTTTAATTTTACTATCCAGGCAATGTACTTTGCCTAATAAAATTAAACTGCTGACTTGCTTTGGTCCTATAAATAATAACAGTGACTCAGATGGAGAGGATATTATTATTTATAGCTAAGTGTATACCATCACTTAATTCTAGGTCAAGAGTTCTGTGAGGAACACCTCTGATGGAGAGGTGATCCACACCAACAATCACCCAAAACATTCTTTTAAAGAAGTTTGTACTGATGATTCCATGATCAACTATGTCCGATAGGGAGGATGACACTAGAGCCATCACACAAAATTAATCATATCATCTACAAACCAGTGATGGGGACCATGGGATTTATACTTGATAAATTCCCTCTCCCACTTAGAATTTTTTTAAAAAAAATTGAGGGTTATAATTTTTTTTTTAGAAAAACTTTTAATTTAATTAATAAAAAATAATGGAATACTTGACAAGGATTAATTCATCCTTACTTGTGAAACCCACATGTGTAGATAATAAAATCATTCTATTCTCATGATTTTAGAAAATAAGTACTTATGTTTTCAAATTATGGAATTAGTTTTATTTCTAAATACACATGTAGTTGTCCATCATTTTAAATTAATTAAATTAAACATGCAGCTAGACATCTGAAATAGGTCTAGGAACAATTATCCATGTTGTCCTATTCATTAAACATGAAACAATAATAATCATTCAATCACACATAAATAAGGAAACCACAATAAAATAAGAATCCCACTATTATGGTCAAGCTGCAATTCTTGTGAAGAAATCTTCATGGAACCCAATTAACTCTATGTCTCCACTACGCAACTGCCTTCCAGAACTCTTTTCTGAAATAGCCTCCAAAAATTGCCTCCAGATTGCTTTCTGAAACTGCTTGTAAACTGTCTTCACGAACTGTCTTCACGGATTTACTTGAGATATATTACACAAACCCTATGCCTCCGTAAAGGAGTTCACATGCTATATATTTGCAGTAAATTAACCACGCATCAATCAAGCGTGGGATCCAATACATACAAATCCTATGCCTCCATAAAGGAGTTCACATGCTATATTAAAACAGCAAAATTAACCACGGATAAAACCATCGTGGGATCCAATCACACAAAATCCGTGACCATAATAGTGGAATAAGAACACTGCAAAACAAGGGTTAGCACAGTTCTACGTTCTATCCATCCATCAAAAACACGCATAAGATCTGTTTTATTGGACAACATGGTTGCGTCCAACCCATACGCAAAATCAACGTTGCTCTGATACCACTGTTAGGAAACTGCTTTCCCAGAATCCGTTGACAGTGCATATAAGTTGGTACTGCAAAAATTTTACGTGAAAATTATAATAACCCTACAAGGGCGGAACTAGGGTTACCTTGAACTGCAAAATTGGATTGCTGTAGTAGATGAATCGAGAACACGGGCTCGATAACAGCTCACGATCTTCTACCGTATTCCTTTGCTGCCAGAATATCGAACTGAGTGTGGGCTCTTTCGAAATCCTTTTAGTTTTCTGCTCTTCCCTCTTTACGTTCTATTTTCTATTCCCAGTTATAACACTCTCTTTGATTGCTATGACGATTCAATCCTGATCACATTGATCCGACAAAGATGTGTTCGTCAGGAGGATCAAACGATCTCCGATTTACTTGAATTTTTAACAGCAGCTCCGTCTCGACGTCAGGAACGTTGTATAAAAAATTCAGCAACTTTCGATCAGTATCGAGCGGTCCGAAGCTCTTTTAGTGAGCGTTGTCCGACGCTAGCGATCTACACTCCTATGTCTCTTGAATGCTCACAGAGACTAGGGTTTGGTGGAAACCCTTCTAGAAGAAAGCTAGGAGGTCAAGGGAAGCTTAGAATATAAAATCATGCAACCTGAGAGAAGAGCCAAGGCAGCATATATATAGGCTACGATAGGGACCATAAGAAGTCAATAAGGAATAGGCTTCCTAATGGAATTAGGAAACCCTAATTCGAACTGAATCAGATTCCTATTTCCATAAATTATAATTCATACCACTAAAGAATTATAATTGCACTCCTACCCTTATCTCAAAAATATATTTCGAGCTCCATGTTATTAAATGCTTATTATCTCCCCATGTTAAGATTACAGATATCCATTAATTAAATATAATTACTGACAATCATATTTAATTAATTTCTTAAAATTCCTTGAGATCCTCTGCTTAACTTATCTGATATGTCGGATACAAAATCCACCTGCAGGGTTTGACATAATCAAAACTTATAAGCTTTCTCAAGGGGATACCATCAATCCCAAAATTGAGACATGGATTCCATCATTAATTAATATCCACCATACAATTAATATTGCCACCCAATCCAATGAGATATTGACCCATTTAAGGATCTCACCCTTTTAGGGATCAAAGTGTAAATATCAAATGTACGTGTCTACAAATTAACTTAGGATTTAGAGCATAAGCACTCATAATAGCCATGAGGTATTAATTATCTTATAAGTCAGTATAAAGATAATTACCCCAAGTCAGTCCCGTTTAATACACAAAGTGTACCAGCATAGTGAGTTGAAACTATACCATTTCCCGCAGTCAAGACAAACCTACTACAACACCATGCTGCAGTCCTACCGATGGTGTGTCCAATCCCATCTAAGACTGTAAACCAAAATCTTACATTCTATAATATCTGATGGCCTGATCTTCCGTGTGTAAGCCGAACTCTACACACCAAACCACCTACTATATAGAATGAGAGACACACATGCATAATATTAAATAAATAATATAATACAAACATTGCCCACACAGATTCTCATAAAAAATGGATTAACTGATTTTATTAAATGAATAATAAATCAACTACATAAAGCATGGCTTTTAGTATATATCCCTAACAAGCGCAAAATCAACTTTTGATCCTTTCAGGATTCTTTTCAATGCACAAAATTATCAACAATGTATTTTTCATAATAATCAGAGAAATGATATTTTCAGCTTAGAGATTCATTCATTCATTCATGACTAGGCGCACTTAATAAAGAAAATCAAGATTTCATTGTATTACTTCGAAAGAAAAGGATTACAGTACTCGACATAGACTTAAACACAACTTGACGATAGACAGACTCGACAACAAGACTTAAATTCTAAAACATAAAACAGACTGGACTCAATTTGACTGGATCTCAAGTGGAGCGTCGCTGTGTTTTGCTTATTCCTCTTAAGCATCTATTTGGCTTCAACAAGCAACTATTCCAAACATCATCACTTCATCACTTTCTTGAGCCTTCCATTCTCTACCAAAGGCTCAAGCTCCTCGATTAACCCTTCAGGCCCATACATATTGTCTTTGAGGCACCAATCGTCTTCCTTGGCAGATTGCATCTAGTTTTTCTTCACAATATCAGGCAAAATTTTGTAGGTCATTGGCTGCCCCAAAGTTGAGATATAAATTGTCGGGTCATAGTATGCAGATTCTATCTCAAGAGAATTGACATTCTGTGGCAACTGAGCCCTTTGATAATTTAGAAGTGGATTTCTATTACCATTTGGCTGTGTAGGAGGAGGGGCAATGATCCCCTTATCAATTAGATCTTGAATTTCATGTCTGAGCCTCCAGCATTTATCTATGCTATGTCCACGCCCTTGATGAAAATTGCAGTACAAATCAGTTATAAATTTTGGCGAAAGCGGATCCTGCTCTGGGTACGGCTCTAACTTGTTGAGATGTCCCCTTTCTAACATTCTCTCAAGTGCGTTGCTTAAAGACATTCCTAACTCAGAAAATCCTCTCTTTTCTCTTGACTGCCCCTGGTCTTATTTCTTCTTTGGCAATTGTGGTGCCAATGCATCGTTATCAGGTAATGGATGATTGTTCAAATAAAGAGGCCCTTTGAACTTTTCGAAGGCCTTGCATTGGGCATATCAAATAATCCCTCCTTATCAAGCTTGTGGTCATCAATTCTTCTACTTTTGCGGGTCACATTCTCCAGTATACCACTCTTGGTGAGCTTGTCAAGGATTTCTTGATCCAGAGTTTGTATGTCTAGATTAGCTAATCTTTCAAACCACTCATTATCATCACAAGGTGCAAGAGGTGGAGTCGGAGGTGTTGTGTCAGCCAATTGCTTTATCACACCCATCATTTTCATAAGCAGCTCACTGATTTGGTTGACAGTAGATTCCATAGCAGTCATCCTAGCATCCATATCGGCTTCATGTGTCATCTTTCCATCCCTGACTTATTTGGCTGATCTTACCCCAAACTCTTATCTGATCAAACGACTACTCGGAGCTCTGACCCAGGAGGGAGTACCACTTTTTGGTCTTATCTTCTTTTCTCTTATATATTAGGGATTTTCAAATAATCGGGGGTCTTTATTGTAAAAGAATTTTCAAAGAATGGTATTTACAAAGAGTGGATTTACAAAGATGGAAAATATGTTCCTTTAAAAAAAACATTTTCTAAATTGAAGAAATCTTTTTCAAAATTTTGAGAAAAACAAAACTTTTCTTTTCGAGAATATATTAGAGGCGTCGCACTCGTGAGTCGTACATGCAATGCTAGTGTAGTGTATGCAATGCAGATGAAATGCAATCTAATCTAAATGCAATGTACCTTAATCTAGCTTAGACCTAGCATATCAACACATAAGCACATAAGATTCCTTGAGTATGCTAATCATCTTACTAATCCAATCATTATCCAAGGATTTTTAGCTTTGAAATTCTTTATAGTCCAGGTTTACAAAATTGAATTTTTCATGAAAATCTTGAAAGAAAGGGAGAGATTTGCAAATTTCAAAAATACTTTTGAACCATCAATGCTTGTGGTGTAAAATCATGATTCTTGAAAATTGAGGTAGGAAATTCTGAAATTCTAAAATCTGGATTTGAATCATCAAAGTTGGAATCATGATTTCTTTTTGAAATTTAAAATACCAAAGTAGAAATTTGAAATCCTCTAAAATCTGAGAGGCAGTTTTAAAATTGAATCATCAAAGTAGAAATTTTGAGATTCTCTAAAATCTAGGAGAATTTTTGGAAGGATTTTGTGAAAGGAATTTCAAAGCTAATTTTCAAAAGGGATATTCCCGGAATTTCCAAAAGACTTGGGTTTAATGCTTGTATTTTCAAAATTTTCAAAATTCTTCCTTGAATAATGATTGGATGTTCGGATAAAGACCATACTACTCTAGAGGAATCTATCATACAAGGCTTGATGATGCCTTCGCATACACATCCTCATCATCCACATAATCCCTTAGGGGCAAGCGCAAATAATTCATCACATTGTTCTAATCAAAGATGAAAATCAAGATCCTAATTGAAGGGCTCTATAGAAACTAAATGCAAAGGCCGGGTTTTAGTCTCATAAAGGGTCCATTAGCAAGCCAAGGGCTCTATATGCTGCAAGCGGTACAAGGCTAACGGTGACCACATGCTACCAAAACTCTTGACAAATGGAGGAAAGAGGGCCCTCCACCCACAAGGCAATGGTCTCAAGCATTCGTGGTGAAAGAACAATGCAAGTGCAAATGCAGGCAGAAACAACACAATTATCGAATTAATAACAACGATACAATGCAAGTGCAAATGCAGGCAGAAACAACACAATTATCGAATTAATAACAAGGATATTCTTTGGCTTAAGTCAAACCCTTGAAGAACAAAAAACCATCGGTTTCATGTTCAAATCCCCAACAGAGTCGCTAGATTGTGGGCACGCGTCGCTCGGTCGTCCTGGCGTCGTCCTTCGATAGTGTCCCAGGATGGATCCTAAGGAGTACACTTCAGGGAAAACTAGAACTTCCTCACATGGTCCTAGAGACAAAGAGTCGCCACCTAATTTTTATCAGGAATTAGGAAACCCAAGTTTGACTCGCCCAAAATTGAATAAGGTTACTCACCCTTCATTACCAGAAACTAGGTTCGAGGGTCTTGGTATGAGAGGGGAAGGAGACGATGAAGGACTAAAGCACCCCCTCCTCGCCCTATCGAATGGTAGGCCTTAATTCAAATATCCTTGTTCTTAATTCATAATTGATGTTGTTTCCTCAAACATACTAGATAATATATACATGTCAAAAGAGAACATCTAAGGAAAATCATGTCTAGAGATTAAATTAAGTAGAAGTCAGATGCACATGCAAAACAAGAGAGAGGTATACTTACAGTGGCTAGTCCCGCACAGGAGCGATGGAAATGAAAGAAACATGTCATGATATGCAAAAGGGAACAAAAAGACTTACATTGGGTTGACTCAAGCGGAGTCGCAAAAGTAAAAAGAAGTAGAAACGTGTAATGCAATCATGTAACAATCCTAGATAAGATGTCTCTAACAAATAAGCATATAAACGGAGACTATCCTAAAGGAAATGTGTCGTTGAAAAAAAGGTTGTAAACCTAGAAAAATTTTAAGAGAAAGGATAGAGAAGGTACACGATACATGGGCACTAAGCCACATCGAAGTCCGAATCCATGGCATTCAATTCTCTGGACTAAAACACCAAACAATACCCAAGTTTTGCAAAAACACAAGCAAACATATGACATGCATGATAAACAAATAAAACATGTCATCAATCAAATTTCCAGATTCAGCAACCTCTAATGAATCCTATCAAAAGTGGTCTTAAACATGAGCTGGGTTAAAACCCTTTTATAGAAAGTTAGATACATGTCTTAGGGAACATTTTAAAAAAGTATAACCCCTTTACTATTTTTGAAGTGAGAGAAATAAGAGTTTTGGGAACAGTGGATCAGGACTGTCCAATGTTCTTGTAAAAATCATAATTAATTCTACAAAAATCATGTGAAGCTCTATTTTGTGTCAAAAGAAAGCTATTACATTGTAGTTAATGGAAAAAATAATTCCATGGACATGTCATGAACTTATGATTTCTGAAAAAGTGTTTTAAATAGACTCTGTATTATGGAAGTTTGATATCATTTGACAAAAGAATGCAAAACCATAATAGAAGCATAATAGAAGTTCATGAATCACGTTAATCAAGTAGATGTAAGCTCTTGATCTCTCATCCAATTAACCTATATAATTTCTAAACCAAGTTTTATTCATCAATTGTTGTTGAGTGATCAAGGTATGACCATTTTGTATACATAATCATAATTGTAATTAAACTTTAGAAAATTCCAGAATAGTAGTATCAACTTCAAACGCTTAGAAAACGATCTTAACTCGATCGTATGCTCACTATTTTACATCGGCATATGGATACATGAGTTAGGACCCAAAAAGCATAACATCGATAACTATTATAGATTTTCTGAAATTCAAGCACAAAGAGACTATGTTCAAATCTGTCAACCGATTTCTCCATAATTTCTAAAAATAACATATGGATCCTAGAAGCTCTCAAAACGGACCGAATGAAAGCTAATTCATCAAAGTTTACCCAGAAAATTTGAAATCCATCAAACTATGGGTTTTAATGGACCAAATTTCATGGACAAAACCATTCTGTTTTGCTGAATTTTCATCTAGTTCATTTTAATGTGTAAGAAAAACATCTTAGGTGTTTTGTTGAAGCTTATTAGAGAGATCAAATTCATAGATCTACTTGAATATCATGATTTCCAATCAATTTAGCCCTCAAGTTCTATGAAGAACTTTAGATCATAGATCAAAGGGACTTACAAATGTCCTATTAGAGATGAATTTCAAATAGGAGTTCTAGGTAATAGAAATGATCAAGAGATGGGTATGAACATAGGAATCATCCCTCTCATGGACCATACTTATAAACCATCATAGAATTCAAAATTAATACATTTGTATAATCATGTATGCATGAATCTAAACTAAAATTGAAGAGTGAAATTTAAATTGAAAATCAAAGTGAAAAACAATCTCTAATTATGAATTATTAATGAAAATCAAAAGAGATTTGGATCTAGCTATGTGAGTGTGTGAAGAACAAAAGATGAAGAAGATGAGTGTTCTAACAAATAAAATAAGACTAAGATAGATCCAAATCTTATAGATCTATATATATATAATAGGAATTAGAGATGAATTGTAGTGTTTACCTCTTGGAGGATTCTCAATTATATAACCAAAGTTTAATTGAAGATCTTGTTCTTCAAGTGTTCTTCAAGTGTTCTTCAAGCGCTCATCCATGGAAGTTAATGGAGGCAATTGATGTCTAATTCATCTAATCTAATTATCTTAAGATTAGTTTTCTAAACTTCAATTCATAATTTTCTCTCTCTAGAATTCTCTTAATTCAAAGCATATTCAAAGTGTACTTGTATCTCTTTTGTATATTCTAAGTGTAGTCTCCTCTAGGTACTCCAAGATACTTCAAGATGATCTATATATAGAGTTTTGAAGACTTAGCTCTTAAGTTACTGGGTTATAACAGGATTTTCAGAGAGCAGAAAAGGGTTAAAATGGTCATTTCAGTGCCTAAACTCAATTTCTAGGCAATTTCCTCGCAGTGGGAGCCTTCTAGAATGGTCTGGAACCAGTAAAATGCGATGGAGAACACCTTTCCTAGGTGGCAGCTATTGGGACCCGCCACCTCCCAACCCAAAACCGCCACTTGCTTTTTTTGTTCCTCTGGTCACCCACAAGCCCTGTTTCAAAATTACGCACACTGCTTTTCCAGATTTTTGTAAAAATGCTTTTTGGTGTTCGAAATCGTCTATTTACGTACTGTTGGAAAGCCGTCAGGTTGAATTTCAATATAAAAATATTCCAGGAGGTTTTGAAATGAGATTTGAAGTCCAATTGAAGCTCAGAAGTCCTCCGCAACTTTCGTCGTCTTTTTGAAATCAAACGACGTCTTTTTAAAAATTGCTTTCAAATGTGCGTCAATTTTGAACTTTTCATTAAAATTGAATCTCTGGATACCTAGAATACTGCATTTAGAATACTTAATATTCATATAACCCTGGGGGAATATGAATTCTGAGAGACGATTTTGACATAACCGGGATTTATCCATGGAAAAGGGCTTTTCTGAGCTTGAAGTCACTTTCTGAAGTTCGATCTTTCGATTGTGTGGAATCCAGTACCTTCCACGGGGTACTTTTCATCATCAAATCCTCCAAGATATTGTCCACCCTAAATCGTATCAGTGTGGTCAAAATTGGGTATCTACATAATGACCAATCTCTATTTAGCCGAGTCCAGAGATGATTATTTTGCTATTTCTTTTATGACCATGCTCCTTTTCTCCCCTCCTCCTCCTCCCTCCGTCCATGTAAAATAGCTTCAGCTGGTATAAATGACATTGGAAAAGTGAGGAGGATTAAAGGGGTATCTTAGTTGGCCTTTGCTATTCAAGTTATTTCGTAATTCAGCTTTTATTAAGCCAGCACCATCATTGCTTTTTTGTGTCATCGTTCTCTAATGAAAGTCATTATAGTATGATCTACATCTACATTTCATAATGAGTGGAAAAAGGCACATTTTACTTTTTAGTCTGTCCCTTATGCAAGTATCTTCCATGAAGTTTTTGGTATAAAATCATTTCTATTCCAAAAAAGCTCATTTTTTGCTCTTCAGGGGATGAAGGTATGCACCGGGAAATAAAATAATGGCCTTCATCTGTCTAGAATTACAATTGTATATTTTAAGCACAATAACCTGGAGTCTCTACAAAATATTCTGGAGAAATTTACTCAGGAAAATAAGCGAGCCAAGAAGCTAAGGCGTTCTATTGTTGTTGAAGCTGTCTATTAGGTATCTTTCATCAATCATGCTTTATTTTGGCTGAAGATGATAATCGTATTAAGAGTAGTGTAGAAGTTTTTTTTCCCCATTGCTTTATCATATCTTTTATCTTTCTTGTTTTTCCCTTCTTTAAGTGTTTTTCCCCTAGGTAGGCGGCATTGATAATTTGGAATACACAGTGTAGTTTACTATTTTCTTTTTTCCACAACAAACAACTGTTTGGTACACAAAATGATCCTTCTAGGAGAAATCTGCTTGTCTTATGGATTATAGGTTTATAGAGGAATTTGTGCGATGGGGGAAGGATATGGAACAACAGTAAAATCTATTAAAATTTTTATGCCTATAATTTTGCTGCTACTTAATTTTATTGCTTGGTAAGCCAAAAATTGAGTATGTTGTAATGTTCAATAAGGTAGTGGGCTTTAGTAGTGGAAAATAGAACATATTTAAATTGAAGGTAATAAGTTGCTAAGAAGCAGTAAAGCTAAGTTACTGGAGTTTTGGCATAGCAACTAAGTGTTTATGGTGGAAAGAACAAGAAGACTTCTGGGTTCCACCAAGACTTAGGCTTTGACTCAGACAAAGCCGAGCTTTGATGGAAAATAGAGGCTCGGATTGAAATTAACAAAGTGGGAGCTGATTTTGATTAAACTATTTAATCCTTTGTGGATAATTAAAAAGAGGAAGAGGATAAATATTCCACCATCTTTGCTGTGCTTCCCATTGTGACTAGAGTTAAGAGAAAGCCCTAGCAAGGTTTTTAAAACACGTTTTTCGGTCTCATTCAGAAATTCAGTCCGAATCCATATATTCTGACTATTTGTTGAATTAGGAAATTTAAAAATGTTGTCCAAAATTTGGTAAGATTGAAAGAAATTTTCCAGAATTTACGTGAGTAAATAGAAGGGAAAAAAAGTAAACAAAGTAGCCTTTTTTTCATAACCTAATTCTAAATGTTTTTAGTTTAAATGGGAAATGCAAATATTCGATTGATTCATCTAATTTGCAGAAATCCGGTGAAATTGCTCCATTGGATGAGGTCATCAAACTGAAGGAGACGCATCGTTTCCATGTTTTATTAGATGAGATCAATTCGTTTGGGGTGTTGGGCAGTTCTGGAAGAGGTCTAACTGAACATTATAGGGCTCCGGTAATGCTTCGACAGTTCGACCAATTTTTTGGGTAAAATTAGTCATTTAATCTCCTTATGTTAGTTTAACTGTTGCTTCGGTTGTGTAGATTGAGAAGATAGATATCATAACTGCTGCCATGTGACATGGTTTAGCCATAAAAGGAGGACTCTACACTAGAAGTGCAAGGGTCATTGATCACCAGGTTCATTTGCAATGAGGAATCCCATCCATTAAGGCTGTGTTTGGTTCTTCGATTTAGGGAGGGAAAAGAAAAGAAAAGAAAAGAAAATTAAACATAAAGGAAAACATTTTCCTTTGTTTTGCAAGCACGGAATACGAGGAAAATAGGAAAGAATAGAGAAAAAATTGAAAAATAAATTAAACAGGTTTACCTTCTGGATCCTTATTTGATAAAAAAACTGCTTAGCTTTTGAAATTATTATTTTTTTTTACCAATTTTATCACTAAGTGTTTATTCCCCAATTGATTGGGACACAAGGCTTGGTTTGGTTATCACTTATCACTAGGTGTTTATTATTATGTTTTGTGCTGTCAACCATTTGGGTTTTAAAAGTATCTTTGTTGCATCTCTTAGTTAAAGGAACTTTGAGTATGTGGAAGTTGAAAGACACATCACCAGCATGTATAGTATATATGTTATATTTTAATATTTGTTTTTTTTTTTTTTTTTTCCAGAAAGAGGAAACATTAATTCTATGAGATTGCTCGCATCAACGAGGTTGAAGTCTTTCTGAGAAATTCACCAAAGGTAAATGTGGCTGATTCCATCTTCTTTTTTCCCCCCTGTTTTGTTGGAAAATTGATCTCCATTCTCCAGTCTAAATCAATTAGGGGTGTAATGGCTTGATTTATTCTGTAGTTTTCTTAGCATCTTCAATTGTTTGAAAAATGAACAGGAGGATTAAAAGCTTTTAGGTGAGATATTCTTGCTTTTTAGGATTTCTCATACTTGGAAAAATTGTGGTAGTAGTAGCTGATATATTCAGGCTTCTTCTTAGGTAACTTTTGTATTTGAAAAGATTTTCCTCGCCTAAATTGTAGTCTAAAAATTACATTAATTTTGCTAACGCGTGCAAACTCTCTGTCTCGTATATATGAAAAATGATTACTACAATTAAGAGAACTTTCCAATCAGTATTTATCTAGAAAAACTTTTTATTGTTGAGATTATAGAGAATGAAATAGGATTTGAGTGGCCAACTATGACCGCGAAAAAGCACAAGTATTGTTAGTTCAAATAAGTTCAGGTATGAACATTTTGGTGGTAAACATCCAAATGCTCATAAGTCTGATTGAGACCTCAGAGAACTTTTAGTACTTGTTATGAGGGTCAATTGCATCAACTCTATGTATGGATGATACATCTTTTTTGAATTGCTTTGGTAATTCATCTTATCCAACTGTTATTAGTTATATTCCATATATATGTAGGTGATTAATGCATGTTATTATAGGATGCTTTCACATAATTTGAGTAAGCAAAAAAGCAGAAGTATGGCACACCAAAGTGTTAGAAATTAATTAAGAAAAATCTAGAATTTGTGTAATGGCTTTTAGACTTCCCAGGTTGTGAGTAAATCCATATTTCCTAGGATTTATGGAGTGAACAAGGCAAAGGCTGCTTAGGAGATCCTTCAAAAGGAATTTCAAGGATCAGAAAAAGTTGTTTCTCTCAAGCTACAGACCTTGTGGAGAGACTTCGACAATTTGGCAATGAAAGAAATTGAGAGATTTCATGAGTTTTTCACAAAGGTTGCTAAAATTGTAAATCAAATTAGAAGCTATGGTGATACCATACAAGAGAAGAAGATTGTTGAGAAAATCCTTCGAAGCTTACCCCAGAAATTTGAGCATATTGTCGCAGCCATAGAAGAATCCAAAGACTTATCCAAACTTACTATGTATGAACTAATGGGTTCCCTTGAGGCCCATGAGAAGAGAATGATCAGATTTCTTGAGCAGCCAGTGGAGCAAGCTTTTCAATCAAAGTTGATGTTTACGAGAAGAAAGATGGTAAAAGAAAATGACAGACTCAAGATCAAATACAAAGTGCAGATCATATAATGGCAGGTGGAATAATAGTCGAGGCCGTGGGAGAGGAAGAACAAATCTGAACAGACCAAGAAGTAATGACAAGCCTTCTCCTCATTGGAATATTTGCAAGAAGGACAATCATGACAGCAAAGATTGCTGGTTCAGGCAATGCACCAACTGCAAAAATTCTTATCACAAAGTGATAGATTGCCGACAAAGACACAAGAATTAAGCCAACTTCTCCGAAAGCAAGGAAGGCCCATTGGAACAACTATTTTATACTAGCATAAATTCTCAAGAAGAAGATGATGTTTGGTATGTAGATGGTGGCTGCAGTAATCATATGACAAGAATGAAGACCAATTTCATTAGCTTGGATGAGACTTTCAAGTCTGAAGTGAAGCTTGGAGATGGCAAGAGTGTTAAGGTGGAAGGAAAAGGGGAAATCACGGTTCAATCTAAGGAAGGTAACTCTAAAATTACCAAGGAAGTGCTTTATGTACCTTCTTTATCTAAAAGTTTATTGAGTCTGGGCCAATTAATTCAAAATGGCTATGTGTTAAAGTTTGATGAAGATGGTTGCACCATAATTGACAAGAAGTTTAATCAAGTAGTCACCAAAGTTCAGATGACCCTTAATAAAGTGTTTCCATTATTCATGTCACACACTGGAGACTCTACTTTTAAAATTGAAAGTATGGATGAATCTGTGTTGTGGCATTGGAGATATGGTCATTTGAATTATCAAAGTTTGAAATTATTAAGGAAAAATGACATGGTGGTTGGGCTGCCATCAATTGACTCGGGCAAAAGAATTTGTGAAGGATGCATTTTTGGCAAAATGCATAGATTTCCTTTTCCGAAGACTTCATGGAGGGCAAAGGCACCGCTTGAAGTAGTGCATGTTGATCCAACTAGGACACCATCTCTCAACAACAGGCGGTATTTTCTTCTATTTGTTGATGATTATTCAAGAATGATGTGGGTTTATTTTCTTGAACATAAATCAGAAGCCTTCACCAAGTTTCTTGAATTTATGGCCTATGTTGAAAGAGAAAGTGGCATGGAGATTAAGTGTCTAAGGACAGATTATGGAGGTGAGTTCAATTACAAGCCATTTTGGAATTATTGCAAAGAGAAAGGCATTAAGAGACAGCTAACAGTCCGAAGAAGTCCCCAACAGAACGGTGTTGCGGAGAGAAAGAACCGTAGCATTGCCGAGATAGCAAGAAGTATGCTAAAAGTAAAAGGCTTGCCAAACATTTTCTGCGCAGAAGCTATTAATACTGCTGTCTATCTTCTTAACAGGTCTCCAACGAAGGCTACCCAGAATGCAACGCCATATGAAGCTTTCCCAAGGTTGATTGATTCGAGGTGAAAAATGCATATTCATAACGTATTACATGGTCCTTTATGCATACTTTTATCCCCAAGTCTCTAGATTTAGGTATATTCTAATAGCAATGTTCTTTTTGTTGTATAAATGCTAAAATATATGTTTTTGCATTGTTTTATAGGTATTAGGATGTAAATCAATGAAGTGGAGCTAAAGAAAAGTGATTCTGGTGGATAGAACAACAGAAGCAGCTAAGAAAATGCCAATTTTGACAATGAAGACTTCAGATTTGGAAGATTTCCCTAGAAATACAAAATGTGAATCTTTGAGTTACGGTCACGTGGTCATAAATGGGAGGTCAATCCGAGGTCCGAGTAAAAAGTTATGGTCATTCTCCCATAGGTGTGCAGAGTTGTCAAAATCAGAGAGTTCAATCGATTGAAGAGAGTTTAATCGATCAAACCATCGATCGATCGAACTAAGCTAGATCGATCGAACTTTATTTTCATCCAAAAGTTGCGTAAACTCTGTAGGAACCCTATATATAAGTCGTTTTGACGCCAGACGAAGGGAGGACGCTCCAGAACGTAGAAAATAGCAGTTTAGGGTAGTTTTAGGGTTAGCTTAGGAGTAGATTAGGTTAGATTCTTATTTTTCTTCCTCTTTTCCATTGATTTATTGAAGATTATTGAAGATTCAAGTGGATTTCATGATTATTACAAGTTTATTTCAGATTATTTCAGGTTTTTATTTTCCTTTTCTCTATTTCATTGTTTATTAGTTTATATGTTATGATTACTCTAGGTTATTGTTTCTGTACTAGTTTTATTATGTTTTCGTAGTTTATACGTTAGGAATATGTGATGAAACATTGATTCCCAACCTCGGCCATGCAATCTTTAGAAACCTTGGGCTCGATCGATCGAAGTTATTTCGATCGATCGAACCAGGGCCATAGTCAAGCGATCGAAGGCACTTCGATCGATTGAAGGATGAGGCTGTCCGATCGATCGAGAGCGCTTCGATCGATCGAACTTGTTAATTCCTGAGATGATTTTTTTAAGTATTCCATGACTTTTTGTTTTAGAAATCTGTCATCAAATTGTCCCTATAAGCTCAGTTTGTCACAACAGTTTTTAGAACTTAAAGTCGTAAGGCTATTTTCTTCAATGACTTTTGAAAACCACTTTGAATGCTAACACCAATTAGAGTGCAAGTAATAACCATTGTTTTAAACCGTCTTCTAAGTATTTTAAGTCACTTGTGATGATGTAGTCCCGGTCATGAAAGGGCTATTGATTATTTATCTTTAGAAAAATACGGAATGCTGAAAAGGAATGAACTACATAGAACATTAATGAGTATGCATGGTAGGTGGTTAGGATCACTGTGGATTCACGTATTTTCAACACCTTTAATTTATCTGTTTAATTAGTTATGTTTCTTTATGATTTAGTTTGCTATTTAGTTTAAGTTAATTAAGTAGGATTCGTAGAACCTCCACTTCGATATTCTTATTTTCTTTTCTTTTGCTTTAGATTATAACTTTGTAGACATTCCTCCTATTCCTTCCCTGTGGGATCGACCTGGACTTCCAGTACTATATTACTTGGACGATCACCTACACTTGGGTGTTGCACAAGAGCGCACAACTATTTAGTCGTGTCAAGTTTTTGGCGCCGTTGCCGGGGAAGGCAACTAGGTTAGGATTTTACTAAGTTATCTCCAATTTTTCTTACTTAGTAAAAAAAAAAAAACTTTTGGACTTTTTCTCTCACAAGATAAAAAAAGTAAAAATAAATAAAAATTTTATTGTTTAAAAATTTTGGATAAGCATGTCTTATCCATATTACACTGCATACAACACAAGCACCAATAATAGGTACACACTTGAAAATCAAAATAGTTATCCTCCGAGTTGGCAAGCACCCACATATGACGCGCATTATCAACCCGAGTGCTACCAACCACCACAATGGGAAAACAATAGTTGTAGTCCCCCATATTATCAAACGTATCAAGAACCTCTACATGAAGAGTTCTATCAATCGCAATGGGGCTATAACCAAAATAATATAGGATATAGTAGTAGCTCCCACGATTACCAAACACACCAAGATTTTCCCTTTGGCGAATCTTGTCCACAAACACAATGGGATGGGAATTACTATCAACCACAATGGGGCGAAACTTCGTATAGTAATAATGAGGAGAATAACCAAGTTGAGGATAATGGTATGTTAAAATTACTGCTTAGTGAAATGAAAAGGCTAGATAGTGCACTTGATAAATTAGAAACTAGATATCAACAAGCATATGCTAGCCAACCTTTAGAAGACAATACCAGTCCTTCAACACTACAACCTAAATTTCAAGACACTAACAATGGAAGGAATTAGAGGACAATGATGGGTTTATACCGAATGAGGTTAACAACTCACTCGAGAAAGTCATAACCCAACAAGAACTCCAAAACCAAACCATTAAGCATGAAGTTGTAGAACCATCTTCTCCTCAATATACAACCCCAGACATCAACTCCTTCATTACCTTGATTAAATTGCACAATCTCTTTGTCCAAAGCACCTCAATAGATGATATATATAGTGAGGAGAGTTACAAGGATGAGAATGAGGATTTAAAAAATAATGCGAGTTTAGGTGGTTGCACACAATTAGGAAAGGATGAGTCCCCTGTTGATTCTACCCCTACCTTTGATAGTGACCATAGAGAGGACATAATTGAAAAATCTAAATCCAATTTAGATTCATGTGATATTCATAAACCCTCACCTTTTTCGGCTTAAGAGGTGGTGTCACCAAGTTGCCCATCACCTATCCTTGCTATCAATCAAAGCTCTCATCCCGAGCTTGAAAATCATGTGTACCCTAATATTGAACAAATAGAATGCGTTGTGGAAGAGGATGGTAAGGATTCTAGCACATGTAATTCGCCAAATTTTACATTTCAAAATTCTTTGAGAGAAGACTTGGAAAATATTGGGCCCACATTAGATGATTTTAAACTTCAACAAGAAGCTAGTAATCTTCTAGACTGCTTAATCTTCTTGAGTAATAATGAATTGAGGCTAAAATAGATAGCTTCATCCAAGTCCAGTCCAAAACCATGTACATAGAACAAAAATCCAATTCATATGATCACATCTCCATAGATTCTGTTCTAGAACAAGAGGAGGGTAGTAAAGCTTTATTAGAACATCACTTAGACCCTGCCCCTTTTATTGAACCATGGCCTCCGCCTGTTTTTGATAATAAAAAAATAGAGGCTGTTATAGAAAATACCAACACCAAAGATCTTTCCTTGAGTATAATTCCTAAAAAGTGTGGTATACTTCTTATAATTGTCTCCACTAAATTTAGAGGCCATAGGTTTTGCATCATCTCCTCTGACCTTGAGCCTGACATTAGTTGGGGGGAGTTGCATTTTTATGAGGACCCCAACATTCTTCTCACTGTTAAATTATTTCATTGGGAGGATTCTCAAAAATTTCGATTAATACTGTATGATAAAAACTTGATTAATCGAATTTATTTACTGAATAGTTGTATTATATTCTGCATTTTTCTTTGTTGCTACTAGTGATTTTGCAGGTAACTTAACAAAGAAATAAAAGAAAATAAAAAAAATATGGATATTAACGTCTCGAGGTAACATCCTTCCTTCTTTTGCTTTACTTTACATGTCCATGAGCTTAGTTTAGAACATTGAGGACAATGTTTAGTTTTAGTTGGGGGGAGTGAGTCATTGCATGCCTCGTTTCTTTCTTTTTATGCTTTAATGTCAATACACCTGCTTTGCAACATGACTCAGTAAATTAAAAATTGTCAAAAATTTATAAATTTTTAAAATTTTTTAAAAATAATAAAATGGTTCTTGTAGTTCTCTCTTAGTTAATGTAGTTAGTTATGATGCAGTAGTGTTATTTTCTGTATGTTATTAGTATGTGATACACTATGGTAGTTTGTTTACTATCTTAGTTATAGTATGTTTTATGCTTTTTAATCTTCAAACAACTTTGAGCACATTGTGACAACCTTGTATTTAGCTAAAATGGATTAGTAAGCATAGCTTAGGTGTCTTGAGAGACTATAGTGGAGACTAATAACCCAAGTGAGCTTTTGTGCCATTCTTTGTGTTTGAGGGTTTTATAAAATTACTCTTACTTTTTGAGAAGCGTATTCATTCGTCGTAAGTCTCAGTTTTCTTCATTTTGACTGATCACTAGAAGAGAACGTTCAGGATTTATCAAATCTAGAGCTCTTGAATTTACTGAAATGAATAATCCTAATGAACTTAGAAGATGATTTAGGCCATCTTTTGACCATACACGCATAATACAGCTTTGGCCTACTTCTTTGATATTCCTTTACTTCACCTCTTAAGCTTACCATAATCGCATTGTCTTCACAATCCTTAAGTCTATACCTAACTCCAAATTAGGAGTTAAAGCCTTAGTTCTATTATTTAGGAATGATTGCGATGTGTTATCTTGACAAGAAGTTTGGTAGTGTGAATAAGGGAAAGTTGGCAAAGAAAAAAAAAAGAAAGAGAAAAAGAAAAAAAATGCATGAAAAAAAAAAAAAAAAGTGCCAATGGTTGTTACAAAAGAAAAAAAAAAAGAATAGAAAGAAGAGTGAAAAAAAATATATTAAAAGAAAAGAAGAGAGAGATTGGAGATGTGGGAAAGTTTGAAAAGTTGTAATAGACATTCCAATCACATCCGTTGACCCAATTGAAAATCACAAGCCTTTTTCTTCTTTCACCTAACACCTCTTTTTCAAAGTCCTGATGATTTTAGATAAATTGGATTTGAAGTTAATGTAATGAGAGAGTTTTCCACGGTATCTCGCTCTTCTTGTGAAAAGTATCCTTTCATGAAACTTTGTGCACTCTAAAATGTCCGTTTTTTCAATTTAGATATGAGAAGCATTTGTTTCCATTTACATTTACTCTTTATAGCTTCCATATCATGAGTGATAATTATTACACCTAATTCGGAGTGATTTCATCTTGAGAGTGTAATCCCGGTGAGAGTTGAGTCAAAATGAACATCTTGATAGTGTCTTAGGTTATGCGAGCTTTGAAATTGAAGTTTTGTATTTTGGTTGTCCATTCACACACGCACTTGAAGATTAATAGGTATGGAACATTCTAATGACTTTGATAGTAGATTAACTGTAATGTGTGTGTTGCATGACTATGGCATACTAGAGAGTTTCATGAGATTGTTGAGCTTAACTATATTGCTAATTGAGAGGAAAAAAATTTCTTGAAAACATTTAAATGAGAACCATTACCATAAACATGAATTTTGTGGGTAGATTCACTGTAAACCCTCACGAGACAACACTCGTCCATTAGGGGGAACCTAGGGGTTTAAAGGCTTGTTGAATACGCTAAATGCAATCGCGATTCCTGCGAAAGTGATTTAAGATTTTTACTTTCTTTTGTTTTCAATTCTTAAAGATTAAATAAACATTGCTGTAGTTCGATTCATTGCTAGGGACTAGCAACGAGCTAGTTGGGGGGTGTGATTCGAGGTGAAAAGTGCATATTCATAATGTATTACATGGTCCTTTATGCATACTTTTATCCCCAAGTCCCTAGATTTAGGTATATTCTAATAGCAATGTTCTTTTTGTTGTATTAATGCTAAAATATATGTTTTTGCATTGTTTTATAGGTATTAAGATGTAAATCAATGAAGTGGAGCTCAAGAAAAGTGATTCTGGTGGATAGAACAACAGAAGCAGCTGAGAAAACGGCAATTTTGACAATGAAGACTTCAGATTTGGAAGATTTCCCCAGAAATACAAAATGTAGATCTTTGAGTTACGGTCGTGTGGCCACAAATGAAGGTCAATCCGAGGTCCGAGTAAAAAGTTATGATCATTCTCCCATAGGTGTGCAGAGTTGTCAAGAGTTCAATCGATTGAGAGAGTTCAATCGATCGAACCATCGATCGATCGAACTTTATTTTCATCCAAAAGTTGCGTAAACTCTGCAGGAACCCTATATATAAGTCGTTTTGACGCCAGACGAAGGAAGGACACTCCAGAACGTAGAAAATAGCAGTTTAGGGTAGTTTTAGGGTTAGCTTAGGAGTAGATTAGGTTAGATTCTTATTTTTCTTCCTCTTTTCCATTGATTTATTGAAGATTATTGAAGATTCAAGTGGATTTCATGATTATTACAAGTTTATTTCAGATTATTTCAGGTTTTTCTTTTCCTTTTCTCTATTTCATTGTTTATTAGTTTATATGTTATGATTACTCTAGGTTATTGTTTCTGTACTAGTTTTATTATGTTTTCGTAGTTTATACGTTAGGAATATATGATGAAACATTGATTCCCAACCTCGGCCATGCAATCTTTAGAAACCTTGGGCTCGATCGATCGAAGGTATTTCGATCGTCGAACCAGGGCCATAGTCAAGCGATCGAAGGCACTTCGATCGATTGAAGGATGAGGCTGTCCGATCGATCGAGAGCGCTTCGATCGATCGAACTTGTTAATTCCTGATATGATTTTTTTAAGTATTCCATGACTTTTTGTTTTAGAAATCTGTCATCAAATTGTCCCTATAAGCTCAGTTTGTCACAACAGTTTTTAGAACTTAAAGTCGTAAGGCTATTTTCTTCAATGACTTTTGAAAACCACTTTGAATGCTAACACCAATTAGAGTGCAAGTAATAACCATTGTTTTAAACTGTCTTCTAAGTATTTTAAGTCACTTGTGATGATGTAGTCCCGGTCATGAAAGGGCTATTGATTCTTTATCTTTAGAAAAATACGGAATGCTGAAAAGGAATGAACTCCATAGAACATTAATGAGTATGCATGGTAGGTGGTTAGGATCAATGTGGATTCACGTATTTCCAACACCTTTAATTTATCTGTTTAATTAGTTATGTTTCTTTATGATTTAGTTTGCTATTTAGTTTAAGTTAATTAAGTAGGATTCGTAGAACCTCCACTTCGATATTCTTATTTTCTTTTCTTTTGCTTTAGGTTAGAACTTTGTAGACATTCCTCCTATTCCTTCCCTGTGGGATCGATCTGGACTTCCAGTACTATATTACTTGGACGATCACCTACACTTGGGTGTTGCACAAGAGCGCACAACTATTTAGTCGTGTCATTGATCATTTAAAAGTCTTTGGCTGCTTAACATATCACCTAATTTCATCTCAGGACAGAGAAAACTTGATGAAAAAGGAGAAAAATGTATTTTTATTGGGTATAGCGATGAATCCAAAGGCTATCGCTTATACCAATCGGATACCAAAAAATTAATTATCTCAAGGGACGTGATTTTTGATGAAGTAAAAGCATGGGAATGGAGTGTGGAGAAAATGCAGGCCTAAGAAAGATTTGAGGAACAAGGAGATATAAGTCCAGGAGAAGAAGACCAACAAATGCCTTTAAATTCATTGAGTCCGAGACAAAATTCAAATTCTTTTCAATCGTCTTCCCAAAGATTCTCAGTGTCATCCACTACAAATTCTCCTCCTCGAAAATTCAATCGTTGGAAGAAATTTATGAATCCAATCTTGTTGCTTGTGAACCTCAAAATTATCGAGAAGCAGCAAAAGAAGAAATTTGGAAAAAGGCTATGGATGAAGAGATGAAGACGATTAAAAAGAATGATACTTGGCATCTTGTGGAAAGGCCAAAAGACAAGGAGATCATTGGCTTGAAATGGGTATACAAAACCAAGTACCATGAGGATGGTTCTATTAAAAAACATAAGGCAAGACTTGTTGCCGAGGGATACTCGCAGTAGCCAGGAATTGATTTCAATGAAACTTTTGCACCTGTTGCACGCATGGAAACCATAAGAACAGTCTTGGCACTAGTAGCCCAAATGAAGCTTCAGATTTGTCAGCTAGATGTAAAATCTGCTTTCTTAAATGGAGAGATCGAGGAAGAGGTTTATGTGGAGCTACCCCAAGGCTATGTTATCAAAGATAAAGAAGAAATGGTATATCATCTCCAAAAGGCTCTTTATGGTTTGAAGCAAGCACCTCGTGCTTGGAACAACAAGATTGACAAAACTTTCAGATGCATGGATTTACAAGAAGCCCAAGTGAGCCATCTCTCTATGTGAAGACTCAAGGCATGAATAACTTTTTAGTGGTGTGTTTATATGTGGATGATTTAATCTACATGGGCAACAATTTACAAATGATTGCAGAATTTAAAAAGGCCATGATGAATCAATTTGAAATGACAGACCTAGGCCTTATGAAATTTTTTTTGGGAATGCAAGTGAAGCAAGAGCAAGGCCAAATTTTTCTGTCTCAAGAAAAGTATATTGCAGATTTGTTGAAAAAATTTAACATGTCCCAATGCAAACCTGTGCCTACACCCATGGGAGTGAATGAAAAGCTTTCCAAGAATGAAGGAAAAGAAAAGGTTGATGAGACTTGGTACAGAAAGCTAATTGGATCCCTCATTTATCTTACTAATACAAGACCGGATATTGTCTATGCTGTAAGTATTGTCTCAAGATTTATGAGTGAGCCCAACAAAGATCATCTTGCAACAGTGAAGCGTATCCTGAGATATGTTCAAGGAACCAAAAATTTTGGGATTTTATATGAGGCAGAAGAAGATGACAGATTGATTGGTTATACTGATAGTGACTGGGCAGGTTCTATTGATGATAGAAAAAAAGTGCATCGGGCTATGTTTTTTGCCTTGGATCGAAGGTCATTTCTTGGTCATCTAAGAAGCAAAAAATTGTGGCTTTATCTTCAGCAGAGGAAGAATATATATCAGCCACAAGTGCAGCAAGTGAAGCAGTGTGGTTTAGGAGGATTCTCAAAGATATGAAACATGAACAGGGATTTTCAACTTCCATTTATTTTGATAACATGTCTGCCATAGCCATGACCAAGAACCCTATTTTTCATATTCACACAAAAGCACATTGAAAATCGTCATCACTTTATCATAGAGCTTGTTAACAATAGTGAGATCGAGCTGTATTTCTGCAAGACGGGGGAGCATGTGGCATATATTTTCACCAAACCAGTTGCTATAGATAATTTTTTTTTTTTTTTTTTTTTTTCTGAGATAAGCTTGGAGTTCTAGATTTTTCAAAATTAAGGGGGAGTGTTAGAAATTAATTCAGAAAAGTCTAGAATTTCTATAATGGCTTTTAGACTTCCCAGGTTGTTTTTAAAGAACTCTTTTGTTTAGTTATAGCTGCCAACTACCTAGAGTTATTGCTTTGATTGCTCTAGAGTTTTCCATATGTATCTATATAAGTGAAGCTATGTAGTAGCTCATAAATATATAAGGAAAAGCCAGAGTTGTTCCCTCTGTTTTTAACCTTTCTCTCTAAACTTTCTTCCACAAGTATTGCATTTTAAATCAGCTTTTGCTGCTATACTCTTACACAAAGTTCAAACTACTACGGTGGAACTTTGTGTACTAAACTTTTTGCATCGCCCTATAGTTTTCCACAGAGAGCTAAAGCATAAAACATTTTTCAATGTTCCATTCCTCACAAATATCCGTTTCCTAAATTAAGTGGTTACTATCACTTGAAATGTGCAGATTGTGGTTAATTAATTGGTTTGCTATGATTTCTTTTTTATTTACATTCTGTTGTTTGCAATTTCTATGTAGGGGTTTTCAAGTTGGAGTTATCTCTGCCTCAAGAATACTCCATGCTTGCTCCCAAGATACTGTTGTATGGATTTTTTTTTAAATGTGCAAGCTTTATGAGGATAATTTGCCTATCCATTTTTCCATATGTATTTGCCCATTTTAAATTTTCTTAGGTCAAAAGGAAATATTAACGAGAGGAAAAACAAAAAAACATTTCAACCTACTCCTGTGGGAGCTAGATCTAAAAGAGCTTTGTTATCCTATGGGTGCTACAAGTCATTGCCTCCCACTAAATGGGGAGCCCCAAAACGAAGGAACTATCAAATTGATGCAGCATTTTCGTCTTCATCATCTCAAGCTTGCTTTGGTATCCTTGCCAGGAACTCGATTGGGTCTATTGTGTCATTTCTTCACTTGTTTATGAAAGTTTTGTGAATTGAGTTTAGGTGTTTGTTCAATTTGATAGTGTAAGAATTGTTCTAGGATACATTCTATTCTTTGTATTTCATTGTTGATTATTAAATTTTTTTGGGGGAATTGTTAGTTCATACTCCATGGATTACTAAATGCATTCCATGTAGTACATGATAATGATGATACCACATGGTTTGAGAGTGGTACAATAGATTGCATTCAGTAATCTATAGAGTGCGAATAACAATTCTCTTTTCAGTCAATAGTTACCAGTTTATGCAAAATTGACATGAAAAGCAATAACAATACTTTGGGTCCAATGGAGTTTGGACATTCTAAGGATATATTTTTCTTTCAACTCTTAAAACAGTTATTCTACACTCATATGATAGCAATATCTACCTCCATATGTACATTACTTTGTTCATTTTTGTGTTTCTCCAAATTATATAGACAAACAACAAACTCAAGCATACCCGCGCATCGCGCGGGACTCACACTAGTATATATATATGGTGATCAAATAGACATCAATTGATATCCATACGATCAAATTCACGAGAAAATTGCAAAACCAATGTGTGTTTCCATTTTATTCAATTCCCTGTGATCAAAGTAACGAGAAAATTGGAAATTTCCAAAATTCAACCAATTGTGTGTTTCCATCTACGTTTTTTGTATCTGTGTATACATATATAAGTGTAAGAATATTTATTTAGCTATTAAAGTACACACGTATATATATATATTTAGATATGTATATATGTGTTCAAACACAATACAGATATGTTGGGGAGCAAGTGTTGGTAAAATTATTGTTTGTAAGGTGGATAACTCTTGGGGCACATAAGAATCTCACAAAAATAAGATGCATAAATCACAATGTGTCTATCTCTTTCCTGGTGGGGTCCACTGACACTGTGAGTCCACAGTGTCTCTGTGTTCATAGAGGAAAGAGATAGACACAGATAGACACATAAAGTTTATGTATCTTATTTTTGTGAGATTCTTATGTGCCCCAAGAATTATCATTGTAAGGTAGGTACCGTGGGTGTAGAGAGTATATTTTAGAATTATATATGTTTATTCATTTGTCCATTTATGTCATTTTCGATAGGAGTATAGTTGTAATAAAAAAAAGGGAAAATTGATGAAAATGACATTAAGCCAAGTTTTTTAATTTTTTTATTTGTAATTAAGGACAACTTAAATTAAATATTGGAGATAAGTCCTCCAATAGTCCATAGACCAAAATACTATTATCCTCATCCTCTAACCCTACCCTTCCATTACTACACCTCTGGCCACCGTTCTCTCCATCTCCGGTGACCACCACCCTTGCCATATCCGGTGACCACCACCATCTATGGTGACCACTGCCATTTCCGGCAACCACCACATTTCTAACTTCTTACCACCATCTCTGCCACTCCTAACCACCAGTGACCACCCCCATCACTCGAATGACCTTGCGCAACCACTACTATCACTACTGAAGATTATCTTTTTGCTTAACAAATGTGAAATTTCACTTAAAATATCTTAAGTGAAATTTCTCGTTAGATATTATCTTAAGTAAAATTTCATTTGAGATCTTCGCATCCTACTAAGTCCTAGGGCTTACAAGGATAGTCATCGAAATTGGGAAAAAAACTTACTAGGAAGGTTGACAAACATTGAATATTGCACATTTATGTGCCAATATAATAGACATAGTGCTCGTTTAATTCCCCAAATCCCAAGTTTTACATGCATATTTGAATTAATATAATTTAATAGTGATGTCACTCAAATGCGTGTAAAAATGTGTTTTTTTTTTTACATATTTTATATGTTTAGGTAAAAATGAAGTGAAATAAAGGGAAGGAAAGAAGTAGCAACCACACCATAGTATACACCATTTGTTAAAGTCAAAGTTAAATAATAAAATGTTACAATTCAATAACTAACAAACAAAAAAAAATGAGAAAGACATATTTTTTTATATTATTATTTTATCTTGTTTTCTCTCTCTCTCTCTCTCTCTCTCTCTCTCTCTCTCTCTCACACACACAGCTACAATTAAAATCAAAGGAGTGTCAGAGGGAGGACTGAAGAAAAAACTGCCAAACGCTGCTTTCGCGTGACGAAAGCAATGACGGAATTGCTAAAAAACGTCCATAAAATGGAGAAGCCTCACAACGAAAGAAGGTCGCCTATAGCCAACAATCACAAACACAACTTCACAACACACACTGTTAGGGAGATAATAGTATAGGGAGGTTATCATGTGAGCACTTCATATTGTCCCTAGAAATAGGAAACTTTAGTTTTTCTTTGCCTTTTCTAATGCTAGTAGTTGTAAAAATTTACTCTAATGTAATTGATGATTTCATGTTCAAAAAGTATGCAGCAAAACTCTGTGTACTGTATTTCTTAAAATAAAATATTTGTTTTCTTGTACAACCTTTGTCAATTAGTAGTAGTAAAATATTCCTATTAAAGTTTAGATTTAATATTTTTAGTCTAGTTAGTACTTATAGTTGTCCCTTAAAATAGTTTGAAATCCCAAATTTTCAGTTTTTATAGCAATATTTCCATTCACTAGAAGACAGATTTTACAAGTAAATGCCAAATTTCTTAGCCACGTAGTTGTTATAATCACCTACTAAAGTCCCAAGCACACCATATCCATATCTCACTCTCAAATTAGATTAGGATTTGGTTTGGCCTTATTTGTGTTCTTGGAGTTCAACCACTGTGACCCCACAAGAATCCAAAGTCAAAGGTTTAGTGTTTTATTTTTGGTTCAGTATTTCCATTTATGTATATTTTATTAGACTAATTGTACTAAACTTTGTTATTTTGCAGATTCCACAAATTCAACCCCAACTCATATAAAGTGGAGAAAATAATATAATAATATTAGTTTTTACCCTTACCTTGGTTTTACAACTTTAATTTTAATTGGACGGTGATTGTGTGCGTCTATTTAATTTATCTTAAATTTTATTTGGAAAACAGTTTCAATTCCAAAATGGTAGGCTAAAACTTTAATTGGGGATATGCAATAAAAACTTAGAAACCGCAGCTTGTGTGCACTAATCATAAATGGGCAAATTTATCTAGATGGGTTGTTTTTCCATTTATGGCAAAAAATATCTATCTATAGTTTATGACCATTTAACATGTTTATAGACTATGGCTATATTAGGCTCAAAAGATTACATATTTGAAATAAGAATCTAATTATGTGGATTGTCAAATTATGCCTTTTGTCATAAAAAAACACCTAGCATACTCAAACAACTCATATGACAAAATTTATATATCAAATATGTGTTTATATATATTTCTATCTACTAATGGGCAAGCAATTGTGTAGTGGCAGAGTGGTGGGGATTGGACGCCGAATAACCCAAGTCTGCGGCGGGCACGGTTCGAACCTGGCTACTGCCCAATTGCCTTTTTATTTTTCTTTAAACCAAACGACGTCGTTTCATATCAAACCTGACACACTTGATATGACCCTGACTAGTGAAAGTTTATTTTTAAATACAGAATGACTCTGCGGTCTTAAAGGCCAAATGCTTTTCAAATGCATAAAAGTTGTGGGATCTAGTGTTGGTTTGCATATTCCCAATTCTTTAAATCATTTCTTCCAACTTAATTAATATTTCCTGTTTTGTAATATTTCAGAATTTTTAATTAAGGGTAATGGAGTAATTTTGCTTTTCCTGTTGTGGACCATTAGTGTATTTGACTGTATTTTTTTTTTAAATTCCAGAGCATGACTAAATTATTTTATTTTGCCTTTCATGTGCTTTAAAATTATTTTCTGTGCCTGTGGATGTGTTTATTTAATTTTGGGGTTACAGTGTTGGGTCAGACTGTCCATTGCAGTACCAAACATTTTATTTTTTGAGCATACAAGAGAGTGGATCCCACCCCACTCCCCTATATGGCCGGTCAAACCTCTCTCTCCCACTCCTTCATATTAGTTTTTCTTCTCCTTCATTTCTTCTTCTTCTTCTTCTTCTTCTTCTCCTTTCAAGAGACAATAACCTCCATAGTTCTCCTTCTCTTTCAAGCTTTATTCTTCAAGATTTCAAGGGATTGTCAAGAACTTCATTATTTAGCATCTCTAATCATCCTAGAGCTTGGAATCATCATTTGGTAAACATACTAGAAAACCCCCAAATTCTAGGGTTTCACTAGATTTCAAAATTTTGGGATTTGATTGAATTTCTCTTCTCTTTTATAGCTTCCTTGGAGTATATAGAGTCTCTCTTTCATATCCTAACCATTTCTATGGAGGATTTCTTATGTGGGTAAGTTTTCCCAATCTCTAACAACCTAGGGTTTGTTAGTTTCATGATTTCTATCCTAACCTTGGGTTGTTCTTGATTAGTGGTGCATATTTGAAGCATCCTTCAAGATTCTAGCACAAGCATTGAAGCTATTTTGGATTTACTTGGCTCTCTTGAGTTGCCATTGATTTTTGTAAGCTAAGCTTTGAGGTTGATTTACATTGTGCAATTATATATGTTATACTTGTCTAAGATGCCTTGAGTTCACTTTTATGCTAGGAGAGAACTTAGACATATGTATTAGGACATTTCCACAAAGTTATAATGTTAGGGATTTTTGCCTAAATGTGAATTATATGCTTTGGTTGTACTAGTTGAAAATTTGGGGTGTTAAATGTAATTAAAATGATGTTATGAGAATAATTTAGACACATGCATTAGGTTTTCCCCAAAGTTGTAAATTTAGGGTTATATGCCTAATTGTGAATTTACATGTTTGGTTGTTCTATAGTTGATTATGTGATGCTAGACGTGCCTAGGATGCTTCCTTTATGTGTAAAAGCATGCTAGGACGTTAGTATAGAAATTCTTGTTAAGAACGTTAAATTATGAAATTTAATTACAGTCTTTGAAGTTCTTGATATCATGTCTAATGGACTAAATAATTGCTTAGTCTATTGTAGTGGATCATCTTTAATGCCATTGTTAACATTATATGCATTGAGGCCTAATCGACAAGCATTCATGTATCACGACATAAATGTTTTATTTGGAAAAGAGAGAAAAACCCCATGTGTGGGAATTTGATTTAAGAAATCCGGACATGGGTTGTGATGTGAGACAGGGAGAATGACCCTTAGAAACATTCAAACTCCAAACTATATTCGGGTAGCTCCCGGAAGTTGGTATGCTACACTCCATGCGTGGGTGGCTCATGGTCCGGTAACGAGAGAGATGTGCATTTGTCACACATAGCTTTGCGGCTTTAAACATTTCATTGTAGCCATGGTGGCGATTCATTGCACCTCATTTCATTTTAGTCATGGATAGCATATAGACTTGTTATAATGTTTTCTACGAGCCGTCATTCTCATAAAAACGACAAAACATTTTTCAAGTAAGCTTGATAAGGGCAAAGGGCATATGTGACCCGACGCGTGAACTATGAGGCATTTTGTTCTATTTTGAAGACTCATACTTAGTTATGTATATGAATAGCTCTCTTGTTGATTCAGTCATTTTGGAAGTTTGTAAATGTTTAATGCTTTGAAACTTAGAGTATTAAGGTTTTACAAAAACTTCGTGAGCTTAGGCTCTTATCTCTTATATTTGAGAAGCTTCTTTGAATTTAATGGGACAAGTGTTAGCCCTTGCTTTCATGGTTATTTCTTTCAATTGCTAAACTCACTTTATGATGATGTATTTACTTTCTGAGGTCGTTGAACCTCTTTAAGTCCTTGTCTTTTTGATTTACATGTCCATTAATGTTTGTTTTTCTCTTTTGTTTGAATCCTTGCCGGATTGGTTTGGGTGGTTGCTTTTATGAGTTTTCTTTTGTTGTAGTTTAGTTCGTTTTATAGTTGTGTCCTTGCCGGATCAAACCCCTCTTTTAATTCCAACAAGGTTTCAAACATTTAAACGTTCTAAATCTCTCCCATTCTCTTTCTCTCCTTTCCCCTCTTTGATCTCTTTCCCTTTCTCAAATATTCTTTCCTTTTACTTATGTTGGAATTATGTATATATATGTTTTTAAAATGTTTCCGAATGTGAAAATACACATGTGTGTGTGTGTGTTTAGAATACATTCCCTATATCACTCTCCCTATCTCTCTCTATATCTCCCTCCCAATCTCTCCCTCTCCCCTTTTTCCTCTCTTTATTTCTTTCACTTCTCGTTTTTAATAAATTTCGAGTACATGAAGTTCCGTTTGGTCTAGGCACGTGTTATATGTCATTTAGGACTTGTTTAGTCATATATTGATGTTTAAACTTGAGAATTTAGCAATGTTGGGAATGTTTCGAAAAGCTGTCAAAGCTGTTGTCAAATAAAAACTGCTACTGATATTTCAATTTTCTGCCCAAATGGTGAAGAATTGGAAAAAATGTCATTAGTCAAAAGTTCTGCAAAATCAAATTTTACATGGACAGTCGCGAACATAATGTGAAAATTTCAAAGATATAGTCACTTACGGGTGTTTTAAAATTCAGCAACTATCCAAAAATGGTCCTTATGCTGTCAAAGTTGCTGTCAAATAAAAACTGCTACTATCATTTCAATTTTCTGCCCAAATGGTGCAGAATTGGAAAAAATGTCATTAGACAAAAGTTGTGCAGAATCAAATTTTACATGAACTTAAGCGAACAGAATGTGAAAATTTCAAAGATATAGTCACTTATGGGTATTTTAAAATTCAGCAACTGTCAAAAATGACCTTTTATCAAATTAATTGTAATTTTTCATTTTCTCCTTGATATAGTGCTTGCTCGGAAAGTCTTTTAATGTGATTTTCAAATGCTTTCATCTTTGATGGACTCGTTAACATGTAAGTCCATTTTGGGTTTATGTATTAGTAAGTCATCCTTGTAGGAAACCCCGTGGGTTTCCAAAGTCGCTTACGCATTGTGATTGGATTTTAATTCTTTTCTCTCTATATTTTCTCTTTCCTCGCGCTTCGGTTTCCGGGGCGTGACATGTTTTTAATAACTTTGCTTAAATATTTGTATTATTTCTATCTTTCGCTAGTATTAAATCCAAAACGTTTATCTCACAAAAATTTAGCTTTTATTTCTTTTTCTTCCTTTTCTTACTAGTATCTTATTAATTTATTTTGCACTGTTAAAATCTTTACCGTAAACTACTTAGGAAAAAAATAGATTTTAATTAGTTTTATTGCAAAAAATATAAAAACTAGTAGTTAGTAAAACCCCACAAAAATCCATCATCTTTTATTTTCTTTTTAAGTGACAAAATAGTTATTGCCTATCTTTGTTTCCCATTCCCTGTGGGTTCGACCTGGACTTCCAAAACTTGATTACTTGTACGATCACCTACACTTGGGTGTGATAAGAAAACGCGTCAATAGGATATCGTCAAGTTTTTGGCGCCGTTGTAGGGGAACGGTTAATAAAAATAATAAATAAAAAAAGTTAGGTTTAAAACTATTTTTCCTACTATATCTATATCTATATATATACCTATTTTACCTTATAAATAATCTAGTCTTTTAAAAAATATATATAATAATAATAATTTAAAAAAACTATATATAATTTTTCCTTGTGAAAAATATATGAATATATATATTTATAAGTATGTAAGTGTTTATCTTCTAAAAAAAGAAGCATATATATACCTATATAAACCTCTCTTCTACAAAAAAATATATAAAAAAAAATAAAGTATATAAAATAAAATAAAAAAAAGTTTTTTTTTACTTAGTAATAATAATAATAATAATAATAATAATAATTTTTAAAAACTTAATTTTTCTTTTAATTCATATGTCCTTAGATACTACTGAGGCTTTATATCAAGTACCACATAATTCTAATATTTCTACTGATTCATCTAGTATACAATTTCCTAGAATAATGGCAGAAATTGAAGGACCAGAAGGAATCGTTGATGATGCTCATAGTGAGCAGGGGGAAAATATACCACAATTTGTTTTACCAGAACGTGAATAACGTCATTTACGTGGTTTATTTACCCTAGAAAGAAACATCACTCCTTCTTGCATCACTCTACCTAGACATACAGGAAATTTTCACTTTAGACAAGGCATGATTCCACTCTTACCAACTTTCCATGAAATGGGGTCAGAACGTGCTTATTTACATATTCGTGAATTTGAAGAAGTTTGTAGTACGTTCTCTGATCAAAGCTGTCCTATTGAAATAATCCGTCTTAAGCTTTTTCCTTTTTCTTTAAAACATAAAGCTAAAGCTTGGCTTTTATCTCTCCGTCTTAGATCTATAACTTCATGGCATGATATGAATGAAGCCTTTCTAAAAAAAATTCTATCCAAAAAATTTAACTAATAGCATGATGCGTCAAATTAAACAAAAAGAAAAGGAACCATTCCCTGAAGTTTGGGAATGTTTTAAAGATCTCCTACTAGCTTGTCCACATCATGGATTTGAAAAATGGCATCTACTTAATTTCTTTTATGAAGGATTAGAACCAAAATCAAAGAAATTAGTTGAAACTATGTGTCAAGGAGAATTTTTTGAGTAAAACTACCGATGAAGTTGAATCATATTTTGATTTGCTTAGCGAAAATGCTTCCCAGTGGGAAAAAGAAGAAATTGGTAGAACGAAAAAAGTTAAAATTTATACTAATTACAATCAGAAGATGAATTAACACTGAAATATGAAGAATTAGCACGTAAAGTAGAAGCTATAATAGTAGAAAAAAATAATACACCTAAGAAGAAAAGAGATCTTTGTGACAATTGTCATACGTTTGGACATCCTACGAATGAATGTCCTAACAGTTCAAATTTTCAAGAAATTGCTCCAGTAGAGATAAATGCTGTGAATAATTATAGGAGTCCCCAAAACTCCTATGGTAATTCATACCAGTCAAACTGGAGAAATCCTCCAAATCACATGTATACAAAAGAGGGTATTCTACAATTTCAGACTCAACACCAACCTCCTCAAAATAATCAATATTTACCTCATCTTCCTCAATTTCAACTAACACAAAATACATATCCTAATACACAGCAAAATTCTAATGTTTATGTGCCTCCGCACAAGAAAGTGCAAGAGGAACCTTTACAGTCTATGATGCAACAATTAATACAAATCATGGGAAAACTACAAACATCTGTGGATAGGGTTAATAATCAACACGATTCTAAAGGAAAATGCATTTTTTTTTCTTGCCCAACCACAACCTAATCCAAGGGGACAACCACAAGGTGATCCCTCAACTTCTGGTAATAGTCAACATGAACAAGTAAAAGCTATAACTGTACTAAGAAGTGGTAAGGCTGTTGGACAAGAAATTTTACCTTCTTTAGAAGAAATTGAGCATACAAATAAGGATGATAATATGCAAGAAATTGATGAAGAAATAGATGAAGATAAAATTGATAATGAAGTTGAAGTTGAAACCCTTGAAAAATAGCAAATTTTTCAAGAAAATGAAACATTTGATTTACAAGTGGAAAAAGAAACAGAGGAAACTCCTGAATATTCTCCTCAAATTCCTTATCCACAATGTTTAAGAAAACACCAAGATACTAAGAATCAGGAATATTTAGAATTATTTAAACAAGTACACATTAATGTTCCTCTCATAGATGCGATTAATAAAGTACCTACTTATGCAAAATTCTTAAAAGATTTATGTACTGTCAAACGTAAGCAAAATGTAAGAAGGGATGTGTATTCCGCTGACTTCGTTGAAGAAATAAATTCCATCATACAACATAATTTACCAACAAATTAAATTTAAAGACCCAGGTACACCAACAATATCGTGTATTATTGGAAATCACAAAATCAATCACGCACTCCTTGACTTAGGAGCTAGTGTGAACTTGCTTCCTTATTCTGTTTATCAAGAACTTGGATTAGGTGAGCTAAAGTCTACTCGCATGGTATTACAACTTGCTGATAGATCTACAAAATATCTGTGAGTAATTCTGGAAGATGTTCTTGTCAAAGTTGAAAATTTTATTTTTTCAGTAGATTGTCATCCTTGATACAGAACCAGTTTTAGATACTAATGTGCAAATACCAGTCATTTTTGGAAGGCTCTTCTTGGCTACCATTGATGCCACTATTCGAATCCGTAGTGGTATGATGGCTGTAGTATTTGAAAATATAACTTTAAATATTAAAGTTTTTTCTAATCCACAACATCAAGAAGAAGATGAGAATATTGAAGAAGTTCATGCTATTGAATCTCTATCAAGAGAATATTTTAACTTGACTTGTTACAATGATCCAGTAGAATCTGTTATTAATAACTCTATTCAAAAACTAGACAGTAATAATCTACAAAAACATCTTATGAGTCAAGTATGTTTTAATGAAGATTCAACAGAAAAAATAATTCAAGAAGCAATGTAGACCACACATTTTGAACCTTTACCACCAAAGACTACATTAACACTTCCATCTAATTTACAAACTCCACAGTTGGAATTAAAAGAACTCCCTAAAGAGCTTAAATATGCTTTCCTTGGTATTAATAATACTTATCCCGTAATAATCTCATCTCTTCTAGACTCCAATCAAGAAAATAAACTCATTAGTATGCTTTAGAAGTATAAAAGTGCCATTGGTTGGAGTATAGCAGATTTAAAAGGAATAAACCCTTCAATATGCACTCACAATATTTATCTTGAAGATAATGCAAAAACCTCAAGAGAAATGCAAAGAAGGCTTAATCCTATTATGCAGGAGGTAGTTAAGAAGGAAGTTCTCAAGCTACTCGACATGAGTATTATATATTCAATATCCGACAATAAATGGGTAAGTCCAACACAAGTTGTGCCAAAGAAAACAGGAATTACAGTTGTTCCGAATTCAAAGGGAGAATTAATTCCCACTCGTGTCACTACTGGATGGCATGTATGTATAGACTACAGAAAACTCAATGCCGTAACCCATATGGATCGCTTTCCTTTAACTTTTATGGATCAAATGGTAGAAAGAATAGCAGGCCATAAGTATTACTATTTTCTAGATGATTATAGTGGTTACAATCAAATAGAGATTGCTCTAGAAGATCAGGAAAAAACTACTTTCACATGTCCATTTGGAACTTTCGCCTATCGCCGAATGCCCTTTGGTCTTTGCAACGCACCTGCGACCTTTCAAAGGTGTATGCTAAGTATTTTCAGTGATATGGTAGAAAAGAATTTAGAAGTTTTTAAGGATGATTTTTCAATTTTTGGCAAATCCTATGATGGTTGCCATAGCAATCTTCAGAAAGTTCTCCAGAGATGTGAAGAAAAAAGTTTAGTTTTAAATTGGGAAAAATGTCATTTTATGGTCACTAAAGGTATTGTCTTAGGACACATTATTTCTGAAAATGGGATACAGGTAGACAAAGCCAAAATAGATCTTATAGCTAATTTACCTATTCCCGAAACTGTAAAAGACATCCGTTCATTCTTAGGACATGTAGGTTTTTATCGCTGATTTATAAAAAATTTCAGTACTATTTCTAGACCTTTATGTCAATTATTGGCCAAAGACACACCTTTTGAATGGACTAAAGAACGTCAAAACTCCTTTGAGCAATTAAAAGAGCATCTCACTACTGCACCTATTATGAAATCTCTTGATTGGAGCTTACCATTTGAATTAATGTGTGATGCTAGCGACTTTTCCATTGGAGCTGTCCTAGGGCAGAGAAAGGATAAAAAGGCATCAGTTATATACTACACCAGTAGAACTCTGGATAGTGCTCAAATCAACTACTCAACTACTGAAAAAGAATTACTAGCCGTGGTATTCGCGCTTAATAAATTTAGGCAATGCTTGATTGGTTCCCCTATTGTCTGTTTTACGGACCATTTAGCTCTGAAATACCTACTTTCAAAGAAAGACACTAAACCTAGGCTTATTAGGTGGATACTCCTACTATAGGAATTTAACTTAATAATTAAAGACAAAAAAGGAGTAGATAATGTGGTAGCTGATCACTTATCTCGCCTCACTTTTGATGACAATACTAGTGAACCCCTACCTATTCAGGACTCTTTTCCTGATGAACAGTTATTTTCTGTGACTTCTCTGCCATGGTATGATGATCTTGTTAATTATTTAGTAACTGGAAAAATACCAAGCAATTGGTCATCATCAGATAAAAGAGATTTCTAGCTATTGCTAGGCATTTCTACTTTGATGACCCATATCTGTTTAAATATTGTGCTGATCAGATAATTAGGAAATGTGTTCCTAATGAAGAAATCAAAAATGTACTTTTCATGTGTTATTCGTCCTTTTGTGGAGGACATTTTTCATCTCGAGTGACTGCCATGAAAATTTTACAAAGTGATTTATATTGACCAACTCTATTTAAAGATTCATATTTATATTGTAAGGCTTGTAACCGCTGCCAAATGTTGGGCAATATTACAAAAATAAATCAAATGCCAATGACCCCTATAATTACAATTGAAGTATTTGATTGTTGGGGCATTGACTTTATGGGACCTTTTCCTCCATCTTGCCAATATGAATATATTTTATTAGCAGTCGAATATGTTTTAAAATGGGTAGAAGCTATTCCTACAAGAAAGAATGATCACCGTACAATTATTGCATTTTTAAAAGATAATATACTTTCTCAATTTGGAACTCCAAAAGCAATAATAAGTGATCAAGGAACTCATTTCTGTAACAAGCCATTTGAAAAGTTAATGAAAAGATATGGAGTGACCCACAAGGTGTCAACTGCATACCATCCACAAACAAATGGGCAAGTTGAATTAGCTAATAGAAAAATTAAGCATATTCTCGAAAAAACTGTGAATTCTAATCGTAAAGACTGGTCTTCAAAATTAACAGATGCTTTATGAGCATATAGAACTGCTTATAAGACCCATTTGGGGATGTTTCCATACAGACTTGTCTATGGAAAAGCTTGTCATCTACCAGTAGAATTAGAAAATAAGGCATATTAAGCTACTAGGACTTTAAATTATAAAATTGAAGAGGGAGGAATTTTAAGAAAATTACAATTAAGTGAGCTTGAAGAAATTCGTAAAGACGCATATGATAATGCTCGAATTCATCAAGCAAGAACTAAAATGTATCATAATAAGAATCTTCTGTGCAAAAGATTTACCCCCTCGCAAAAAGTTCTATTATATGACTCAAGGCTACATCTTTTTAGAGAAAAGATGAAATCTCGATGGATTGGTCTATGCATAGTTAAATATGTTTATCCTTATGGAACTGTCGAGATTGAGGATCCTAAAGATGGAAATACATTTAAAGTTAGTGGACATAGATCAAAACCATTTTTAGAAGGATTTGAACCTGAGTTGGAGTCCATTCCTTTGGAGGACCCCAACTATAATGCTCCTTAATATCTTAAAACAAAATTGGTATATGACATGGTGTATCAGAGTATTTATGTTTTCATAGTCCTATACTCTTAATTAGATAACTTTTTATATATAAATTAATTTTGTCATCATTATTCTATCTTTTCTTTGTTTATTTCTTTTTGTTACAGGTTTTATCCTTGGCTTCTTTTTCTCATCTCACTCATTGAGGACAATGTCAAACTCAGTTGGGGGGGGGGGGGACGGTTTCAGGATTAATGCCTGTTTGTTTGTTTTATCTTTTTTCTTTAAAAAAAAAAATTTAGCTTCTCTTGAGAGAGATACACTGAAAAAGAGAAAATGGTTTAAATAGGGCCTCACAACGAAAGATGAACGCCTATTGCTAACAACCACAAACACAACTTCACAACATACACTGTTAGGGAGAGAATAGTATAGGAAGGTTATCATGTGAGCACTTCATATTGTCCCTAGAAATAGGAAACTTTAGATTTTTTTTTGCCTTTTCTAGTTCTAGTAGTTGTAAAAATTTACTCTTATGTAATTGATGATTTCATGTTCAAAAAGTATGTAGCAAAACTTTGTGTACTGTATTTCTTAAAATAAAAATATTTGTTTTCTTGTACAACCTTTGTCAATTTGTAGTAGTAAAATATTCCTATTAAAGTTTGATTTAATATTTTTAGTCTAGTTAGTACTTATAGTTGTCCCCTAAAATAATTTGAAACCCCAAATTTTCAAGTTATATAGCAATATTTCTATTCACTAGAAGACAGATTTTGCAATTAAATGCCAGATTTCTTAGCCACGTAGTTGTTATAATCACCTACTAAAGTCCCAAGCACACCATATCCATATCTCACTCCTAAATTAGATTAGGATTTGGTTTGACCTTATTTGTGTTCTTGGAGTTCAACCACTGTGACCCCACAAGAATCCAAAGTCAAAGGTTTAATATTTTATTTTTGGTTCAGTATTTCCATTTATGGATATTTTATTAGCCTAGTTGTACTAAACTTTGTTATTTTGCAGATTCCACAAATTCAACCCCAACTCATGTTAAGTGGAGAAAATAATATAATAATATTAGTTTTTACCCTTACCTTAGTTTTACAACTTTAATTTTAATGGAGGTGATTGCGTGCATCTATTTAATTTATCTTAAATTTTATTTGGAAGACAGTTTCAATTCCAAAATGGTAGGCTAAAACTTTAATTGGGGATATGCAATAAAAACTTAAAAACCACAGCTTCTGTGCACTAATCTTAAATGGGCAAATTTATCTAGATGGGTTGTTTTTCCATTTATGGCCAAAAATATCTATGTATCTATAGTTTATGACCATTTAACATGTTTATAGACTATGGCTATCTTAGGCTCAAAAGATAACATATTTGAAATAAGAATCTAATTATGTGGATTGTCAAACTATGCCTTTTGTCATAAAAAAACACCTAGCATACTCAAACAACTCATATGACAAAATTTATATATCAAATATGTGTTTATATATATTTCTATCCACTAATGGACATGCAATTGTGTAGTGGCAGAGTGGTGGGGATTGGAAGCCGAATAACCCACGTCCGCGGCAGGCACGATTCGAACTTGGATACTGCCCAATTGCCTTTTTATTTTTCTTTAAACCAAACGATGTCGTTTCATATCAAACCTGACACACTTGATATGACCCTGACTAGTGAAAGTTTATTTTTAAATAAAGAATGACTCTGCGGTCTTAAATGCCAAATGCTTTTCAAATGCACAAAAGTTGTGGGATCTAGTGTTGGTTTGCATATTCCCAATTCTTTAAATCATTTCTTCCAACTTAATTAATAGGGTAACTTAATATAGTCCTAATATAGACACCTAACTAGAAATTAAACCCTTTTTAAAATGAAACTAGAAATAGGTCCCTAATTTATTTTGAGGACCAAAATACCCCTATATAATTATATGTAGAAATATATCTATACACATATATAATATTTACTTCCCACAATCAAGGTTTTAAAATTCAAAACCCATATTAACTATATATATATATATATATATATAGAGAGAGAGAGAGAGAGAGAGAGAGAGAGAGAGAGAGAAACAAAAGTTGAAGGAGAGAACGAAAGAAGACTTCGCAACACCATGTCCACCACCTTCCGTCATAGGTGATTCATGAAGATCGTCGACACAGAAGCTTGATTCATTATCGACTACGTATTCTAAGAATTTTGGTACAAATTTCTCACAATTTTGGAACAAGTAGCTTCGATTTAAACATTGGAGTTTTTTGAGAAAATGGTTATTATTTTGATTAGGGCTTGGCTTCACACTAAAAGTTTTTCGATTCGACGACGACGACGATTGGAAGACTGCATGACAGCAATGGCTAAAACACTAACTTGAGTTGTTCGTTTAACCTCTATAATCTTTTCATTTTTTTATACATAATATTTGTTTTGTTTGTAGTTTTTTAGTGATGTGGAAAATTTCATGATCTCTAAGAGAATAATAGTGAGAAATTTGTTTGTGTGTATATATATATATATATGAATGGAAGTTTCGCAAAGAATTCGTCTTATTAAAGTTTTTGTTTTTGAACAGAAGTGGAAATTTCTTATCAATTTTGTGGTTATTTGGTGAGAACTTCTCACTTTGTTAATGAGAAGTGATAAATTTCTGATACATATGGTCTACATGTGTGTATATATTTGAACAAAAGGTGAGAAATTCTCACTAAATAACCACAAATTTCTCACCTTACATTAAAAACTCGAAAAAAATACCTTTGCTAATACCATTACGCATATACATAACACAACTATGATTATTTTTAAAAGAAAGACATGCAAACATATTGAGAAGTTTTTCACTTAATAATGAGAAAATATTCTTACATATTAACTGAGAAATTCTCACTAAATACTAAGAAAATTATCCGTTGATTTTAGGGATATTAATTTCATTATCCATGATCTCTTAAAAATACGCTTCCCATAACTGTATATAACACAATTTGGAAGTATTTTGAATATACAAAGCTGTATATATATATATATATATAAGGTGAGAAATTCTCACATTACTCTTTTAAACCGAAATCCCTTGATATTAGGGATATTAATCCCCTTATCCATGATCTCTTAAAAATTCGTTTCCCATAACTAAATATACCACGATTTTGAAAGTATTTTGAATATACACAGCTCTCTCTCTCTCTCTCTCTCTCTCTCTCTCTCTCTCTCTCTCTCTCTCTATATATATATATATATGTATGAATTTCGCACTATATTAAGAGAATTTCTCACATTTTTATCAGCAACCTTCAATCTTCCACACAAAATAATCTTATTTCTGTGATTCAAATCAATATAAAATATACAGATCATTTTCTACTATAAACGTAATACATACAGATCATTTTATCAGAGTGAGTAAATTCCTTGATTTTAGCAAACAAATTTGAAAGTTGAGTAAAATAAGGAAACTACTTGATTTTAGCAATATTTATTCTCTTATCCATGATCTCTATGGATTACACTTGCCATACCCGTCATTCACACGCCTTATTTGTGTTGGTGGACATATATACATATATACATCTAATCATATGGCCAATTTCAAATGCTCTAATAACAAATTTCTCATTTAGTAATACAAATTTCTCACTTTTTGAATGGATAAAATACGAAATTTCTCACAACTAAGTCACTTCTTCCAACAAGATTATCACCAAATTCTCAAATTATGAATTCCAGCATGATTTCGCACTATACTGTGAATTACAGTTATAAATTTCGCACTATATTGTGAGAATTTCTCACCTTTTTATCAGCAACCTTCAATCTTCCACACAAAACTATCTATTATTTCTATGATTCGAATCAATAAAACATACAAATCATTTTCTACTATGAACAAATTACATACAGATTTTAAAAAAAAGGCATTGTTTTGAACCACAAATCAACATAATTTTTGGAGTAAAAATCATTATCCATGATCTCCTTACAATCCGCTCCATTTATTAACTACCATATATAACTTTATTTGAATTTCACATGTGTCATATATATGTGTATACAATACAGTTATGTATATATGTCTGACAAGGGTATAATGGTCTGAATTTATACTAACCATTTAGGAATAGGGACTAATTATTGATTTCTGTTGCAAATTAAGGATTAATTTCTATACACCAAATCAAGTTAGGATCAATTCATATTAATGCCATAATTAGGAACCAAATTGTATATTTCTATAATTAATATTTCCTGTTTTTAATAACTTTGCTTAAAAATTTGTATTATTTCTATCTTTCACTAGTATTAAATCCAAAAAGTTTATCTCACAAAAATTTAGCTTTTATTTCTTTTTCTTCCTTTTCTTACTAGTGTCTTAGTTAATTTATTTTGCATTGTTAAAATCTTTACCGTAAACTACTTAGGAAAAAATAGCTTTTAATTAGTTTCATTGCAAAAATATATATAAACTAGTAGTTAGTAAAACCCCACAAAAATCCATCATCTTTTATTTTCTTTTTAAGTGACAAAATAGTTATTGCCTATCTTTGTTTCCCGTTCCCTGTGGGTTCGACCTGGACTTCCAGAACTTTATTACTTGTACGATCACCTACACTTGGGTGTGATAAGAAAACGCATCAATAGGATGTCGTCAAAGGTGGTGGTAGCTCGCGATGGTGGTAACTCGCGGTAGTGCTGGCTGAAGATTGCCTTTTTGCTCAACAAATGTGAAATTTCACTTAAGAAGATATCTTAAGTGAAATTTCTCTTAAGATAATATCCTGTATTTGGAACGTGCCTGGATATGAGTTCAGGATAATAGCTAAATTATTGCTTTTTAACACCCAAAAAATTGCAAATCCGAAAAAAAATAAATAATAATGATTCAAAAAAGAAAAAAAAAACACGGACATCTAAAGAAAAAAAAAACAAAACAGATCTGAGAATGAAAAAGTAAAAAAAAAAAAAAGAGGATGTGAAAATAGAAAAGAAAAAAAAAGATCTAAAACCTAATACCCCTAGAAGTTATCTCAAACTTCTAATCCCACCTAATACCCCATCCCATGGGTTAGAGTTATTGCACTCTCCATGGGATAAAAATCTAGTTGAAGACTATTTTATACTATCTGATGGCGTTAACAAATGCCGAATTGGATAAAAGTCATCTGCTACTTATCCTGACCACCAAAAAGGTTTAGGGGTTGTGTTATGGTAATTAAATTAGAGAACTTCTCTCTGTCCGGAAAAAAAACTTTTGCTGTGTTGTAGGTTGTTTTGCATAGACTTGTATAGAATGCTCGGAACTCCCTAGACTTAAAGGGAATCATTTAATTCTCTAGAGTCTTTTAGAGACTTGCATAGAATATTATAAGTAGGGTGACCTTATAGAAATATTACTTTATTAGGAGGTCTAAAACTTCTAAAATATTATCATGAGTTTCTATTTCATTGGATGATTGCCCCTTACATAAATCATGGCCATTGACTGTACTAACTATTACTTGTAAGTAGGGTGACCTTCATCAAAATCATTCAAGAATTATAAAGTTTCTTGAGAAAAAAATTATAATTCGAAGAATTATGCAAATTATTGACCGAGTAGTAAAACGTGCATACTTATGTGCTTTATCTGTTTCTTTATACCACTTTTATCATCAAATATGAAAAACCTATTAAGTCTTGTAATCAGATAAAAAGATAGCCCTCTAGGCCAAATTCCGTATCCTTCCCTACCAGCACATAAAATCCCTCACTATATCTCAATGACCACTACAATTGAAAGCATAGAATACATTGCTATACAGACTCCCTCTTTAGGCTTCAAGCATATCTACATAGGCACTCGTATTGGGTACACTATATTAGGACAATGTAGGATGGGGCGGCGGTTCTAAGCTCAAGGAAATGCATTCCACATTTCCCGCGCTACCACCAGCAACAAAAATAAAGTTGCCTACTTTCTGTGGGAATGTGACCATCTCTATCTTGAACAGAATATATAGATCCCTCTCCTATGCTAAAGACTGAAATCACATCAAAGCTACACACTGAACCTCAGGGTGAATGTGCTTAACTAACTCAAAAAGGCCATCTAACTCCTATGAAATTAAGGAAAATATGCTCCCCATCAACAATTAACATAGAGGGGTCCCAGTCAAAAGGCTCATCCTCATCTAAAAATATACCTAAATTTAAAAACTGAAAAGACCCATCCTCATGATGAATATAGAGCACGCCCTCGGCATTCAGCCATAGAACTCTCCTCCTGTGCACTGCAATGGCGTGTATATATGTCCCAATAGTGTATTTCTATACTTTGTACTCCATTCCAAGTGTCATGTACAGGGTATTTGAGTATCTGAACAAGTCAAAAAGAACTGTCACATGATCTGGGTCTATGGAAGACCCTAACAACAAGCCTCAATGGTCCAACAAGTCCCAATGCACTAGAGGTAATTGGACCACTGCCCAAGGGAAAAAAGAAGCCACCCATCTAGAGAGTAACCTCTAAAAATAGCTCCAACGAGATGCCAGTGAAAACTCCTATCAACAATGCATGTGCCCGGATAGAATAACTCAAGGAAATCACTATCATGCTCTTTTACTACAAGTGCTATAAAAGGGATGGTAGGTGGTCTCCAAGGTGGCATAACAACCCCTACATCACATACACGTGGAGCCCACAGCTCCATCATTGTTGCTCCCCAAAAACCAAGACACGTTGGCTGGTCAAAGAGTCAATGAAAGAGATAAGGAAGGGAAGACGGTCCTACGTAGACCAACCAAATAGTTCAAAAAGTTCAATAGAATCCTACGTGGACTCTCAAGATTGTCAACAAGTCAAAGGTTGATCCAACGTGGACCAAACGTGTAACACTATATATTTTTCTGATATAAATATTCATTTTTTTTAAATATGTTAATGAGGCAACCTGAATTTTGTATGTGTTATTAACTGGCTATGTGCATTTATATTTTTATGGACATTTAGCTATCTGTGTGCATGTACTTTTACTTATTAATAATTATTGTGAAAGTTTGTGATGCTTAGGGGTGGGGTTGAGTTGTAAAAGTTTAAGTTGGACAAGTTATTGAAGAGTGATGTGTTAATTTTTTTAGCAGTATTTATAGGCTCGTAAATGTGTTAAATAATATAATTAACATTTAGATTAAGTACCGGGGTCATGTCTAACAACCTGTATTTTCCTATAATTACAAAATGTAATTTCAAAATTTATTCCTATTACTTGTTTGATTTAAAAGGAATACTTTGCTTGGGGTCAAACTGTAATTTTTTTTTATATAAATTCAGGAATACCTGTGACGTGATTTAAAAACTATGTTTTCAAAGCAGTGAAAATAATTACTTTTGTATTTTTATACAACCGAAAAATTATATCCTATGCTAATATAAATTTTTTTTCTGTATTTTTGAATGATAGCTGCTCCGTGAAAATACTAGTTTATGAATGAATATTGTTCGCGCTGCGTTTGAACTCCCACAGATTAGGAATCTCCATCAAATCAAATTTGACATTTGCTTTAAGTTCATTTAAAACAACCAATCATTGGTTAGGCTTGTTTGGGTATACTTATAGTGTGTGAGTTAATTGGTGATTAATGCATGTTATTATAGGATGCTTTCACATAATTTGAGGAAGCAAAAAAGCTTAAGTATGGCACACCAAAGTTCAAACTACTACAGTGGAACTTTGTGTACTAAACTTTTTGCATCGCCCTATAGTTTTCCATAGAGAGCTGAAGCATAAAACATTTTTCAATGTTCCATTCCTTCACAAATATCCGTTTCCTAAAATTGAGTGGTTACGATCACATGAAATGTGCAGATTGTTGTTAATTAATTGGTTTTCTATGATTTCTATTTTATTTACATTCAGCTGTTTGCAATTTCTATGTAGGGGTTTTCAAGTTGGAATTATCTCTGCCTCAAGAATACTCCATGCTTGCTCCCAAGATACTGTTGTATGGATATTTTTCATCTGTGCAAGCTTTATGAGGATAATTTACCTATCCATTTTTCCATCTGTATTTGCCCATTTTAAATTTTCTTAGGTCAAAAGGAAATATAAGAGAGAGGAAAAACAAAAAACATTTCAACCTACTCCTGTGGGAGCTATATCTAAAAGAGCTTTGTTATCCTATGGGTGCTACAAGTCATTGCCTCCCACTAAATGAGCAGCCCCAAAACGAAGGAACTATCAAATTGATGCAGCGTTTTCCTCTTCATCATCTCAAGCTTGCTTCGGTATCCTTGCCAGGAATTCGATTGGGTCTATTGTGTCATTTCTTCACTTGTTTATGAAAATTTTGTGAATTGAGTTTAGGTGTTTGTTCAATTTGATAGTGTAAGAATTGTACTAGGATACATTCTATTCTTTATATTTCATTGTTGATTATCAATTTTTTTTGGGAACTGTTAGTTCATACTCCATTGATTACTAAATGCATTCCATGTAGTACATGATAATGATGATACCACATGGTTTGAGAGTGGTACCATAGATTGCATTCAGTAATCTATAGAGTGCGAATAACAATTCCCTTTTCAGTCAATAGTTACCAGTTTATGCAACATTGACATGAAAAACAATAACAATACTTTGGGTCCAATGGAGTTTGGACATTCTAAGGATATATTTTTCTTTCAACTCTTAAAACATTATTCTGCACTCATATGATAGCAATATCTACCTCCAGATGTACAATACTTTGTTCATTTTTGTGTTTCTCCAAATTATATAGACAAACAACAAACTCAAGCATACCCGCGCATCGCGCGGGACTCACACTAGTAATATATATATATATATATATATGGTGATCAAATAGACATCAATTGATATCCATGCGATCAAATTAATGATAAAATTGCAAAACCAATGTGTGTTTCAATTTTATTCAATTCCCTGTGATCAAAGTAACGAGAAAATTGCAAAATTCCAAAATTCAACAAATTGTGTGTTTCCATCTTTGTTTTTTGTATATGTGTATACATACATAAGTGCAAGAAGATTTATTTAGCTATTAAAGTGCACATGTATATATAGTTACATATGCATATATGTGTTCAAACACAATACAGATATGTTGGGGAGCAAGTGTTGGTAAAATTATTGTTTGTAAAGTGGATAACTCTTGGGGCACATAAGAATCTCACAAAAATAAGATACATAAATCACAATGTGTCTATCTCTCTCTCTCTTGGTGGGGTCCGCTGACACCGTGGAGTCCACAGTGTCTGTGGGTTCATAGAGGAAAGAGATAGACACAGATAGACACATAAAGTTTATGTATCTTATTTTTGTGAGATTCTTATGTGCCCCAAGAATTATCATTGTAATGTAGGTACCGTGGGTGTAGAGAGTATATTATAGAATTATATATGTTTATTCATTTGTCCATTTATGTCATTTTCGATAGGAGTATAGTTGTAATAAAAAAAGGGAAAATTGATGAAAATGACATTAAGCCAAGTTTTTTTTTTTTTTTTTTTGTAATTAAGGACAACTTAAATTAAATATTGGAGATAAGTACTCCAATATTCCATAGACCAAAATACTATTATCCTCATCCTCTAACCTTACCCTCCCATTACTAGACCTCTGGTCACCGCTCTCTCCATTTCCGGCGACCACCACCCTTGCCATATCCGGTGACCACCACCATCGCTGGTGACCACCGCCATTTCTGGCGATCTCCACATTTCTAACTTATTACCACCATCTCTGCCACTCCTAACCACCAGTGACCACCTCCATCACTCGAATGACCTTGCATGACCACTACTATCACTACTGAAGATTATCTTTTTTCTTAACAAATGTGAAATTTCACTTAAGATATCTTAAGTGAAATTTCTCGTAAGATATTATCTTAAGTGAAATTTCACTTGAGATCTTTGCATCCTACTAAGCCCTAGGGCTTACAAGGATAGTCATTGAAAATTGGGAAAAAAACTTTCTAGGAAGGTGGTGGTGGCTCACGGTAGTGCTGGCTGAAGATTGCCTTTTTGCTTAATATTGAGTGAAATTTCACTTAATATTGTACACTCTACAACATACCTCATATATGGTGGCCTTGTATGGTGGTCATTGGAGATCGTTATGGCGGTGATATCCAGATCAATATCTAGATCTAGATCTAGATTTCAATCACTGGTCAAGATCTATATCTAGATCTCAATCATGAGGCTGCACATTGTCGAGATGAAAAAGATCGATGCTCGTCAGAGATGAAGAAGACTATGGAAGTGATGGTGGCAGTGGTGGTACGATGGTGGTTGTGGTAGTTGGAAATGGAGATGGTGGTGGCTCACGATGGCGATGGTGGTGGTAGCAGCACACGATGGCAGTGGTGCGTGATGGTGGTGGTGGCAATTGGTGGTGGGGCAAAGATGGTGGCAGTGATGGCAGGGAGGAGAGAAAAGAGAGATGTGATATGAACAAGCCGTGTAAAGAGAGAGAGAGAAAGAATGATAAGGGAAAAAGCTTGTATTATTCTTATTATTCCTTCTAGTTCAAACATACTAGATTACATAACCCTTATGTACTGATACATGCAATGGATCATGCCAAGATATCACTAAAATTGATGCATAACAAAGGAAAGCATGAGATCATGCTTGAGTGATGCCTATTCAAAGGAATGATTGTTGACTTAAAACCAAGTCTTTATTGCATGGAAAATTAACTACTGCTTGATTATATGGTATGTGTCTGCTATTGCTCAAGTTACCACACGTTGCATGGTTGATCCGTAACAATCCTCACTGCTTGAAGCTTCCTTGTCCTCAAGGATGAAGTCTGGATACGACCTAGAAAAATGCCACTGATTCTCCCATGTAGCCTCTTCGTGAGGGGTTCCCTTCCATTTCACTAAGACTTCCATTTTGGGGCGGTACTGATCCTTGCGGATGATGCGACGGTCAAGTACAGCCTCAGGTTGGGGAAGAACTTGAGATGTCTCCGAAATTGGGAGAAGCTGGTGGGATAGAGGAACGATGGGCCCTTCCTTCGGCTTGAGGAGGCTCACATAAAATACATCATGAATTTGGGAACCAAGCGGTAATTCTAACCAATAAGCAACTGGGCCGATGCGGGTTAAGACCGTGTAGGACTCGAAGAAACGAGGGGCATGTTTGAGAGAGCTTCGGAAGGAAATCGTATTTTGACGGTACGGTTGCAATTTTAAGAAGACATAGTCACCTACATTAAAGACGAGCTCGCGATGATGACGGTCGGCCTTGGCCTTCATTCGGGATTGGGCCTCTAATAAATTCTTACACAAGTCGCTGAGTATAGAATCATGATCGCGGAGGTAATCGTCGACCGTTTGAACCCTTGTTGTCCCTGGAACGTATGCTAATAGATTCTAGGGGTGGCAATTTTTGACACGACAACCCATTTTACTGAGATAACCTGAACACGACACGACATGACACGATAATTAAAATTAGTTTGTATTATAGATGAATAACACTCGAAACTAAAAATCAAACCCAAAGCACACAACTCGATTAATGACACGATTATGACATGAGAACCCGAATTGCCACCCCTAATAGATTCGGAGGTGGCATACCATAAACAGCCTCAAATGGGGGTACTTTGGTAGCTGAATGAATGGAAGTGTTGTAGCTAAACTCTGCCCAAGTCAGCTAGTCGGTCCACTTCTTAGGTTGGCTGCTAGTGAAGCAGCGGAGATAATGCTCCAAAATCCGATTGACAACTTCGGTCTGCCCATCGAATTGTGGGTGATAACTAGAGCTCATACAGAGCTCTGTGCCCTGTAATTGAAAAAGACTTTGTCAGAACAAGCTAATAAAAATTTTATCTCGATCACTCACGATGGACGTTGGGATCCCATGGAGTTTGACTATATTGTTAACAAAAGCCCAAGCTATAATTGGAGCCGTGAATGGGTGACTCAAAGGAACAAAGTGGCTATATTTTGATAGTCTATCCACAACCACCATAATTACTGTCTTGTCGCTAGAAAGGGGTAGACCCTTGATAAAGTCCATGGAGACATTAGACCAAATTCGAATGGGGACGGTTAATGGTTGTAACATTCCCTCGGGCTGCATGCAATCCGTCTTGCACCTCTGACAAGTATTACAGCTCTTGATGTGCTCCTTAATAGTTTCTTGGATATTGGGCCAAGAGAAATATGCCTTTACATGGCCAAGTGTCTTGTTGTACCCAAAGTGACCCCCGGTGGGTATGGCATGATGTTCTTTGACGATGGCTGGTAATAATGATGAGTTTGGGCTTAACAAAACCTTACCCTTTTTAAACCAAACCTCATCTCGGTTGGAGTATTTGTGCGGCCCAGGTAGTAGGAGGGATTTTGCCACCGTGGTGTAGAAGGGCTCGGTGCGAACTTCTTGTTGGAGGAGGGTCCACCAGTTAGCAATAGGAAAGGAAATGGCAGAGAGTTCAAACTCAGTTACACGGGAAAGAGCGTCAGTACCTTGGTTGTCTGCTCCTTTCTTGTAATGAATAACATAGTAGTAACCCAATAGTTTGGGAAACCAACGAGCTTGGGTCGGGGTGGAAATATGTTTTTCAAGGAGGAACTTCAGACTTTTGTGATCGGTTCGGATGATGAACGACTTGCCCAATAGATAGGGACGCCATTTGCGGACGGCCTTGACTATAGCTAGCATTTCCTTCTCATAGGTAGAGAGAGAAAGGGCAGAACCTTTGAGAGCTTCACTAAAGAAGGCGATGGGACGATCTTGTTGCATTAAGATGGCACCAATACCGACTCCACATGCATCACACTCGATAATGAATGGTTGGGTAAAATCTGGTAAACGCAACACCGGTAGAGAAGTTAGTGCCTCTTTCAATTTTTTGAAGGCGTCGTTGGCCTCCAGACTCCAAAAGAAGACTTCTTGGTAAGGAGGTGGTTCAATGGTGTAGTAATGCCACCAAATCTCCGAATGAATTTATGGTAGTATCCCGCCAACCTGAGGAGTCCGCTCACTCCCTTGACCATGGTAGGTGTTGGCCATGCCAAGACGGATTGGATTTTGGAAGGATCGACGGCTACTCCTTCAATGGAAATCAGGTGACCAAGGTAGTCCACTTGTAAAACCCCAAAACGACAATTTGATTTTTTTGCAGACAACATTTTTGTCAATAAATCATAAGGGCCGTGGTTAGGTGGCAGACGTGGTCCTCCCATGTTCGACTATAGATTAATATGTCGTCGAAAAACTGTAGACACCCCAATTTTGACCAAACGTCAAATCCAGGGATTGGTGACCTCTCGAAGACCGATGATGACGATGACCGTGACGTTCGAAGATTTTCCAAGAGATTCAAAATCTTCAAGATGTTCTTCAAGTTAAAATTGAAAAATTAAAAATAAAAAGGAGAGGATTTGGGCGTTCGGGGAGAAACTCGAATAATGAAGAACGTGTGAGAAACCCTGTCTGGGAACCTATTTTTTTTTTATATAAAAAAGGGAATAATAAACAAAATAAAAAAAGGGGGTTTCTTTGGAAGAAAATAGGAGGACAAAATAAATGAAAAAGATTTTGAAAAAGGAGAAAATGCAAAAAGAAAATAGTATATTTAAGTATATACCATGCACATGGGTGATACCCTGCACATGGGGGATCTTAGTACAAATATAGATATATATAGATTAAAAATTTAGTTTACATCAACATATCTTTTGAAAATTTAAAAAGAAGGACAAAATTCAGTTAACCCTGGCACCCGGAAAACCCGGCGGCACTCACTGAGTGCCGCGCCGGCACTCACGGGTTGCCGCCCGGAATTCAGTGAATGCCGCCCGGCACTCAGAGAATGCCGCCGGGAGCCGTCGAGTGCCGCTGGCTGTAACAGACTGCTTTTCTCACATGTTCTAGAAGAAATCTTTGCACATGGGTCTCCACCCGAATTTACCCATTTATCCTTGAGATGATGGCCTATATAAAGAGACCTTCATCTTCATTTTGAGGGGACTTGAACTTTTGAATCAATATACATACATATACAAAAGATATACTTGAGTTTTAGAGAGAGAAAGAGATAAGAATCATATAGAGAATTGAGAAGAAGAGAAGAATATCTTGAAGAATTTGAAGAACTTTGAGAAGAATTTGAAGATCTTGGAAGAGCTTCACAAGAAATTGAAGAATTCTTTGAGGTCATAGAGGTAACCTCTTAATCCTTGGTAGAGTTAGGATAATTCAATCACAAGTTCTTAGATCTATGAAATTTTCACATTTTCAAAACCTCTCTTCTCATCCCATTTCATCACACACCACCAAGAGCTTGTGATTGAATCTCATAATATTTCATTAATTTGGACCTAATTGATGCCTTGGGTTTGAGATAAGTTAATTTTGAAAAATTTGTGTTCCTAGTCCTCTAAATAAACTTTGATTTCCTTTATTTCTATTTCCTTCATAAGGTTTTACATATCTTAGTGAGTCTATTTGAGTTTGATTCTTTAGTTTCCTATGATCTTATGATCCATATGGAGACTAAAAATGAATCATGGTCATAATCTACATATAATCGGTGAGATTCAAGTCCTAACCCATGACTTGTATTAAGAATCTCATGGAATTCTTACTATATTTCATAGAGGTTTGAGTAGATTTGTGTCTTATTTAGTCTCCAAGGACCATTAATTTGGGAGGAGAATGAAATCTATATTCCTCAAGGACCATATGTTTGGGAGAGGATTTGAGTGTAAGCTTTCATAGTTTGATGAAATCTATGGAACTTGAATGTTTAAAAGTCTATTAAATTGAGTAAAACCTTGGGTATTCTTACTAGGATCTCTTTACTATGAATCTTATGGAATTCATACCATATTCCATGGAGATTAGAGTGGATTTGTTTTCCTTTAGTCTCCAATGACCATCAAATGGTAGGAGAAATACTTTAAGTTTATGACCATCTCTATGGCTTAGACTAACCTCTTCCTTGGGTTTTTTTTGGAAGTTCTTCATATTTCGTCCAAAACCTACATGTATGTGTGTCTTTAGCCTCCAATGACCACCAAGTGGTAGGAGTAATGATTTGAACTCAAGTTTTGGTCTATAAGTTTGAGTTCATTGTTTGGGATTTTGTGAAGTCCATTTCATACTTCATTAAAAGTCCATAAGTCTAAAGAGGTCCTTAGTCTTCAATGACCATCAAATGGTAGAAGAAATGATTTGGTTTAAGCCCAACATTATGATCTAATAGTTGAGGCCAATCAACAAAGTGGAACTAGCAAAATGAAAACAGTGGATTCACAAACTGTTTTCAATCAAAGATTTTTAGTTCGAAATCAGACCATTGGAATTGAATGAAACCAACGGGAGAGCGTCAATAACACGATGTTTTACCACTACAATTTTTATTTTGGTGAGATTTCGTGTTTTAAGTGGTTTGATCATGAGTTTTGTGAGACAACCACAATCTGTCCAGAATTTCAGAATAGTTTCAGAACAGTAAGTCCGTTTTGAAATTAATAAATCAGAACCTTAATAGAGTTTCCCAAGTCTCTAATAATTTTTTCTAAGTACCTTAATGTGTTAGAAAGATACCCTAAAAAGATCTAAGTGTTTCTCATTTGTTTGCTATTTTTAAAAAAATCATACAAGATCTCTGGACAGAGAGTTGAAAGTCCCTGAGTGATGTCTAGTGTTTGTTTAATTCTCGGAGATCTAACCGTTCAAACCTTGATTTTCTTTTTGGGATAGAAACTAGACTCACAAAGGCATATCATATCCAAATATCATTAAGATCTAACTGTTGGAACAATGGTTTTTCTAGCTTTGAAAGTCTGGTCTGCTCTCTGTAATTCATAAAAAAACTGCTCCTGTATTTGTCTAATCTTATTTATTTCAACTCAAATGGTCTCCTAATGTCTTGGAACTCAAATCATGTTTTGAATAATGATAATTTAGCTTAAATCCAGAGGCTAAGTGATCCAAATTAGTGAATAAATTCATATCTCATTCTTGTTCATATTCATGCATTCATTCATACATGTTGATATTCATAAGTAGGACTTATCTCTTGTCTAAGTTGTATCTAATTGAATATGACTTATGATTAATTATTTTTGATATTATACTTTGTCTAAGGCATGTGTACTGACCTTTGTTTTGTAGCGCATTTGAGGTACAATTTCTCAACTCTTCTCTAGTTTAATTCTATTCTTTGATTTAGATTGATTTTCGACTCCATGTGCGACACCTTAGCCTAGGTTGTGCCTTATGTGTATATATGTGTTAAAGACCTTTTATTAGATTTATTTTGTTCTTGCATGCATTGCACGTTTAATATTCGCGGCCGGATCCCGGGTTTGTTTTCTAGTTCTCTATTGTATATCATGTTGCTTGCTACTTGAATTACGTGGCTTATGAATGATATTTTGTCGTTAGCAATTTTACACCATTTCCAACATGCTTGTGTAATGTATATGTATATATGTATTAATTGAGGGCATGCTTAGATTATTAATTTGATTAAAAAGGATATTGAGTAGAGGCCTATCGCGAGATATGATGAAAGGGGGTGTTTTAGTCCGTCGGGCTCCTTCCCCTTTCATTCCATAATCCCCGGACCCGGTTTATCTTCGGTTTCGCAAAAGATCAGTTTGCATTTAAAATGGTTTCTTAATTTTCCTTTTAAAAATTAAGTGGCGACTCTTTAAAGAAATTTTTTGGAAAAGAATTTAAAAGAAAAGCTGTGGGTAGTTAAACTGCGATATCCACAAAAACACTAAGATGAATTTTTGAAGATCGGGTCGAAACAAGTCGTTCATGAGGCTCTGAAAGGTGGCGGGGGCATTGGAGAGGCCGAAGGGCATGACAGGGAACTCGTAATGGCCTTCATGGGTACGAAAATGCCGCTTTGTGGATGTTGTTGGGATGGACACGGATTTGATGATAGCCCATGCAGAGGTCTAACTTTGAGAAATATTTGGCACCATTCAACTCATAAAGGAGTTCGTCGATAACGGGAATTGGATACTTATATTTGATGGTGATGTGATTCAAGGTGCGGTAATCGACGTAAAATCTCCACCCGCCATCCGCCTTGCGTACAAGTAATACGGGGGAGGAGAATGGGCTAGTTCTAGGACGGATTAAGCTCGATGTGAGTAACTCACGGACCATGGTTTCGATCTCGGTTTTTTGGTAAGCCAGACACTGACTGGGCCTTGGTCGGTTGGAAGAGGAATCTTATGGTCATGGCTGCGAGTTGGCAGAAGTCTGATGGGCTCATCAAAGACTGAGTGAAATTTAGTAAGGATTTGGCCAATATCGGGGTAGTGACCCTCGGTCTGGCTTGGTGCTTGACATGGGGTTATTTGTAAGAATAAGCTGATTCTTTTAAGGTGTTGCAACTACTTGGTAGTCAAGGCTTCAATCTCAGAACAGCAGAGACCATTGAATTTGAGAGCCATACCATCCTTTCTGAATCTCATAGTCAGGGCCTTGTAGAAGATTTTAATGGGTCTGAGGGTTTCCAACCATTGTACTCCCAAAATGGCCTGGCAAGCTGCCTCCGGTAATACGTAGAAGTCGGCGGTAATGGGATGATCCTGGATGATAATAGAGAAGCTAAGCATCGGCCGGCACAATTGATCTTCTCGCGGTTGACTACCATAACTTGGAATGGTGTATCCTGTACGACGCGAAGCCTGAATTTGGACACCACATTTTTATCAATAAAGTTATGAGTACTTCCGCCATCGATGAGCACAGTAATGTCATTGTTTTTCAATTTTCCAAGGACTTGGATAGTTTGGTGGTGGGTAGTGTCGGTCATGGCATGAAAAGAGATTTCCAGAACTGGTTCGGCTTGAAGGTGGTTGGTTGGGGTTACTTCTTGGAAGAAATTATCTGGAGTAGGCTCAGTTTCAGGATCGGTTTTGGTTTCGATTTCATGGGCAAGTGTAAATGTTTCGGATGGTGGGTTGTCGGGATATAGAAGGTCTTCGATCATGAATAGCTGTGGTTTGCTACAACGGTGGCCGGGGGTGTATTTTTCGTTGCAATAGTAGCCGAGGCCCTTTTCACGTCGAGTTTGAGCTTCCTGACCGGTGATCCGTTTGAATGGTACGGTGGAATTGGGCTGGCTTATTTTTGGCATAGGTGGACGTCCAAGAAGACCAGCGGTGGTAGTGTGAATGGGGTTTGTGGTGGAAGTATTGGATGGGTTACGGTTTTGCAGTATTGGATTGGTAATGAATGGTCGGGAGTAAGGACTAGTTTTCCGTTGGAGGTCATTTCTCTCTTCAATGAGTCTGGCCACGCTAATGGCTTTTGAGATTGTACAGGGATTCTTGATTTTGACATCAAACCGAATCTTGTCTTTGAGGCCGGCCGTAAAACACCCGATTAAATACTTGTTGGGAAGAGCATCAACTAGTTGGGAGAGTCTTTTGAACTCCTCTTGGTAAGCGCCTACCGAAGTGACTTATTTCAGCCACGTGAGGGCCTCGGAGGGATCGTCGAAGTTGGTGGGTCCAAACCGTCGGAGCAAGGCAACCATAAAATCGTTCCAACTTAAAGGACCCATGAATTTGGAAAGCCATCGGTGCCATTGTAGGGAGATTCCTTCAAGATGGAAGGAAGCAATTGAACCTATTGAGTAGGGGCCACATTCTGAAATTTGAAGTACTGCTCGGCTCTATATATCCAGCCGGTAGGGTCGTCACCCATGAATTTTGGAAAATACAACTTGAGGTGCGTTGGCGGGTTGGCCGTAGACGGGCTGGTTGTGGTATTGGGATGAGCCACGGTGGAGCTCGAGCCGGGAGCGAAGGGGTTGACGTTGTCCGTATGGGTAGATGGATTTGGATTATGGGTGAGGCGCCAAGCTTGTAACTCGGTGAGGATAGCTTGAAGGGAGTTGTGATCTTGATCAAAATTTGACTCATGAAGAGCCAGGATCTCACTCACTTTATTGCAGAATTCGGTGTGGGATTTTCCACGGGTGTCCTTGAATTCTTGTGGGCTCTGATACGACTGAAATGAACAAGTCGTGTAAAGAGAGAGAGAGAGAAAGAATGATAAGGGAAGAAGCTTGTATAATTCTTATTATTCCTTCTAGTTCAAACATACTAGACTATATATAACCCTTACGTACTGATACATGGAGTGGATCATGCCAAGATATTAGTGAAACTGATGCATAACAAAGGAAAGTATGAGATCATGCTTGAGTGATGCCTATTGTCATAACTCAAAATTTTAATTAAGTGAAAAATCTTATTTAAATGCTGATGTGCGGGCCAGTTAATTATTTTGGGGCAGTATTTGAATTTATCTGAACTTATGTCACTATATTAATTTATTTATTTATTTAATTTTCTTGGTTTATTTGGTCTTATTTTATTTTACTACAAGATTTTATTTATTATCTTGATGTTAAAGTGGGTACATATTTTAAATTGGGTGTGTAGAGGTAGACCACACATACACACACATATACTACATATATCTACAAGTATTTAAAATGCCAAACAAGACAAAACAATTTGTGGACCCCACCACCCCACTTAATGGCTGGCCACTTCTCTCTATCCCTCTTGACTTTTCATTTTTTTTCCTTTCTTTTTCTCTCTTCTTCTTCCTCCTTCTCTCTACATGAATGTGGGTATACAAACCCTCCATTACTCCTTCTTCAAGGTTAAATAGGCCATTAAATAGGGATTTTCGTGAGTTTTACTATTTCACATTTTAGTCTTAGATTTTCAAGAGCTACCTAGGGGTACCTTCGAAATTCATTTTGGTGGCCTTTACCATAGTTTTCCCTAATTACATAGAGCTCCAAAACTTATCTCCTTCAACCATGGAGTCCTATGGAAGAATTATTGCATGCAATGGGTTCTTGGACTTCTCTTCTCATATACTTGGAGTTATTGGAGCCTTTATGAATTTCCTTGCATATTGGGTGATTTTCATTTATTTTGGAAGAAGCTTCTTTGAGGTAGATTTATATTGTTGCTTTTCTATATGTTATGCTTGTCTACAATCCCTTGAGTTTATTTATATGTTAGGTTGTCTCCAAAGTTGTAATGTTAGGGGTATTTTGCCTAAATATGAATTTTATTCTTTGATTGTGTAAGTTGAAAATTTGGGGTGTTAAATGTAATTAGAGTGATGATAGGAGAACAAATTGGATACATGCATCAAGTTTTTTTTTTTTTTTTTTTTTTTTTTTTTTTTTTTTTTTTTTAAGTTGTAAATTTAGGATCTCTTGACTATTTGTGATTTGCATGTTTAAGTTGTGCTATCTATAAATTATGCTTATAAGGAAAGAAAATAAATGTTAGGAGGATAACTTAGACACAAGCACTAGGTTTTTCCCAAAATTGTAAAATTTAGGATAAATTGCCTAAGTGTGATTCATAAGCTTTGATGGTGTAAGAATATATTATGTGTTGTTAAATGTGCCTAGGATGCCCCCCTTGGTATGTAAGAACATACTAGGACATTGGTTTGGAATCTCTTGTTAGGAATGTTAAATTATGAAATTTAATTACATTCTTTGAAGCTCTTGATATAATGTTTAATAGACTAGAATTGTTGCCTAATATATTATGGTGAATCATCCTTAATGTCATTGTTAAGCATCATGTGCATTGAGGCCTAATCGGCAAGCATTCATGTATCACGACATAAATGTTTTATTTGAAAAAGAGAGAAAAACCCCATGTGTGGGAATTTGATTTAAGAAATCCGGACGTGGGTTGTGATGTGAGACAGGGAGAATGACCCTTAGAAACATTCAAACTCCAAACTATATTCGGGTAGCTCCCGGAAGTTGGTATGCTACACTCCATGCGTGGGTGGCTCCTGGTCCGGTAACGAGAGAGATGTGCATTTGTCACGCATAGCCTTGCGGCTTTAAACATTTCATGGTAGCCATGGTGGCGATTCATTGCACCTCATTTCATTTTAGTCATGGATAGCATATAGATTTGTTACAATGTTGTCTACGAGCCGTCGTTCTCATAAAAACGACAAAATATTTTTCAGGTGAACTTGATAAGGGCAAAAAGGGCACATGTGACCGACGCATAGACGTTGGTGTATTTTGTTCCATTTTAAGGACTCGTGTCTACATATGTAAATAAATAGTTCCCATGTAAATTTTAGTCTTTGAGAAGTTTGTAATAGTTGGAGCTCTTCAAGAAAATTTTTGTATTACTCTTATTAAACTTCTAAAGTTTGGATTCAATAATTTTGTCATCGGAAGTCTTGTTGTAAGTTTGATGGACAAGTGTTAGTCCTTTTATTTATGTTATGTAACTATGTTTCCAAGACCGTAGCATTTCTTTTAAAGTTTTATGTATATGTGTTGATTTGAATCCTTGCCGGATTCGTTTATGTTTGGTTTTGTCCTTGCCGGACTCATTGTAATTGTATGGAATCCTTGCCGGATTCGTTTATGTTTGGTTTTGTCCCTACCGGACTCATTGTATTTGTATGAAATCCTTGCCGGATTTGTCCCTTTTGTATTTAAAGGAAATGTTTTAAAATCTCTCTCCCCCAATCTCTCCCTCTCCCATTCTTCCTCTCTTCATCTCTTTTATTCCTTGTTTTTATTAAATCTCGAATACATGAAGTTCCGTTTGGTCTAGACACGTGTCATATGTTATTTAGGACTTGTTTAGTCTTGTACCAATGTTTAAACTTGAAAATTTGGCATAGTTGGTAATGTTTCAAAATGTTGTCAAAAGTTGCTGTCATAGAAAAACTGCTACAGTTTTCTTTATTTTCTGCCCAAATGGTGCAGAATTGGAAACAATGTTATTAGACGAAAGTTGTGCAGAATCGAATTTTACATGGACTTATGCGAACAGAATGTGAAAATTTTAAAGATACAGCTACTTATAGATGTTTTAAAATTCAGCAACTGTCAAAAATGCCCTTCTTCAAAATTATTGTATTTTCCTTTCTCCCCTTGAGCTAGTGCTTCCCCGGAGAGTCTTTTAATGTGATTTTCAAATGCTTTCATCTTCGTTGGATTCATTAACATGTATGTTCAGTTTGGATTTATGTATTAGTGAGTCATTCTTGTAGGAATCCCCGTGGGATCCTAATGTCGCTTCCGCATTTGTGATTGGATTTTTAATTCTTTTCTCTCTATCTTTTTCTCTTTCCTCGCGCTTCGGTTCCCGGGGCGTGATAGATTGGTATCAGAGCTAATCGGGTTTGAATACCTAGGGGCTATGGGTGTTTACTTCGCGCTTGTTTCGTTTTTGTCCACGCTTAAGCTTGTTTATTGTTTTCCGTTTATTTCATTGAGATTTTTCGTTGAGATGATGCGATGCCGCGTGGGCATGCGTAGAGGTTGATTTCCTTCGGAACCTACATGATTACATGTTCAAGATGTTTACATGTTTCACATTCAACGTAGTATCTGCTTACATGTTAAATGTTTACATACTCCATGGGATGGCATTAGTCCTTCTATGAGTTGCTTAATGTGGTTAATAGTCATTTGATTCATCATTCAATGCTAATTGTTTTAACTATGCCGCCGTTTGCTTTACATAGTGAGATGTTGCATGGGCATATTTTTTTTTTATTGAGTGAAAGTCTTCGGAACTTTTGTGCTTACGTGCCCAGTTTACATGTTTCATGTCTTACGTGTTATGTGAGTTCATATGAAGCCTATGTGCTCTATGTATTATGTTGTGCATTTCCTTTGGCTATGATATGTAGGGTACGTATTTCATGAAAGGTAAGTATAATGCTAACATGCTTAATGTTGAATGCCTTCGAGGCTAGGTACGTATATGCTAAGTGCTTACCTATCAACGATTACATGTTCCATACCCAATGTGCTAAGTGTTTATATGATTTTCATTCGTTCTAATATGTATTGATGCATATTGAGTAATATGATCCCGTATTGTTGATGAGCATGCTTCTATGTGAATGTGATGTTTAAGTTAATGTTCACACGTGATATGTGTACATGTCCTACATGCGATGAGCTAATCAGTTCCAACATTTATATATGTTTAGGGTACATGCCAAGTACATTAATGTTTGACGTGCCCCACAGTTATGTTATAAACGTGCATATTCTCAGTACTATGTGTTCTCATGGGTCATGATAGGCATTGATTAGTATGAATCATGATATAAATTGCTTAAGGTTGCTAGTAATCTATATTGATGTTGATTGCCTTTCCTGTATTATCCTTGCCGTTTATGCTAAGTATCGAGTTGATTTACAAAGCAAAATGGTATCATCGTTCACAAATGTAAATGGAATTATGAAGGGAAACGTTATATATTCTATGTGAACATGATTAATGTTGTGAGCTATGTGATCTCATGCTAAGTACACGTATCCCTCAATTGAGGTGTGAATTTATGTTTAACCTATTAAGATTCATGCCTGGTTCACGTGGAACTGTGGCTTGAGCACGTATTCATAATTTAGAGTACCTTGGTACTATCTGAGGAGGATCTTCGAGTAGACGCTGTAGATTTTTAGTCAGATTTAAGTGGGGGTTAGTGTTGACTACACCGACTATGGAGAGTAGGTTATGGGACACCCTCAACCGATTGTTTCGAGAGCAGTATTTCCCGTTCGTAGTTTGTTGAGCCAAGAGGATTGAATTTCTGAAATCTCCATTAGGGAGCCGTGACAGTTCCTGAGTATGAGGCTAGTCTCATTCCCGATATAACATTGGGCAATAGAATGAAGGTAAGAACTTTTGAGAATGGACTTCGTCCAGGCCTACGCACCAACGCAGTTGGATCCGAGTTGAATGTACGTAGTAAAGTGGTTCAGAGAATATTAGTATTTGGGTATTTGAGTTCGAATAAAAGTTAGAGAACTTCGTGCACCGACTAAGAACAGTCAGTTGGACCACCCCCAGTTCGTCCACCTGTTCAGCAGGCTTATAGACCACCTTTGTTACTACCACAGCCAACTCCTTCAACTCAGATTTTTGGCCGAGCACCCCTAGGGGGACAATAAGGACAGTTTAATCTTTTTGCCGCTGCACCTTCTATGGGTAATACCGGTGCTTGTGTGATCCAAGGTAAGTTGTTCGTGTTTAATCCCAGTGCAACTATGCCCATAGATATCGGTGCATCATATCCCTTCAGATACCACCTCGCGCATTATCAATGAGTTGAGGAATGAGTCACTTGGTTCCTACATCGTTAGTTGTTAATAGATACTTCCGTTGGAGGCTTGGTTCCCTTAAATCGAATGTGTCATGGCTGCGAGCTGTGATAGCTGACCAGTATACCATCTTTGATTTGTGATTGTGAGTATGGGCTAGTAAGTACTTACCGAGCACTTGTGACTTGTTTCGAGAGGAAGGTAGCATTTGTATTACCATCCAGGAATCTTAATTGTTTTGTGGATGATCGTATATAGACTCTGATATATTCACTTCACAGTTTGTGCACCGGTAAAAATCGTATTGACTCCTTAAATAGCTTGTTTTGTTTTTCAATGAGAATGAACCAAATTTGATTGAATCCTCTTCCGTTGTGGGTTAGTACACTGACGTGTTTCCTGAGTATTTGCATGACTTGTCGCCTATCCGTGAGAATTGAGTTGTGACAGATTAATACCCAGTACTCCATCTATTTTGATGCCGCCATATTGTAAGACATCCGTAGAGTGGAAAGGGTTAAGGACTTAGTTGGGGAACTTACAGGTTAGCGATTCATTTGTCTTAATCCGTCTTCTTGGAGAGTACCCATTTTCTTGTGCCAAGAAGATAGGTGGTTCGCTTAAGTTGAGTATTGCTTATGACATCGAATCTTGTGACTATAAGAATCAGTAGATCCTTTTGACCAACTCCGTGGTTCAGCGGGTTTAGTTTCAAAGATTGATTTGAAATAGAGTTATCACTAGTTGCGCACTAGGGAACGTGAGATTTCTAAGACTACTTTGCGCCCACGTTACGGACATTGTGAATCCATTGTTATACCATTCAGTTTGACGAACGCACCTGCTGCTTTAGTAGACTTGATAAGCTGTGTGTTTATTCCTCGCTAGGACAAGTTTGTGATTGTGCACCGATGACCACATATGCCAAATCATCTAAGTGTGGACATTGATTATCCGAGGTACAAGTTTCTTGAATATCTCGTTTTTGGTAATAGAGTATCCGCGAATCCTTCTAACATTGGGCCCATTATAGATTTGCTTTGTATATGAGATTCATGGTTTCTCGGGACTAATAGGTGAATACCATTACTTTGTTGGAAACGTTTCCCATTTGACAATTAACTTCATTGACTAAAATAGAGGTGAACTTTGTTGAGATGCTTTAGGTGAGAATGTGTTATACCAAAGTTGCAAAACTTATTTGACTTCGGCACCTGTTCTTGTGAGCATTGAGTGTGAGTTGATTGAACTATACCATATGCTTCCTAAACATGAATTGAACTACCCATGACTTAGGACTAGGAGACATCACATATGAGACATTTCTAACTCAAAGAGACCTTAATTATAACTGTAACTATAAATGTAACTTTGGATGACCTTGAGACAAGAGCGGACTATGACTTGAATTGCATTGCCACCTGAGCTAGGCTAATGTCGTGACCGAGGAGTATGACTATGACTTAACTTTCTTACCTATGCAAGAGTGGAAAATGTTGAGACTCGTGTGTACCCTAGTGTATTTTCCAGTGCAAGAGTGGAGAATACTGAGACATTGTGATGACTTTGAGAATTGTGGTTTGGAGACTTATGCCCAAATTTCCTTGTTTGACTTGAATGTGTTATCGAAAGTTTTGACTTGAAGTTGTTAGCAATCCAGAAACTCGATGATGTGACCATTTCCTTGACATACCGTATGATTAATGGAGACGTTGGACAGGATTGGAATTTTGGTGACATTAGAGGTTTGAGAATTCGAGACCGAGTGTCCGTTCCCGTTGCTTGCCGTGGATATGTGTTGAAAGAGTTCCGCCATTCCTGTTTTGCCGTACATCCGGGAGACACAAGATGTACTATGTTTTGCATCGCCAGTATTGGTGGAAAGTTTGATTTGCCAGCAGGTAAAGACCGACACCAGAGAATCACAGGTTTATTACAACTGTTTTTAACTTCCTGTTACAGTATTTCTAAGAACTTTGCGTAAGGACAACACTCTTTTAGATCCTTGTAGATCGTTTGGACCACATCTACACGTTCGTTACCGTTCAGAGTGACCGACATCGTAGTTTCCCTTAGTGTGATTCATGTTCGTACGATCGTGAGACGCCGTAGTGTATCAGTGTCGATGCATTTAACCGTGATACGAAGGTTGTGTTTCCTTCCTGGAAGAAATTACAGTAAGTATGGGGTATTCAGCTCCTTCTATTCTAATTGATTTTGGAAAACATGTTGAGAGTAGTGTTATGACACTTAGTAGTAATTGGGAAGAACAGTTTCTGTTAGCCGAGTTGCATCCAACATCAGTTATCAGATGGCACCGTTTGAGGCATTGTATGGCCATCCGTGTTGATCTCCTTTGTGTTGGGGTGAGGTAGGTGAGACTATCCTTCATGGTCCTAATATGATTAGAGAGACTTCAGAAAAGATTAAAGTAATTTGTGAGAAGTTGATTTCAGCTCAGAGTCGTCAGAAATCATATGCCAACCGTCATCGTCATTTGCCTGTGTTTGAGATTGCTGTCCTAAGTTACAGCATTTGATCAAGTGGTAAGTTAGTGCTACATTTGTTGAATCGTTTGAAATCCTTTAGAAGATGGCACAGTTATGTATTTGTCAGGCTCTTCTGCCTCAATCATTGAGAGTGCGCAATGTGTTTCATGTGTAGATACTCATAGAGATCCTGACCATCTCATGTGTTTGATTGGACCGTAGTGTCTCTTGGTGAAGACGTATAGTATAAAGAGAAGAACAACCCGTTCATACAATTGAGAAGAAAGACAGTGTGTTGTCCATCACGTTGGTAAGGATCCTTTGGCATCAACATAGTATCGCCGAGGTAAGAGTGAAACGTGGGAAAGTTACCCTCACTAATTTCCCGAGTAGTGTAAGCTTCTAGTTGATCGCCTTTCTTTTGCCTTGTTGGCTTAAGGTTTGAGCAAGCCGTTGCTCCCTTCTTGCGCTTAGTTGTTCTGAATTCCGGGACGGAATTCTTTTAAGGAGGGTAGATTGTCATAACTCAAAATTTTAATTAAGTGAAAAATCTTATTTAAATGCTGATGTGCGGGCCAGTTAATTATTTTGGGGCAGTATTTGAATTTATCTGAACTTATGTCACTATATTAATTTATTTATTTATTTATTTAATTTTCTTGGTTTATTTGGTCTTATTTTATTTTAATACAAGATTTTATTTATTATCTTGATGTTAAAGTGGGTACATATTTTAAATTGGGTGTGTAGAGGTAGACCACACATACACACACATATACTACATATATCTACAAGTATTTAAAATGCCAAACAAGACAAAACAATTTGTGGACCCCACCACCCCACTTAATGGCCAGCCACTTCTCTCTCTCCCTCTTGACTTTTCATATTTTTTTCCTTTCTTTTTCTCTCTTCTTCTTCCTCCTACTCTTTACATGAATGTGGGTATACAAACCCTCCATTACTCCTTCTTCTTCAAGCTCAAATAGGCCATTAAATAGGGATTTTCGTGAGTTTTACTATTTCACATTTTAGTCTTAGATTTTCAAGAGCTACCTAGGGGTACCTTCGAAATTCATTTTGGTGGCCTTTACCATAGTTTTTCCTAATTACATAGAGCTCCAAAACTTCTCTCCTTCAACCATGGAGTCCTATGGAAGAATTATTGCATGCAATGGGTTCTTGGACTTCTCTTCTCATATACTTGGAGTTATTGGAGCCTTTATGGATTTCCTTGCATATTGGGTGATTTTCATTTATTTTGGAAGAAGCTTCTTTGAGGTAGATTTATATTGGTGCTTTTCTATATGTTATGCTTGTCTACAATGCCTTGAGTTTATTTATATGTTAGGTTGTCTCCAAAGTTGTAATGTTAGGGGTATTTTGCCTAAATATGAATTTTATTCTTTGATTATGTAAGTTGAAAATTTGGGGTGTTAAATGTAATTAGAGTGATGATAGGAGAACAAATTGGATACATGCATCAAGTTTTTTTTTTTTTTTTTTTTTTAAAGTTGTAAATTTAGGATCTCTTGACTAATTGTGATTTGCATGTTTAAGTTGTGCTATCTATAAATTATGCTTATAAGGAAAGAAAATAAATGTTAGGAGGATAACATAGACACAAGCACTAGGTTTTTCCCAAAATTGTAAAATTTAGGATAAATTGCCTAAATGTGATTCATAAGCTTTGATGGTGTAAGTGTAATACCCCGTATTTTTTTTTATTTATTAAAATTACCAAAATTGAATTTTTGGCAAAACAATTTTTACCTGCATGTGTGTATCATCGCGTGAGCTCAACACACATGAGAATCCCTCATTAGAACGTTGGAAACCACTCAAATGAGTGGGCAGTAAGTGTATGTGTATTATATGTGCACTATGTGTTTAGTGCTCATGTGTATTTTATGTGCCCCATTATATGTTTAGTGCCCCATTATATGCTTAGTGCCCCATTATGTGTTTAGTGCTCAAGCCTTTATGATTATATATACTACACCTAGACCCCCCCTCAATCACTCAATCTCTACTGTCTCTCAACTCTCCACTATTTCTATCTCTCACGCAGAGACTCATACACCCCCACATATATTTACTTACACACACTGATTAATTCATACATAACCACATACATCATACATGGTTATGTAGATATATACATAGTTAATTAAGGAGATTCAATCATAGCTTGGCTTATCTCTTTGGGAATTCTCTACTATTCTCAATAAATTCATTTGGGTAAGCTTTTGTAAATTTATGATCTTAAATTCAATTTATATTTAAACTGTTAGTGTAGAGATGTACATATATATAGGTACATATATATATTTCATATGTATATTGTTAAGGGTCCAAAAATAGCGAACAGAAAAACAGTCATAGAAATTTGATTTCTTTATACCAAATGAAAGGTCTCGACCCCACGAGGCTCCCTTTTTAATTTCAAGAGCTAATTCTTAACGGTTGCGACGAACGGTCAAATTAAAGTTTTGTCATCGTTCGGTTTTTCATTAAAATCAAGAGCTGTGTTTTTACTCTTGAAAAACTGATTTCATATTTGAAATCTACGCGGAAAAAGGAAGAGATTCATATATTGAAAGTCTATTTTTGATTAAGTTTTCAAAATGGGTAAAAATCAACCTTTGATTTCTAAACAGGGAAAAATAAGGAAGAGGACATCACTGTGACATCTCGCGCGCGTGACCAAACTATTTTTAAAAAAAAAACTGTTTTTAAATTACCTCGTGGCCTTTCTGAACAAAATTCGCGCGAGTGGCCCGCGCGCGCGACCTCAGGCAGTTAATAAAAACTTCTGCTTTGTTGTACTTAAATCTGTTTTGAGCCAAGGGGCCTTGTACCCTATGCTTTAAGAGTTGTACCTCACTTTAATAGTAGTTGTACTTATGCTTAGAGGTGTTGTACCTCACTAATATACGCGCATTATTGTATATTGAGATTTGTAACAGATTGAGCAGTTCCAGTTTCTATTCTGATTTATTATTCAGTCTATCCTCGGTGAACGGTAGTTCCGTATAACCCTCAATAAAGTTGTATAACATGTTAATAGTGTACTTACATGTTTACTTGAGTTGCTATGCCTTATGTGTTTACCTGGATAATTTCAGCATGCCTTAATAATCTGTCTTATGAAATATTGAATATGTCTGAATGCTTAGAGCTCGCATATGTCATATCATTTCATAAGCATGAGCATGAACACGAAAATCACGAAAATGATTTTGGGATGAAAGACCTTAGAGGCTTTCAATTTTTAAAAAAAGGAAGACCGTAGAGGCTTCCAGGTTTTTAAAAGGGAAGACCTTAGAGGCTTCCATGCATAAAACCCACTAAGAGGGATTTTGTTTTGAAAAGTTAGAAATCCCGGATTTGTGGGTAGGCGTGTGAGATGGGTACCACTAGGAACTCGAATTTGCGGGATGTGCTGCAAGAAACCCCCGTAACGTTGAAGGCTAGGCCTCCGTGTAATTCGTAAGGCCCAAAGTCCCGCACGTTTGAGGCTAGGCCTACGTGGACGGGAAGCCCATGGTCCGGGTAATGATATTGACGATTGAGGGTGAGTGTTTAAAAAGGCATGAAAATGGTTTTCATGCATTGACATTGGCATTCATTACACTCATGCATGATATATAACAGATGTTATTGTACGGTTATATGACTATACGAGCCTTTGGCTTATGAACTATTAAACCTTCCTTTCAGGTGGTATAGATAAGAGCGAGGCCCCGAAATTTGACAATGCTTCCACTATAGTTTGAAGACCCCGTGTGTGGGGATTATCTTTTATTTAATGTAATAAAATTATGTTTTCAAAGGATATGTTATGTTTATTTGGACAAAGGTTAGTCCACCCGCTTTTAAATAAAAGGTTAGCTAAACTCTGATTTTCCGCTGCTTATATTGAAAACGTTTCATTTCAAGAAAAGAATGTTTCATTTGAAAACCAGATTTAAATTTTATAAATGTTTTCCAAATGATGAATTTATATTATTCAGGTAACCCTCGGAGTCTAGGACTCGGGGAGTTCCCGATTAGTCTCAAAGCCTACTATTATTGCTGTTATTGTTGTACTTCCGCCGGTTGACACCCCGTCGCCGGGAACCGTGGCGGGGCGGGGCGTCACAGAATGGTATCAAAGCATAACCGGGTCGAATACTTTGGACGCCGTGTTATGTGCTCACATGTTTAGTTTTGATTGTCATGTTAGACATGATTAGTGGATAAACGACATATGATTGATATGTGTTAACTTGTTACTTGGTAACTTGAGATGTTAACTACTTACTTGACATTTACGTGTATTGTCGATTACACTTCATGATTAGATCATGTTGTGTGATTCGTTTACTCGATTCAATCTTATTATAGTTATGCCGCCACGTCGTGAGAATCCCAGTATTGAACTAGAGGCTAACGAGTAGATATCGGCTGCGTCGGTACCAGTTAGAGGCCGAGGTCGAGGTCGTGCTCGAGGACGTGGTCCAGGTAGAGGCCGTGGTCAAGGTCAAAGCCGTGGTCGAGGTCGTGGTCGTGGTCGAGGTCACGCGCATGATGTTGCATTTGAGTCTGAAGCTTCCACAGGACCGGTTGATATTCCTGATGGACCGCAAGGATTGCAGAATGTTGTTGATGTAATTGCAAGGGCAGTTAGAGATGCTATGCCGCCTCCTCCCCCTCGTACTCCGAGAGGTGAGACAAATCCCGCTAGAGCTCGGGAGCGGTTGATTACCAAAGATTTCGATGCTAGGAAGCCACCACAGTTCTCTGGTAGCTCTGACCCGATGGCTGCAGAGGATTGGCTTCAGCATATCACAAAGATATTCGAATTTATTGATCTTCATGAGGATGCTCTCCGCATCAAGTTGGCTACATACTTATTTTCTGGAGAAGCTACCCATTGGTGGGATTGCACCATGAGTGTTCATCCACTTGCTGGCATGACTTGGAAGTCATTTAAGAGTCTTTTCCTCGATAACTACTTCCCAGAAGTACAGAGGGACGCAAAGAGGGCTGAATTCTTTACCCTTCAGCAGGGGGAAATGTCAGTGACAGAATATGCTACTATGTTTTCCACCTTGGCTCGTTTTGCTCAAGAGCAGTTGGTCAGTGATCATTTTAAGGCTACACGTTTTGCCTCTGGTCTTCGACCCTACATTTGGAAAAGTCTGGCTAGCACGCCTATCACCACTTATGATGATACTTTGACAAGGGCGTTGGGTGTTGAAAGTGTAGATTTAGATCTAAAAAGGGCCAGGGAGATGGTTACTCCAGCCAAGAGCACTGGTCAGTTTAAGAAGGCCAAGACAGAGACTAGGTCTCAATTGAAGTCCCAACCTCCACAACAACAGCAGCAACGAGCCCATTCACAACAAAGATCTTCTTATCGAAGTTCTCAACAATTGGGGTTACAGCGAGGTGTGAATACTGCTGGGGAGAAAGTTTGTCTCCGATGTGGTGATCTAAATCATTTTATCAAGTTTTGACCTCAACCACCACCCAAGAAATCTCAGTCGATCGGTTCAACACCATACTATCCACCATCTCAGGCAGTATCCGCTCAAAGCGTGAAACCCTACCAGAACAGAGGGAACCAGGGTAATTATCAGAGGACAGATAACCGTGGTGGCATTCAGCCACAACAACACCAAGAACCTCAAGGAAGGAATTTTGCTCTCCCTATGTTATCTACTGGGAATGCCGGACCTTCTGTGATCCGAGGTATCGTCCCATTGTTTAACTCTTGGGCATCTATATTGTTTGACACTGGTGCATCACACTCATTCATCTCATCAGCATTCACATCAGTATTGGGGTTAGAGATAGAATGCTTGGAGCATGTCTTATCTGTTGATACTCCAGTTGGAGGTGTTATTCATTTGAATTATGTTTGCCGTAGTTGTATGCTTTTGATAGCAGACCAGCAATTGAGTGTCGATTTGATTGTTATGCCGAATCTAGGATTCGATGTCATCCTTGGGATGGACTGGTTGGTCGAGTATCGAGCTTTCATAGATTGTTTTAAGCGTCGGGTTACTCTTTTCACTCCTGAGGGAGACAGTTGTAGAATCGAGGGCGATCAATTGGATTTGCCGCTACCCTCGTTGTTTTCACGGAGTAGTTTATATTCTTCTCTTGGAACTCTGGCTAGTTTATTGGCCATGGAGAGGGGCACTCCTCTTGTGGAATTGCCACCCATTGTTTGTGAATTTCCTGATGTCTTTCCAGAAGACTTATCCGAATTGCCACCTGTTCGTGCTATCGATTTTGCAATCAATCTTGTGCCAGGCACTTCGCCTATTTCTATTCCGCCATATCGTATGGCACCAGCAGAATTGAAGGAGTTGAAGATTCAGTTGGAAGATCTCCAGAGTAAGGGGCCCGAGTGTATCCCCGTGGGGAGCTCCTGTTCTCTTTGTTAAAAAGAAGGATGGAGCGTTGAGATTGTGTATCGATTATCGAAAACTCAATCATGTGACAATCAAGAATAAATATCCACTTCCTAGAATCGATGATTTGTTTGATCAACTCAAAGGTTCCACTTGTTTCTCCAAGATTGATCTGAGATCGGGTTATCATCAACTCCGTATTCGGGAGTCAGACATCTCGAAGACAGCTTTTAGGTCCCGGTATGGACATTTTGAGTTTATGGTTATGCCATTCGGATTGACCAATGCTCCAGCAGCATTCATGGATCTTATGCAACGAGTATTTCACAATTATTTGGATAAGTTTGTGATTGTATTTATTGATGATATTCTCATCTACTCTTCCTCTAAGGAACTTCATGAAGAACACTTGAGGATTGTCCTACAAGTATTGCGTACTCACAGATTGTTCGGTAAATTATCTAAATGTGATTTTTGGTTGACAGAAGTGAAATTTTTGGGACACGTTGTCTCGAGAGATGGAGTGTCAGTTGATTCATCAAAGATTGAATCTGTTATGGATTGGCAGCCACCTAAGAACGTATTTGAGGTACGTAGTTTCTTGGGTTTAGCAGGCTATTACCGTCGCTTTGTAAAGGACTTTTCTCGTATTGCTTCACCTTTGACTAAGCTGACACGAAAAGGGGTGAAATTCATTTGGACTGAGGAGTGCGAGAAAGCTTTTCAACTTTTAAAGACTCGATTGACTTCTGCACCGATTTTGATTATTCCGGAGCGTGGTGTTGACTACGCAGTTTATTGTGATGCTTCACTTCTTGGTTTGGGGTGTGTACTTATGCAAGAAGGAAAGGTTGTTGCCTATGGTTCGTGCCAGTTGAAGCCTCATGAGCAGAATTATCCAACTCATGATTTAGAGCTTGCTGCCGTTGTGTTTGCCTTAAAGTCATGGCGTCATTACTTATGTAGGGAACGATTTGATGTCTTTTCAGACCACAAGAGCTTGAAGTACATCTTTACTCAACGCGATTTGAATCTTCGACAACGTCGATGGATGGAGTACTTAGAAGATTATGATTTTAAACTACAGTATCATCCAGGGAAGGCAAATGTAGTGGCCGATGCGCTGAGTCGCAAGTCACGAGGTTCATTGGCTTGTCTGGCCATTCAGGAATGGAACATGCTCGATCAGATTGGGGAGTTTGAGGTAGAACTTGACGACTCTGATGATCGTACTTCATTATATTCTGTTATGACTCAACCGTCGATCATCCAACAAGTGAAAGATGAGCAACAATCTGATCCTGTAGCATCTACTTTTCGTATGCGAATTCTTCGAGGTGATGTTATAGAAGGTTGGACTTTTGACTCCGAGCGTGGGTTGAAGTTCAAAGACCGTTTGTTTGTACCATTGGCAGTTCATGAACAAGTGATGAAGGAATTCCATCATTCACGATTAGCGGTGCATCCGGGAGGTAACAAGATGTACCATAATCTGCGACGTCAGTTTTGGTGGAAGGGCATGAAGCGCGATGTCGCTAAGTTTGTATCTCATTGTTTGACTTGTCAACAAGTGAAAGCCGAACATCAGAGACCTGCAGGGTTATTACAACCATTACCAGTTTCAGAGTGGAAGTGGGAGCACGTGACAATGGATTTTGTGACAGCACTTCCTAGGTCACCACGCGGTCATGATGCTATTTGGGTCATTGTTGATCGTTTGACAAAGTCTGCACATTTTCTGGGAATGCGTTTGACCGATTCGGTTGATGTCCTTAGCCGCTTGTATATTCGAGAAATCATTCGATTACATGGAGTCCCTGTTTCGATTGTGTCGGATCGAGATCCGCGGTTTACTTCCTTGTTTTGGGAAGGTCTCCAAAAATCTTTGGGAACAGAATTGAAATTTAGTACGGCTTTTCATCCTCAGACGGATGGTCAGTCAGAACGTACTATACAGACCTTGGAAGATATGTTACGAGCTTGTGTTATGGACTTCAAAGGTAGTTGGGAAGACCACCTACCATTGATCGAGTTTGGGTATAACAATAGTTATCAAGCGAGTATTCAGATGGCACCGTTTGAGGCCCTTTATGGACGACCGTGTCGTTCTCCCGTATATTGGACAGAAGTTGGAGAAGCGTCTCTGTTAGGACCAGATCTAGTAAGGGAAACTACTGAAAAGATAAAACTAATTCGTGCGAGGATACTTACGGCTCAGAGTCGACAGAAAAGTTATGCTGATAAAAAGAGAAGACCTTTGTCCTTTGAAGTTGGAGATCATGTGTTTCTCAAAGTTTCACCTCGTCGTGGTGTGCTTCGTTTTGGACAGGATAAGAAGCTTTCACCTCGTTTCATTGGACCTTTCCAGATTTTAGAACGTGTGGGTGAACTCGCCTATCGGTTGGGTTTGCCTCCGCAGTTGGAGAAAGTTCATAATGTATTTCATATCTCAATGCTTCGAAAGTATGAACCTGATCCGTCTCATGTTTTAGATTGGACTAATTTACCATTGGAGCAAGATGCGTCTTACGAGGAACAACCCGTTCAGATCCTGGAAACTAAGGAGCATGTGCTTCGTGGTAGGACTATTCGTTTGGTTCAAGTACTGTGGCGTCACCATAGTACTAAGGAGACTACTTGGGAGAATGAGAAGGAGATGCGCGATCGATATCCGCAATTATTTGCTTCTTGAGTTATTTGTTTTCTGTGATAATGATTATCGGTGTGCGAATTTCGCGGACGAAATTTCTTTTATGGTGGGTAGGATGTAATACCCCGTATTTTTTTTTATTTATTAAAATTACCAAAATTGAATTTTTGGCTAAACAATTTTTACCTGCATGTGTGTATCATCGCGTGAGCTCAACACACATGAGAATCCCTCATTAGAACATTGGAAACCACTCAAATGAGTGGGCAGTAAGTGCATGTGTATTATATGTGCACTATGTGTTTAGTGCTCATGTGTATTATATGTGCCCCATTATATGTTTAGTGCCCCATTATATGCTTAGTGCCCCATTATGTGTTTAGTGCTCAAGCCTTTATGATTATATATACTACACCTAAACCCCCCCTCAATCACTCAATCTCTACTGTCTCTCAACTCTCCACTATTTCTATCTCTCACGCAGAGACTCATACACCCCACATATATTTACTTACACACACTGATTAATTCATACATAACCACATACATCATACATGGTTATGTAGATATATACATAGTTAATTAAGGAGATTCAATCATAGCTTGGCTTATCTCTTTGGAAATTCTCTACTATTCTCAATAAATTCATTTGGGTAAGCTTCTGTAAATTTATGATCTTAAATTCAATTTATATTTAAACTGTTAGTGTAGAGATGTACATATATATAGGTACATATATATATTTCATATGTATATTGTTAAGGGTTCAAAAATAGCGAACAGAAAAACAGTCATAGAAATTTGATTTCTTTATACCAAATGAAAGGTCTCGACCCCACGAGGCTCCCTTTTTAATTTCAAGAGCTAATTCTTAACGGTTGCGACGAACGGTCAAATTAAAGTTTTGTCATCGTTTGGTTTTTCATTAAAATCAAGAGCTATGTTTTTACTCTTGAAAAACTGATTTCATATTTGAAATCTACGCGGAAAAAGGAAGAGATTCATATATTGAAAGTCTATTTTTGATTAAGTTTTCAAAATGGGTAAAAATCAACCTTTGATTTCTAAACAGGGAAAATTAAGGAAGAGGACATCACTGTGACATCTCGCGCGCGTGACCAAACTATTTTAAAAAAAAAAAAAAAAAAACTGTTTTTAAATTACCTCGTGGCCTTTCTGAACAAAATTCGCGCGAGTGGCCCGCGCGCGCGACCTCAGGCAGTTAATAAAAACTTCTGCTTTGTTGTACTTAAATCTGTTTTGAGCCAAGGGGCCTTGTACCCTATGCTTTAAGAGTTGTACCTCACTTTAATAGTAGTTGTACTTATGCTTAGAGGTGTTGTACCTCACTAATATACGCGCATTATTGTATATTGAGATTTGTAACAGATTGAGCAGTTCCAGTTTCTATTCTGATTTATTATTCAGTCTATCCTCGGTGAACGGTAGTTCCGTATAACCCTCAATAAAGTTGTATAACATGTTAATAGTGTACTTACATGTTTACTTGAGTTGCTATGCCTTATGTGTTTACCTGGATAATTTCAGCATGTCTATTGTGTTGTTTTTAATTGATAGCATGCCTTAATAATCTGTCTTATGAAATATTGAATATGTCTGAATGCTTAGAGCTCGCATATGTCATATCATTTCATAAGCATGAGCATGAACACGAAAATCACGAAAATGATTTTGGGATGAAAGACCTTAGAGGCTTTCAATTTTTAAAAAAAGGAAGACCGTAGAGGCTTCCAGGTTTTTAAAAGGGAAGACCTTAGAGGCTTCCATGCATAAAACCCTCTAAGAGGGATTTTGTTTTGAAAAGTTAGAAATCCCGGATTTTTTGGGTAGGCGTGTGAGATGGGTACCACTAGGAACTCGAATTTGCGGGATGTGCTGCAAGAAACCCCCGTAACGTTGAAGGCTAGGCCTCCGTGTAATTCGTAAGGCCCAAAGTCCCGCACGTTTGAGGCTAGGCCTACGTGGACGGGAAGCCCATGGTCCGGGTAATGATATTGACGATTGAGGGTGAGTGTTTAAAAAGGCATAAAAATGGTTTTCATGCATTGACATTGGCATTCATTACACTCATGCATGATATATAACAGATGTTATTGTGCGGTTATATGACTATACGAGCCTTTGGCTTATGAACTATTAAACTTTCCTTTCAGGTGGTATAGATAAGAGCGAGGCCCCGAAATTTGACAATGCTTCCACTATAGTTTGAAGACCCCGTGTGTGGGGATTATCTTTTATTTAATGTAATAAAATTATGTTTTCAAAGGATATGTTATGTTTATTTGGACACAGGTTAGTCCACCCGCTTTTAAATAAAAGGTTAGCTAAACTCTGATTTTCCGCTGCTTATATTGAAAACGTTTCGTTTCAAGAAAATAATGTTTCATATGAAAACCAGATTTAAATTTTATAAATGTTTTCCAAATGATGAATTTATATTATTCAGGTAACCCTCGGAGTCTAGGACTCGGGGAGTTCCCGATTAGTCTCAAAGCCTACTATTATTACTGTTATTGTTGTACTTCCGCCGGTTGACACCCCGTCGCCGGGAACCGTGGCGGGGCGGGGCGTCACAGTAAGAATATATTATGTGTTGTTAAATGTGCCTAGGATGCCCCCCTTGGTATGTAAGAACATACTAGGACATTGGTTTGGAATCTCTTGTTAGGAATGTTAAATTATGAAATTTAATTAGATTCTTTGAAGCTCTTGATATAATGTTTAATAGACTAGAATTGTTGCCTAATATATTATGGTGAATCATCCTTAATGTCATTGTTAAGCATCATGTGCATTGAGGCCTAATCGGCAAGCATTCATGTATCACGACATAAATGTTTTATTTGAAAAAGAGAGAAAAACCCCATGTGTGGGAATTTGATTTAAGAAATCCGGACGTGGGTTGTGATGTGAGACAGGGAGAATGACCCTTAGAAACATTCAAACTCCAAACTATATTCGGGTAGCTCCCGGAAGTTGGTATGCTACACTCCATGCGTGGGTGGCTCATGGTCCGGTAACGAGAGAGATGTGCATTTGTCACGCATAGCCTTGCGACTTTAAACATTTCATGGTAGCCATGGTGGCGATTCATTGCACCTCATTTCATTTTAGTCATGGATAGCATATAGATTTGTTACAATGTTGTCTACGAGCCGTCGTTCTCATAAAAACGACAAAATATTTTTCAGGTGAACTTGATAAGGGCAAAAAGGGCACATGTGACCGACGCATAGACGTTGGTGTATTTTGTTCCATTTTAAGAACTCGTGTCTACATATGTAAATAAATAGTTCCCATGTAAATTTTAGTCTTTGAGAAGTTTGTAATAGTTGGAGCTCTTCAAGAAAATTTTTGTAATACTCTTATTAAACTTCTAAAGTTTGGATTCAATAATTTTGTCATCGGAAGTCTTGTTGTAAGTTTGATGGACAAGTGTTAGTCCTTTTATTTATGTTATGTAACTATGTTTCCAAGACCGTAGCATTTCTTTTAAAGTTTTTATGTATATGTGTTGATTTGAATCCTTGCCGGATTCGTTTATGTTTGATTTTGTACTTGCTGGACTCATTGTAATTGTATGGAATCCTTGCCGGATTCGTTTATGTTTGGTTTGTCCCTACCGGACTCATTGTATTTGTATGAAATCCTTGTCGGATTTGTCCCTTTTGTATTTAAAGGAAATGTTTTAAAATCTCTCTCCCCCAATCTCTCCCTCTCCCATTCTTCCTCTCTTCATCTCTTTTATTCCTCGTTTTTATTAAATCTCGAATACATGAAGTTCCATTTGGTCTAGACACGTGTCATATGTTATTTAGGACTTGTTTAGTCTTGTACCAATGTTTAAACTTGAAAATTTGGCATAGTTGGTAATGTTTCAAAATGTTGTCAAAAGTTGCTGTCATAGAAAAACTGCTACTGTTTTTTTTATTTTATGCCCAAATGGTGCAGAATTGGAAAAAATGTTATTAGACGAAAGTTGTGCAGAATCGAATTTTACATGGACTTATGCGAAGAGAATGTGAAAATTTTAAAGATACAGCTACTTATAGATGTTTTAAAATTCAGCAACTGTCAAAAATGCCCTTCTTCAAAATTATTGTATTTTCCTTTCTCCCCTTGAGCTAGTGCTTCCCCGGAGAGTCTTTTAATGTGATTTTCAAATGCTTTCATCTTCGTTGGATTCATTAACATGTAAGTCCAGTTTGGATTTATGTATTAATGAGTCATTCTTGTAGGAATCCCCGTGGGATCCTAATGTCGCTTCCGCATTTGTGATTGGATTTTTAATTCTTTTCTCTCTATCTTTTTCTCTTTCCTCGCGCTTCGGTTTCCGGGGCGTGACACCTATTCAAAGGAATGATTGTGGACTTGAGACCAAGTCTTTATTGCATGGAAAATTAACTACTGCTTGATTATGTGGTATGTGTATGCTATTGCTCAAGTTACCACACATTGCATGGTTGGTCCGTAACAAGATGGTGGCAGGAAGGAGATAGAAAGTTGGAGAGAGAAAAGAGAGATGGTGGTAGGGAGGAAGAGGAGGAAGAGGGGAGGAGAGAGAGAGAGAGATAGAGAAAGAGAGAGAAAGAGAGATGGTGGTAGTGGTGGTCCCCCAGGGTTCTAGGGGGCAATTTTATCTTTTACAATAAAATTTGAAATTTTAGAGGACTTTAGGAGGGAAAGTTAAAATTTAGGGGACTTTAGGAGGGAAAGTGTTTTAGAGTGTCTTTGAGTGATTTTGTCATAACTTGAAATTTTAATTAAGGGTAAAAATGTAATTAAATGACTATGTGCAAGCTTGTTAATTATTTTGGGGCAGTATTTAAATTTGTCTTAACTTGTGTCACTATATTTATTTATTTATTTTCTTTTTTTATTGGGTTCTATTTTATTTTATTATATATATATATATGTATATTTTTTTATTAATTTTGTGTTAATTTGGGTACATGTTTTAATTTGGATGTGTAACATTAGACCACACATGTAATAACCTGCATTTTTCCTGCATTATTATATTTAAAAATTGCATTATTATATTTAAAATTAAATATACATTGTCTGTTTATATTCTAATTTCAATTCTTATGTGAAAAATTTATTTCTTGACTAATCTCATAATTGAAATTACTTTAGGGGTCAAAATGCAATTTTCATAAAAACTGGCAATACCTGTGTTAAATTTCAAATCTGTATTTCAAAACGGTGGAATTATTTCTTTTAAAACTCAAACTGTATTTTTGTAAAATCAGAAACCTATTTCTAACATTAAAATGAATTTTCTGTATTTTTGTGATAAACACCGTGTCACGAAAATACCAGTTTAGGTTTAAAACTGTCCGCGCAGTGTTAAACTTCCACAGAATTTTGGGAGTAACTGATTGGACAAATTTCTTTATACCCAATTATTATTGCTGAAGTTTTCCCTTAGACCTTGTTTGGTAAATGCTTGTAGTATGTGTGTTGTCCTAATGCCATAAGCTTGATTCCCAAACACACCTTGAGCCACACCAACTCCACCTACCCTTTCAATTATCAATGGAGCATTATGAATTGTAGTGTATATTTACACATCATTGCTGCACTTTCCTTCTAATTAATGGAGGATAGTGGGTAATGAGTGGGAGGTTAGGCCAATGTTCCTAAGTAGGAGTTTTGAGTATTTATACACCCAATCACACTACACATTCTGCACTTCCATCACAGAGAAATTCAGTATACACAGAGAGATAAGAGAGTGCAGAGAGTTCTTCAAATTTGGTAGAGAGAGAGAAGAGCTCAATCCACCATAGCCAAAGCTTGAAATTGGAAATTCGTAATTGTATTTCTTTCTCAACAACTTCTTCAATCTACATCACGGTGAGTATTACTAACTCACTCAAAATGTAACTCATTCCTTATTTACTGATTTAGGTAGTTAATTTTAACAGTAGCAGAATTTTGTTTTCAGATTTTTGTTAGGAAAACGAAGGAAATTTAAGATTCTGCCCGCATTGTCCCAAGCAAAACTCGATTCTGCACACTTTTCATCTAATGCAATTTTCTCAGATTCTGCACCGTTTGGGCAGAAAATGAGGATTACAGTAGCAGAGAAAATATATTAGAAATTAAATCTAATATTTTCTCTTTTAATTTTAACAGTAGCAGAATTTTGTTTTCAGATTTTTGTTAGGAAAACGAAGGAAATTTAAGATTCTGCCCGCGCAGTCCCAAGCAAAACTCGATTCTGCACACTTTTCGTCTAATACAATTTTCTCAGATTCTGCACCGTTTGGGCAGAAAACGAGGATTACAGTAGCAGATTGTTAATTTTTGTATGAAAGCTTGAAGCTCAAAAATAGTAATTTTTCAAACTTAACTAAAATCAATTCCGTGAATTGGGAATGAAAGATCTAAGTCCCAATAAGTTGTGGTTCGAATACTACGGCTTAATTCATCCGTATCGCGACGTACCGTTGATTTAAAGTTTTGTCACCTCTCGGTTTTACGTGAAATCCGAGAGCTACGATTGACATTTTTCAGCACTGACGACTTTTAGTAAAACGGCCATAACTTCCTCTAGGAAACTCGAAAACGCGCACGGTTTGAAGCGTTGGAAACTAGACTCAAAGAGCTTTCTGTTGGTATGTAATTCATGTATACAAATTATAACTCATTTTTGATGGCATTACTTCAAAGTAGACCCACTTGTGTTTCTAATAGTGATAAAAGCATGTTAAAGCATTCTTTCATAAATTCACCGGTTGTTTAATATAAGATTTGATTTCTTCTCGTATATCCATGGTTATCGTTCCCAGTACTTTATATTTCTGTATTAAGTCACATATCATTCATGTGGAGTCAGTTGTACATGCATGGTGAGTGTTGGTAGTGTGTAAAAGAGTAATGGTAGTGTGGAAAAGAGTAATGATAGTGTGGAAAGAGTATGAGTTTGAGTTGTGGTCGTGGTTGTGGTTGTGGTTGTGGTTGTGGTTGAAAATGTGGAAGAGGGTGTCTTTGAAATGCGAAGGTGGCAAATATGGACACTCCCTGACGCCCATGGAAGCGTTAAAGTGTGTGACGCCGAACTTGGACACTCACTGGCACCCATGGAAGTGCTAAAGTGTGGCCTACGGACACTCCCTGATAACTCGAGTCTGGATACTGTGTGAGGGGTTGCCCCGGTATTTGCATGGCGGTTAGGGTATTCAAAGTGTGAGGCATTGGACACTCCCTGGTACCCCGGACCAAAGTGTGAGGCAAACTGGACACTCCCTGGCGCCCCGTTGCTAAAGTGTGGCTATCTTAGTGTTTCAAAGATACCAGGAGTAGGATAGAGGGTTGTTGGGTTTTGTCGAGAGAAAAGAGTCGGTCAGATGAGATGGTGCATCGTTCTCATACACGGTCACATATGTGTGAATTTATCTTTTAAATAATGTTGTGGTTATTTTCTAAAAGAGCTCTTTATCTTAAATATAAACTTGTGGTTTTTAAATGGAAATGGGAAAAAGGTAAATGAGTATGTTTTACATTCAAAGCTATGTTTTTAATACTCACCAGCTTCTTGAAGCTGACGGCGTTGATGCGTCCTGGACATTCGTGTTCAGGCTTTGCAGGTTATAATCAGGAAGAACCTTATGACTATGCTAATTGAGATCAACTGCTGAGAAGAGAATTTACTTTTACATGCTTTATGTTTATGTGCTTTAAGATATGATTTGGTTTTGTAATAAGGATGACTGTAATAGACTTTAAGTTATTGTTTTATTTCAAGGCGGTCTGTGCCTTAGTTAACCCCGTACCATAGGATGTAATAAGTTAGAAAAATTTTTATAAGCCCTGATTGCCCTACTCTGATTAATAGTTTTTATGTTGTTCGACGTTTTGGGACGGAATCGATCCTTCAAACTGTCGCGACCTACGGGTCCATAAAGGAAATTAAACGCTTTCCATATTTATGCTACGTCGGGGCGTGACAACACACACACACACATGCTACATATCACTACAAGCATTTAAAATGCAAAGATCAAAGAAAAAAAAATGGGTGGACCCCACGCACTTAAATGGCCAGCCATCCCATCTCTTCCTCTTCACTTTTATTTTTTTTCCTTTTTTTCTCTCTCTCTCTCTCTTCTTCTCCACCTTCTCTCTACATCTCTTTTGGGTATACAAACCTCCATAGCCCTTATTCTTCAAGCTTCAAATAGACTACCGAGGAGTGATTTTCATGAGATTTATTATTTCACAAAATAGTCTTAGATTTTCGAGAGCTTTCTAGTGATACCAACGAAATTCACTTTGGTGGCCATTAGCATGGCTTACCCAAAATTGCATAGAGCTTCCAAATCTCTCATCTACAACCATGGAGTCCTATTGAAGAATTACTACATGCAGTGAGTTCTTGGGCTTCCTAGGACCTCTCTTTTCATATTCTTGGAGCCCTTTGGAGTCCTTTGGGTTCTTTCTCAAATTTTAGGTGATTTCCATTTATTTTGGAAAACCTACATTGAGGTAGATTTACATTGTTGCTTTTCTATATGTTATGCTTGTCTAAGATGTCTTGAGTTTATTTATATGTTAGGAGAGGACTTAGACATATGTATTAGGACTTGTCTCCAAAGTTGTAATATTAGGGGTATTTTGCCTAAATATGAATTATATGCCTTGATTGTGTAAGTTGTAAATTTGGGGTGTTAAATGTAATTAGAATGATGATAGGAGAACAATCTGGATACATGCACTAAGTTTCTCCCAAAGTTGTAAATTTAGGATCTCTTGACTAATTGTGATTTGCATGTTTAAATTGTGCTAACTATAAATTGTGCATAAAGAAATAAAAAAGGGTTAGGAGGATAACTTAGACACAAGCACTAGATTTTTCCCAAAATTGTAAACTTTAGGGTAAATTGCCTAAATGTGATTCATAAGCTTTGATGGTGTAGAGATATATTATGTGGTACTAGAGGTGCCTAGAATGCTCCTTTGTATGTAAAAACATGCTAGGACATTGGTTTGGAAATTCTTGTTAGGAATGTTAAATTATGAAATTTAATTACATTCTTTGAAGTTCTTGATATCATGTCTAATGGACTAGTATTATTGTTTAAATTATTGTAGTGGATCATCCTTAATGGCATTGTTAATATCATATGCATTGAGGCCTAATCGGCAAGCATTACATTATCACGACATAAACGTTTTGCTTTGAAAAGAGAAAAACCCCATGCAAGGGAATTTTATTTAAGAAATCCGGACATGGGTTGTGATGTGAGACAGAGAGAATGACCCTTATAAACATTCAAACTCCAGCTATATTCGGTTGGCTCCCGGAAGTTAGTATGCTACACTCCATGCGTGGGTGGCTGATGGTCCGGTAATGAGAGAGGTGTGCACATATCACGCATAGCCTTGCGGCTTTAATCATTTCATTGTAGCCATGGTGGCGATCCATTGCACCTCATTTCATTTTAGTCATGGATAGCATATAGACTTGTTACAATGTTTTCTACGAGCCGTCGTTCTCATAAAAATGACAAAACATTTTTCAGGTGAGCTTAATAAGGGCAAATGACACATGTGAACCGACACGTAGACCTTGAGATATTTTTGCTCTATTTTGAAGACTCATGCATAGTTATGAATATGGATGATTCTCTTATGAATTTTAGCTAGTTGGGGAAGTTTGTAATAGTTTAGTCCTCTAAAAGAAAATGGTTGTATTAATTTTATTACAAAACTTCTTGAGTTTGGACTTCCATATTTTTGTCATTTGGGAAGCCTTATTGTAATTTGGCGGACAAGTGTTAGTCCATACTTTTCAAGTTTGTTGGATTAGTCGTCTTATGTAATTATGTTTCCGAGATTGTTGTATCTCTTTTAAAATCTTATGCTTGTGTGTTGACTTGAAGCCTTGCCGGCTCTCTTGTAGTGTTGTGGACCCTTATCGGATTCGTTATAGTCTTTTGTCCTTGTGCCTCCATATACCATGTTTAGTTCATGATGAAAGCCTTGCTGGATTAGTTCTTTTGCTTTCAAAGGAAATGTTTTAAAACTTCTCTCTCCCATTCTTCCTCTCTTTATCTCTTTCACTCCTCGATTTTGATAAATTTCAAGTGCACGAAGTTTTGATTGCTCTAGACTCGTGTTGTATGTTGTTTAGGACTTGTTTAGTCATATATTAATGTTTAAACTTGAGGATTTAGCACAGTTGGGGACATTCCAAAATGCTGTCAATTTGCTGTCAAAAAGGTAAAAACTGCTACTGTTATTTCAGTTTTCTGCCCAGATGGTGTGGAATTGGGAAAAATGCTATTTGACGAAATTTGTGCAGAATCGAATTTTACATGGACTAAATTGGACAGAATATGAAAATTTCAAAGACAGAGCCACTTACGGATGTTTTAAAATTCAGCAGCTATCCACAAAAAAAAAAAAAAAACAAATACAAAAAATGATCTTTTAGTAAATTTATTGTATCCCTTGAACTAGCACTTGCTCGATAAGTCTTTTAAACCAAAATTTCAAAAGCCTTCACCTTTGTATGACTCGTTGACATGTAAGTCCATCTTGGCTTATGGGTTAGTAAGCCTTCTTTGTAGGAATCCCTGTGGATTTCTAAAGTTGCTTCCGCAATTGTGTTTGGGTTTTATTTCTTTTCTCTCTATCTTTTCTTTTTCCTCGCGCTTCGGTTTTCGGGGCGTGACAGGTTTTTTGTTTATAGCTTATCCTTTAGTCCAAATTGACTCCATCTTAGGGACCTTAGACTAAGTAGCCCTAAAAAAAATTCATTAAATGGTGGGTGTATAAAGCAAAGTAGGTAGGTGTGAATATAATTACCCTTGTTCTTTTTATTCATGATAAATAAAATACAGATTCACAATAGTAAGGCTTAGTTTGGCCCCCACGTGGCTTTTTAAAAGGAGCTTATGAAATTTATTACTATATTGTTTGATAATTTGACACATTACTCTTCAAAAAGACATCATGAAACCAAAAAGCAACCTTGAGCTTTTAAAAGCTCCATTATAGAGCTTTTAAAAGCTCCCTCAAAAAAGCCCTAGTTACCAAATGAATTAACATGAAATTGTACTTTAAAAAAGGAGAAGCACCAAAATAGGAGCCAAACTAAGCCTAAGAATTGTTAGTCATGCTATTTAGGGAAGTAGAAGAAAATGTCCATTTTGCAGCCAATGCTACATTCTAGTATGATTAATTTGAATCTACAGGACTTTCGAGTAGAATTGAATGATATATTCCCATATGCTACAATTTTTTTTTCTTCAGAAATTGGTAAATGTATAAGAAAAGAAGGCAATAATAAATGTACAAGAGGCATATAGCAGAAATTATATGGAATACAAAGGAAACAAACATGGAATGGAACAATTTCTAAGATGGGTCAAAGAACCTACTACCATCCCACCTAAGCCTCTCAAATTAAAAAAGAAACTAGCACAGCAAGCAAAAAACAAAAACAAAAACATCAAAAGGAGGCAGTCATCCTTAGTTCCATGCCTTCAGAAGCATATCACCCTCGGATTCCCTTGTGATATACTAACTCTGATCTTTAATCTAATCTAGATGCACATGTAGGCATCAGGGCTAGCCTCGAGTAATTAGAGGCTCGGGACGAACGATTAAAAGGGAGGTCCTTATACAGGGATTTGGGGACAACGCCCTCGAGATAATTTTTTTGGAGTCTACTATAACATGAGTCTATTTATGAAACTTAAACATTGTATAGTGTCTTTTAAAATCCTAGAAGGGCTTATTTCTAAAACTCAAAAAATTTACTTAAAGTGTAAATTTTAATATTCTAGGGGTCTTCGCTTTTGAGTTATATATACACGTATATCAATATATATGTAGTTGATGGCACTAAATTGGGCCTTGGGGGAAGCCTAAATGTAAAATATTAAAAAATCTCAAAGTAAAAATGTAATTATAAAAATTTCATGTGGGCCCTTAAAATTTTATGAACTTTGGTGTCCAGAACGGTTCATCCCCCCCCCCCCTTCTTTGGGGCGGCCATGGTAGGCATCCATATACCATACACTTCGTTAGCAAAAATAAACTGTAGCTAGGGCATTCCTGTGAATTCATGCTTTGCTGGTATTAAAAATAAGGGCTAATTACATTTTACCCTTTGTGGTTAGGCTCAATTGCACTTTACCCCCTGTGTTCAAAATTTGGACTAAAGTAAAACTACTAAGATTTCCCCTCAAAATTGATGAAAATTTTAAAATTGGCCAAAAATATTAACATTTATCCCCCCTTTGTGAGGTTAATTTTGAAATTAATTCCCTGTATAGGGATAATGCTGCCATTTAACCCATCTTCGTGGATATACTTTTTAACACTTAACCTCTTTGGGGCTAATTTTGAGGTTAACTGCCTATATGAGGTTAATTTTGACACTTAAACTCTCCCATGTGGGGCTAATTTTGACACTTAATTCCCATGTGGGGGCTATTTTGAGAAAAATCTTAGTAATTTTGCTTTAGTTTGAAACCTCAAGGGGGTTAAGTATCCAGTTTTGAATCAAAGGGGGTAAAGTGAAACTAGGCCTAACCACAGGGTGTAAAATGTAATTAACCCTAAAATAAGCAGTAGCTAGGGAATTCCTGTGAATTTTACCATTCCTTTCATTCCATATCCCATACACTACTACACCCAGACAAATATGAGGTACAAGGTTCTTCTACCCCTTATTCTTCCAACGACGAGCAGCCCATTGGATCAAGTCAGACCATGTTAGATATGGGAGCTCCATGAACATCAAATTTTCTCAGAAGCTCTTTGCAGATGGAGGAAAACTAACTGACAATCTTTAGGAAAAAAACACTTTACGAGAGTCCATCCCATTTCTACAAAAAGCACATGTCATGGTACCCGCAACAAAGCTTCGAACACGATCTCGACTTGATAGTTTATTTAATATTGCAAGCCAAATGATGAAGCTATATATGTCTTGTAGTATGGTCTTTTTGACGAAGATAGACTGCTGAATCTTCATAAGAATCCTTGGTTGGGGTCTCTCCACGTGCCTTCGAATTGCGTGCCTGACATTATCTATTCCTTCGTTGTTCAATAGGCTGAGTTACAATTTTTGATAGATTTCGAACTTTAATTAAATTGTATGATAGATTATTTGTATGACTGAGTTATAATTTTTGTAGGATGACGAGTTTAGTTTCGGGTAATGTTTCGGGGCCCATAAGTAAGTTAATTAGTGAATTAAACATGAGAATTAAGCGTCCGGGGCATGGGTACCCTTTGGGTTAGTTGTTTATGTATTTTGAAATGCATTTCAAGCCCATATGTGTCTTTTGGGAGCCCACAAGCTTAAACTCGGGAATTAATTACATCATTAAGAGATATATGTATCACGTTTAGAAGAAAAACAAACCCTAGCCCCCAATACACTTCTAAACAGAGAGAGAGAGAGAGAGAGAGAGAGAGAGAGAGAGAGAGAGAGAGAGAGAGAGAGTGAAGAAAGAAGGAGAAGAAGAAGAGAATAAGAGAAGACAATAGGGACTCCAAACTTTTAGTTTGCTTAATCATCATCAACTTTAAAGCCCTAAATCGGTGAGTTAATCATTTGTTACATTCGTTTCATTTTGTTTTCGTTACGATTTCTCTTTGATTAGAATAGGTTGAGTAAAACAGTAGAGGACCCATGAAATCATGTTGGAGTATGTATATATAGGTGTATGTATAGATATGTATATTCGTTATTAGAGGATTTAAACTTTGAGATTTATTTGATGATTTTCGAATTTATTTATACGAGCTAGGATCAGTTTGAGAGAAAAATTATAAATAATTCGTAAGTTGATTATTTTAAGATTCTATCCACGCGGGTTGATGTAAAATGCAATTTTGCACACTTTTCGTCTAATGGTGTTTTCCCTGATTCTGCACCGTTTGGGCAGAAATTGACAATTACAGTAACAGTGAACAAATGTCTAATTGAATATTTTACAATATGGAGAATATGATTTCTTATTACATATTTCATGTATGCTAATATTGAATGTTTGGTTGAGGTAATCGTATCAGAAATAATTAGCTTCATGTTGTGGAAATTTTGATAAAAGGTAAACTAGATACGTTGAATAGTATATTGGTGATCTTACAATTCGATTGGAATTTGTGGAACCATTGTTATGGGTAAATTGATAAAAACCCTATATTTTGAGAAATTGGAACTCATCTAAAAGTTAGAGATGTGATTGGACTGTGATGAGACTGAACTATGTGATAAACGTGAAATTCATAATTATTGGGATAATACGAACGATAAGTGATAATTGCAACATAATTCCTTAGTGTTCACTACTCCCCATTGTGTGATATATTTTTTTTGGTAGCTCGACTTGCTGAGTGTACCCTTTTGCCAGTGGCTTCATGATCAAGTTGGCCTAAGCCTTATGCTCGGTTTAATTTATAGACGTCTAGGCATATTGACCAGTCTTTCGTTATGTATGCCTGATTTGGTTGATACCCCAACCAAACTGGCACCGGAGTGGATGTTGGTAGTATGTCCGGGCACACATGGGATATATGTGTGGGCTGTACCATGGAGAGTGGCCAAGTGGTGAACCTTGGGAACACAAAGATAAATCTAATGCTAATAAATAATGAAAATGGATTATTTCATAAGACTGATAAGCGTGAAATAATGAACATGACGTTTAAGTTAGAATGTGGGCAGTTTATATATAGAATTGTTCGCCTGGTTTGTGATTATTCGATTTACAGGATGGTAGGCCACTAACTTTTATGCACGGCTAGCTCACCATAGATATCCGACTGGTAAGTATTTGGTTAGTATTATTCGGGATTGGGACCATTGCTACCACATTGAAGGAAACTACTCTTCTGTCCTGAAATGTGTGTGGAACTTCTGTTCTAATATATAGAGATTCTGTGTGATGGCGTTGCTTATTTTTTGTGTAACGATAATGTATAAGGTGTTTTTGTTAAATTTTCTTTGTGAGTATTTTTGGGAGTTTATGGGACACCGCTGTTTCCTACGACTTATTTTATTTTTTTGGTTGACTCATACCAGTATTTTATATACTAACCTAGGCGCGTAATGCATTCGGGGCGTTTCTATATGAAACGTAGTCGAATGTATCTACAAGTTTAGTAATGGGAGATTTTATGTGGAGCTTCTGTCTGTGTGAAGAGATTGACGCTGTATTAATTTTTTTTTAGTTTTAATTTCTTTTCTTGTTGTACTGGTTTATTTCTGGCAATGTGGGCCATGTTTGTATAATTGCTATAAGGATTGTATATTGTGTATTGGGAACGTTGTAGTTGCTCTGACTAGAGGTTGTAATAGAGGTTGTTCTTTCAAAAATTTAATTGTAAATGAAAAGATTTTTATTATTAATAAGAATTTAGAAATGTTTATTCAGTCTCCGTTTGTCAATTTAAGTGATTTAGTTAATTTAGCTTTAAGCAAATGAATATGTATAGAGTTATTTTCTCTCCGCTGAACTCTTTTATTTAATTAATATGGTATTTCTATGGTAAACGATGTGACATAACATTTATAATGGAACTTGATTTCTTTTATAATGAAATGTATGTTTGGGAATACATATTTAATAATAAAGAGTTTTTCTTTAAACACAAGATCACATGTCCTTATTTAAGGAGTATTAAATACTGTTTTCAATAAATTATCTTTTAGCCTGTGTGAGGGTGTCACTCTCGGGATTTTGGAAATTGAATATTAGTCTGAATACATGCTCTGGATTAAATATTTAGTCATCCAAAAATCAGGGTGTGACAGTGATTGTTTGCAATACTGTTATTTTATTGATTTTCAGCACTCAAGTAGTAGGCGACATAACAAGAAGAACAAGTTATGGTGAAATGGGAAGGATTTAGCTGAAATCCTTCTTATAGAAAATTTATGCAAGTAGTCTTTATGTGATTCAAGTACCATAATCCAAAAACATCATTTGGAATCACTGTGCATAAAAACAACGAAAAATCAACGCTGTCAACGTCAAAATGACACCATAACTTGGAAGAGAAAAAAGAAGAAGGGGAAAGAAAAAAGAATTAGCATGGACTTGAATTACTGATAAAGAGGAAATTACACTAATCTCTCCATATTGCATTTGAGAATGCAGACAGTAGCATCATTACTTAATATGAAGCTCTATAATGCAACATAAGAACGTAGTTTCTGACAAATGTTAAAACAAAAAATACATCAGCACACAAGGGCCGATCTATGTAGTGGGGGGCTTGAGTTTTGAAATTTTTTTATATACCCTATAAAAGAAAGTTATATTTAAAGTCCCTCTAAAATTTAATTAAGCCCCCTATGCTGTTAGGCATCATTTGAAAGGCCAAATAAAATTTGCAGATAGGACCAGATAAGGCAGGATCAGATATGATAAACTTTTCTCGGATAAGATGTTATGTTTTCCTGTACTTGGAACGTGCCTGGATATAAGTTCCGGATAATAGCTAAATTATTGCTTTTTAACACCAAAAAAATTGCAAATCCAAAAAAAAATAAATAATAATTATTCAAAAAAGAAAAAAAAACACGGACATCTGAAGAAAGAAAAAAAAAACAAAACAGATCTGAGAATGAAAACGAAAAAAAAAAAGGGATGTTAAAATAGAAAAAGAAAAAAAGAGATCTGAAACCTAATACCCCTATAAGTTATCTCCAACTTCTAATACCACCTAATATCCCATCCCATGGGTTAGAGTTATCGCACTCTCCATGAGATAACAATCTAGTTCAAGACTATTTTATACTATCTGATGGCGTTACCAAATGCCAAATTGAATAAAAGTCATCTGCTACTTATCCTGACCACTAAAAAGGTTTAGGGGTTGTGTTATGGTAATTAAATTAGAGAACTTCTCTCTGTCCGAAAAAAAAAAAACTTTGATGTGTTGTAGGTTGTTTTGCATGGACTTGTATAGAATGCTTGGAACTCCCTAGACTTAAAGGGAATCATTTAATTCTCTAGAGTCTTTTAGAGACTTGCATAGAATATCATAAGTAGGGTGACTTTCTAGAAATATTACTTTATTAGGAGGTCTAAAACTTCTAAAATATTATCATAAGTTTCTATTCCATTGGATGATCGCCCCTAATATAAATCATGGCCATTGACCGTACTAACTATTACTTATAAGTAGGGTGGCCTTCATTAAAATCATTCAAGAATTATAAAGTTTCTCGAGAAAAAAATTATACTTCGAAGAATTATGCAAATTATTGACCGAGTAGTAAAACGTGCTTTATCTATTTCTCTATACCACTTTTATCATCAAATATGAAAAGCCTATTAAGTTTTGTAAACACGTAAAAAGTTTGCCCTCTAGACCAAATTCCTTATCCTTTCCTATCAGCACATAAAATCCCTCACTATATCTCAATGACCACTACAACTGAAAGTATAGAATGCATCGCTATACAGACTCCCTCTCTAAACTTCAAGCATATCTACATAGGCACTCATATTGGGTACACTAGGACAATGTAGGATGGGGCGACGGCTCCAAGCTCAAGGAAATGCATTCCACATTTCCCTCGCTACCACCAGCAACAAAAATAAAGTTGCCTACTCTCTGTGGGAATGTGACCATCTCTGTCTTGAACAGAATATATAGATCCCTCTCCTATGCTGTACACTGAAATCACATCAAAGCTACACATTGACCCTGAGGGTCAATGTGCTCAACCAACTCAAAAAGGCAATCTAAGTACTACGAAATAAAGTAGAATATGCTCCCCATCAACAATTAACGTAGAGGTGTCCCAGTCAAAAGGCTCATCCTCATCTAAAAATATACCTAAATTTAAAAACTGAAAAGAACCATCCTCATGATGAATATAGAGCACGCCCTCAGCATCTAGCCATAGAACTCTCCTCCTGTGCACTGCAACGGCATGTATATATGTCCCAATAGTGTATTTCTATACTTTGTACTCCATTCCAAGTGTCATGTACATGGTATTTGAGAATCTGAACAAGTCAAAAAGAACTGTCACATGATCTGGGTCCATGGAAGACCCTAACAACAAGCCTCAATGGTCCAACAAGTCCCAATGCACTAGAGGTAATTGGACCACTGCCCAAAGGAAAAAAGAAGCCACCCATCCAGAGAGTAACCTCTAAAAATAGCTCCAACGAGATGCTAGTGAAAACTCCTATCAACAATGCATGTGCCCGGATAGAATAACTCAAGGAAATCACTATCATGCTGTTTTACTACAAGTGCTATAAAAGGGATGGTAGGTGGTCTCCAAGGTGGCATAACAACCCCTACATCACATACACGTGTAGCCCACAACTCCATCATTGTTGCTCCCCAAAAACCAAGACAAGTTGACGGGTCAAAGAATCAATAAAAGAGATAAAAGAAGGGAAGACGGTCCTACGTACACCAACCAAATAGTGCGAAAGCTTCAATAGAATCCTACGTGGACTCTCAAGATGGTCAACAAGTCAAACGTTGATCCAACGTGGTCCAAACGTGTAACACTATATATTTTTCTGATATAAATATTCATTTTTTAAAATATGTTAATGAGGAAACCTGAATTTTGTATGTGTTATTAACTGGCTATGTGCATTTATATTTTTATGGTCATTTAGCAATCTGTGTGCATTTATTTTTACTTATTAATAATTATTGTGAAAGCTTGTGACGCTTAGTGGTGGGGTTGAGTTGTAAAAGTTTAAGTTGGACAAGTTATTGAAGAGTGATGTGTTAATTGATTTTGCAGTATTTATAGGCTCGTAAATGTGTTAAATAATGTAATTAACATTCAGATTAAGTACCGGAGTCATGTCTAACAACCTGTATTTTTCTATAATTACAAAATGTAATTTCAAAATTTATTCCTATTACTTGTTTGATTTAATAGGAATACTTTGCTTGGGGTCAAACTGTAATTTTTTTTTATAAATTCAGGAATACCTGTGACGTGATTTCAAAACTATATTTTCAAAGTAGTGAAAATAATTACTTATGTATTTTTATACAACCGGAAAATTATTTCCTACGCTAATATAAATTTTTCTGTATTTTCGAATGATCGCTGTGCCGTGAAAATACCAGTTTATGAACGAATATTGTCCGCGCCGCGTTTGAACTCCCACAGATTGGGAATCTCCGTCAAATCAAATTTGACATTTGCTTTAAGTTCATTTAAAACAACCAATCATTGGTTAGGCTTGTTTGGGTATACTTATAGTGTGTGAGTTAATTGGAGCCATAAGTTGTTTTTCCCAAACACCCTTAAGATTCCAAGACAACTTGCTTATGCCTTGTTTGACAATGCTATTAGTATGTGTGTTAATGTTATGCCATAAGCTATTTTGTCAAAAACCTAACTTGACCCTTAGATATCCTAGCAACTCCTACAACTAAATTGAGGTGTATATGTAATGTATAATCTGTGTATATAATTCATATGCGTATATGTATAATTATGTAATTAGCATTCTGAAAAGCAAATTAGAATTTGTAGAGTATAGATTAAGGTGCTTGGCCACTAAGTTCTCCTTTTGTTTTTTCTATATACACTCATTCACTCTCACACAATCTGGGAATATTTACAGAAAACCAGAGAGAAAAGAGAGAGTTTATACATAAAATTTTAGAGAGAGGGGACTCAACTCCATAGCCACAAGCTTGAAGTGGGTCTTCTTATTTTGCTATCTTTCTCAACAATTACACAAACCTCTATCATAGCGAGTATTTTGAACTCACACGGAATGTAATCCATGCATGCTCTAATTACTATTTACATATATGTACTTGTGAATCACCATGGTTGTGTTCATCCATAGAGCTTCAAGCATGAAAAAGTGGATTTTTCAAACTTAACCAAAATTTTGTTTGGATAGATAATAATGAAAGGTTTCATTCCATAGAAGCTCTGGTTAAAATCTTAGAGCCTAATTATCTCGCATCATGACGTATATTAGAATCAAAGTTTCGTCACCTCTCGATTTTTCATAAATCTCGGGACCTGCATTTTGAATTATTTTAATCCGATTTCATATTCGTAATCTGTGCGGAAAAGCGAAGAGAATCATATATTGTAGGTCATGTTTTAATCTGAAACTAAAAATGGGTAAAAAACAGCCTTAGAATCGAAAATAGGGGATAATATATTCTGGGGAATACATTGACCAGGATCGGTCCCCACCATGACCGGTCCCGCACAACTATCAGGACCGGCCCCGACCATGATCGGTCTCACTAAAAGACCAAGACCGGTCGCGCCCCTCTGAGACAGAATGACTGGCTGCTCTTACTGTAATTTTATTAACTGCTTAGTACAGTTGTACCTTCACTGCATGTTAATTCCAACCATACAATTTAAGTAAATCGCTTCTCCCTTCCATTTATTATTTTACTTAAGTCACTAATATAATTAACGAAATACCCCCCATGTAGATTCAATAAAAATACTTTCAAAAATCAAATCTTTGTAGATAAAAAGTCAACTTTCCCTCCGAAGGCAAAATTTCAGATTTTTGCACTGTGTATGATATTGGGGCATTATTTTTACTAAGTTCCCTTCCTTTCAAAATTCTTCAAAATCATATTTGATATATGGGGATCTAGATGAAATATTCGCGTGACTTTTAAACTCTTGAATCGAAAATCTTATTTTTGACTATAATTAGCCATTTTGCCATCCTAGGTCAATGGTTGACTTTTATGTACCAAAGTTGTTTTAATTCATAATAAACATATTTTAATTAGCTCTAATACCTCCTATGAAAAGAAAGATTTAAGTCAAATCACTCTGATATCTTTGTAATGATATATGAAAAGAAAGAACAAGTCATGTGACATACATGTTTGAGTCATGTTGACATGCATGTTAGTGTAAAGGTTGAGTCAACATGCATAGTGTGAGAAAGTGTGAAATGAGTAAAGAGATAGTGTGATATATTGGTTCAAGGTAGTAGGGATGGTGATGATATTGATTTAGGGTACCTTTGAAATACGACGGTGATAAATTTGGACATTCCCTGACACCCGTGGTAGTGCTATAGTGTGTGATACCAACTTGGACACTCCCTGGCGCCCGTGGTAGTGCTATAGTGTGTGACACCTATAGACATTCCTTGGTACTTGAGTCTGGATACTGAGTGAGGTTTTGTTCAATATTTTCAAGATGGATTAGGTACTATAGTGGGAGGCAAACTAGACACTCCCTAGTACCCTTGTACCATAGTATGAGGCAATTTGGACGCTCTCTGGTACCCGTTTACTATAGTGTGGTCACCTTAGTGTTTTCAAGGTACTGGAATGAGAAAGTTGGATGCTGCTATCATGTGTTTCTGTACTCGAGGTAAAAGAGACAGTGAGATGAGATGGTCACATTGTTTCATGCACGGTCATATATTTCATTGATTGAATATCATTGTACTGTCTTTGTCTTCTTATAATTGCGAATTCATTTCTGTATTTCTAATATGTTGAATAATGGACTGGAAATGGTAAAAAAAGTATGTTTTACATTGCAAGCATATGTTTTTAGTACTCACCAGATTCTTGAAGCTGACGGCATTGATGTACCCTAAACATTCGTGTCTAGGCTTTTCAAGTTATGATCAAGATGGACAATACGACTATGAGAATTGAGAATATCTAATTCCGAAGAGAAAATTGGATATTACTGCTTTGTTTACTTAATTGAACTTGTAATAGTGATTCCTGTAATAGTTAACTTTTTTTGCAAGGCAGTTTGTGCCTTTTGATGACTACATGCTGTAAAAATTATTATGCTTTTAGAAATTTATAAGCCTTGACTGCTCTTACTCTATTATGCTGTTTGACATTTGGGACGGAATAGATTCTTCAAACTATCGTGACCTACGGGTCCATAAAGGAAATTAAATGCTTTCCCTATTTATACTACATCAGGGCGTGATAGGATTTAGTGGTATCAGAGCCAGGTTATCCATTTTAATTAGGCTCGGTTATTTATGCCACGGATTAGTGACACAGGTTAACTTTAGGTTTTTACTAAGCTATACAACCAAGTTTCTCTAAGCCATAGCCCTGATGAATAGCTTAGGCAGTGGCGAACTTCCTGAGTCAGGTCTCGGAATAGTCAGCATATCCTACTGCCCAGAGTTTAGAAGGAGAATAAGAATAAGATCTCTTCGCTATTAGACACTGCCCTAGTTCAAATCCGTGTTAAGTGTATTATCTATATTTGAATTATATCATGTATACTTGGATTTTATTGCATGCTTATGTTATAGTACGAGTACATTATAATGATATTAACCCGTTAGGCTCGACTTATGTATAGGAGCATAGATGGCCGAGTCGTCTCAGGCAACCGACAACTAATAAAGCGTACAATCCTAGTTGTTATCCCCAGAAGTCGATCCCGCTAGATTGGTTGGGTCACTTATTCTGAGCTTATGTGAGATGGGTGATAGAGTCACCATAGGTCAATTGTGAGATCATCTATATGAGAGTTTCCTTTCAAAATCATCTGAACTACAGTAAGGCAAAAGGAAGTTTCAAGAGATGATGACTCCAGTTGAGAACAAGGGTACAAGCAGACCAAGCAGTCTTTATGCTAATTGCAACCTACTAGGCAATATTTGGTATAATTGCAATGACACTTAATGAATGGAACTCAGTAGTCTGAGTCACATGCGTAAGGAAAAGTGCGCTACGAAAGTGGAGAAGAAGAAATGGAAAACCTAACCTCAAGTCTGTTTTAACTGCCAGATGTCCGGGCATTTTGCCAAAAGTTGTGCCTTACCTAAGAGGATAACATAGTGCTTTTACTGCGATGAGATGAATCATATTTGCAAGAGGTGCATGGCATGGAAAAATGATAATTAATCCTTATAGTATGAGCATTGTTGGAAGACTGCTGGACTAAGAGGTATCTATAATAACTAATATGTAGTATTTGGACTAGTAGTCCCTCGTTTTCATTTTTAACGTATGGTACACAAGTAGTTATGCTTTTTCTTCATAATTGGTAAAATCTACACAATGAACTAGGAGACCGTGAAATTCTTGCAAGGTTGGTGGTCCTATCAATGAAGGAATTTGGCATAATCCTAGGAACATATTAGCTCACTAAGAAACAGGCAAAGTTAGATTGTGAGAGGAAAAGAATTACATTCTCTGACAATGGAAATGAACCATTTGATTTTCAGTGTAACCCTTTGGGAAATATGCTCCTCACAAGATGCATAGTAAACATTGAAGTCGTTAGTACAGAAGTGACAATGTCATCTATACCTGTAGCCAAGGACATCGAAGAAGTATTTTTGGTTTACTCCCCGAGAGAAAGCATAGAGTTATATTTTGAACTAATACCTAGTACTATGCCAATAACTAAGGTTCCCTATAGAATGGCTCCCACCAAACTGTTGGAACTGAAGGAACAGGTTCAGGAACTCAAAATTTTGGGTTTTGTGCATCCAAGTACATCACCTTGGGGAGTGTGAAGAAGAAAGATGGAACACTTCAGCTGTGTATTGATTATGGAGAGTTTAATAGAATGAATATAAAGAATAAGTATCCCCTACCGAGGATCGACGATCTATTCGATCAACTACAGGGAGCTACGACATTCTCCAAGATAGACCTATGGTCGGGATATCATTAGCTAAGGGTACAGAAAGAAGATATACCTAAGACTGCCTTCAAAACTAGATATGGTCACTGTGAGTTTTCGGTGATGCCTTTTGGAATGACGAATGCCGCTGCTTTATTTATGGATTTGATGAACAAAGTGTTCAAGCCTTACTTGGATCAGTTTGTTATCGTCTTTATGATATTTTGATTTATTCTAAGTTAGAGGAAGAGCACGAGTAACATCTACGGATTACGATGCAAACGCTCAAGGACCACCACTTGTATGCCAAATTTAGTAAATGTGAGTTTTGGTTGCAAGAAGTGAAATTTTCGGGACACAAGATATCATCCCAAGGAATTTCTATGGATTCACCCAAGACAGATGCAGTATTGAATTGGGTTAGACCAAAAAACCCTACAGTGGTTAGGAGTTTTCTTGGACTCACGAGTTATTACTAGAGATTTGTTGAGGGATTCTCCTAGATAGCCGAACCATTGACTGGACTGACTAAGAAAGCTTAGAAATTTGAGTAGATAGAGAAGCACGAGCGCGCTTATCTAGAGTTGAAGGAGAGACTCACCACAACACCAGTACTGGCTATACGCAAGCCTAACGAGAAGTTCACTATCTTCAGTGACGCGTCATATCAAGGATTAGAGTGTGTACAGATGCAAGATGGTAGAGTGATTGCCTACAGATCTAGATAACTGAAACCGAATGAGTTGAATTACCCTACTCACAATTTGGAGTTGGCTGTAGTTGCATTTACCCTCAAGATTTGGAGACACTATCTCTACGGTGGGAAGTTTAATTTGTTTTCAGATCATAAGAGTCTTGAGTATTTGTCTACAAGAAGGATTTAAACATGAAGGAACGTAGATGGATGGAGTTGATTAAAGATTACGACTTCACATTAGAATACCACCCTGGTGAAGCTAATGTGGTCGCTGATGCTTTGAGTCGGCAGTCGTGGGACAATTGCCTCCTTGATGATTAGGGAATGGAGAGCATTGGAAACCATGGCTGAGTTTGATGCACAGATTACTAAGGAAGGAGAGGGGCAACATCTTGGATGTTTTACTTTACAATCCACTCTTATTAGCCACATTTTTGAAGCACAGAAAGAAGATGAGGAGTTTCGAACATGGATTATTAAGATGTCAGAAAAGGATCCGATAGAGTAGAAAGTGGGGATTAATAGGGGATATAGGTGCAGAGGCAAATTATGTGTACCAGATTATGCAGATTTAAGAAAGAGTATTCTCGAGGAAGCACATAAGTTCAGATTTACAGTTCACCTCGGAGGAACAAAAATGTATAAGGACTTTAAGAGAAATGTCTGGTGGGAAGATATAAAGAAGGACGTGGCAAGATTCGTCGCTTAGTGTTTGATGTGACAATATATAAAAGCCAAATATCAGAGACCCTTAGGATTATTGCAGCCCTTACCTGTTCCAGGTTAGAAATGGGAACACGTGACCATAGATCTTGTAGTGGGATTACCCCGATCACAGCAGAATCATAAACCCATCTGGGTAATCTTTGATCGATTAACTAAGGCGGCTCATTTCATTGCTTGTAGTATGACATATCCCATGGAAAGGATAGGTCGGATATACATACAACAAGTTGTACGACTTCACGATGCACCTGTGTCGATTGTGTCAGACTGCGACGCCCGTTTTACTTTTGGATTTTAGGAAACTCTGCAAGAGGCTATAAGAACCTTGCTCAAGATGAATACTGCTTTTCACCCTCAGACAGATGGCAAACTGAGCGTGTTAATCATATCATGGAGGATATGCTTACGACTTGTATTCACGATTTTGAGGAATCTTAGGAGATACACTTGCCTTTGGTTGAATTTGCCTATAACAATAGCTATCACATGAGTATTGGGATGGCTCCATTCAAATCCTTGTACGGATGACCATGTCACTCTCCCTCGTGTTGGGCAAAAGTCGGAGACACATAATTGTTAGGACCAGGTCTGGTTGGAGAAACTGATCGGGAGAGAACAAATCCTAATTACATGCCTTAATTCACATTTGTTAGTACTTTTTTATCCTATTTTTGTATATTTTTACTTCGTTTTCTATTTTCTATCAAGATTTGGAGAAAAGTAAGGATTCCAAGCTAAATGGGATGAAAGTAAGGATTCCAAGCTCGCGCGAAAACCAGGAAATTGCTCGCGTGACCTCCCAGAATCGCGCTCGTGTGGCCTATGCAAAAAAAGTGAAAATGAAGACTCCCACGTGAACGAAAATGCCTAATTACGTTTGGAAAGCTAAATACAGCAGTTTTAGTACGAATTGGGTTAGGAAAGCTTCCAAACTTGTTCCAAATCTATAAATACTCAGTTATAATTCAATTCTAAGGAAGAAAATTATTATACACACAATATACAACTAAAACTTCAGCCATTGAAGGGAGGGAAGCAAGGAGAAGAAGAAGAAGACCAAGGATTTCCATGGCCTCTGATCTTGTCAATATCAAGATATAAAAATATACTTTACTTTTCTAAAGAATTGCAGTGTAAAAGCAAAGGTCGAACCCACATAGATTGAATTACTACGACTCTTAATTTTAAAACCTAAATCTAATTAATTATAAAAACGAGATTTTGATTTTGAATTTAATTAAACTAAGAACAATAAAATAGATCTAAATTATGAAAGCGATTTAAAAGTGTTTTGTAATTATGTTTAAAGGAACCTAGGATTGAAAATTCACCACTAGCTTCATAATAGGAATATTTATGAATTACTTTAGCTTATTAAGTTGGATGATAATGGGGAATTGTCGCTACAAGCCCAATTCCTCCGTCAAGAAAATAACTATGGTTCAAGCACCAACATAATCCATCTTCGGTTAGCACGAATTATCCCACACTAAACTAGGGTTGTGGTATAATCTGTCTAATCTAGGCATGGACTATTCGGATACTTGATAGCACAATTCCATTTAAGCACCATTACATGTAAATAATCTAAACAAGCACAGCAAGCATAGATCATTGAGCACATCACAGTCGAAATAGATCTAAGACAAGAATAAACTTTGAAAGTAATAGTTTAATCAATAGGAGTACGATTTATTTATAAAAATCCTCGGAACATGTAACTGTCATCCATACATAATAAAACTAAAATAAAAACATAAAATACACCCTATTACTTGGTTAGGGTTTCATCGAAACCCTAGATCTAGGTTTAAGCGGCCATAGAATTGAAGATTGGCAAGAGGTTAATGGAGGAGGCCATGGAAATCCTTGGTCTTCTTCTTCTTCTCCTTGCTTCCCTCCCTTCAATGGCTGAAAGTGTGTATATATGGTTGTATGTAGGATGTGTCTATTAATGACCAACCCTTAATTTGAAGTAAAATAGGGTATATATAGATTTACAACAAGTTTTGGAAGCTTTCCTAACCCGAAAAGTACTAAAACTTCTTTATTTTGCAATCTGGACGTAATTAGGCAGTTTCGTTCACGTAGGAATCATCAGTAGAGTGAAATACGCAAGTTCCATTTTTGCATAGCTCGCGCGAGCGCGATATTGGGAAGTCGCGCGAGCAGGTCGCGCTCGCGCTTTCTGGGATTTCGCGCGAGCGGGCCGCGCGCGCGATTGGTTTTTTTCAGCTTCTTTCTTCTTGCTTTTTCACCCTATTTAGCCTCGTATACTTGATTTCTTCCAAATCCTGTCAGAAAATATAAAATAAAGTAAAAATATACAAAAACAGGATAAAAAGGTACTAACAAACGCGTGTTAAGGCGTATAAATAGGATTTGTTCTCTCCCGATCAGCCTCCTCCATCAACTACTTGCCATCTACCGCTTCCATGGACAACTAAACTCAAGATCTAGGGTTTCAATGAAACCCTAGCCAAGTAATAGGGTGTATTTTATGTTTTTATTTTAGTTTTATTATGTATGGATGACAGTTACATGTTCCGAAGATTTTTATAAATAAATCGTGCTTATATTGATTAAATCGTTACTTTCAAAGATTACTCTTGTCTTAGATCTATTTTGATGGTAGTGTGCTCAATGATCTACGCTTGCTGTACTTGTTTAGATTATTTACATGTAATGGTGCTTAAATTGAATTGTGCTATCAAGTATCCGAATAGTCCATGCCTAGATTAGACGGATTATACCACAACCCTAGTTTAGTGTGAGATAATTCGTGCTAACCGAAGATGGATTATGTTGGTGCTTGAACCATAGTTATTTTCTTGACGGAGGAATTGGGCTTGTAGCTACAATTCCCCACTATCATCCAACTTTATAAGCTAAAGTAATTCGTATATACCCTTATTATGAAGCTAGTGGCGGATTTGCAATCCTAGGTTCCTTAAACTTATTATAAAAATAATATTTAATTACTTTCATAATTTAGATTTACTTTTATTGTTATTAGTTTAATTCAAATTAAATCCAAAATCCATCTGTTTTTCATAATTAACAAAATTTAGGTTTTAAAAATTAAAGTGCGTAGTATTCAATCTCTGTGGGTTCGACCTTTACTTCCACACTGCAAATCTTTTGAAAGTAAAGCATAAGTTAAGCATAAGTTAAGCATACTTTTATATCTTGATTTTGACGAGATCAATTTTTGGCGTCGTTGCCAGGGATTGCATTACTACCATTAGTTTTAGAATCTTAGTTTAATTAATTCGTAAATACTAGATTATGTTTTATTTTTTATTTTATTTTTATTTTTTTTCTTATTTTTTGTTTTTGTTTTAAGTTACTAACTTTTCTTTTTATTTTGTAGTTTCTCAAAGTAATCAAATTCTAGCATTTTGAGTGGAGCAGGTGTGCACGTCAAAGGAGCTTACGCGAAAATAAAAACATAATAAATAAACTAAATCGCTTCCTTTGAAATTTGCTTCCAACCACTGTAAGTCTAGGCGCTGAGACGCACTATTTGCATTTGCTTAGGAGTGATTGTTCACGTACATTAGCTAGGAAACCCGGGGCGATGGGCTTGACGCGGTCATTGCATTACAGGATAATATTCATGCATCATAATAGTTGTGTGCCTGTTGCCTTATTTGCGTGATTCTTGTCTTGTAATTGTTTGAGTCAGTTTTTGTCTTAGTGTAGCTATTTTCTTTTTAGTTTATGATTGGTACACGTTCTAGTAAACCGGAATTATTTTCTATCGATCTTGAACTTGAACGTACCCTTAGAGTTAATCGGACTCCAAAACCATCGTCGTTGTTTTAGGCCGAAATTCAAAGTATACTTAAAAGGTTAAGAAAAACTCGATTTGTTAACATAAAACCGATTCCAATGGCCTACGGCGAAAACAATGGAAATAACATAAATAATCCCAATCGTAATATACCTCCACCTCCTCCGCTTAGAAATTATTTTATTCCTACAACTTACACGCCTCAAGCTGGTATCGAATTACCAGAGGTGACGGCATCTCACTTTGCGATAAAGTTGTCTACTATCTCGTTCCTTCCTTCATTCCATAGCCATATAAATGAAGATCCTTATCAGCACTTAGGAGATTTTCAAGATATTTGCTCTACTTTAAAAATCCATAATTTCACTGATGATGAATTAAAACTGCGTCTCTTCCCATTCTCTCTAAGGGATAAAGCAAAGCATTGGCTTCAATCACTTGAGTCAAACACAATTAAAACATGGGAAGCCTTACACAATGCATTTTTACAAAAGTTTTTCCCAATCACAAGAACAAATCAAATAAGAAAAGCGATAACAAATTTTGTGATGAAAGATGGGGCAAACACTTTATGACACATGGGAGAAATTTAAAGAATTTATTACGTTCATGCCCACATCATCAGGTTCCTAAGTGGCAATTGGTACAGGTTTTCTACGAGGGACTTATTCCCTCTGTTAGTAATACCGTCGACACCGTTTGTGCAGGTACATTCCTACACAAAAGCGCTAATAAGGCCTGGAAAAATTTTGAAACATTAAGCGAGAACTCAATGCATCAGGCTGTGTTGGTACGTTCTGAGGGATATCTTTCGCAACCTAAACGTGAGGTAAAGTTCGAGTCAAGTCATTCAATTGAATTTCAGGAACTATTTAAAAAACTTGACCGACTTTTGACAATAAACCAAACGTCAGGCCCACCCACTCATGAAAGTTGTGTATTATGTTCCGATCCTTCACATTCTATACTTGCATGCCCATCAGCGTCTCAATTTCTAGAATTTGTGGTGCAACACATTAATTCTATTCAACAATTCCCACGAAATAACTATAATCCTATGACAAATGATCCGGATACGCCATGGAGAGGTCACCCAAATTTCTCATGGAATAATAATAATTATAATAATGAGATGAGTAATTTCCCTAACGCTTATAGACCTCAACAATATCAATACCAACAACCTCCTCCTCCACCTCCATGTAATAATGCATTTGAGGAGAAGGTGTTGGCCTCACTTGAAAGTTTTGGTCCGATTATTCAATTAGTACACTCTCACACACAGTCCATTGCAAAACTGGAGTCCCAAGTGGGACAAATAGCTAACACCCTAAATCATTTTACCGAGAGTAAGTTGCTTGCGCAAACTATTCAAAATCTTAAGGGACAATATGAGAATGGGGGGTCGAGTGAGCAAGTTAATGCCGTGTTGACTAGGACGACTATTCGTGAGGAGGAAATTATTAAAATTCCGAATGCGAGAGAAAAAGAGGTACATATTAACTCGAATTAAGAAAAGGGTGAGGATACGAGTAAAATTCAAAAAGAAAAAGAACCGGTTCCAACTGATTATATACCGAATATGCCTTTTCCACTAAACGTTGAAGAACCGTCAAATTTTTCTAAGAAAAAGTTGAAAACTGAAGATATACTTGAGGTGTTAAAGCAAATAAAAATTAATATTCCATTCCTCGATGCTATTGAACAAATTCCTGCTTAAGCTAAATGTGTAAAAGACCTATGCACTCAAAAGCGCAAGCTGCGCAGTCATATTCCGAAAAAGGTCTTCCTCACGGAAAAAGTAAGCTCCATTTTCCAACACGCTACTCCAAAATATAAAGATCCAGGTACGCCTACGATTTCATGTGTCATAGGTGACACTATCATTTATCGGGCTCTCCTTGACTTAGGAGCTAGTGTTAATCTCTTACCTTATCACATCTATAAAACAACTAGGACTAGGTGAACTTAAGCTTATTGCCGCTACCATACAATTAGCGGATTGTTCTATTAAAATACCTAGAGGAATCGTCGAGGATGTCTTGGTAAAAGTTGATAAATGTTATTATCCTGTCGACTTCATGGTTCTTGACACTGAACCCGTGCTAGATGCTAGAAAACATACTCCTGTCATCTTAGGTCGTCCATTCTTAGCAACCGCTAATGCTCGTGTTAACTGTCGGACGGGGGTAATGAAGGTGTCATTTGGGAACATGAACTTAAAATTAAACATTTTTAATGCTATGGATCAACCTCCTAAAGACTACGATTACCTATGTGAGGCTGAATGTGAGGTAAGACAGAATATTGAGCCTAACAAAGAACTGAATATGGGTGAGGGAAATAATATAATTCGTAATGAGCGGATGAATCCTGACAACCAAGACCCGAATGATGAATTTACTCGAAAGGTAAGAAATCGATTTGAACATAATTCGGGAGAACCGTCAATCGAATTAATTCAAAGCGACGTTATTTCTGCTTATCACCAGGCTCTTCCTGATATCCTTAGGGGTAAAAACTCTGATTTTTGACCTCCTTAAATCTTGAGCTAGAGCGATCTAGCTAAAGACGTAAAAGATAGCGCTTCTTGGGAGGCAACCCAAGCTTTATTTCGCCAGTTTCTATTGTTTTTGTTGTTTTTGAGTCTTTTTGAGTCAGTTTTGGTCATTATGAACAGGTTTGGGGGTCGGAGTAAACTTATTTTCAACTTATATACAAAAAATAAAGAAAAAGAGGAAAATTGGAAACTCGCGCTTGCGGCCCGCTGACGCGAGCTTGCCCCTTAGTAAATTTTTTTAAACCTTATGTGATATTTTGCCTCAGTATCACCTCGCGACGGAATTCGCGCGCGCGAGGAGATCGCTCGAGCGATTCGCTCACGCGATCTGGGGACTTAGAAATATTTCTTTAATAAATGTAAAACAAGCTTCTGCTTAAACTCGCGGAGGGATTCGCGAGCGAGACGCTCGCTCGCGTGGTCCTCTTGCGCGAGGTAGGGATTTCCCACTTTTTCTTGTTGTTCTTTTACCTTCTGTTTCCCGCACCTGGTTAGTTATTTTTCTTTTCTGTTTGTTCTTTTCAGTTCTTTTCATTTAAGTTTGTCTTTGTTTAGTTAGTTTTGTTTCTATTTTTTTTCTTTTCATTACGTTCTTTTACTTATAGTTTAGTTTCTAATGTTTAAAAAAATAAAAAGAAAAAAACATATGTATTATATATTAGCTTTTATTATTTATTTGTTTGTTTACTTTCTTTTGTCAAGTATTGACAGGTGATTAGAAGCTCCGTTTGGAGCATTTGAACTTTATTGCCATATTTATAAGTTCACCTGTTTGTGAGTGTCGAAATCGAGGTACTATCGTTCCTTCTCTACGTACTTTCCGTTCTTTCATTTTATTGTTTCATTGGGGGCAATGAAAGGTTTAGGTTTGGGGGTATGCACACACATGCACATTATTTGTAATGTTTCAGAATTTATAATAAAGGGTAATGGGGTAATTTTGCCTTACCTGTTGTGGACCATTACTTTATTTGACTGTATTTTTAATTCCAAAGCATGGCTGAATTATTTTATTTTGCCTTTCATATGCTTAGAAATTTATTTCTGTGCCTGTGGATGTGTTTATTTAATTTTGGGGTTACACCATTGGGTCAGTTTGTCCATTGGAGCACCAAACAGTTATTTTTGGAGCATACAAAAGAGTGGGCCCCACCCCACTCCCCTATATGGCCGGCCACACTCCCCTACCCATCTCATTTTCACGTTTCTTTTCTTCTCCTTCCTTCTCTTCTTTTTTCCTTCTTCTCCTTCCAAGAGACAAATACCTTCATAGTTCTCCTTCTCTTCCAAGCTTCATTCTTCAAGATTTCAAGGGATTGTCAAGAAGTTCATTATCTAGCATCTCTAACCATCCTAGAGCTTGGAATCATCATTTGGTAAGCATTCTAGAAAATCCCAAAATTCTAGGGTTTCACTAGATTTTGAAATTTTGGGTTTTGATTGAACTTCTCTCCTCTTTTATAGCTTCCTTGGAGTATATAGAGTATCTCTTTCACATCCTAACCATTTCTATGGAGGATTTCTAATGTGGGTAAGTTTTGCCAATCTCTAGCAACCTAGGGTTTACTAGCTTTATGTTTTGTATCCTAACCTTGGGTTGTTCTTGATTAGTGGTGATTTCTTGAAGCATTCTTCAAGATCCTAGCACAAGCCTTGAAGTTATTTTGGCTGTGCTTAGCTCTCTTGAGTTGCCATTGATCTTTTGGAAGCTAAGCATTGAGGTAGATTTACATTGTGCAATTATATATGTTATACTTGTCTAAGATGCCTTGAGTTCACTTTTATGCTAGGAAAGATCTTAGACATATGTATTAGGACATTCCTACAAAGTTATAATGTTAGGGATTTTTGCCTAAATGTGAATTATATGCTTTGGTTGTACTAGTTGAAAATTTGGGGTGTTAAATGTAATTAAAATGATGTTATGAGAAAAATTTAGACACATGCATTAGGCTTTCCCCAAAGTTGTAAATTTAGGGTTATACACCTAATCGTGAATTTACATGTTTTGGTTGTTCTATAGTTGATTATGTGATGCTAGACGTGCCTAGGATGCTCCATTTATGTGTGAAAGCATGTTAGGACGTTAGTATAGAAATCCTTGTTAGGAACGTTAAATTATGAAATTTAATTACATTCTTTGAAGTTCTTGATATCATGTCTAATGGACTAAATTATTTCTTAGCCTATTGTAGCGGATCATCTTTAATGCCATTGTTAGCATCATATGCATTGAGGCCTAATCGGCAAGCATTCATGTATCACGACATAAATGTTTTATTTGGAAAAGAGAGAAAAACCCCATGTGTGGGAATTTGATTTAAGAAATCCAGACATGGGTTGTGATGTGAGATAGGGAGAATGACCTTTAGAAACATTCAAACTCCAAACTATATTCGGGTAGCTCCCGGAAGTTGGTATGCTACACTCCATGCGTGGGTGGCTCATGGTCCGGTAACGAGAGAGATGTGCATTTGTCACGCATAGCCTTGCGGCTTTAAACATTTCATTGTAGCCATGGTGGCGATTCATTACACCTCATTTCATTTTAGTCATGGATAGCATATAGACTTGTTACAATTTTTTCTACGAGCCTTCGTTCTCATAAAAATGACAAAACATTTTTCAGGTAAGCTTGATAAGGGCAAAGGGCATATGTGACCCGACGCGTGAACTATGAGGCATTTTGTTCTATTTTGAAGACTCATGCTTAGTTATGTATATGAATAGCCCTCTTGTTGATTCAGTCACTTTGGAAGATTGTAAATGTTTAATGCTTTGAAACTTAGAGTATTAAGGTTTTACAAAAACTTCGTGAGCTTAGGCTCTTATCTCTTGTATTTGAGAAGCTTCTTTGATTTTAATGGGACAAGTGTTAGCCCTTGCTTTCATGGTGTTTGCACCTAAAAAATACATTTTTTAAATTAAAGTTAACAGAGGCCGATTGGAACTTTTTAATCGGACTTAGAGATCGATGAAAAAAAATTAACGGCTAAGTGACTGGTTTCTTGCCATCGGGCTGATCATTATTTGATCGGGCTCATTCTCTCGGGCTCATCACCATTTCATCGGGCTGCTACACAAAGTGGGCCCTGCTTCAATATGGCTGTATTGCATCGCCATCGGACTAACACCCTTGCTCACTCGGACTGATCACTCTTTGATCGGGCTGACTAATACATAAATTCGGACTTACAGACCGATTGTGTAAATTGTTTTCAAACGTGGTAGGGCCAAGTCAGAGTGCTCGGGCTGATTGGCATAGTAAATTCTGCTACCTCATTATCAATTCATGCTACCTGGTATGCATGGAGTATGGTCCACAACAATGGGCCACGTGGACATTCAATTTTCTTAATTAAGGCATACCATCATTTGGCCACGTGGACATTCAATGAACATTGATAGCCACATCAATTCAACTACATTAATCCTTGGTCGGCCTGTGCTCAGTTTGGTTCTTAAGTTTTCTTCGGGCTGGGCATTCATCCACTTCGGTTGATATCAGTTTGGTATATATATATATGTATATATATACAGAGAGTCCACTATGGCAGGTTACCAACTGTAAAAGGTCTCCTAATGGATGCTTCTATATTGTGATAAGGAAAGTTATTGATTGATATTATCACTTATGGAATCATATTAATTTGGAAGATAATATCAACATATTTATGGGAGTTATCTTTTACTTGGAAGCCAAGTAAGTCGAACCAAGCCTATATTTGGACCAGATTCAAGCTGCATATACATATATGTATATATTCGAAGATAATTATGGAAATCAAGAGCAGATTAATTTGGGAGATAAATCTGGTAAAATTTACCAGATTATTGTTCTTTGAAGATCAACATGCCTTATCTGTACCAGTTATGGCCGCTATAAATTAACAGGCAGGCCAAGCTATCAAAGCACTCCGCGTCTCTTCGATAAATGCATCCAAAAAGCATTCCTTTAGCATTCTTAGTTTAGGCAAATAAAAGCGTTCTTTTATTTTCTTAGCTTTTTTACAGACTTCTTGTAATTGCTTTTCTTTAATTAAATAAAAGTCAATTTTATTTAATTCATCTTTCATCACTTGTATGGCTTGTGTGCTTCAATACTGCCATAGGATTTTAGGTGAGGGTACTTTCCTACTCGCCTCACACAGTCGTTTTGTTAGAAGTCAGATTCATTAAGCCTTGTGTATCACTCACACAAGTGATTAGGAAATTAGTTTGCACAACTCGAACTGCCATTGGTTCTGGCACGCCCGCGCAAATTACAAGCAAACAATTTGGCACGCCCGGTGGGACCACCAAGTGATTAGCCAATCATACCGTGAGACATGGCTGCAGTTCTACCGCGACCAGGTTCGTTGCAGGGACGAAAAAATAAGCCTTCTTGAAGGTGTAATTTCTCATCTCAACTTCGAAAAGGCGATGCTCCGTTGCGATTCATTCTGCCAAAAGTTTGGATCGCCATGGGATTCGCAACTGGGTCATCGGCTTAGTCGTGAAATAAGCCGATATGAGGATGAAATCGATCAACTAAAAACTGAGATTGACCGATTAGAGACCGATAGACAGTTTTTCAACAATGAAATCGGTCTCCTTCTTGCCGTAAGTGAAGCGGAAGAGCCAGCACCTTATGGAGAAAATTTCATGTCCATGGAAGATTTCTTAAACGGTAGTTGGAGGGAAAATCCTAGCAGTTTTCCTAATTTACCGCTCGGGGGGCAAGAAGACGAAAAAATAAGTGCTAGTGAAGAGCCGAAAAAATTTATTTCGGCCATAGAGTCCCTCCCTGATGTTGAAGAAGATGAAACACTCGGGGGGCAAATTCAAGATGGCCTCAAAATTCTGTTGAGGCCGAAGAGGAAAAGTGTGATAGGCCGAGTGATCCCGTATCGGCCATAGGGCCTCCCGTTAGTGAGGAGGACGATGACGAAGACCCTCTTGGTGATGAAGAAATCGCTATTGAAGGGCTTGGGGGGCAAGCTCCGCCGAGACCGATTGAAATTAAATCGGTCCATGAAGCTTTTGAAAATATTCCTTTGAGGAAATTCAGCCTCAAGGAATTGTTCAAATTTTTCGGTCTCTTTGTTATGACCGATTATTATTTTTATTTTAAGCCAATTAATTATTTGGCTTGGATTGATCTATATCCACGATGGCTGTGTGGATGTCACCAAAAATTAAATATTATTTGGTGGTTGTTTTTACAACAGTGGTATTATCGAAGACTGAAAGAAAGTACTAAAGGCCGAACACAAAATTAATTCGGTTGGAATAAATAAAATTCGGACTGTCTTCCAGACCGAAGGAAAAAATAGTAATAATAATAAAAGGGTTGCTGACTGAATTTAAACATTAATTTGGTTGTGTTAATCGGACTGCATGGCAAGACCGATGTGATATGACACGATGAAATTGATTGGGTCACAGTTCAGTCAATCAATGCGGTTTGAGAGCATGCTGATGAGTATGTATTTGCATGTGCTATAGCTATGCATGGTCCATTGGCATGAGACTGGTCATATGAAGACAATGATGTGGTGGGCCCAAAGCTGTAGAAATTGTTGAAACAGGTCCTATTCAATTCGCAAGGTAAGGGACAAATCAAATTATGATTCAGTAGGGCCTACCAGTTTGGTTATTATCTTTGCTTTGATGGTTCCGAGGAGAAAAGTATGTCTATGGCAAACGGTCTCATGGGCAAGCCCGGTTGCAGACTAAAGGTAATCGGTCTGAAAAAATTTGGCCATTCAAAATTTCACTTGCTCTTATTTTAAACGGCCAGGGGGGCAATTGTTTGCACCTAAAAAATACATTTTTTAAATTAAAGTTAACAGAGGCCGATTGGAACTTTTTAATTGGACTTAGAGATCGATGAAAAAAAATTAACGACTAAGTGACTGGTTTCTTGCCATCGGGCTGATCATTATTTGATCGGGCTCATTCTCTCAGGCTCATCACCATTTCATCGGGCTGCTACACAAAGTGGGCCCTGCTTCAATATGGTTGTATTGCATCGCCATCGGACTAACACCCTTGCTCACTCGGACTGATCACTCTTTGATCGGGCTGACTAATACATAAATTCGGACTTACAGACCGATTGTGTAAATTGTTTTCAAACGTGGTAGGGCCAAGTCAGAGTGCTCGGGCTGATTGGCATAGTAAATTCTGCTACCTCATTATCAATTCATGCTAGCTGGTATGCATGGAGTATGGTCCACAACAATGGGCCACGTGGACATTCAATTTTCTTAATTAAGGCATACCATCATTTGGCCACGTGGACATTCAATGAACATTGATAGCCACATCAATTCAACTACTTTAATCCTTGGTCGGCCTGTGCTCAGTTTGGTTCTTAAGTTTTCTTCGGGCTGGGCATTCATCCACTTCGGTTGATATCAGTTTGGTATATATATATATATATGTATATATATACAGAGAGTCCACTATGGCAGGTTACCAACTGTAAAAGGTCTCCTAATGGATGCTTCTATATTGTGATAAGGAAAGTTATTGATTGATATTATCACTTATGGAATCATATAAATTTGGAAGATAATATCAACATTTTTATGGGAGTTATCTTTTACTTGGAAGCCAAGTAAGTCGAACCAAGCCTATATTTGGACCAGATTCAAGCTGCATATACATATATGTATATATTCGAAGATAATTATGGAAATCAAGAGCAGATTAATTTGGGAGATAAATCTGGTAAAATTTACCAGATTATTGTTCTTTGAAGATCAACATGCCTTATCTGTACCAGTTATGGCCGCTATAAATTAACAGGCAGGCCAAGCTATCAAAGCACTCCGCGTCTCTTCGACAAATGCATCCAAAAAGCATTCCTTTAGCATTCTTAGTTTAGGCAAATAAAAGCGTTCTTTTATTTTCTTAGCTTTTTTACAGACTTCTTGTAATTGCTTTTCTTTAATTAAATAAAAGTCAATTTTATTTAATTCATCTTTCATCACTTGTATGGCTTGTGTGCTTCAATACTGCCATAGGATTTTAGGTGAGGGTACTTTCCTACTCGCCTCACACAGTCGTTTTGTTAGAAGTCAGATTCATTAAGCCTTGTGTATCACTCACACAAGCGATTAGGAAATTAGTTTGCACAACTCGAACCGCCATTGGTTCTGGCACGCCCGCGCAAATTACAAGCAAACACATGGTTATTTCTTTCAATTGTTAAACTCACTTTATGATGAAGTATTTACTTTTCGAGGTCGTTGAACCTCTTTAAGTTCTTGTCTTTTTGATTTACATGTCAATTATTTATTTTTCTCTTTTGTTTGAATCCTTGCCGGATTGGTTTGGGTGGTTGCTTTTATGAGAGTTCATTTGTTGTAGTTTAGTTCGTTTTATAGTTGGGTCTTTGCCGGATCAAACACCTCTTTTAATTCCAACAAGGTTTCAAACATTTAAACGTTCTAAATCTCTCCCATCTCCTTCTCTCCTCTCCCCTCTTTGATCTCTTTCCCTTTCTCAAATATTCTTTCCTTTTATTTATGTTGGAATTATGTATATATATGTTTTTAAAAGGTTTCCGAATGTGAAAATACACATGTGTGTATGTTTAGAATACATTCCCTATATCTCTCTCCCTATCTCTCCCTATATCTCTCCCCCAATCTCTCCCTCTCCCCTTTTTCCTCTCTTTATCTCTTTCACTTCTCGTTTTTAATAAATTTCAAGTACATGAAGTTCTGTTTGGTCTAGGCATGTGTTATTTAGGACTTGTTTAGTCATGTATTGAGGTTTAAACTTGAGGATTTAGCATAATTGGAGACACTTCATAATGCTGTCAAAGTGCTGTCAAGTTGCCGTCAAAAAAAAAAACTACTACTGTTTTTTTTATTTTTTGCCAGAATGGTACAGAATTGGAAAAAATGTCATTAGACAAAAGTTGTGCAGAATCGAATTTTACATGGATCAGTGCAAACAGAATGTGAAAATTTCAAAGATATAGTTACTTACGGGTATTTTAAAATTCAACAACTGTCAAAAATGACCTTTTATCAAATTCATTGTAATTTTTCATTTTCTCCTTGATATAGTGCTTGCCCGGAAAGTCTTTTAATGTGATTTTCAAATGCTTTCATCTTTGATGGACTCGTTAACATGTAAGTCCATTTTGGGTTTATGTATTAGTAAGTCATCCTTGTAGGAAACCCCGTGGGTTTCCAAAGTCACTTCCGCATTGTGATTGGATTTTAATTCTTTTCTCTCTATCTTTTCTCTTTCCTCGCACTTCGGTTTCCGGGGCGTGACATTATTACACTAAATTTTCAAATTTGATACTTGTGCTTAAATAAACGATGTCACCTACGGTTTTGCAATCTCTAGTCGATACAGCTTGTTGTGTAACTTGGATTGTTTTAGAATGGTAAACATGAGAAGATGTGATTAAATATTTGCTGAAGTCATGATATGACGTTTTAGGTTATGTATCGTTCGAATCGTAGTTCAATATCATAGATTTGCACACAAACCTATGCACTACACGTAGTGGCTTGAATACATGTTGGTTGTGAACTATAACATGATTCAGATTTTTAGACAACATAGTGTAGAGATTAAACTTGGTAAGCTTTTAAGCCTATCTTTTCTTTATTGAGGGTTATAAATACATCTTGTGTTTGTCGAATTTCATTGAAATAGCGCATTAACTTATTGTTTAGTCTCATTATTCTTGTTTTGGTTTACAGTCAAGTTAAAATATTTGCTACCATGCTAAATAATCTTCCATCGTAAACGTTGAAGAACCATATAACCATAGGACATGATTTTAGGCCTTCTTTGTTTGCTACTCACCAATAAATGATAAATTTTCTTATTTCGCCCTTTGAGCCATTAAAATGCCATTTTTCTTTAATTACCATTATCCTGTTTTTGCTCCAACTTGGCCAACTTGGAGTTCACCCCTGAAAGATTGATCAACTTTTAGTGGTGTTAAGGCGATGTGTGATTGAGAAGAAGAAGAAAATAAGATGATGTTTGGGGTGGTTGCCTTGTAATTTATTGAATATTCATTTCAAAAGCAACGAGGAGGAAAAGAATAGATTTTAAAAAAAAAAGATGAAAAGAAACAGAAGGAGAAAAAATTGAAAGGAATGAAAAGAAGAGAATGAAATGATGAAGTTGGTGGAAGAGAGAATAAAAGAAATCGAGCATGCCTTACAATGCCATTCTAAAACTACCTAATGAATCCTTTCTATCCTTTTTCATTACCTAAGCTACATTATAACCTTTGAAAAGTCCTATTTGATCCTAGAAACATGGTTTGGATATATAAACGATGGGAAGGGGATTAAAACATGGTAATGACTAATTTCTCTTAACTGTTGGTGTCCTATCCATGAGACTGCTGTTCTTTTGTGTCATGCATCTTTTTTGAGTCATATGTGAGCGTTTTTTGTTTTGAAAACGTATTTTCTTTGCTCGCATTTACCCGATAAATTACACCTGTTTCTGAGTGTTTCATTTGAGAGTGTAATTAACATTGTGAGATTCGTAGTCGAAGCATAGTTGGATGGTTATTCGAGTTATATTCCAAGTTCATGACATGCGCGTGTTCATTTGACTACCACACCACACACGTGCAATTTTATGAGAAACTCTATTGATTTATACGATGCATGTGCTTGGGATTGTTTTTCATGACTTAGGTGGATGTTTCCTTATGTTTCTTTATGTTCGTTATTCTATTTTAAATCATCGTTCTATGATAAGGAGTATTGATTGTTTTGTTTTTCGTTTGAATAAAACTTTTTAAATTTACAACTAGGGACTTGTTGATGAAAACCCTCACGAGATTTCACTCGTCCAACTAGGGACACCTAGGGGTTTAAAAGGCTTGTTGCATATGCTAAATGCAATCGTGATCCATACGAAAATGGAATAGATTTTTATTAGTAGTTTAATTTTTATGTTCTTTTTGCTCGAGAACTAGCAAAATGTAGGTTTGGGGGTGTGATCGGGAGAGAACAAATCCTAAATACATGCCTTAATTCACATTTGTTAGTACGTTTTTATCCTATTTTTGTGTATTTTTACTTCGTTTTTGTGGAATTACAGATATGCAATCAGAGGAGATCTTGGAGTGCATTTCCTTAATTGTAGATTTTGTTTGTTTCCAAATAAAGAGAGGAGGATAATTAGTATCCAAATCTCCAGATTTTTGTCTTAGCTAATTTCCATTTTTACTTGCTAGAATCAAGGAGTTGATTAACCTAATTGTGAAGGTTATCTCTCCTATTTATTCTTGTAATCTCTTATATTCTATGTAGAAAATAGAGAGAATAATTTTCTCCCATTTGTCTCTTTTTGATATCAGAGCAGCCTCTAAACCTCACAATTTTCTGATGATGGTTAAGTATGGAATGGCCACTGATAAAAGCACCATGTCCGACGCCTCTTCCAGCCATGAAAAAATCTCTCACAGCGGCCATGGAGGATCTAAAAGTCTTACGCTTCCAATAACTGAGCATAAACTGAATGGACACAATTACCTTCAATGGGCTCAATCAGTGATGATGTTCGTATCAGGGAAAGGAAAAGACGACTACCTCACTGGCGCTGCCATACCTCCACCGAAGGAAGACCCAAAATTTCGAACTTGGAGATCTGAAAATAACATGGTGATGTCGTGGTTGATTAATACCATGGACAATGAAATTGGTCAGAATTTCATGTTCTATGGAACCGCAAAAGAAACTTGGGATGCCGCAAAGGAAACGTACTCCGACAACGACAATACGGCAGAATTGCTGGAGATTAAAAGCAGTCTCCATGATTTGCGGCAAGGTGATCTTTCCGTCACCCAATACTATAACACCCTTACCCGTTTTTGGCAACAATTGGATGTCTTTGAAGAACTCGACTGGGAATGCACTAGAGATGCAGCCAAATTTAAGAAAATAGTCGAGAAGGAGAGAGTCTCAAAATTCTTACTTGGGCTAAACAAAAATCTTGATGAAGTCAGGAGAAGAGTGTTCGGAATGAGGCCTTTGCCCTCAATTCGAGAAGCCTTTTCTGAGGTACGTCGAGAAGAAAGTAGGAAGAAGATTATGATGGGAAATCAAAGCATCCCAAGCGTTCCAAATGTTCCAGAAAGCTCGGCTCTTACAACCCGTGGAATAAATCCAACCAGTGACAATCGAACCCGCAAAGGCAGGCCTTGGTGTGATCACTATCGCAAGCCTGGACATACCAAAGAAACATGCTGGAAAATTCATGGGAAGCCAGCCGACTGGAAACCAAACAGGCCATCTCAAGACAGAGAAAGCCGTGGCTTTGCAGCTACCACAGATGAGCAACCAACAACTGAAACTACACCCTTCAACAAGGAACAAATTGAGATGTTGCAGAAGATGTTCATCCAACTTCAGTCTAGCTCTGCAGCACCAATCATCAGCACAGGTTCAGTAGCACAAAAAGGTACATTTCTAAGTGCTCTTGGAGTCAAAACCGAGAATAAAAAATCTTGGATTATTGACTCTGGAGCATCTGACCACATGACTGGGGATGCTTCCTTATTCCACAAGTACAATCCTTGTTCTGAAAATTACAAAGTGAGAATAGCAGATGGTTCTCTATCCACGGTTGCTGGTATTGGGTCGATTATCATCTCAAAAATCCTTGTTCTAAATTCGGTCTTGTTGGTTCCTAATTTGAACTGTAACTTGTTATCTATTAGCAAAATTACTAGAGATATGAATTGTGTTGCTAAATTCTTTTCCACTCATTGCGAATTTCAGGATTTGGATTCGGGGAGAACGATTGGCAATGCTAAGGAAAGTGAAGGGCTCTACCTCTTCAAGAGCGATAATCAACTTGAAAAACAATCTCAAAGTGTTCATTGTGCAGAGAGGCAATCTGTTAGGAATTCCAATTCAGTTTCTGTTTCCAATAATGAAAGTGCAATTATGTTGTGGCATTTTCGATTAGGTCACCCAAGTTTCATGTACCTTGAAAAGTTGTTTCCTTCTTTATTCACTAATAAAAATTCAAAGCCTTTCCAGTGTGAAATTTGTCAATTGTCTAAACATACTCGAAATTCTTATCCAATTCAACCATATAAGGAATCATATCCCTTTTCAATTATACATAGCGATATTTGGGGACCTTCTCGAGTAAATAATATAACAAGAACCCGATGGTTTATCTCTTTTGTTGATGATCATACTAGAATCACCTGGATATTCCTCATGAAAGAAAAATCTGAGGCAGGACCAATTTTTAAAAAATTTCACTCAATGATCCAAACTCAATTCCAAGCTAAAGTTCAGATTTTTAGAACTGACAATGCCAAGGAATACTTTCATTCTATTCTTGGGAATTACCTTCTTGATCATGGGATAGTTCATCAGAGTTCTTGTATTGACACCCGACAACAAAATGGGATAGCCGAGAGGAAAAACCGACACCTCCTAGAAGTTGCTCGTTCCATTATGCTCACGAGTCGTGTTCCAAAAATTTCTGGGGGGAAGCTGTCCTTACCGCTGCCTATCTTATTAATCGTATGCCCTCAAGAGTCTTGAAGTTCCAAACTCCATGTCATGTTCTTACACAAGCCTACCCACAATCCAGACTCATCTCGTCCTTGCCACTAAAAGTCTTTGGTTGCTCATCATTTGTCCACATACCACCTCATCAGAGGAGCAAACTAGATCCCAAAGCCATAAAATGTCTATTTCTTGGATACTCCTCTGCCTTGTACTTAACACTGAATATCCACTTGCATCCCATAGGTTGTTTGTCTCTCGAAAGTTCTATAACACCATGGATGTAACCTTTTTCGAAAATCAGCCTTTCTACCCCAAAACTCGTATTCAGGGGGAGAATTCCACCGTACTAGAAGAATATCAGTTTTGGCAAGATATGGATACCTCCTCCATGCCTTCCATCATCTCAAGTGCACCTACTCTGAGTAACACCACCACACTTCCAATTGTGCCTATCCTAATTGAGTCAACTTCCGATCCTGTTCATTCCGAATCCACTCCAAACAGTCCTCAGGCTCTGACCCAACAAGAAAAATCAAAAAAATATAAAGGGATTGTTTACTCAAGAAAGTAGACCGCTCAAAGAGAGGTGGATCAACTCACTCTTCCTGAACAGAACCAAGCGTCCGCTCCAAATCCAATCACTTCTCCTCAAGGTAACACAAATTCTTATCCTAGTAATGATCTTGATATTCCTATTGCTCAAAGGAAAGGTGTTCGGTCATGTACTCGGCACCCGATCTCAAACTTTATAACATATGAGAGATTGTCTCCCTGCTACCGTTCTTTTACCACAAATTTGTCCAGCATAGTCATTCCAAGTTGCATACAAGAGGCTTTGAAGCATCCTGAATGGAAGAAAGCAGTTGGTGAAGAAAGTCGGGCTCTTGAGAAGAATGGCACGTGGGAACTTATAGAACTTCCCAAAGATAAACAACCTGTGGGATGCAAGTGGATATTCAGTTTTAAGTACAAGGCAGATGGAAGTGTTGACCGATACAAGGCGAGACTTGTAGCCAGGGGATTCACTTAAACCTATGGGATTGATTATCAGGAAACCTTCGCTCCGGTTGCTAAGTTAAACACAATTCGGGCTCTTCTATCCTTAGCAGCAAATTTGGATTGGCCTCTTCATCAACTCGATGTCAAGAATGCGTTCCTTAATGGAGACTTGAAAGATGAAGTCTACATGGAGATTCCTCCTGGTTTTGAGAACCCAAGCAATATCAATCGTGTTTGTAAACTTAGGAAATCTCTTTATGGCCTCAAGCAGTCACCAAGGGCCTGGTTTGAGAGATTTACCATAGCGGTCAAGAAGCATGGATACACTCAAGGCCAGTCAGATCACACTTTATTCATCAAGAAGTCTCCAGAAGGGAAAATTACTATCCTCATTGTATATGTGGATGACATTATCTTGACAGGTGATCATGAAGAAGAGATAAGTCTGTTAAAGAGTACTCTTGCAAATGAGTTTGAAATCAAGGATCTCGGTACATTAAGATATTTTCTTGGCATGGAAGTAGCTCGATCCAGCAATGGCATTTCAGTCTCTCAACGGAAGTATACGCTTGATTTGCTCAAAGAAACAGGTATGCTCGGTTGTAATCCTTCAGATACTCCTATGGACCCTTCCAACAAACTTGACTTAAAGGAAAGTTCAACTTCGGTTGACAAAGGGAGGTACCAAAGACTGGTGGGAAAACTCATTTATCTGTCCCACACAAGACCAGATATCAGTTTTCCTGTAAGTATGGTAAGCCGGTTTATGAACAACCCTACTAATGAGCATTTTGAAGCAATTTACAGAATTTTCAGATATCTCAAAAAAACTCCAGGGAAAGGGCTGTTCTTCAAAAAGGGGACAAACCGTAGTATGGAAATCTTCTCAGATACTGATTGGGCAGGATCCATAACTGACCGAAGATCTACCTCAGGCTATTGTTCCTATGTGTGGGGAAATCTTATTACCTGGAAAAACAAGAAGCAATCTGTAGTTGCTCGAAGTAGTGCCGAGGCCGAATTCAGGGCTATGGCACACAGAATATGTGAAGGAATGTGGCTGAAAAGACTACTAGAAGAACTGACAATCCCTACTGAAAGTCCAATAAAGATGTTGTGTGACAATCAAGCTGCTATCAGCATTGCTAAGAATCCAGTTCACCATGACAGAACTAAACATGTTGAGATTGATCGACACTTCATCAAAGAAAAGATTGATCAGGGAGTCATCAAAATGATATATACTCCTTCAAGTCTTCAAACCGCAGATATCCTCACCAAGGCTCTCAATCAAGATCAATTTGAAGTACTTCTTTCCAAGCTGGGAATGATTGACATTTACTGCCCAGCTTGAGGGGGGTGTGGAATTACAGATATGCAATCAGAGGAGATCTTGGAGTGCATTTCCTTAATTGTAGATTTTGTCTGTTTCCAAATAAAGAGAGGAGGATAATTAGTATCCAAATCTCCAGATTTTGTCTTAGCTAATTTCCATTTTTACTTCCTAGAATCAAGGAGTTGATTAACCTAATTGTGAAGGTTATCTCTCCTATTTATTCTTGTAATCTCTTCTATTCTATGTAGAAAATAGAGAGGATAATTTTCTTCCATTTGTCTCTTTTGTTTTCTATTTTCTGTCAGGATTTGGAGAAAAGTAAGGATTCCAAGCTAAATGGGATGAAAAAGCAAGCTGAAAAAAGCTGAAAAAACCACATCGCGCGCGCGACTCGCTCGCGCGAAACCCAGGAAATCGCTCGCGCGACCTACTCGCGCGACCTCCCAGAATTGCGCTCGTGCGACCTATGCAAAAAAGTGAAAATGCGTATTTCAGTGTACTGAAGACTCCCACGCGAACGAAACTGCCTAATTACATCTGGAAAGCTAAATACATCAGTTTTAGTACGAATTGGGTTAGGAAAGCTTCCAAACTTGCTCCAAATCTATAAATACTCAATTATAATTCAATTCTAAGGGAGAAAATTATTATACACACAATATACAACTAAAACTTCAGCCATTGAAGGGAGGGAAGCAAGGAGAAGAAGAAGAAGACCAAGGATTTTCATGGCCTCCTCCATCAACTACTTGTCATCTACCGCTTCCATGGACAACTAAACTCAAGATCTAGGGTTTCAATGAAACCCTAGCCAAGTAATAGGGTGTATTTTATGTTTTTATTTTAGTTTTATTATGTATGGATGATAGTTACATGTTCCGAAGATTTTTATAAATAAATCGTGTTTTTATTGATTAAATCGTTACTTTCAAAGTTTACTCTTGTCTTAGATCTATTTTTATGGTAGTGTGCTCAATGATCTATGCTTGCTGTGCTTGTTTAGATTATTTACATGTAGTGGTGCTTAATTTGAATTGTGCTATCAAGTATCCGAATAGTCCATGCCTAGATTAGACGGATTATATCACAACCCTAGTTCAGTGTGGGATAATTCTTGCATGGATTATGTTGGTGCTTGAACCATAGTTATTTTTTTGACAGAGGAATTGGGCTTGTAGCTACAATTCCCCATTATCATCCAACTTAATAAGCTAAAGCAATTCGTAAATACCCTTATTATGAAGCTAGTGGTGGATTTGCAATCCTAGGTTCCTTAAACTTATTATAAAAACAATATTTAATTGCTTTCATAATTTAGATTTACTTTTATTGTTATTAGTTTAATTAAATTAAATCCAAAGTTTTTCTTAATTAACTAAATTTAGGTTTTAAAAATTAAAGTGCATAGTATTCAATCTCTATGGGTTCGACCTTTACTTCCACACTGCAAATCTTTTGAAAGTAAAGCATAAGTTAAGCATACTTTTATATCTTGATTTTGACGAGATCAGAAACCAATGAGAAGATTTCTCTGGTCAAGGAAAGGATGAGAACCACACAGAGCAGGTACAAGAGTTATGTCGATCAGCACCGAAAAGATTAGGAATGCAATGTCAGAGATCACATACTTCTTGAGGTTTCATCGACCCGAGGAATGGTACGATTTGGTCCCAAGAAAGAGAAGTTAGCCCCTCATTTCCTCGGATCATTTGGAATATGGGATCTTATTGGAAAAGTGTCTTATCGACTCGAATTACCACCAAAGATGTCTGGGGTCCACAATGTGCTTCATATTAGTATGTTAAGGAAGGAAGACATTATGTTGGTGAAAGTTCAGTGGAATCACCACGATGAGAACGAAGCCTTGTGAGAAGTCGAAGCAGATATGAGGAAGAAGTACCCAATATTGTTCCATGATTAGTTAGTCTAGATTTTGGGATGAAATCCGGTTTAATGAGGGGAGGGTGTAACAACCTATATTTTCCTATAATTACAAAATGCAATTTCAAATTTTATTCCTATTACTTGTTTGATTTAATAGGAATACTTTGCTTGGGGTCAAACTGTAAATTTTTTTATAAATTCAGGAATACCTATGACGTGATTTCAAAACTGTATTTTCAAAGCAGTGAAAATAATTACTTTTGTATTTTTATACAACCGGAAAATTATTTCCTACGCTAATATAAATTTTTCTGTATTTTCAAATGATCGCTGCGCCGTGAAAATACCAGTTTATGAACGAATATGTCTGCGCCGCTTTTGGACTCCCACAGATTGGTTATCTCCATCAAGTCAAACTTGACATTTGCTTTAAGTTCATTTAAAACAACCAATCATTGGTTAGGCTTGTTTGGGTATACTTATAGTGTGAGTTAATTGGAGCCATAATTTGTTTTTCCCAAACACTCTTAAGATTCCTAGACAACTTGATTATGCTGTGTTTGGCAATGCTATTAGTATGTGTGTTAATGTTAAGCCATAAGCTATTTTACCAAACACCAAACTTAACCCTTAGAACTATCCTAGCAACTCCTACAACTAAATTGGAGTGTATATGTAATATATAATCTATGTACATAATTCATATATGTACATGTATAATTATGTAATTAGTATTTTGAAAAACAAATTAGAATTTTTAGAGTATAGATTAAGGTGCTTGGCCACCAAGTTCTCCTTTTGATTTTTTCTATGTATACATTCATTCACTCTCACACAATCTGGGAAAATTTACAAAAAAACCATTAAGAAAAGAGTGAGTTATACAGAGAGTTTATGCAGAAAATTTTAGAGAGAGAGAGGACTCAACTCCATAGCCACAAGCTTGAAGTGGGTCTTCTTATTTTGTTATCTTTCTCAACAATTACTCAAACCTCTATCATAGTGAGTATTTTGAACTCACTCCGAATGTAATCCATGCATGCTCTAATTACTGTTCACATATATGTAATTGAATCACTATGGTTGTGTTCATCCATGGAGCTTCAAGCATGAAAAGTGGATTTTTCAAACTTAACCAAAAATTTGTTTGGATAGATAATAATGAAACGTTTCAATCCATAGAAGCTGGTTAAAATCATAGAGCCTAATTATCTCGTATCGCGACGTACATTAGAATCAAAGTTTCGTCACCTCTAGGTTTTTCATAAATCTCGAGAGCTGCATTTTGAATAAGTTTAATCAGATTTCATATTCCTAATCCTTGCGGAAAAACAAAGAGAATCATATATTGTATGTCATGTTTTAATCTGAAACTAAAAATAGGTAAAAATCAGCCTTAGAATCGAAAACAAGGGTGAATATATTCTGGGGAAGATGACGACCAGGACTGGTCGCAAAACATAAACAAGACCGGTCCTGCATAACTATCAGGACTGGTCCTGACCATGACCGGTCCCTCTAAAAGACCAGGACCGACCGCGCCCCTCTGAGACAGAATGACTGTCTACTCTTACTGTAATTTTATTAACTACTTAGTACAGTTGTACCTTCACTGCATGTTAATTCCAACCATACAATTTAAGTAAATTGTTTCTCCCTTCTATTTACTATTTTACTTAAGTTATTAATGTTATTAACGAAATACCCCCATTTGGATTCAATAAAAATACTTTCAAAAATCAAATCCTTTTAGATTAAAAGGCAACTTTTCCTCCGAAGGCAAAATTTTTTTATTTTTGCACAGTGTATGATATTGGGGCATTATTTTTACTAAGTTCCCTTCCTTTTAAAATTCTTAAAATCATATTAGATATATGGGGATCTAGATGAACTATTCGTGACACTTTTAAACTCTTGAATCAAAAATCTTATTTTTGACTATACTTAGCCATTTTGGCCATCCTTGGCCAATAGTGACTTTTTAGTACCAAGTTGTTTTAATTCGTAATATTCATATTTTGATTAGCTCTGATACCTTTTATGAAGAAAACGTGAAAAGAAAGATTTAAGTCAAACTGCTCTGATATCTTTATAATGAAATATGTAAAGAAAGAACAAGTCATGTGATATACATGTTTGAGTCATGTTGGCATGCATGTTAGTGTGAAGGTTGAGTCAACATGCATAGTGTGAGAAAGTGTGAAATGAGTAAAGAGATAGTGTGATATATTGGATCAAGGTAGTAAGGATGGTGATGATATTGATTTAGGGTACCTTTGAAATACGACGGTGACAAATTTGGACACTCCCTGGCACCCGTGGTAGTGCTATAGTGTGTGATACTGACATGGACACTCCCTGGCGCCCGTGGTAGTGCTATAGTATATGACGCCTACGGACACTCCCTGGAACTCGAGTCTGGATACTGAGTGAGATTTTCTCTGGTATTTTTGAGATGGATTAGGTAATATAGTGTGAGGCAAATTGGACACTCCCTGGTACCCTTATACCATAGTGTGAGGTAATTTGGACACTCCCTGGTACCCATGTACTATAGTGTCTTCACCTTAGTGTTTTCAAGGTACTAGAATGAGGAAGTTGGATGCTGCAATCATGTGTCTCTGTAGTCGAGGTAAAAGAGTCAGTGGATGAGATGGTCACATTGTTTCATGCACGGTCACATATTTCATTGATTGAATATCATTATACTGTCTTTGTCGTCTCATAATTGCGAATTCATTTATATATTTCTAATATGTTGAATAATGGACTAGAAACGGTAAGAAAGAATGTTTTACATTGTAAGCATATGTTTTTAATACTCACTAGCTCCTTGAAGCTGATGGTGTTGATGCATCCTGGACATTCGTGTCTAGGCTTTTCAAGTTATGATCAAGATGGACAATATGACTATGCTAATTGAGTATATCTACTTGCGAAGAGAAATTGGATTTTATTGCTTTGTTTACTTAACTGAACGTGTAAAAAGGATTTCTGTAATAGTTAATTTTTTTGCAAGGCGGTTTGTGCCTTTAGATGACTACATGCTGTAATAATTATTATGATTTTACAATTTTATAAGCCTTGATTGCTCTTACTCTGATTTAAATTATTATGCTGTTTGACATTTGGGACAGAATCGATCCTTCAAACTGTCGTGACCTACGGGTCCATAAAGGAAATTAAATGCTTTCCCTATTTATGCTACGTCGGGGTGTGACAGGATTTAGTGATATCCGAGCCAGGTTATCCAGTTTAATTAGGCGGGGTTATTCACGCCACAGATTAGCGACACAGGTTAACTTTAGGTTTTTACTAAGCTATACAACCAAGTTTCTCTAAGCCATAGCCCTGATGAATAGCTTAGGCACTGATGAACTTCCTGAGTCAGGTCTCAGAATAGTCAGCATAGCCTACTACCCAGAGTTTAGAAGGATAATAAGAATAAAATCTCTTCGCTATTAGACACAGACGTAGTTCGAATATGCGTTGGGTGTATTATGTATATTTGAATTATGTCATGTATACTTGGATTTTATTGCATACTAATGTTATAGTACGAGTACATTATAATGATATTAACCTATTAGGCTTGACTTATGCGTTGGAGCATAGATGGCTGAGTCGTCTCAGGCAACCGAGAACCAATCAAGTGTACAATCCCACCTGTTATCCCTATAAGTCGATCCCACTAGATTGGTTGGGTCACTTATTCTGAGTTTATTGGAGATGGGTGATAGAGTCACCGTAGGTCAATTGGGAGATCATCTATATGAGAGTTTCCTTGCAAAATCATCTGAACTACAGCAAGGCAAAAGGAAGTTTCAAGAGATAATGACTCCAATTGAGAACAAGGGTACAAGTAGACCAAGCAGTCTCTGTGCTAAGTGCAACCTACCGGGTCATTTTTGGTATAATTGCAATGAAACTCAATGGATTGAACATGGCAGTCTAAGTCACCTCCGTAAGAAAAAGTGTGCACCGAAAGCGGAGAAGAAGAAATTGAAAACCCAACCTCAGGTCTGTTTTAACTGCCAGATGCCCAGGTATATTGCCAAATTATGTGCTTTACCCAAGAGGATAACACAGTGCTTTTACTACAGTGAGAAGGATTTTGGTACTGTCGTTGCATGTGAAATTGCAAAGCGTATTATTCATCGTTAGGTTCGTACTCATATCTATTCAATGATTCAAACAAGGTGAGTTAAATGTGTGCATTCAGGTATATATATATACATGTACATACATGTATACGCGATTGAATAAATTTCTTACATGTCTAATTTAATTATTGGTGTTTGATTTTTGCGTTAGAATGCACATTATTATTGTCAAATTAATTTATAACCTTTGTGTGACTTCATGAATTTGATCCTCGGGTAATGATCCTAGGGCATTCGTAAATGTTATGTGGATAGTTATATTTATAAACACTTGTAAGGAATACTAATGATAATTTCAGAGTTTAAGCGAAATTCATTTTTTTTTTCTTTTCTTTTTTTTTTTTTTAATTCTAATAGTTGCTGAACCTTCTAAAAAAATATTGTAAAATCGTGACTTAGAATTTAACATTCTGTCCGCTTGTCCTATGTAAAACATGATTCTGCATACTTTTTGTGTTTTGAGTTTTTCCTGATTCCGTACTGTTTGGGCTGTAAATTAATTTACAGTAGCAATTTTTATAAGGTTAAAATGTGCTTAATGGCTTGATTATATTTCTAGGTGATTTCATGCTCGTTAATATGACTTAAAGTATTTATACTTAGAGATATAGTAATTCTCATGTATGTTGGGCTAAGTAGATGTATGACTGTGTGGTCAACTGTGTGGGCGCCTAAGTTGAATTATGTATATGTCTGAACTCGCGTTCCTTTCGTGTAATGTTGGGTTTCATTAATTAGTGGCTACGTGACCATTTGTGTAAAGTTTTCTAATAGAAGTTAATATTAGGAAAGTCCTTAGAGTTCACCACTACTCCTTATGATTTTAGGCAGCAACTTCGTGGATGACCCGTCATTGTGTGATTAAACGGCGACTTCGTGAATGACCCATCCCTTCATTATTTTAAGCCTTATGCCTAGCTTGTTGGTCTATTTCATGTGTATCTAGACATTGTTTTATTGACATCAAGAACGTAAGGACTAGCCTTTCAGTGTATACTCAAATCCCAGTAATACCCCATGGGAGTTGGGACCAGAGTGGGAGTTAGTATTACATTAGGAGACACATGGGATATATGTGTAGGCTGGACCATGGGTGGGTGGCCGAGATGGTGAACATAAGGTGTAATTCAATAAATACTTTGTGGTGTTTTATTTTTTTCGTTTAGGAGTTTGAATTGTATTTAATTACCTCTTATTGTGGTAAAATCGTAGAATGTTGTAGATACTCTGACCAATGGATGTCTCGTATTTTTTTTTCCGCTGAACTCTGTACGGAGATTTTATTTAATGAAAATGGTGTTTCTTTTGTAAATTCAAAAGGGAATAATATTTGCAATGGAATGCTATTGCTATTAAAATGAAAATGATTGTAACTTCTATTTTTGCAGGATGGTAGGTCCACTAATGTGGTTGCAGGTTTTGGCCTACCATAGTTGAGAAAGGTAAGTGTTTATCAAATTTTAGTTCGTGTAGGAACTATGTGGCTATTACCTAAAAGGGAAACTACCCCTTTTGTCCCATTAGGTGTGTGGAACTACTTTCTTGCCCGATTTTTTGTATGTTGTTGTTGTTGTTGTTTTGACGTACGGGACTGTGAGTGATCCCTAAGACTGTGTATGACTTGTTTTGTTTAACTCATACCAGTCATGTGACTTACCTGAGTGTGTTATGCATTCAGGTACGTTTCCTGTTTGAAACATAGTCGGATGATATGTGCATGATAGTATAGTTGGAGTTCGTTGTGGAGCAGCCGATCTGTTTGTAAAGTTGAAGATATCTACTTCTTTATGTACTATATGATACTCTTTTATTTAGTTGGCATTGTGAGCCAAGGTTGAGAACATGTATTGGGTGTAGTTATATTTCAGTTGTATTATTGAACTTTGGGGACGTTTGTAGTAGCACTGACCAGAGATAGTGTAGTGTTGTAAATTGTTCCATTTATTATTGCAACTAGATAATTTTATTGTGATTCAATGGAGGAAAATTTAATTATTTATATGTAAATGAAAACGTTTGGTTTTCATTTTGTAATAAATGGGAATGGAGAAAGTTTGAGACGTGGATTTTTCTTGTAATATATTTGGGAATGAGTTTGATGATAAATGAGTTTTGTGTGAAAAGAGATCATGTGGTTTATGAAAGTAATTTAAATTCAGTTTTTCTTAAAATGGTCTTTTAAAATAGGGTATGGGTTAGCAACCTTAGATTTTTGGGCGGTTGAATGTCAGGGTATGCACTTGATCGGATATTTAGCTTTTCAAAAATCGGGGTGTGACAAAACGGGTCAAAGAGGGTCAACCGCTATGGTTTTAATTTTTCTAAAAAACATATATCGAAGAGATGGGGCTTTTAAACCATTCGAACCCCCCTTAAACAAAAGTTTTCATTGGAACGAACTTCCAACGGTTATAGAGCCTTTTTGGCTGAAAATGCAATTGTAAGGGCAAAAGTTGGAATCAATTTCCAACAAAATCAAGCATAAAGTAAGTACAAAAGGAGACCATTATATAAGACTTGTTAAGTTAGAAACATGCTTACTCAACACATAAAAGCCAACACTAACATCGAACACAAGTTCCCAAAATGATACAACCACAAACACACGTGATTCAATAGAGTTCTAGTAGTCCACATTCTATATAAATGTCAAAGTGCTTCAAGTCTTTAAATGAGTTCCAAGTAGAGGACTCTTCATACATGCCAAACGATATAACGGGGATAACATATGCCCAAAGCTAGTTGCATAGCTTCCAAATTTAAATAGAGGAGAGAATAGGATCAAGGTACTTGGAATTTCCATAATTCGAAATCTATTACTAACGATTATAAATTAATACTATCATAAGTCCTAATAAATGAACTCTGTCAAGTAAGCTTTCAAAAAGGATAAGATATCTCGTGGAAAGCTTTCAATAGGGGATGCTAAGGCATTGAACTACTCGTATGTCTTGTCCTTATCGAGATCACCTTAAAAAGAGTTTTTATAGATTCATTAAGCACGACGGCTTTACAGAAAACATTGTAGAGATTCAATATGGATCCCATAACTCAAATGCAACATGTGGTGCCATGAATGCCGCCTAGGTATTGCAATTAGAGCCCTTGGGCCATGCATACGTGATCACTCGTCTCATTATCGGACTGTGAGCCACCCCCCATTGGGAATGTGGCATACCAACTTTCTGATAGCTAGTCGAATATAACTTGGAGTTTGGAATGTTCTTAGGTACATCCACTCTGTCCTCACACACAACCCACATCCAGATTTTTCATTTTTATATTCCCATTTTTGGGATTTCTCATATGCAAACCATGTCGTGCTATGCTATGAGATGTTCCCACTTGACAACAATGACGTGAATTCAATGATTCCATTGCAAATGTCCATTTTCAAGAGCAATAATCAATATTCTCATTATAAAATTGAAATCTCTAATGCTTTAATATTTAACAAGATAGTAAATGTTTTATAACCTCAAGACATGACTCCAAATTTTGTAGAAATGTCAACATGTGAGCATATACGCTTCTAAGGATAACAAATCAACACTTAGTCCCAATGATTTCTAAACAATTAAACAAGTAGCTCATTTAGACGATTAAGCATTTAATCATAATCCAGCACTTAATTTCATCTAATCAACTTTGATAACAACTTTGCAACTAAACACAGTATTCGACAAAGCAAGTATTATGGGAAAATAAACTAAGATTAACTTCTACATTTTAACCCTCGCATTTCCTATCACAAATCACAAATTAGAGACAAGAGACATAGTGAATCAAAGATACTGTAACCTACCTTAGCTTTAGGTAGGGAAATGCATAAGAGAAAGAGAATCCAAGAAGAAAATAAGAGAGCCCAGAGTTGTAGAGCTCCAAGAGAAGGCTAGGATTTCATTGAAACCCTAGAAGATGGTTTAGTTGCGCATGGATGGAGAAGATGGTATGAGCTTGATGATGGAAGCCATGGACGACCTTGATCTCCTAGACAAGTCATCGAAGGAAAATGACCCAAATGTAAAGCTCTCGGAGTTTATTATTTGTAATGAATGTGATTTCATTTATGCTTTCGAAGAACCATCGAAAGAGGTGACTAAGCACAATAAACCATTGTATATTAAGCCTTCCCTTAATGGAGTTGTCCTTAACAAAGTTTTAGTTGATAATGGTGCTTCAGTAAACATAATTCCATTTGCAAATCTTAAAAAGGTAAACAAACTTGGATCTAAGTTGACTCAAACTCACATTGCTCTATCTGGATTTACCGGTGATAAGAAAAATACCAAAGGAGTCCTACCTATTGGCATAATAGTGGGTTCAAATACGTCTAAAACTGCTTTCTTTGTTGTAGATACGAAATCAAGTTATAATTCCTTATTAGGTAGAGATTGGATTCATGCTAATAAATGTGTTCTTTCTTCTATGCATCAGAAACTTCTACTCTTGAAAGAAGAATGAAATGTAGAAACAGTTGAGGCTGACACTTAGCCTTTTCATACAAGTTGGTATTGTGCAGAGGCACAGTACTATCAAGGAGATATAGGCCCTTTAGACATTAAGGAATCAACTGATGATACCCCAGTGGAGGATTAAGAAGATCTTGATTTTAGTCTATTTGGACCATCCGAAGAAAATGACGTTTCATGGATCAAGCCCCATATGATATAAAGGAAGTAGATGAGACCATTCAACTGGTTTTACAGAAAATGGCAGGGGTTGATATCGAATAAAAAATTCATGAAGATATGACCATTAATTGGGTAGACTATATCCTTGAACAGGATGTTAGTGAAAAAACAAATCCAAGCCTAAGCAAAATCTCGAGGTTGCCAGTAGATTCCAGAAAATTAGAAGTGGACTCTCAAGATTCATTAGAAAAAGTTAATTCGGGTAGCAGGGAAAACAAAAGAGTAACTTATATAAGTGCTCGTTTACCTAATATGCCCAAGATAGACTGGTTAAATTATTAAGGGAGTTCAAGGATTATTTTGTGAGGGATTGTGATGTGCTTCTAGGATTGGACAAAGACTTGGTAGAGCACAAGTTACCAATCAAAAAGGGGTATAATCCAATCAAGCAGTTACCTCGAAGGATGACCCCTAAAGTTACATTGAAGATCAAAGAGGAAATCGAAAGGCTCATTAAAGTTGGCTTCATCAGAACAGTCGGGTATGTTGAATGGGTATCTAATGTGGTACTAGTGATTAAAAAGAATGATAAGTTAAGAGTTTGTATTGATTATAGGAATCTTAACTCAACTACACCAAAAGATGAATATCCTACGCCAATTGTAGATTTGCTGGTTGATAGATCTACAGGGCATTCAATTATGTCAATGATGGATGGACATTCAGGATATAATCAAATTTGTATTATTGAAGCTGACATTGACAAGACAACATTTAGATGTCCAGGTAGTATAGGAACCTTCGAGTGGGTTCATATGCCTTTCAGACTTAAAAATGCTAGAGCAGCCTATCAAATGGCAATGAATGTTATTTTTCATGATATAATTGGAACATTTTTAGAATGTTATATTGATGATATCATGGTTAAATCTAAAGCATTCGATGATCATTACAGTCATCCGAAGAAGAGATTAGAAAGGATGAGAATATTCAAACTTAATTTTGAATCCTCTGAAATGTGCCTTTGGAGTCCTAGTTGGAAATTTCTTCTGATACTTAGTGCACAAAAAGGGAATTCAAGTTAACAAGGATAAAACTTTAGCTATGATTCAAAGCACACCACCTTCAAATAAAAAGGAATTACAAAGATTTTTTTCTCCTTTCTTGAAGCTCAAGGATCATGACAAACAAGTGTGTAAAGAAGAGCATCAGCAAGCCTTTCAAGCCTTGAAAAACTATTTGGTTAAGCCACCAGTGTTGATGCCTCCAAAAGATGATAGGACTATGAAGCTGTATATTTCAGCTGTAGAAGCCTCAATAGGAGTTCTTTTGGCACAAGATAATGATGAGAAGAAAGAACAAGTTGTTTATTACCTTAGTAGGTTTTTAAATGCAGCTGAATGTAAATAATCCTTTATGGAAAAACTTTGTCTAGCTTTGTACTTCGCAACTATGAAATTAAGATAGTATCTTCTCCTTAGAGAAGTTTATTTTATTGCAGAGTTTGATTTAGTTAAGTATATGTTGATAAGACCTATTCTACGCAATTGAATTGGAAAATGGATTCTGGCACTGTCAGAATTTTGTTTAATTTATGTCCCCCAGAAGGTAATTAAAGATCAAGCATTGGCTGATTTTTTAGCAGATCATCCTAATGATAGAGAATTGCAAGAACAATGCAAAATTGGTTTTATATCTATGAGCCCATGGAAATTGTGGTTCAATGGATCGAAAACCGAGTTAAATTCAGGAATTGGATTCATAATCAAATCTCCTGAAAGAAATAAAACCAGACATGATTTTAGATTAAATTCGATGCAGTGTACTAATAATTAAGTGGAATATGAAGCTATAATCACGAGATTAGAGACACTTCTGAGTATGACTACATCATCAATTTAAGTGTATGGAGACTCGCAACTGGTTATCGACCAATTAAAAGGAAAGTTTAAGTGAATTAGTCCATTGCTAAAAATCTACTATGATATAGCAATGAACTGATTGATTAAATTTGATGATGTTACATTTGTACACATCCTAAGATTTTTAAATGAAAAAGCCAATGATGCGGCATAGAGATCTTCTGGTTTTAGAAGTAATTTTGATGATCTTGAAGATGTAAGCTAAGTGACTGCTAGGAAATTGTTACCCATTTTAGAAGATATTTTACCATTGGCAAATATCTCCAATATTGAAATCCATGATGATTGGAGGAAGCCTATTATTGACTATCTATCTGGTTTGATTGCTAAACCTGATAGAGTTGTAATATTAAAGTCAATAAATTACATAATGTATGCTAGAATTTCGTTCAAGAGAGGAGCTGATGGTATGCTTTTGGAATGTTTGAACAAAGCAGATGGTTTAGAGGCTATAGCACAAGTTCATGAAGGGCTTTGTGGGGCACATCAATTTGGGATCAAGATGAGATAGTTACTTCAAAGACATGATTATTATTGGCCAACCATTCTCAAATATTGCATTGAATATGCTAAGGGGTGTCAAGAATGTCAAAAGCATACCTGCAGTTGATTTGCAATATATGATAATCCATGACAATTTAGGGGTTAGCTATTCATGTAATTGGAAAGATAAGCTCTTTGTCCTTGAAAGGACATTGCTTCATTATTTTGGCTAATGATCATTTCAGTAAATGGGTTGAGGCAGAACCAATACAATCCATTAATCAACATTCAGTCACTAGATTCTTAGAAAACATAGTTTATAGGTTTGGAATACCTCAAACTATTGTTTCAGATAATGCAACTATCTTCGAAGAGGAAGTTGTGGCTTTTGCCTCGAAGTTGGGAATCACAATGACTAAATCTACCCCATGTTATGCCCAATCTAATGGGCAAGTAGAAGCTACAAATCAAATCATAAAAGAAATAGGGTAAATTGCATTTTGCACCCTCAAACTATACCATGTTTTGTACTTTGGTCCCTAAACTATATTTTTTCGCGTTTTGGTCCCTCAACTATCATTTTGTGGCAGTTTTCCCCCTCTCTCACTTTTAGTGACGAAAAAAGTCACTTTTTAGTGACACCAAAAGTGACGCTGAAAGTGACGGAGGGGGCAAATTGCCACAAAATGATAGTTGAGGGACCAAAATGAAAAAAATAATAGTTTAGGGACCGAAGTACAAAACATGGTATAGTTTGAGGGTGCAAAATGCAATTTACCCAAGAAAATATTGCAAAGGTTATTAAAAATAACCCTCAAATATGGCACAAAATTTTACCCGAGGTTTTGTGGGCATATAGGACTTCGAAGAGAATGAGTACATGAGTATCTCCATATGCTTTAACTTATGGGTATGAACTTGTTTTGCCTATTGAAATCAAAATTTATTCTTTAAGAATTTGAAGCAAAATCAACTGACTATGGATGCTTATCAGACAGCCATGGTGATTGAGTTAGGAAATATAGATGAAGAAAGAGTTAAAGCTCTTAGTACCATTCTTGCTTAGAAAATAGTGGTAGCAAGAGGTTATAACAACAAGGTTCAACATAGATCCTTCAATGAGGGAGGTTTTGTTTGGAAACCTATTTTACCAATTGGGGTGAAAGATCCACAATTTGGGAAATAGTTACCTAAATGGGAAGGTCCTTTTCAAATTCATAAGGTGCTTAAAGGTGGGTTCTATCATCTTAAGAATTTGAATGGTTATGTTCGTGTAAGGAAAATCAATGGAAGATTTCTGAAACTATATCACCCAACTATTTAGGAAACAAGAGAGGAATAAAAATGAAACATCTGATTTGCATTAACAAGTTCAGAGATTACAACAAAACAGGTTACAAAATAGAAGCCAAGCTTTGGGCTTTTAGTCTAAACTTGTCCCAAAACCTATTGTGTACTTTGACTTGGTTGATGATATACTGTTTGTAATGCCTGTACCTGAAAAATGGAAGTAATGTTTATTTTGCATGCATTAATTAGTATAAATAATTACATGTGATGATTTGGGTAAATTTCAGTTACCCCGATGTGATAAGTGCTTGATAAAGGGCACAGTTGGACATATGTGGAACGGGAGCCACAGGAGGTCCAGATTGGATAAATTGCATTTAATTGCATTTATGTGATTAAATGGTAGACATGTAAATGTAAATGTGTGCATTATAATACATGTTGATGCCATACAAAATTGATGAAATGTTAAGTGTTTTAATATTCTTTTATTGTTCATGTTTACTTATGGGAACAGTTTGGGTACCCTTGTGAGGGTGTAATTGAACATAGGGCATAATTAGTAGGTTAAATAGTGCCTTCATATGATATTTGGGACCACGTTTGGGGGTCCATACGTGATATAGATATAGACCTACTTAGATATTGGGATTGTTAACATAATATTCAGGGGTTTTTATAATAGGAGTTTAAAAGTTGTGGAGGTGTAAGTGCAATTAGTATAAAGTTTAGTTAGATGACAGCACCTTTGGTGACTCATCTCAACGCTCAAAAAAAAAAAAAAAACAAATGTGTGTGCTGTGTCGTAACTGTGGCAGCGGCAGTGCAAATATACATATATTATATTTATGTATAGATACATATTAAGTTAGTCAAAAGGGTAGAAAAAAAACACCACAAAGAAGAACAGTGAGAGAGAGAGAGACGTGAGAAAAAAAAGAAAGAAGGGAGGGTTTCACCTTCTCGATGCCATAGGTTCACCGTAAGTTGCCCAAATCGCGATATGAAGCCATATTTGGACTCATGGGGGTAAGTTTAACCTTTTGGTATAATTTATTTTGAGTTTAATCGATAGATTTTTCGTGACCCAAATGAGTTGGTAACATTTAGTTTACTAAAATTGTGTAGGATTAGCCGCAGGTTCATATTTGGGCTGCATCAAGGGAAAAATTCGGGGTTTCTAGGCCTATTTGATTATTCGTAGAGGTGAGTGTCCTAATCCAAAAATTGGATATTTAATGTTATTTATTTGCTATTAAACGCTTTAAAATGCTTAATTGTGATTAAGTAGAAAAGCATGTGATTAATTAGCTTTTAACATGTTTGAATTGCCATGTTGACATGTTGAGTTGCTTATGTGCTTATTTGGGTTAAAGGGTCTCAATCGATAATCACCATTATTTAGCTTGTATATAAAGGATATCATTCCTCAGAGAAAAAAGGGATGATGATGAAGCCTCAGAGAAAAGGGGACGGTGGTGACGACCACAGCGAATTGACTACGGTCACGAGAGAATGAGTGATTTCGCTATATGCAACGGAAAAAGTGATAATGGCCCGAAATCAGGGGTCCACAACGATGGTGATTGATTACTTGACACGCCTGCAACCATTTATTGTTGTGAATGTTTAATTGGTGTTATGAATCATTAAATACTCCAATTGCATGATTAGCACCACATACTCACTGAGCGAAAGCTTATTCGATTTTTGTGACTAATGACCACGCAGGTTCAGATGAACATCATAGTGAGAAATGATTGAGACTACGAGGTTGGGTCTAGTTTTCATATATGTTTATATGTGAGGATTTGGATAAGCTTAAAGTTTATGCTTTAAAATGTGCTTAGAAATAAATTCTAGAGTGAGTTTATAATATTTATACTTAACTGCTAGTTGGAATGTTTTGGGAGTTATTGTATATTAGTTATGAAGTATATGTAAAATGTATTAGAAAATATGTTTTAATTCTTTAGTCTGTTAAAATGAATTTATATATTTTAGCTGGGTTTTTGTGTGTTTTAGAATATTTAATGAAAGAAAATGCTACAGGGGTTATGAAATGTTTTAACTTGTGAAAATAGGGTGAATGGTGATATAATAGGGGAAACTCTTCTCAAGTGCCATTCGATGGTTTAAAACTTATATATTTTTTTTTATTATTTTGTTTGATAAAATGATATTTCGCCCCTGTTTTTTCAGCGAAAATGGTATTTTGGAACGTTAAAAATAATTGTTGGTCCTTGTTGGCTTTGTTACACGAGTCCTAACCCACGCGGGCGGGTTGGGGTGTGACAAATTTTGGTATCCGAGCAATAGGTTAGAGCCTTTGGGGACGAGAGATGAATACGGCACGTAAAAAAAATGCATGTATATAATGATCATGACACGTAGCAACATGTAGGGTATACATGTTTATAGCACGTGATTTAAATGTTGTTGAGCACATATATCATGTTGCGTGCATTCTACATATTATAATATGTGAAGAGATGGTTGAAAACTTCATTGTGAAAAAAAAAAATGGAGTATAAAGGGGAATTATTTTCTCATATGATGAATTAATTGAGTTGGAAAGGGGGATTGTAAATTCAGCAAGAAAAATCCGAGTTTGGGAATATTTGTGAAATTTGGGTTCAGAAATCAAGAGTTAAGTTAGTCATCCTGAAATGATTTGACTGATATTATTTTATCAAGGATATTGACTTGATAAAGGGTTATTGAGTATAGGTTATGATTGTGGGTATGGAGTTCTTTCCGAATATTATCGGGTATTATTATTATTTGTGAAGATTGTTTCTTATTTTCTGTCAAGAAAATGTATATCTGGATTTCTTTATTTACGGTGGGTCTTCTAGTATTCAAATATTATAGTTTGGGGAATTCTAGATTTCTTATGATTTATATGGGCCTCATGAGGGGATATGGTATTATCGTTATCTTTTATTTCTCCATTTATTTTATAATGATCTTTGAGAGTACTTATTGAGCTCCTTATATATTCTCTTGGGATTGAGGTTGAAATATTGAGTTTGTCGAGGTGATGAGATATTTGGAGATTTATCCACTTGCTTGAGTTATCTTGGATTGTTGAGGAATCTCTCAACATAAATTTATTTATTTCTATATCTTGGGATGCCTCTATTATTATCGAATAATGATTGGTTCTCCAATGTGTCAGTATGAATACTAGATTTGGGGTTAACTCAGAGTAATAGACTTTCCTATTATGTTTCCATCGATTGGGTATCACTACGGTTATGAATTATTCCTTTACTGGTTAAGAATATGGTTGATTATGATCATGATTAAGTAGTTGTGTTGTACGAATAACTAATTAGGTTGATTGGCTATACGGGGTATCAAAAATTTCTACTAGAGATCTAAATTTGAAAATGGGTTTACAAGTTTCACAATTAGAATCTCTTTGATATCTAAACCACTCCAAAATCCATTCAACCACTATGTGCATCAGGTAATAGTATTCTTATTATTTCTTTGTACTTTATATGTAAGCAATCGAGATATGACTATTGCACTGCACTGTAGCAATTGTCAGGTATCCTAGTATATCACTGGAAACTTTTAGACTTTGGATTTAGCCACTAATATGTATTAGAAATTTTCAAGATATTTGAATGATGTTAATCTTTTGTGGAAAAAAAAACTAATTTATTGTGAATCCAGAAGTGTTTAAAAATATTTTGATAAAAGTAGGTGGTTGGATTTGACCCAAATTGGGTAGAAGGGCGAAATTAGTGAAAAAAAAAATACTTTATTCAAATGTTGGTATTTCAATTGTTGTTAAAATGAGTTATTAATGGAAAATATTTTTATTATATGATAGTTGTGTAAACTCTTTTATTCTATGAAGAGAGATTTTAAATAAATACTATTGGGCTAGGAAGCTCAGATGAATACATTACTTATACTTTGGTTTTAAATTGGAGTTTTGTATTTCAAAATGAATTCCAAATGACTTTAGTAAGAAAATGGTCTGGAAGTAACTTGTGATATTCTAAATATTATTCTTAATACTGTCAGTTGCGGATAAATGATTTTGATTGATGGGTTATGAGGAGCATCAATTCATTTCTTGGGAACTGAGTTGGGATATTCTTGGTTACAAGGTGAGTATGATAGGGGAATGAAGAACTTCAATTTAAAGATATGTTCTCGATATAAGTAGGTATTGAGTTACAACAACTAGTGGATATTGTATTCCTCGAACTTATAATGGTGTAGAATTCTTACATTGGAAAAATAGAGTAGTTTATTGCTTGTTGCTTGGGATTACAGTTGGAGATCAATGAGTGATCTTGTTTAGATACAAGTGACGCCTTTAAAAGGGCACTGCATACTTGGGTAAACAGGAGAAAACTTGAGATTGAGGAGTGTTGGATTATATTTAGGTTGTGTCACGACAAAATCAGTTGCTTTTTGATTGTAAGTGCTACAAGGAGGGGACAAATGTCTACAACGTAAACCGAAAGATGAGTAAGTTCTACAGTCTGAATAGTTTGAGAATTGTGAAGCTTTGCTTTATGTTGAACATCTAGTAGATGAGTTGTATTTCTAGAATATGTTATTCAAAAGAACAGAAACTTCGTGGGTGTCATTCGAGATCAATCAATCGGGACTTACGAAGGTGACATGAATTTGAAGTTACGGAATTGACATGGTATTATTAAAATATATTGAAGATTTCCTCTCTGCACAAGGACACTTGTGAAACTTATATCGGTTACGGTGAAGTTCTCAATAATCAAAGAAAATCAATCTATGATGACATTGATATTAGTAATGCAAAGGTTTGTGTTGGGATTGAGTTATATGATTGATACAATAGTGATTTATACTGCATATGGTTGAAATTTCATAAATTGAATTATTTGGTACAAGATTTAGAATCCATGATATTCTTCTTATATTGAGCATTTGGCAGTAATATTCTTGCGAGCCAGAAGTTTATTTTAATTGTCATGACTTGAAATATTTAGTTATACAATGACAATTGAATACATGGTACAGAGGATAGTTGGAACTCATGATGGCTACAATTTGAAATTTTGTATTAATCAGGTGGAGACAAATGGTTGTTGGTGCTCGAATTAGAGATCAACAAGAGTTTGGTGTGCGCATTGACTATTCAGAAAGGATTTGAGTCAAGATTCAGAATTTATTAGAAATTAAATTTGTTCCAAAAATTGGGGAAGAAATGATGATAATAAATTGAGGTCAACCAGCATTATTATAACAGATGAATGGAAATTGATTTAAAGATCGATTTGAGGTTCTGTTTTAGAAATTCGTGATAAAGTATTAAAAGGAAAGTGATTGAGCTCTACTCTATAGTAAAATGTATCAGAATCTCAAGATCAAATATGTACTTCGAGTGAAGATAGCTCAAGGGAATGAGTTCAGAAGAAATATTGAAGTTGATAATGTCAAAATCAAGTTCTTATTTAACCCTATTAAAAACGTAGTATGTTGGAAGTAGGGTGTCAAGTCCACATGGATTGATACAAGAACAACGTTTGGGAAGTTTAGTAACTAATTATAATGCTCAAAAGAAAGGAGTAAGAAAAGATGATAAAAGGAATAAAAATGACTTTGCGTCTTGCGGCTTTTTGTTTGGTTTTTGGAGGAGAAAAGGATAAATAAATACTAATCTAAAAAGCAATAGGTTGGGATCATTCCCCCCATCTTGGGTCACAACAAGATGAAATTGACTAGTGTTTCAAGCACATTCTAAGGTAACATTTCATTGTGGCATATTATCAAACACACGGAGTGCATCTATGAGAAGATGAAGGAAGCTTTTAGATTTTCATAGAAACGGATTTGAAGCTAACGTTTGACTATCAAGAATGCATGACATACAAGATGAAGCCTCTATGGCTTCTAATCCGAATGATTTGTCCACCCTACACTAACTAATCTACTTGGTGGACAAATCACCTATGAAGCCTTCAAAAGATAGTATTTAAAGCCCAAGAGTTTGAACAATCAAAGATGCTTGACATCAAAGATGAAGACCCCAAGTTATAAATCCCACACACAACATTTATCAAACACATGGAGTGCAAAACACAAGGTTACATAATATTCCATATGAAATACATAGGGTAGGATTCAAAGTCTAAATTTTAACAATCATAGTTGCAATACAAATAAAATGAATCCCTTAGTTTTGAATCCTACACAAATGAACCCTAGAAATGCTACAACATTAAATCCAAGAGCTCATGATCCATAACCTAAGTAATTTAACTAATAATAGAAAACATAGCAATATCATCAAAAGAGAAGAGATAGAAAATATACCTAGCCATTAAAACTTCAATCCAAGCCTCAAGTTTATACAAATGAAGAAGAAATAGAAGGGAACCCAAGTGGATTCCTAAAAATGAGAGAAAAAGAAGAAGAATGTTGGGAGAAAACAATACAAGATATATCCCCAAAAAAAGACCTATCTCTTTCTATTTATACAAAAAACACAAAAATGGCAAACTTGTAAATAAAAAGGGGAAAAACTGCAACCGCGGATCGATCCCTTCATAACTGGCGGATCGATCCGCCTTTCATCTAGGCAGTTACTGTCTTCACGAGGAGCGGCGGATCGATCCCTTCATAAAGGCAGATCGATCCATTTCGAGATTTCTATCGCAGAATGCTACATCAAACTCGCGGATCGATCCCCTCAAAAGGCCGGATCGATCCACTTATTGTGATTCTTTTGACAAGCTCCTCTTAAACACGCGGATCGATCCCCTCTTTAGCCGGATCGATCCGCCACTGCTGAAATTTATTCTTTCACCTTTTTATGAGATAAAAACCAAACGGAGTTGGTTCTTACTTTGAACAAGTTCCCAAAATGCTACAAGAAAGAGATTTTTATTAACAAGTGAATAATAAACTAGATAAACAAAAGTACAATTTATTCATTAAATCTCCAAATATAAGTGATAATTCGTGTCCAATAAGGGTAAAATCATGAAGTTAAAAATGCAATATTAGACATGAATCACACCCCCCAACTAGCATGTTGCTAGTCTCTTAGCAACAAAGCTAAACACGAAGAGATTTAAGAATAACCTTGCACAACAATTTATTTAAAATGAAAGATAAACCATTTTCGTGGGGAACACGATTGCATTTAGCGGATGCAACAAGCCGTTAAACCTCTAGGTTACCCATAGAGGCGGAGTTTTGTCTCCGGAGGGTTCTTGGAATGATACCCACAAACATTTTGTTTCCTCATGATAGTTGCCCACTATCTAACACCGACACTCAACATAATCCCAGGAATTTTCAAAAGATTTTAGCACATGACACGCAAATCCAAAAAGTTCTCAAACTATCAAGATTATTAGATAAATTTCATTAAGCTCGATCTTGGATGCGTGTGTGGTGTGAAGTGCATAACTACAACTATCAAGAAAATGGCAATACTTTCATAATCCGAATTTCGTTTAAAACGCGCTTCAACTCAATTCTCACCGGTATTACACTCTAAAAATGAATCGCTCGAAATGGGTAATACACTCAAGGTATGCGGGCAAACAGAGTAATGAAAATGGAAACCAAAGCCACACATATGCCAATGATGAAAAACGTATGCGTGAAAAACGAGTAAAAAATAATCTCATGAAAGACACTATTCACTAGAGGATGTGGAACTCCAAATACTTGTCATGATCGTCTCAAACTCTGGATCACAAAACTTGAGAATCAATTAGGACCTTGAGGGGGTTATAAAGTGGAAAGTGATATGAGGTGAAGGACAAGGGGAAATGAAGTGAGATGTTTGAGTACAAACTTGGGCTTTATTGGAATGCATGGATACAGATGACCACAAGAGATGAATCATCCACAAATATTCCTTTGAAGCTCAAAAAGAGAAGTACAATTGACTATGAAGCTCTCTTTTTTTTTCTTTTTTTTTTTTATATATATATTTTGAACTTTTTTTTTTCTTTGTACTCTCACAACAACATGGTTCAATCTCTTTTACAACCTTACAAACACGATCTCATGCAAAGACATCCCACAAATGTAATTCAAACGTGGATATGGTAGGCGTATGGTTAAGTGAAGGAAGGGTATGTGTGGTTGAGGCTAGAAATGATAAAAGGAAGGACCTAAAATCATTTTCTCGGACAATGTGATTCTTAGTTCTCCACTACAATGACAGGCAAGCAAGAGTTTTGCATTCCACAAAAAGATTCCTCTACTGAACAATCGAACAAGAAGATGAGATTATCTACGACTTATGTATGTTTCTCAAAAAGAGAGAATTGAAGTATGTAACACTCAACAATGGAGAAAAGGATCTAAAGCTCACAAGGGTAAAGTCTCCACAATTGTTTTAAGGATTTTCGGGTAACAATTGCATTAAACATTATCTTAATACAAGTAGTCATACAACGTGCTCGATAATCCAAGATTTGAACTTCATGAAATTTACTATAATCAAGATAGTTATAGAACTAATGGGATTCAACAAGTGACGCATACCAATATCGAATGAAAATTCAAGACAAGCGTCATCGCTCAGTCATTAGAACGAGGCAACTATACTAAAATCATTGGAAACTATTTTTTAATTTAAATATAATTTTTTTTTCATCTTTTCTTTTATTAACAACCAAAACATGCTTGGAGAATTAATGGCATAGAGAAAATGGAACATCAATATGATGGGTGAATATCCCACACCCCCCAACTAGAACATTGCATTGTCCCTAATGCAAATGATTCGAAACAAGGACAAAAATGAGTAGGGATAGCATGATATCACCAACAAAAGGAGCGATCCCCGATAATCACAAAATTGATGTTCCTGCACATGAATCACTACTGAGCACATCAAGCAAATAAAAGAAGAAAATAAAAAGAAAAACCAAAAGACAAAAGAAAAGAAAATGGAATGATAAAGAGATGATGCGGATGAATTTGAAGGTTAGAATGTTGATTCTACCACTAGCCCAACATGCAAAAGAGAAATAATATTCCTTTAAAAGAAGTGTTCTAGAAAGTTTGGCAAAATAATCAAACTTTTCATTACTATACTATGACTCTACTTTGATTAACATGATTTGCCCACCCTACAACTAAATTACATTAACTAAACTACGTTAACTAAACTACATGGTGGAGCACATCACATTTTCTTGGATATGAGTCAAGTATCTTAACACAAAGCATAACTATCACAATAACAAGTATGTGGTAAATTACTACACTATGCAACACCTTTGATTAAAATGACACATCCATCCGACATTAACTAAGCTACATGGTAGACAAGTCAACTTCTCTTAGAATGTCTCATGTGCAACAATACACCACTTCTATTAAGCAAAACTATGTAAGAAATCACGAAAATCAATTACATATGCCAAAAATTTAAAGAACAACAACCAAAGGAGATACTAGTACCTTCCCCATGCAAGACCAATGTGTCATCAACATCCTAGATGGAGGTTTAGCTCTTCAAGAGTAGCTAATCCTTCAAAACAAAGACAAAATAAAAAGATCAAATGCAAAAGCGCATATAATTAGAAACTAAACAACTTAACGTTGTCGCCAATCCCCGGCAACGGCGCCATTTTGATAATGTCAAAATCAAGTTCGTATTTAACCCTATTAAAAACGTAGTATGTTGGAAGTAGGGTGTCGAGTCCACAGGGATTGATACAAGAACAACGTTTTGGAAGTTTAGTAACTAATTATAATGCTCAAAAGAAAGGAGTAAGAAAAGATGATAAAAGGAATAAAAATGACTTTGCGTCTTGCGGCTTTTTGTTTGGTTTTTGGAGGAGAAAAGGATAAATAAATACTAATCTAAAAAGTAATAGGTTGGGATCATTCCCCCCATCTTAGGTCACAACAAGATGAAATGGACTAGTGTTTCAAGCACATTCTAAGGTAACATTTCATTGTGGCATATTATCAAACACACGGAGTGCATCTATGTGAAGATGAAGGAAGCTTTGAGATTTCTATAGAAACGGATTTGAAGCTAACGTTTGACTATCAAGGATGCATGACATACAAGATGAAGCCTCTATGGCTTCTAATCCGAATGATTTGTCCACCCTACACTAACTAATCTACTTGGTGGACAAATCACCTATGAAGCCTTCAAAAGATAGTATTTAAAACCCAAGAGTTTGAACAATCAAAGATGCTTGACATCAAAGATGAAGACCCCAAGTTATAAATCCCACACACAACATTTATCAAACACATGGAGTGTAAAACACAAGGTTACATAATATTCCATATGAAATACATAGGGTAGGATTCAAAGTCTAAGTTTTAACAATCATAGTTGCAATACAAATAAGATGAATCCTTTAGTTTTGAATCCTACACAAATGAACCCTAGAAATGCTACAACATTAAATCCAAGAGCTCATGATCCATAACCTAAGTAATTTAACTAATAATAGAAAACATAGCAATATCATCAAAAGAGAAGAGATAGAAAATATACCTAGCCATTAAAACTTCAATCCAAGCCTCAAGTTTATACAAATGAAGAAGAAATAAAACGGAACCCAAGTGGGTTCCTAAAAATGAGAGAAAAAGAAGAAGAATGTTGGGAGAAAACAATACAAGATATATCCCCAAAAAAAAACCTATCTCTTTCTATTTATACAAAAAACACAAAAATGGCAAACTTGTAAATAAAAAGGGAAAAAACTGCAACCGCGGATCGATCCCTTCATAACTGGCGGATCGATCCGCCTTTCATCTGGGCAGTTACTGTCTTCACGAGGAGCCGCGGATCGATCCCTTCATAAAGGCGGATCGATCCATTTCGAGATTTCTATCGCAGAATGCTACATCAAACTCGCGGATCGATCCCCTCAAAAGGCCGGATCGATCCACTTCTTGTGATTTTGTTGACAAGCTCCTCTTAAACACGCCGATCGATCCCCTCTTTAGCCAGATCGATCCGCCGCTGCTGAAATTTATTCTTTCACTTTTTTATGAGATAAAAACCAAACGGAGTTGGTTCTTACTTTGAACAAGTTCCCAAAATGCTACAAGAAAGAGATTTTTATTAACAGCAAGTGAATAATAAACAAGATAAACAAAAGTACAATTTATTCATTAAATCTCCAAATATAAGTGATAATTCGTGTCCAATAAGGGTAAAATCATGAAGTTAAAAATGCAATATTAGACACGAATCAGAAGTATATAATGAGATTTGAGTATATAATACGTTATTAATTGGGTATGCGACATTACTAATTGTATTTCATTGCATATGATGACTTAGTAATTAGTTACAGGGTGCAAGTCTTCTTAAAGACTGATTAGGCATTTAAGTACTAGCAGATCAAAGTTTCAACTAAGATATTGAGATAGCTACCTTCAGATGGGAAATGTAAAGCATTCTTTACGATGTGTGGTAGAAGGGCATAAACAATGAAGGACTGTGGGATTATTGTGATTGGTAGCAGTGGGAGTTGATTATGAATAAGTTCTGAAATGTTGCAAGTAGCAGTGGGAGTGGAACTGAACTTTTTGCGAGATATTTTATCATCCGCTGATATCTGGTGGGGAAATATAATAAAGGCACATGAGTTTTTGAATGATTGGGGGAAATGATTACTGTGGGGTGAATAATATTCTAGAAGTTTTATCTTCAAAAAAGGGTATAGTTTGACAAACCAAGTGAGATTGAAATTCCAGTACGCCTATTGGAAATATTGAAAAGAATGGGGATCAGTCAGCTGCAATTGTGATCAAACCAGTGAGTATAGTGTATTCTACAATCGTGCTATTGCATATGCACCAGTACAGGTTCGAAGAAAGCGCTTATATCTATTTGATTCGTAAGTTAAGAAAAGTTTAGGGACAAACTTCCTAAAAGGGAGGGAGAGATGTAATACCAGTACCCGAAAAATGGAAGTAACATTTATTTTGCATGCATTAATTAGTATAAATAATTGCATGTGATGATTTGGGTAGTTTCAGCTACCCCGATGTGATAAATGCTTGATAAAGGGCACAGTTGGACAGATGTGGAACGGGACCCACAGAAGAACCAGATTGGATAAATTGCATTTAATTGTATTTATGTGATTAAATGGTAGACATTTAAATGTAAATGTGTGCATTATAATACATGTTGATGCCATACAATTATTTAATTGATGAAATGTTAAGTGTTTTAATATTCTTTTATTGTTCATGTTTACTTATGGGACCAGTTTGGGTACCCTTGTGAGGGTGTAATTGAACACGTGGCATAATTAGTAGGTTAATTAGTGCCTTCATATGATATTTGGGACCACGTTTGGGGTCCATACATGATATCGATATAGACCTACTTAGATATTGGGATTGTTAACATAATATTTAGGGATTTTATAATAGGAGTTTAAAAGTTATGGGGGCGTAAGTGCAATTAGTATAAAGGTTAGTTAGATGACACCACCTTTGGTGACTCATCTCAATGTTCAAAAAAAAAAAACGTGTGTACTGTGTAGTAACTGTGGCGGTGGTAGTGCATATATATATATATATATTATATTTATTTATAGATACATATTAAGTTAGTCAAAAGGGTAGGAAAAAAAACACAACAATGAAGAACAGTGAGAGAGAGAGAGAGAGAGAGAGAGAGAGAGCCGTGAGAAAGAAAAGAAAGAAGGGATGGTTTCACCTTCTCGATGCCATAGGTTCGCCGTAAGTTGCCTAAATCGTGATATGAAGCCATATTTGGACTCATGGGGGTAAGCTTAACCTTTTGGTATAATTTATTTTGAGTTTAATCGATAGATTTTTTGTGACCCAAATGAGTTGGTAACATTTAGTTTACTAAAATTGTGTCGGATTAGCCGCAGGTTCATATTTGGGCTGCATCTAGGGAAAATTCGGGTTTTCTAGGCCTATTTGATTATTCGTAGAGGTTAGTGTCCTAATCCAAAAATTGGATATTTAATGTTATTTTTTTGCTATTAAATGATTTAAAATACTTAATTGTGATTAAGTAGAAAAGCATGTGATTAATTAGCATTCAACATGTTTGAAATGTTTGAATTGCCATGTTGACATGTTGAGTTCTTTATGTGCTTATTTGGGTTAAAGGATATCAAGTGATAATCACTATTATTTAGCCCGTATATAAGGGACGCCATTCCTCAGAGAAAAGAGGATGATGATGAAGTCCTCAGAGAAAAGGGGACAGTGGTGACGACCACAGCGAATTGACTACGGCCAAGAGAGAATGAGTGATTTCGCTATATGCGATGGAAAAAGTGAGAATGGCCTAGAATCAGGGGTCCAAAACGATGGTGATTGATTACTTGACACGGGTGCGACCATTTTTGTTGTTGTGAATGTTTAATTAGTCTTATGAATCATTAAATACTCCAATTGCATGATTAGCACCACGTACTCTCTGATCGAAAGCTTATTCGATTTTTGTGGCTAATAACCACGTAGGTTCAGATGAACATCATAGTGAGAAATGATCGAGACTACGAGGTTGGGTCTTGCTTTCATATTTGTTTATATGTGAGGATTTGGATAAGCTTGAAGTTTATACTTTAAAATGTGCTTAGAAATAAATTCTAGAATGAGTTTACAATATTTACACTTAACTGCTAGTTGGAAATGTTTTTGGAGTTATTGTATATTAGTTATGGAGTATATGTAAAATGTATTAGAAAAGATGTTTTAATTCTTTAGTCTGTTAAAATGAATTTATATATTTTAGCTGGGTTTTTGTGTGTTTTAGAATATTTAATGAAAGAAAATGCTACAGCTAGGGGTTATGAAATGTTTTAACTTATGAAAACAGGGTGAATGGTGCTATAATAGGGGAAGCTCTGCCCAAGTACCATTCGACGGTTTAAAACTTATATTATTTCTTTTATTATTTATTTGATAAAAGGATATTCTACCCCTGATATTTCAGTGAAAATGATATTTTTGGAACGTTAAAAATAATTATTGGTCCTTGTTGGCTTTGTTACACATGTCCTAACCCGCGAGGCGGGTTGGGGTGTGACATTGTTGCTCTCCTACAACTTGTTGCTGCTTTAGGTTCGAAGTCGCTAATTCGGTTTTTACAACTTGAAGATTTTCTTGAGTTTTGCCTTGTCTTGACTTCACAGTGGCAATTTGATCTTAGATTCCTTGCAAGGCTTCTTTGAGTTTGACAACTTTTCCTTCGAGAGCTGTCAGTAGTTCCTTGTCAGCCTTGGACTGTTTTACCATGTTAGAGGCCTTTGTTCTTTGTTAGACCATCTAATCCATGTCATTTGCTACAAGATTTCTCTATTCAGTGACTCTGGAAGATGGCAGAGTTAAACTCTAATGAACCAAGAAGTTCATTAACTGATTGCTTGTCTTCAGCACTGATTTTGTCCTTGGTAAGAAGAGCAAGGAACAAAAGCTTGAATGTAGTCTTCATCTTTTGATCCAGAAAGATTTTGAAGGGGGCTCGATTGAAAGGTTTGAGGAAAGAAGTAACACCAAGAAGGTCGAGGTCAAGTATCTTTAATTCAGAGGGCCTCGATAAGTTTTTTAGCTTGATCATCCACATCCCCAGTTTCTAGACTTGATTTGGGACCATACAATCTCACCACAGTCTTCAATGTCTTCTTGAAATATTCTAATTCTTCTGTTGACATTTGATAAGGTAGAGCTTGAAAGAAGATAGGAGATGGGGTATTTGTTGGCTATGAAGGAGAAGGGGTAGATGCTCAGGGGGTAGAACCCTTTGTGACTGAAGTTTTGGGATCTTTGACTTGAAACCAAAAGAATGTTAAGATTTATTGAGTACTAAATTCATTCAAATGAATTGAGTTCAAGGATATCAATTTATTTGAGGAGTTTATTTGAGAATAAGTGCTATTGTGTTTGTCTCCTCTATCACAGAAAGGATGTTTGGAGTATTAGATTCTTCAATCTCCTTTGGTTTCACCGTGGAAACTGGTATTGCCTTGATGGGAGAGTTGCTTCAAGGTACCCTCTTTTTTTTGAAGATGAATTATAGGCGAATCATCTCCTTGATCTGGGTCTTCGATGAGGTCAAAATTCAATAGAGGTGGTTAAGTTTCTGAAGGTGTATCCTCTTCCTCTGCTTGAACAAATTTCCTCTTTGGCTTGGGAGTAGGAGGTTTTCCTGTAGTCACTCTGGAAGACTTTGAGGTGGCTACTCATGTTGGTTTTGGGAGAGGTGGTTTTTTGGCTTTGGGCTATGGAATTTGAGGGATCAAAACACTGTGGGGTGCATCAAGGGGTGTAGGTACCTTGGGAAACTAGAAGTCCCAGTAGCTGTGGAGCTTGCAAAAGATAGGAGCAGTTATTAGAAGTTGGAAAAGATTCGAAGAGTTTAAAGAATTGAGAGAATAGGAGTAATGTAGGTTACCTTTTTCTCAACGTTTAGTAGATGACACTTGTCCATCAACCCAGCCATTCTATTTGGCCACCATGTTTCAAAGGTAGCAGTCTTGCCTGGTAATGTTGGGAGATTGGTAAATTCAATAGTTCGAACCTTGTCTTGATAAGAGACCAAGGATTCAGTAATTATGGATTCTAGAACCTTTGGGGATTTTAGAGCTATGTGGGGGATGACTGAACTCTTAAAAGGGCAAGGAATGGATGGTGCAAGCCCAAAATGTCTCAAAAACTGAAAAGGAAGGTATATTCCCCCAAAAGACTTTGATGAGGCTTTACTCCCAAAAATAGGTCTCAAGCTATCATAAAACTTCCCCAAACTTGTTTCAGATTATTGGGATGGGCTTTTCGAGTAAGAATGTTACAAAGCCAAGTAGGGAAAAGTGGAGATTTATCTATATCACTATATAAGAGATAGAAAGGCTGGTAGAGATAAGAAGATCTATCTTCTGGAATAGTGAAGAAAAATGTATAGCCAAATCTGTAAATTTTCTGTAAGTGACAGGTAAGGCAGTTAAGTATATGCCATACCTGATAGTATTATTTGGAGGAGTTATAGGGCTAAGTTCAGGGAAGTAGGCTCGAAGTCACAATTGGAGTACCCAAACGGGACCACTGATCGGGAGAGAACTAATCCTATTTATACGCCTTAACGCGCATTTGTTAGCACATTTTATCCTGTTTTTGTATATTTTTACTCTGTTTTCTAGTTTCTGACAGGTTTTGGAAGAAATCAACTAAACCAGGCTAAACAGGGTGAAAAAGCATAGTTGAAGAAGCTGAAAAATCCAAGTCGCGCGCGCGACCCGCGCCCGCGAAATCCGAGAATCGCTCGCGCGATCCGCTTGCGCGAGAACATAGAAACCGCTCGCGCGATCCGCGCGCGCGAAGGCCAAAATGTCGCGCTCGCGCGACCCGCTCGCGCGATATGGGTAAAAACCAAAGTTGCGTATTTCAGTATACTGAAGACTCCTGTGCAAACGAGACTGCTAAACGACGTCCAGACTGTAAATTACATGCGTTTCAGTCCATTTCGAGTTGTAAAGACTTCCAAAACATGTTGTAAATCTATATAAACTCTATTTTACTTCAATTAGAGGGTGGACAACTAATATACACATTCATAGACAGCCATACACACACACTTCCAGCCCTTGAAGAGGGAGAAGCAAGGAGAAGAAGAAGAAAATAAGGGTTTCCATGGCCTCCTCCATCAACTACTTGCCGATCTCTACTCCCATGGCAGCTTAGATCATTGATCTAGGGTTTCAATGAAGCCCTAGACGAGTAATAGGGTTTTATTTATGTTTTTATTTCAGTTTTATTATGTATGGATGACAGTCACATGTTTAGAGGATTTTTATAAATAAAATCGTACTTCTATTGATTAAATCGTTGCTTTCAGAATTTATTCTTGTCTTAGATCTATTTTGACTGTGATGTGCTCAACGATCTATTCTTGCTGTGCTTGTTTAGATTGTTTACATGTGATGGTGCTTAATTGATTTGTGCTATCAAGTATCCGAATAGTCCATGCCTAGGTTAGATGGATTAGATCACAACCCTAGTTTAGTGTGAGATAATTCGTGCTATCCGCAGATGGATTATGTTGGTGCTTGAACCATGATTATCTTCTTGTCGGAGGAATTGGGCTTGTAGCTACAATTCCCCATATTCATCCAATGTAATAAGCTAAAGTAATTCATAAATATTCCTATTATGAAACTAGTGGTGGATTTGCAATCCTAGGTTCCCTTAAACATTCATTAAAAACACTTTTAATTGCTTTCATAGTTTAGATTTATTTTTATTGTTATTAGCTTAACTAAATCCAAACCAAAATCCGTTTTTTCTAATTAATTAGACTTAGGTTTTAAAATTAAGTTGCTGTAGTAATCAATCTCTGTGGGTTCGACCTTTACTTCCACACTGCAAATCCTTTGAAAAGTAAAGAATACTTTTATATCTTGATTCTGACAACATCAATTTTTGGCGCCGTTGCCGGGGATTGCATTACTACTCTTAGTTTTATAATCGTAGTTTAGTTAATTCGTAAATATTAGATTAGTTTTTATTTTCCTTATTTTCTGTTTTTGTTTTTAGTTACTAACTTTTTCTTTTATTTTGTAGTCAACGTTTCCGAGTGGAGCAGCTAATTACATCAAAGGAGCTTACGCAAATAAAAATAAAAATTAAATAAATTGCTTCCTTTGGAAATTCGCTTTAAACCGTTGTAAGTCAGGGCGCTGTGACGCACTATTTGCATTAGTTTAGGGTTAATTGCACTGCATTAGCTAGGAAACCCGGGGCGCTGGGCTTGACGCGGTCATTGCATTACAGGATAATCTGCATGCATCATAGTAGTTGAGTGCTTGTTATCTTATTTGCGTGATTGCTTGCTATTTGTTTTTTTTTTTAGTTTAGTTGAGTCAGTCTTTGTTTTTAGTTTCTTTTCTTTTGTTTTAGTTTATGTTGGGTACACGTTCAAATAAACCAGATTTAAAATCTTTCGATCTTGAACTTGAACGTACCTTAAGAACCAGTAAGTCCACAACCCAAGCTTCTAGAGCTAGGTTGCAAGACGACGAATCAACTCCGATTCCGTCGTCATTGTTTGAGGCCGAAATTCAAAGTACCCGTGAACGGTTAAGGAAAACTCGAACTTTTCAAATTAAACCGATTAAAATGGCTGACGGTGGAGATAACAATAACAACCAAAATAACAACGGAGCTAATAGGAATAATCCTAATATACCGCCACCTCCTCCACTTAAAGATTACTTTATTCTGACGACGTACACACCACAAACATGTATTGAATTACCGGAGGCGACGGCATCTCACTTTGAGATTAAGTCGTCTACCATCTCGCTGCTTCCATCTTTCCATGGCCGTTTAAATGAAGATCCATATAAACACTTAGGAGATTTTCAAGACATATGTTCTACTTTGAAAATTCAAAATCTTACTGATGATGAATTAAAAATGCGGCTCTTTCCATTCTCATTAAAGGACAAAGCTAAATATTGGCTCCAATCTTTGGAGCCAAATACAATTAGAACCTGGGAAGACTTACACACCGCATTTTTACAAAAGTTTTTCCCGATTATGCGTACAAACCAGATAAGAAAATCAATAACCAATTTTGTAATGCAAGATGGGGAATCACTTTACGACACGTGGGAAAAATTTAAGGAATTATTACGCTCGTGTCCGCATCATCAAGTTCCTAAGTGGCAACTTGTTCAAGTCTTCTATGAAGGACTTATTCCCTCGGTCCGTAATACCGTCGATGCCGTTTGTGCGGGAACCTTCCTACACAAAAGCGCCGACGAGGCCTGGAAAATGTTTGAAACGTTAAGCGAGAATTCAATGCACCAAACGGTGTCTGTCCGTTCGGAAGGATATCTGAATCAACCTAAGAGGGATGTAAAATTCGAGTCAAGTCAATCAATTGAAATAAAAGAACTATCTAACAAACTTGACCGACTTTTAACAATGAACCAAACGACAGCCTCACCCGCTCGTGAAATTTGTGCATTATGTTCTGATCCTTCACATTCGATACTTTCATGTCCATCGGCAAGTCAATTTCCGGAATTCGTGGAGCAACACATTAATTCTATTCAACAATACCCACGAACTAATTATAATGCAACTACTAATAATCCGGATGCGCCATGGAGAAACCACCCTAACTTCTCGTGGAAAAATAATAATAATAACCCTAATGAGGCGACTAATTTTCCTAATGCATATCGACCTCAGTTTCAACCTAATCAATACCAACAACCGCCTCCTAATTCGAATCCTTCAAGGGGTAATATTTTTGAGGAAAAGGTGTTGGCGTCCCTTAAGACTATTGAAACGCAAGTACAGGCACAAGCACAAATAGTGCACTCTCATACACAATCCATTGCGAAGCTTGAATCCCAAATGGGACAATTAGCTACTGTAGTAAGTCGTAGGAACGAGGGGACGTTGCCTAGTCAAACAATCCAAAACCCTAAGGGACAATATGAGGTTAAGGGGTCGAATGAACAAGTAAACGCTGTCTCAACTAGGTTGACTACACGAGAAGAGGAGGTAATAGAAATTCCGAATGAGAGTGTGAAAGATATGGATATCAACTCTAATAAAGAGAGGGGTGAGGATGTGAGCCAAAATAAGGAAGAAAAAGAATCGGACCCAACGAATTATATTCCGAGAATGCCATATCCACCGAACGTTGAGGGACCGTCACATTTGCCTAAGAAAGGGTCTAAGGTTGAGGATATACTCGAGGTATTTAAACAAGTTAAAATTAATATTCCTTTCCTCGACGCAATTAAGCAAATTCCCGCTTATGCTAAATGTCTAAAAGACCTTTGTACTCAAAAGCGCAAAATACGGAGTCATACGCCTAAAAAGGTCTTTCTCACGGAAAAAGTAAGCTCTATATTCCAACACGCTCCTCCAAAATATAAAGATCCAGGTACGCCTACGATTTCATGTGTCATAGGTGACACTATCATCCATAGGGCTCTCCTTGACTTAGGTGCGAGTGTTAATCTTATACCTTATCACGTCTATCAACAACTAGGACTAGGTGAACTGAAACCTACGGCCGCTACAATACAATTAGCGGATCGTTCCGTCAAAGTACCTAGAGGAATCGTCGAGGATGTACTAGTAAAGGTTGATAAATGCTATTATCCTGTTGATTTTATGGTCCTTGACACTGAGCCCGTGCTAGATGCTAGGAAACACACTCCTGTCATTCTAGGCCGTCCATTCTTAGCCACGGCCAACGCACGTGTCAATTGTAGAACAGGGGTGATGAAAGTGTCATTTGGGAACATGAATTTAAAATTGAACGTTTTTAACGCTATGGATCAACCTCCTAAAAACGACAATTCCCTATGTGAGGTGGAAGGTGAGGTAACACGGAATATTGAGCCTACTAAAGAAATAAATGTGAGTGGGGAAAACAATATAGCGGACGATGATGAGTGGATGAATCCTAATCCCGTGGACCCTAATGCGGAATCTACTCGGAAGGTAAGAAATCGACTTGAACATAATGACAAACCGTCAATCGAATTACTTCAAAGCGATGTTATTTCTGCTTACCATCGGGCTCTTCCTGACATCCTTAGGGGTACACAGTCCGATTTACGGCCTCCATAAAATCTTGAGCTAGAATGGTCTAGCTGAAGACATAAAAGTTAGCGCTTCTTGGGAGGCAACCCAAGCTTTATTTCATTCGTTTTTCTTATTTTTGGTCGTTTTTGGGTCTGTTTGTGTCTGTTTTGGACATTCTGGATAGGTTTGGGGGTTGGACTTAATTTATTTTAATAGTATATACAAAATTTTAGCAAAAAAATGGAAAACACCAAACTCGCGCGCGCGGCCCGCTCGCGCGAGACGTCGCTCGCGCGGCCCGCTGGCGCGAGTTTACCCCTTAACGTTTTTCTTTACTTTTCTTTAGTATGAGCCCTCAGGTTCTCCTCGCGCCTGGAATCGCGGGCGCGAGGTACCTCGCTCGCGCGAGAAAACATTGATTAAAAAAAAATAAATAAATAAATAAATAAATAAATAAATTTTGGGATTCGCGCGCGCGACGGCCGCTCGCGCGGACCGCTCGCGCGATCTCCCATTTTTCTGACATTTTCTTTTGTTTTCTATATCTTTCCCCCTACCTATTTTAGTTGTGTTTCTTTTCTGTTTTTGTTTATTCGAATCCGTTTCGTTCGTGTTCGTTGTTTTAGTTGTTATATTTATACGTTTTCGTTTATTTCTTTTCGTTTATTTCATTTAGTTTAGTTTAGATTAGTTTATCGATTTATAATTTGTATTTCGATTTCCTTTACTTTTAATATTCTTTTGTTAGTTTGTTTTCTTTTATTACACAGTAACAGGTAACATTGAACTGTATAGCCATATTCAATTGTGTTCACCTATCGTTCCTTCCTTATGTACTCTCCTTTCTGTCGTTTTATTGTTTCATTGGGGACAATGAAAGGTTTAGGTTTGGGGGTATGCACACACATGCACATTAGTTTATGCTAAATTTTAAAAATTTTCAATAAGTGTGTTTAAATAAACGATAGTACTAACGTTTTTGCAATATCAATTTGATACTTCTTGTTCAATAACTTTGAATTGTTATAGAATGATAAACAAGAGAAGATGTGATTAAACATTTGCTAGAGTCATGTTGAAATGTTTTAAGTTATGTATTGTTTGAATCGTAGTTTTATATCATAGATTTGCACATAAACTTATGCACTGCACGTAGTCGCTTGAGTACATGTTGGTTGTGAACTATAATATGATTCGGATTTCTAGATAACACAAGGTGGAGACTAAGCCCGGTGAGCTTTTGAGCCTATCTTTTCTTTTTAGAGGGTTATAAGTACATTATGTGTTTGTCGAATTTCATTGAAATAGCGCATCTACTTGTTGTTTAGTCTCATTATTCTTGTTTTGGTTAATAGTCAAGTTAAAATAGTTGATACCATGCTAAATAATCTTCCGTCGTAAGCATTGAAGAACCATATCACCCTAGGAAATGATTTTAGGCCCTCTTTGTTTACTGCTGGCCGATAAAAGATAAAATTTCCTTAGTTCGCCCTTTTGAGCCATTAAAATGCCATTTCTTTCTTAAATTACCATTATCCTTGTTTTTGCTCCAATTTGGCCAACTTGGAGTTCACCCCTGAAAGATTGATCACCTTTTAGTGGTGTTAAAGGCGATGTGTGATTGAGAAGAAGAAGAAAATAAGATAATGTTTGGGGTGGTTGCCTTGTTATTTATTGAATATTCGTTTCAAAAGCAACGAGGAGGAAAAGAATAAAGAAAAAATAAAGAAGAGGAAGGTTGAAAAAAAAATGAATGAAAAGGAATGAAGAGAAAGAAAAGATGAAAGTTTGTAGAAAAAATGAATGAAAGAAATTGAACATGCCTTACAATGTCATTCTAAACCTACCCAATTAATCCGTTCTATCATTTTTCATTACCTGAGCCACATTACAACCTTTAAAAAGTCCTAGTTGATCCTAGGAAACATGGTTTGGATATGAAAACGATGGGAGGGGGATTAAAACATGGTCATGATTAATTTTTTTTGATTGTTGGCATCTTATCCATGAGACTATTGTTCTTTCGTGTTATGCGTCTTTTTCGTGTCATATGTGAGCGTTATTCGTCTTGAAAACATAATTCTTTTGCTCACGTATACTAGAGAAATTACACATGTTTCTGAGTGTTTCATTTTAGAGTGTAATTAACATTGTGAGATTCGTAGTCGAGACATAGTTAGATGGTCATCCGAGTTATATTCCAAGTTTATGACAAGCGCGTGTTCACTTGAATACCTCATCACACAAGTGCGATTTTATGAGAAACTCTATTGATTTATACGATGCATGTGCTTGAGATGGTTTTTCATGATGTATGTAGATGTTTGATTCTATTTCTTTATGTTCGTTATCCTATTTCAAATCGTTGTTGTATAATAAGGAGTATTGAATATTATGTTCTTTGTTTTTAATAAAAGTTTTTAAATTAATTAGTTAATAAAGATGGTTGTGGGTAACTTGTTGATGAGAACCATCACGAGACTTCACTCGTCCGACTAGGGACACCTAGGGGTTTAAAAGGCTTGTTGCATATGCTAAATGCAATCGTGATCCATACGAAAATGGAGTAGTATTTTATTAGTAGTTAGTTTTTATTTTAGTTTTGCTCGAGGACTAGCAAAATGTAGGTTTGGGGGTGTGATCGGGAGAGAACTAATCCTATTTATACGCCTTAACGCGCATTTGTTAGCACATTTTATCCTGTTTTTGTATATTTTTACTCTGTTTTCTAGTTTCTGACAGGTTTTGGAAGAAATCAACTAAACCAGGCTAAACAGGGTGAAAAAGCATAGTTGAAGAAGCTGAAAAATCCAAGTCGCGCGCGCGACCCGCGCCCGCGAAATCCGAGAATCGCTCGCGCGATCCGCTTGCGCGAGAACATAGAAACCGCTCGCGCGATCCGCGCGCGCGAAGGCCAAAATGTCGCGCTCGCGCGACCCGCTCGTGCGATATGGGTAAAAACCAAAGTTGCGTATTTCAGTATACTAAAGACTCCTGTGCAAACGAGACTGCTAAACGACGTCCAGACTGTAAATTACATGCGTTTCAGTCCGTTTCGAGTTGTAAAGACTTCCAAAACATGTTGTAAATCTATATAAACTCTATTTTACTTCAATTAGAGGGTGGGCAACTAATATACACATTCATAGACAGCCATACACACACACTTCCAGCCCTTGAAGAGGGAGAAGCAAGGAGAAGAAGAAGAAAATAAGGGTTTCCATGGCCTCCTCCATCAACTACTTGCCGATCTCTACTCCTATGGCAGCTTAGATCATTGATCTAGGGTTTCAATGAAGCCCTAGACGAGTAATAGGGTTTTATTTATGTTTTTATTTCAGTTTTATTATGTATGGATGACAGTCACATGTTTAGAGGATTTTTATAAATAAAATCGTACTTCTATTGATTAAATCGTTGCTTTCAGAATTTATTCTTGTCTTAGATCTATTTTGACTGTGATGTGCTCAACGATCTATTCTTGCTGTGCTTGTTTAGATTGTTTACATGTGATGGTGCTTAATTGATTTGTGCTATCAAGTATCCGAATAGTCCATGCCTAGGTTAGATGGATTAGATCACAACCCTAGTTTAGTGTGAGATAATTCGTGCTATCCGCAGATGGATTATGTTGGTGCTTGAACCATGATTATCTTCTTGTCGGAGGAATTGGGCTTGTAGCTACAATTCCCCATATTCATCCAATGTAATAAGCTAAAGTAATTCATAAATATTCCTATTATGAAACTAGTGGTGGATTTGCAATCCTAGGTTCCCTTAAACATTCATTAAAAACACTTTTAATTGCTTTCATAGTTTAGATTTATTTTTATTGTTATTAGCTTAACTAAATCCAAACCAAAATCCGTTTTTTCTAATTAATTAGACTTAGGTTTTAAAATTAAGTTGCTGTAGTAATCAATCTCTGTGGGTTCGACCTTTACTTCCACACTGCAAATCCTTTGAAAAGTAAAGAATACTTTTATATCTTGATTCTGACAACATCACCCTGAGAGGGATTAAAGGGCCATTTTGAAGGTCAGCACAGGTACGGTATAGATAACATAAGAAAAATGGTGCTAAGGCTAATCTATGCTTACTCAAAAGGGCTTTGGCTAAGTAGGCAAACTCAGTTACAATCCTTTGAGACCCAGTGCCGAAGATGTGCCTCAAGAGCTAGTAAAGATAGAAATAGTAGAGTTCAAAGTCAGTCACTACACCCTCTGTTCTCATGTGGGTTTCTAGGAAGAGATTATAACCTAGGGATTTGGGTCTGTTTTGATGGTGAAGTCAATTTCATATTCAGCCATGAAAGGATGAATGTCTTCTCCATGGGAAAAAAAAACCAAGGAGATGACATATATCAAAAACTGTTGGTCCTATGGGACCAAATTGGAGTTGAAAGTGATTATAGACGGGGTTCCAAAAGTTTCCAATGCTTGGAAAAGGAAAGGGTCGAATTGAACATTGAATTTGCTATGAGTAATCCCATGAAGGATTCCTATATCCTCTAGATCATCCCCCTTAGAAGAGATGATCCTATTTACCCATTTTTTCCATTGGTCATTGGAAGATTTGGGCCAATGACGATACCTAAATTCTTTAGTTGGAACTTGAATGGGTTCTTGGTATCCTAGTCTTTGTTCCCCGAATCTAGGTTAATAAACATAAAGTTTGAGATAAGGGAATGAAAAAGCAGGGCTATTATGATAGAGGGATTTGAGTCAGATAAGATGGTGGGAAAAAGGGTTTCAACAATAAGAGAAGATCCACTACTAGGGGTTTGGAATTGAGCGTGTTCTTCTGTTATGGCTTTTCCAAAATTCTCACTAATAAGTTCGATAGTTTCATTAGGATCTTCCATGACTAGTTTGAAAGTTGGATTTCAGGAAAAACATAGTATCGGGATGATGACGATTTGGGGAAAATTTTGAATAAATTAGGGTATGAAAGTAGAAGAATTTGAAAAGAGATGAGAAGAATTCCTTTGCTCTGGGATTTGGAAGTTCTTTTGTAGTCATGGGTAGGTCCACTTAAGCGGTTGTGACTTTTTATTTTTTATTAGCCGTTATGTCGGTTATAAATAGAATCGTTGTGAGATAGTGGAAGAAATTGGATCAGTTTTGATCAAATTATTGCATATATTTCATAACCAACTATTTACAGTACCAAGGATTTTCCTATTTTTACAAACTAACTTGATAAGCATGAGGAAAACCAAAAGTTACAAGGTTATGAAAAAGATCCCAGTAGTACAAAAAATAATCTCTCTCAATTTCGAGGGCTAATTTCAATTTGTGGATCTCGAGAGCTTGGTGGTCTTCACCTCGAAGTGTAATATAAACTTTTTTGGCTTTCCTTTGATAGCTTCTCATTCGAGCCTTAATTCCTTCTTGGTGTAGACAAGTTGGTCTTCATCGTGTGTGTTCCCTCCACTGCCAAAGACATACATCTCTTCGAAGTCATTAATTTCTCCTAATAACTCACAAGGGTATGCTTTGGCTTGATCATACATAGTTTCCAAGTGCTCCAGACGGTTCCAATCTTGAGCATGAAAGGCATACCATTTCACGTGAGATGGGAGGGTGTAGAGAGTGAACCGAATCTGGGCTTGTACATTCATGGAAGGACCTGAGGTTTCTCTACTTAGGATATGGCATGCCCATTAGAAGTTAAGACATGCTCTGGGTGTTTGGAGAATGGAGAAAGGGAGGTTTGAAAAAGTGACAAGTAGCCTCACAGTTTGAACAAGGTGAATGGATTTTGGGTCAAGGATGGGGTGAGTTCGGTTAAAATCAGGACCATACTAACATAGTTGGTCCAGTAAATGAATGGGGTCATTAAGTGGTTCTTCAATGGGACCGAAAGCTTTAACTATAGTGGTAGGGAAGCCTAATTGGGTATAGTCAAGAGGAGACTTTTTCTTCATATTTCTGTGTAAACATGGCACATTTGTTCAAAACTTGGGTAGAGTAGTGCTTGGCAAAAAACTTTTTATGAGTAGCCCTTACAAAGGTGTGCACAGGAGGTCTACCTTGAGGGAATATGTTTTTCTCCCATAGAGCTAGTAGAAGAAATAAGCCAGGCATTGAGAAGATTTTGTTCAAGAGTGAGATTGTTCGAGAAGGGGTATTCAACTTCAAACACCATCATCAGCCGCTTCAAAGTAGTTAGAGTCAGGATACACTACTGAAGGGGTGGTAGTAGGGGTTTCAAGCTTCACACCAGTATAAAATCCCAACCCCTCTCCTTTCGAGATTGGCATTTCCCAACCAAGAGGGAATTTATAATCACCATATTTGGGATTCGAGGAGGAAGCGTCATGAGGATTCAAAAGGTATAGTAACATGAACAACACATTTCTTCCAGCCAAAAAAAGTGTAATGGTGAGGAGGTGGTACGATTGGGGTAATCTCGTCCCAAGCTGATGAAGTTTCAGGTTGTTTAAGATGGTGTCAAGGTGAGAAAGTGTTCAATGATAGATTAAAAGGAATAATGAAACTTGAAGAATGATAGAAGCTTTACAAGAAGCAGTTGGTGGAGTTTAGATCAAAACCACGAACCACGATCATAGAGTTTCATGGAGAAAGTGCCAATGTGCAAGTTACTAGCAGTTATTAAGAAACCACCAATTACACTTATGTTCAAAAGGTAATTGACGCGGGGGGTATGTTTGTATCATAAAAATCCAATCCAGTAATATACTAACACATGGAGTGCGAAAAGACAATCACACTACGTGATATGGAAAGACAGAAGTGTGACACGTGGAGGGATTCAAACAGACAACCTGGGCACAAGCAGTTTATCATCCAACAAGAGTTTAATTCAAAAGGCAACGACTGAGACACGTGTTGAAGAGAGAACAAGGTAGTTTGAAGTAACAGTTGGAGCACGTGGTGGTTGGAGGAAGCAGTTACTTCGAAGGTCTATAAATAGAAGAGGAGATGGAGTAAGAAGGAAACGTGCAACCACGCAAACAACTCTTCATAATATACTTCTGTTATCATATCTTTCCTTTTCTTTAGGAGTAGAAACATCACTTCGAAGCACTCTTCGAGATTAGGATCTGTACTTTACTCTATTTTAAATAAAGTAATTTCCTTTGTTTAAAGTTCTTTTACTATTATTTTATAGTAAGTCTTTAGTTGAGTTAATCTAGTATCATAGATCATTTAGATTTTATCTTACAACTGTTTGTCAATTCTACACGATAGAAGTCCTTTTAATTAACGCTAGGGCCGGTCTTGAGTTTTGGGTAGCCTTAGGCAAACAACTAGAATGGGGCCCTCTATATACTATTATGAACAGGTTACCATAAGATACTAAACAAGTGTAAAGCAAAAAAAAATATATACACGAACTTACATTTACAATTAACTGAGAAGAATTCACTTAACAAGGAAAAAATATTTTAATCTAAATATTTAATATAACTGAATTATTATCCTTCTTTGCAATTTAGTTGCAAAATTACTAATTAAGCTTGTATAATCAAGCTTTTCTATCGTGCATTTTTCAATAGACAACATGGCTAATCCATTCAATATTTCTTGTGATATGGTTGACCGAAGATATGATTTGATCAATTGCAACTTTGAGAAGCTTCTTTCTGCATAAATGACTGTAACTGATAAAGTCAACAGAATTCTATAAAAAATCTATGTATTTAAAAACAATTCTTTTGGTAGAACATCTTTCAAGACCTTCAATTCTAGAAACAATTCTCTAGAATGATATGGTAGCTAATACTATAGTGTCAATTCTTTTGGTAGAACTGGGTTATTGGGCATTTGGGCTGCAATAACATGGTAACTAATATTATAGGATCAAGTATTGGGGGCCCTCAATTTTCCTTCGTGGTTGGGGACTTTAGGCCCACGCCTACATTTTATAGAGGAAGGGCAGGCCCTGATTAAGGCATTTGAATGATCACAATTGGCCTAGCGAGACACATTTAACTTACACAATTATATTAATATACTGACAATTTACTTGTCTGACACACTCGTACACACAATTACACAAATATCTTTTAAGTGATAAATAGCCATACAGATTTATATTGTTTAGTGAATTGATATAGATACAAAGCCTCACACAATTAAATTCTTTTTTAGATTCATCTTGATAAAAATTTACTATTGACACAGTCAAGCAGAGTGGGTGAGTAATAGTACTGCCTCAACATTTTGAATTTTTTTTTTCCTTCATTTAATCCCTTTTAACTTTAGGCAAAAGCGATTCTAAAAATTAAGATCCATACATGGCTTTATGATATGAAATTGTGAAGAAGAAAAAAATTAGTTACTACCTAGTAATTTTATCTGTCCCTGTAGCTTATTTTAAATGATCATTACTTTCTCATTTTTCGTCTTTTTGGTTGACTTTTTTTCCTTATTTTTTGTTTTATTTTTTTTTTTTAAGATTTACGCATTGGACTTACAAATTTTGCAAAACATTAATTTTTAGCTTCAAACATATGATTTATCTGTTTGAACAAATAATATTATTTGTTATAAATAATATTATTGTTTGAATTAAACAGCTATATTATTCTCGTTTTTTGGGCACTTTTTTTTTTAATCTCATGTTTTTTAGATCTTTGCATTGGACTTGGAAAATTGTTCAAAAATAGGTAATTTGGAGCTTCATTTTGAGCTTTTATTTGTTTGAACAGATAATATTATCTGTTTACAAACCAATAATATTATCAGTTCGGATCAAATGCTCATAACTTTCTCATTTTCTTGAGGTAATTTGGAGCCTCATTTTGAGTTTTTATTTGTTTGAACAAATAATGTTATTTGTTTACAAACGAATAATATTATCTATTCGGATCAAACTTTCATAACTTTCTCATTTTTTTGAACTTTCTGAGTGATTTGTTTTTTCATTTTTTTTTTTTTGGCGAGATCTACGCATCTATGTGTGTCAAATTGCCATAAAGATAATATTTTTATTAGATTCATGCAAAAACGCTTTTATCTTTTCATTCAAAATTTTGTGTTATTTTTTCTGAGAATTTCAAGTTAATATTAATCTCATGTGATAGATCTCATTTTAATGATTCTTTTTTCTTTTTCTTTTTTTTTTTTTAGTCAAACATATCATTCTTTCTTGTTTTTTTAAATAATGATTTTAATGATTCCAAAACATCAAGTTTTACAAAAACCGGACTTATGGAAGAAAAGTTATTGTAATTTGAAGTTTTTAGTCATAGAATGATATGTTTGAGGACCTAATGAAAACATGCATCTCCTTCTTCTTTGTGGGGTTCATTTACAAAAAGAAAGAAAGAAATAAAGAAAAAAGGAAAAGAAAAGTTCAAATCTAAAGTCAGGTAGATGTGCATTTTTGCTCACTCCTTTTTTGTTCATCATTGCTCACTCAGGTATTCACTGGTTGACATGTGTCTTATTTCAGTAATTATGTTGATAGTGTAAGGGAAAAAAGGGAATGGAATAAAATACATGCCACTCAGTAAAAATCTGAGTGAGCAACGATAAATCAAAAATGAGTGAACAAAAATGCTCTACTATTAGACCTTACGTATCAAATGCCCAGCCGATGAACACTTAAAAACTGCCCACAACCTTACTGGGCAATTTGGAGTGAGATTTCGAAGGCCCATTTGGGTTGGCTTCCGCTAAGCCCAAATATGCTTTAGTCAAAATGTGTGTTTAAGAACTTTAAAGTGCTTTTCATAATTTACCCAAACAATTTAATATATGCGTTTTGGGTCCCAAAAACACAATTGGAGACAAACTCATGTTTGAAAAGTGATTTCAAACGAGACCTCAAAGTGGTGAGGAGAGAAAAGAGTCGTAGATCCCTAATGGGCCTTTCAAATGTTTGATGACAGGGCAAATTTGTCATTTCTCTCTTCTATTTTTTTTTTTTGGAGCACCAATAGCATTGTCCACTAATATTTAAAGAAATTTAGCCAAAATCCCCCATTCATAGACTTATGTGGTTAAAGAACTTGCAGATTAGGACAAATATACCTTTTTGGTTATTGAATTTGATCACGAAATATTTAAAGGACATATTTCTTTATATCAACGTTTAAAGAAATAACATAAAATTGATGGGTGTTTTGCACCAAAAAATTACAAGAATGACATTTTAATAGAATTGTTTTAGACATAGACAAACAAAAATCCAAATTTTGGACTTATAACTAAACGGCTCAAATATTTATGATACAAATAAGGTCTTATTTCTACCGTCAAAAGTTAAAATTAACAGTTCATTTTCTGAGCATTTTCTTAACTAGAGGAGTGACTAATTTATAAAAACAAAAAACACACGCAAAGGAAGTCATTATCATAAGATTTAACCATATAAAAAATTCAATTTTTAATTGATTTAAGTGGGAATTTTTGCAACTTGACTTAATAAATTGTTTGGGAATAGTGAGATATTATTTCATGTTCATTGGGAAAGAGCTAAAGAAATGGAATAAAAGAACCAAAAGAGCTGAAAAGTCTGGACCTTTCATGTAGTCCATGCATATATGATTTAAGTATTTAACATCTCAGTGGTGGAGGTTCCATAGCATGTAGTTAAGTGCTTTTGTCCCTTCTTTTGTTAAAAAGTAGCAGCATCTAGCCACTAGTGTCTAGTACAGAAAAATAAATGAAATGTCAAGGTATTTCGTAGAGCATGGTGTATTTTTTTTTTTTTTGCTAATTAAGTTGAGTCTTATGAATAATTGCACTTGGTAGGTTGTAAAGTTTGGGACAAAGACTTAGGGTGTTGTTTGTTAGGTTGTGTATTTTAGATCTCTTTGAAAGTTATTTTGTTCAAAGAATATATGATGTGGTTTTCTAAGTTAGAGAGTCAAATTTCAGAGCTATAGCATTACACTTGTCGAAACAACATTCACATAGTCAACACTTGTATTCATGACCAATCACATTTAAGGACAATACATAAAGTACCGAAGAAACAACATCTAAGTGTTGTCCGAAAGTGTCAAGTGTATGTGGTAATTTGGACTTATAGATCATCTCTTTTTTTTTTCTTTTTTTTCTTTTTTTTTTCTTTTTTTCCTAACTTTAGCCCTGTTTGGTTACTCTGTATGGATTTGTTTGAGCTTCCAGATGGTGTGTGCAAAAAATTTGGGGAGCTCGAGTTGTGGTGTACCAATCACATAAAACAACAATATGTTTTAATTTGTGGTACGGCAATCATAAAATATAGAGATTTAACAAAAGATGGCCAATACAAAAGCATCTGGCAAATTGCAGTTTTGTACAAAGCGTTGTCAAACGCAACCTTTACATGTCTTGAAAAAGAAGCATCTATGTACAATGCATTAAAATCTTATAAGGTTCATCATTCCTTCAAAAGTTTATGTGCTTTGAAGATTAATGTACTTTGATTTGTACTTATAAGCGCGTTTTTGTTTTTTAAGATATCTTTAAAAAAATTAAAAAGAAAATGGGGATACTTAATTATAGGTCCATTATAGCAGCCAAAATTAGAAATAGGACTCTATTAAACCAGAACCTAGAAAATAGTCCCTCACATCCTAAATTGACTAAACTACCCTCAGATACTCGTTTCGCGCGCTTACGATACACCACCATATAATATCAAATTTCAAAACTAATAATTCTCTGCATTTAAATCCATCAAATCTACGCGACAATCTAGGAATCAAATGACATCCAATTTATCACCGCAATCCTATCATCAATTGAGAATCGCCCTTTCATAGTCTTCTCGTTCAAATAAAAATTTCTCCCCAAAAACTTCACTCCAAACGATGTGCAAAGCACTGCAATTCCAGATCATTTGAGTTTCTCAATGAATCATTGGAATTTATCAAAGATTTTGAAGCGGCAAATTACAAGCTTACGGTTTCTGCAATTCCAGATCATCTATGGGGAAAAAAGGTGAGAAAATTAATCAAACTTATTAATAGTTGCTAAACTTGAGAAATTTGTTTCAAAATGTATACAAATCAATATATGGTTTCCCATGCAAAATTTGATATTTTAGGGTTTACTTTAAAAATCAGTGAGGGTCTGTAAAAATACTGTAAATAGACCATCAATGGTCAAAAATGGTGATATATTTATTCAACGATGTATGCAAACAATGGGATCGCCTTTACAGTTGAATCGTACTTCTTTTTTTGAAATTGCCACTGTAAAATATGATCTTGCATTACCAGTGTGAAATATCTCACTCATCTGGCAATTTCACACAATATGATGAAAGTTGAAATTTTGATATCTGAAATGCTCATCGATTTTGTCACACCCGTCCCGGGAAAATCATTGTTTAAAAGACATAAATGAAATTTTGTGAATTATCAATGTTAATTGATAATTGTGAGTGAGGTTGACTGGAGGTCAACGGTGAGGTGTCAATCGAGGACACGGTAATAGGAGAATCGTGTGGCATCAACACTGGTGAATGACATTTATATGGATTAAATGTTATTTGATGTTTTCTGGTATATGTAAATAGTAATTATACATGTTTTGTAAAATTTCTAGTAGTTTTGATCTCGAGTTAGATCGTTTTGAATACTTTGGTGAGAGCGTAGGTGGTATATTGCATAAAAAATGGGTTATCTAGAAATTCCACAGAAATTAGTTTTGGAACCTGATTTTGGACCCAAACGGAACTTAGACGAAAACTTTTGTAATTTTTAGTTTTCACTCGTAAAGTCATAAAATGGGCGTGTGCGACGTTTCGGGGGATAATTAGAAGTTTTAAGAACTCGTAGGGAGTTATATGTAATTCTTGAAAGTTGTGCCTATAAATAGACAACTCAAGATATTTCATAATATCTTCAACCTAAATATCTTAAGAGAGAGAGAGAGAGAGAGAAAGGGAGATTTATTCCTTCGATCATCTCGACGACAAACGACGACCGTTCGTCCATCAGTTTTCAACCAGATTTTATATTTGGATTGCTCAAGGTAAGAGCTACGTTTTGATACCTCTTAGGCCATGTTTGGAAAACTTTTACGAAAATTCTAATCCTAGGAATTTGGGAAAAACATTTTAATACTTATAGGAATCATTTGAGCTCGGAGATCTGACGGTTAATCGGGCTACTAGTACTTCTCCTGAAATTATACGATCGTAGCTCGAGGTATGAATTCCGCACTTGTGTTATATAGACAATTTTAGATGTTTTGGATATTATGTATGAAAATTGTGATCGGGCAAAATCCATGTGTTAAATTAGGCCCGTTAATTTTAGCGAGTATGTGTTGAAAAGCATGGTGATATGGTTATGTGAGCATGCTAAATGATTATGTGGGTCAAATAGTAGTTTGCTATAATTTCATGTCGTAACACACCTCTCGAAGTTTGAGAGTTTTAGTAGCGACGGCTACTTGCTTGGTTTGGGAACCGGCCCAACCAGAGCAGTTGGATGTAATGGTTGAGTGATTTTGACTAGCCATTGGCATTGCGGTTTAAAGTTTAAGACTTGTCGATATACCGGATGAATGCGTATCTCTCTCCCTAGAGACTAAATTACGTGTTTTAGATGTTTAAAGTATGAATTGCCTCATATGCATTTGTTTAGAATTGTACACTCATCATATAACTGAGCAGTGGAGACTTCCTCCATTGTAAGTGATAAAAGGAAGAACAAGAAGAAGCGTGAGGAGTGAGGCCATGGGAGTACCGGGGAGCATCTCTTGTATATGTTTTGTTTTCCATTCCAAAGTTGTAATAAGAGATGTAATGAACTAGAATTTCGTTCTGTTTTTAACATGGAACCTTGAAATGGATTAGTAGTTTTGTAATCTGTAGTAGAACTTCTATGATTATGTTTCGGATCGTAGAATTATAATCGCGAATGTGTTGCATTTGGGTTTGGACTAAGCATAGATTGAAATCTGCTGAATGCTTATAACTGAGAAAAACTAGTCGACTGGTTCCAGGAAACAGTCGACTGGAGGCTGTTTTGGTCTAGCCATTACCCCGGAATATTGAAAAACAGTCGACTTGGTCCCCGACACAGTCGACTAGAGTATTGATTGGAATGTTATATTTGATTCTGTGAAAGAAATAGACAACTGGGTAGGAGACCACAGTCGACTGGATTATATTTTTAAAATTAGAAAATTGTGGTTCAGTCGACGGGAAGGTTCCAGTCGACTGGGAAATTTGCACCATAGTCTACAGGGTCCCCGACACAGTCGACTAGACAATTTGCTGATATTTTTGGCTCTCTGTATCTTTCATTTCCAGTCGACCGAACCCTGATCAGTCGACTGGATTACTGGTTTTCAAACAGTGTGTTCTTTTAGTATTTTCAAATGCGCCAAACTTTTTATAACTCTGGATTTCATCGATTTCACTTATGTTTTCTGCTGCTATTTACTTTAATGGAACTGGATAAGCCTTGGTGGCGTGTCACGTGTCCTATTTCTGCCCGTAGTGTGATGGGTCGTGACAAATTTTGCTAGTGTAAAAAAATTGAATATGTAAAATACACCACGGAGATGAGGTAACTATAATATCTCACTTCAAACCACTTTATTAGCAGTGTTAAATTTCTCACACATGTAGTAAAATGTAAAGATCAATATAAACATAAAAGTTTAGATTGAAAACATCCACACCCAACATGGCAGAAATTTCTCACTGAATTTGGGAGTGAAATTTCTCAATGAGTATATGGTATGACATTATTCTCTGTAATTTTCACTCAACTTGGCAAAATTTTCACAGAATTTTGGAGTGAAATTTAATAGTGTGAGAAATTTCTCATTTAATATGGGCGTAAAATTTCTCACTGAATATATGGTATGATATTACTCCCTGTAATTTCTAACACATGGTCTTTACCCTGCAGTCCGTTCAAGCAAAGGGAAAAACAACCAAAAGAAAAGGCTTCCCGATGGGAAAAAATTTTGATGTAGCCTTTAGCATTTGGGAAGACATTGAATGAATTGAAACTACAACCAGATCACATTAGGGTTCTACAGCTCACCCTATTCTGGCATTTTTTTGAAGCATTCATAACAAACTGGTTGGAACATCGACGGAAGTACAACTTAGTAACAATGCAGCTAGTTGAACACACTTGGGTGTTCGTGGACAAAGGAGGGTATGAAGCATTCCTGAAAGCTAGAGAAATCCAATTCCAGCAAGATGACTAATATTCTCTACTATTCTATAAGTCCACTAGTGTATATTTAATAATAATATTTTGAAACTACTAAATTACTTTAGATAGAAGAATATGTATTTTTGGACTACTGGATAGTTTGTTCATATTATCACATATGGAAGCTTTTTTTGGATCTAAGCATTTGGGTCTGACCTTATTTCATTGATTTGAACTAGATTTAGTTATTGTTCTCAGATGTATATAACAAACGTACACTTAAACAAACATTTATGTACCAATAAGAAATTTGTCACAAGTACATTGAGTTAATAAAGCCTCCATAATCCTTCCTAAGCAAACATGTCAGTGATAAATTTGTCACACGTGACTAAAACAAATGATTAATTTATCACATGTATACAACAGTGAGATATTTCTCACATATTTCTTCAGCAATATACGTTTTTTTAAGAAAAATTATGAATGTACGCATTATAAACTATAAACACGATTCGTTTTTGTGATAAATTTCTCCCAAACGATTTAATCATAAATCTTACTAAACACAGTAATACAATTTCATACCTGCAGCAGAAAACCCCAATGACTGATTATGAAACACCAATCGCTGAAAAGGTGATATGAACACTGATGAAATTCTAAAATTCAACAAATTTTGAATTAGGGTTATGCTATATCGACTCATGATTATGTTTGTATCACGTTTAATGCTCCCCAATCAACTATCGATATTTTAGGCAACCATGACTGCATGACTCCTCCAATTCTGCTATAATAGATAATGTCTACATATAAACAAATTCAAATTACTTTCTAATTAAAAAAGATATGGGATATAAGGTAATTAAAAAAAAAAACAAAAATTCGGGAAAGGACTAATTCCTGAACTGTACACCAATTAAGGGATTAAATTCATAACTACCTAATTTAATTGGTCTCAATAGACAATAACTAAACAATATGTTTCTAAAGAAAATATGGATTAGTAGAATTAGAAAATTAGATGAACAGGCTCATAAGAAAAAATTAGATAAAAGGTTCACTAGTTCAATTGTTATTGGTGAGTAAAATGTAAAAGTGATATTGCCTTTCATTACTAAGAGAGAAAAGAAAACAATGAAATTCGTGTTTTATGGCTAACAATATCGTGTTCAAAATTATATTTTAGTAATGCATTTATGTCAATTCTGATTTCACTATCCTACAACTTATCAACTACTTATGATATGTATAATTTTTAAATCTATTTCAAAAAATAAGTCTTTCATTTCTCTTTTTAAGCGGGAGATGATGTTTACATGAATGTAGTCTTGTGTGTAATATATATATATATATATATATTGATTTTCACCATTTACATTACTATCTCTGTTTGTCAATTAAAAAGAAACGAAGTAAGTAATATGGTTAACAAATATCATAACTTATTGTTAGAATCATTTCCTTATTTATATTTATTCTGTATCTTACCACACATCTAGTCTAGGTTCACCATGTACTTCTATTGTACTACACATTGTACTACACACCCTCCTACGCCTATATAAAGGATGGTCTTATACACTTTATTTATATCAATACAGTACAATATTTCCTCTCTCTCTCTCTCTCTCTCTCTCTCTCTCTCTCTCTCTCTCTCTCACTATTCTTTCATGGTATCAGAGTCAGGTTGATCAACCAACTTAAACAAGACCCTTGATCACCATCATTCTTCCACCGACCAGCATATCATTCTGCCTCATCATTTTGCCACAACACCATCATTTTGTCTCATCATTATCAATCTGCCACAAAACCGTCAACATCATCCAAAGCATCGATATCATCATCACCAATCTCTATCACTGACCATCCCTTTCACCGATCAATCTGCCACAATTTGCTTCATCTCCCATCCTCAAATCACTATACACATTGATTAAATCACCATACACCACAGCCCAATCACCTAGACCACCATCAAATCCCACCACAACTAGCAACCACCACTACCAATCTGTCCGATCTGCCCAAACGTAGTGGGATCGGGGATGGTAATTGATGATGATTTCGGGGATGGTTGTAATACTGTGATTAGGTGGCGGGTGCTGTATGATGGTGGCAGATTGGTGGCGGTGGTTCTGGATGGTGGCGGTTGATGATAATGAGGGTGGTGGGGGAGTTGATCGGGGATGGTGGTGGTGTGGTTCTGGGTAATAATGATGCAAATTGGACAGAAGACCCCACTGATCGATGATCCACTATAGGTCATTGTTTCTTTCTTGGAGATTCTCTTATTTCCTAGCAAAGTAAAAAAGCAAACTGTTGCTTGCTCAAGTATAGAAGCAGAATTATATCGAGCCCTACCTGATGCTACTCAAGAACTACTCTGGCTCCGTTGGTCACTTGAAGACTTGGGTGTTACTCATCCCAATACACTATTATCCACTGTGACAATCAGAGTGCTATTCAGATTGCGCACAATGATGTTTTTCACGAACGCACTAAGAACATTGAGATCGACTGTCATTTTGTACGACATCATCTCACTACTGGCACCATTCGACTTGTCTCAGTTTCTTCCGCTGATCAGACTGCTGATATCTTCACCAAAACTCATCATCCAGGACGTCTTCAGGATTTAGTTTCCAAACTCTAGATGATCTCGATCTTACCACCTTGAGTTTGAGGGAGGCTGTTAGAATCATTATTAGAATCATTTCTTTATTTATATTTATTCTGTACATTACCACACATCTAGTCTAGGTTCCCCGTGTACTTCTATTGTACTTCTATTTTACTACACACAGTACTCCACCCCCCCTCCCCCCTACGCCTATATAAAGGATGATCTTGTACACTTTATTTATATCAATACAATACAATATTTCCCCTCTCTCTCTATTCTTTCACTTATAAAGCTAATTGTGTTACAATCTAAACACTGTACTCTTTCTAACAAATTAACACAAAATACTAAATCCTGTTCTTGATAAACATGAGTCATTTTCAGTCCATTGATATACATGTGTGCAAATATTGACAACGATTGGCATATATGTGTGTAGCACATGTTTGTTAGAGGAAAAAAGAAGTGTGTGGCACATATAGCCGGGTAAACCAAGCCACTTTGAGGATAAGAGTGATTCATTGTTCATATACTACTATACTTTGGTCAAGCCATAAAGTTATTTTTAGATCAGTACTAGGCTACTAGCCTAAATAGAAAATAATCTTTTCTTTTCCAAATCAACTCAATTGTTTGTGAATCACGTTTGTGCTACAGACTTTGGTTTCAATCTCGCGCGTTTAAAAAAAAAATCATTTTATTTTTATTATTTGGTGAAGTGGTTTCATGTGAGGACATAAACGTTAGGGTCCAAGAGAGGGGGACAGGGTTTGAACCCTGATATGAGCATGGCATGGGGAGTTTTTTTTACCAACTAGGCTAAGCCATTGTTCCAATCTCATTTTAATTGAGTCCTTTTATAATTGCAATTGCTAGAGCAGCTTCTGCGAATTGGTTTATTTATTTATTTATTTTTATTTTTTTATTACCGCTGAAGTCAAAAATTGTAAGGGGTCGTTTGGTCCAACAACTGAATTGTTTTTATTTTAATTTTTAATTTTTTTTTTGTATCCCTAACATTACCTCTCAATGTCTTTAATAAAATAAACAAGGCCTGAGCTAGGTTTTCTACTTTTCAATTTCCTAAACATGTTATGGATAATTTTAGTGACCACACTTAAATAACTATTTTACTGGGACAAGGCATAGCGTGTCACAGGCACATTTTTATCAAACAATTGAAATCTCGAATTTACCCACATAATTTAACATATCTGAAGTTATTTAAGAATATTGTTGAAAATTATCAATACATTCCTACAATTATACCAAAATTCTCAAATCATTTTAAATATGACAGTATAACATTTTAGGGATTTTGTGAGTTGCTAGGTCCCTCATATAAACAATTGGGCTCAAAAGTCGCTAAATCACATTTTAGGGACAAAACTACCCCCCATTTATCACCAAAAAAAAAAAAAAAAATCCTAAAATTTCTCCAATTCCTCTAATATTACTCCCTCAATCCATGAAAAATTCACCCAAATCCCAAAAAAAACATATTTGCAGTAGTCAATACATATATATATATATATATATTGATACGTACAAAAATATCAGGTCAACGTCTGACTGTCACCTCAGCAAGTAATGCCAGGTCACATGGAGTGGGCGTCTGTCACTTAGCCGTCCTGGGCTGTTCGACCTATGACCGCCCGGTTTGGGTCATAGCTCGGGCTCATAAAGTAGGCTCACCTCCCACCGGCCATGACACAGGCGCACCTTGTAGCCTGCTCCTCAAGGCTCCAAGCAGTTTCCTAGTTCGGCCAGAAGACTTATGGAAGAAGCAAGTTGTTTCCTAAACCACTTAGGAGACTCCCATAATTTATGTAAATCAATTGTAATTAGATTGGGCTTCCTAATCTACTAACTTACCTGGTAAGGGTGGTCTCTTGCACTTATAAAAGGGACCACTCGCCCCCATTGAAGGGGACGGCATTCTTATCTCACAAGATAGCATAAACACACTACATACTCGTAAATACCCGGTCGATTTTACTAGTAGTGCCGCCCACCTTGTTGGCTCACCATACACCGCCGATAATCTGTTAGAGAACGGACTACGGCTCACCCATGGACGTAGGTCATCTCATTAACGGGGTCGAACCACACACAAGTTCTTGTGTCTCACATTCTCTCTCTCTCTCTCTCTCTCTCTCTCTCTCTCTCTCTCTCTCTCTCTCTCTCTCTCTCTTACTTTATTACTAAATCAGCCCTTACCAATTTTCGGCATCATCAACTTGGCGCCGTCTGTGGGAAGAAGACAGATTTCTCCTGAAAACAAATCTTTAGCTGATAGCTATGGCACCGAAGAAAGGGAAGAAGACCACTGCCTCGACGGGTCAGGTGGAGTCGCAGTCCAACCGGCTGCCTCCATGACCCCCGAGTAGATTACCACGGGTCTTGTGCAACTCTTGGAGGGCCAGCAGCGAACCCAGAACAGATTGAAGCACTGCAGGCCCGACAGAAGAAGCTCCCATTGATCGAGGATTCGCCAGAGAAGAGCGCACCTGATCGGGAGCAGATCAGACCCCGAAAGCGTGCCTACACTGAGCCATTGTCCCCGTCGGCTAGGGGATACCTCGGGAACGACGAGCGTAGCCAGGCTCCCGAACGGACCCAACAACGCACCTGAGGCCGCCCGCGCCGGACAGGGGACGCCCGAGATATCATCAATAGTAGGCGTGCTGCCAGAGGGGATGGGCACGGACAAAAGGCCCGGGAACCGACCAAAGATACCCCAGCCAGGAGTCAAGGGGATCTTAAGCACACGATTACCCAGAGTCAGAGTCGTGTCCAGTCCCCGAAGACAATGCACTTCGATTAAGAGGCCTCGTCATCCGACCCAACCTACCGCTTGGATACAAAGCAGAAGATCGGTCAGACGGACGTCAAGGACCAGATCGCGGACCTGCAAAAGCAAATTGAGAAGCTGAGCCACAAGGCAAGCCGCGATCACACCAACACCAAAATTGAATCGCCTTACACGGCTCGGATCACCAGCTTTCCTATCCCGAGGAAATTCAATCAACCACATCTCAATTCCTACGATGGTTCAGGAAGCTCGGTCGATCACGTCCAGTCTTACAAGGCTCAGATGGCTTTGGTAACCAACGTTGATGAGCTCTTGTGCCTGGCCTTTCCCATCACCCTTAAAGGGCCAACCGAGCAGTGGTTCCACTCCCTCAAGCCCCGAACGGTGGACGACTTCAAGACGCTCAGTAAGCTCTTCAGCCAGTTCGTGGGAATGCTCGATCGGTCACAGCCGGACACCCAATTGCTGACCGCTAAGCAACGCAAGGGGGAGTCCCTAAAAGATTACGTCGACCATTTCATTCAACAGAGGCTGCAAATCCGAAACCTAAACGAGACGATCGCAATCATGGCTTTCTGCTCGGGAGGTCAACACACCAAAGTTGCCACGTCGTTCCACAATAACCGACCAAAAACACTGGTAGAGCTCTCCGAGAGAGTTGGGAAACACATTAATATCGAGGAATTCCTGAAGGCTAAGCGTGCTGGCCTTGTGGGAGACGAGTCTCCGAGGGCCAAACAAAAGCGAGACAGTTCCGTAAAGGGCTCGGGGAAGAAGCCGAAGTCGGATCATCCACGAGGTTGTCGGGACCAGGCCCCGATCACCTTCACGCCCCTTTCCCAGCCTTCATGAAGTCATGGCCGCTGTCGAAACCCAGAGGCTCCTCCAGCAACCGGAAAAACTGAAAAGCACACCCAGGAAGAGAAACCAGGATAAATATTGTCAGTATCACAAGGACCATGGCCATGACACAGAGGATTGCTTCAAACTCAAGATGGCCATCGAAAGACTAATTGAACAGGGCCACCTTGCCGAGTGTGTCACGGCGGACAGACGACCTAGGAAGGACACCCGAGCCCCTGACCAGCCACAACCACTCGGGCAAATCAATGTCATCTCCAGGGGAACCTCGGGCGGAGGGGATTCACAGTTGGCTAGGAAGAGGCATGCTCGGGCATCCCGAGCGAATGTCTAGCATATTTAATCCACTGACTCCACCCCGACCGATGTGCTAACATTCTCGTCTGACGATGTGAAGGACGTACACTGCCCCCACAACGACCCGTTGGTAGTGGCAATCTCCATAGCCAACTATACGGTGAAAAGAATATTGGTGGACACTGGCAGCTCCTACGATATCCTCTTCACCTCGGTGTTCGACCAGTTAGGAATTTCAAGGGACAGACTCCGGCCAGTTGCCACACCTTTAGTCGGATTCAATGGCTCGAGCACGCAATCGCTTGGTATGATTAAGCTCCTAGTTCTTATGGGTACCCATCCCTAGCAGGTATCTATGCTCACGAGCTTTGTGGTTATGGAGACCCCTTCCATATATAACGTAATCCTTGGAAGGCAACGCTCAACAAAGCCAAATCGGTTGTGTTTACCTATGGCCTAGTGGTGAAGTTCCCGACCCCCCTGGGCCCGAGAAGCTTGCGTGGAGATCAGTCAACCACTCGGAGGTGCTATGTTAGTTCCTTGCGCAGAGAGGTGATTACGAAAACATTAAACGTTCAAGAAATGGACCCAAGGGACATGAAAGATGGAGTGGGCCTGGTGGAAGAGTCAAAACAGGTGATGTTGGACCCAGCGCACCCCGACCGGTCTGTGAGCATTGGCACTCTCCTAGACTCGAGTTTGAGGGAATAATTAATCTAGTTCCTAAGAGAAAACCAGGATATCTTCGCCTGGTGCCATAAAGACATGCCAGGAATTGACCCCTGGGTTATCTCTCACCGTCTCAACATCAAACCAAACTCCCAACCGGTCAAGCAGAAGAGGAGGGCCATGGCCCCTAAAAGACAGGTCACAGTACGTGAAGAGATTGAGAAAATCCTAAAAGCAAAATCCGTCCGAGAAGTCCACTATCCCGACTGGTTGGCAAACGTGGTACTGTTGAAGAAAAGCAACGGGAAGTGGAGAATGTGTATAGATTTCACTGACTTAAACAAGGCCTATCCCAAGGACTGCTATCCGCTGCCTAGGATAGACCTATTTGTGGATGCCACGACTGGTCACTCACTTCTTTCATTCATAGACGCCTACTCGGGGTACAACCAGATCAGCATGTACCCCGGGGACGAGGAGAAGACTTCCTTTATCACCGACCAAGGCACTAATTGCTACAAGGTGATGCCTTTCAGCCTAAAAAATGATGGGGCAAAGTATCAACGCTTGGTCAATTTCATGTTCAAGGACTTGATTGAGAAGTCAATGGAGGTATATGTTGACGACCTCTTGGTCAAAAGCCGAGACGAGTCAGACCATCTAAAGCACTTGTCCGGGGCCTTCAGCATCCTACGAAAGTACCGAATGAGGTTGAACCCAGCCAAGTGCACGTTCGAAGTCTCGTTCGGTAAATTTTTGGGACATTTGGTCAGTAGACGAGGGATTGAGGCGAACCCTGAAAAGATTCAAGCAATTATCAACATGCGGTCGCCCTGGTCAACAAAAGAAGTACAGAGCTTGGTCGGCCGGGTAGCCGCACTAAACAAGTTCGTTTCCCGAGCAACCGATCGGTGCCTCCTATTTTTCAAGATCCTCCATAAGGCTTTTTAGTGGTCGGAGGAGTGCGAGGAGGCATTCTAGAAACTCAAAAAGTACCTGACATCACCCCCTCTACTCCCCACACCCATACCAAAGGAGGAATTATTTTTGTATTTGGCGGTGTCTCCTTCAGCAGAGGCACTTGTCCGAGAAGAGCACGGGATACAATTCCCGGTGAACTACACCAGTCAAGCGCTTCAAAGCGCAGAAAGCTGGTACTCCCGCGTAGAGAAGTTGGCCTTTTCCCTAATCACCTCTGCCCAGAGGCTCCGTCCGTACTTCCAGGCCCACATCACCATGGTCCTCACAGATCAGCCCCTTCGCTGGATCTTAAGTAGGCCCGAGACATCCGGAAGGCTCATTAATTAGGCATTGGAACTGGAGGAGTTTGAGGTAGTTTACAGACCTCGGACAGCAATAAAAGGACAGGCTATAGCATATTTTCTCGTGGAGTTCATATGCTCGGAGGATCCGGTTGAAGCGCTCGACCCGCCGGTAGTACTGCCCGGTCCATAGCCCGATGTCCCAACCTAGGTACTCTATGTGGACGGATCCTCCAACCAGCATGGCAGTGGGGCAGGAATCATCCTGACCACACCCGACGGGATCCAACTAGAGTATGCATTACGGTTTGGTTTCTGGGCCTCCATTAATGAGGCCGAGTATGAAGCCCTGCTGGTCTGTCTACAGTTAGCTATTTCGACAGGTGCACAGCAAGTCAAAGCATACAGCGATTCACAGCTCGTGGTCAATCAAGTAAACCAAGAATATGAAGCTCGGAAAGACAATATGGTAGCCTACCTAGCCTTTGTCCAAGCAATTTCAAAGAAGCTTAAGGGGTTCTCAGTCACACAGATCCCGAGAGAGGAAAACGCGAGGGCCGACCGATTGGCCCGTCTCGCCTCATCATCTGAGTCAGACTTGCACGGGATAAGAATTGAATATTTGATCGAGCCCAGCATAGCTGATCCAGGAGGCATGGAGGTCGACCCGGTCTCCACGGGGCCCAACTGGATGGATCCGGTAATAACGTTCCTCACCACGAGTACTTTACCTGAAGGAAAGGAAGAAGCCTGATGGGTAAAGTACCGAGCGGCCAGGTACCACCTTGTTAATGGCATCCTCTATACAAGGGGGTTCTCCATCCCATACCTATGGTGCATCCACCCCACACAGATGCAAGGAATACTGAGTGAAATCCACAATAGAGTGTATAGAAGTCATGTGGGAGGACGGACACTATCCAGAAAAGCCCTTCTACAAGGCTACTATTGGCTGACGATAGCCTGGGATTCGCAAGAATACGTGAAGCGGTGTGACAAGTGCCTGAGATACTCGCCTATGATCAACTGCCTGGGAGAGCTCCAAATGTCAATCCTTAGCCCTTGGTCGTTCGCTCAATGGGGCATTGATATAGTTGGTCCCCTCCCGGTTGGAAAAGGACAAGTCAGATTCACGGTCATCGCTGTGGACTATTTTACTAAGTGGGCAGAAGCCGAGCCCTTGGCATCAATCACCGAGAAGAAGATGGAAGGCTTCATTGAGAAAAAAATTCTCAGTAGGTTCGGCATCCCCAGAGTCCTAATCAGTGACAACGGAAGGCAGTTTGATGCCCCGGTGTTCAGGCAATTTTGCTCGGGCTATGGCGTATCCAATCACTACTCCTCGCCCGAGCACCCCTAGGCAAATGGCCAAGCAGAAGTAACGAACCGAACAATTTTGCAGTCCCTCAAAACTAGACTCGAGGATGCCAAAGGCCTCTGGGTAGATGAGTTACCGACCCTTCTGTGGGCCACCGTACCACCCCCTGAGCAGCAACGGGGGAAACATCGTTCGCTCTTACCTATGGTTTTGAGGCGGTGGTGCCCACAGAGCTTGGATTGCCAACATACCGAGTGGCAAACTTCGACGAACAAGGCAACGAAGAAGCCCTTAGAGGGGAGCTAGATTTGGTGGAAGAAAAAAGAGATCAGGCATATCTGAAGGTAAAAGCCTACAAGCAGCGGGTCTCCCGGTACTATAACAGCAAGGTCAAACACCGTAATTTCCAGGTAGGAGATCTAGTCTTGAAGGCAGTAAACCAGTCGACAAAAGTCTTGAGCCATGGAAAGTTGGGCCCGAACTGGGAGGGACCCTATCGGGTTACCAGCATTAATCGCCTGGGTAGTTACTGGCTACAGACCCTGGCCGGACAAGGCCTCCCTCACCCCTGGAACGTGCAGCACCTCCGTAAGTATTTTAAGTAAAACATGGATGCAGTACCGGTTAGGAACCTTGTAGCTCCCTCCGAGCAGTTTAACTTATATAGTAAATAAAATTTCCCTTTCTACCGAGCAATTCTTCTCCTTGTGTTCGGTTGTGTTAAAAGACCTTGGGGCCCAACCCCAGGCACACGAAAGACCTCGGGCTCACACCCGAGGCATACACAAGACCTCGAGGGTCAAACTCGAGGCAATAAGAAGACCTCAGGGTCAGACCCCAGGCACGAAAGACCTCAGTCATATCTGAGGCACCGGCTGTGCTTAGGTCCACAACCAACGATGGCGGCAAACCCCACTAGGTGGCTGATGATGGCAAGCCTCAAAAGATCATACAACCACCTATGTTCCAGGTCGGTTACCTATGGTGGATCCCTCTACAAATGCCTGCCTTAGCAAAAGCTTGGTGGCCAAGGGGATACGGGTGTAACACTCCAGGCCAAAATAGGTAATCATACCGGGCATTCAACAAGACTCGGGGCTAGGTATGAGATGCCACTGTCAGACAGTCCCGAGTACCTACAATGCCCAGAGAAATCGAACGGATAGTAACAGGACCAATCCTACACTATACCGGGCGGGACCTTAAATAGTTCTCTAAGAGACCGAGTGCTTTCTACCAGTACAGTCCTAAACTTTTGCGAAGGCAGGGTTTCCACAGGATGTACAACCGGTCGGGCACAGGCAATCACAAACAAGCAAGTGCGAAATATTAAATAGTTGATGAAAAAGGGCAGCCTCGATGGGCATTTTCATTAATTAAAAATATTTACATTGCTTGTGGGGCAATTGTAAACAAGAAAGTGCGAAATATTAAACAATTGATGAAAAATGGCGACCTCAATGGACCTTTTCATTAATTAAAAATATTTACATTGCTTGGGGGCAATTGTAGTAGCCTCCCAAAAAAAAACACAAAAGAGCAAAAAGGAGAAGCCCGGAAGGAGCTAGGCGTCAACCATGACAACGTCCCTAGTATTCCCGACTGGCTCATCCTCTGTAGTCCCGGCCGCTACAGCCTCGATAGTGGCTCCCTCAGCAGCTTGAGCTGACTCCTTCAAGAAGTTGGACTCAACCCAGGAGTAGACAGACAAATCCCAGTCTGGGTGATCAGAAGCCACCCACTCTGTCAGGTCGGCATAGCCTTTGAAGAAGCCAGCCTCAAACTCCTCTTCTGCATCCTTTGCCTCCGCATCCTGGGCAGCTGCGAGCTTAGAGAGAGTTGCTATCAGGACCTCTGCCTCCTTCTTGGCAGCCACCCTTCTAGCCTCTATAGTCGTCGCTTTGGTTTCGGCAGTCTTCCAAGAAGCCCGCTCGAAAGAAACGGTGTCGCGGGCCTCCCCCAGCTCCAGTCCCAGGGCCCTGGACTTTTCCTCCTCCACAAAGAGGGCATACTCTGTGGATTCCCGCGTTGCCTTCTCCTCAGACAGGGCAACCTCGGCAGTGACTAGCCTCTCAACCAGCCCGGGCAAGGAAGCTTCAACCTCCGCCGCAATACAGCCAACCTAAAAAAAAGAGGGTGTTAGATTCCCGAGCAGAGAAAAAGTGGCACTTGCAAAATATATACAAAGCAACTTACCATGTGGCTGACACTGTAAAGCCAACCAATTATGGCCTCGGGACTCAGCAGAGAGCATTTGTCCACTTGACTCTATAGTAGCCCAGGCCGGATTCTTCCATGGACTTTGTTTGCCTTCTCCACCGTCGGCCTTGCGGACAGTCCCGCACGTGGGCCCGGGAGTGTTGGCTTATCCATACTGGGGAACGACACCCTAGCCAGTGTGGCGGTGGGGGGCAACTTCGAGGGCACAACAATGGTTACCCTGGGCGTTGAGGTCCCAACCGCTTCCTTGTCCGCCCGGATAGCGATCCCTTGGAGATCCTCTTCAGTTTCTGGTCCTCAACAGGGTCCTGCTTCTTCTGCTTCTGCCCCGCCTGGGCCAGCAAGGCCGCCTCCTTCTCCTTTAGGGCAGCCACATCCTTAGGAGCCATCTTTGTGAAACCAGCGAAAAAACAACAGTTATATATGAAGCCGAGCAAATAGTAAAACAGTAAGGAGTCAAATGGCGGAGCATACCGAGAATAATCGGAGTAAAAACAGGGGCCTCGAAGCGGTGCTTAGGCTTGTACGAGGTCTTCGGGCTTCCCGATCGGGTCAGGATCTTGTTGATGTTCGTGAGGTCCTCAGCCAGCGACAAAATCCTTGCCTGACACTGGTCAGAAATGCTGGGCAAGTCTACTGAGCCCACTGCAGAGAAAGAAGCTGATTAGTTCAAATATGAAAAGAATAAGCAATGTAAAAGCAATAAAAGGTATGTGGGCTTACTCCTCAACTCCCCTACCTAGGAGGTCCTCAATTGAATGCCCGGCGCCTCCTCACAGAGCCCAAGGGTGAATACTTGAAAGAATTTCTTCTTCCACCCTCTGTCGTTGCTCGGGCAGTTAACTATTATTTTTCTCCCCTATCGGACCCCCAGCGAGCAGAAGCTGGTCTCCCCGTGTACTTTGAACAGCCGATGGGTCCAGAAGAACTCCTACAGGGTGATCTCGTACCCTAGAACCTAGGGCCACAGGGAGATGGAACCCATCAAGAACCTCTAACCGTTCAGGGCGAGCTGCCCGGGGGAAATCCTGAGATAGATGAGCACATCCAGGGCAATGGGGTGAAGAGGAAGACAAAGTCCCGCCATAAGGGCGTCCTCGTACAGGGTAACAAAGCTCGACTGGTGGATGTGAGCCCCACCACCATCTACACCCAAGGAAAAGTGGTCGGGAACGTCATACTTTCCCCTAATCCGGGCTAGGTCAGGGGAATGTAAGATGCTAACGATCCGCTCACAAGAAAAAACCACACCTGGACTATTTGGAACCGACTCCTCGGTGTATTGCCCCCCAGACGTCGAGGGAACGGGCATATCTTGAGCCCCCTCGTCGACAGAAGCTAGAATAGGGATCCTCCCTTCACTTTATTGGTCGAACGGGGTTGCAAAAGGTGGGTCTAAGCTGGTGTCCGGCGTCCCGGAACGAGACTGCTCATCTTCTGACCGGGAAGACTAGTCACATCCTAAGTGACATATCCCTAATTCTCCTATGGCTGGACCAAGAAGCAGTTGGCGACCTTGGTAAGGGTCAGAAACTCCGAGTCTAGTGTATAAAGGGGGCAAGTCCAAGAGCCTATGGGGCAAAGCGTACAAGGCTCGGAAGGCAGTATAACACTTGATCAAAACTGACACGGGATAACCCGACCGGTTTAATCACACACCACAGGGGAAGGAGGAAAATGAACCTCAAAAAGAAGAAATCCCACTCCCGAGTGAGCCATAATAGATTTGTTCTCTCCAGCCTCACTTCGAAAAAAGAAAGAAAGAGGAGAAAGAAGAAACTAATGAATGGAAACTTGGGAGAGGAGGACTTACAAGAATTAAAGTAGGAAACGAGCTCGGAAGCTTGGCCGGGAACTTTTTGCTCTCAAACCTGCTCGGTATTCTCTATCTCGGGACAACAAGAATGGAAGAAATGAACAAGTGTCCCTTATATAGGAAGCATGGACGGTCCAGATCAAATCAGATCCAATGACCAAGACGCTTTCCTGCCTAAACCGCAGGACATCTGTCATCTCGGGCACGTGAAGCGACACCTTAAAAGGTGCTCGATTTAATGCAAGACGTGACGGTCCTGTTACAATGCAACTGTTCGGTTACATTCACACCGGCCTCACAGCATCCTAACCAGGCCAACCATCAACTAACACATGGCAAACATCGACCCCGGGCACACAGAGTCACCGCTTGGTCCAGGCCCTGGATGACCAACACGACCGGTCTTACCTGAGTAAAGTCCCGACCAACTTTACGGATGGTTTTTTAGAGCAGAACTAATTTTCAATCCTTATCTGATGAATCATCGCATCAGCTTTGAAAATAGGGGGTAGCTGATACGTACAAAAATATTAGGTCAACGTCTGACTACCACCTCAACAAGTAATGCCAGGTCACATGGAATGGGTGTCTGTCACTTAGCCATCCTAGGCTGTTCGACCTATGACCGCCCAGTCTGGGTCACAGCTTGGGCTCACAAAGTAGGCTCGCCTCCCACCGGCCATGACACATGCGCACCTTGTAGCCTACTCCTCAAGGCTCCAAGCAGTTTCCTAGTTCGTCTAGAAGACTTATGGAAGATGCAAGTTATTTCCTAAACCACTTAGGAAACTCCCATAATTTATGTAAATCAATTGTAATTAGATTAGGCTTCCTAATCTACTAACTTAGGTGGTAAGGGTAGTCTTTTGCACTTATAAAAGGGACCACTCGCCCCATTAAAGGGGACAACATTCGTATCTCATAAGAATAGCATAAATATACTACATACACGCATATACCCGGTTGGTTTTACTGGTAGTGCCGCCCACCTTATTGGTTCACCATACACCGCTGGTGAACTGTTAGAGAACGGGCTCCAGCTCACCCGTGGACGTAGGTCACCTCATTAACGAGGCTGAACCACACACAATTTCTTGTGTCTCACACTTTCTCTCTCTCTCTCTCTCTCTCTCTCTCTCTCTCTCTCTCTCTCTCTCTCTTACTTTATTACTAAATCAGCCCTTACCAATTTTCGGCATCATCATATATATATATACACATATAGTCATTGAGTGAGGAAATTTAGTGATACGCATATATAATACAGTATATATACATATATGTATAGTCATTAGCTTGGTCAACTTAATAATTTTCACAAATCAAGCATTAATTGAATTGGTAAATGATATCCATTTATATACCATAACTGATATATATATATATATGTATATATAGCTATTAATTGAGTTTGATATAAGTTGGTAAAACCGGTTTAAATTAAAAAATTAAACGCACAGCGGAAAAGGTCAAGTTATAAAAACTTATTGGTAGCCTAGTATCTACTACCCGTCAATTCTATAGATGCGTACTAACTTCACTGAGGGGACAAGTATTATACCTCTGTGTCTTGAACCCAATTCTGAAATCTTCAACTTCCAGCAGCCTCTACTAGATGGCCTTCACTCTTATGACTCCTATGGATGCTCGCAGGAAGGACTAGGGTTGGTAGGAACCCTAATAGAGAAGAAGGAGAAGGTTTGGGGCTCTAAAACAGTTTTTGCAGCTTCTGGTTAATAAAATTGATGAACTACTTTTTCAGAACACAGCTGCCCTATTTATAGATTCCCTGAACCGACCTAACCTTTGAGCGATCGAAGTGTATTCGATCGATCGATCGAACAACCCTCGAGCGATCGAACCTGCCTAGACTTCAATCGATCGAAACTCCTTCGATCGATCGAACCTACCTTGAAGCTTCCTAGAGGAGCTAAGAGTGGGACCTCCTAGGCTCTTTATTGTTGGCTCAGACCAGTTTGTCAATCACCATGACCAAACTCTTTGATCAGCAAACTAACTAACTGGTCAGTTAACGTTTGCTCCACTATAAAATGATAACTGAACTCCAACGCAAAAGAACATATCCGAAGCAATAACTAGACTTGTATGTTGTACTAATGTCCCTCTACCTTCAACATTCGTACTAGATTTACCAAGCAAATCTGTTATGAAATACTCATAACCACCCCTTTCTCTAATATATATTGGTCCACACACATCAATATGAACTAATTCCAACAATGCATTGGTTCTATTACCCTTTACAGGAAAGGGCCTTTTGGTCATCTTACCCTCCAAACAAGACTCGTAGACTTCCATTGGTTTGAGAACCAAATCGCCTAAGACCCCTTCTTTGACTAGTATGCCAATCCTATTTAGATTGATTTGGCCAAGTCTCATGTGCCAAAGCCTTGTTGGATTAGTAGAAGGTTCCTTTCTTTTAGATGGTACAATTACCATTGAGTTATTAAGTTCCATACAAAAGACTTTAGAGATATTGGGAGTGATTACATACAAGCCATTAGTTTTAACACCAGAACATATAAAAGAACTATTTCTTTTAATAACAACTTCTGTTCCAAAACGAAAAGAATACCATTATTCGATAAATTTGAAATTGAAATTAAATTACGTCTCATCAAAGGGACGTTAAGAACATCTGATAAAACTATTGTCTTATTGTCAAAAAACTCTAAAACTACTACTCCTATAGCAACCGCAGAAACAGTTGCGCTAGAACCCAGAGTCAGCACGATTTCCCCATCACTGCATTTCCTGATTGATCAGAACCCCTCCAACGAATTACAGATATGGTTAGTCGCACCAAAATCAATGCACCAAGTGTTTGAAGTATCCGTAATAAAACTTACTTTAATCACATATGACTCAATCATACCTTGAACTCTTGTAGCTAAGAATTCTGGACAGTTCCTCTTCCAATGGCCCTTCTCACCGCATTGGAAACACTTTCCTTTGCCTTGGCCACCCACCTTCCCTTTGCCCTTACCTTTTCCCTTAGATTTTGCAATCTTAGGAACCGGTCCAACACTTGAACCACCAGTGCCAGCTTTCTTCTTCCCTTTCTTTCCTTTCGGCATAGATCGGGAAGAGGAAGCACTTTTCTCAACGTTCAGAACGTTGACCCCAGGTTTGATCACCCCTTCCGTTGCCAGTAAAGAACTCATTAATTCGCTCATTGAAAAATCCATTTTATTCATGTTATAGTTTATTTTAAATTGAGCGAATGACGGTGACAGCGTATTGAGAATTATATCAACTTGGGTCTGTGCATCGATGTTGGCACATAGGGTCTCCAGCTCATTCAAATAACCAATCATTTTTAAAACATGTTCTTTGACTGGAGTCCCTTTCGACATCTTAGCACTCATTATCTTCTGCATTGCTACCTGTCTAGCAGGCCTGCCATGCTCCCCAAACATCTTCTTCAGGGATTTGATAATGTCACTGGCAGAATTGTTCGACTGGAATTGGTGTTGCAACACACCAGCCATTGAGGCCAGAATGTAGCAACGAGCCATTCCATTGGACTTCTTCTATTTATCGAACTCGTGTCTGGCAGCTGCCGAAGCATTTTCCGCGGGTTCTTCGGGGCATGGGGTGGTGAGGACATATATGTGATCCTCCGCAGTTAACACGATGTCAAGGTTTTGTTTCCATTCGGTGTAGTTATTTCCAGTTAACTTGTTTTGAGTGAGTATGGTGGCAAGTGGACTAAATGTAGATCCAGACATTATGATTTACTGTAAAATCAAACAAACAAAATAAATGTGGATATCAGAATTTGACAATTTTGAAATAAAAGAATCCTTAAAACTCCTATTTAAAACAAAGTTGCCGAAATATCGAAACTAAAAAATAAAGCCTCCGTGTGGTGGTCAATATTCGATCTTTCGATTAATTATGACTTGTCTGCTATACAACTCTTGCAAAACAAGTTATGACTCCCGATCCCTTTTGATCTCTAAGTTTCTGAATAATGCCCCGTGAGGGATCCCTTATCCATAGCTTAGCTAGTGTGTACCATTAACTAGGATCCAATCACAACCGTCTCAAGTAGCCCCTCCGTGTGATGGTCACCCTCTAACACGTCTGATTGATCCTATCAAAGGAAGTTCACATCTAGTAACCAATGAGTAATGCACCCTCCATATGGAATGATCACCCCTGGCGAGGTGACACAGAATGCATCACTCATCTTACAGTGAACCGTTAATGGAAGATCGTGGGTGTTTATTAATAAGACCCTCTCCCACTAGATTTAGTAAATAAGGATTTTGCTTTTTGAAAAAAAATATTTCCACACATTACCCATAAACATCCAATGTTTACTAATGCGTTGAAATGGTTTTTGAATTTTATTTTAGAAAACTTGTTTTACGTGCATGCAAGTAGTAACAATGTAAAACGCCAATCACAAACCAAGCACATAAAACAAAAAACTAAAATGAAACAAAGGCATTCATATGCCTCTATCTCCCATGGCTCTATCTCCATAGAACCTCCTTCTTGGTTTGGTCACCTCCGCCTCCATCTTCATGGAATTTTTAATTATTATACATTGGTTCTATGCTTCTTTTGAAGCTTATAATTTATCTAGAATAAGAAAATGCAACAACAAAATAAAAAAGGCTAGGGAAACCAGTGCGACTTTCCTTTTCGTAGGTTTGAAGTCGCAGCGCCCTTTACAATGCCTTAAACCAAACCAATAAAATAAACATGCACCAATCTCAAAATATTCAAATACCAAAATTTAAATAGATCTTGGTGCCATGGGAGATAGTGGACTAAGCTTTGCTGCAAAAAGGTTAGTGGTACATACATCCACGCATATATAACAATTGGAACCGCTAATTGATTCACACAGTACATAAACTCTTTATATACTGAATTAGAACTTGAAACAGCATCTAACTGTTGGGTTTGTGTCCTCAAACCATTACTTTATGTATGAGACATTGACATTTTAATATATGGATATCAATTTTACATTTCATTGTGTATGTTCTTTTCATGAGATGATTGTTAATCCTTAAGTATTATAGTAAGTAATTCGTGTGTGTATGAGATGCACACAAGTGAGATACGAATTACTATTCTTTGATACTTAGAATGTGTCACAGTGGATGATGAGACTGGATACCTCATCAGGTCTACACTGTAGCATAATTAACTACCATTGGATGGAGTGATTAATCTCAATAACTAGAGTGTAGCTCTTAGTTGATATGCTAGTGCTTATAGTGCATTAACGGACCTGAGTTTCCTATTGACGCTTAAGACTGTCAAACAGTCAATAGGAACTCATAACTTGTATAAGGTACGTGTTCTCAATCTTGAGATGATTATGAACACAGACTGTGGATATGACTGCTTTGACTTACCAATCAGTGAGGTCTACAGAAGATCAACACCTGGGTATCTTGGGTATGTCATGTTCATAGGGTTGTGAACATATATTGTCAAGATAGAATCTACCCTCTGTTTTAGAGTAAGCATTCCCTTGAGAATATCACCAAGTCGATTACTGAGTACTGCACTCTTGTTGATAAGAGTTATCAACATGTTTGGTAATCATGAGAGGTGAATGGGACTCAAGGATTATAAGAAGTAATCATGATTCAGGTTGACAGTAACTGTTTATCCGACTACCTGAATATGATTGCGAATGCTGACGGTAGAGGGACATTAGTACAACATACAAGTCTAGTTATCGCTTCAGATATGTTCTTTTGCGTTGGAGTTCAGTTATCATTTTATAGTAGAGTAAACGTTAACTGATCAGTCGATTAATTTGCTGATCAAAGAGTTTGGTCATGGAATTTAATCAACTGATCTGAGCAAACAATAAAGAGCCTAGGAGGTCCCACTCTTAGCTCCGCTAGGATGCTTGGAAAGGCAAATGAGGATGATGTCAAGACAGGTTCGATCGATCAAAGTTGTCTCAATCGATTGAAGTCTAGACAGGTTCGATCGATTGAAGATGGTTCGATCGATCGAATGTTCGATCGATCGAAGCCACTTCGATCGCTCGAGAGCTAGGTCGGTTCTGGGAATCTATAAATAGGGCAGCTGCGTTCTGGAAAAGTGGTTGTTCATTGTTTTGAACGTCAGAAGCTACAGAAACTGTTTTGGAGCCCCAAAACCTTCTCTATCCTCTCTATTAGGGTTTCCACCAACCCTAGCCCTTCCTGCGAGCATCCATAGGAGTCATAAGAGTGAAGACCATCTAGTGGAGGCTGCTAGAAGTCAGAGATTTCAGAATTGGGTTCAAGACAGTAAGGTATAATTCTTGTCCCCTCTTGTGCGCATCTATAGAGTTGATGGGTAGTAGATCCGGGCATGCCAATAAAGTTTTATAACTTGATTTTTCCGCTGCGCGTTTAAACTTTCCATTTAAACTAGTTTTTTCCAACACTAACTTCACTGTCACAATTCGATCGATTAAAGATCGTTCGATCGCTCGAACCTTCGATCGATTGAACATTGTTCAATCGCTTATACCTTCTATTTCAAAGAATGATTCGAAAAATTTACAGAATAATTTGAAATTAAAACATATAATTTGTAAAACATTTAAAACTTTGAAAAGAACAACCTGACAGAGAATCTGTCTCGATCGATCGAATGTCATTCGATCGATCGAACATATCCAATGTTCGATCGATCGAAACCTATTCGATCGCTTGAGCACAGAGCATCTTCGATCGATCGAACCTACTTCGATCAATCGAATCCAACATGCATCCAATGCAATCACAGATTTGTATACTGCTGTGATAACACTGCAGAAACAAATCTGTGACGATGCAGTTTTGAAAACAGTTCTAAAATCAACATGCAAATCAAAATAGTGTTCCAAAAACGCATCAATCGATCCAAACGAGCGTGGCTCTGATTCCAATTATTGGTAAAACTGGTTTAAATTAAAAGTTTAAATGCGCAGCGGAAAAGGTCAAGTTATAAAAACTTATTGGTAGCCTAGTATCTACTATCCGTCAATTCTATAGATGCGTACTAACTTCACTGAGGGGACAAGTATTATACCTCTGTGTCTTGAATCCAATTCTGAAATCTTCAACTTCCAGCAGCCTCCACTAGATGGCCTTCACTCTTATGACTCCTATGGATGCTCGCAGGAAGGACTAGGGTTGGTGGGAACCCTAATGGAGAGGAAGGAGAAGGTTTGGGGCTCTAAAATAGTTTCTGTAGCTTCTGGTTAATAAAATTGACGAACTACTTTTTCAGAACGCAGCTGCCCTATTTATAGATTCCCAGAACCGACCTAACCTTCGAGCGATCGAAGTGTATTCGATCGATCGAACCTTCGATCGATCGAACAACCCTCGAGCGATCGAACCTGCCTAGACTTTAATCGATCAAAACTCCTTCGATCGATCAAACCTGCCTTGACATGATCCTCATGTGCCCTTCCAAGCTTCCTAGCGGAGCTAAGAGTGGGACCTCCTAGGCTCTTTATTGTTGGCTCAGACCAGTTTGTTAATCACTGTGACCAAACTCTTTGATCAGCGAACTAACTAACTGGTCAGTTAACGTTTACTCCACTATAAAACGATAACTGAACTCCAACGTAAAAGAACATATCCGAAGCGATAACTAGACTTATATGTTGTACTAATGTCCCTCTACCTTCAGCATTCGTAATCATATTCAAGTAGTCGGATAACTGTTATTGTCAACCTGAATTATGATTACTTCTTGTCTTCCTTGAGTCCCATTCACCTCTCATGATCACCAAACATGTTGATAACTCTTATCAACAAGACTGCAGTACTCAGTAATCGACTTGGTGACATTCTCAAGGGAATGCTTACTCTGAAACAGAGGGTAGATTCTATCTTAACAATATATGTTCACAACCCTATGAACATGACATACCCAAGATACCCAGGTGTTGATCTTCTGTAGATCTCACTGATTGGTAAGTCAAAGCTGTCATATCCACAGTCTGTGTTCATAATCGTCTCAAGATTGAGAACACGTACCTTTTACAAGTTATGAGTTCCTATTGACTGTTTGACAGTTCTGAGTGTCAATTGGAAAACTTAGGTCCGTCAATGCACTATAAGCACTAGCATATTAACTAAGAGATACACTCTAGTGATTGAGATTAATCACTCCATCCAATGGTAGTTAATCATGCTACAGTGTAGACCTGATGAGGTATCTAGTCTCATCATCCACTATGACAAGTTCTAAGTATCAAAGGATAGTAACTCGTATCTCACTTGTATGTATCTCATACACACACGAATTAATTACTATGACACTTAAAGATTAACAATCATCTAATGAAATGAACATACACAATGAAATGTAAAGCTGATATCTATGTATTATAATGTCAATGTCTCATACATAAAGTAATGGTTTGAGGGCACAAACCCAACAATATATCCATATATATACCATAACTGATTCTGGATATCAAAATCCCATATTTTTAGGCTTGCACATAGGAGAATGTCACTCAATGGTAGTATTTTATAAGTTTGAGCATCAGAACATATTTAGCAACCTGTATTTTCTAATTCCCTAATAATAAAAAAATGCCAGTTTTTATTTTATCGCTGTGTATGATTTTGGGTGGCTTATTTTTTAGTCCATTAAGCTCTACCTATCTAGAAATCGATCCATTTTAAAATTGAATCTATAAATTAGTCCTTCATCTATTTTAAGGACATAAATACCCCCACCCCCATAAATCAGAGTTTTAAAATTCAAAATTAAGATTTGTTATATGTATATAGAAAGAGAGAGAATTGAAAGAGAAAATTTAATAAATACCCCCACTCCCATGAATCAGAGTTTTGAAATTCAAAACCCATATTTATTATACATGTTATATATATATGGAGAGAGAGACAGAGAGAGAGAGAATTAACAGAGAAATTTTATCTATTATAGTCAAAAATTCTCACATTTTTAACTTATTTGATGAGAAATTTCTCACCAAATAAAAACAAACTGTCAAAATACTGACTATATGTGAGAAATTTTATCTATTATAGTGAGAAATTTCTTACCTTTTCTAACGGATTTGATGAGAAATTTCTCACCAAATAAAAACAAATTCTCACCTTCAAAACTCAAAGTAAAACTCCACACTTTGTGAAAAATCTCTCACACTGTCAAAAATTTATACACAAACTGTCAAAACACTAAAATGCATCAACAATATCATGGATATACATACACAAATAGATATAGACATATAAGTCTCTTCACCCTCTCGCAATCTCGTCTATACTATTCTCATCATCACCATGTTTCTCTCTCATCAATTGCCACTTTTCGTTCTCTAGTTGGAGGTCACTGACTTGTAGATTACAGACCAAACGGCGAATTGGTTTATTGGCCATTTTACGATTCTATTGTATATAGGTAGGTGCTTATCTTGCAAGAGAGACTAGAAGCGAAGGATGCTGAGATCAAAAGATTAAACCTTGAGCTGAGCAGCAGAATATCATTTAGTTTATAATTGTGAGAATAGATACAGATCGTGAGATGAGATAAAGATAGATAGAGAGAGAACGAGAGTAACAGATAGACAGATAGTTCGTGAGAGAGACTGAGATATTATCAGTTATTTGGGGTCAAATTGAAACCCTAAATTCATGGCTTGATATGGTAAGGGTACATACATATACATATATATATATATACACATTTATAAAAATATAAGGTTTAGTCCCTGATACACCACTCTTTTAAATATTGATGCTTCCCCAAATCTATGAACAATAATTAGTCCCTAATTACAACTATAAACTAAAGATTAGTCCTTTTTCCCAAATCTGTGTCTTTTTTATGGACAAAATTGCCCTTGCCTTTAAATATATACATATGTATTATATATATATATGTACCATCACCACATCAAGGCATGGATTTAGGGATTCTAGTTTAACCCCAAATAATTGCACAGATTCTCTCTCTCTCTCTCTCTCTCTCTCTCTCTCTCTCTCTCTCTCTCTCTCTCTCTCTCTCTCTCTCACACACACACACACACACACACACGATTTGATATGGATAGATACAAACTATAAACAGTAGTTGTACTTTTACTGGAACACAATGGGAGGATTTTATGGTAGCGGAACTTGCTATATATGAAGTGAATTCTACTTGGTTCTTCTTTTTTCTTTTTCAATTGGAATGTTCAGTGTCTTTAGTCTTTCACAGATTTTTGGGATGTAGATCTAGATATAGCAATACAAATTAATATAAGAATATTAGAAGGGAGTCCAGCCACCGGCCACAACACCAGTCTTAGACACCGGCCAGAACACCGGCCAGTCTTAGCCATCGGCCTTGTATTCAACGCCGAGCGAGTCCAGCTCTGACTTGATAAGTCAACTCGTCTCTAGTTTTGGGTGTTCAGAGTGAGGTAGAGGCTTTAGGAAAGAGAGTCTCAGAATATCGTACCAGGCGGTGATTGAGGAAGGGATGGAGGTGATGTTGAAGAGATTCATATGTCTATATCTATATGTGTATGTATATCCATGAGTATTGTTGATGCATTTTAATTTTTAGTGTTTTGACAGTTTGTGTATGAATTTTTGTTAGTGTGAGAAATTTCTCACAAAATGTGGTGTTTTATTTTGAAGGTACGAAATTTTTTTTGTTTTTTTTTGAAAAATTTCTCACCAAAAAAAGCTTTTTCACGCATGGACTATTCATCATGTTAGGTTAGTTGTAACACAACTTTATAATTCACAGTGACCTGTCAAAATTATTTGGTGAGAAATTTCTCATCAAATCCCTTAAATGTTGAGAGATTTGATGAGAAATTTCTCACTATAATAGATAAAATTTCTCACATTTGACCAGTATTGATAAAATTTCTCACATTTGACCAGTATTTTGACAGTTTGTTTTTATTTGGTGAGAAATTTCTCATCAAATACCTTTAAAAAGATGAGAAATTTCTCACTATAATAGCTAAAATTTCTCTGTTAATTCTCTCTCTATATGTGTGTGTGTGTGTGTGTGTGTGTGTGTGTGTGTGTGTATAACAAATCTGGGATTTGAATTTCAAACCCCTGATTTATGGTAGTTGAGGTATTTATTAAATTTTCTCTTTTAATTATCTCTCTTTCTATATATATACACATATAACAAATCTGGATTTTGAATTTCAAAATCCTGATTTATGGGGGTAGGGGTATTTATGTCCTTAAAATAGGTGAGGGACTAATTTATAGATTTAATTTTAAAATGGATCTATTTCTAGATAGGTAGAGCTTAATGGACTAAAATCTAAGCCACCCCTATATTTAATGGCAAGGGTAAAAAAGATACAGATTTGGGGAAAATGACTAATCTCTAATTTATAATTATAATTAGGGATTATTACTATACATAGATTTAGGGATGAACCTCTTTTTAAAAGTGTGGGGTGTCAGTAACTAAACCTTATATTTCTATATTAGTTTTACTAGTGGTATTATTTTTATAAATAAATAATACCTATGTTGTAAATTATAAATACAATGCCTTTAATTTTATAACCCCTTAATATTTTAATTGTATTATCACAGTAAGACTGCGCCCGTAAGATACCATATGATTTGGGTAAAAGTCATTAATAAAATACAATATCATATCTTTTACATTATTGTCCCTAATAATTATATTTGAGATATTTTTTAAAGGTAATCAAACCAATTAAACTAGCTTACTGACTAACTGAACTAACTGATCAAATCAACTTAGCCGCATTATTTATCTTGATCATTGACATGCAGTCATTCAAAAGTCAATCAGTACATTTGTGTGGATGTAAATACGTGTGTGTGCTGGGCAATTTTAAATCCACATTTGTCTTGACCCTTAAAACAATTTTAAAAGGCAGTTTGAAACTCTTTATAAACAACACACAAATGATTCAAATGAAACAAAAACATCACACACAGAGACTTAGCATTATTCTCAAATTCTCAGTAGCTCTCTTTCACTCTCTCTTCCCTCCATTGCTATCTCTCTCTCTAAATCACTCCCATTGATCCCTTCTTCTCTCTAAATCACTCATCAAAAATTCTTTGGCAGTATTGACACGCACAAGCTAAATAGTGCAGGAGTTTACTAGGTAAATAGTCACAAACGATTAATAAAATACAGACGTTTTATTAAATGTTTGGAGAATAAAACATACAACCAAAGAACAAAATCAAAACAGGCTCTGATTTATCCAAATAATGAAAAACAATTGAGAAAATAACAAAGAGGGCAGACCTAATTACTACGTATGTTGTGGATGCCAAAAAACAAAGGCTTGAATATTTTGAATGCTGTAAAAGGATGTTGAGTGCTGTTTTTCGAGATGATGCGGAGTCCTTTGCATAGTTGGCCTGCCTCTATATTTATAGCAGCCTCTAATAGTTCTGACAAGGCAAGGACTCCTTGACGTGCGCTCCAAGCAGATGACTAATTGTAGAATCCTTGCTAATCCCAAACGCTTGCCTTATCTAGAGTCTGTTTGATTCAATCCCAATATTTTAGGGATTAGCCTTCCATTTTCAGCTGGACGTGATCACATTCCTTTCCCAAACAAACTCTACCTCCTTAAAATTAGGATGACATCATCATGACAGGTACCGCCTCCCCCATTGGTTCATCGGACTCCCATGATACTGCTTTTAGCTTTATCGGACATGTACAACCTCCACTTGTCATGCTTTCTGACTTTCATGCCCGATGACAATCTTACGAATGCTTATGACCAATTGGGTTCATGCAACTAGCCTCTACCGTTTATTCCCAGTATGGTGTCCGATCGTCGTGCACGCTACTAATATCATCCATCGGGCTTACCATTGCCCATTTATACAAGTATGATGTCCGATCAGCATTATCCATGCTTAGTCTCCCAATCGGGCTCCCCCTTTTACTATTATTTATTTCAATGACAGTGCTCGATTGGTCAGGACATGACCTATTTCACCTATCGGGCTCTATCACACTGGGATGGCATCCTTGCCTTTCAGGACCGCGTGACGTTCTCTCCTTGAACCCGATGGGTCTTTGCAATCTCTGGGCTGACCACTCCTAGACATGCTTTGGGCTGATAATCCCCAAGCCTTCTTCAATCATTCAGGCTCAAAAACCTTTGGCGATTATTGGGTGCAAACAATTGCCCCCCAAAAGGTCAGATCAAACGTCCCGCCTTTGATTGATGTGACGTTTTAAATTTGAAATTGCCACGTGTCCCTCATGCAGAGACTGTTAGATCTCGAGAATCCCACTAGTCACTGATCATTTAATGCTAATGCGTATATAGTGATGAGATTTCAAAATCTTTTCACCTTCTATTTATCTGCATCTTCCTCTCTCTCTCTCTAGAAACTCAGAGCCTCTCTCTTTCTAAGGACCTCCATTTTCTCCGACAAGTAAACTCCACCATTACCTACTGTAATGGCCCCCAAAACAGCTCCGGTGGTGTCATCCAAAGGCAAGAAGACTTTTGTAGATGATCCTCCACCACAGAACCGTTGCCGGGAAGTAAGAGTACTGGCCAAAACTCATGCCTTAGAGATTTCTACCGAAAGCTTCACCCATTACAGCACTTCCGACAGTACCCCGGCGGCACCTGGCCTTGGTACGGCATTTCTTGGTGACCCTCCGGCGGCCTTCAACCCCTACTTTCTGTCGGTGGAGAATGAATCATTCCTCTAGCTTCCTTCTAATTAGAGCAAAGTCTGGATAGCTACCCACCCTGCTACGGATTGGGACAAATGGGTAACCAGGGTATCGGCCTCTAAGGCCGATGTTTGGAAGCGAACGGGCATCTTCGATGCTATCATGCTCAGCCGTTCTAAACTGGAAATAGACCGACCACTCTTTTTTTCTGCCCTTCTGTTCTGGTCTTCTTTGTGCAACGAGTTTCTTTTCCGTTGTGGCTCGATGGTTCCAACCATAAAAGATGTAAGTTACTTGCTCGGGCTCCACCCCCATGGACAGGAGGTTATCCCCAGTCTAGATGTCGGAACGGCCAGTTTCTCCTACCCCCAACAAGAATTAGTTAGGGATGGAGCCATGTCATATCGACCGATTATAGCTTTTGGCAGTTTTCAGACCACTTGCATGGGCAAGAAAGGGACTGAGGTGACCGACGCTGAGCATATTGCTTCCCTCATCTACTGGCTGAACAGGTATCTCTTCTGCTTAGCTAGCCAGGCCATAACTAAAGAGTACACCACTCTAGCCTTGTCTCTAGCCTCTGGAAAACCTTTGGCTTTGGCCACTCAAGTCCGGGCTCACATTGTTCATGGAGTGACCAATTTCATCCACTCGGGCTTCAGTGCTAAGGGAAGCCCGATCTGGATCTTACAGCTCTGGCTGTACTCATATTTTAACAGTACCGGCCAGCTGCCTGTCAACTGGCTATCGTTTCTATCTTTGCTGTCCACTTCATGGACGTTACTCCTACTCCCCACTCCTTCGAGGAGTGTTTTACCTTTTTTTTACGAAGGATGCTCTACTTGGGCTCCCCCTCTATTTCAACCCTTTTCTTCTCTTGAATTTCCCTCGTTCTTTCAACTTTCCCACAATCCTGCCAACTGGGGACCAGACACTCAAGTTACCTACAATGAGGCTTTATCTAGCTACTTAGTGGCTAGAGACATTATATTCAGCTTGAGTATACCTTTCGCTAATAACAAGTGTGGTGTGGAGTATTACATCGCACAGCTTTACGCCCGTCAATTTGGGCTTCCTCAATAGGTGGCGTTCTGCCGGCCATAACCGTAAATGTGGATTGGGTGGAACGCGGCCTTATTATAAACGACGGGTAGGCGAAGAAGATCAAAGAGCGATCAGACAAATTGAAAGCGGCGTTCAAGTTTACATCGTTCTCGGCCCGGCCAGTTGCATCTGAGGAGTTTCTGAAATAGCGGTCTGATCGGGCATTTCAAATATTTAGGGGTACCGTTGGTGAGGTACTTCTTCAGTTTACTATGTCATCGGCCACAGAGGCTGATATGCCTGCTGTTGCAACGGTGCCCGTCCGACAAAAACAAGTGGTAAAGAGACCGGCTCATAAACAAGCACCAGGCCAAGGACCAACGAAGAACAAGAAGCAAACATCAACCTCATCTACTCACGTATTCTTCTACCCTTCCTCTCTTTGTATTGTCCTATTAAAAACATGTATCCTTCTAATCCCCTTCTGTTTCATTCTAGCTTATGGATGAGATTCTGGAGAGGATACATTGCTGATCGAGCAAGACCTTCAACCACAAACAGCCCCATCTTCTGACGTCCGCTCTCAAACTCTTCTAGCCGATCTTCCAACTTCTCCTGCTCAGGCAACGACCTATCTTGAGCATGTTGTAGAGAGGGTTATGCCTTTCCATGTTTTACCACCCTTGACTCCTTCAGACGGGGATGAAGGCATTGATCCTGCTGGGGGCAATGTCGTAGAACAAGTAGTCCTCTCCTCCAACAGTGAGGATTTGATCGGTCATGACGTAACTATAGAGATGGCTAAAGAGGAAGTTGAACAGACGATCTCATCAGTGGTTGATCGGACCGATGATATGACGAATCGGGCTGATCCTTCTGTGGCTACGAAATCGGCCATTAAGCAAACAGAAAAAGCGACCACGGCCAATCCAGTTTCTACTACTCGTGAGGATCCTCTAACCCTAAGTGGCAAAGATCATGCTCCAGATGGCGCTCGGCTATGGCAAATGATGTTCAAACCGCGGCAGGTGAGAGTGTCAGTGCTCCAACAGAGGAAACTATTATGGTCCCTCATCCTGAGCCAACCCAGCAACCACCTACCTCTCAACCGGGCAGCGAAGCCGTTGTTGTTCCTGACGCATCGGCCTCTACATCATCCCTCGCCCAGGTACTTAGCTTTACGCTCGGATATGTGTGATCGGCGATGAATAGTTCCCGTTATAGTCCTGAATATACGCTTTGTTAGCCATATCATGTAGTTATTAGTTATTTTTTAATAAGTATTTTGTATTTTGTATGTTTTGGAGCTTTAACTTGAAAATGCACAAAAATTCAATGATCAGTAGCTTTAGAAGTCATTCTGGGCTCAAACGGTGATTCTGGTGAAAAATAAATACAGTAGCAGCCTCGGTAAATCGCATTTTTGACAAGGAATACTTTGGATTTGAGAAATTTCTCCAAAGATATAAAATGTAGATCTTCGAGTTACGGACGCGTGGCCGTAAACGGCGAGTCAATCCGAGTTTCGAGCAAAACGTTATCGTAATTCTACGAAAGTCGCACAGTGCAGCGAAAGCTACCTCGCGCAAGCGACCTGTGAAAAAATCAAAAATGTGTATTTTGTCAAATTAGAGTGCCCAGCGAAGGTGGTTTGTGCATATGACGTCCAGAAACATAAATATAGCAGTTTTAGTGTGATTTGGCTTAGGAAAATTCCTAAATCCTTCCAAACTCTATATAAATCCTATTCTAAATCAAATTTAAGGTAACACATCATTACACAACATTAGATACATCCATATACAACTAAAACTCTAGCCAATGAAGAGAGGGAAACAAGGAGAAGGAGAAGAAGAAGAAGACTAAGGATTTCCATGGCCTCCTCCATCAACAACTTGCTAATCCTTGATTCTATGGCCGCTTAGATCAAGATCTAGGGTTTTAATGAAACCCTAGACAAGTAATAGAGTGTATTTTATGCTTTTCTTTTAGATTTATTATGTATGGATGATGACTACATGTTTACAGGATTTTTTATAATATAATCGTACTTCTATTGATTAAATCATTGCTTTCAAAGTTTATTCTTATCTTAGATCTATTTTGAATGTGATGTGCTCAACGATCTATATTTGCTGTGCTTGTATGGATTATTTATATGTAATGGTGCTTAATTGAATTGTGCTATCAAGTATCCGAATAGTCCATGCTTAGGTTAGACGGATTATGTCACAACCCTAGTTTAGTGTGGGATAATTCGTGCTAACCGAAGATGGATTATGTTCGTGCTTGAACCATAGTTATCTTCTTGACGGAGGAATTGGGCTTGTAGCTACAATTCCTCATTATCATCCAACTTAATAAGCTAATTTAATTCATAAATGCCCTTATTATGAAGCCAGTGGTGGATTTGCAATCCTAGTTTCCTTAAACATATTTATAAAAACAACTTTAAATCGCTTTCATAATTTAGATTTATTTTCATTAGTTCCTTAGTTTAAATACAAATCAAAGTCCAAATTCTATTTTCTTAATTAACTAGATTTAGGTTTTAAAATTAAAGAGCTTTAGTAATTCAATCTCTGTGGGTTCGACCTCTACTTCCACACTACAAATCTTTTAAAGTAGAGTATACTTTTAATAACTTGATATTGACAACATCAATTTTTGGCGCCGTTGCCGGGGATTGCAATTTACTACCTTTAGCTTTAAAATCTTAGTTTAGTTAATTCGTAAATATTAGACTAGTTTTTATTTTTCTTATTTTCCGTTTTTGTTTTGAGTTACTAATTTTTCTTTTTGTTTTGTAGTTTCTCAAGTAATCAAATTCTAGCGTGTCGGAGTGGAAAATCTTAGCACACCAAAGGAGCTTATGCAAAACAATTAAAATAAAATAAATATAAATCGTTTCCTTAAAAATTTTGCATCAAACCACTATAAGCCAGGGCGTTGAGACGCAATTACTTGCATTAGGTTAGGTGTGGAGTGAGCACCGCATTAGCTAGGAAACCCGAGGCGCTGGGCTTTGACGCGAATCACTGCATAAAAGGATAATTACATGCATCATAGTAGTACTGTGTGCCTGTGTGCTTGATTATTTATGTGATTGCTTTTTGTTTTTGTTGAGTCAGTCATTGTTTTAGTTTATTTTCTTTTAGTTTATGTTTGGTACGCGTTCAAGTAAACCTAAATTACATCCTCTTGATCCTGAACTTTAATGAACCTTTAGAATCCTTAGGTCATCAACCCAAACTTCTAGAGCTCGATTGATGCTAGACAACGATTCGACACCGAAACCGTCGTCGTTGTTTGAGTCTGAAATACGAAGTACCCTTAAAAGACTAAAAAAACCACGTGTCATTATTAACATCAAACCTATTCCAATGGCCGACATTGGAAATAACGAAAATAATGGAAACAACGGTAATAATGGAAATAATCCTAATATACCTCCGCCTCCTCCGCTGAAAGATTATTTCACTCCTACGGCTTACACACCACCATCATGCATATAATTACCGGAGGTGACGGCATCTCACTTTGAGATAAAGTCATCTACCATTGCGCTACTCCCTTCATTCCATGGTCGTGTAAAAGAGGACCCATATCAACATTTAGGAGACTTTCAGGATATTTGTGCTACTTTAAAAATACAGAACTTAACCGACGATGAGTTAAAATTGAGCCTTTTCCCATTTTCTCTAAAAGATAAAGTTAAGTATTGGTTGTAGTCTCTTGAGCCAAACACTATCAAAACATGGGAAGGGTTGCACATGGCGTTTTTACAAAAGTTTTTCCCTATTACGCGTACAAATCAAATAAGAAAATCCATAACGAACTTTGTAATACAAGATGGGGAAACACTCTATGATACTTGGGAAAAATTTAAAGAATTATTACGCTCTTGCCCACATCATCAAGTTCCCAAGTGGCAATTGGTACAGGTTTTCTACGAAGGGCTTATCACTTCTGTGCGGAACACAGTCGATGCTGTTTGTGCAGGGACGTTCCTCCACAAAAGCGCCGATGAGGCCTGGAAAATTTTTGAAACTTTAAGCGAATACTCTATGCACCAGGCTGTGTCTGTACGCCCCAAGGGATATCCTTCGCAACCTAAAAGAGAGGTAAAGTTCGAGTCTAGTCACTCAATTGAATTGCAAGAACTATCTAATAAATTTGACCAACTTATGACAATGAACCAAACGATAAGCGCACCCTCTTACGAAACTTGTCAAATATGTTCCGACCATTCACATTCTATACTTACATGTCCATCCGCATCTCAATTTTCGGAGTTTGTGGAACAACACATAAACTCTGTTCAACAATTTCCACGAAATAGTTATAATCCTATGACAAATAATTTTTCTAATACTTATCGACCCCAATTTCAACAAAGTCAATACCAATACCCCCTCCTAATCTTAACCCTCCAAGGGTTAACGCTTTTGAGGAGAAGGTGTTGGCTTCCCTTAAGAATATCAAAACACAAGTCCAGGCACAAGCACAAATAGTGCACTCTCACACACAATCCATTGCGAAGCTTGAGTCCCAAATGGGATAGATAGCTAATGCAATGAGTCATAGAAATGAGGGTAAGTTGCTAAATCAAACTATACAAAACCCCCTATGGGACAATATGAGGGTGGGGGTTCGAGTGAGCAAGTAAATGCCATCTCAACTAAAACGAATATTCGAGAAGAGGAAGTTGTTGAAATTTTGAATAGGATTGAGAAAGAGGTAAACATTAACTTGAATAAAGAAAAGGGTGATGACACGAGTAAATTTTGAAAAGATAATGAACCAACCCCAACTAACTATATTCCAAAGATGCCTTTTCCACCAAATGTCAACGGACTGTCAAATTTTCCAAAGAAAACTTCAAAAACTGAAGACATACTCGAGGTACTTAAATAAGTTAAAATTAATATTCCATTCCTCTATGCGATAAAATAAATTCTGGCTTACGCTAAATGTCTGAAAGACCTATGTACTCAAAAGCGCAAGTTACAGAGTCATATTCCGAAAAAGGTCTTCCTCACAGAAAAAGCAAGTTCAATTTTCCAACATGCTTATCCAAAGTATAAGGATCCTGGAACACCAACGATTTCATGTGTCATAGGTGACACTGTTATTCATCGGGCTCTGCTTGACTTAGGAGCTAGTGTTAATCTCTTACCTTACCACGTCTACAAACAACTAGGCCTAGGTGAACTGAAACCCACGGCTGCTACCATACAATTAGCGGATCATTCTGTTAAAATCCCTAGAGGAATCGTGGAAGACATTTTAGTTAAAGATGATAAATGTTATTATCCTGTCGATTTCATGGTCCTTGATACTGAACCCGTGCTAGATGCTAGGAAACACACTCCTGTCATTCTTGGCCGTCCATTCTTGGTTACGGCCAATGCTCATGTTAACTGTCGAACGGAGGTAATGAAAGTGTCGTTTGGGAACATGAATCTAAAATTGAATATTTTTAACGCTATTGATCAACCTCCCAAAGAGGATGATTACCTATGTGAGGTCGATAGTGAGTTAAGATGAACTATTGAACCTACTACAGAATAAATATGGGTGAGGAGAATAATATAGTGGGTAATGAGTGGACAAATTTAAATAATCCATACCCTAATGAGGAATTTACTCGGAAGGTACGAAATTGATTTGAACATGATAAAGGAGAACCGTCAAATGAATTAACTCATAACGACATTCTTTCTGTTTTCCATCGGAGTCTCCCTAATACCTTCAAGGGTACAAAGACTGAGTTACGGCCTCCATGAGTCTTGAGCTAGAATGGTCTAGCTGAAGACGTAAAAGACAGTGCTTTTTGGGAGGCAACCCAAGTTTTTTATCATCTGTTTTTCTTATTTTTGAGTGTTTTGGGTCGTTTTGGTCTGTTTTGAGTTCTCTGGACAGGTTTGGGGGTCAGATTTAAGTTATTTTGAAGTTATACACATGAAATAAGTGAAAAAAGAACAAAAGACCAAGTCGCGCACGTGGCCTGCTCGCGCGTCAGGTCGCTCGTGCGGCCCGCTCGCATGAGTTTGTCCCTTAGAGAAAAAATTTCAACATTTTTTTTATATATATGCCTCTATTTATCATCGCGCGAAGAGTTCGTTCGCGCGGCCTGCTCGTGCGATTCATGGACTTAGAAATTTTCTTTTACTTTTTATAACACATGCCTCGGCATTACTTAGCGGAGGAATTCACGCGCGCAAAGCTCGCTTGTGCGGCCCGCTCGTGCGAGGTAGGGTTTTTGGTTTTCTCTTTTGTTCTCCTACCTCCTTTCTCCCAAACATGGTTAGTTGTTTTTCTATTTTTCAGTTGTTTTCTTTTGCACCTATAGAGTCAGTCCTTCCTTGTTTTCATACTTCTGTTTGTTTTTCTTGAGTCTTTTGAGTTTAGTTTCCTTTATTAAAAATGATATTAATAAATAAATCTGTATTATATATATATATTTCTATTAGTTGTCATTGTTCTTTTGTTCTTTTATTTTCTTTTGTCAAGTATTGACAGGTGAATTAGTATCTCCATTTGGAGCAATTGAACTTTATCGCCATATTCATATACGTTTACCTGGTTTGATTGTCGAGATCGAGGTAATGTCGTTCCTTCCTTACCTACTCTCTTTTCTTTCGTTTCATTGTTTCATTGGGGACAATGAAAGGTTTAGGTTTGGGGGTATGCACTCACATGCACATTTTTGCACAAAATTTCAAAAATTTTCTATAATTGTGTTACCGATGTTTTTGCAATTTTTAGTCGATATTTCTTGTTATGTAACTTTGATTGTTATAGAATTTGAACAGGATAATATGTGATTAAATATTTACTGAAGTCATGATTTAACGGTCTAGTTTATATATTGTTTGAATCGCAGTTTTATATCATAGATTTTGCACACAAAGCTATGCACTACACGTAGTCACTTGAATACATGTTTGATGTGCACTATAATATGATTCGGATTTCTAGATAACACATGGTGTGGAGACTAGACCCAGTGAGCTTTTGAGCCTATCTTTTCTTTATAGAGGGTTATAAATACATTGTGTTTGTTGAATTTAATTGAAATAGTGCATCTACTCGTTGTTTAGTCTCATTATTCATGTTTTGGTTGATAATCAAGTTAAAATAGTTGCTACCATGCTAAATAATCTTCCGTCGTAAACATTGAAGAACCATATGACCATAGGAAATGATAGTAGGCCCTCTTTATTTACCACTGGCCGAAAAATGATAAAAACTTCCTTAGTTCACCCCTTTGAGCCGTCAAAGTGTCTCTTTTTCTTTAATGACCTTATCCATTTTTTTGTTCCAATTTGGCCAACTTGGAGTTTACCACTGAAAGAGTGATCAACTTTTAGTGGTGATAAGGCGATGTGTCAATTGAGAAGAACATGAAAATAAGACGATGTTTGGGGTAGTTGCCTTGGTATTCAATGAATATTCATTTCAAAAGAACCGAAAAGAAAAAGAATAAGGTTGAAAAAGAAAAGAAAGGAAAAAAAAAAAAGAAAAAAAAGGAAGAAAAAAAGAAGCGGAAAGAAATAAAAGAAAAGTGAGAGAAAAGAATGTAATGATGAGAGTTGGTAAAAAAAATGAATGAAAGAAATTGAATATGCCTTACAATGCCATTCTAAAAATTACTTGATGAATATGTTCTGTTCTTTTTCATTGCCTGAGCCACGTTACAACCTTTGAAAAGTTCTATTTGATCCTAGAAAGCATGGTTTGGATATGTAAACGATGGGAGAGGGATTAAAACATGGTAATGATTAATTTTTCTTGACTGTTTGCGTCCTATCCATGAGACTACTGTTCTTTCGTGTCATGCGTCTTTTTCGAGTCATATGTGAGCGTTTCTCATTTTGAAAACATATTTCCTTTGCTCACATATACACGAGAAATTACACATGTTTCTAAGTATTTCATTTTAGAGTGTAATTAACATTGTGAGATTCGTAGTCGAAGCATAGCTGGATGGTTATCTGAGTTATATTCCAAGTTCATGACATGCGCGTGTTCATTTAACTACCACATCACACACGTGCAATTTTATGAGAAACTCTATTGGTTTATACGATGCATGTGTTGGGATTGTTTTTCATGACGTAGGTAGACGTTTGATTCCGTTTCTTTTTGTTCATTATTCTATTTCAAATCATTATTTTATGATAAGGAGTATTGAATGTTATGATTTTCATTTTCTATAAAACTTTTAAATTTATATTGAAATAAAGAAGGTTATGGGTGACTTGCTGACGAGAACCCTCACGAGACTTCACTCGTCCGACTAGGGACACCTAGGGGTTTAAAAGGCTTGTTGCATGTGCTGAATGTAATCTTGTTGCCTGTGACAGTGAGTTAGGATTTTTAAGTATAGTAGTATTTATTTTTATATTTTTCTTTGCTCGAGGACTAGCAAAGTGTAGGTTTGGGGGTGTGAATGACGACGAATAGTTCCCATTTATAGACCTGAATATATGCTTTGTTAGCCATATCATGTAATTATTAGTTATTTTTTAACAAGTATTCTATTTGTTGTAGGTTTTGGAGCTTTAACTTGAAAATGCACAAAAATTAAATGATTAGTGGCTTTAGAAGTCATTCTGGGCTCAAACGGTGATTTTGGTGAAAGTTGAATGCAGTAGCAGCCTTGGTAAATTGCATTTTTGACAAGGAATACTTTGGATTTGAGAAATTTCTCCAGCGATATAAAATGTAGATCTTCAAGTTACGGACGCATGGTCGTAAATAGCGAGTCAATCCAAGTTCTGAGCAAAAAGTTATCGCAATTCTACGAAAGTCGCACAGTGTAGCGAAAACTACCTCGCCCAAGCGGGCTGCGCGAGCGATATGTGAAAAAACTAAAAACACGTATTTTGTCAATTTAGAGTGCCCAGCGAAGGTGGTTTGTGCATATGATGTCCAGAAACGTAAATATAGCAGTCTTAGTGTAATTTGGCTTAGGAAAACTTCCTAAATCCTTCCAAACTCTATATAAATCCTATTCTAAATCAAATTTAAAGTAACACATCATTACACAATATTAGATACATCCATATACAACTAAAACTTCATCCATTGAAGAGAGGGAAGCAAAGAGAAGAAGAAGAAGACCAAAAATTTCCATGGCCTCCTCCATCAACAACTTGCCGATCCTTGATTCTATGGCCGCTTAGATCAAGATCTAGGGTTTTAATGAAACCCTAGACAAGTAATAGAGTGTATTTTATGCTTTTCTTTTAGATTTATTATGTATGGATGATGACTACATGTTTACAGGATTTTTTATAATATAATCGTACTTCTATTGATTAAATCATTGCTTTCAAAGTTTATTCTTATCTTAGATCTATTTTGAATGTGATGTGCTCAACGATCTATATTTGCTGTGCTTGTATGGATTATTTATATGTAATGGTGCTTAATTGAATTGTGCTATCAAGTATCCGAATAGTCCATGATTAGGTTAGACGGATTATGCCACAACCCTAGTTTAGTGTGGGATAATTCGTGCTAACCGAAGATGGATTATGTTGTTGCTTGAACCATAGTTATATCTTCTTGACGGAGGAATTGGGCTTGTAGCTACAATTCCTCATTATCATCTAACTTAATAAGCTAATTTAATTCATAAATACCCTTATTATGAAGCTAGTGGTGGATTTGCAATCCTAGGTTCCTTAAACATATTTATAAAAACAACTTTAAATTGCTTTCATAATTTGGATTTATTTTCATTAGTTCCTTAGTTTAAATACAAATCACAATCCAATTTCTTTTTTCTTAATTAACAAGATTTAGGTTTTAAAATTAAAGTGCTTTAGTAATTCAATCTTTGTGGGTTCGACCTCTACTTCCACACTACAAATCTTTTAAAGTAGAGTATACTTTTAATATCTTGATATTGAAAACATCAATGTGTCATTTTCTTTCCTTTTATACTAACCCTTAAACCTTTGCACTTTTGAACAGGCTATCCCGTTAGGTCCCTCACCGTTCATACCCTTCGACGATTTTTTCTCAAGTCTTGACCTCGGGGTATTTGATCTCGGCCCGTTGTAGCCCGAGACAACTTTCCCTTTTACTCTCCAGCAGTCAAACGATCTTCTCCTAGGTCTGGCTGACTATGACCTGGTTGGGCTACCTTCTGCTGCTGAAATTGATGTAGCCACAAATGCCCTCCTCGTTGATCGCTCTCTCTCGACCGGTCAACATTCCTTAATAAGGGAGATCCGAGAGCGGCTGTCGGGCTACCGTATATTGGATCAATCGGCTTCTGTTGTCCAGACCGAAACCAAAACTCATCTTGGTGCCCGACATAAAGCACTGTAGTTCTTCCAGGCCACCAAGACCAAATATGAAGCTGGGAAGGTTTCTCAGTCTCAAGTGATCGCTCAAGATGCTTGGCTTCAAGCCCGCATAGCTACACTTAAAGCTCAGCTAGAGCAATGCAAGGCCGAAGTCATCACTAACGACGTGGCCATGGTAAAGATCAATGGAGTCTTAGCTTAGCTTAGCGGGGATGCTCAGAAATGTAGTGACCAATTACAAGCCAGCATTCTCGTCTCCCATGCTTGGTCTCAAAAGTTAGATAAAGCTAAGCAAGACAAGGCTGCAGCTGTGAAGACCTGGGAGGACCTGAGGGCCAAGCTTAGGAGTTTTGGGTCGGCCTAGAGACCAATTTTTATCTTTTGTACTTGTATATTTATTTTTATTTTTTTGTACTGAACACTTGTAGGTAAGCTAAGCCCAGCTATTATTTAATACAAGTGAGGATTTTGACTATTCGTTCTCAGGCTCATAATTGATAAGTAGATCATACTCTAACCCTGGATTCAGTTTATATTCCAAATCGATAGTTTCCCACAAAGTAGGATAATAAGACTTTAGATACTGACCATTTATCAATCTGGCATAGACCGTTCCATCCATATCGCACAGCTTGTATGCTCCGCCTCTCTTGACTTGGTGGATGATGAAGGGACCCTCCCAATTGACCGACCATTTACCGTATCAGTTGTCTTTGTCTCTAATAGGCAAGACGGCTTTCCAAACCAAATCCTCTATGCAGATATATTTTTCTTTCACTCTCTTATTGTATGCTCGGGCTGCACGTAGCTTTTGTACCTTCAATAAGTTTAAGGCTGCCAATCTTGTTTCATCAAGCCCCTCTAATTCAGCTATCATAGCCTCAGTGTATTCAGCAGATTCAAGCTGATTTTGCAATGCCCTCCTGGCCGATTAGGCTATGACCTCTATAGGTAGCATAGCATCATGCCCGTACGTCAGCATGAATGGCGTGACCCCGATACTCGACCTTTTAGATGTCCGATAGGCCCAGAGTGCCTCAAATAACAATTTATCCCATTCCCTTGGGTTCTCATTTATCATCTTTTCAACAATCCGCTTGAGAATCTTGTTTGTTGACTCAGCATATCCATTGGCCCGAGCATAGTAAGGAGTAGAATTAAGAATGGTAATCCCTCTACTCTCTACAAAGGCCATGGTTTCTGTGCCTGTAAACACAGATCCTTGATCGGCCGTAATGGTTTCTAGCAGGCCGAACTGGTGTATTATGTGTTCTTCAATGAATTATCATGGTGGCCTGAGTCTCCGTCCTGTAAGGTATACATTCGGCCCACTTTGTAAAGTAGTCCGTAGCTACTATAATAAAACAATGTTGGCCCGATGATGGTGGGAGAACCTTGCCAATCAAATCCATAGCCCATCCTCTGAACGACCATGGCTTGATAATAGGTTGGAGTGCTTTGGCCGGCACTCTCTGAATCGGGCCGTGCTTTTGGCAAGCCTAGCATCCTTTAGCATAGTTCATGCAGTCCTTCAATATTCCCAACTAGTAATAATTATATCTTCATAGAAGCAACTTCATCTTTGTACCGGCCTGATGAGCTCCACAGATTCCTTTATGCACTTTGGCCATCACCTGCATGGCTTGTTTCTTCCCTAGGCATTTTAGGATCACGTCATCACCGATGGGCTTCTTGAATAGTTCTACATCAAGCACCACAAATCGGACTGCGAACAGTCTGATCTTTTGGTCTACCCTAACATTTGGGTGTTTTAAATATTCGATGATAGGGATTCTCCAATCATCGTCCTCCATCAAGGCCGAATTGGTTATAGTATACCGGCCTCTTTTTGCTACTGACAAGCAACGATTGGACTTGTACCACGATGGCTTGATCCTCTAAACCATTTCTAGCAGACAGGGTCGATCCCCTTTTTGCTAGCTTATCGGCCTCTGTATTTGTTGACCTGGGGATATAACTCATACTTATATCATCAAATGAATCCATAAGTTGAGTAGCCACTAAGTGAAACGGGCAGAGCTCCCAACTCTTTATTTGAAACTTACCTGATATCTGTCTGATCACCAGGCCTGGGTCTCCTTTTATATGTACAGATGACGCCCCCATCTCATTAAGTATTTCCATTCCAATGATGAGTGCTTTGTATTCGGCCTGATTATTGGTACATTTGAAATCGAGCCGAAACGACATCTTTATCTTTTTATATTTAGGTGATACAATGACTACTCCTGCCCCAGCACCTTCTGCATTTTTAGAACCATCAAAGACTAACGTCCATGGTACCAAGGACGTGTTTTGTACTTCAGGTGTTAGTGATAGATCTCCCAGATCAGTAGGATCTGGGTGCAGAAAATTGGCTATGGCCTAGCCTTTGACCGAATGCTGTGATCTGTATTGAATGGCAAATTACATCAAGGCTAAGGTCCATTATTCGGCCTCGCATAATAGGTCTTGACAACATATATTTAATCACATCAGTTTGACATATAATATAAGTAGAAACAAGCAGCATATATGTTATTTACTTTTGTGATGAAAAATACAATTCCAAGCATAACTTCTCAATTAGCGCATAGCGCTGCTCGATTGGAGTTAAAATCCTACTCAAGTAATAAACGGCCTGGTCGTTGCCTTGCACATTATCCCGAGCTAACATACTTCCTATTGAGTAATCAGAGGCCGATATATATAATTTAAGGTATCCACCCTTCTTGGGTGGCATCAACACCGGAGGAGTAGACAAGTACTGTTTTATCCCTTCAAAGGCCTGCTGATGGATGTCTTTCCACTTGAATTCTTCATCGATCTTGATCTTTAGTAGTGGGGTCCATACTTGAGTCTTTTCTGCATAGTTGGATATGAATCTTCTTAGGAAATTGATCTGCCCGAGTAGCCTTTATAATTCTTTCTTGTTGGCTGGGGGCTTTGCTGCTTGAATAGCCCGAGCCTTATTATTGTCTATCTCAATACCTCATTGGTGCACCAGGAAACCCAAGAAGTTCCCTGTTGAAACACCGAATACACATTTAGGGTGATTCATCTTCAGCTTGTGAGCCCGTATTCTTTCAAATGCTTTTTTTAAGTCCCTCAAATAATCGGTGTTATCACCAGACTTTGCCCCCACATCATTAATGTAGACCTCCATGAAACGTCCAATCATGTCATGGAAGATGGAATTCATTTCCCGTTGATAGGTGGCTCCTACGTTCTTCAGTCTGAAAGGCATGACAACCCATTCAAAGGTTCTAATTGCCCCTAGGCACCGAGAAGTTGTCTTCGGGACGTCCTCTTCGATAATATAAATTTGGTTGTACCCCGAATGCCCGTCCATAAAGGACAAAATTTTGTGTTTGGCGGCCGAATCGATCAGCTGATCAGCCATTGGCATGGGGTATTCATCCCTTAGGGTAGCTAGGTTTAGATTTTTGAAGTCAATGCAGACTCTAAGCTTCCCATTCTTCTTCACCACTGGGACTACATTCGAGACCCATTCAACATACCTGGCAGTCCGAATGAAACCAGCGCCTAGGAGCTTCTCAATCTCCTCCTTCACCTTCAGAGTGACCTTTGGTGACATGCGCCGAGGTAGCTGTTTGAATGGCCTGACCCCAATTTAATTGGCAATCGGTGTTCTACCAGTTCCCTAGATAGCCTCGGCATCTCATCATAGTCCTAGGCAAAGCAACCCTTGTAAATGTAAGAGTACTATCATCTCGGCCTAAAATTGTGGTTCTAGCACCTAACTTACATAAGTAGGCTTGTGCTCTCCTTCATTGCCTAGGTTGACTTCCAATAGTGGATCTTGCACATCGGCCTTCAGATCATCCAGCTTTGTTGTGGTCGTTTCCAGTTCATCCATAAGGATCTCTTCCTTCCTTGGCATTTCTTCTTCATAGATACAATCGGCCAGGTTAACCATACCATCAATTGGGCTGATCTCTAATCTTCTATCGGCCAGATATGCACACCATCTAGCCATGCTGACCTTTAGGGCCAGCTGTCTCCAAATTTCAATCAGTTGTTGATTTATTGATCACGTCTTCTTCTTTAAGGTCAACCGGCCTGACTTCTTCTATCCGATTGAGTTAAAGGTGGCACTTTAGATTCTCTTTGATGAATGTTACTACATTTGACTTGCCCATCTTTCCACATCCTAGTAACTTCACAGGTCTAATGTCATCTTCATACAACAACGCATTGACCGTTTGAATACGTGCCACGAATGGCTTCGTATCAGCCCCTGCCACTTTTACCTCATCCCCCTTCTAGAAAATCAATAACGAATGCAAAGTAGAGGGATTACAGTAGTTGGGTGTATCCAATCTTAGCCCAACAACGTGTTATAAGTGGCCGATGTTTTAACAATGAAGAAAGCAGTCATTGTTGTCTTACTTCCTATTGTTAGCTCCAAGGGCAGGATACCTTTGGTCTTTAACGGTGCTCCAGTAAAACTCTGAACATTCATTTTGGTCGGGATTAACTCTGACCTGGACTTCTGTAACACCGCAATATTTGGGGCATGATATTGATGGTGGAACCCCATCAATGAGAATCCTATTCATGGGAACTCCTTGAATGTGCCCTTTCACATACAGTGGCTTTAAGTGTTGGAACATTTGATATGTAGGTCTTTCAAAAAGCACTTTAACGGGCCCTCCTGGCTTTTGTCTTTAGTTTATTGTGCTTTTGACCTTAAGATGGTTATCTTGGGCCGATCAGACTATTGTTCGGTTGCATCCATGTATTTACTCGTGGCTTCCACCACCGCTGGCTTGACAATTTTTCCTCCACTCTAGAACATATCTTCCATAGTGGCCGACTCTTTGGTCATGCCCTCTATTACATCTCGTTCCATGGTCGCTGACTGGTCTGGCTTGGCCATGAAGGACATGGGCAACGTAAACACCATGTTGGATGATAGACTCATGGGGATGGTCTCGAATTGGATTGGCTTTGTGTCTGAATCTGAAAAATCATCACCGGACTCGACGTCCATTGCGTCAGTCTCGGCTTGCACTCCTCCTTTAGCTCCTCTCGCTTGAAGATTTCCTTCAAGCGTTCTGTGGCGTGCATCGCTCCTTTACCCGCTTTCTTGTCAAAAATAGGCTCCCCTTCTGGATGTTCTTTGGAATCGGGCAATTCTGGTGAACTGGGCTTGGAGGAACTATGAGCCCCATTCTCCCTGTATTGTCGTTCTCTCTCAGTCTGTCTTGCACGTTGATATCTTTTTTTCTGATATTTGTTGTATTTAGGTACTGTCGGGAATTTTGGGTGTTCAGCCCTGTACCACCTTCCTTCATCTACATTGGGTGGTAGCACCATCCTTGGACGTATGTCCGAGGTTGGTCCTTTTCCCTGCACATCTAGTTTGGAGAATATCCGATGGCGTATTATCTCCAACCGGCCTGAGTCTCTGGGGCTGGTCTTGGAGGCTAGTAATGGCATGGGTTTCCATTCGGGCTTGCCTTGAATTTTCTTAGGCAGTGATAGCCTCTCATGTGCACGAACCTCCTTGGGCTATGCTCCCTATGCTCGTTCATCCTGGGACTCTTGCTTGGGCTCGAGGCCTCCTTCCTAACATCAGCCTTGCATCTTGGGCATAGGCCTTGTTCTATCAGATCAAGTTGGTGTCGTAAGTCAGCTATCAAGCTATTAGTAGTTGATCGGGCCATTTCGACTTCAGCCTTACATTCTACTTCCTTTCGCTCCTGACAAGTCTTCTGGAGCTCATGAATGATTACCTTCAGCCCTTCGGTGGCCGAAATAGCGATCTATTTTCCTTCTCTCTACCGCGGCCTTTTCTCCTTCTCGGCCAAATCCACCTTTGGCCTTGGCTTGGTCAGCTTGGTCAAATCAGGCATCACCATGTTGGTGTCAGTGATTTGAGGGAAGGGGTTAGCATCAACTCCCATGGCTTTGTCCGAGAATTTGAGCACTCCCTTTCTCTACATTCTCCTGTATCACATTACGAAAAACAACGCAGTTATTAGTAGAATGTTTCCAGGAAATATGCCATTTACAATATTCTTTATTTTTTATGTCATCGGTCTTAGGGATTCAATGACCATCACTAAGCTTAATCACTTTATCGGCTAAGGCATCAAAGATCTGATAAGCCATAGTTATATCAAACGTATATTTCTTTCCTACTTCAAACGCCATCTTTTTTGCAACGGCATTATTGTTGATGGGCTTTTTTAAGGCGTTATATATAATCGGCCATTTACAAGCTAGCTCGGCCATATCAATCTCTGCCTCAAGGTCACAGTTCGCTAAATAGACCTCGTAATTAGGATCTTTATAGTACGTTCCCTTGGACGAGTTTTTTTTTCTCCTCCTCATCTAAGAGGATATGCTTGTAGCAAGCTGTCCTCGTGGCCAGCTCGAATAAATCACGGAAGTTAGTCCCTTCAAACCTCTTACGAAGTTCAAAGGACATTCCCCCCATAGCCATCTTAACGTATTCTTCTTTGGTTAAGACCGTCTTGCACCTATATTTCGCCTTTCTGAATCAGGCTATATAGGTCTCCACGGTCTCTCTTACTAACTATAGCATCCTGGATAAATCTGTCAATGATGTTTCAGGCTCAGTCCTATAGAACTGGCCATGAAATAATTCTTCCATCTCCTGCCAATCCCACACGGAGTTGGCTGGAAGATTCACGAACCATAAAAAAGTTACCCCCGTGAGGGAGTTTGGAAACAGCCTTAGTTTTAAAGGGTCGCTACCCACATGGCCGCATTGTACTATAAAATGGCCAATATAGTCTATCGAGGACTGTTCACCTTCCCCTGAAAGCGCAGAGTGAAATTTGGAACCTTGTATCCTTGGGAAGAGTTAACTTGGTCAATTTCAGGTGGGTATGGGCGTCTGTACGTTGGCCTCTTCATCCTTCTCATGAACGAGCCATACTCTTCGTGTATAGCCGCCACCAGCTCCTCCCTGTTGATTATTGTGGAGCAACAGGCTGAGCCACCACGACAGGCGATGCTATTGGAGGTGGTATTTGGTGTTGATTGTTATTGGCCTGATGAGTCCAAAAAACACCATTAGTTCTTTGCCCCCCAACAGCGTGGATGGGGGGGATCGTGTGGCCAGATGGTTGAATGAAAATTAGTGTCGCCGATCCATTGGGATCGGTGACCTCTCTGTTGCCTGATTCCCCTCCTTATAGGTCAGGCTGCTTATTTAACCCATTCTACCCTCGTAGATTCAGGATGACGTAAACGGGATCTTTCTTTTTATCGGCCCATCCAGATGAGCCAATGTGTTCTTTAGGGCTTTCTGGAGTCAGCTTTTTCTCTAGCGCGACGAGGATTTTTGACATGCCTGAGATCTCTGAGGTCAAGCCGTCTAACTTATTGTGCGTGGTCCTAGTAGATGAGACAAGGTCAATCTGACCCCGATGTATTTCAGCCGTTTGGCCGATTAATTCCTTGAAGTTGTCCATCGAACCTATAAAGGCGTTGTAGTCCTACCTCATAGGTTCAATGTTCATTCTCAGAACTTCTGAAATTGCCTCTAGAGCCACACCGCTATCGTGTGGAGAACGGACGGTACTGTCTTCAGCAGCTGGGTCAACGGCAGGATCGTCCTGTCCATTCTTCTCATTTTTCTTCGAAGGCATATCTTAACACTATGTGTCCCACCGGGCGTACCAAAATGTTTGCTTGTAGTTTTGTGCAGGCATGCTAGAGCCAAACGGGCTCGGTGTGTGTGCAAACTAATTTCCTATATACTTAAGTGATATTACTCAAGGCTTTAAGATCTGACTTCTAAAAGATGATTGTGTGTGATGAGTAGGAAAGTACCCTCATCAAAAATCATTTGGCAGTACTGAAGCACACAAGCCAAATAGTGCAAGAGTTTACTACGTAAGCAGTCACAAACGATTAATAAAAAATAGACGTTTTATTAAATGTTTGGAGAATAAAACATACAACCAAAGAACAAGATCAGAACAGGCTCTAATTTGTCTAAAGAATGAAAAACAGTTAAGAAAATAACAAAGAGGGCAGACCTAATTGCTACGTATGTTGTAGATGCCAAAAAACAAAGGCTTGAATGTTTTGAATGCTATTTAAGGATGCTCAGTGCTGTTTTTCGAGATCACGCGGAGTCCTTTGCATGGTTGGCCTGCCTCTATATTTATAGCGGCCTCTAATAGTTCTGATAAGGCAAGGACTCCTTGACTTGTGCTTCAAGTAGATAACTAATTGTAGAATCCTTCCTAATCCTAAACTCTTGCCTTATCCGAAGTCTTGATTGATTCAATCCCAATATTTTAGGACGTGATCAGATTCCTTTCCCAAACAAACTCTACCTCCTTAAAATTAGGATGACATCATCATGATAGCTACTGCCTCCCCCATTGGTTCATTGGACTCCTATGATAATTCTTTCAGCTTTTTCGGATACGTATAACCTCCACTTATCATGCCTTCTAACTTTCATGCTTGATGACAGTCTTACGAATGCTCAGGACCAATCGGGCTCATGCAACCGGCCTCTACCATTTATTCCCAGTATGGTGTCCGATCGTCGTGCACGCTACTAATATCATCCATCGGGCTTACCATTGCCCATTTATACAAGTATGGTGTCCGATCGGCATTATCCATGCTTAGTCTCCCAATCGGGCTCCCACTCTTACTATTATTTATTTCAATGACAGTGCCCGATTGGTCAGCACATGACCTATTTCACATATCGGGCTCTATCACACTTGGACAATAGCCTTGCCTTTCTGAATCGTGTGACATTCTCTCCTTGAGCCCGATGGGTCTTTGCAATCTCTGGGTTGACCACTCCTAGACATGCTTTGGGCCAATAATCCCCAAGCCTTCTTCAATCATTCGGGTTCAAAAACCTTTGGCGGTTTTTGGGTGCAAACAACAAGCACTTGTACATTCTTGGAATTTAAGTTAAGGAATAAAATCGAGAAGAAGAAGACCATAGGAAGCTCCATAGCCATTGATATAGCCCGAAGCTTATATTATGATTTTCTTGTCTTTTCTTCTGCAGCTCCGTCCTACTAAACCAGCGACCGATGAGTCTGTTAAACCTACTCTTAAAGTAGTAAAAGTCATTACGTACAGATCGAGGGTTCGAAAGTAGATGAATACGTATATATATATGTGGCCATGGAGGTCCGAAATTAGTAGTCTCGTAAAACTCAAGGAAAACCCATTCTGTAAATTGGAAATGGTAAATTACAGTCATCTTAGGTTCTGTTTCAAGTTTGAGACCTTAATTCATAACGGTTGCGACGTACGGTTAAAACGAAATTTTGGCGACTCTTGAATTTTCACATGTATGTAGAGCTCGTTAATAATTGGCAATCAAGACTTATATATTCATGATCTAAGCAAAAAAATGAATAGAATGTGTGGATATCACAATTTTTCTCCTTTACCCACAGCTTTTCTTTTAAAATTCTTTTAAATTTCAAATTCAAAACAAATGAGTCACCACTTAATTTTTAAAAGGAAAATTAAGAAACCATTTTAAAAGGAAACTGATCTTTTGCGAAACCAAAGATTAACTAGGTCCGGGGATTATGGAATGAGAAGGGAAGGAGTCCCTCGGACTAAAACACCCCTTCTCATCCTATCTCGCGATAGGCCTCTACTTAACATCCTTTTAATCGAATTATTAATTTAAATGTGCCATCAATTAATACATATGTATAAATATACATTACAAAAGCATGTCTAAAGGGTGTAAGATTGCAAGTGATAAAATATCATTCAAAAACCACATAATTCAAGTAACAAGCAATATGATATCCAATAGGGAACAAGGGAACTTACCCGGGATCCAGCCGCGATATTACACGTGCAATGCATACAAATGAAAGAAAATCCTAGAAAAGAGTCTCTAATCACAAATATTCACATAAGGCAAGATCCTAATTCTAATGTGTCGCGCATGAGGTCATAAAATTGATAAAATCAAAGAAAAGTTAAGCTAAGGGAGAGTCAAAAAGTCATACCTCATCAGCGCTACAAAACAAGGGTTAGTCCACATGATATATAGCTCATAAAATTGAATAATGATCCTAGGCCTCTAACCTAAATCTATCAAACGTAATTAACCTAAAGCAAACGAATCCTAATTATAAATGTCGAGTCACATGAATGAATGTAAACATAAACAAGAAGAAGACATGGAATACTTATTGATCTAGATCACTTAAACTTTAAATTCAAGCTTAACTAATCGTTATTGAAACACGGTTTGAACCTTAACTCATGAAAATATCATCTATGCCATTATTTATAAGATTGATCAAAATTATTACAGAATTCTGGAAATTGCTGAGAGCAGATCAGAACTTCAAAGAAATAAAAAGCATGGTTCCTAGGATTGATCTTGGTGAATTTTGGACACAAGATGCCTCTGTGTGTCTAGTTTTTAGCCCAAAAAAGAAATCAAAGTTTCAACGGTTAGATCTCCGGGAATTGGACAAAAACCAGACCTCACTCAGGATTCTACAACCCTCTGTCCATAGTTCTTGCTCGATTTTCTAAAAATAGTATAAAAAAAATCAGAAATGCTTTGTTCTTTTTAGGGTAGCTTCCTAACACATTAACCTATTTAGAAAATTTTATTTTGGGTCATAAGTGCTTGATTAAGGTTCTGATTTGCTTATTTCAAAAGAGTATTACTGTTCTGAAACTCTGGACAGATTATGGTTGTTCCACAAAACCCTTGATCAAGCCACCCAAAGCATAAAACTACCTTAAAACAAAAATTGCAATGGTAGAAATTTGAGTTACAAACACTTTCCCGTTGGTTTCATTCCATTCCAACAGTTCGATGTTCGGCTAAAAACCTATGATCAAAAACAGATTGTGAACTCACTGCTCATTGGGTTAATTCACTTCATTCCTATCAACTTAGGTAAGTAAGCCATGGAATTGGGCTTGTCTTAAGCTAATTCTCCTACCATTTGGTGGTCGTTGGAGACTAAATATTATTCATATTTGTAAGTTTCAAAGAAGAATGGAAAAACTTCATGAAACTTAATCATAACAAACCTCAAACCATCAAGATAGGTTTAAGTCCATTATGCTAAACATCCTAGTATCAACCTTAGTCCTCTTATGAATCACAAGATTACAAGGAGATTAAGGGATTTCAAACCAAGAGATTCAAGTAAGACATTGAAAGTCTTATGAATCCAAGGGATGAACACAAAAATAAAAAAAAAATAAAAAAAAGGAAACTAAAGAAACTCAATGCATACTATAATTAAATTTGGACAAAGACTAATTATGCTAGAGTTTACCTCCAAAGTATCCTCAACTTGGTGATTTTGAAGGACTTCCAAAGACTAATCAAGCTCTTCTACACTAATTCACACAACTCTTTCTTTAAACTACTCTAAACTCACTCCTAATTATGAAAATTAAGGCAAGAAGAACACTTATATAACCTCTAGATTCAAAGAAAATTTCAACCCCTTGCAAGTGAATATTCATCCTCTATTTATAGACAATTTTAAAGGGGTATTTCAGTCATTTTAGGACTGAAAACCCTAATTCAGACGTCCTTTTGATAGTACAAAATATGTTATCTTACAGCTGTCTGTTACAAAAATGCGCCACTCAATGGAGATGGAAGCGGCACTCAGTAAATGCCGGAACGGCACTCAGTGATTGCCGTTGCGGCATTCACTGAATGCCGATGCGGCACTCAACGAATGCCGCGGACAACTCCAGGGACTGCCGTTATTTTATAAAAATTCATTTTTTGCGGCACTTGCTGAAATTCGCGGCATACACAGACTGCCGCAGCGGCAGCCCGTGACTGCCGCAAATTGGCTCAAGTGCCGTTCTGCCTCTTTCTTCTTTTTTTTCTTTCATTATCATTTCTCTTGCTTTTTTTGTTTAGGTTAGAGAGTATTTCGAAGAGCTTGAATCATCTTTGGAAGTCCTAGGTTAGTCGGACATTGTCAACATCGGATCCTGGAGGTAACACTCTCATTAATTCGACATTTGGTTAAAATCGGGGTGTCTACAGAATGGTATATTACACTCACTGTTTTAATTAAGTTTGTAAAACCATATAATCCCCTATTTTCTACAGATTTTGTGAAGAAGAAAAAGTAGGATAGATCCGATATCCTTATAGGATCAATCCTAGGCAAGATCAATCGTGCCAGGATCGATAACATCTACGAAAAGATCGCTTGCCATGATGGATCCTATAAGCTGCTTTTTTCATATTTTTATTTTCCTTGCTATTAAGTGTTGTACTATGCGCTTAAGTACATTTGTATGCGCTTAAGTTTTAGCCTACCATTTTGGAATTAAAACTGTCTTCCAAATAAAAATTTAAAGATAAATTAAATAGATGCACACAGTCACCGTCCAATTAAAAATAAAGTTATAAAACCAAGGTAAGGGTAATAACTAATATTATTATATTATTTTCTTCACTAAGTTGGGGTTGAATTTATGGAATCTGCAAAATAACAAAGTTTATTACAACTAGGCTAATAAAATATACATAAATGGAAATACTAAACCAAAAATAAAATACTAAACATTTGACTTTGGATTTTTGTGGGGTCACAGTGGTTGAACTTCAAGAACACAAATAAGGTCAAACTAAATCCTAATCTAATTTGGGAGTGAGATATGGATATGGTGTGCTTTGGACTTTAGCAGATAATTATAACAACTACGTGGCTAAGAAATCTGGCATTTACTTGCAAAATCTGTCTTCTAGTGAATGAAAATATTGCTATAAAAACTGAAAATTTGGGGTTTCAAACTATTTTAGGGGACAACTACAAGTACTAACTAAACTAAAAATATTAAATCTAAACTTTAATAGAAACATTTTACTACTACAAATTGACAAAGGTTGTACAAAAAAACAAATATTTTATTTTAAGAAATACAGTACTCAAAGTTTTGCTATATACTTTTTGAACATGAAATTATCAATTACATAAAAGTAAATTTTTACGACTACTAGAACTAGAAAAGACAAAGAAAAACTAAAGTTTCCGATTTCTAAGGACAATATGCAGTGCTCACATAATAACCTCTCTATACTATTCTCTCCCTAACAGTGTGTGCTGTTGTGATTGTTGTTCTTCTTTCTTGGCTCTTCTTCCTTTTTTTATAGACGAATTCTGTTTGTGAATTCGTCATTGCGTTCATCACTTGGTATTTTTTTCTTCTTCTTCAGTCTCAATTTTCTCCAACTCTCTGACAGTTGCCTGCAAATGAAGAAAAAAGTAGAAAGAGAAAGGGAGAGAGAGAAAGAGAGATAGAGCAAAAGGAAAAAATATATATTTTTTATTTATATAGTAACATCCAAAGCTTGGATGTTACTTTCGTTTCCCTTTTTTTTTTTTTCCTTCCTACCAAACAGTGATTGTTACTATTTGGTTACTATTCACATTAGAAATACTATAGTGTGGTTGCTATTTCTTTCCTTCCCTTTATTTCACTTCATTTTTACCTAAAGATATAAATATGTAAAAACATATAATTACACGTATTTGAGTGACATCACTATTAAATTATATTAATTCAAATATGCATGTAAAACTAGGAATTTGGGGATTAAATGAGCATTATGTCTATTATATTGGTACATAAATGTGCAATATTCAATGTTTGTCAGGGGTGTTAGTGAAAAATGGTCATTGTTCATGGAGGTGTTACTGTAATTTACCCAAATAATAATAATAATAATAATAATAATAATTAGGAATAATGCTATATTTTTCAAATTTGTATCTTCTTACACATGTAGCAATGGATCCACTCGATTTTTATTGGAGAATGTTAAAATGGTCTCACCATTATTTAAGGTAATCCCACAACCACATGTGTTAGGAAACACATTTGAGATACACAATTAGAGCAAAAATGCTACACCCATAATCTGGCAACTATATCTGGTTGATCCTCAGTGCACTGGCCAGGTATACGTCTCAGCTCTTGTTGATTTCTTGGTCAATTTGGATTACATGTAAAGGTTACGAATAGATCAGGAAATCCCATTGTTCTACAAATAGCAATGGCATCTTGATTATGCTGCATCATATTGCATCCCCTCCCCTCCATAAAGGATGAAGGTAAGACATATCGTCTTCCCAATGTAGATGTATCAGTGTCACTAGCAACAACAACATCATGTAATCATCTATACAAATTTGTACGCAAAGCATTTTGATTGTACCTTATAAAATTGAGGAGACTTTGCTCAATGGCAGCATAACTATCAACTACAAATTGTTGGAACAAACATCCACCATGAAGTAATGTCTTGCCTTCTTCGACTCGATATCGCAAATGCACTCTCAACTTGCTTCATGAAGTGCTAGAATTTCATAATCGTTGGAGGAATGGCTACTAAAGCTTGTTTAGTAGAATGCCGAGAAATAGCTACATTATTGTTCATAAATACATAACCTATTTGTGAGCGACCCTTATGATGGTTGGGCAGATAGCCCAATATCTGCATAACCAACTAAGTGGGAATGATTCGATAAATCATAAGAAGAAAACAAGCACATACCAATGGTCTCACGAAGTTATCTAAAAATGTGTTTTATTCTAGTCCAACGCCTATAAGTGGGTGCAAAGTTTAAAAATCCATAACTTTCAATCCATAAATCATATTTTTGTAAAATTTATATTTTAGAATCTGATCGACAAGATCTATCAAACAAGTACTATTGTCGCTATGAAATTCTAGAAAAAAAAAGGTTGTGTGAAATTTATGAACAGCAAGAGTTAGTGAAATTTGTGAACAAAAAAAGTTATGTGAAATTTCAGACAACTCTTTTCAGTGTGAAATTTCATTCCAAAGATAGGAAGGGAGTGTAAAAGAGAGTGTGGTAATCTCACTATTTCTCTATTTATTATATGAAATTTCACACATCTTTTTTAATGTGGAATTTCATTCCACACACACACACACAGACACACACATACACACACACACACACACACACAGAGACAGAGGGGGGGGGGGTAATCTCACTGTTTATTCAGTATTAATTAAGTAAAAATTTCACACAATGTTTAGTTTTACACAACTATATTCAGTATGAAATTTCACACGAGTAAATTAAGGACAAAAAATCCTCTTAGCAAAGCCTAAATTATCTCACTATTGTTTTCCATAATGGTTATACAAAATTTCACACAACTTTTTTCAGTATGAAATTTCACATTCTAGTTAGGTGAAATTTCACATAACTTTGTAAGAATTTTCACATAACTTCTTTTTCATCCAAAAATTCCGATTTGAAAATGTCACAAAACTTTGTAAGAAATTTCACACAAACAAAATTTGAAAGCCTTCCCTCCATTGTCACCTACCTCCACCATCTCCATTGCTGTGCCACTAATTTGATTTTCTTCCCCGCAACATCATACGCCACATTTCTCGTCAATGGTAACAATAGGAGACTCAACACCAATAACTTGTGCCTCCTCTCCTATGGAATCAGACTTCTGTCCATTGTCTTTGCCAGCCTCTGGCTCAGTCACCGCTGACGGAAACTCTGCAACTGTTTCCTCGTCCTTGGCCACTGGAATTGACTCTACACCAACCAACTACGAATTACAAAACTCGATAACGCAAGGACTTCACTAGAGATGATGACTTGGTGGTTGGGGCATACCATTATTGTCCACCTAACACAATCTTCCACAACATCAGTGATGGCATGGTTGCTCTGGTGATGATGTGGTGGCTTCGACGATCATTGTTTTCTTCTTTTACTTCTTCATTCTTCACTTGAATGTTTTGAAACCCTAACCACATCCACAAGAACCCCTCCAAATCGCCGACAATGGGTAGATCCCTTCAAATAGTCCGACCTGCGAATCAAGGAAGGAAGAAAGACCGAGGCTAGAGAGAGAAAGTTGGGGCTTGTGAGATGAGAGAGATTGAAAAGAGACGATAATGTTTGGTTGGTAAATATGAGGGTAGATATGTCATAATATTGGGTCAGTTAGTCAGTCAAGGTCCCTTGTTTTACATAAGTACAAATATGAGGACTTTTTAAAAATTGTTTACAAACTGTCCCTTAACCATTTAAGTCCATGACCGAGGGATTGTAGGCTAAAATTCTAAAGATGGGTCATTTAGTATAAAGTCTAAACTACTAGGCTTTTCTAGCAATTAGTCAAGTCCAATAAACTTCTTATTAATATGTCCCTCCTATTTTATTTAGATACTTTTGCCCTTATTCCATAATAGATTCACTCAAATAAATGACTTATATATGCACACGATACATATATATATATATACATATTAGTGCTTATTGTTTTCCTAAAATCTTGGGATTCAATTATATCATGAAATTGATTGCAAAATCAGGTTTGAAATTCAAATAATTTCCAGTTGTAATTTCAACTCTATTCAAGCAAAATCAAACTTCATCTCCATATTCGAGGACACAATCTCCATATATTTTTCTTCTTCCTGTTTGTTATGAAATTTCATATATTGGTGATGTGAAATTTCACAATTAGACTTGTTGTCATGAAATTTCAATTGAAAATTCACAAAAAAAAAAAAAAAAAAAAAAAAAAAAAAAAAAAAAAAACTTTTGTTATGAAATTTCAACAAATAACTTACTGTTATGAAATTTCAAACAATGACTTACTGTTGTAAAATTTCAAAAAAAACTTACTGCTATGAAATTTCACAATCTTCAAAACACACCAAAAAAAATGAAAATGAAAATTCACAAAAAAAAACTTTATGTTATGAAAGTTCACATGTTACGGATGAGAAATTTCACATTCAGACTCCTATTATGAAATTTCATGCATTGGGGATATAAAAATTTACATCCAGACTTTGAAAAAGTCGACACCCACTTTACTAACTACACTATAATAAGAAACTGTCCAGCTTATTCCACCAACATCATTTTGTTGCTCAAGAAAGATTATTTTCCCATGAATTAAACAAACATAAATACCGAAGACATTGAATTCAAGAAACACTGAAAATTCTTTTAGCAAAACACTGATATTAAGTTCTAAAAAAATATTATTGTACTGAAAAGTGATTTATAACGTGTGAAAAATAAAAAATTAGGGATGTGAAAATTCACATTCAAGAAAATATTAAAAATCCTTTTAGCAAACCTCTGATATTGAGTTCTAAAAACATTTTTGTACAGTAAAACGATTTACATCTCGTAAAAAACATACAAATTCGAAAAAAAAAAAAACAGACACAAACAACGTGAAAATTTTGTTGAATGTGAAACCAACTTACCATAAATGATGAACAAGAACGATGTGTACTTCTTTCTTGAAATCAAAACTCGGAAAAAAAAAATGGATTCTCAAAATGATGAGCTTCAAAGATGATCAGTAAGCTCCGAAGATGATGAAACTTCATTGGATACCATTCCATTTCCAGGCCCCTCTCTATTGTAATCTTCAATTTTATTTTTTTTTGTTTCTTTCTATTTTGTGCACCAAAGGGTATTCATTTTCATCCGCTTCTAAGTCTGCTCCATCACACGGTGACAACTCCACATTCTCTTGCGAATGGTGCTCCGTTGAAGAAGAGACTTCACTAAAAAAGTTCGAACCTCGAGATTCTTTATGATTTCTTCGGTTATTATGGTCCAACGAACACTCTTCATCAACTTCTTTATATGTTCCAACTTCTAGTGATGTGGCTCTTCATTGTCACAACAATTAAGCCTAGTTAAAGACGAAAGCTCATCAGAAGAGTGTATAAACCGAGGCTGCTCCGAATTGTCATCCTTAAATTCGCTCTGCTCTATGTCATTGCTTTTGTTGAATGCAGATTCTTTCGTGGAATGAACAGTTGCATTTTGATATATGTGTGGACACGCGGAATTCCACCTCTTGCTTGTTTGAAATCGTTTTGAAAAGGAAAAGAAAATGTTTCTTGAAAATAGATACAGAGTCGCCACTTGGTCTTTAAGGAACCAAGAAACCTAATTTGACTCACCCAAACGGATAAAGGGCACCGGCCCTTCATAACCAAAGAACTTGGTTTGGGGTTTTGGTAGGAGAGAGGAAAGAGCCTTTATCACGACTAAAACACCCTCAACTCGCCTCGTCTCTCGACGAGCCTCAATTAGCATCCAAATAATCATGTTTTACTAAGTTTGGTTCGACAATTAATACTATGATAATATATTACATCACACAAGAATTTTGAAATGGAAGATCGAAAGATAAGATATCATTCATAAGATCTTAGCCAAATATCATGCAATGCAAAAGTGAAAGATCACACGAATAAACCTAGGAAAATCGTCTAATCATATGTCAAGTAATCAAGTTTTCCTAATCTAAGGGGACATGAATTGTTCTTGAAACAAATAAATCAAAAATGATCAAAGTATGCTTAGCAAGCTAGAATGATGCATGTTAATCTTTGAGAAAAGAACACCTCTCAATCCCCGGGACGAATGAGAAAGGAAGATTAGATCAAGGGGGAAGCATGAATGTGTGATCAAATTCATTCCTTATAATCTTCTTAGATTAGGAGTCACAAAAGCCCCAAATCTTTGCATGGATGCAATGTATGTATCTAGAATGTGCCAAGGTTGTAGTGTGTTTTGTGTTCATAGATTCCTAGAATGACTTAGAAGTCTAGAATGTGTATGAATGAATGAAGGAAATCATCATGGGATATGTACAAATGTAGTATGAACTACTTCCTAAGACATGAGCTAATTTGGAGTGCATGTAAGCATCAAATCAAAGGATGGAAGTAAAAGTATGCTTGTTGTGAATAGTGGACAGAACAGTAACATGATCTTTTGGAAATTGAAAAGAGTAGGAATGTTTTCAATGCATGATTTTTTATGGCGATCTTCCTTATTGTGTCTAGAACACAACCCAAAAAGCCAATCTTTAATAACTATTACAGATTGAGAGAAATTATATGAACAATAGAGGTTACTCAGAAACAGAGTTCGTACTGTCGACTGAAATGTCAAAATATCTTTGAAAATAAAAACAAATGATCTAGGGGCCCATTTTATATAAAATGTTCCCTAAGACACTGAAGTTTAAGGGAAAAATAGTTTGGGACCACTCTTTTTGGAAACGTTTTCTGTAAAATAAGTTGGAAGTCAACCAAGCTGTTGTGACAGTAAAGGCAGAATATCTGGAGAGAATGTTTGGGCCAAAATGGAATCCTTCCAAGTATTTTCAAGTCAAACCAAAACTCGTGGGTGTTCCCTAATGAGTTAGGAAGACTTTCCAAGTGGTCTTGCATCCATACATTGAGTATTGAGTTCTAGAGAAATCTTTGAGCTCAGATCATTCACTGTTCTGACTCACTATTTTAAAGATTTTGGAAAAAACTTGAGTTTTCTTTCTTGAGATCAAAATGAGAGAGTTTGAGAGGGGTTTTGAAATAGAGGTTTTGAAAGTATATTTTTAACATCAAATAGAGATTATAACCTCTTGGAATATCAACATCAAACTTATCATCAAGAACCCCCAATATTATTGGAGAGATTCATTTTTATTTTGAACATAACTTCAAGGATACCTTGGAGGCATTGAAGTTATAATCATCATCTATTAAACATGTTTTTGAGGTCAAGAGCTACTATCCATAAGGATTCACTCACCTCAAACTTCATGTCATCATTTAGATGATGAAGAGCAAGTAAGTAAATAAAGAAAAAAAAAATGAGATTAAGAAGAGATGAACATAATATGAACAAGTAAGTAAATAACAATCAATAGATGATAATCAATGTGATTTTGGACTTCTAGCTTGGTGTTTCACTCATAGATATTGACATTTGGACATGGAACTAGCTCCCTAACTCATAAATGCTTAGAGAAATGGTGATTGGGTGTATTGATGATGAATTATAGAGAAGGATGATGGAAGAACTTGAGTTTAGAACTCACTTTCTATAGATCAGTGGGAGAAGCTCACTTTCTCTCTTCTAAACCTATCTCTATCTCTCTTTCTCTCTAAAACTTTCTCAAGTTTTGCCCTTGACCCCCCCCCCCTCTCCCCAATGAAAAGCAATGGGGGGTTTATATAGGCTAATTTGGGGTGGTTTTGGGGTTTTAAAAGTACTCCCATTGGTCCCAAATATCTGTGAATATAAAACTACATCGTTTTGGTTTTTAATTAATCAAATTGGACCCCCAAATAAATTACAAAAATGGACTCTGTGAGGGTTGAGTGCCGCCGCGGCACTAGCCATGTGCCGCCACGGCAGTGGCCCAGTGCCGCCGCGGCACTGCTACTCAGATGCCCAGAAAATTGTATTTAGGCCCCCCAGAGGTTTCGGTATTCTCGAAAAGGCCCTATTTCGTCCGAAATTCACAGAAAATGAGTACAAACTCCAAACTAAGCTTGTGATATACCATTGGAAAGGTATCAGAGTCTACTTTCTATATAAATTGTTTCAGAGTCAGGTCACTTTGAAAAGTTTTACGATATTCGCGATAAAAGCCAATTTGCTCGCCTTTTTTACCTTCGAAAATTCATAATAAATCCTTTTTAAATCCAGAAATTATGTGCAATATACCGTTGGAAAACTATTGACCTCTAGTATCCATGAAAAATGTTTGAAAATTGTTACGGTGCTCCGATTTCAAAGTCAACTTATGGTCAAACTGGTCAAACTTGGGATTCCCGATAAGTTCTGGAAACCTCTGGGAGCTCCTAGGAGCTGATGTTTTCATTCGATTTTCTTTTAAAACTCATTTAAATACTTTCCACATGATCTAGAATGATTCCGGAACTTTTTGGCGAATTTGGACGATTTTGGTCAAACCTTGGTCAACTTTGGTCAAACCTTGGTTAAACCGGTCAACGGGGACTTTCCGGGAACTTCCGGGACTTCCGGGGGTCTCTGGGAGCTAACGATTTTATCTGATTTTACTTAAAAACTCATTTTCTTACTTTTCTTACGACATAGCATGTTTTCAGAACTTTTGGTCCAAATTTGGGAGTTTTCGGGCTTTCAGGGGCATTTTGGTCATTCTGAGCATTTTGAGAAATAGAACTAACTTCCAAGAGTCATTTTGAGTCTTTTTCGATCATTGTGAACCACCAAGCTATGGGTCTCCTAAATCTAATAGCCGACAAAATGGGGTGTCTACAATATGCTGCTAGCTATACAATGTCAAGATTCAAACAAAAACAACCTTCTTTGATTCATGTAGATAGTTTGTTTGCAATCACTAAGGATTTTAAAATAGCTTAAATCATGTGAATGACATAACTATAATAGATTTTGACCCATTTAATGACATGAATGTGGATAAATATGTATAGGGCTTAATTGCACTTTACCCCCTCGTACTATACACATGTTTTCAATTGGATACATGAACTTTCATCCCCTTTCCAATCAGATTCAAATGATGACGTCGTTAGTTTAAAACTAACGGAATTACTCAGAATTGTCCTTTTTTTTTGCAATTGGGTACATGAACTTTCATCCCCTTTCCAATTAGATCCATTCGCTAACAGCGTGAGATTTTGTTGGATGGAATTGCCCACGTGTCCTTCTCCCAAATTTTGACCATTTTGTTATAAACCCCTTTACGACTTTTCGACATCAAAAGGAGAGAAAACTCTCTCGCTAGAACAGAAAAATGGCTAATTTGGAACCTCATTTTTTGATTTTATATATCAAAAACAAATAATTTTGTTTGTTGACAGACAAAAAATATTGAGCTAGACAAAATAAGGCTGCAACGTATATTTTTTTTGGTGAAATTTTGAAGCCCATTGCGTTGATCTCGAACAAATACTTGAAATAAAAAAAAAATCATCCCAAAAGGCCAAAAGATAAGAAAATTAGGATTGTTTAGCTCAATATTATCCATCTCTCAACAGATAAAATTATCTGTTTTGGCAGATAAAATGAAGAAGAAAAAAAAGAGGTTCCGATTTAACCATTTTTGGAGGAAGGACACTTGAACAATTCTGTCCAACAAAATCTCACACCGTTAGCGAATGGATCTGATTGGAAAGTGGATAAAAGTTCATGTATCCAATTGCAAAAAAGGATAATTCTAGGCAAATTCCGTTAGTTTTAAACTAACGGCGTCATCAATTGGATCTGATTGGAAAGGGGATGAAAGTTCATGTACCCAATTGCAAAAAAAAAAAAGTTTATGTACCCAATTGAAAACACGTGTATAATACGAGGGGGTAAAGTACAATTAGGCCTATGTATAGATGTGTATATATATAGTCTCTTTGTATATTTAAGGATAAATATGTCCATAACATTGGTAATTAAGTGGGTCAAATAACCTATTGCTTCACAAATTTGGGGGACAATTACCTACTGCTATACTAAAAAAGAGGAATTCCTTATGACTATCTGATTAGGGTAGGTAGGGACTTATCATTAAATTTTTAATTTTTAAATCTATTTCAAAAAACAAGTCTTACATTTCTTTTTTAAGCGGTAGATGATTTTTACATGAATGTAGTCTTGTGTATAATATATTGATTTTCACCATTTACATTACTCTCTCTGTTTGTCAATTAAAAAGAAAACGAAGTAAAGTAATATGGTGAACAAACATATCCTAACTTATAAAGCTAATTGTGTCACATTCTAAACACTGTACTCTTTCTAACAAAGACAAAATACTGAATCCTGTTCTTGATGTACATGAGTCCTTTTCAGCTCATTGATATATATATATATATATATATATATGTGTGTGTGCATATTGACAAGGATTGGCAATTTGGCATATATGTGTGTAGCACATGTTTGTTAGGGGGAAAAAGAAGAAGTGTGGGGCAGATGTAGCCTGGTAAACCAAGCCACTTGAGGATAAGAGTAATTCATTGTTCATACACTACTATTCTTTGGTCAAGCCATAAAGTTTTTTTTTATATCAGTACTATCCTAGATAGAAAATTATATTCCAAATCAACTCAATTGTTTGTGAATCACGTTTGTGCTAAGACTTTGGTTTCAATCTCGTTTAAAAAAAATATTTTATTTTTATTATTTGGTGTAGTGGTTTCGTGCGAGGACATAAGAGTTAGGATAGGGAGGGGACAAGATTTGAACCCTAATATGAGTGTGGTATGAAGTGCCTTTTTACCAACTAGGCTAAGCCGTTGCTCCAATCTCGTTTTAATTGAGTCCTTTTACAATTGCAATTGTTAGAACAACTTTTGTTAATTGGGTTTTTTTGTTATATACATATTTTTATTACCGCTGAAATAAAATATTGTAAGGGGTTGTTTGGTTCTAGGTTTTCGAATTCGTAAACATGCTATGGATAATTTTAGTGACCACACTTAAATAACTATGTTACTTGGACTAGGCATAACATGTCACAGGCACATTTGTATCAAACAAATAAATCTACCCCCGCATAATTTAACAAATTTGGAGTTATTTTATAATATAGTTGAAAATTATCAATACATTCCTACAAATATACTAAACTTCTCAAATCTCATTTTAAATATGGCAGAATTTTAGGGATCTTTTCAGTTGATTGGTCCCTCGTATAAACATTTGGGCTCAATAATCCATATTTTAGGGACAGAGCTATCTCGATATCTCAAAAAATAAATAAAATAAAATAAAATAAAATAAAATAAATAATTAAAATCCTTAAAATTTCTCCACTTCCTCTAATATTTATAGTCCCTCAATCCATGAAACATTCACCCCAAACCCCAAAAAAATCTCTTTACTTCATCTGCTCTCTCTCTCTCTCTCTCTCTCTCTCTCTCTCTCTCTCTCTCTCTCTCGACAGAAGCTTCAAAATCATTCACCCACATCACCAAGTTTGCTCACTCTTCTACCTAAGAGGAAATTGAGTGGGTCTAAGAAATGGATCGAGGGTTAGGAGTTTTGAAACAATCCAAAAATGGGAAGAAAAAGAAAGTTTCCAATTATTCGAGATGTTTGATGTGAACCCATTTTTATTAACGTGTTCGACTTTGGGGAAATTCTCAAATATTAATTTTGTTTTTAGTCGTAGGATTTTTGTTTTTTATTTTGAGAAAATTCCAGAGCCAATACATAGGGAAATTTCCCAAACGTATTCTGATGAAGGAAAACAATAAACTACTTTGATAAATTTATCAAAATATCCTTTGAGACATTTCTCAAAATAATTCTTTGTGGAATAACCATATCACTTTGAGGATTTGCCACAGCCAATGGTTTAAGGAATTTTTCCAAAAGTATTTTGGTAATCAATTTAGGACTTTGAGAAATTAAATATTTTGAGAAATTACTCAAAAATATTCTGGTAACCAATTTAGGACTTTGAGAAATTCCTCAACATATCCTAGTAAAATGTGTTACGTATGAAAGGATAACGTGATGAAATATTCAAATGAACGATGATATCATATCACTGACATGCAATTTCAGAAATTCATTCCATAAATATCATAATAAACACAATCCATAATTACTTATATACATCTTACACAACTAAAAGTTATGGTGCAATATTTAAGGGATTGATATATAAATATATATATATATATCTTCCCTTATATCACAATAAAGGCAAATCAGTCTAGTAAAATTTCATAACAGATTTTTAACCGAAAAAGATACGATGAGGGGCTTTTACCACTATTAATTGAGGATGAGAGATTTTTGGGTAAAAAACTATGTTTTAAATATCCCAATGACCTGTATCCCTTTCCTAGCGCAAAATTTTGCTTTTCCTAGAAAAAATTAGTGGAAAATCTCATTCTACCTATGTTTATTGTAATAGACCCACCAATTGGTACTTCCCAATGATAGACCCTATAATTATAAATGTTGTTAGAGATTAGTCCAAATTTTCCTATTATAGAATTATTAGATGTCTTTTCTACCCCCAACCTATATATACAAAACCGATATATATACATATATTTAATTCAGATTCAATGATTGAATCAGTTACCAAATCTGACCAAATCTTATCAAATCCCAATTGATATTGGTTACAATATATATAGAAATTTTATCCTAATATTTTAGGATATTACTTTACAAAACGGTTACAAACGAATTTCACCATTTCTAATTCACAGTGTATTGCATATTCAATCTAGATATCACATCATAAACGAGTCTTTCTGCGGGTATTGAATTTTACATTGCAAATAGATCATTTTTATATTGTAACTGGTTTATTAGTGTGAAATTTTACACTGCACAAATTCACTGCTTTCATTAAATCTGATTTTGACTTGCCATATATACACATTAATTCTGGTAGTTATGTGTCACGACCCATCCTACTACGCGTGGAAATAGGACACATGGCACACCACCAAGGCTCATCCAACATCATATAACTATACGCAGCGGAAAGAACTTTAACATAACCCTGAGTAAATTAAAACTTTAGGAAACATTACCCTCTGAGTTGAAAATTCCATAAGAATCAGAGTTATAAAAAGTTTTGGCCATTTGAATCCTTTCAAAAGAAAACAGTTTTGAAAACAGAGGTTCAGTCGACTGTGCCTAGGGTCCAGTCGACTGTGCCTAGCAGACACCAAAACCCTAAATTCTCAACAGAGGTCCAGTCGGCTGATCAGAGGACCCAGTCGACTGCACTGGTTACTATTTGGATCAGTAGCTAAAATCAACAGTAGTTCAGTCGACTGATCAAAGGTCCCCAGTCGACTGTGTTATGCAGAACCAAAATGTAACATTTTTATAAGGGGTCCAGTCGACTGATTGATGGTACAGTCGACTGGTTTTGCCATATATAAAGCAGTAGCCAAAATCAACAGTGACTCAGTCGACTGATCAAGGGTCCAGTCGACTGTTTCCATTACTATTCACTTTCAGTGTCTCAATCCCACGGGATCCAGTCGACCGATCTAGGGTCCAGTCGACTGCTCCCCTGCTGGGCAGCCGTCGATGACAATACTAACACATGCGTCTCCAATACCAACAACAATCACAACCATAACTGAATTACAACATTTAAAACATAACCACAGACGTTCAAATACAGAATTACCATACTACGGAACTAATCCAAAGATCTATGACAATGTATTACATAACCCAATTCCTTGATACTAGTTTAGGAAATAGAAACAAAATATAAACAAATGATTCCCCCGGCGTTCTTTAACGGCCTCACTCATCATGCTTCTTCTTGTCTTTCTTCTTACCTGCAATGGAGTACATCTCCACTGCTCAACTATATGCTGAGCGTACAAGTCTAACATATGCAATATAAGACAAAACATGCTTTAATCTCATAAATCATATCAATAGTCTCTAGGGAGAAAAACACGCCTTCATCCGGTAGTGGCAAGTCCAAGCCTTAAACCGCGATGTCAATGGCAAGTCCAAGCCTACAACCATTACATCCCCACAAGTGCCATGGCAAGTCCAAGCCTACAACCATGCACAGTAGCCGTCGCTACTCAAATTCTCAAACATCGAGAAGCTTACTCCGGTATGAATTTGTATAAGACTCCCCTTTGACCCACATAGACAACTCAACGTGCTCGCGTAAATTTAGACATGCTTTTCACAATTTAGCGCGTGCATAATTAACGGGCCTACAATTAACACATGGACTTCGCCCGGATCTCAATTTCGTCGTCGAAATATAAAACATGTATTTCTCTATATTTCACAAGTTAGGACTTCATACCTCGTGCGATTTCCCCCAAACTTTGAAGGATCGATTAGGAGGCTAATTAATCGTCGGATTTCGAATTTGAGAAAATTCCTACAAGTTTATACCTGTTTTTTCCAAAAGTCTAGAATTAAGATTTTTACAAAAGTTGGCCAAACACGGCCTAAGTAGTATCAAAACGTAGATCTTACCTCCACGAGTTCAAATACGAAATCTGGATAAAAACTGACAGACGAAAGGTCGTCGTATGTCGCCGACAAGCTCGTGGCAACCAAATCTCCCTTCTCTCTCCTCTCTCTAGATATTTATGAGTTTTGGATGAGAATGAATCTCATCCACTTACTATATATAGGCGTACTTTTCAGAAATTGCGTTTACCTCCTCACGAGTTTCTCAAACTTCTAATAAACCCATGAAACGTAGCACACGTCCATTTTATAACTTTACGAGTGAAAACTATAAATTTCAAAAGTTTTCGACTAGGTTACGTTTGGGTCCAAAATAACGTCCGAAAACTATATTCTGTGGAATCTCTACGCAACCTACCTTTTTAATTAACGTATCACTCACGTTCTCACCACAGTTCTCAAAATGATAAACTAAAGTATCTAAATTTTTACCAGAATTATACTACACAGGTATAATTACTATTCACAAGAATACCAGATAAAGTCAAATAACATTTAAATCATATAAATGCCATTTACTCATGCCCATGCAATATGAACTGCCACGTTCCTGTGTCATCACTGACACCTTACCGTTGACTCACTGTCAACCTCAACTCAAATTATTAATAACATTAATAATTTCAAAATCTCAAATTATGCATTTTCAAAATCATAAATTTCTGGAACGAGTGTGACATTATGATAGCATTTTGACTTGCCAATATCTCATTTTGAATTAATATCTCATAATTATAGTGCTTTCCATTTTTTGTGTTTGTGCCATAAATCACATTAGGTTTTGAAAAAAAAAAATTTGTTTCACCATTTCTAATTCACATTGTATTGGATATTCAATCTAGATATCACATCATAAATGAGTCTTTCTGCGGGTATAGAATTTTACACTGTAAATAGTTCATTGTTATACTGTAACTAGTTTATTAGTGTGAAATTTTACACTGCAACAGGTTTTATTAGTGAAATTTTACACTGCAAAATTTCACTGCTTTCGTTAAATATAATTTTGACTTTCCATATACATATTAATTCTGTTAGTTATGGTAGGATTTTGACTTGCTAATATCTCATTTTGAATTAATATCCCATAATTATAGTGCTTTCCGTTTTTTGTGTTTGTGCCATAAATTACGTTAGGTTTTGAAAAAAAAATTATTGAAAAATCTGATCTCCTATCCCTTTATTTTTGGATATCTAATAAATGAAAATTAAATTCCAGGATTTTACGTATCTACATTATGGGTTTGTCACATCTTGCTAATGCCATCCATGGGTTTTCTATTCTACCAATAATAATAATCATTCATGATAGTATATATTATACTGCATTCGTGAGAGTTTTAAGATTGAAGGAGATAACAATAGATCAAGGAGAAGATATCAACTTAATTGGAATAAATGAATGAATTTTTCACTAAGAGTAGTGTGAAATTTCACACTGCTGAATAATGTTTAGGTTAAATTTTTCACTGCGACTAGTATGAAATTTCAAACTGATACTACGAAAACCCTATTAAGATCAAATATGTTTTACATATTAACACAAATCAAATTTGTTTATCTAAAACAGAAAGATTAAGAACAAATTAACCCAAGAGCCACTCTCAAATATCAGTTAAGAGCACAAGACAAACTATTAGACAACACACCTTGCATGCATCCAACAGGACCACGCTAATCCACCCCAACCACATTCAAAAATAAAACCAATACAAAGGCAAACAAATTTAAAGAAAAGAAAAAACCTTCAATCCCACAATGAAACTATAGCAGATAACTCCATTTCAAAAGCACCAATATGAAGCCATCACATCCCTGCGAAGGTTGTGAAAGCCTCCAACACGTCCAATAGAGAAAAATAAAAACAAGGCTCTGCCGAAAAAAGTTAACAAATCTGTGTTGGTGATCTTCTCCAAGATAACTACTTCTTTTTTGGTCTTCATCAAAATCATGCTACGAAATAGCAATAGTGTGAAATTTAATACATTTGCAGTCTTAAATTTTGCACTACGGAATGAACGATCCATCAAAGTCAATTATTGTTGGGGAATTTTCACACCACCGAAAGTTCTTGTGGAATTTTACAAATTTTCCAAACATGCAATAGTGAGTGCTAAATTCCAGACTGCAGTCACACGCAAAAACTAATTTTTTCCCAAATCTTGTCTTCAATCCCACAATGATTGATCCATTAAAATCATACATCAGCATGTAGTACCAAAATTTCACACGACGGAAAAAAAAAATCTCACCTTTTCTCCCCATTGTCGTTACTCATTGGAGCCGTACAGCCGGAGCCTCACCGTCACGCTTTTTGGACGCCTAGGAAGTTTTTTAGCTTGCAATTGAATATAGAACTATATTTTCTTGGAAGGAGGTGGACAATCAACTGATATGTAGTACATTTTTAGAGAAAGAGAGAGAGAGTATGAAACATTGGAGAAGATGAAATATATATATTATCTATATTTAGTGTTTAAAATTTAAAAACCCTTGATTTTGGGTGAGTTTAAATGGGAATGATTCTTTTGATGAGTCATAGGGATAGTTTGGTCACTTAATAAACATATGGACCTATCATTAAAATGTTGTATGGGTTGGGTCAATTACAACAAGCATAGAGTAGATTGGATTTATTACTAATTAACTCTTCCTAATAACCCTTTAATCAAAAAGTGTCAGGACACCTCACTAAAATGAGAAATGATTTTTAATTGATTAGTTGTATTTGGTTTTATTCGACGACCTTGTGTCCGATGAAAGAAGTGAATCTTGGCTTCCTACTTTCCTTTGTCACCAAAAGAACCAAAAAATAAAAATTGAATAAATTTAATGGTGAAATTGTTCTCTTCCAAATTTACCAATTTGCTCCAATTTTGAGTATGCCCCCATTACAATTGGCTCTATTTGTTTTTGGGTTTGATAGATAGAGTATTTCTTTACAAGTAATGATACGCTTCTCAATTTTTTATTCTAAAAGTACTTTTCAAATGGTGTAACAGTGGAGCCAGGTCTAATACAGTTAGACCAATTGAATTTTATTAGAAGTTATTTACCTAACCCATTGCCACATCATTTGAGAAGCACCTTTGTGATAGAAATTTAGGAAGTATAGCATTGCTCTTTCTTTACTATCAATAAATTTTAGGCAATACTATTCCCACTCCATTAATTATTAAAGGGTTTATTACACTTTACCCCCTGTGGTTTGGCTCGATGTCACTTTACCCCCCTGTGGTTCAAAAGTGGCCACTTAACCTCCTTGTGCTTTCAGGAAAAGTGTCACTGATACACCCAAAATTGGCTCTATCTTATGACCGAGCGGTTCAAATCAGCAGCTAGTCCATGCTCCGGGCAAATCATGCACAACTCCTCAGAAGCATCAGCCCGAGCGGTTGTGTTTAATCATCATCCCGAGTGGTTCATCACGACCCGGCCAGCAGGTCGGGAAAATCGCACATGCACATCCCGCCGTGGGAACAGCACATCCGGGCCCACAGGCATCATCCCAAGCATTACGGGCAGTTTCCTACTCAAGCTAGAAGACTAATGGAATGTGCATACTATTTCCTAATCCAATTAGGAAATGCCCATAATTAATGCCAATCTATATCAATAGAATTATATTTCCTTATACATGTATGAGTAGGTCTCTTGCATCTATAAAAGAGACCTCTCACCCCCCATTAAAGGGGCCGCCAACTCTGTAGTCTACACAACACCTCTATAAAATTCACCATTATATGCATACACCCGGCCGGTATTACTGGTAGTGCCGCCCCTAATTGTTGGCTCACCAGGCCTGCCGATGATCTTCTAGTGAACGTGCTCAGACACACCCGTGGATGTAGGTACCTTCATTAACAGGGCCGAACCACATACAAAAAATAGTCTCTTTCTCTCTTTAAATTGCTTTACTTTACTCTTCCCAAATTTTGACATCATCAGTTTGGCGCCGTCTGTGGGAAACGACAAGTCTTCTCATCAACAAATTTCTCAACTGATCATCATGCCACCGAAGAAGAGTAAGAAGGCTGCGCAGCAGTCCGACCGGGATGTTCCTTCGGCCCCGGCGTCGACTACAGCAGTCATGACATCTGATCAGATCACTGCAACCTTCACACAACTACTGGAGGGCCAACGTCAAATCCAGCAACAAATTAAAGTCCTACTAGCCCAGCAAAGCAGTCCTCCAAAGGCCGGGAAATGACCCGGGAACGTTGCGTACGGTCGGGAACCAATCTTGACCAGACAACGTGCCCGAGCCAACCCGTCCCGTGTTGAGGATGCCAAAGACATCAACAGTGGGCGTGCTGCCCTAGAGGAAAGGCAGAAGCATATGGCCTGGGAATCAGTCCAGGGTCACTCGGTCAAGAGCCGAGTTGTCCCTAGGCGAACGGTTACCCGGAGTCATAGCCGAGCCCGATCCGAGAGGACAGCATCCCGCCATAAAGAAGAAGCCTCTTCCACCAACCTGACCAGTTCCTCAGATACCGGTCGAGAAGGAGTGGAAGCCAGAATCAAGGATTTACAGAAACAGATCGACGGAGTGGCTAAAAAGCTTGGTCAAAACCGTGCTCAGAATCAAGCCAATACCGAGACAGAGTCACCGTTCTCCAGCCAGATCATGAGATTCTCCATCCCGCACAAATTCAAGCAGCCTCGCCTGGATCCTTACAACGGCTCGGGAAGCCCGGTCGACCACGTTCGAACTTATAAGGCTCGGATGGCCCTAGCCACCAACTCCGATGAGCTACACTGCCTAGCCTTCCCCAGCACTTTGAAGGGCACAGCCATGCAGTGATTCTACTCTTTGGAGCCCCGATCGGTCTACAGTTTCAAACAACTCATCAAGCAGTTCATCAGCCAGTTCACCGGTATGCGTGAGCGGCCAAAACCAGAGATGCAGCTACTGACGGTTAGACAACGAAATAACGAGTCCCTCAAGGAGTTCACCGACCGGTTCAACCAACAGAAGCTTCAAATCCGCAATCTGAACGAGACAATTGCCATCATAGCCTTCTGCTCGGGAGTTCAACACACCAAGTGCACCGCGTCATTCCACAGAAACCGACCGGTAACCTTGGTTGAACTCGCTGAGAGGGTTGGAAAATACATCGACACTAAAGAATTTCTAAAGATCAAAGACTCCGGGCAAGAAAGCAACAAGTCTCCCAAAAGCAAGCGAAAGCGAGATCAGCCCAGGAGTTCTGACAGTTCTTCCAGTTCACAGCAATCCGGGTCAGGCAGCCCTGACCCGACTTCCAGCTCACAGCAAGCAGAGTCAGGCAGCCCCGACCCGACCTCCATTTCACATCGGTCAGGATCAAGCAGTTTTGACTTTGCCTCCAGTACAGAGAAATCTGGAGCCCGACGATCCTGATCCGACCTCCTGTCTCCATCGGTCTAGATGAGCCCGACTACAGTGGTACTTGCCTGATCACCACATGAGCCTCTGCTGATTGTCAGAGAGCCTTTCCAAAGACCTCGGGCCTAACCCCGAGGCATACAAAGACCTCGGGCCTAACCCCAAGGCATGCAAAGACCTCAGGCCTAACCCCGTGGCACGAAAAAGACCTCGAGCTCCGAACTCAGGCACTAAAAAGACCTCGGGTTTGGAACCCGGGCACTAAAGACCTCGGTGTCACGCCCGAGGCACCAGCTTCGCTTAGGTCCAACCGACGATGGGGGCAAACCCCCTAGGTGGCCGACGATGGCAAGCTTCAAAAGACCCTACAACCACCATGTTTCAGGTTGGTTACCTACAGTTCATAGCCTCTATAAGACCCTCGTCTTAGCGAAAGCTTGGGGAGCAAGACGGCGTAGTGAACTAAACAGGTAATCACACCGGGTATCTACAGGCCTCGCGGATAACCAAGTCAAAATCTTGGACAACCCGAGCACCTACAATACTCAGAGGCATTAACTCCTCTTAGGTCCAAATCGACGATAGAGGTGACTAAAATCTCTTAGGTTGGCCGACGATAGAGGAGCAAAAGGACCCTAAAGCAACGTGATTTAGGTCGGCTCCACCAACATGGTCAAGCTCTTCTCCCAACAGCCATGACGAAGGCTGCCCAGGCTGAAGACAACCATCCTGGGGAGTTAACAGTAAAAAGGACCCTAGAGCAATACGCTCTAGGTCAGCTTTTCCAACATGGTAAAATCCTTCTACCCACAGCCTTGACGAAGGTTTACGGGCAGAAGATAACCATCCTGGGAGCTAACTCAAGCAAAAAAGACTCCGAAGTAGGCCGAGTCTCAACTCTCGGTCACTTCCCGAGCACTCAAAGACTCCGAATTAGGCTGGGTCTCAACTCCCGGTCAGTTCTCGAGCACCTAAAGGTCCCGAGCTAGGCTACGTCTCAACTCTCAGCCAGTTCCTGAAGACTCACCAGGCTCAGAAGCCCCGAGGCAGCTTCCACAAGCACTCAGACAACGGCAAGTAACATCAAACTGATTTCCAAACTTGCCCCGATATAGCATCTGGCCAATTTTGAAAATGGGGGACAGCTGATACACCCAAAATTGGCTCTATCTTTTGATCGAGTGGTTTAAATCAGCAGCTAGTCCATCCTCCGGGCAAATCATGCACAACTCCTCAGAAGCATCAGCCCGAGCGGTTGTGTTTAATCATCATCCCGAGTGGTTCATCACGACCCGGCCAGCAGGTCGGGAAAACTGCACATGCACATCCCGCCGTGGGAACAGCACATCCGGGCCCACAGGCATGATCCCAAGCATTATGGGCAATTTCTTACTCAAGCTAGAAGACTAATGGAATGTGCATACTATTTCCTAATCCAATTAGGAAATCCCCATAATTAATGCCAATCTATATCAATAGAATTATATTTCCTTATCCATGTATGAGTAGGTCTCTTGCATTTATAAAATAGACCTCTCACCCCCCATTGAAGGGGCCGCCAACTCTGTAGTCTACACAGCACCTCTATAAAATTCACCATTATATGCATACACCCGGCCGGTATTACTGGTAGTGCCGCCCCTAATTGTTGGCTCACCAAGCCCGCCGGTGATCTGCTAGTGAACGTACTCAGACACACCCGTGGACGTAGGTACCTTCATTAACAGGGCCGAACCACATACAAAAAATAGTCTCTCTCTCTCTCTCTCTCTCTCTCTCTCTCTCTCTCTCTCTCTCTCTCTCTCTCTCTCTCTCTCTCTCTCTCTCTCTCTCTTTAAATTGCTTTACTTTACTCTTCCCAAATTTTGACATCATCAGTCACTGTTACAGAAAGTGTTAAGTTGACACTTTACCCCGAAAGCACAGGGGGGTTAAAGTGTCATTGGGACAAACCATAGGGGGTAAATTGTCATCGGACCAAACCACAAGGGGTAAAGTAGTCACTAATTTTAGTGGTGACACTTTACTCGAAAGTATAGGAGGGTTAAGTAGTCACTTTTAAACCACAGGGGAGTAAAGTGACATCGAGTCAAACCACAGGGGGACAAAAGTGTAATTATCCCATTTTGTAATTACCCCATTATTAAATGCACTCCTGGACTGCATTGAGTGTATGGTACGATAGGTTGTTAGAGTGGTATCATGTAGTGCATTAGTTGATTTTTGAAGTATGAATAATAATTCTCTAAATTTTATTCGAATCTGAATCAAATATGTTCTTTTTTCAATACAATAAGCAATAAATTAGGGAATTGATTTTGGCACTCCAAAAGTTACCATTGACACTTCATGCACTGGACGTGGTACAATGGAGTGCCAATTGTTACTTTGGAGTGCCAAAATCATTTCCCTATAGTAAAACTAGATAAATGCATAGTTTATTAGCAACAATTCGGTGTTTGTGCATCTACTTGCTTTTCTTTAATTACAAAATAAAAGAACTTAAAATTAGTTTTATTTCAAAATTGTCATTGACACATCAGCAGGTAAAAAGTTTAGGTATTCCGAACCGATGTCCTTAACGTTTTCCAATTTACTCTTTATGTCAACACAATAATGGCATCTAGAAGAACCAGAAAAATGAGACTGGATCTAACTTCGATACAATTTTGTGAATAATGCTATGCTTTCCTAAATTTAATTCACAAATGCTTTAACAGTTGTATCCATCCTATAGCAGTGGTTGATGGTACCACATCTACTGTATGTGGTACAACTAGAAAAGCTTTGGAAACTAAATATGGAAGTCAAATTTGAGAAGCATAGCATTACTTGTTGTGGAGTATGTATAAATTATGAACGAATTTTGTGTTGGGTTATTTAGCAATGTTTAAAATAGGAGTAATGATGTCGAGCGGGTTGTAGCCCAATTAGCATGGCCTCCCTCTTCCCAGTGGGGAGGGAAAGGGTTCGAATCCCCTTGGTGGATTCTAGTTGTTTGCCCCCCAGTTATACTTCAGTCGGAATGGGTGGCCAATGTTAGGCTTTGCTGTGGGCCAGTGTAGGGCTTTGGGGTTGGGGAGTGTGTGTGTGTGTGTGTGTATGTGTATGTGTGTATGTGTGGAGTGTGTGTGTGTGTATCCAATTCGGATACAGGTAAGTATCAAACGAAAAAATAGGAGTAATGCTCCCATAAAAATAAAAATGATAATAATAATAAAATAATTAGGAATAATGCTATATTTTTTTAATTTGTATCTTCTTACACATGTAGCAGTGGATTCACTTTATTTTTATTGGAGAATGTTTAAATAATCTAACCATTATTTCATTTGTTAAGATTGAAACACATTTAAAATACAAAGTTAGAGATGCATAACATTACTCTTCCCATACGGACCCATACACTTCATTTGGATTGAGAGAAATGGAGAGGATAGAAGAGAAGAGAAAGGGGGCCACTTTCTCTCCAGTTGTCTCCTTTGGTAATTTAAGTGGGGAGAGAAGAGAAGAGAAATGGAGAGAAAGTGGAGAGAAAAGGGCCCACTTTTGTTTCTCTCCAAATCGGAGAACTAATACGCCCCAATATATTATTATTTCATCTAACACATATCCCTAATAGAGGATAAAAAAGTAATTTGGTTATAAGTACTTTCTTTTATTCTCTCGTATGAAAGTTAACCGAACGAGAAAGAGTTGTGTTTCTCTTCTTTTCTCTTCTCTCCTCTATTGCCTATCCAAACATGATGGAGAAAACTCAACTTTCTTTTATCTTCTCTTCTTTTCTCTTGACTAGTTTCTCTTCTCTTCTATCTACTTCTCTCAATTCAAACGAAGTGTTAATGTACACCCGACCCATTTAAAAAGGTCACGGTGACAAACAATATGATACGGGCGTTCCACAAATCCCCAATCCAATTACTCAAACAATCAACTTAATAGAGATTTCAACAATCAACTTTCATAGTAGATCTCTCCCTATTAACTTCCTTCTCTTTGTTTCTTCAGATGACGAGGACAAATCTCTGTCCTCTGCGACTACTTCAGGATCCTCCAGTATTACAGTCGTTTACATATTGTCATTTTATCATAGTAGAACAGGAGTCAAACTCCGAGCACGTGCACAGACTCCACAACACACGCACCAAGTAAATCAGAGAGGTGAGTGAACACTAGGTTCTGTACCCACACCAAACTCTAGATACGTTTAGTCCAGTTACTTAAGGCTCCCAAAATGGTTCTCTATTTTAGGGAATCTATTTTTGGTTCTCCACATTTGAGAAGAGAGAGTGTGAATATGGGTAAATTTGCTAAATTACCCATAAGTAAAATAATAATATTATAATGCAAATCTCCCTATAATAGAGAACATGGTTAGAGTTTGGGTTTGACTAAGTAAAAATTGAAAAAATTGTAAGTAACCTGATTGGAGATATCGAAATTTTAACAATCAACTTTCATTGGAGTTATCTCCCTATTAACTTTTTTTTTTAGGGGTGGGGGGGGGGGGGGGAATTTACTAAAAAGGACACCAGCAAAATGTTTACTATCCTAAAGTACAAATTAGATGGCCACTTAACAAAAAGGCCACACAAAATTCGTGACCAATAAATTGCCAAATTTGCCCTTCGAGCCAAAGCAAATTACAATGCAGACAATTTCGTTCTTCACACAGTCAGAATGAAGACAGCCGCTCCATTGATCACACAATCGCTCCATTGATCACCAAAATCACTCATCGCTCAGCCAAATCGCTCGATCTCTCAGCCAAATCAGTCATTCGCTCACCGAAATCACTCACGATTTTCGTTACCAAAGTCAGATTCTCAGTATCAGAGACCAAAATCGCAACTATGGGAATCAAAAGTGAGTTAAGTTTTCCTAATCTCAAAAATTCACATCTCGGTTCTCATTTACATCTCAGATTCTCATTTACTTCTCGATTTTTGTTGGCATATGACAAATTGGACTTGATATTGTTCAACGATTCTACTGTTAATTTGATTTTGAGCTGTTACCTCGAATTAGTTGTGATCATTTGGTTGAGTTTATAACCTAGAACGTAATGGATTGTTGCAAAAAAAAAAAAGCCTAGAAAATTAACTTAGGATTGTTGTAAAAACCCTAGAAATTCAATCACATTTTCTCATCCTTCTTAGAGAAATTTAACGTAGCATTCTTCATCTACAACCTAGTCTTTTCTTCTATAACGTAAGCATTGGGCTTATTGTCATCCTTCTTAGTTTTGTTATACTAGTTGAACATATTTTCTCATCTACTGTTAAATTCATTATAAGTTGTTAACATGAATGCTATTGTCTCTTTTAATTCAAGACTTTTAATTAATGTTTCTCTATAATAAGTGGAATTTCACTTATTTTATCTATATATTAAGTGAAATTTCACTTATTATAGCAAAACATTAATTTGTTGTTATAGCAAAACATTAATTTCTACAAAATTTTATAGGAATTACACTATATATTTTTATCTAAAACCTAGGTTCTGTTCTACGACCTAAGCATTGCATTGACTTTCATGACTGTCATTTTTGTCATGGTTTATTATATACACAATGATCACAATTCTTCCAAACCATGTATCATTATATGGTTTTGAATTAAAATGGATCTAAGTTGAATTGATTAGGTTGAGCTTTTGTAGAATTCAGAAACTATACAGAATGCTATTATCTCTTTTAATTCAGGATTTTTAATTAATGTTTCCCTATAATAAGTGGAATTTCACTTTTTTTGTGTATATACTAAGTGAAATTTCACTTATTATAGCGAAACATTAATTTCACTTATTCACAACTTATATACACATGTATAGGTTAAGATTCAATTATAACTTCTATCAACTTATTTGCAGATACTAACTGATAGGCTATTGTCTCTTTGGTACAAAGTTGAACTCAATACGTTAAGCTTTCGTAGAATTCACAAACTACACAGAACGTTATGGTTTAAAATTATTTATTATGTACAGAATGCTACTTTCTCTTTTGTTATGTTAAGTTTGAATTGTCTTGAATGTATCCTGCACATATCTTTTTAGAAAGAAAAAAAAAACCATAAACAGTGTTATAGAACCTTAAAAATGAGCTGATTTCCATGCTAGCATCTGTCATATTCAATTTCAGCTACATAGATAATGGTATTTAGACAAATTTAACTTATCATTTTTGATTAATGACAAAAATTTCTGTTGCAGGCATAGCCAAGAAGAAGTATGTTTAAAAAATGAAAAAACAAGGAAAAAAGAGAGGGAACAATGAACTGAAGATGCCAAACTACTACTGCCAATACAGATCAACCATGGTTGGTCTCTCATCATTCATAATAGAGATAAACCTGAAAGAGAAACATATTAAATGGTTGAAGAAAACTCCATTTTGGAATTTCTTCAAGCCATTCATTGACAAAAAGGTGAATTACGATAAGAGTCATGATGAGGTGTCCCTAATGCTGATAAAGTCCTACACCAGAGAGTATAGGAAATTCAAATTAGGACCTAAACTCATGTCAATTGACGATTCGGATATCGGTCTTATTTTTGGAATCCAATCAGGGCCCATGCCAATGGATGTAACCTACAGCAAAAAATCGAAAATACTGTTTGTAAGCAGAAGATTTCTTAATGTGACAAGGGTATTTGGAGACGACATAAAAAATGCTATTCATGAGGCATTGGGAAGGGAAATCTCACGACGATGTTCAAGATGTTGTTAGATTGTTATGCCTACACATAATCCTAACGGTTCTTTTCGCAACGTCTGGGAACACAATAAAATGGGCATTCATCAGATATGTAGAAGACATTGATAAAATGAAAATGTATGCATGGTCGGCAACTATTAAGGATGAGCTGATGGCAGGGATAGAGAAACGCATAAGGACTCCCACAAAAGTCAGTGGATGTGTACTTCTGTTACAGGTATCTTAATTTATACATCTCCATTGCAATTTAAATGATTGTTGCTATAGTTTAATCTCAAACTGAATACTGTTAACATTCAAATCCTGGTATTGGTTGTTGGAGCACACCAAATTAATGGAGCCCTCAATTGACAACAAAGTGCCAAGATTTCTTAAATGGAACCTCCTACCAATGCTCAAGTGTCTGAGAAGGAAAAGTATATCAAACATGCAAAGACACGAGGTAGAGTACACATTTATATATACACTGAAATGTAAATTAATGTTTCCATATAATAAGTAGAATTTCACTTAGTATATAAACAAAATAAGTGAAATTCCACTTGTTATAAACAAGTATAAGTGAAAATTCAATTACACTTTCTATCAACTTAACTGCAGATACTAATTGATAAACTAAAGATGACAAAAAAGGAGACCAGAATCTATGGCAAGCATGGCATCCAATCATTAGTTGACAAGAAGGACACGGATAGTACCACAGAAAGTGAACAAACTGACAAAGGAAGCGATGAGAGTGACAAAGATACATCAGGGCACTCGGCTGATGACGAAGCTGAATATATTGAAACAGATGATGAAATTGATGAGAAAAGTACAAATGACAGGAGTAGTGATGCTGATGATGAGTACTTTGAAGAAATACCTGCTAGTGATAGTAAAAACAATGCATCAGAAGAAAGCTGGAAACAAAATCTAAATCAGTTTTTTATCAAAGTGAGATCTGACAGTCAGAAAAATAAAAAAGGGGATCATAGAAGTTAGGATAATTGTAACACAAAATCTGAGAGAAGAGATAGGGAAAGCGAGTATATGATTCACACAGAAACACCTGATGAAGATCAAACTCTGTTTGTTAAAGAAACACATGATCAATTCCAAAAAAAGTAGCAGTGGAAACGAGGTTTTCAATACAGCAAATGACCAGATAAATGTGAAAGGAACAAGAGAGAGAACAGAGGAAGCTTTTGATCTAGGAGCAGACAGTGAAAGAATAGACTCACTAGTGCAAAATGCAAAAATCGAACACAAACTTGAAAAAGATGAGTCTGGAATTACGAGATTGAAGGAGATGAATAATAAACTGAAACAAGGATTTGCAGAAATGGAAACCGAGATGCAAAAATTGAGGAATAAAGATCTAGACTTGGTCCAAAGAGTCGAAGATGCATTGGCTAGAAACTGTAAAATAGGCTATCTTCTTCGCCAAAACCTGAAGGATATAGAAGCAATGAAAGAAGAATTAGAGCAACATAAAAGAGCAAATAGTACATTAAAGGAGAAGATCAAATTCCAAAATAAACTCATAGTGGAAAATGAGACGCAAATTGCAGATCTATTGGTTCAAACTAACACGAACCTATTTGGTGTTGAATTTTTAGATCCAAAAACACCTGAAGACTCGCAAAAGCAGGTTATTGAGAACCTTATGGTAACCATTGAAAGAGTGAAGAGAATGGAGAAGAATGCACTAGAGAAGTGTGATTAACAACAAAAATCAAAATCAGAAACTATGAAAGTCTGAGATTGAAATATCAAACTTTGGAAGTGGAAAATGCTGGACTTCAGAAGAGGTTATTGGATCTTAATGTGGAAAGGATATCACTTCAGGTATATTAAAAAAAGGAAAAAAAAAAACAAGTAAAGTTTCAATTAAAATGTATTATGTGTAAAATTTAACTCTATCAAAAAGCCTTTTTATTTTGCTGGCTGAGATCGACAGGAAAGACATCGAGCAAAACGCTATTGAGAATGAGAAAATCATAGTCGATCACAGCAATAAAAAGATTTCACATGAGGTATATCAACCAACACAATTCAAAAAACATAATTTCAATACTAATTTTGATTACACGTATAAATTGTTATTTCATTATAGGAAACAAACACTGAGAGCACGCCAGAGATGAGGAAAGCAAAGAGAAAAAGAGCGGCAAAGATCAGAAAATCATATTCGATGTATAGAAGGGTGAAGAAACGGTCTTGTAGAAAACACAAAGTGCTCAATGATTTTTTATGCCCACCAATAAAGAAGTTGAAGAGCAATCAAGAAAATGCTCCTATCCAACCAGAAGAGAAGAATATCATGGTAGATCTAACCACAATGGAAACTCCAAAAACAAGGCCCAAAGACATATTCTACATACCAACCTGGCCAGCCTACAAAGTTCTTCCTCATATCTCAAATGAAGATAAAGAACTGATGTCAACCATCTATATGATTGACAAACGGTAACACTACAATCAATTCAACTATTCACTTTTTTATTCTTTTCTTTGTTTGATAAATTTTACTTAATCTTGTGCTGTTAATAACTCTCATTTTCGATATTGTTTATACAGTGGTCCAGTTTTCACACCGGACAGCAAAGTTGACTTTGTAACATTGAAAGATCTAGTTGACATCATCCATGAAAAGGAGATCCCAAACAATGTAATTCTACTTGTTACAATAATATGTGAAATTTCACTCAATTGACTGCTGATTTAAAAATCCTAATACACAAAACATATCCCTCAGGTAATGGATGCATATGCTGAAATATTGATGATGAAGCAAGAAGAAAAAATAGTTTACGAAGGCACAAGAACTAATACTGGAAAATCCTACATATTTCCAAGCTTGTACCTGGTAAAATCAAGATCATACAAAACTATAATTTAAAATAAATTAATAAAATATCTTACATAAATAAATATGTTATTCTCACAGGAGTGGATAAGAACAAAAAGGCAGGATCACATTGAAAATTTTGTTGATGAACCACTTTCAAAGACCGCATCTACAACACAATATGCTATATTCCCTTTACTCTCACAGGGATACAGTTTAGTAGGGAAACACTGGACCTTGGCAGTTTCTCGACAAACATGATCATAAGTGGGGATTCTACAACTCCTTCATGCCAAGAACTAAAAACACAAAGGATCCATTCTTGGAGGACCTTGAACTCATTGTAAAATCAAGTAATAATCATTTTCTTTAAACAAACTTCATTCAATTGTAAAATACTAATAAAACACTTCTTCTTTCAGGTACAATATGAAAGAGAATACTTCAGGAAGAAACTGGATGCTGAAGAATTCGAAAGTTAGGACTTTGAATCAACAGTGGAGATTGTTCAACAAACTCCACAACAGCAATATGGAAGGTGAGTAATCTAAAAGTTTTCTCCATTTATTTTATTAAACTATTTTTCAGTCTACTCTAACAAATTAACATGTTGTGAAATGCAGCTTGGATTGTGGAGTGATCGTATGTGGCATAATGAAGCACATAATAAACCAACAGCCAATACCAAGAAAAATGGATGCAAGGAAAATAAGAGGACATATCATCCATCAACTACTCAACACTCCCAAAAAATCTTGGACTATGAAAAGCTACATAGAGAAAGAGAAGCAAAAGGAGGAGAAACCAACATTTAACTTGTTGGATGAAAATCTAATGTCTTCATAGGAACAAAGGATTTCTATTTTGTTTACTACGATACTAATCTCGGAGATACTTTTGTTGGTCTGTACTTCTGACTTCTTGCAACAATATGAATACTTAATCCTGAATCCAATATGAATACATAACTGTTTTTGGTTCTTATGTTTCAGATTTTTATAAGAGTTTCCATCTGTAATTCAAATTATGGTAAACGATGATTGCCCATAAAAAAATCTTACCTCTTTGTGCAGTGAATTTCACATAAGCATTAGATAAAATTATGATTATATGAAATTTCACACAAGTCATGTGAAATTTCACTTAACATGTAATTTTAAATGCCATCACCAATCACGATTCTACGTGATTATACATGAGTATTTGTAACTCAAATTGCTATTTCACATAATGGCTAATAATTGCAGAGTAAAGAACATGATTACTTTGTTGAGTAAAAATTCACACAAGGATCATCATCAACAAGTAATAAAATGATGAGCCTGGATTTTCAAAAAGTTATGTGAAATTTTACTCAACATGTATCTTTACATATCTAGGTAAAATCATTTTTCTACATGAGTTCGACTATGAGATCTCAATTACAATGAATGATGATTCTAGCATAAAAAACAACATAAGCTTGTTGAGTGAATTTCAAACAAGGATCAGCCTCAGCAAATCATAAAACGTTAAGCCTGAATTTTCACATAAGTTACATGAAATTTCACTGAACATGGAACTTTATATATCTTAGTAGATCATTGTTCAAAGTGAATTTGACTTAAATAAATCAATCAACTCACTTAAATAAGAATTAATCATATGATCATAACAATAATGTTAACAGAAACCACATTTATTCAACGATAGTTCACTTAACACAAAACCAGTAGTAAAACAAGACGTAAGTGAAATTTCACTTAACAAGTAACATTTGAAAAAATTAACAGATAGTAAACCAAAAAAATCCTTTCAAGAGTAATACTATTCAGAAAAATAAAACTAACAATCCCAAGCAACTATAAGGAAAAAGATAAGTTCAAAACAAAATCAACCAAATGGAAAAAAAAAAAAAAAAAAATCTCTAAGAAACCCCATTGCAAGTCTTCTGATTGTGACTTCCAATCTTTCCACAACTCCCACAACGAATTTGACGCTTCTCACCTCTAGAAGGAATCATCCTCATTTTTGGCCTCCCAGGAAGTCTCCTACAAACTGGAGGGAGAATAGGTTCCGACGAACTTGTTTTCGATCTTCGACTACTAATAATAGGTTCAATAGACATCGAATATGCTTCTCTATAATACTGAACAAAAAAATACTCCTCAATATAATCAGTTATCACTTTCCCACTACGCAAAACATTGTTACATAGAGCCACAGCAGCATGCGAACAAGGAAATCCATTGAGTTGCCACTGTTCACATGTACAAAACCGAGAGTCTGTTTTCACAACATTCGGTGGATTGGAATGAACCTCAAATGTGTCATCACTAGAGGCACTTATACACCATGTCATCCCTTCATCCAAAGCAGATTGCAATCTGCTTTGGATCTCTGGACAAAGTACACTCAAATACCCTCCTTCCCTTTGCCAAGTCCTCCATTGTCATTAATCTTATCAAATCAATCATGTTCATAATTGGTAAGTGGCGAGCTTTCACAATCTTTGAATTGAAGACTCAGCTATATTGGAGCACATTTCACCATACCTATTACCCTTAAAATGTGCATTCGTCCAATTTTCAAAAGGAAACTCACTAACAAACTGCTTCACCCTTTCACCACCTTCACTTAAAAGAGACTCCAACTCCTTTTGAAATCTAACAACATCCGGCGCATATGCACACTCCCAAAATTTGTAAACTAAGTGTGACTTCAACTTCAAATGAGAATATTTTAGTTTATCACGCAAATTATTCTTCATATGCTGAAGGAAAAACAAATGAAAGTGGTCCAGGAATATATTCTTCACTCCATCTAGCAAACCTTTATGCCTATCCGAAATGAATGTAATCCGACGATCTGTACCAACAATCGACCTCAACTCCCTTAAGAACCAAATCCAATTATGAGAGTCCTCACAACTTACAACGGCGAAAGACACCTGCAAAAAACGGAACAACAAAATTAACAACATAAACAAATTTCACTAAGTATTAAAAATAAGACAAATTTCACTTAAACTTTCAGAATCTAAATTAAACATATAATACAAACTAAATAAACTCATCTAACCTTGATTCCCTTCTTTGCATGTTGCACCCAACAATACCCCCTTGTGTCAACCTTTAAGGAAAGTCCCATCCAAGAATATTATCGGACGAAGGAACTTAAAACCTTGAATACAAGCAGCGAATGATATGAAGCAACGCTCAAAACGATGAGTTCTCGGATCAACTTCCAGCAACTAACGGCTGCCAGGATTTACCCTCTCTGCCTCTTCAAAATACAATTTTAATTTATCGAATGAGTCGACATGATCACCATAAAGTCTCATCCTAGCATTTTCCACACCCTTCCATGCATGATAATACTCAATATCAATCCCATAATCATCCTTAATTCGACCAACAACTTCTATTGGTTTTGTCAAAGGTTCACTACGAACCTTCTCATATATCAAATTACCAACGAGTTCGGAGTTAACACACTTATGTTTCGACGTCCGTACCACCGAACCACACGTGTGTGTGTTTGTCAGACTTTTTATATAAAAAAAAAACCATTTGCACATTCCTTCAAGGCATGAACACGCCACATACATCCAGTATCTTCTCGAAAAGCACATACAGCTGTAACTCGATTCTTGTCATTCTTGACAAACTTGAAATCAAAACCAATTTGTATTGCATACTTCGCCAAAACTTTTCGAAACTCATCAGCACCACCTTCAAACTTTTGACCAATTTGTCTAATACCATCAGCCCAACCTATCAGCAACACAGCACTCTCTTCATGAGCACTAAAAGTAGGAAGTAAGTCAGTTTCACCGTCATCTATCTGCTTATATGTCAATAGCAATTGCTCACCACAACTTGACCCAACTAAAACGTCATCTTGACATTCATCCAACCCAACAACATTCACATCAACACGGTCAAGACTCATCATTTTACAAAGCTCAAACATGTTTAATAGATCCTCCTGACAGTCCAAAATTAACTTCGAGTATCCCGGTAACTTGTATGTTAACGAAAAATCACAACTACTACATTTCCATTTCTTACAAATAAACTGAATAAGCTCATCAAGCCTCACACTTCCAGACATTTTAGTAGCAGCAGTCTCAGATCGATAAGTGCCCAAAAACATTAACTGCCCCTCCATTACAACTACAAAAAAAAAATACTCAAATCAATTACAACAATGAAAACAACCAAACATCAAACGGATATTGCACTAAAAATAATAGTGAAAATCCATTATCAAGTTCTTGCAACTAATACCACTTAAGTTTCACATATCAACTTCAACTATCAACTATCAACTTACTGTAACTAAAAACACTGCAAAAGCACGTAACAACGTTAGAAAAATTAAGTGAAATTTCACTAACTTATTTGTTAACTTTAGAAAAATTAAGTGAAAAATTAAGTGAAATTTCACTAACTTATTTGTTAACTTTAGAAAAATTAAGTGAAATTACACTAAATAAAAAAGACTCTCAAGTGAAATTTCATTAAATAATCCACTTTTTGAATACCTACAGCAGTAATGAAAGAACGCAAACAAGTACACTACATGAATAAGTCAAAAATTAAAGTCAATGATCGATCAAAACAACATAGAATCGAAAACAAAATAAAAAATAAAACAACACCACAAATTCATTACCTACATTGTTAAATGGAATAAAACAAACCACAAGATCAATGATATGTTTTATGCTCAAGTCATTGAAACTACTATTTCTTCCAGAAACATATCTATTTCATGCTCTGTTTCTGATAAATCTGATAAATCACTAAAAATAACTAAAAATTCAAACATTAAATACATAGATTCAAAATAAAAAATAATTATAGATTCAAACCTGATATAATGTAGATTCACTGCCTTTGAATACAAAATATATTCAAAACTGATATAATGTCCTTTCCAGAGAATCAAAAATTTGAATTCCAATGAAATTTTCACACGTTACAAAAACTCAAAACTGCGATAAAGTTCACAGATCATCAACAATGATCTAAACGAGCAACACAATCATCTCCTTCTTCAACGAAATTAACCAGCAAATTCTTCAGCAATATTGGCACCAAATTTTGTTCCTCACCAGCAATCGGAACAGAGATCGAAACAGAGATTAATGCAATTGATCGATCAATACTTTCCTTAAGAATCTTCGTAAATCGCTCTCCAGTCAATCACCAATTAAGAGTTCACGTTTGAATTCAATCGACTCAATACATATTTGGTACTATCCTAACTATTAGGATCAGTTTTGGAAATAAACAATATAAGGTTCTAACGTGATAGAACTCTCTAATAAGAGACTTTTAGTTTGAGGGATTTTTCAACAAAGTCACATATCTTTTGAATTTTAAACTCTTTATAGTCAGTTAAAGGGATTTTGAAATAATTTTCTATTTATTTGAGCGATTGATTGATTGATTTCAGCTTTCCTTTTTTTTATTTTTATTATTATTAATATACTCCCTATTAACTTTCTAATTAACTCATAATGTCGTCATTTCACCTAAATCAGCTCCACACGTGTCCTCCCCTCATTACATTCACTCACACTGCATGATCTTCCAATGTCGCCATAACAGATTCTCCTCTCTGTTATGCTCATCACTCCTCTATATATATACACAAAAATTACAATCACCATAAATAAACCACTACTACTAGTACAAAAGAGACAAAAAAACACCACCCTAATCTCTCTCTCTCTCTGAAAAAAGAAAAGCAGAAGCAGCAATAATGAATAAACTCACAATTCTTTCTCTCATCATCCTCCCTGTATGTATATCAGCAGAATGCACATGCGAGTCCGAAATTGAAGAAATCAACAGAGCTGAGGCCCTCAAATACAAATTAGCAGCCCTAGCCTCAATCCTCATAGCAAGCGCAATCGGAGTCTCTCTCCCACTTTTAGGCAAAATCGTCAAAGCCTTACGCCCCGAAAACGACATTTTCTTCATAATCAAAGCCTTCGCCGCCGGCGTCATTCTCGCCACAGGATTCATCCACGTGTTGCCCGACGCCTTCGATAGCTTGAGCAGTCCCTGCCTCGACCCAAACCCTTGGTCCAATTTTCCCTTCACGGGTCTGATCGCCATGGGATCGGCGATTCTTACTCTGATGATCGATACGTTCGCCACCAGTTATTACAAGAGATCGCATTTTAATAAGGCGAGTCCTGTGGATGGTGATGAAGAGTTACAGGCCGAGCATCAAGGTCATGTTCATGTTCATACACATGCCACCCATGGGCATTCGCACGGGTCCGGGTTTGGGCCGTCTGATGATTTGGGCTCGTCGGATCTTGTACGGCATCGTATTATATCACAGGTATATATATGACTTTCATTCATATTCAGTGCATATTTCACCTGATCGAAAGCTTCACTGTATTACTCGCTTGATATATATACTCCGTATATATGAGAAGTCTTCGGTACAGTATGAAGAGTATTGCTAGATGCATAAAAAAAAAAAATGCACAACTAAAGCACAATCTGTTTAAAATTGTTGGAGCTCGTGTTGAAAAAGTTGCACACCTCTTTTTTTGTCTTTTTGTGTATACAGACTTTTCAGCACGAGCTCTAACAATTTTAAACAGGTTTTGCATTTAATTGTGCATTTTATTTGTGCATCTAGCATTATTCCGGTATGAATTGTATTGTGCAAAATTATGCTTCTCACATTTTGCACAATATTTTACCAAAAATTAGTTATTTATTTATTTATTTATTTTAATATTTGTGTAAATTATGAAAAGCACAGTACAGTTTTTACTCTATTGAAGATTTCTCCATATATATATTGAATTTGTTCATATTCAATGCTATCTGTTATCTGATGTACTGTTGATTATATGTACTTATTATTATTATTGTTAATTTTTTTTCTTTTCAGTACTCTCTGTGAGTCTCTGTTCTGGAAATCTCTGTTTCTTTGTTTTCTCCCTCACACACTATAATGTACTGTTATGGAAGTCTCTGTGAGTCTCTGTTCTGGAAGTCTCTGTTTCATGAAATCACAATCCTCAAATACTATAATGTGTCTATTTCTTTTTTGGTAGAATTCATTGACACTGTGGGATCTAGACACATTATAGCGTTTGTATATTGTGTTTGTGAAATTTATTTATGCTCAAAAGACTTATGTAATTTTTAGATTTGAGGGCAGATTATTTTCTTTAAGAAGATGAGTTATATTAGACTGATTTCGGGGATCGCGGTGAAAATACAGGGAACTTTTTGTAATTGTACAATTACACTGACATGCAAATCTTATAAGATTAATGTTATGCTTTTCAAATTTTTATTTTAAAAGTGATTTTCAAATGATTAGACAATAGAGTCAAGTCTAATAGAGTAGGATCTGTTGAATTTTGATTAAAGGTTGTTTACCTGATCTCACTAGCACATCATTTCTGAAAAGTACTTTTATGATAGAAATTTAAGAAGTATAACATTACTCATCTTATAAATTAAAGGTGCATGCAACATTATCGGTATACAATGGGCAAATTAAAAAAAATGCTTTCAAATTCATCTTAGAGAGGAAAAAAATATTTGAATTTTTTTTATTAATTTTACTAAGGGTAAATTTGTCATTATCAAAAAGTTTTGACAATCAACATGAGAAATCTGAATAGATCATCTCTGTAATTTAATCCCCCCTCCAAAAAAAAAAAATGGGAAATTGTTGCATGATTAGTATCCAGAAAGAGGTTTAGAAACCCAATTCTATGGCATTGTCTAAAGAAAATTGCAAAAAGAAGAGGAAAACATTTTTTGCTTCCTAGAAATGTAGTAGTGTAGTGTTGAAAAAAGTAATGCTTTCAATTTTAATTGTGAAGAAAAGTTCTAGTCACCTCAGGAAATAAGGGTATTAAAGTAGTTTTATGATAATTCACTACAGTTTATTTTCAAACTTATTTTAATACTCGTATTTTATAGTACAGTAAAGTAATTTTAAGATGATTGGTGCTTTAAAACATTAGCATTTCCATGTATACACTGTACAGACAAAGGTTGCGAAGTCATTGAATTTACCATTGTCTTTTCAAAACTTGCCAATAAACTAATGGCTAACAGGGGCACTGGCAGAGTATATGGTGATTGTGAGTTAAGAATTAAATGTTAATTCTTTATTTCATTTTTTTTTTTTTACACTGACTACCAAGAAAAGGCATAGTGAATTTTTTGTTATTGTAAATTATTTACATTTTAGAGCTGGAATTTTACTAATTTTTTTTTTTTTTCACTGGATATTGAATAATAATAGGTTTTGGAGCTAGGGATAGTGGTTCATTCAGTCATTATTGGCATTTCTTTGGGTGCATCAGAGAGTCCAAAAACCATCAAGCCTCTTGTAGCAGCATTAACCTTCCATCAATTTTTTGAGGGCATGGGTCTTGGTGGCTGCATTTCCCAGGTAACCGCCAAGTTTGTTCAACACACACACACACGCGCGCGCACACACACACACACACACCCCCCCCCCCCCCCCCCCCCCCCCTCCCCCCACCTCTCCTCACACGTGTGTATTCTCTATGCTTTTGATACACACATAGTTACACACACGTGTGCAGGCCATGTTACATATATATGCTACTCAAGACTCAAAAGACTGCAGCTCTGCAAATTTTAGGATAAAAAAAATTTGGTCACTCCCACAGTAGTATGCATGCTAATGAGTTTAACTTGCAGTTAATATGAATGAACTTAATAGCTAGTTGGAATGGGCTTTCTGGGAGAGTCAGAGACCCATGCCTCGAGACCCACAAACAAATAGTGGAACTTGTGTATGATACAGTGACGTGTAAGTCCTTTTCAAAAGGCTCACTCAATTGGAGAAATTATTCAGTGAGTCCGTCACACCGTGTCAGTATGATGACGTGGTGTGACTATTTAATCTTAATCACCCATTTGTCCTCTCTTTTTAGGGGAATCATGACAAGTGGTTATTTTATTTGAAATTTGAAATTCCACTAATCACTTGTCATGATCTCTTTAAAAATAGGGGATCATGACACGGACTCACTGAATAACTTCTCCTCAAATTGACAATACACCTTAGCGTGCCATGTCGAGACCAATAATATCTCCAATTTATGGCCCACTTGGAATAGAAACTTTGGTTCTCTGTTTCTCATGTAGGGGGGTCCCAGCTAACAATCTATGAATCAAACTAGGGGTGATAAAATTCAAAGTTGTGCACTGCATTATTGAGCGTAGATGAAAGTTTCACATGGGTTGTGGAAAGTTGAAACTTACATCGTGGATGCATGTCAAAAATCATTTCAGTGGGTGGGGGCCTTGAAATCTGTACGACTGTCCTTTCTGTGTTCATGAAAGATGGTATTGGGTCACTCTAAGTGGTCCACCGGAGTCTTCTTCCTCTGAACTGTAACAGTTGAATTGTTAAAGGCAATCAAGTCAACTTAGAGTCAGATACAATGGATTTATCTGTAAAAAAATTCTTTATTTGGAGAACTATTTAATTCTAAGTTAGTGGTTTTAGAAAGTACCAAGAAATACCCCTCCCCCTCCACTCCAGGCCCCAACACACACACACACACACCAAATAGATACAAATTTGGTTCACACAGAGATAAAAAAAAAAACTGTGTTTAGCAACAAAAAAAGAAAAAAGAAAAGAAAAAAAAACTGTCAATGTCAAACTCCTACATGTATAGTTATGACACAAAATTCTACAATATAAAGTACTCGTAATAGTTTCCATGTATCATATGCATGTTACTGCCCAGTGACACCTTCCTTATTACCCAATGGCACCTCTGGGTGTAACCAATGCTTTTGTGGCATACATGAAAAAACCAGCACTCTTCAAAAGGGGTTAATTTTTTTATTTTTTTTTTTTTTTTTAAGTTCAAAAAAATGTTTAAAAAAACCTATAAAAGGTGGTTTTTGTGGTTGCACACATTAGCACTGGTGCCCTTGGGTTGTAAAAATAGAAAAGATTATTCAACAATGGCACATGTGATCCAACAATTGCAATTACCTAACTTGTCACTAATCCTTTTGCAGGCAAAATTCAAGGCTAGAGCCATCACAATAATGTCAATCTTCTTCTCTCTCACCACCCCAATTGGCATCGTAATCGGCTTTGGAATCTCAAGTACGTATAACGAGAACAGCCCAACGGCTCTCATCATCCAAGGCGTTTTCAACTCAGCATCGGCCGGGATTTTAATATATATGGCTCTAGTGGACCTCCTCGCGGCGGATTTCATGAACCCAAGAATGCAAAGCAATTTAAAGCTCCAAATTGGAGCCAATCTTTCACTTCTTCTGGGTTCAGGGTGTATGTCTCTTTTAGCAAAATGGGCCTAAACTAAAGTGAATGTTAAGAGTCCATGAAATTTTGTTAGGTTCTGTTCTGTTTGTGTTAGAGAATGAAAAGGAAATGGAAAGGAAAAAAAGAGAAGAAAAATCTATTTCCTACAAATTTCGTGCATGCTTAAACAGTCTTAGTAATTTCTGAAAGGAAACACACACACACACACACATAAAAGATAAGAGAGAAGGAAAATTACTATTGAAATAATCAAAATAACAAGCAAAAAATCAAATGTCCTATTTTTTTTATTTTCTTTTTCTTTAAAAAAAAAACACATTTTCTTGATTATTTCCTTCACTTTCCGTGGCTGGTATGAATTGAACAAAGTCCAGTAATTTCAGTTTAAAGCATCTTGGTTAAGTTCTGCAAAACATATAGCAAACAAATGGATAAAAATTATATTTCGTACTGATATACAAAAATTACAAGATAAAAATTACAGATAGCAAACAAATGGATCAAAATTACAAGATAAAAATTACACTTCGTACTGATGTACAAAATCTTGATGTCTCTTGATTTTTCATTTACAATCGAAGGCATAACTGAAGGTACCAAATTTTGGGGAAATGCATTTTATATGCAGTATTTTAGGCTAATAGTAATCTCACCCATCTAAATATTTGGCATTTTGGCCCAAGCGTTTTGCTTGTTTAGTCCCCCTTAAATATTAATTTCTGATTTCACCATGTTTGCAATTTTATGGTAGATGTTATGTAGAGGGGAATTGGGAGGCTTCTGGATCCAACACTGCCACCCCATGTGGCTCTCTCTGGACCACATTAGCAGTCGTCATGTGGCTACCGAGCATCTTTGCCCGATTGGTAAGCAAATTTATTACCAAAAAAAAGATTGGGGGACAAGATACATGGGGTGCAAGTGCAACGCATTGAAAACTTTAGTGTTTGCTTAACCAACCAAATAGAATACTATAGCGTTTACTTTTCGGAAACCAAACAAGCAACTAAACAGCTTATGAATGCCAATTGCTTAAAGACTAATAGTTTTTTATTGTTGCGTTCTGCTTGATAAATGCAAAGGGAAAACTATTCCTCTATTAAATGAGAACGGAACAAATGTGAGGACATTTTGGCCAACTTGAGTGCCAACTAGACTCATTGAAGATCGAAGCCCGAGCATGTAATATCCTGTTATTTTATTTTCATTAATAAATATGTATTTCATTTTTTTCTATGAATAAACCCTTTGGTATGATTTCCAAATTATATTTTATATTTGAGACTATAAAAATAACCTTCATGGCGCAAAATATATTTTTAATATATACATAAACTAGTACGTACCCGTGCCCGCGGGCACGGCTCGACAAAATAAAAGAAGAAAGAAAGAAAAAAAAAATTTTAATTGAGTTCTCTACTGACATTAATTGCAGCTATCGTGAGTCCGTGACTGCTTCCTAACATGAGCAAATCATTGGCCATTTTGGTTTTTTGAACTTTTCAAAGGGTAATACTTGGGACACACCCAAAAACACAACTTTTGGGACACAACTTAAGAGATGTGTTTATCTCTCGCCTGTGTCACTGTGGGATCCAATGACATCATAGGAGAAATATTGACACATCTTTTGGGTTATGTCCCAAAAGTTGTATCTCAATCTTTTTTTGGTACTGATTGCATTTCTTCATGTGTATATGGTTTGTTGACAGCAAATCTAAGCAACAATAGCATAGAGCGTAATGCTATTGTCAGAGCAGTAATGGCTAATTCTAGAGCAAAAAGTATAACTAAAAGTTTTAGCAACAGAAAAAAAAAAAAAAAAAAAAAAAAAAAAAAAAAACATCGCTAAAACTTTTAGCAACACTTTTTGATCTGGCATTAGCCATTGTTGCTCTAGCAATAGAGCTAGCCTAGCATAGAATAAATTTTTTCTCACACCAAAATTGATCACTTTTTGCTCACTCTTTGGTTTTACCCTCCTCTCCCATTGGCTAATGCAGTGGAACTCAATATTAAATGAGAATTAATTAATGGTGTTAATTACGTGATCCCATTGCATTAGCCAATAGAACAGGAGGGTAAACAAATAGTAAGCAATTTTGGGGCGAGCAAAACTGCACTCCAGTAGCATAATAACAACCAGGGGCGGAGCCAGCTTTTTAACCTAGGAGGGGCACATATAAAAAATAGCAGCGAATCAAATTCATAACAAAAGTTTATAATTTCATTGATATTCATGTTAAGTACATTTTACAACTGTTCGCGACGTTTTTTCATGTTTTGATAACGTTGCATAATTGCATCGTTATTAACTTCATTGAATTTCCTTTTTTCAATATATACAATCAAAGTATCATTTATAAAGTTATCTCCCATTCGATTGCGCAAACGTGTCTTCGTGATTTTCATAGCTGAAAATGCTCTCTCCACGGTAGCTGTTGCAACTGGCAGAAGTAACGCTAATTTCAAAAGTCGATATACTAACGGATATACTCCACTTCTCTTTGTGTGAACCAATTTTTCAGTCAATTCACCCAGTCCTTTTAAATCTAAAAACTCACCACTGTTCAGCATCTCAAAGATATATGTAGTAAGTTGATCTTCAAGAACCATACACTCAACAGATGAAAAATCACTTGGATAGAAGGAAGCCAGGCGGATGAGTTTTTACCTATCAAAAGCAGAAAATGAATTAACTGGATTTAAACATGCTACACAACGTAGTAACTCGGTAGTTGATTCAGTGAAGCGGTCATTTAACGCTTGAAGTTGCATATCTAACACACTATAAAATAGCTCAACTCGATAGTGATGTAGGTTTGTAATTTCTTGTTTTCCACGCCTCGATCGGCCTGCAGCTAGATATAAATCATCCATTTTTGGAACATCAATGTTGCGACTACAACAAAATGATGAAACTTGTTCCAAAAAGGTATCCCACCCACTCTTTCTCATCAAGTCTAGTCCTCTCACAGAAAGCTCAACTAATATCATAGCATTCACAATATCTTGATCTTTCCTTTGTAATGCCTGTGACAATTCATTTGTGATTGCCAAAATTGTTTTCATTAGGTGTAGATTGAATATGAAATCAAAGTGGTGCATTAAGAACAAAAGGCCACGTGCTACACCTTTTGGATCTCCTACACCATCGTCACGAATCATCTCAAGCACATTGATCACTGCTGAAAACATATTGATCAAGCTTATCAGAGTGGCATAATGTGATCCCCAACGTGTATCAGAAGCACGTGCAAGACAAGTCTCTTGATTTAAACCTCTTCCAGTAGGAAGTTCACCATGATTTAGTGCTTCAAACACATTTTTAGCTTGTATCTCAAGAAGAGTGTCATGTCGCCTACACGAGCCTCCAATAACATTTAATATACTAGAAATCGAGTTAAAAAACCATGAGACATCAGAGTGATTTTTTGCCACAGCTACTAGAGCCAACTGGAGCTGGTGAGCAAAGCAATGGATATAATATGCACATTTGTTCTCTGCCAAGATCATTGCCTTTAATCCATTAAACTCTCCTTTCATGTTACTAGCCCCATCAAAACCTTGGCCACGTAACTTGGAAATGCTCAAACCATGTCTAGAAAACATTGCATCAATCGAGTCCTTAAGTGAGTTAGCAGTCGTACGAGTTACATGTTCAAGTCCCATGAAAGACTCTACTACATTCCCTTTGGCATTCACATAACGCAATACAACTGCCATTTGTTCCTTCGTTGATACATCACGAGATTCATCAACAAGAATTGAAAAATAATCCCCAATATCCTTAACAATTGCATTTACTGTTTCAACTGCACTAGCATTTATAATGTCCTTTTGAATATCTGGAGATGTTAGTTTCAGATTTTCCAGAGCATTGTTCAAAACCACGGCACGGACTTCCTCATTGTGATCAGCAAGAAAATGCAATAGTTCGAGAAAATTTCCCTGATTATCTGAATCGTCAGTTTCATCGTGTCCACGAAAGGGAAGGCCTTGGCGTAGAAGGAACCGAATGCAATCAATTGATGCATTCAAGCGTATTCTATAATCAACACGAGCTTGGTTTGACTGTTTGAAAAACACTGTCTCTATATGTTGATCTTGACACAAGAGATCTTTACATTTGCTCCAAGCTTGGTAATGTGTACCATTGACATGACCAACATGGTCATTCAACTTACCTTTCTTCTTCCAATTTCTAAAGCCTTCACCAATGAAGGAATCACCAACATATCGTTGTCCAACATCTACCTTGAACAAATAGCAACAAAGGCAATATGCGGCATCTTTTGCTTCACTGTACTCCAACCAAGTTTTATAATCAGAGTACCAAGCAGGGTTAAATCGTCTTCCTTTCTCTCCAAACTGACTAGTTGGAAAGTTGTCCAGTTTTGGTTGACGTGGACCTTTAAGCCAATAAGCCCTACGAATTATCTCTTGATCGTTAGGATGGTAGCTTGTGATTTTTTTGTGTAGGCCTGGGTCAGCTTCTAGCTCATTCAAATCAATTTAGATCCGAGCTACCTTCGGTGGATCATCTCTTTTAAGAGGTAACATTTCTGACTTGGACTTTTTCTTAAAAAATCTCTCCATATCTGGTTGAAACAATTTGTTTTAATTAATTATACAATTGAAGTCTTAACCATAAAATTCCTAATTTTACAAAACCCTAACAAGAAAAGCCCTAATTTAGGCCTGAGAACTTATGAATTAGAAAGAAGAACTACAACCCAGCACATTCACAATAATATTAATGAATTTACTGTACAAGAGATAAGAAAAGGAAGAAGATAAAGAAGATTACCTCTAGTAAAGCTCTTTTTTTTTTGGCTGATCAGGTTCCCGCCTTCTGCAATCCAATCTCTGTTCTTGTTTTCTTTTTCTTTTTTTTCCATGAGCTGCATCCTTGTTCCTGATCAGTTCGTCATATGTAATAGGCTCTTCTTTTTTTTTTTTGGTTTTTGATAACCAGCAATAGGCTTTTTTGGTTACTCTGTTTTTGGGTCAACGTGATGGTGATGTTCCACAGCTGGCTTCTCTTCATGAACAAGCTAAGTCATTATTTTATTAATTTTTCTGATTTGTAATCATGCCTACACAAGTCTCCACGTCTCTTTTACTTTTAGGCTTTGCCATTATTAAAATGAAACTCATTCATTTAGCCTGTAAATAAGTTGGGAAGTCGGAACATTACCCAAACAAGTATAAAAGTAGCATAGCATATTTTTTCTATCAAAAAATGAGGGGGGGCACGTGCCCCCTCTTGACTCCACATACCTCCGCCCCTGATAACAACATCACACGAAATTAATTCATCGTCAACAGTTACTAATGAAAATCACAAAGCATGTATGATGAAAATGAGTTTGCTGATTCGATCAACTAAAATAATGTAAGATGAATTTGCTGAATTTGCAAATCTAACCATCATAAAGTACAACCAAAGTTAATACAACATAAACAAAATACTAAACTGTATTAGTTTCTCGTTGATTCAATCAACTCTTCTGTTCTCTAAACATAACGACATCACATCTTTAAGAGAACCCATAATTTAATTCACATCATAAACAAAATATAACTATTCAATAACAAAATAATTACACGATTTATAAACACAAATAGTCCCATACGAAAATCATGCTCTTGCTTAAAACAACTTTTGGCCATTTGCACCTGAAATTACAACAAATAGAGTATGAAGTCATTGCTTACTTTGAAAAATTAGGAAGAAAAAGAAAACAAAAGAGAAGAAGATGGCAAATAAATGGAGAAAAAACCAAATTTTGGACATGTCTCAGTCATGCCTAAATCGAACACAATAAAATACTTCAAACCGACATTAATTATATCAAATAGGCCCAAAATCAGACACAATAAATAAAAGAAAAATCAAACGGTAAACACATGATTAGGTAACATGAATCCCAAAATATAAAAAAAGATTCAACTATCCAACATGCAAAGCACCGCCAATCCCAATAAAAAATGCATTAGATTGAAAAATATTAAAATTTCAAAACCCACAAGTGACTGGTCAAGAATGTGAGGCTAAAATTGGCCCATGGGCGCAGACCAAAAAAAAAAAGAAGAAGATTGGCAGTAAATATTTTTAAGTACTTTGCATCGTAGCCATCCTAAATGCAAGGCAATTTGAACCCTAGAGCTGTGCCAATCCAAGACCATGTGGTTTAATTTGGACTCTACAAAAGATAAGTAGGAGTAATTGGTTTGATTGAGCGATACAATAAAAACAAATTTACACCTAAAAACCCCTAAGCTACAGTTTTAAACACCGTTAAGAGAGTTCAAATTTGCAAACAGTTATAGCCTTCTATTCGACTTCAACATGTAGGTAAATTCACCATCTTTATGACATTAAACTATCATACACTTGAAGAAATAGACATTCTTATTCAAGAGCATGTGGTTTAATCCAAAAATAAAATACAATTACCACCATTTACACTATCCAAAAGACCAAGTAATCAAAGTTTCCTCTTCACTTTGCAATAGCTATACGAAATTAGCAAACATTGGGATGCGTAAATATCAAGTTGACCACATTTTCCAAATTCCAACTAAACGAACATAAAAATTGGGAAGTGAAATCATGTAATTTGTATTTAAAAAAAAAAGTATATAATTAGATACTTCATTCTACTTTGCAAGATGCTCTGATATGCATGGAGCTCCTGTTAACTGGGTCGTGGCAAAAGATGTCCGAATTTCTTTCAGAATTAAAATATCACTCCCAAATTTAATTCCCCATTTGAACTTATTTCCCGACAATCCAACAACCTCAAATTTCATGACAATATAAAGTGTAAAATGCTCAGAATTTGGCCAATTGAAGCTCAAATTTTTTTGACTTGTTTCCAATTCAAACTTTTAAATTTTTGGCCATAGCTCATGAATTCATCACTGAAATTCCCAATGAAAGAAATTTCCCCAGTTGGTTCTTGCTTCAAATCTAAACCGTCCTCCATATACCAACACATTTATTACAGTTGAAGTCACGTTCTACCTCAATTGGACTATCAATGCTCAAACACATTTTGAGCTAAGATGTGTCCAACCAGGATGCTCTTCACTGTAGCTAAATTGTGGGTAGGCAAAAGACAATCACATTTAAGGGAAGTACATTGTTTCAAAAGATTGGAAATTAGGGAAAATTAGCATTTTGTATTGAAATGTGCTCATCTTTCTACCATAGAAATTAGTGAGTCATAAGAATCAGTTTCTTCAAAATATGATTATCATGTGAAGTCGTGAAGGTTTATTATAGTAAGATAAAAATGAGAGCTAGAAATGGAAAAGTTAGTCATATACCTCCAGACATTTCTTATTATATTATGATGCTTCAAAGATCTATGGTACATTATCTCCCTCCATACATGTTCATCAATCTGTCAAACCAAAGAGAGCCAAATTCCTCAATTAATAAAGCAAAAGCCACAATTTCATGTCATCGTTCAAATCCAAAGTAGAACCCACTAAACTAATTCAAGAAAAAATTGAATAAAAAGATTTGACATCAATAGGGTGAAATTAGGGACAAACAAAGATAAAATGAAGCATTACTAAATTTAGAGGTGAAACTGAAATATTGGAAAGAAAAAAATGGTTGGGCACCAAATAAAGGCACCAAATACAAAGCCATTACTTTCTATGAAGTACAAAGCCATTGTAACACTTTTTTTTCTCTTTAGTGCTCTATTACTGCAAAGAATCAAAACCAAACTGATAAACAATTGCCCCTGCCCACGGTTACTACACAAAGTAAAGCTAACCATAATAAACATTAGTCATGTTGTAGGGGGAAAAAAGAAGAATCAGTGATAAGAGAAGAAATCTAAAACATAAACTGAAATAGATAAAGAGAAAGAGGTGAATATGCTAACGTATTTCTTGTGGCCATAGCCCTTCCCATCTACATCGAAACTGAAACCTAGAAATTAGAAACCCTAACCTGGTGTCACGCCCCGACGTAGCATAATTCAGGAAAGCATTTAATTTCCTTTATGGACTCGTAGGTCGTGACAAGTGAGTATGACCAATTGTCCCTGCAACAAATAACTTAACAACATTTCTAGAGCAAAAGATACTAACAAAACATAACCTCCACAATTAAAACTTACTAACTATTACAGCAGTCATAAACTTAGGCACAAAACGCCTTATTCAAATGTCTAAAGCTAGTTTATTACAAACCCAAATTTAAAGACATAGGAAATATAAAGCAGTCTCTTGGAAAGTCTCCTGACTCTAAGTAGCATAGTCGAAATACCCTGGCTGCTCCTGACCCTGAAAATCTGGACATACAGTCCAGGACGCATCAACGCCGCCAGCTTATGAAAGCTGGTGAGCAAAATAAACAAGTGCTCGCAATGCATATATAAGCATATAAACAACGGTGCAATTTAACTTTAAAAGCAATATATTCAAGGTTCCAATTCCAACATAAGCCACGGGGGATTAAAGTAAGTAATAAATATGCGAACGTGCATGAACAATGTAACATCTCATCTTTCTGACTCTTTTCTCTCAACAAAACCCGACACACAACAAAACATTATCTCAGATACCAGGAATATTATCCGATCGATATCCAAAACAGCACACTATACCATTGCTTCAGATACCAGGAATAATATCCGATCGATATCTAAAACAGCACACTATACCATTGCTTCAGATACCAGGAATAATATCCGATCGATATCTAAAACAGCACACTATACCATTGCTTCAGATGCCAGGAATAATATCCGATCGATATCTAAAACAACACACTATACTATTGCTTCAGATACCAGGAATAATATCCGATCAATATCTAAGCCGAACTCAATACCATCGTTTCGGATACCAGGAATACTATCCGATCGATATCCGAGACAAGCGCCCTAGATACCAGGAATAATATCCGATCGATATCTAAGCCGTAACTCAACATTGTCGCCTCCAATACCAGGAATAATATCCGATCGATATTGAGGTCGCACACCAGACCGCCATGCTTTACTCTTTTCACACTTTCTCACACACATGCATGTTGACACAACCTCGACCCTAATATGTATGTCAATGTTTCATAAATAACACCATTAATTAATCACAAAGCCGGAAAATCGTATGAGCATAAATTTCGGTTTTAATCTTTCTTACAAGTTCAATTTCTAACAGTGAGCCTTTAAAACAGTATATTTGTCAAACAGTTCTTTAAAATTTCCCAAAACATTTTCCAAACAGTTCTTTACCAAAATTTATACAAACTGCCAAAACTGCCACCTCGCGCGAGCGGTCCGCGCGAGCGAGGGGGAGGGGGTATCGCGCGAGCGGGTCGCGCGCGCGAAGATGCAGAACAGATCGCGCGAGCGGGTCGCGCGAGCGAGTCGCGCGAGCGAGCCTCGCGCGAGCGAGTCGCGCGCGCGAAGGGACAGAACAGGTCACGAGAGCGGTCCGCGCGAGCGAGCCTCGCGCGAGCGAGTCGCGCGCGCGAGTTCTTGCAGTTTCATCATCTTCCTCGTTTTCCCCTGTTTTCAATTCCTGGACTGAAATTTACCCATTTTCATATTCTGATTCAAACAAGTCGTGCAATATATGGATCTCTTCGGTTTTCCGCGTAGATTACGAATATGTAATTAATTTAAACAATTACGGATTATATCTCTAAATATTCGCGATTAAAGTAAGGGTGTCAAAACTTTAAATCAACGGTACGTCGCGATATGAATGAATTACTGCGTAGGATTCGAACCTAGCTTATTGGGGTTAAGATCTTCCATTCCCAATTTATAGAATTGATTTGGTTGAATTTTGTAAAACCCCAATTTTCAAGCTTTAATGGTGTATCTATATATATACACATATACACACATATATACACTGAAATCTACATATATATACGTTGAGAGTGAGTTGAAATTACTCACTGAGGGTGCTAGTACAAAAATTTGAGACCGAGAATATCCGCCGAGAATTCCGTCGAAGTTTCCGTCAATAGAGTTTATACTCCTCCGTTCTTGATTTATATATATGTATCCATGTATCTATATGACTGTGTGTATGAATATAATGTATAAACTATATATGTGTATTAGTGTCTTGAGAGATTTAAGAGAAATGAGAGGATTTAGAGGGAGATTGAGAGAGACAGTGAGTGATATGAGAGAAAAATGAGAGTCTGAGAGTTTAAACACACATATATATAGATAAAAAAATGTGTAGGCTCCAAGTAACTCCCAACAATCGCACGGTGTGGTTGAGCTCACATGCTCCCACACCCAGGACGCGATAAAAATGCAGATTGAAATAAAAACTGGTATTATTCGGTTGAAAATAAAAATACAAAAAATCATATCAGCGTAGGAATAAATTTCTGGGTTATACAAAAATATAGATATTGTTTTCAAAACCATAGAAAGTATTTTGGAAATTACAGTTTGACCCCAAACAAAATATTATAAATAGAAATAAAAAGAAAATATTCATTTATCAATAAAAAGGAAATTACAGGGTGTTACACTCTACCCACCTTAACAGAGATTTCGCCCCGAAATCTGAGCTAACTAATCCTGAAACAACTCGGGGTATCTAGTCCTCATGTCCGACTCTAACTCCCACGACGCTTCTCCCTCGTCATGGTGCCTCCACTGAACCTTAACCAAAGGAACGTCTCTTCTTCTCAGCCTCTTGATACTCTGGTCAAGAATCCTTACAGGTCTATCCTTGTAGACAACATTCTGACTCGTCTCAATATCATCAAAATTAACCACATGTGAAGGATCTCGTATGTATTTCCTTAACATACTGACATGGAACACGTTATGAACACCAGACATCTTTGGTGGCAACGCGAGTCGATAAGCCACTTTCCCAACACGCTCCAATACCTCGAATGGTCCGATGAAACGAGGTGCCAGCTTCCCTCTTTTCTGACCGAAACGTACTACTCCCCGAATAGGTGAAATCTTAAGGAGTACGTGATCTCCGACACTGAACTCCAAATCCTTTCGACGCCGATCCGCATAACTCTTATGTCTACTCTGTGCAGTTTTCATTCTTTCCCTAACCAGTGAAATCTTTTCATTGGTCTCTCTCACCAAATCTGGTCCCAAAAGTTCTGTATCTCCCACTTCAGCCCAACACAACGGAGATCGGCATGGCCGTCCGTACAAGGCTTCAAACGGTGCCATCCCAATACTCGAGTGATAACTGTTGTTATACGCAAATTCGACCAACGGCAAGTGCGTCTCCCAAGACTCTTCAAAGTCAATCGCACAAGCTCTGAGCATATCTTCCATAATCTGATTAACACGCTCGGTCTGTCCATCGGTCTGAGGATGGAATGCAGTTCTCATCTTGAGCGAAGTTCCCATAGCCTTCTGCAGACTTTCCCAAAATCCCGAGGTAAAACGCGCATCTCGATCTGATACAATCGACACAGGCGCACCGTGCAGTCGCACCACTTGCTGTAGGTACATTCGACTCATCCTTTCTACTGGGTAAGTCATATTGTACGCGATAAAGTGTGCAGACTTCGTCAGACGATCCACAATTACCCAAATCGCGTCATGATTCTGTTGTGACCGGGGTAATCCAACCACGAAATCCATAGTTATGTGTTCCCACTTCCATCCTGGAACAGGTAGGGGTTGTAACAATCCCGAGGGTCTCTGATGTTCGGCCTTCACTTGTTGACAAGTCAAACATTTAGACACAAACTCGGCTACTTCTCGTTTCATCCCTTCCCACCAGAAGTTTCTCTTCAGGTCTTTATACATCTTTGTTCCTCCTGGGTGTACTGTCAGTCTTGATTTATGTGCTTCTTCGAGAATATCTTTTCTCAAATCTCCTGAATCTGGCACACACAATCTGTCTCAACATTGGTATCCTCTATCGGCCCCAACCTTCCATTCTGTCGGGTCCTTCTCTAACATCTTTGCGAACCATACTTGAAACTTCTCATCTTCCTTCTGGGCTTCGATGATTCGACTCACAAGTGTTGGTTGTACTACGAGGCATCCAAAGTGATGTCCGTCACATCCCTCAAAAATCTGCATATCAAATTCTGCGATTGTCTCTAAAGCTTTCCATTCCCTTACCATCAATGAAGCAATCTTTCCTCGAGGTTTCCGACTTAGGGCGTCAGCGACTACATTAGCCTTACCAGGGTGGTACTCTAATGTAAAGTCGTAGTCCTTAATCAGCTCCATCCACCTACGTTGCCTCATGTTCAACTCCTTCTGAGTAAACAAATACTTAAGGCTCTTGTGGTCTGAGAACAAATCAAACTTCTCCCCATAGAGGTAGTGTCTCCAGATCTTGAGCGCAAACACAACGGCTGCCAGCTCCAAATCATGAGTTGGGTAATTCAATTCATTTGGCTTCAACTGTCGTGAACCATAAGCTATGACCTTACCATCTTGCATAAGGACACATCCCAATCCTTGATACGAGGCGTCACTAAAAATAGTGAACTTCTCACCGTCCTTTGGTATCGCAAGCACTGGCGCTGTTGTCAATCTCTCTTTCAATTCCAGAAACGCGCGTTCATGCTTATCAGTCCATTCAAACTTCAAATCTTTCTTAATCAAACCAGTTAACGGGGCTGCTATCTTTGAGAAACCTTCTACAAATCTCCGATAGTAACCAGCTAGTCCCAGAAAACTTCTGACTTCTGTAGCATTGGTCGGCCGAGTCCAATTTGCAACTGCATCGGTCTTTGATGAGTCAACCGCGATTCCTTGTTGAGAGATCACATGCCCGAGGAACTTAACTTCCTGAAGCCAGAATTCACACTTGCTAAATTTAGCATACAGGCGGTGATCTTTGAGAGTCTGCATCGCAATCCGTAGATGTTGCTCGTGCTCTTCCTCTGACTTGGAATAGATCAAAATATCATCAATAAAGACAATAACGAATTGATCCGAATAGGGCTTGAATACTCTGTTCATCAAGTCCATAAACACAGCCGGAGCATTCGTCATCCCAAACGGCATCACTAAGAACTCATAGTGTCCGTATCTCGTCCTGAAAGCAGTCTTAGGTATGTCTTCCTTCCGCACCCTCAACTGGTGATACCCTGACCGTAGATCAATCTTAGAAAAGGTCGTGGCTCCTTGCAACTGATCAAACAGATCGTCTATCCGAGGTAAAGGATACTTATTCTTGATAGTAACCTTATTCAGTTCTCGGTAGTCAATACACAATCGCATCGTCCCATCCTTCTTCTTCACGAATAACACTGGTGCTCCCCAGGGTGAAGTACTTGGACGAACAAAGCCCAACTTCTCAAGTTCTTGAACTTGTTCCTTCAGCTCCAGTAGCTCTGTAGGGGCCATCCTGTAGGGAACCTTGGTTATAGGTCGAGTGCCTGGTACCAATTCCACACAGAATTCTATGCCCCTTTCCGGCGGTAATCCTGAAATATCTCGGAATACTTCCTCAAATTCCTTGATCACCGGGATTGATGATACTGTCATCTCTGCACTGACAACCTCAATGTTTGCTAGGCATCTGGTGAGGAACATATCACCTGAAGGGTTGCATTGGAAATCAAAGGGTCGATTCCCATTTTCCGCAAATGTGATCCTCTTCCTTGCACAATCCAACTTCGCATGATTCTTCTCGAGCCAATCCATTCCCAGGATTATATCAAATTCTTTCATCGACAGAACCACCAATCTCGCCAAAAGTTCACGGTCTCCTAACCATAGAGGACAGTCCTTACATACATGTAATAACTTGACTGTGGTCCCTAAGGATGAGACAGCACTCAAAGCTTCCTCTAAACGTTGCGGTACTAAACCCAACTTCCGAACAGTCTTAACGGATATAAAGGAATGTGTAGCACCCATGTCAAATAAAACTCTAATATGAGAGTTAAACAAGGTTAGAGTACCTTCCACTGCTCGTTGCTCAGGCGGTCCTTCCTCATAAGCACCTTCTTCATATCCTGTTTCTTCATAACTAGCAGCCTCGGGGATAATAGCATTCAGGCGGGCTTGTCCTTGCTGACCATAGTTACCCTTCCTAGGAGCCTTGCATTCCGGACTTATGTGACCTGGCATGCCACAATTATAGCACACAACTCCCGGACGATCAGCACGCCTAGGTGCCCTGCAATCTTTAGCTCGGTGACCGGGATTACCACAATTGAAGCAGTTATTGTTGTTGTTCCCTCCTGTTGCTTGAGGCGGATACTGCTGTACTGCTTGTGTCTGTTGAGGTTTCTTCCCTCCATCCCAGGTCCTTTTCTGTCCCTGAGGGTACCCTGGTTTCTGTCCAGAATAACCCTTCTGCGAAGGTCGATTTCCAAATGGCTTCGAATTCTGACAACCATCATTCTCCAACCCCGTAGCCAATCTCACCAGAGCTTCAAATGACTGGCCCAGATGCCCCATAGTCAGATGTCGGAGAGACAGGTTGAGACCTCGGTGATACTTCTTGATTTTCCTCTGGGGTGTGTCCACCATATGTGGAGCAAAGCGAGACAGACGCTCAAATCGAGTAGTGTACTCTCGGACAATCAGATTCCCTTGAGTCAACTCCATAAACTCTTTCTCTCTCTTGTCCTTCTCTTCTTCAGGGAAATACTTCTCAAGAAACCTTTCCTTGAACACCACCCACGGCATTCTCCTTGCAGCTTCTTCCCCAATGGTCGCCTTTTCAGCATCCCACCAATCGGCCGCTGCGTAAGACAGCTGAAAGATAGCCAGACGCTTCTTCTCTAGATCAGTGCACTCTATGGTCTCAAAGATACGCTCCATCTGGCGTAGCCACTGTTCCGCTTGCCAGGGTTCATTAGTCCCAGCAAAATACTCAGGTCGCAGAGCGCGAAACTCCTTGAGAAGCTTGTCTCCAGTCTGGTGGGCTTGCCTCCCATTCCCGTTATGATTTCCATTCTGATTATTGTTCCTTGCATTCTGATCACTAACCCTCTCCAATCTTCTTACAAAAGCCTCAAACATTCCGGTTGGATCTATCACCGGGGGTGCGTCTTCAATAGCGGGACGATTCCTAAGATTCCTTCCAGCCATAAAATCGAGAGAACGGTACCTATCCATCAATCAACAGAATTCGGTCAAACTCCAGATAAGAAAGAAAGTTCTCGACGATAGAAAGCGACCTAAACACGGAATGAAGTCACACTATCTTATCTTAATTCTATCTTAACGGGAGATCCTATGTGTTTCTGGACAATTGGTCGAGCCATAACCTGGCTCTGATACCAAAAAGCCTGTCACGCCCCGACGTAGCATAATTCAGGAAAGCATTTAATTTCCTTTATGGACTCGTAGGTCGTGACAAGTGAGTATGACCAATTGTCCCTGCAACAAATAACTTAACAACATTTCTAGAGCAAAAGATACTAACAAAACATAACCTCCACAATTAAAACTTACTAACTATTACAGCAGTCATAAACTTAGGCACAAAACGCCTTATTCAAATGTCTAAAGCTAGTTTATTACAAACCCAAATTTAAAGACATAGGAAATATAAAGCAGTCTCTTGGAAAGTCTCCTGACTCTAAGTAGCATAGTCGAAATACCCTGGCTGCTCCTGACCCTGAAAATCTGGACATACAGTCCAGGACGCATCAACGCCGTCAGCTTATGAAAGCTGGTGAGCAAAATAAACAAGTACTCGCAATGCATATATAAGCATATAAACAACGGTGCAATTTAACTTTAAAAGCAATAGATTCAAAGGTTCCAATTCCAACATAAGCCACGGGGGATTAAAGTAAGTAATAAATATGCGACCGTGCATGAACAATGTAACATCTCATCTTTCTGACTCTTTTCTCTCAACAAAACCCGACACACAACAAAACATTATCTCAGATACCAGGAATACTATCCGATCGATATCCAAAACAGCACACTATACCATTGCTTCAGATACCAGGAATAATATCCGATCGATATCTAAAACAGCACACTATACCATTACTTCAGATACCAGGAATAATATCCGATCGATATCTAAAACAGCACACTATACCATTGCTTCAGATACCAGGAATAATATCCGATCGATATCTAAAACAGCACACTATACCATTGCTTTAGATACCAGGAATAATATCCGATCAATATCTAAGCCGAACTCAATACCATCGCTTCGGATACCAGGAATACTATCCGATCGATATCCGAGACAAGCGCCCTAGATACCAGGAATAATATCCGATCGATATCTAAGCCGTAACTCAACACTGTCGCCTCCAATACCAGGAATAATATCCGATCGATATTGAGGTCGCACACCAGACCGCCATGCTTTACTCTTTTCACACTTTCTCACACACATGCATGTTGACACAACCTCGACCCTAATATGTATGTCAATGTTTCATAAATAACACCATTAATTAATCACAAAGCCGGATAATCGTATGAGCATAAATTTCGGTTTTAATCTTTCTTACAAGTTCAATTTCTAACAGTGAGCCTTTAAAACAGTATATTTGTCAAACAGTTCTTTAAAATTTCCCAAAACATTTTCCAAACAGTTCTTTACCAAAATTTATACAAACTGCCAAAACTGCCACCTCGCGCGAGCGGTCCGCGCGAGCGAGGGGGAGGGGGTATCGCGCGAGCGGGTCGCGCGCGCGAAGATGCAGAACAAATCGCGCGAGCGGGTCGCGGGAGCGAGCCTCGCGCGAGCGAATCGCGCGCGCGAAGGGGCAGAACAGGTCGCGCGAGCGGTCCACGCGAGCGAGCCTCGCGCGAACGAGTCGCGCGCGCGAGTTCTTGCAGTTTCATCATCTTCCTCGTTTTCCCCTGTTTTCAATTCCTGGACTGAAATTTACCCATTTTCATATTCTGATTCAAACAAGTCGTGCAATATATGGATCTCTTCGGTTTTCCGCGTAGATTACGAATATGTAATTAATTTAAACAATTACGGATTATATCTCTAAATATTCGCGATTAAAGTAAGGGTGTCAAAACTTTAAATCAACGGTACGTCGCGATATGAATGAATTACTGCGTAGGATTCGAACCGTAGCTTATTGGGGTTAAGATCTTCCATTCCCAATTTATAGAATTGATTTGGTTGAATTTTGTAAAACTCCAATTTTCAAACTTTAATGGTGTATCTATATATATACACATATACACACATATATACACTGAAATTTACATATATATACGTTGAGAGTGAGTTGAAATTACTCACTGAGGGTGCTAGTACAAAAATTTGAGACCGAGAATATCCGCCGAGAATTCCGTCGAAGTTTCCGTCAATAGAGTTTATACTCCTCCGTTCTTGATTTATATATATGTATCCATGTATCTATATGACTGTGTGTATGAATATAATGTATAAACTATATATGTGTATTAGTGTCTTGAAAGATTTAAGAGAAATGAGAGGATTTAGAGGGAGATTGAGAGAGACAGTGAGTGATATGAGAGAAAAATGAGAGTCTGAGAGTTTAAACACACATATATATAGATAAAAAAATGTGTAGGCTCCAAGTAACTCCCAACAATCGCACGGTGTGGTTGAGCTCACATGCTCCCACACCCAGGACGCGATAAAAACGCAGATTGAAATAAAAACTGGTATTATTCGGTTGAAAATAAAAATACAGAAAATCATATCAGCGTAGGAATAAATTTCTGGGTTATACAAAAATATAGATATTGTTTTCAAAACCATAGAAAGTATTTTGGAAATTACAGTTTGACCCCAAACAAAATATTATAAATAGAAATAAAAAGAAAATATTCATTTATCAATAAAAAGGAAATTACAGGGTGTTACACCTGGTAAACAGAGAGAGTACCAATAAAGAGATTAGCATAGAGATAAATGTGAATAATGAGAGAGAGAGTACCATGTTGGTGGTTCCTTGATGTGTTGGGGATAGAGTTCTGGGCGACCGTGGTTTTGGGTGTGAGATACAGATATAGATCAGATCAATACCATCCACGATCAGAGAGGGGAGAAATAGTGAGAGGATAAGAGATAAGTTGAATAGAGAGAGGAGAGAGAGACGTCTAGGCTATTGGGGGAGGAAATTACGTGACTGATAGTGGGATAGCAATTTTTGGAAGGGATGTTTCAAAGACTGATGAGAGAGTTTTATTTATGTGAGGTATGTTGGTGGGTTGATTGTGGAACGTTGGATTATGTTGATCTAAGGGTGGAAAGTGAATTTGGTGTGGATAAGGGCAAGATCCAAAGTTGAGTAAATTTGAGAATTCTTAGCCCTTAGATCAATTTTTTTTGGGACCCACACATTTGCCCAATGTAAGATAGATATTTGTTTGGGGTCAAACCGTAATTTTTATAAATAAAAAAATGATGACTATGGATTTGAAACTGTAACGATATTTTTATACAACCAGGAATTTAATTCCTATGTTAATATGATTTTCTGTATTTTATTTCGACCTAAAAATACCAGTTATTATTTTAACACTGCAATTATATCGCGAAGTGGGTGTAAGAGCACGCGAGCTCATCGCACAGGATGATCTCCCTATTACTTGGAGCCCAAAACTTTTTGTAGTATATCTGTATACCTCATGAGTAATGCTAGGTATACAAAACTTTTGTACACACTTTTGCACACAAATGCTTTAAATGTTTTGTGCTGTTTGAATTTTTCACACTTTTCTGTGCACCACTTATACATCACAGGGTACATGCATTTAAAGCATTTGTGTGCAAATTTGTGTACATCTAGCATTAACTCATACCTCATTCTCTCATTTCTCTCGCAGGAATTCTCTATTTCTCTCAATTGCTTTCAATTCTCTCTTCATCTCTTTTGTTCTCTCAAACACACACATAAACAGATTATATACAGATACACATACACATGCACAATTATATATATATATATATCAAAATCAAGAGGAAGACAAGTAGAAATTCCAAGACGTCGGAATTTACGGCAGAAATCTCGACACTGAATTCTCAGACCAAACACCTCTGTGAGTATTATAAACTCACTCCCCATGTAAATTTCTGTATATATAGATGTGTATATGCGTGTATATATATGTATTCATCATTGAAGCTTTGAAATTGAAGCTTTATGAAACTCAACCAAATCCAATTCCGTGTTGGAAATGAAAGATCGTAGTCCATTAGACTGAGGTTCAAATACTACGGCTTAATTCAACCGTATTGCGACGAACGGTAGATTTAAAGTTTCGTCACCTCTCGGTTTCTCACGTATTTCGAGAGCTACGATCCGATTCGTGTTAATCCAATTACATATTCACGATCTACGTGGAAAAAGGAAGAAATTCATATATTACATGACTTGTATAAAATAGAATTCAGAAATGGGTAAATTTTACTCCCTCCGTCCCATTTTATGTGTCCATCTTTCCTTTTTGGGATGTCCCAAAATTGTTGTCCACTTTCCTAAATTAGTATATAAATTTTACTTAGTTTCCCCAACTACCCTTCCTTGCAATCAATACCAAAATAAAATAATAATAAAAAAAGTGCAATGATTATGGGCAATTGTGGAAAGTAGGTGTAGATTCTTTTTGTCCCCTTAAATAGTTGGACTCCCCAAGATGGACACATAAAATGGGACGGAGGGAGTAGTTCTTAAAATCGAAAATAGGGGGAAAACAAGGAAGAATAAGGCTTTGTAAGAGCGACCCGCTCGTGTGATATGCCCAATTTTCACTATTTTGGAATTTTAAAAAGAAGTTCGGGAAAAACGTGTCTCGCACACGCAGATTACGCGAGGGACATTTCACTCGAGCAACTTGTCCTTTCTCTAGATTTGATCTATTTTCAATAAGGGACTACTTGGAAAAGGTTTTCGAAAGCATTTAAAGAACTGCTTAGAAGATATACTATTTTAAATACTTACGTTTAAGAACTAGATTAATAGAATGATTAAGACTGAGATTTATGTTCGTATGGATATTTGGATTTGTTAATAAAATGATGTTACAATTCATGACATGCATACCAAGGTCAAGGTTGAGTTGACATGCATACTATGTGAGAAAGTGTGAAAAGAGTAAAAGGGATTGTGTGTTGGTATGGATTGCCTCCATAGACACTCCCTAGTACCCGAGTTTTGGATACTGATCGAGATTATCTCTGGTATGCCGTGGTGGTACTATAGTGTGATGCCATGGATCAAGGCAGTGGATGTCATGATGATGTGGTTTCAGGGTACCTTTTTAATATGACGGTGGCAAATTGGATACTCCCTGGCACCCGTGGTAGTGCTATAGTGTGTGACGCCTCTACGGACACTCCCTGATACCCGAGTTCCGGATACTGATCGAGATTATCTCTGGTATGCCATGGTGGTAGTATAGTATGATGTCGTGGATCGGTTTGTCATCATCTTCGTAGATAATATTTTGATATATTCTAAGTCATAGGAAGAGCACAAGCAACATCTACAGGGTTACAATGCAGACGCTCAAGGAACAACACTTGTGTGCCAAATTCAATAAGTGTGAATTATGGTTGCAAGAAGTGAAATTTTTAGGACACAAGATGTCATCCCAAGGAATTTCTGTGGATTCATCTAAGATAAATATTGTATCAAACTGGGTTAGACCGACTAACCCTACGGAGGTTAGGAGTTTCCTTGGACTCGCGGGTTATTACCGGAGATTTGTTGAGGGATTCTCCAAGATAGCAACACCATTGACCGAACTAACTAAGAAAGCTCAGAAATTTGAGTGGACAGTGAAGCATGAGCACGCCTTTCTAGAGTTAAAAGAGAGACTCACCACAGCGTCGGTACTGGCTATACCCAAGCACAATGAGAAGTTCACTATCTTCAATGATGCATCATATCAAGGATTGGGGCAGTTGAAACCGAATGAGTTGAACTACCCTACACATGATTTAGAATTGGCAGCAGTAGTATTTGCACTTAAGATTTGGAGACATTATCTCTAAGGTGAGAAGTATGATTTGTTCTCCGATCACAAGAGTCTTAAGTACTTGTTCACACAGAAAGAGTTGAACATGAGGCCGCAGATGGATGGAGCTGATTAAAGATTATGACTTCATGTTAGAATACTACTCTGGTAAAGCTAATGTGGTCGTTGATGCTTTGAGTCGGCAAACTCATGGAACAATTGCCTCATTGATGATTAGGGAATGGCGAGCATTGGAGACATTGGCTAAGTTTGATGTGCAGAGTGCGAAGGAATGAGGAGGGCAACTTTTTTTATGTGTTATCCTACAGCCTACTCTTCTTGACCGCATTATAATAGCATAGAGTAAAGACGAGAAATTTCAGACATAGTTCGTTAAGATGTCAAAGAAGGATTCAACAGAATGGAAAGTGGGGAGTGATGGAGGATACAGATGCAGAGATAGATTATGTGTACCAGATTGTGGAGATCTAAGAAAAGATATTCTGAAAGAAGCACTAGGGGTGTAATCGGTCCGGATCGGTCGGTTCTGAAGCATTTCACATACATAAACCAATTTGATCGGTTTTGTATAACACCAAATCGAACCGATAGCACATACAAACTGAACCGATCATAACCGACTATTTTTGGTTTGGTTCGGTTTAGGTACATCGGTTTTTATCTCAGCTAATATATAGCAAATAAGAGGAAATTCTCATACCAAATCGCCAAATCTATCCAACTTCTTAGTTCATATTATAGCCATTAACTTAGTTCATGCTATACACAACTTCCACTATTTTGATAAAAAAGAAATCCAAATGCATAAATCACAAGGTTGCAAAATAGTCACTGGTAGTCCTAGGTAACTTAGACATGCCAATTTTCTAGAAAATCAAAAACAAAATTGTAACTAGGCTCATTTCTAATGCAACTTCAAGGAAAGCAAATAAAAACAAATTACATTGGCTCTTTTTCTCCTTCAAAATGTAACAAAAAAATGTTTAACAAACACAAAACTCCAAGATATAATCTTCAACCTTCAATTGTGCGATGAGAGTGGTGTTGATGAACTTGCTCCTTTTGTCCCCAAAGCTTCTAAAAAGAGAGAACACGTAAACAATGAATGTTGGATTTCAGAGTAGCACTATGAAAAAAAAATGAATGTTGAAGGAAATTCAAATTGACAAAAAAAAAAAAGAATAAGATTTGGAAGGTTACCTATTTCAAGCTTTTCATACTCCTCTACATCTTACATTGCATCCGGAATATTAATTGAAGTTTTAAGCCAATTTTGGGTGCATATGAGAGCTTCCACTGTCAGTGCAGACAAAGAACTACGAAAAGGATCAAGTATTCGGCCCGAGGTACTAAAGGCAAACTCAGAAGCAACCGTAGAAACCAGAATGACCAAAACATCATGTGTCACTTGAGAGAGGATAGGATATTTAGTGATGTTATTCTTCCACCAACCCAATACATCAAATTTGTCTCCACCTTCTTCACAACCCTCATCCAAAAATTTATCCAATTCCGATTTATTCACCGTGCTACCTACCTCCTTCAAGTGCATCTTGAATTGTGAGGTTATCAAAGTATGGGCATCTTCATCATCATTTTCTACATCCATCCCTTCTGATGTTTGACCCAAACTATGGGCTTCAACACTTGGACTCGAATCATGTGTATAATACCAATCATACAAACGACCCAATGCATCTTCCACTTTTGTTGTTAACTCATTTTTCATACGAAGTGAATATAATTTTTCAAAACAAAATTCCACATACCTTAACTTATATCTAGGATCAAGAACTGTTGCAATAAATAACAAGAAGTTCATATTCCCCATGTTTCCCCAATACTTATCACACTTACTTTTCATGTTCTTCGCCATTGAATGCAAAAGAAAATTCGATGAGCAATTTTCATGTTCTTCGCCATTGTATGTAAAAGAAAATCCAATGAGCAACACAATAGATGCAACTTGTAAATTATGAAAAACTCATGAAAAAAGTGATTGGATGTCACATGCAAAGACCCCGAAAATGTTGCATCATAAAAAAGCTTTAAAAACTTCACAAGAGTTTTAGAATTATCCCAATCATCATCCATTGGAGGCCCTAACACTTTCTTCCCACTTTTCCCATCATCTCCAAAGTAAGAGAGATAAAGTGGGTCTTCTTCTCCAAAACGTTCAAAGGCCTTTTGAAACTTATTAGCCGTCTCCAACATAATATAAGTAGAGTTCCATCTAGTTTCCACATCTAGGCATAAAAAAACTCTTACTTTCAATTTTTTCCTTCTCTACGCACTTTTTAAATGCTAGTAACCTAGATGGGGAAGATCTCACATACTTCACTGCATTACGCACTTTTTCAATAGACTCATTCATCTCATTTAACCCATCACGAACAACTAGATTTAAAATATGAGCACAACACCTCATATGCAAAAACTCATGATCTAAAATGGTACTCTTCCAACCTTTAGTTTTCCTTGTCACGTAATTAATGGAAGAATTATTGGAACTTGCATTATCCATGGTTATGGTAAATATTTTATCAATCCCCCACTCCAATAAACACATTTCAATTGTCTTCCCAATAGTGTCACCCCTGTGATCCGTAACTAGGCAAAAATTAAGAATTTTTTGTGAAGGTTCCAATCGTTGTTAATAAAATGTGCGATAAGACACATGTAGTTAAGATTTTGCAACGAGGTCCATGTACTTGTAGTGATACAAATTCTTTGAACTTTCAAAAAACTCTTTAATTTTTTTTTCTCTTCCCCAAAAAGTCTCAAACAATCTTTAGCAACCGTAATCCGAGAGGGGACAGTTGTAAATTTAGGTTGCATAACTCGACAAAAATATCGAAAGCCTTGGGCCTCCACAAATCTGAAAGGCAACTCATCACTAACTACCATATGAGCAAGAGTCTTTCTACAAGCTTCAGCACTAAAATTAGTTGCCACAAGATTACCCCCTCCCCCTTTAAATTCATTTTTGGGTTGGTATGACAAGGTTTTTTGCCCCTTAGCTGTTTGCTTATTAGGATTTTTTTTTTTTGCAATTGTTCAGATGATTTAACATGGCTCTAGTCCCATTTCTAATAGGATGACAAGCATAGTCCATGGTACAAAAATTGCACTTAGCCCTAGGCCATTCTGGATCACAATCTTCTACCTTAGTAAAATTTTGCCAAACAACAGACTTCTTGTTAGATCTCTTACCAGTCTTAGCTTTGCCCTGATTGGTGTCAACTAGCTTCGTTTTGCCGTTGGAAGGAGTAGGAGTAGCACCTTCCTTTTCCTTTATTGCATCCATCTAGCAAAATCATAAAACCCAAGAGTTCCAATCAGAAAGCAATAAAAGGAAGTATAACCCTTAGGGCTCTCTTTCTTCTTCTTTTTTTTTTTTGTGTGTGTGTGTGCGCGCGCGCGCGTGTGTTGAAGAAGCACAAAAAAGAATGATTCTAATTTTTTTTAAATCTTATTGTTGAAATAGCTTAATCAAACTATTTCAGCACAATATCATAACACTTAGGGCTCTTCAATGTCCATAGGAAATTTTTTACAAGACCTTCTGATCTCTTACATTTTTATTACTTCACACAACAAAAAAAATTAAAAATAAAATAGACCCATATAATGTGGAGACTAAATGGGTATTATTTATATATATAACATATGCGTCGACAATGAGTATATATGCGTATATATATATGTGTCTGTGTGTGTGTTTGCTTAAATATAATATATGTATATATATATATATATGTATATCTGTGTTACTGTATATATAGAGAGAGATAGAGTTTTACTTACCTCAAGATGGATGATCTTCTTCTCTTGCAAAGAATGCAAAGAATGAGACGGAGTAGAATACAGAGGGGTTTTGCCTTTTGGGAATATGTAATACTAATTGAGACTGTTGGAGAGAGACTTCAAAATAGAAGGTTTTTGGGTATCCGTAAATGAGCCTTGTTGGAGACGTTTGGGATGATTACTGATTAGCTTGATTTGATCATTTACCTTTCTAACTTCCAAGAATCAAAGATACGTTCAGAGTAGAAAGATTGTATTTTAGAAATTCTTTGGTGTGGTGAGGTACATACAAATATACAATGTCATACATAAAATGATAAAAATATATATATATATATATAAGTGTTGCATATATGTATCGGTTCGGTCCGGTTTTACCGATTTTTCATTACTACGCACCGAAACTGAACCGAAATCCTCGATTTTTTAGAATTGTGAACCGATGCATACTTTAATATAGATACAAACCGCCAATTTTGATCCAGTCCGGTTCGGTTCGGTCCAGTCTGTTTTCTCGATTTCGTCGGTTTCCTTTCACCCCTAAGAAGCACATAAGTCAAGATTTGCAGTTCACCCGGGAGGGACAAAAATATATAAGGACTTGAAGAGAAATTTCTGGTGGAAAGGTATGAAGAAGAACGTCGTCGAATTCATATCCAAATGTTTGACGTGTCGACAAGTCAAAGCAGAACATCAGAGGCCCTGTAGACACCCCAATTTTGACCGATCGTTGAATTCAGGGGATGGTTACCTCTAGACCGATGACGACAGTGTCTGAAAAAATTCGAAGGTTTTCTAAATGATTCAAGTCCTTCGGAGAATTCTTCAGTCTCAAATAAAGCTTTCAAAAAGATCGGGTGTTCGAAAAAATCGGATATGAAATACGTATAAGAGAGACAGTCTAAAATTTTGTGTAAGGAATAGAAAACGATTTAAAATAAAAAGAACAAAAGAAGAGAAAACAAAAAATATATATATAAATAATCTATATAATAAATATATAATCTATTAAGTATATATTAGTATATAAGTATGCATCAATATATAAGTATATATTTGAAAAATAAATTTAAAAAACAAGGTGAGAAATCCATTAGAAGCGGCACGCGGCATAGTCAGCAGCACTCGCTGAGTGTCGCAGACAACTCAGTGAGTGCCGCTCGCTGTAACAAACTGTTTTTCTCAAATACATATAGAATATCTTTGCACATGGATTTTTCCCCGAATTTACCTAATTGACCCTTTGAGAGTGGTCTATATAAGGAAATCTTCATCTCTATTATTGGGATCCTCTTTTTTTAGACGAGAAAAATAAAAAAAGATATAGAGATAATTGAAAGAAATCTTTGATGAACTCAAGAGTTTTGAAGAATTTGAAGAAGAATTTGAAGAACTTGGAAGATCTTCATTGACAATCAAGAAATTCCTGAGGCTATAGAGGTAACCTTCTAATCTTATCTAAAATTAGGCTAGAATTCAATCACAATTCATAGATCTAGGACTTTTACACATTTTCAAAAAGTCTCTTCCTACCTCATTTCATCACACACTACTAAGAATTGTGATTGATTATCATCTTCTTTTCATTGATTTGGATCTAGATATAGCCTTGGGTTTATAGCAAAACTAGTTTGTAAAAGAATTTTTGACTTGGATTTTCAAATGAACATTGATTCTATTTTCTTTTGTTGATTTTCTCTCTTAAGATTCATAAGACCTTCAATGTCTCATTTGTGTCTTTTATGACTGATCCCTTATTCTGTATGATCTTATGATCTATATGGGAAATAAGGAGGATCATAGTTTTATCCACACGTGATTGGTTGGGTTCAAGTTTCAATTCATGACTTGGATCCTTCAACTTGAAATCTCATAGAGTTGTTTCTATATTCTATGAAGGTTCATGTGGATTTGGTCATATTTAGTCTCCAAAGACCATTAATTTGGGAGGAAGACTTGGTAGAATGACACATATTCCTCAAGGATCATGCATTTGAGAGAGAAATTAGAAATTGTTTAAGTGTAAATAAGACTATGACTAACAAGTCAACATTGGTGTAGAGAATTCATGAACCCACTGTGATCAAAGATTTTTAATTAAATCATGGTCCATGGGAATTGAATGAGACCAATTGGAGAGTGCTCATAACTCATATATGTATCACTAGATTTTTTTGTTTTGATGAGATTTTATACTTAGGATGGTTTGGTCTTATGATTTGTGAACTAGCTACTCACTGTCCAAAATTTCAGAACAGTTAGTTCATTTTGAACTTAGTAGATCAGAACCTTAATCAAGATTTTTTTACCTCAAATATTTTTTCTATGAAGTTAAATGTGTTAATAGGACTCCCTAAAATGATCAAAGTGATTTTGATTCGTTTACTATTTTTAGAAAATCATACAAAATCTCTAGACAAAGAGTTGTAAAATTCAGAGTGTTGTCTGGTTTTGGTCCAATTCCCAGAGATTGGACCGTTTGATCTTTGATTTTTGTATTGGGTTAGAAACTAGACTCACAGAGGCACATGATATCCAAAAATCATTAAGATCAGACAATGGAAGATATGTTTTTCCTATCTTGTTTCAGTTTTGATAAACTTTGTAAATGATGACTCAAATAACCTTTCTATGCCCCAAGGCTTAAACCATGTTTTAATTATGATTAATTGAGCTTAAATCCAAAGGCTAATTATCCAAATCAATAAATGATTCTTAGCTTGTTCATATTCATACATTCATTATCATCATGTGCATATTGATTCTTGTAATTAGGACACTGCTTTGTATTATAATGAGTCATAATTGGTTGAACCTAGTTATGGGTTCCTTGTAATCATGTTGGGGTTATATCTGTAATAACCTGCATTTTCATTTAATTAATCTGTACATTGCATTGTCACATTTAAAATCAAATTTCATTTTCTGCTCTTATTTTAATTTCAATTCTTATGTGTAGAATTTATTTCTTACTTGGTTTCATAATTGAAATTCTTTTGGGGTCAAACTGCGATTATATGAAATTTAGCAACACCTGTATTGAATTTCAAATCTGTATTTCAAAACGGTGGAAATGTTCTCTTTTAATTCAAGCTGTATTTTTATGAAACCAGAAAATCACTTCTTACACTAAAATGAATTTTCTGTATTTTTGTGGTGGACACCGCACCCCGAAAATACCAGTTTATGTTCAAAACTGTCAGTGCCGCATTAAACTTGCACAGTTTGTGATTTGGACGTAAAGGTTGAAGTGACTATGCTTACTTACCAATTATGGCAACTCATGATTTACTTGTGCCTTGTTTGAATATTGCAATTTTGTATATGTATTCTTAGGCCACAAGTTGTTATTCCCAAACAACCTTAGTTGCCCCCTACTACACCTACTTGGCCCTTCAAACATCTGAGAAAGTGTGTACGCATGTATATATCAGCGTGTATGTTGTTTAAATTGAAAAACAAAACTCATTTATAGAGTATATGGTAATCTACTTGGGCTCCAAGTTCTCCAAATTGAGGGTTCTATATATATTCAATATACACCACACACATATCACATTCAGCACACACATATTTCAGAGAGTTTGAGAGTTATTTCAGAATTTTTTTTAAGAGAGAAGCTTCATCTTCCATAGCCAAAGCTTGAAGTTGGAAGTTCTTAAATCTTGTTCTTGTATCTCTTTCTCAACAAACACTACTTCTCTTTGATATCAGTGAGTATTATCAACTCACTTTGGATGTAATATATGCTTAGTTACTGTTAGTATAGCTTATTTGATAAATCTCCATTGTTAATTATACGTATAAATTTCATAGCTTGAAAAACATGAATTTCTAAAACTCAATCAAATCTGTTTTTAGAGATAATTATGGAAGATCATATATCATATGTGCTAAGTTTGTAGTATTAGACCTTAATTTGTCCACATGGGAAAGTATATTAGAAATCAAATTTTCACAATTTTTAGTTTTTCATAAAATTCAAGAGTTATAGATTGAATCATGCGAAATTGACTTTGGATTCTTAATCCTCATTCAAAAACAAAGAGATCTATATATTATATGACATACATAGTTACAGAATTGAAAATGGGTCATTTTAGACCCTGAATTGCTGAAACAGAGTAATCTGACGAAGAAGATGAAGCCTCAGCATCAGCTCGCGCCACGATCGCGCGCACGAATATCGCGCGAGCGGCCCGCGCGAGCAACCCTTCGCGCGAGCGATCCGCGCGCACGATCCTTGCTTCCCCAGGCAGACAGAAGAGTTTATATATATATAATGAAATTTAGGCAGGTCGCGCGAGCGAGGGTCGCGCGAGAAACCCTTCGCGCGAGCGATCCGCGCGCGCGACCCTGGCTGTTTCAGGCAGACAGAAAAGTTTATATATAAAAGAAAAATTGGGCATATCGCGCGAGCGACCCCTCGCGCGAGCGGCTCGCGCGAGCGACCCCTCGCGCGAGCGGCCTGCGCGCAAATTCTGGCAGTTTTTGTTTTTGTCTGTTTTCTGTTAAGGGACTGTTTGGTTCAACTTTTAAGTACTGTTAAGGTTCTGTTTGGGAATTTTATTAATACAGAATGCTATTAATTATGTTTGTATCGATTAAAACATTGTATTATGACTCATCAATCCCCGTACGCGTATTGTTCCTTTAATTCAGTGTTTTGCTTATGTTTAAGTGCATATCATTCATGTGGGGTCAGTGGTACATGCATGTGGGTGTCAGTCAGTATGGAAAAGAGTAATGGTCAGTGTGGAAAGAGTACGAGATTGTGGTTGAGACTGTGTTTGTGTTTGTGGTTGTGGTTGAGATTGTGGTGAGGGTATTTGAAATGCGACGGTGGCAAATATGGACACTCCCTGACGCCCATGGAAGCGTTAAAGTGTGTGACGCCAAACTTGGACATTCCCTGGCACCCATGGTAGTGCTAAAGTGTGGCCTACGGACACTCCCTGATACCCGAGTCTGGATACTGCGTGAGGTTGCTCCGGTATTTGCATGGCGGTTTAGATATTCAAAGTGTGAGGCAATGGACACTCCCTGGTACCCCGGACCAAAGTGTGAGGCAAACTGGACACTCCGTGGCGCCCCGTTGCTAAAGTGTGGCTATCTTAGTGTTTCAAAGATACCAGGAGTAAGATAGTGGGTTGTTGTGGCTGTCGAGAGAAAAGAGTCGGCAAGATGAGTGTGGTGCATTGTCTCATTACATGAGTATCTGTTTTATGAATGAACGCCTTTTAATATATTCCTTGTTGTTTTATAAAAAGAATTCCTTCTACGGTTTAAATATTGATTTATATAAATTGAAAAATGGAAAAAGGTAAATGGGTATGTTTTACATTCAAAGCTATGTTTTTAATACTCACCAGCTTCTCGAAGCTGACGACGTTGATGCGTCCTGGACATTCGTGTTCAGGCTTTTCAGGTTATAACCATGAGGAATCATATGACTATGCTAATTGAGAACGGCTGCCCTCGGATGAGAAACTGTTTACTTAATTATATGCTTTAAGTTTACCTGTTTTAAGTTATGGACCGTTTTGTAATAAGGATGACTGTAACAGACACTAAGTTATTGTTTTGTTTTCAAGGCGGTCTGTGCCTTAGTTGACCCCGTATCATAAGATGTAATAAGTTAGAAAATTTTTGTAAGCCTTGATTGCTCTGCTCTGATTATTATTGTTTATTGTTGTTCGACGTTTGGGACGGAATCGATCCTTCAAACTGTCGCGACCTACGGGTCCATAAAGGAAATTAAACGCTTTCCTTATTTATGCTACGTCGGGGCGTGACAATATCATCTCTATATGGACATTACATTGGCTCCTAGTTGAGACTTGTATATCTATAGAGGTATTGTAATTTCAACAAATTAGAAGGAATTCATGATTATGTCAACTCCTTCCATGCTTGATAGATTTAAGCTAGAAGTTTGGGTATGTTATTTAGGTTTCGATATTATATCTTGATCAAGGCATGTGGACTAACCTTTGTTTTGTAGCGCTATTGAGGTATGATTTTTCGACTTTTCTCTAGTTTAATTATTTCTTAATTTTATTGATTTTCGACTCCATACGCGACACCTTAGATTAGGGTTTGCTTTATGTGTATATATATGTGTGTGTTAGAGACCCTTTTTTCTAGGTTTTCTCTTTCTTTGTATGCATCGCACGTTTAATATTCGTGGCTGGATCCCGGGTAAGTTTCCTCGTTCTCTATCGCATATCATCTTGCTTGCTATTTGTATTACATGATTTTGTATGTCTTTTATCATTATCAATCTTGCACCCCTTTCGACATGCTTTTGTAATGTATGTATATATATATATATGTTTTAATTAAGGGCATGCTTAGATTAATAATTCGATTAGAAAGGATGTTGAGTAGAGGCCTATCACGAGATAGGATGAGAGGGGGTGTTTTAGTCCGCCGGGCTCCTTCCCCTCTCATTCCATAATCCCCGGACCTAGAAATCTCTGATTTTTAAAAGATCAGTTTGCTTTTAAAATGGTTTCATAATTTTCCTTTAAAAAATGAAGTGGTGACTCGTATTTGAATTAAAAATTTGAAAAGGTTTAAAAAGCGTGGCTAGCCTGCGAGTATCCATAGGACCTTGGGATTGTTACAGCCGCTACTTGTTCCAGGTTGGAAATGGGAACATATCACTATGGATTTTGTAGTAGGATTACCCCGGTCATAGCAGAATTATGATACCATTTGGGTAATTGTGGATCGATTAACTAAGTTAGCTCATTTCATTGCCTATAGCATGACATACCCGGTAGAAAAGATGAGTCGGATGTACATAAACAAGTTGTGCGACTTCACGGTGCACCTATGTCAATTGTGTCAAACCGCGACACACGTTTCACTTCTGGATTTTGGGAAGTCTACAAGAAGCTATGGGAACCTCACTTAAAATGAGTACTATTTTTCACCCTCAGATAGATGGACAAACCGAGCGTGTTAATCAGATCATGGAAGTTACGCTTGCCTTTGGTTGAATTCGGTTTTAACAATAGTTCACACGAGTATTAGAATGGCTCCATTCGAAGCACTGTACGGACGACCATTTTGCTCTCCTTTATGTTGGGCAGAATTCAAAGACACAGAGTTGTTGGGACCAAATTTGGTTAGGGAAACCAACGAGAAGATTTCTCTAGTCAAGGAAAGGATGAGAACCGCGCAGAGCAGATACAAGAGTTATGCTGATCGATGCCGAAAGGATTTGGAATTTAGTGTCAGAGATCACGTACTTCTTAAGGTTTCACCGACCCGAGGAGTGGTGCGTTTTTGTCTCATTAGAGGAAAGTTAGCCCCGCGTTTCATCGGACCGTTCGAGATTTTGGATCGTGTCGGGAAAGTGGCTTATAGACTCGCACTACCACCAAAAATGTATGGGGTTCACAATATATTTTTACGTTAGTATGCTGAGAAAATACATACAAGATCCCTCTTATGTGGTTAGTTTTGAAGATTTTTAGACGAGTTATAACGTTTCCTAAAAGGAGGGGCCCATGAAAATCTTGGATCAGAATATCAAGAAATTGAGGAATAAAGACATTCCGTTGGTGAAGGTTTAGTGGAATCACCATGACGAGAATGAAGCCTCATGGGAAGTCGAAGCTGATATGAGGAAGAAGTACCCGGAGTTGTTTCATAACTAATTAGTCTAGATTTCAGGGGTGAAATCCTGTTTAAGGAGGGAAGGATGTAACAACCTGTATTTTACTTTAATTTCTTAATTTGATTTCAAAATTTTATTCCTTTTACTTGTTTTATAGAAATGTTTTGTGTGGGGTCAAACTATAATTTTATAAATTCAGGTATACCTGTGATGAATTTTAAAACTGTATTTTCAAAACGGTAAAAATACTTACTTTCAATTCAAACTATATTTTTATAAAAGCAGAAAATTATTTCCTACGATTATATAAATTTTCAGTATTTTTGTGGTAATCACCGCGCCGCGAAAATACCAGTTTATGTAATGAAAATTGTCCGCGCCACATTTGGATTCCACCGATTGGGAATCTCGTCAAATCAGGATTTGACATATACTTTTTAGTTCATTTAATTTATCCAATCATTACAAGACTTTTTTGGCAATGCTTTTAGTGTGTGTGTGTGTGTGTTAATGTTATGCCATAAGCTAATTTGTCAAACACCTAATTTGACCCCTATGCATGCTAAAGGACCCCTATATTTTGTATTGCTGTATATACGTATGTATATCAGCATATATGTAACACCCGTACCCGGAGAACGGGTTAATTATTTGTATTAATATGCATTAATTAGTAAAATTAGTGTATAAACGGATTAAGGGGAGGCTTGGACTCGCCCATGTAAAAAGTGTTCAGAGAGGGACACTAGTTGGAAAAGTCCCCAGTGAGGTGGGGCAGGTATTGAAATGGAACCCAGCGAAGGGTAAAATGGTAATTTGCATTTTAAATGATTAAATGCATTTTATGTGTTTACATGAATATGTGTTTACATACCTTCATATTACATGTTGATATATGTGTAGTGTTGGTGTTATAAGAGTATAAATGAAAAAGATTTAAAATTAGTAGGTGCGGTAGCAATTTCACAAAATATGTGGGACCCACGTTGGGACCCATACGGAACTTAGACAAACACTCATTAAATAATTGGGTAGTTAATGGAATGTTTGGGGGATTTCATAATAAGAACTTAAGAAAATCCGGGGGTGTAAACGAAAAGAGAGGAATTGTGAGAGATTGACAACACAACATGCCTTGCATGTGTGTGTGTCAAGAGACTAAGGAGTCTCCACAGAAATTCAAAGAAAAAGAAAGAGAGAGCTCGGGAGAAAGACGGAGACGAGACGCCGACGTCGAAATCTTGCCGTTCCGTCGCCGCCATTCGTCGGATTTACGATCCGAGACCACTTTTGGACTCGTGGAGGTGAGACGATCATTTCTATACCCTTAATTTTTGTTTTAATTGTCGGATTTTGGTAGCTCATATTTGACGGTGAGACGTCGTCTACCGAATTCTTGTAGGATTCATTGTGGTGTAGGAATTGAGCTATAATTGGTGAAATTCAGCACACCTCTAGCTTGAATTTGGGTAAAATCTGTGAATAAGGTGAGTTTTATATACAAAATAAGTGATTGTGTTTAATGGGTTCAAGGTTTGGGTTATGTTAGGAATAACTACTCATGCTAGAGGCTATTTTGTTGTTAAATTGTGAATTCTATGTCAATTCTATGAAAACCATATGTTGATACATGAATATGTGCTATGTGCTTATATGTCTATGTGGTAGTCAATGAGCACCGGGGAAATGGTTCATTGTTGGGAGTAATAAGGGTGGCGAAGAGGAAGAATCCGATAAATACGGAAGTCCAAGGAATAGAAGTGACCACGGGACCAAGGGAGGTCTTCGGGTTTGAATGAACCATATAACCGGTGACTCGGCGATTACGTTTATGCTTATGTGTTATTTGTAGCATTGTACGTGTTAAACATACAATCATGTTTAGAATTCTCACTAAGCAAATTGCTTAAGAAAACCGTTTTCCTAATTCTGTTGTGGTACATAACAACCACCGCAGGTACAGACCAATACCCGGAGAGGAAGTGACGTGCTCGGGATTGGGAAGGAGATTTGGGTCTTGTAATTATGTTTATAACTTGTAATATAGTATAACTTGTGGGTTAGTATCCTTGACTTTTGAATTAAAGTCTTGACTTGTGGATGAGAGAGATGGGAGAGATGGGAGAGATGGGGGAGATTTGTGCCCCATGCTTGTGAACTTCTTTTGAACTTGTAAAATGATGTAAATTATGGTTTCTTTTATGTTAATGTTCATATTTGGGTTGAAGGAAAAGAGTTTGAATCCTAAAGTTGTATTTTGTAGAGTTGGAAGTGAATTTGAGGACAAATGTATAATCTCTTTTGTTTTGCTCAAGAATGGTGCAAGTAAAGGGTTGACCATCTCGGCAAGTCCCGATGTGTCGTTAGTGTCTTGGACATGTTTCTTTAGTGTTCATAATGTTAGTTGTGTCATTGAGTTTAGTCCCAGCAAGTTTCATGTATTTTGGATAAGAATTGAGTTTTTTAAGTTGAAAAGTTTGTTGTATTTCAAATGAAATGAGTTCATGGTTGATTTGATCAAATTGTGAATATGATTTTATGATCCATGCTTAATTTGAGTTTAAACATGTTTAGAAATGTGTTGGAACTGATTTCCCAAAGTTTCATAATGTTTCCATGTGATTTGGTTGTGTTTTGGTAAGTTAAAACTTGTTTTGACAGCACAAAAATTTAGCAGCAGAATTGTGAAGGGGATCGATCCGCAGTTTGTGAAGGGATTGATCCGCCCTTCCAAGGGGACATTCTGCGGGAGACTAATATAAATGGATCGATCCGCCCTTTATGAGGGGATCGATCCGCTTTGTATTTTTCCCTGGACGTCCATTTTTACGAAAACATGCATAACTTTTTCTATAAAACTCGGATTCACGCGCCGTTTGTTGCGTTGGAACCGGGACTCAAAAATCTAACTTTTGGTATAAAAATTTTACATACTTTCTTAATAACTATTTTGCCCTTGGGGGCTGTTTTATCACAATAGAGTTCTTTAAAGTGGTTTATTCACCCTTTTCTCTCTAATTAGTGTGTGTTTTGGGTGCGGTTACTCTTGTTACACGTGTCCTAATCCACCGGGGGTGGGTTGGGGTGTGACGATTTTTGGTATCAGAGCAGTAGGCTAGAGCCTTTGGGGACGAGAGACGTACGATGCGTAGTGTGCACACAACAACACGTAGTTGCATAAACATGCATACACGTTTATTTAGCATGCTTTTAAATGTTGATTAGCATGTTATGTGTTCATTTAAAAGTAACGTGTGTGTGTGCAATATGTGGGTGCCAGGCATTATGTCTGGAGGTGACACCTCAAACCGAATGGAACGGGTCGAAAGAGCTATTGAAGGGTTGGTACGAGTCGCCGAAACTCATGTGGTCGAAGAAAGACCGGGACAACCGAACCCAAATCCGAGGGAGGAAGTTGCTACTATTTCTAAATTTCATAAACAGAAACCGACAATATTCCGTGGGGAAGTCGACCCAATGAAGGCAAACTTCTGGGTTTCTGATATGGAGAAGATCTTCAGGGTATTACCGTGTATGGAAGAGCAGAAAGTTATATTTGCCGCCGATACGTTAAAGGATGAAGCGCAATATTGGTGGCGTACTAAGCTAGGCCAGGGTCAACCGACAACGTGGGACCAATTTTTTGAGATTTTCAATGATCAATATTTTCCAGAGTCATTTGGGGATCAAAAGGCTCAAGAATTCATGGAGTTGGTACAAGGGAGAAAGTCAGTCCGGGAGTACTCCACGCAATTTACGAGTTTGGCAAGGTTTGCCGGGGACATTGTAACAACCGAGAAAGTGAAAGCAAGGAAGTTTGTAGCGGGACTTCGAGGTGACATCCGAGGACGAGTGACTGTATTCCGTCCAGAGACTTATGCTAAGGCATTGGACATTGCTTCTATTGCTGAGAGAGACCTTGTTTATACTTCAAACATGCCACCACCACCGAGTCAACAAAGTAAACGACCGGGATCAAGTCAGTTCAGTGGTCAGGGGAGTGCAAAAAGACAGAGTTTAGGAGGATCATCAGCTAGTATTGGTAGTGGTTCCGGTGGAAATAAACCGAGGTGTCAGACTTGTCAGAAATTCCATTGGGGCCGGTGCAATCAACTTCCAAACCCAATCATTTGCAATAGTTGCCGACAACCGGGACACATCGCCAGGAATTGTCCAAATCAGAATTTAGATATGAGGGGCCGATGCTTCACTTGTAAGGAATTGGGACATCAATCTAAGGATTGTCCTACTAGACGCCAAGGAGCATCAGGTTCAGGTTCTTCTGCAGCCAGCGCTATCACACCAAGGACTACTCAACCTCCGAGGAGGGAGCAACGAGAGGCAAGATCATTCCAACTCAGGCCGGGAGAGACCGCTTCTGCCGATACCGTTGTTTCAGGTATGGTTCCCATTTGCTCACATCTAGCAAATGTACTTATAGATTCGGGATCCACACACTCATTCGTGTCACACCACTTTGCTAGGAATTTAGATAAGCCATTAGAGTTCCTAAACTATGATTTATCTGTCGCGATACCATTGGGGGCTCCGTTGGTTAGTTCGGGTGTGTTTAGAAAGTGTGAGATTAATGTGAATGGTAAAGAGTTAACTGTTGACTTGGTACCGTTAGTTATCCAGCATTTCGATGTTATATTGGGTATGGATTGGTTAGCGGCTAATCATGCTAATATTGATTGTAACACTAAAGGAGTAGCATTCCGTATTCCGAATCAAGATGAGTTTTATTTTCAAGGTAAGGGTGTTATATCACCGCCGTATATCGTGACAGCTATTGAAGCTTGTCGTTTATTAAAGAAGGGCTGCCGGGGGTTTCTGTGTAGTATTCTTGATACTAGGGGTCCCGATTTAAAACTTGAAGATATTCCGGTAGTTAGAGAGTTTCCAGATGTATTCCCCGAGGAGTTACCTAGTGTATTGATTGATCGAGAAATTGAATTTGGTATTGATGTTATGCCGGGAACCCAACCTATTTCACGAGCACCATATCGAATGGCACCAGTTGAGTTAAAAGAGTTAAAGATACAGTTGCAAGAGTTGTTAGACAAGGGCTTTATCCGACCTAGTGTGTCTCCATGGGGCGCGCCGGTACTATTTGTGAAAAAGAAGGATGGTACAATGCGGATGTGCATTGATTACCGGGAAATTAACAAAGTAACAATCAAGAACAAGTACCCGTTACCACGTATCGACGATCTATTCGATCAACTTCAAGGGGCTGAGGTATTTTCAAAGATTGATTTACGATCTGGGTATCATCAACTAAAAGTTAGAGCTGAGGATGTAGAGAAGACAGCCTTTAGGACCCGCTACGGGCACTATGAATTTCTAGTGATGCCGTTTGGGGTTACTAATGCGCCTGCCGCCTTCATGGATTTGATGAACCGTGTATTCAAATCATATTTGGATGAGTTGGTGATAGTTTTCATTGATGACATTCTCATTTATTCTAAGAGTCCAGATGAGCATGAACAACACTTGAGGTTGGTTCTACAGCGATTACGGGAAAAGCAGTTGTTTGGGAAATTGAAGAAAAGCGAGTTTTGGTTAACGAGTGTCACTTTTCTAGGGCATGTAATCTCTAAGGAAGGTATTTCTGTAGACCCGCAGAAGATTGAAGCTGTTATGAATTGGTCAAGACCAACAAATGTGTCCGAGATTCGAAGTTTCTTGGGGTTAGCTGGATATTATAGAAGGTTTGTGAAAGACTTTTCTAGAATTGCAACGCCAATGACAAGGTTGATGAGAAAAGATGTACCGTTTGAGTGGAACAAGGAATGTGAAGATTGTTTTGTAGCATTGAAGAAAAAGTTGACTACGGCACCAATACTTACAATTCCAACAAGCACTGGAAATTTCAGAATATACAGTGATGCTTCGCACCAAGGCTTGGGATGTGTGCTAACACAAGATGACAAGGTAATAGCCTATGCTTCACGACAGTTGAGGTCTCATGAAAAGAACTATCCAACTCATGATTTGGAATTAGCGGCGGTAATTTTTGCGTTAAAGATTTGGAGACATTATCTATACGGGGAAACTTGTGAAATCTTCACGGATCATAAAAGTCTTAAATACCTATTCACTCAGAGGGATCTTAATATGAGACAAAGAAGATGGTTGGAACTCATGAAAGATTATGATTTAAAAATTCAGTATCACCCGGGAAAAGCCAATGTAGTTGCCGATGCCTTGAGTCGGAAGTCGTCAGAAAACTTAGCTTATGCCTTGACTGGACAGGAAAAGTTGATAAAGGAATTTGAACAATTGAAGCTTGAGGTAGTTCCTAAAATTAGAGGTGGTTTAATGGCTGCGATCGTGGCACAGCCAAGTTTAATTGGTAAAATCAAGACTAATCAGCTCTTAGATCCAGAATTCAAGAAGATTGTGGATGAGTTACCAGAGGGGAGAAGGCCAGAATTCAGTTTCCAAGATGGTGTTCTGAAATATATTAACCGATTATGTGTACCTAAAGTTGGGGATCTGAGAAATAAAGTTATGGAGGAAGCCCACACTACAAGATATTATGTACATCCGGGTAGTACCAAAATGTACAGAGACTTGCGAGGAATTTACTGGTGGAGTGGTATGAAGCGAGAGGTAGCAGAATTTGTGTCTAAATGCATGACCTGTCAAAAAGTGAAAATTGAACATCAACGACCCGGAGGAGAGTTACATCCTTTAGAGATACCAGAGTGGAAGTGGGAACATATTACAATGGATTTCGTCTCGGGATTTCCAAAGTCTCAAAAGTCAAATGATAGCATATGGGTGATTGTAGACCGGTTGACTAAGTCAGCCCATTTCCTACCTATTAAGACCAAAGATCCATCAAAACTTGCAGAGATTTATATCAGAGAGATTATACGGCTTCATGGAGCACCGGTGTCGATAGTGTCAGATCGTGACACTCGGTTCGTGTCAAGATTTTGGGAGAGTTTACAGAAGGCGATGGGAACATCTTTGCATTTCAGTACTGCATTTCATCCCCAGACCGATGGGCAATCCGAGAGAGTAATTCAGATTTTGGAGGATATGTTACGAGTATGTGTTATGGATTTTAAAGCTGATTGGGAAACTCATTTGCCGTTGATTGAATTTTCTTATAATAACAGCTTCCAAACTAGCATTGGAATGGCGCCTTATGAGGCACTGTATGGTAGGAAGTGTAGATCGCCAGTTTGTTGGACAGAAGTTGGTGAAAAACAGCTTTTGGGACCAAAAATAGTGCAAATTACTACTGACAAGATTCAATTGATTAAGCAACGGTTACAAACGGCTCAGAGTCGTTATAAAAGTTATGCAGATACGGGTAGAAGACCGTTGGAGTTTGAGGTTGGTGACTATGTGTTTTTGAAAGTTTCGCCTTCAAAAGGCATAGCACGTTTTGGTAAACGAGGTAAGCTTAGTCCGAGATATGTTGGATCGTATTTGATTCTTAATCGAGTTGGGCCATTAGCTTATCGGTTAGAGCTGCCACAAGAATTAGAGAATGTTCATAATGTGTTTCACGTGTCGATGCTTCGACGTTATGTGCCGGATTCGAAACATGTTATCATTCCAGAACCGTTAGAGATTCGGGAAGATTTAACTTACGTGGAGCATCCAGTACAAATCCTTGATAGAAAAGATCAAGTGTTGAGGACCAAAGTGATTCCCTTGGTGATGGTTCAATGGCGAAGCCATTCAATGGAAGAGGCTACTTGGGAGCGGGAGGATGAGATCCGAGCCAAGTACCCGCATCTCTTCAATTCTTGAGGTAAGAGTAAGTTTGGGGACCAAACTCCCTTTTAGGGAGGGAGAAATGTAACACCCGTACCCGGAGAACGGGTTAATTATTTGTATTAATATGCATTAATTAGTAAAATTAGTGTATAAACGGATTAAGGGGAGGCTTGGACTCGCCCATGTAAAAAGTGTTCAGAGAGGGACACTAGTTGGAAAAGTCCCCAGTGAGGTGGGGCAGGTATTGAAATGGAACCCAGCGAAGGGTAAAATGGTAATTTTCATTTTAAATGATTAAATGCATTTTATGTGTTTACATGAATATGTGTTTACATACCTTCATATTACATGTTGATATATGTGTAGTGTTGGTGTTATAAGAGTATAAATGAAAAAGATTTAAAATTAGTAGGTGCGGTAGCAATTTCACAAAATATGTGGGACCCACGTTGGGACCCATACGGAACTTAGACAAACACCCATTAAATAATTGGGTAGTTAATGGAATGTTTGGGGGATTTCATAATAAGAACTTAAGAAAATCCGGGGGTGTAAACGAAAAGAGAGGAATTGTGAGAGATTGACAACACAACATGCCTTGCATGTGTGTGTGTCAAGAGACTAAGGAGTCTCCACAGAAATTCAAAGAAAAAGAAAGAGAGAGCTCGGGAGAAAGACGGAGACGAGACGCCGACGTCGAAATCTTGCCGTTCCGTCGCCGCCGTTCGTCGGATTTACGATCCGAGACCACTTTTGGACTCGTGGAGGTGAGACGATCATTTCTATACCCTTAATTTTTGTTTTAATTGTCGGATTTTGGTAGCTCATATTTGACGGTGAGACGTCGTCTACCGAATTCTTGTAGGATTCATTGTGGTGTAGGAATTGAGCTATAATTGGTGAAATTCAGCACACCTCTAGCTTGAATTTGGGTAAAATCTGTGAATAAGGTGAGTTTTATATACAAAATAAGTGATTGTGTTTAATGGGTTCAAGGTTTGGGTTATGTTAGGAATAACTACTCATGCTAGAGGCTATTTTGTTGTTAAATTGTGAATTCTATGTAAATTCTATGAAAACCATATGTTGATACATGAATATGTGCTATGTGCTTATATGTCTATGTGGTAGTCAATGAGCACCGGGGAAATGGTTCATTGTTGGGAGTAATAAGGGTGGCGAAGAGGAAGAATCCGATAAATACGGAAGTCCAAGGAATAGAAGTGACCACGGGACCAAGGGAGGTCTTCGGGTTTGAATGAACCATATAACCGGTGACTCGGCGATTACGTTTATGCTTATGTGTTATTTGTAGCATTGCACGTGTTAAACATACAATCATGTTTAGAATTCTCACTAAGCAAATTGCTTAAGAAAACCGTTTTCCTAATTCTGTTGTGGTACATAACAACCACCGCAGGTACAGACCAATGCCCGGAGAGGAAGTGACGTGCTCGGGATTGGGAAGGAGATTTGGGTCTTGTAATTATGTTTATAACTTGTAATATAGTATAACTTGTGGGTTAGTATCCTTGACTTTTGAATTAAAGTCTTGACTTGTGGATGAGAGAGATGGGAGAGATGGGAGAGATGGGGGAGATTTGTGCCCCATGCTTGTGAACTTCTTTTGAACTTGTAAAATGATGTAAATTATGGTTTCTTTTATGTTAATGTTCATATTTGGGTTGAAGGAAAAGAGTTTGAATCCTAAAGTTGTATTTTGTAGAGTTGGAAGTGAATTTGAGGACAAATGTATAATCTCTTTTGTTTTGCTCAAGAATGGTGCAAGTAAAGGGTTGACCATCTCGGCAAGTCCGGATGTGTCGTTAGTGTCTTAGACATGTTTCTTTAGTGTTCATAATGTTAGTTGTGTCATTGAGTTTAGTCCCAGCAAGTTTCATGTATTTTGGATAAGAATTGAGTTTTTTAAGTTGAAAAGTTTGTTGTATTTCAAATGAAATGAGTTCATGGTTGATTTGATCAAATTGTGAATATGATTTTATGATCCATGCTTAATTTGAGTTTAAACATGTTTAGAAATGTGTTGGAACTGATTTCCCAAAGTTTCATAATGTTTCCATGTGATTTGGTTGTGTTTTGGTAAGTTAAAACTTGTTTTGACAGCACAAAAATTTAGCAGCAGAATTGTGAAGGAGATCGATCCGCGGTTTGTGAAGGAATCGATCCGCCCTTCCAAGGGGACATTCTGCGGGAGACTAATATAAATGGATCGATCCGCCCTTTATGAGGGGATCGATCCGCTTTGTATTTTTCCCTGGACGTCCATTTTTACGGAAACATGCATAACTTTTTCTGTAAAACTCGGATTCACGCGCCGTTTGTTGCGTTGGAACCGGGACTCAAAAATCTAACTTTTGATATAAAAATTTTACATACTTTCTTAATGACTATTTTGCCCTTGGGGGCTGTTTTATCACAATAGAGTTCTTTAAAGTGGTTTATTCACCCTTTTCTCTCTAATTAGTGTGTGTTTTGGGTGCGGTTACTCTTGTTACACGTGTCCTAATCCACCGGGGGTGGGTTGGGGTGTGACAATATATGAGTTGTGTAATTATTGTGCAATTAGAAATTGAGAAAAGAAAATCAATTGTAGAGTGCAGTGAATAGAACTTGAAGCCCAAGTTCATCAAATTATTCTTCTTTATAAGCGTAGCATACAACACACATTGGGAGGGTTTTACAACTGAATTCAGGGAGAAAGAGAAAGTTTAAGAGAAGGATTTACAGAAATTTTTAGAGAGAGAGAACTTCATATCACCATAGCCAAAGCTTCAAATGGATTTCTTGTACTGCTATTCTTTCTTAACAACCATTTAAACTCCAATCACAGTGAGTATTTCAAACTCACTCCAAATATAAATTCATATTTAATTAATGTTTGTGTAGTTTGAATTGATAATCACCATTGTTATGTTCATCCATGGAGTTCAAGCTTGAAGTTGTTGATTTTTCAAACTTAACCAAAATTCGTTTTGATAGATAGTAATGAAGATTTTAGTCTATAAAAGTTGTGGTTAAAGTATTAGAGCCTAATTCATTCATATTGCGGCGTATAATAGAAATGAAATTTCGTCACCTCTCGATTTTTCATAAAATCCGAGAGCTACGGTTCGATTCACGTTAATCTGATCGTATATTAGTAATCATTGCGGAAAAACAAAGAGAACCATATATTATAAGTCATGTTTGCATCTAGTAATCAAAATGAGTCAAAACAGGCCCTGAAAAAACTAAAACAGGGGAGAAAATGAAGAAGATGAAGCTCTTTGTGATCGCGCATGTGACCCGCGTGACCTGTGTAATTTTCACTATCTTGGAAATTTTAAAAGAAATTTGAAAAATAGGCATATTGTGCGAGCGACCCGCGTAAGCGACTGGGTAATTTTATGGTTTTTGTCTATTTTCATATAAGGAACTGTTTGGAAGAAGTTCTAAAAGTTTTTAAAGCACTATTTGGGAAATATGTTAGTTCAGAATATGTTTTTAAAAGATTAAGTTAAAGGGACTTGATTTCTCGTACGCTCGTTCATTGTTACTTCTAGTAATTATGTATCGCCACATAAGTCATGTGACATACATGTTTGAGTCGAGTTAACATGCATGGTGTGAGATGGTGAGTTGAGAAGAGTCGAGAGAATGTGTTAAGAATGTGTTATGTGAGTTACGACCCCAATTATCCAAGTTCGATTCGGATACGGCAGGTTAATTGGGAAGGATTGAGCCCAGTTCCATTCGGATATGGCAGGCCAATTAGCGATGTGTTATAGCCTTAATATCCCAGGTCGATTCGGATACAGCGGGTAAATTAAGAGGGACTGAGCCCAGGTCGATTCGGATATGACATGCCAGTTCGATCGTGTCCAGGCCGATTCAGATACAGCAAACCGATCAGGTTATTGTAACCTTAAATGTCTAGGTACGCCCAAGCCGATTCGAATACGTTAGGCATGTCGACAGACATTCTAAACCTAACGGCCAAGGGCCGGTGGTTCAGGGGAACCGTTTGTGCTAGATTTTGTAGTCGAGGTAAAAGAGTCAATGAGAAGACTGGGCTGCATTGTTTCATGCACGGTCACATGCTATAGTAATCGAATATTATTATGTTATCCTTTTGCTTTCGTTTAATTACGAATTCAATCTTGTATTTTTAGCATGTTGAATAATAAACCAGTGAATCGAAAATGGTAAGGACTCATGTTTTACATTATAAGTATATGTTTTTAATACTCACCAACTTCTTAAAGCTGACGACATTGATGCGCCCTAGACATTCATGTCTAGGTTTTTTAGGTTTTGATCGGGCAGCACTGTCACACCCCAAATCCACGCATATGAATCTAGGTCACGTGGCATGCCACCGAGGCTCTTCCTACTCATTTCAAAGTTATAGCACCGGAAAATGAACTCTAAACATAACAATGAGCTAATTTGAAACAATACACCCGAAGTTAATAAAAATCGTATAAATTTGAAAACATAATTATATTTTGAAACAAATGAATTTATATTCAAAGGGGTCTCAAAGGTGCCTTAAGAACCAATCAAAATATTTAAATAAGTTGCAGAAGGGGTATAAAAAGTTTGCATGCAAGGGTCATTTTGACCGGTCGAGATGTCCCGTTTGACCGGTCGAGTGACCCCTCGGGAATAATCCTTCACAGCAGAGGGCACTTCGACCGGTCGAACTGTCCCCTTCGACCGGTCGAATGACCCACTGACAGCAATTCTTCTTGCACTAGGATATTTCCTAAGATCAAGCGACCCTTGCGATCGTCAACTACCTCAATCATTAAATCAAGACATTAAATCGATAATTAAAACATTTCAAAACACGAACTCAAGGGTTTGAATTCATACTAACTTAACCAATCCATTCTATATTTTCCAAGTCAATACAAACCATAGTTCTAGCTACTCGAAAGTAATTCCTTACAACATTTAGAAATAAAGTAAAACATATACAAGGCTATTATTCACTTCTATTACAAAACTATGAGATAGACAAGATAAGTCGCCTTCTAAGTGAACTCCTGACATCTTGTGATCACTTCCTCGATTCCTCGCCGGCATTAACATATAAAATGGTTATTTGAATAACCACTCATATTCGATTTGTTTAAGCTAATGCTTAGTGAATAAAACAACAATGCACATGAATGATAAGCATGCTCGCATTCACATCTCTATATTTCATACTAGTCTCTGGAGTCCCACGTGTACGTTCCACACTCCTAATCCGTGACTTCTTGCCAATAAGTTCACGCAAAAAGTAAGACCCATGTTTCTTCTCTTCAAACGCACGACCTTATGCCTATAACGGCTCCACAACGATGGCTTGATACATGCACTCCTTTAACCCAAATAACAACTCAACATGCTCAGATACAATTCACCATGCTCTCGACATAATTAAAACATTTCACCATACAATTGAGCCTACTTATCAATATAGACTCCGAATATTAACTACACAACATATATCTATATTCTAACACATGTTTTTCATTCAAAATATGAATACATGTCAAGAAATCATTCCAAAACACATAGTTGAATCACTCACCTCTGATTAACGCTCTTAAAATACGATCCAAAGAAAACTCGAGCACAAAGATCATGCAGAAGTACGTCTAGTACAATTCCTATCGATCAAAAATCCAATTATCAACTTTTTAGGAAAATTCTAGAAAATGAGTTTTCGAAAAACTTATCCAAACGAGTCCTAATAGATATCAAACGACGACCTTACCTCAAGGAGTTCAAATATGAAATTTGGTGAAAAATTGGCGGACAGAAGTTCGTCGATTTGTGTCGGAATTCTCTAAGCAACTAAATCCCCAAATCTCCTCTCTTGAATTTCTAATTTAGGGTTTGAACTAATGAAAATATCTCATGAGTTTCTATACATAGGCACGACTCTCCAGAATTACGTTTACCTCCCCACGAGTTCTCAAAAAACTCCTAATCAGTCTCCGAAACTTTCTACACAGCTAATTCATAGCCTCACGAGTGAAAACTAAGATTTATAAAAGTTTTCACCTAAGTTTTGTCTGGTTACTAAAATGCAAATTCTATATGATTTTACAAAATTGCTAATTAGCCTACCAAATCTGTAGCGTGTTAATTAGTCCTCACCAGGATACTAAAATTAACAATAGAAATATATTCTAAACCAAAAAATAATATAGATAGTGAAATACACAGGTAAACATTTACTTCCAGATAAACATTTAGGGTATTCCATAATGAACGTCTCATACTTGGAGAGACTTTACAACAACAAAACATTCACTTCACATTGTCTCAAAGGGTTCTCTAACACAGACACCCAAATCGACTCATGAGTCAAAACTCAGTCACACATGTGCCAAAATGCACAAAACATCACATTATCATGCATGAAAATGTAATGAAATGCAATAACACAATTACGGGCATTATAATTCTCTCCCCCTTAAGAGAAGTTTGTCACCAAACTTGTACCTCATATATTGAAATGGTGCGGATACTGAGTACGTATCTCCTCCTCTATTTCCATGTCATCTTTTTCGTCGTTTGGCTATACAATAACACTTTCACCTTCGATATCATCTTATTTCATAAAACTTGGTCCTTTCGATCCAAGATCTCTACCATATACGCAATATACGTCAAATCACTCTGAATCTCATTCGGTGTCAGAGTTATCTCTTGATCCCTATCTTCTGTCAAATGTTTCCGTAATAACAATACATGGAATAAGTTATGAACTTGAGCATACCCACTGAGCAAGTCCAATCGATACGCTATGGGTCCAACCCTCCTAATGATTTCAAAAGGTCCTACATACCTCGGATTGAGTTTCCCATATCTCCTAAATCTAGTAATCCCCTTTAAAGGTGACACCTTCAAATACACCAAATCTCCCACATCAAATTCCAACGGTCACCTACGCTTGTCGACATAACTCTTATACCTACTCTGAGTTGTCAGTAACCATTGTCGAATTACCTTTATCTTATCTGTCGTCTCTTATACAATTTTAAGTCCTTCAATCATTCTTTCTCCGACTTCTGTCCAACTAATTGGTGAACGACATACGCGACCATATAAAGCTTCATAAGGAACCATTCCAATACTCGACTGAAAACTGTTGTTATATACAAACTCAATCAACAGCAAGTAGACTTCCCAATCACCTTGAAAATCAAGTACACATTACCGAAGCAAGTCTTCCAATATCTAGATTACTCTTTCTGATCGATCATCGGTCCGAGGATGAAAAGCAGTACTAAAATGCAATTTGGTACCCATTGCTTCTTGCAAGGCCCTCCAAAACTTTGATGTGAAACTACTATCTCGATCCAAAACGATCGAAACTGGAATACCATATAGTCTTATAATCTCGCGGATGTACAACTTAGCTAACGTCTTCGACTTAGTTGTTCGGAGTGGTAGGAAGTGCGATGACTTTGTCAAATGGTCAACGATCACCCAAATAATAGTATTCGATTTCTTAGACCTCGAAAATCCACAAACAAAGTCCATTGTAATATGTTCCCATTTCCATTCGGCTACCAATAATGGTTGTAACAATCCGAAGGTACTTAGCGTTCGTCCTTCACTTGTTGACAACTCATACATCGTGAAATATAGTATGCTATTTCTCTCTTCATTCCCGACCACCAATAAATATGTCTCAAATCTTTATACATCTTGATGCTTCCCGGATGAACGGTATACTTCGTATTGCGTGCTTTCTCTAGGATATTCCGTTTCAACTCTTTCTCGTTAGGTACACAAATTCTACCCCTTAATCTCAAAACAGTGTTCTCAAGGGTAAATCCTGGTTGCTTGCCCATCGAAATCTCATCACAAATCTTCTTCAAAACCTCGTCTAGAAGTTGTTTCTCCATAATCTCGTGAATTAAGAGTAGTTGTGCCACGATCATCGACATCAAGCCACTTTCAATCCTCGGAATCACCTCAAGTTCCAAATTATCCATATCTTGAATCAGTTGTCACTAAGAAGTCAAATCTGTTATCGTATTGGTTGGTGCTTTACGGCTAAGAGTATCGGCGACTACATTCGCCTTGCCAGATAGTAGTGGATTTGCAAATCATTGTCCTTCATCACCTCTAACCATATCCTTTGCCTCATGTTTAAATCTCGTTGCGTGAACAAGTACTTTAAACTCTTATGATCCGTACATATCTCAAAATTCTTCCCGTATAGGTAATGATGCCAAATCTTTAATGCAAAGTCACAACGGTCAATTCTAAATCATGTGTCGGATAGTTCTTCTCGTGTGGTCTAAGTTGTCTCGACGCATATGCAAAGACCTTGTCACCTTGTATAAGAACGCAACATAAACTTCTATATGAAGCATCACTATAAATGATAAACCCTTCAATCCCCGTCGGAATAGCTAATATTGGTGCCTTCACTAGTCGACCCTTCAATGCTTGAAAACTTTCCTCACATTCCAGACTCCATATAAAAGCAATATCTTTCCTCATTAACTGTGTCATCAGCATTGCAATACGTGAAAAGTCTTTTACAAACCGTCGATAATAACCAGCTAATCCTAGGAAACTTTGGATTTCCGTCACATTCATAGGTCTCAACCAATTGGTAACTACTTCTATCTTCTGGGGATCCACAGAAATTCCTTTCGCCGACACTATATGTCTGAGGAAAGCAATCTCCGTCAACCAAAATTCACACTTCTTTAACTTTTTGAACAATCTCTTCTCACGCAGTCGTTATAAGGCTAATCGCAAATGCTCGTGATCTTTTGTACTCTTGGAATAGATCAGGATGTCATCTATAAACATAATAACAAACTTATCTAAATAGTCCTTGAAAACACGATTCAGCAAGTCCATGAAAGCTGCTGGGGCATTAGTCACTCCAAACGGCATAACCAGAAATTCAAAGTGACCATATCTAGTCCTAAAAGATGTCTTCTTAATGTCTTCCTCTTTGACTTTCAACTGATGGTAACCGGATCTCAAGCCAATCTTCAAAAATACATGTGCCCCTTACAATTGATCAAACAAGTCATCTATTTGTGGCAACGGATATTTACTCTTGACAGTTAACTTAATCAGCTCTTGATAGTCAATGCACATACACATTCTCCCATCTTTCTTCTTCACAAACAAGACTAGAGCTCCCCACAACGAAACACTAGGTCTGATAAAACCCTTCTTAAGCAACTCTTGTAACTGAACTTTCAATTCTTTTAACTCTACTAATGCTATTCGGTACGGTGCTTTGGATACCGGTTGTGACCCTGGTACTACTTCTATCGTAAACTCGAGCTCTCTTTCGATCAATACATCGAATAACTCATCGGGAAAAATATCTGAAAATTCTCGAACTACTGGAATGTCTTCTAATAGTGGTCCAAGAACTCGCGTGTTGACAATCGAACATAAGAAACCTGAACAACCTTTCTTCAACATCTTATTCGCTTGAATCATCGATATCAAGTATGGCGGTACGGTCACACCCTTATCCTGAAAAGTAAACTCTTCTTGACCTAACGGATAGAAACTAACCCGTTTTTGTTCACAATCAATCCTAGCTTGATTAACCGACAACCAATCCATACCTATGATAACATCAAAGTAATTTACTGTCATTGGAATCAAATCAATGCTCAAGACCTTATCACCTATCTTGATCTCACATGACTTGAATACCAAAGAAGTTACTAACGGTTCACTAGTGGGTAATGATACGCACAAATCATATCCTAGCGGTTCGGACTTAATAGTTAAATGCTTAACAAAATCATGGGACACAAATGAATGCGTTAAACTAGAATCCATGAGCATACATGCAGGATATGAACAAATAGGAAGAATACCTGATACGACTGTATCATCCGTATTCCCCAGCCTGAGCTAGAAATATCGCCCTTGTTGTTGCGCGACTCCTTTCCCTTTATCCCCCCGTGGTTCTGCCCTTGATCCTCTTGGCACACTCGATGCCCTAGTACTCATCCCCGATTGTCTCTTACTCGGACAGTTCTTCGCTATATGTCCCGGTTGGCTACACTCAAAACATTTTTCCCTCATCTCTGGGGTTTTAGCTCTTGGTGTTCGAGGTTGTGTTCGGTGTGGTCATATTCATATTTAAAGGATAATTCCTGGATATGTGCCCTAGTTGCTTGCAAAGGTAGCAGGTGCTCAATTGATAGCAGGTCCCTCTGTGTCACAGGTCACATGTTGGGCACACCGGTCTCGAGTCTCCAATGAATGTACTCCCTCCTTGGTTAACCACATACGATCCTGAACTTTGGATAAACAGTTTCTTCGCATTCCCTTAACCCTTTTCTCTTATTGTCATTGGCACTCTTCCCTTGTTGTCTTTGTTGATATCGATCGACACTTTTCTCAGCAATACCAGCAACTTCTTCAACCAGAGAAACAGTTGGGTGTTGCAACATATTCACACGGCTACGGATATTCTCCCTAAGCCCTTCCTCAAACTTACAAGCTTTATCCTCATCAGTTTGAACGATAGTTTTCCCAAAACACAACAATGCATTATACCAAGAAATGTACTCACTCAAAATCATGTCTCCCTGGACTAAACTCGCAAACTCTTGGCGTTTCTGAGCATGCATAGATCGCAAAAAGAATCGCTTGTTGAACTCACCCTTAAATACCTCCCACGTAGTTGGCTTCCCTTACTCTAGTACATTATTCCACCAATCCAATGCTTCCCCCATCAACGTATCGGATGGGCAAAGAATTTTCTCTTCATCAGTACATATCACAGTATGGAAATGTCTTTCCATGTCCAGCATCTAATGATTGACCAAGTCTATGCCAACTTGTCAATGGCACAAGGTCGGTTCTGTTTATAGAATTGTTCTATGATTGTGTGTTGAGGCCGCGGTACTAGTGGTGCATTAATGTAACGAACTTCAACTGGTGGAACCTACACATTCATCTGATCTCTTTCACTTCTGGCTTGCACAAAATTTCTCACCATGTTCACTATTTGGTCCATTTGCGAATACGGTGACAATTCTCTTATCGGCTCAGTTATGACGTGTTACGTAATCGTCCTGTTCAATGCATAAATACGATACATGTTGTGCCATAAGATATATATGCACAGTTCATCATCACATCAACAAATGCAACACATGAAGCATTTCTACAATGATAACAACATTATCACTACAATCATGCACTCCACTCGACGTCACTCAGCATACAATGTCACTCGTTCTCAAGGCTCTAACCTAAAGCTCTGATACCACTAAATGTCACGCCCCAAATTCACGCATATGAATCTAGGTCACGTGGCATGCCACTGAGGCTCTTCCTACTCATTTTAAAGTTATAGCAGCGGAAAATGAACTCTTAAGATAACAATTAGTAGTCACTCTTTTGAAACAATACACCCGAAGTTAGTAAAATCCGTATAAATTTGAAAATGTAATTATATTTTGAAACGAATGAATTTATATTCAAAGGGGTCCCAAAGGTGCCCTAAGAACCAATCAAAACATTTAAATAAGTTGCGAAAGGGGTATAAAAAGTTTTCAGCAAGGGTCATTTCGACCGGTTGAAATGTCATGTTCAACCGGTCGAGATGCCCCCGTTCGACTAGTTGAGTGACGCCTCGGTAATAATCATTCACAGTAGAGGGCTCTTTGACCCGTCGAACTGTCCCCTTGGACCGGTCGAATGACCCCCTGACAGCAGTCCTTCTTGCACTAGGATATTGCCTAAGGTCAAGTGACCCTTGCGATCGTTAACTACCTCAATCATTAAATCAAGACATTAAATCGATAAGTAAAACATTTCAAAACACGAACTCGAGGGTTTGAATTCATACTAACTTAACCAATCCATTCCATGTTTTCCAAATCAATACAAACCATAGTTCTAGCTACTCGAAAGTAATTTCTTACAACATTTAGAAATAAAGTAAAACATATACAAGGCTATTATTCACTTCTATTACAAAACTACGAGATAGACAAGATAAGTCGCCTTCTAAGTGAACTCCCAACATCTTGTGATCACTTCCTCGATTCCTCGCCGGCATTAACACCTAAAATGGTTATTTCAATTACCACACATATTCGATTTGTTTAAACTAATGCTTAGTGAATAAAACAACAATGCACATGAATGACAAGCATGCTCGCATTCAAATCTCTATATTTCATACTAGTCTCCGGAGTCCCACGTGTACGCTCCACACTCCTAATCCGCGACTCCTTGCCAATAAGTCCACGCGAAAAGGTAAGGCCCACGTTTCTTATCTTCAAACATGCGACCTTATGCCTATAATGGCTCCACAACGATGGCTTGATACACGTACTCCATTGACCCAAATAACAACTCAACATGCTCAAATACAATTCACCATGCTCTCGACATAATCAAAACATTTCACCATACAATTGGACCTACTTATCAATATAGGCGCCCAATATGAACTACACAACATATATCTATAATCTAACACATGTTTTTGATAAAAAAAAAATATGAATACATGTCAAGAAATCATTCCAAAACATATAGTTGAATCACTCACCTCCGATTAACGCTCTTAAAATACGATCCAAAAAAAACTCGAGCACAAAGATCGTGCAAAAGTCCGTCTAGTACAATTCTTATCGATCAAAAATCCAATTATCAACTTTTTAAGAAAATTCTAGAAAATGAGTTTTTGGAAAACTTATACAAATGATTCCTAATAGATATCAAAATGACGGCCTTACCTCAAAGAGTTCGAATATGAAATTTGGTGAAAAACTGACGGACAGAAGTTCGTCGATTTGTGCCGGAAATCTCTAAGCAACTAAATCCCCAAATCTCCTCTCTTGACTTTCTAATTTAGGGTTTGAACTAATGAAAATATCTCACGAGTTTCTATATATAGGCACGACTCTCGGAAATTATGTTTACCTCCCCACAAGTTCTCAAAAAACTCCTAATCAATCTCCGAAACTTTCTACACAACTAAATCATAGCTTCACGAGTGAAAACTAAGATTTATAAAATTTTCACCTAAGTTCCGTTTGGTTGTTAAAATGAAAATTCTACATGATTTTACTAAATTGCTAATTATCCAATTTGTATTTTTCATACAGAAATCTCTTATTACGGATAGAACAAGATCCATTTTGCATTATATCTAAGGGATTCCTTGATTCGGGACGAAGAAGCAATGTCACTCGATCATTATCAAACTAACTGCAATCTTTTTATGTCTGTGGGGATCCCACCAGAGCGCCTTCTACTTCTATGAGGCCATGAACTATATTAGAATCATTCTCAATGAGTCCATAAGAAGTGATCCCATTTTTTTCAACGGGTCCGGGTAGAGAACAAAGATCTTGAGCAACCAATCCGGCAGAACAACTCAAATGATAAAGAAGTATCGTTAATTTCTTCATACTCCTACCAATTCTGTAGCGTGTTAATTCGTCCTCACCAGGATACTAAAATTAACAACACAAACATATTCTAAACCAGAAAATAATACAAATAGTGAAATACATAGGTAAACATTTATTTCTAGATAAACATTTATTTCTAGATAAACATTTAGGGTATTCCACAATGAGCGTCTCATACTCGGAGAGACTTCACAACAACAAAACATTCACTTTAAACTGTCTCAAATGGTTTTCTAACACAGACACCCAAATCGACTCGTGAGTCCAAACTCACACACACATGTGCCAAAATGCACAACACATCACATTGTCATGCATGACAATGTAATGAAATGCAATAACACAACTATGGATGTTATAAGGACAGTACCACTATGCCAATTAAAAACTACATGAAGAGTTAAATGATTAATTCTGCGTTTAATTATAAACTGAACTTGTAATAAGGATTGATTTAATAGATATTAATATTATTGCAAGGCGGGCTGTGCCTTAAGATTTCTAGGTGCTGTAATAATTATTATGTTTGAAAATTTTTATTAATCTTTATTGCTCTTACTCTGATTTAAATTATTATACTGTTCGACGTTTCGGACGGAATCGATCCTTCAAACTGTCACGACCTATGGGTCCATAACGGAAATTAAATGATTTCCCTATTTATGCTACGTTGGGGTGTGACAGGAACTAAGAATACAATGGATGGTCTAGATCATTTCGATCTAACGGTCATAATCAATTATCTTAAATACTCCTAGGAAATATCTAGATATTTACAAGCTCTATAAGCACTACCATCTTCTAAATTTCTCTATTGAAGTTTACAATATACAAGATATAAAAACACATAGGAAGCCCTAGATATTTTTAGAATGTATAAGTTATGCAATGCATTAGAACATTCTTTCATAGGCTGCTCACCAAATGTTTGAGAAAATGCCAAGCCGTGACACTAGGCAAGTCTTTTCTAAAATATTTTTAAAATGTGGGGTGAGATTGTTATTTTAGTCAAATGAGATTAAATTAAATCAATGGTATTTTTTTTAAAAAGATGAAAACTTTGAGCGGTTAAGATTTATTAGGAGTTAACTTTGATGAGAGAGAGAGAGAGAGAGAGAGAGAGAGAGAGAGAGGGGAGGGGGGGAGGGAGGGAGGGGCAATGATTACATTTCTATTTCAGTCTATTGTTTTAGTGAACCAGGAAACAGAAACGTTTTGGTTTTGTTTTGAAAACATGTGAAATACCAGAAAAAATTGAAAATACTAAGAAACTTGTGGAAGCAAGACTGTTAATTTAATTGTATGCACATACAAAGCTAATAATTGATCAATTGATCCTTTGAAAGGTATATGTATGTAATTATATAAGTAATATATTATTTAAATTGGAAATACATGATGATTTAGTCATCAATCTACAGTCAAACAGTTCATAGATTACAGAAAATATTTCATAGAAAAGAAAAGTGACATATAAGCACATAAGGAGCTAATAAGACATCTCTAAAATAATGTGGCTGTTCATCTAATCCAATTGGTTGTAGAGTGTCGAGCGGGTGCACAAACTGGTCAAGGCTCCGAGTATTCACAAAATGAACATTATATGTCTTATAGATATGATAGCAATATTCAATCCAACTCATGTAAGCACGAAACCATGCCTCATAATCAGTCCTAAACCTCTCATAATCTCATCAACTACACCCAAATTGTTGAGCAGCAATTAAAGCTATCAAAGTGTTGCTTCAAACATGACACACATCTATCCTTCATTATTTTGTGACAGTAATTACATTGAACATGATTCTGATTATCTCCAACTTGCTCCTCATGCTTCCAACCAATATCCTTTAGTCGGATCTTCTTCTTCTTCTTCTTCTTTTTAATTGATTGTAAAGTGGCATCTTTATTTTTTTTGAAGACATTCCTACAACCAGAATTAAATTATATTAATTTTTTTAAGACGTTAAATTTAATAAGATATAAAATTTGTTGAATTTATCAATGATCAATCATTATAAATTTAATTATGAATAAGTAATTTTATAAGGGCTAGTTAGTGATAAGGACAGTTTATGGTTCTTGTATAGGCATAGGTCTAACAAAAAACCACTTTAGTGAAAGCTTTGCACTTATATTTGTACACTGTACTTATATTTTAAAATTTCACAAAACTGTGAATTTAACAAAGTAGTTTTGTAAAATTTTATAAATTCACAAAAGTATATGTAAGCAGGGACTTTTCACAAACTATAAAATTTTAAGGTCCTTTAGACTCCTAATTTCAGAACGAGGGACTTAACGCTAACCATCCCTTTTTAGAATGAGAAAAATAAAATTATACTGAAATGAACTGGTAAGGCAATACTTGATTTAATGCTACTACCTAAAATCAAGTCTTTCTCTGGGGTGGAATGGAGAAATGTTCAATTTAGCCTCTGTTTGATTCTTGGATTTTATAAGGGAAAAGAAAAGAAAAGAAAGAATGTTATCAACTTGGATGAGTGTGTAGCCTACCACATAGGATTATATTGACAGTGATTGGGTACCTTTGACAGGTCGAATAGTATATGGGCAGAATTCCTCTCCTGTTACAGCAGCTCCATTCATGCTGCTCTCATAAGGTAAAACATTTTAATATAAATAAATAAACCAATTAATAAAACTCTATAGATGAGATACATAATTAATTAAAGTGTTCTATTAACATAAGAACATATGTTAAGGAGTTAAAAATAGTCTGAAATAAAAATAAATGATTAAGATTCAAACCTAACTTTTCACTAGTGTGGATTCCCCATGTATTTTTTTTACTACTTTAAGCTCCTTAACATGTGCCCTTAGGACACATGTTAACATTTCCCTTAATTAAATAAAACTCTAATCTATATTAGTATTATATAAATGGAGAAATACGGGTACAACAAATATATTACCTAAAAAGCATATTTACAAAAATACCAATATGATATAAAAAAAATAAAAAAAAATAATAAAAAAACAAACCTCACATATAAGAACAAAACTATCACTATAATACCTAAGAAATTACTTTTAACTTCCCTATAAGCAAGAAATTACTTTTAATTTGAAAATATTTTTGGTCACCCCAAAAATGGTTTACCAATGCTCACCCAAGCATCCCATTCGTCAATGCTGTGGGACCCATGGTTAAATTAATGGTATTTAATCTTGGGTCTCACTGCATTGACGAATGGAATGCTTGGGTGAGCATTGGTGAACCATTTCTGGGGTGAGCAAAAATGCTCTCTTTAAATTTCCTCACTCCCTCAAAATTAGATTTATGTTCTCTTCTTTCATTTTCTTTCTCCACTCACATAGTGAGTAGGCCTCAACTAGTACCACTTAATACAACTCTAAGGCCGCGTTTGTTTCGTGAACGGGATTGAAGAGTATTACTAATACCCTTCACTAGTAAGGAGCCTAATAATATCACATCTCCATGGGATTTTTTTTGGGGGTAAATTATGTAAACACCCCCTCTACTATGACCTATTTTCACTAATACCCCCATCGTTTTTTTTTTAACAAACTGACCCCCTCAAGTTTCCCTGTTTGCCACTTACACCCCCTCCGTTATATTTGCCGTCAATAACTTAACGAGAGAACTGTCAATCTAATTGTCTGGACTTTTTTACCCCTCTTTTAAAAAAAGACTCACTCTCTCTCTCTCTCTCTCTCTCTCTCTCTCTCTCAACCCAAAACCCACCATGACCCAAATCATCCCCACCCCCACGACCACCACCGACTACCACCACTTTTCATTTTCAGTTTTTTGTTTTCCACTCTTACCAACCAAACACTACTTACTGAAATTATATAAAAATTGATTCAAAATGTGTGTATAGTATATGTGTGTGTGTGTGTGTGTGGTTCGTTGTGTGTAAGTCAAACCGCCCAATCACCACCACTTGATCACCCAATCATACAATCACCACCACTCTCGCACAAAATCACCAACATCGAACCACCATGGAGGGCGGCGGCGGCAGCAATTGGAGTTGTAGGTGATGTGGGGGACACCATGGAGGGTTGTGAGGGACGACAGCGGCTGTGGTGTTGGAGAGAGAGAGAGAGAGAGAGAGAGAGATGAAACCAAAACCCCCCAACACCCCCAATTTTTATTAACCAAAAACCCCAACACCCATAATTTTCCCGAGAAAAAAAAAAGAAGAATTTTCTCGACCCCAAACGATCTGAACCATCTCTTACCCAAACACCACAATTCAATCTCCAACCACCATAAAGTCTTCAAACCTAGCCCCTCTTCTCTCAAAACCCATCTCAAATCTGCCCTCTCAAAACATACAAAGCCACGCCAAACACGCCCTTTAATCTGGCTCACTGTGAGTTGACTCAAATCAGAACTTCAGCTTGTGGGGCTCGAGCCATCATTCAAATCAAACCAAACAAACCAATTAAATGTGAAATCAAACAACTGAAATTAGATTAATTGATGGGTTTGATGTATATCAGATAGATCTATCGGAACCCTAAAAAAAAAAATGGGTGTTTCAGCTTTTAGATTTGATCAATGGAGGGTTTGGGTTTTTGGGTAAATCGTCAAAGTGGATGTCTCTGACATGGAGGATCTTCATCACTTCATGGGATTGAGAGAGAGTGAGTAGAATTTGGGAGGGTAATGATGTAAACACATAGAGGTGGGTAATTAAGTCATTTTGTACTGTCTATTTACCTTTGTCTATTAATATGGCCCCTCAAATACATAGGGGGGGGGGGGGGGGGGGGGGGGTGTGTGTGTGTGTGTGTGTGTGTGTGTGTGTGTGTGTGTGTGTGTGTGTTTGTCAATTTGTAAAAAAAAAAAGATGAAAGTATTAGTGAAAACCGGTCATAATAGAGGGGGGGTATTTACATAATTTACCCTTTTTTTATTACTCCATGATTAATTAGTCCCTTGAATGAGAGACTATTTAGTTAAAATGAACTATTTATCCAACGTGAGTAGTGGTGTACACGAGCTGAGCCGCTCAACAAGAGCTCGCGGCTCGGCTCAATAACAGCTCAGCTCGGCTCGGATCGTATAATAAACGAGTCAAGCTCGAGCTTGAATACAAAGCTCGTTTAATAAACAAGTCAACCTTGAGCACACATGGGCTTGGCTCGATAAGGCTCTGAACAGTTCGATTAAGCTCGTATAGTAGGCTCGTGAAAAATCCTTTTAATATGTTTGATAAAGATTTGTTTAACTATATATATGTATGATAATTATAAAAATATAGTATATGTATAATGCAAAATATTTAAAATTGAAAGAATATTATATATTTATATATATGATAATTATAAAATATATATATATATATAATATGTATAATGCAAGTATTTAAAATTGAAAGAATATTACATATATATGATAATTATAAAAAAAATATATATATATATAAATAATATATGTATAATGCAAGTATTTAAAATTGAAAGAATATTATATATATACGTATGATAATTATTAAAAAATACTATATGTATAACGCAAAATATTTTTCAAATAGAAATAATATTGGCATATTATACTCCAATATGCACAGTCCTAAATTCACGTGCCAAGCAATTATTTTAAGAAAAATGTATATATGTATATGACAAATGTCAAGCATTGAGCGTAGTATGTGAGTTTTGGTTAACAACTTAAACTTGCTAATAGGGGTGTACACGAGTTGAGCCACTCAATAAGGGCTCAAGGCTCGGCTCGATAACAGTTCAGCTCGATAATAAATGAGCCAAGCTCAAGCTTAAACAACATGCCAACTCTTAAAGCTCGGCTCGAATTCAAAAAGCTCAACACATGACTAAAGCATATTCAAATAATAAACTATTCAGTTAAAATGGACTATTATCACCTAATCCTGCCATCAATCTGCCAAACAAACTGTGGTGAGAAGACTGGAGAGAGAGACCAACCAGCAGCTTAGCAAAAGGGGAAAATATTTTTTACTCCCTGTGGTTATACCCATTTTCTCATAATTTCCTGTGGTTCATTTTGTAACACTTAACCCCTGTACTACGGACTAAAGTGAGACTGTTAATTTTTCTAACGGAAAAAAAGGAAATGACGTTAATACCCCTAAGCCCCTATATATACTCTTTAGGAAAAAATACCTTTTACCCCTATGGTTACACCCATGTTCTCATAATCCTCTATGGTTTATTTTATAATACTTAACCCCCTGTACTAATAATTGAAGTGGGACTACCGTTAAAAAGGTTAACAGTCTCACTTTAGTCCATAGTCCATAGTACAGTGGTTAAGTGTTACAAAATAAACATGGTGTAACCAAGGGGTAAAAGGTATTTTCCCAAGGCAGGAGCCCTGGGCGAGAAGGCCAAGAAGAAGAAGAGTAACGACTGCAAGGGAAACCCTAGTCCAGATTGGACGAAGACTATTGGAGAAGAGATTCCTCAACCAGGTAAGTGATTTATAACCAACCCTCAAAATCAATTTCATCATTTTTTCAGTGAATCAATATCTCTCTGGTTTTCCCCAATTTTCATATATTCGTTTTTTGATTGATTCCAAATTGATTGAAATTTGAAACACCCACTTACTTTCAGTTGTTTTCACATGGGATGGGTCTCTCTCTGAACATGATTACTCTCGTTTCCTTGGAAACATTGGACGAAACACACACACACACACCCCACCCCACCGAAACGACTTCATTTCGTGCGAAGCAGCACTGGAATTTCGTGATTCCTGGTGGGGGGTTTCGATTCGGTCAACTACGATACCGTAAAGTTTCTATCGGTTTGATGATATGAATTAGAAATTTAGCTTGTTGATAATGTGAGTTTTGTTGTCTCTATATTATTAATTTTGTTTTAAAAATTAATTTTTCGCCTAGTCCCCGCCTAGGCCTCCGCCTATGCCCCTAGGCGCTAGGCCCCCTCCGCCGCCCGCCCACCGCCTAGCAATTTTTAGAACATTGACCTCAATACTCCCACTACCCACTGCACAAGCCCCTCTTTCCTACATTTTAGGCTGTTCTGAGTAATGGGGTAGGTTATGGCTCTATTTATTTCCGCATAAGCGCCTTGACTGTGTCATTGGGTCTCACTTTGGGCCTAAGTCTGTTCTCCACTTCATGGAAATTCTAGGCCTAGTCTAACCTCAACAATCGGTTGGGCGCTGCACCACTGCCTTACCTGGCCTATATATGAGTGCTGGACTTGCTTTATCGGGTTGCACATATCTGTTCACTGCTAAATCAAATATTCATTTTTGGCTTGGGAGTGTATGAGGGCGTGCAAGGTGCTTTGTACAAAAACCGAAACGTGTAGAAGTGAACAAGAAATCCCTAAGTGGAGACTTAGCGGATAAAGCACCAACTATGAATCAAGAGTTTGTGTTAAGTGAGTAGGGATTATTCTCACTAAAATCCTTAGACAGTATTGAAGCACACATGTCTAAAAGTGAATGGAAAATAAAGAACACAAATGAAGAGGTTTGGAATGCAAATTCATTAAGCGGAATTGAAGTACACATGAAATGGTTTACTGGAATGAAATGCTAAAGGAAAAGGAAACAAATGACAAGCCTATTGGAATGCTAAAAAAGAAAATAAAATGCAGAATGCTTTTTAGTGCTTTTTGTCGAGTTGACGTGTGAGAGAGTTTTCATGTTTGGCAGTCTTGGTCATTTATAGATGAAAAGATGAACTTCCACTTTGCCATGTGTAGACATCTCAATTAGCAGCAACCAACCCACTAACAAAGCATAACCCCCCACGAAGCTCATTCCTTTACTGCCACGTGGCCTTGTCAACAATTCCCCACTAACATATTTGTCACATGCATGGCTTATCCAATTCGGTGGTCTTGTGACAATTCGTTGGTCATGTGGCAATTCGGTGACCTAATGTGCGGTGCTATGGGGGCCGACAACTTTATACCATAGCATGAGTTCAGTGGTCCCTTGAGTATCTTGAAATTCAAACACTTTTATGACAATTCCGTGGACATGCCAAGGCAATTCGGTGGGCTTTAAGCAATTGGCACTTCGGTGGTCATGTTTTCTCGGTGACTTCATGGCCCACTCAGTGGTTATAGCCCACTCGGTGAGCCTATGCCAATTCAGTGACATGTGCCACTTCGGCGCTACAGCAATTCGGTGCTCCTCAGACCCATCACCTTTACATAAAACATTTATATCAAGCATGGCACACTTTTCACCAAAAATATATAAATTTTTATCAAGCATTTGGTACCAAATTCGGTCGCAATTACATGACTTAACTCGTTGGTGTAAAGGCACATGGACTGAACTCAGTGAAGACAAGGAACCGAATTGATGGTGACCTCGGTGAAAAGTGTGCCATGCTTGATATAAATGTTTTATGTAAAGGTGATGGGCCCGAGGAGCACCGAATTGCCGTAGCACAGAAGTGGCATATGTCACCGAATTGGCATAGGCCCACCGAGTGGGCTATGACCACTGTGTGGGTCATGAAGTCACCGAGAAAACATGACCACCGAAGTGCCAATTGCTTAAAGCCCACCGAATTGCCTTGGCATGTCCACTGAATTGTCATAACAATGTTTGAACTTCAAGATACTCAAGGGACCACCGAACTCATGCTATGGTATAAAGTCGTGGGCCCCCATAGCACCGAATCACATGAGGTTACCGAATTGCCACATGACCACCGAATTGTCACAGGACTACCGAATTGGATAAGCCATGCATTTGATAAATATGTTAGTGAGTAATTGTTGACAAGGCCACGTGGCAGCAAAGGAATGAGCTTCGTGGGAGTTATGCTTTGTTAGTGGGTTGTTTGCTGCTAATTGAGATGTCTACACGTGGCAAAGTGGAAGTTCATCTTTTCATTTATAAATAACCAAGATTGCCAAACATGAAAACTCTCTCATACATAAACTTGACAAAAAGCATTCTGCATTTTATTTTCTATTTTTAGCATTCCAGTAGGCTTGTAATTTGTTTCCTTTTCCTTTAGCATTTCATGTGTACTTCAATTCCGCTTAATGAATTTGCATTCCAAACCTCTTCATTTGTGTTCTTTATTTTCCATTCACTTTTAGACTTATATGCTTCAATACTTTCTAAGGATTTTTAGTGAGTATAATCCCTACTCACTTAACACAATCTCTTGATTCATAGTTAGTGCTTTATCTGCTAAGTCTCCACTTAAGGATTTCTTGTTCACTTCAACACGTTTGAGTCTTCTTACAAAGCACCTGGCACGCCCTCACACACTCCCAAGCCAAAAATGAACATTTCATTTTAGCAGTGAACATTTTTGGCATGCCCGGTGGGACACCACTGAGTGATGGAAATTGTTTCGTGAAGGATGGCTACAATTCTTCAACGATCAAATTCGTTGGCGAGAGGAAGGAATATGCCAACTTCAAAATGAAGTTTATCACCTTAACAATGATAAATTCATAGTTTGCGGCAATTTATGGCGACAAGTAACCTTTGCGCCATTCGATTCACACTGGATTTATCAGCACAAGTGTGAAGCACTCCAGTTTGATGATGAGATCGGTCATCTAAACACTGAGATTGACCGTTTTAAGGCCGACATAAGGTATTTTTGCCATGAAATCGGTTTCCTTGAAGCCTCAAGTGGAGTTGACGATCCACCACCCGGGAGACACTTTTACATGTCTCTAGATGATTATGTAAACGGCGTTTGGATGATGAATGCCTCAAATTTGCCACTCGGGGGGCAAGACGACGAAATCACACGTATAAATGATGAGTCGAAATTTGTTGATAGATTCAGTGGACATGCCAAGGCAATTCGGTAGGCTTTAAGCAATTGGCACTTCGGTGTCATGTTTTCTCGGTGACTTCATTGCCCACTCAGTGGTCATAGCCCACTTGGTGGGCCTATGCCAATTCGGTGACATGTGCCACTTCGGTGCTACAGCAATTCGGTGCTCCTCTGGCCTATCTCCTTTACATAAAACATTTATATCAAGCATGGCACACTCTTCACCGAGGTCACCATCACTTCGGTCCCTTGTCTTCACCGAGTTCAGTTTATGTGCCTTTACATCAACGAGTTCAGTCATGTAATTGTGACCGAATTTGGTACCAAATGTTTCATAAAAATTTGTATATTTTTGGTGCAAACAATATCTAACGCCGACTGCATTTATGGCATACCACTTCTTATTTCCAATATCTTGTTTTGCATTACTAATTTTCATAACCTCTTTGATGTGATTGGTATGGTAGAAGAAAAAGCTGCATTTGGTTTATTTTGTAGACCAGTAATACTTGATTATTTTGTTGTGTTGCGGCTGGTAGTGAAGAGAGGGGAAGGAGAGTTGTTATAAACTAGGGTATGTGGTCGTGGGCTGTTCGTACATTGTATAGCCCTATAATCATATTAGTTTTGAATGATGCTATGCTTCCCAAGTTTGTATCCCAAGTGTGCTTCCCAACACATGTGGCAGTGAGTCAGTTGATTTTTATTGGAGGATGTTAAATTGATCCCATTATTATTGAAGGTGATCCCATTGCCACGTGTTGAGAACCACTTTTGGGATACAAAATTTGGGAAGCATAGCATTACTCATTAGTTTTATTATTTTTATACACTTAACCTGTTATCAGCCCGCTGCTGAAATTTTCTTAGCCTCGAATTCTTTTATTTTTGGGCCGGTTCGGGTTGGAATTGCTTGCCCTAATCTAAACCCAGCACGTTATATTGGATTACAATATGTGTGTAACCATTGATTTACTCAATTTGATGACTAGAAGGCTTTTGTTTTTTCCTTATAGAGCTTTGGTGACAATTTTCCATGTGTTTCAGTTTCTTGTTTTCATCTTTGGTTACATGGCAAGGTAGGAGAATTGCTTAATTTTCTGCACTCTTAGTTTGGTTTGAGTGGACTGTTTGGTTCTACTTGAAGAATGCGTTGTGATATTATCTAATATATAAACAAAACACATTATGTTGGATTACAACTTGTCTGACCAATGGAGTTACTTATTTTGATGACTGTGAGGGCTTTTTTTTTTGCGTTGATAGAGCTTTGGTGATAACTTCCATGTGCTTAAGTTTCTTCTTTTTTTTTTAATCCTTGGTTACTATTAATTTGGTTTGGAATGGACTGCTTGGTTATACTTCAAGTATGTGTTGTGATATGTGTTCGCTTATTTGTATGCCTAAAGAGTGTATTACCATAAGCTTATACTCCCCCCGTCCCAAAATAGATGTCCACGTTTCCTTTTTTGGATGTCCCAAAATAAGTGTCCGCTTTTGAAAGCAACTACAAATTTTAATAAACTTCCTATAATATCCTTACAATAAAGACAAAGTAGCATTAAAGTGTGGCCCCAAAATTAGTAGGACGTCATACACCCATCACATCCAAGGGTAAAATAGGAAATGACTATGTAATGAACCAAAAAAAATAAAAATGTAATACATCTTTCTTAACCAATGTGCAAACTTGAAGTGAACACTTATTTTGGGACGGTGGGAGTACTTATTTTTCAAGTTCTAGAAACTTGAGATTTGGAACTTGCACCTTGCACCTTTATATATCTGGGTTTACATATACTCCACCTGTAATTAAGGGTTTGATTGGACATGCAATGGAAATTGGAAGTGTCCAAATGCGTTTTATTTTTTCTGTTTCTTCCTTTTGATAGTTGATCAGTAGAGATACTTCGCCAAGATGGCCAAATTGCCCAATTACTTGTTGATTGCAATTGCATGGGTAAATTGATGAACTCACTTTCTTAATTTAGGTTTAAAGAATGGCATCTACTGCCACGATATTGAAATAAATAGTCATGCGTTAAATACTGCAGAAAAACTTTGTTTGTTATAAGTTCATATTTTACTATTTGGTTTTCGCAAGGCTTTGTTTGTTTCATGAGGAAAACTTTTCGTTCTTTTTATAAGATTGGTTAATAAGGAAAACTGTGAGGAATATAGGAAGGAGAAGAAACTAAGTTGAAAAATAAATTAAATATTTTGATTTTTGTTGCATCATTTCCCTTCCTTTTTACGTTCTTTACATTTATGTTTTCGAAATTTTTATTTTTAATTTTGTTAAGCATGAAGGAAAACACAAGGGAACTAGTTTTCCTTTCCCTTTTCTTTTCCTTCTCTAAATCCGCAAACCTCAAACAGAGCCTAAATGAACTTTCAATTATTATGTTCGTGTGGTGTGTTGAAAGAGAAAGAGGGGTAATGGAACTCAGGCACTTGCCAAACTCAATTCTATCGGAGATTCCCATACAAGTGACATTAGCCTTGTGTTAAAATGGACTTCCATATTTAATGGTATTGTATCTCAAAATCATATTAATATCTTGACATTTGTTAGGATGAAAAGTAAAATCCACTTAATCAGGTCTTACTTTGGTCAGGGTTAATATATTGTCATATTTTTTCTTGTATATAAGAATATTGAATTCCCTCTGCTCTGATCAGGAGGATGGGCAGAGCTTGCATACTTTTTTATTGGATGAGAATGGAGTACGTGGAGGGCGGTACCCTTTGTCATCTGACAACGTATTGTGAATCGAGTGAACATATAGATAAAAGAATCGACTGCTCACAGATAGTTTCTGCTCCTTTTTTCAAACTTTGCTTTTGTAGAACACCCTAGGCCAGATTAGCATCATATAAATAGCATAGATAAGAGTGGAATTGGATGTTCTGGACACTGGAATTTACCTTCACACTGTGCAGATAAGTGTCATAATAAAAAATGGAAAACTGAGACCTTCATTTGACTCAATGTTACTAGAATCGTTTAGCATTCCCATTTTGGATCTATCATTACTGTTCATGGAACGCTAGCGAACTAGATCTCATCTTTTGGCGTTCCAACTTAAATCAAGTGATATTGTAACAATGCCATCAAAGTCTCGTGATATTGTAAAGATACCGCTACCCATTTAGGCTTTGAGTTTTAATGTGTATATAACTATATATGTACATAAATATATATGACTTGACCATATATCAAAATGATTTAAAAAATTGTTTCCAATTCAATCTACTGTACTCCCTTCAGTCTCAGTGATCCTAGAGAAGTGTACCCCTACCACACCACATTCCATAGCCAGTGGCGATCCACGTTTTCGTGCCCATTCTCGCTCCCCGTATTGATCCACGATCCGGGTAAACTTGATTTGACTGTTTGCATAGGGGAACTATGTCTTCTATTTCGGTATCCTGCCTAGCATTCTCTTCCGTTATATGCGGATTGCTCTAGACCATTGTTGTGAAACCCGGACTGCCCGGTTGAACCGCTGACTGGATCAGAAAACGGTGTGATTTGGACCGTAAAACCAGATTGAAGCAAAACCCGTTCTACTTTGCTCGAAGCGTCCAAACCGGTTGGTTGAACCAGGATTCTGTAAACTGCTCGCGGTTTTGTCGGACTGCTGGATATGCCATTTACGATTTCAGATGCGATTTGCAGCTCCTTCTTCCCGTCGCCACCATCCTTTTCCGTCCATCTCTGTGAGCCGACCGGTCTCTCTTTCCTCTCTCTCTCTCTCTCTCTCTCTCTCTCTCTCTCTCTACTTTATTTGATGCCGCCGCTGCTATCTTGTTCCCTAAAGATATATATATATATATATATATATATGTATAGGATACAATATCAGCTTTTAGGTCAAAAAGAAAAGGAGGTTCCTTATTTGCCCTTAAGTGGGCACGTGATTTCCATTTGCTCAAACTTAAAATTTACTTTGACCAAGTCAAATTAAGTATTTGACTGCAAGAAAATGGCACAAGTAATTACGTGCCATTATATTAGTTATTCAAATACTATTTTATTTTGGAATTGATGAGTTTTATTTCTAATTTGTTAATGTTTGGAATAATATATTTTTCTGTGGTTTTTTCATGTGTTTTGTTTCTATAGTATTATCTATATTTATATATAAAAATAATTATTACATAATTATGAGGTCACGGTTTGATTCCGGTTCACCCGACGGTTGAGCCGTGACCCGGTCATTTTTCCAGTTCAATGAATGGTCCGGTTTTCAAAACATTGCTCTAGACTAGAGATGAATCTTATCTCACGAGAAAGAAACTCTTTTTATTACTCATGTAATATTTGCTACAAAGCCCGTCTCTGTAAAATTTTGGGTTTTGAAATGCAAACAAAAAATTCTAGAGATCTGCTTAGCTAACTTAAACCTACTCTAACATCGTCAATTGCCACAATTATGAGAATGTTGTAAAATTATAGTAATGCATTGTGTGCAGTTGTTATTCAATAAATTAGAAATGATAAAAGTGTTTTTATATAGAATAGAAGTTCCACATCGTTGTGACTCCTAGACAACAGTCCTATTAGAATCCCCTAACAGAGATGCTACATATGAGCCAAGATACACATGTTCCATTGCCATCTAGGTATGGAATATGCAGTTTCCGATCCTCAAAATTGCATCTATGGTGGAACCTCCAGGAGGAAGACTAATACATCTTTTTGAAAATAGTTGGCTGCGTATATTTTTCACAACTTAATAGTTAAGCCTATACTCGTCATTTTCTTTTACTATCATTTCCTGGTTGTTCTGAACTTGAGGTGACATTGAAGCATGAGATCTAAGTCTCCATTCAGTATGAGCTTATTGGTAGGAAGCAATGAAACTCCATCCATTGTTCTCCCTCTTTCTCTCATTTTTGGCTATGGCCAATTGCTAGTGAACACAGATCTCTGTTTCTTTTTGTAGATTGGAGGTACTAATGGCAGATGTAATTAAAAAGTTCTTCATTGCTTCAATGTTTATGTGGATAGCTCCAATTGGAATTTTGTATGGTTTCAACAATAATGTTTTTCCAGGTAAATTTTGTTTGATTACTTTATTTACACATTTGAATATGGCATTGAATGTTCATTTTGTATTTGGTTTCATTTTGAATTAGTGGTCTTTGGTGATGCAAAGTAATTGCATGTATAAGAGGAAATTGGAGAAATAAAGAAGAACTAGGGTTTTGGGCAGTGAATCTCCATTAAAGAGCTTAAGAGCTCAACTTGCTTTACATGCAATATCAAATACAAAATATCCCAAAATTAAATTACCCTACCCTACCCTACTATTTATACCCTATTTAACCCATGCTAGCCTCCCATGGTTGTAACCAACACAAAAGACAACTAAAATAAAACAACATAAAAGACACTACTAAATAAGCATAAAGTACTACTAATGTAAATACTACTAATAAGTATATAAACTACTTCAAAATATTGCATCATACTCTCCCTCTAAAGAAAACTTGTCCTCAAGTTTAAGAACCAGCTTCCTCATTTGGATTTCGACAGTAGTTTTTCTCTTGAGATTAATGTTGGAAAACATCATGGTTAGCACTCTATGTTCAATTGCATCTTCAACACTTGGGAAGAAGCAAGATGTAGCTCTCTTCTTCGAAGGCCAAATACTCTTTGATATCCATAAACTTTCCCTTAGATTCATCATCTTTGATTTCCATAAATTTTCCCTTAGATTCGTCATCTTTAAAGTCCTTCTCAACTCCACCTGTCCGCCATCACGCCACTCAATTTCAAATTCATCACCCAAAGTTAGTGTCTTGAATTTTTCACCCTCCTCATCATCACTAGAAAGAGGATCGTCAAGTGCATTAATGACATTGACTTCTAGCTTCTTAATTTGATAGTCATCGGCCTCTTTACAACTTGTTGAAGCAGCCTCATTCTTCTTTGGATGCCAAAGAAGTTCAATAAGGTCCACTTCCTTGTCCTCAAACTAGCCATCATAGCAATCATCCAATAGTGGCTCTTCTCATTTTCTGCTCATCTAGTTCATCTAGGGTTTCTTCAAACTCAGTTTCATAATAAGCATCAAATATTGGGTTTTCATCCGATTCCTTATCATCAATAAAAAGATTGTTTTCGAAAGAATCAAGGACATTGTTGTCTAGACCGTCACTTTCGTAACCACAATCTCCTTCATAATAATCGATTCTCGATTCCTCATCCAAATACTTTTCAAACCTCGGTTCCTCATCCAAGTACTCATCAAACCTCGACTCCTCATTGAAGCATTCATTAAACTTTGGTTCATTATCAAATTGCAACTTATCAAAATTGTTTTTCAAATCCCCACATTTGATTGGAAGATAAATAATGCGTAAAAACTTTTCTTCCAACTTCTTCCTCATTTGGGTCCAATAATTGATTCTAGGTTTTCCCATTTTCTTTCCAACAAATTTGACGTGTTTCTACCAATCCGCAACACTCCCTTTCAAACACTCTTCCACCAATTTCACTTTTGGTTCTTCAATTACATTATAATAATAGAATACACCTTAACTTCTCTCATCCAGTCATCAAACTCCAACTCATAACCACAGAATTCCGGAATTTGAACTGTATTACAAGGAGGTTGCAAACGCCTCATCTTAATGGTTAAGATGACGATTTGCCTTCGTAACTCCTCTGTATCATTTTGTTGGGTACCCATAGGTCCCACAGGATGTGCTAAATGGCATTAAGCACAATCCGCAAAATGCATGGCGTTTCCTAGCCCTCGTCCCATAGCAATCCACAATCAATTTGGTAAAAGTAAAACCAAAACCAATATTAAACCAATCAATAGCAAACCTCAACCAATAGAGGCCACAACAAGCCAATACACAAACCCACAAGCCAATTCACAAACAAGAACTCTTGCAGAAGATTGCAACCTCAATTACGCATCCCAAAATATATTGAGAATCAAAATCAAGAAGCAATTGAAATCGTTGACTTACCCAACCAGCTCGATTAGCGCATGTGATAGACCCAACTGAAATCATTGAACCTCAATGCTGTTTGGTTCAGATTTCAACCAAATCTCCAGTTCTGGCGAGATTCCAGTCACACTCCATGGCCCAGATTAGTTGTTGGCCAAGATCTGGTCGAGAACTAATCGCAAAGTCAGATTCTATTCCAGGCTGGTTACGGCTTGTTTGGCTTCAAATTCTGGTTCAATGCTGGTCGCAAACCCGAAATTCTACTTCGGTCACGATGGGTTTGCAAATCCGAAGGTCACAGACTCATAGCTCAAGTTTGATTGATTTCACGGCCTCGTTTGGGGGTTGGTGATGTTCAAATAGTAGAAGAACCAGGTTCGCGACTCCAATTCTGCATGTCGAAGCTTTCGTGAGTCCACAAGTCTGTTCAATGTGGTTTAGGCACTGTTTGGTTGTTGCTAGCAGGTTCGAATGCTTGCTTTGATACCAAATGATGCAAAGTAATTGCATGTATAAGAGGAAATTGGAGAAATAAAGAAGAACTAGAATTTTGGGAAGTGAATCTCCATTAAAGAGCATAAGAGCTCAACTTGCTTTACAAGCAATATCAAATACATAATATCCCAAAACTGATTTACCCTAACCCTGGCCTACAATTTATACCCTATTTAACCCATTCTAACCTCGCATGGTTTTGACCAACACAAAAGACAACTAAAATGAAACAACGGAAAAGACACTACTAACTAAATAAGCATAAAGTACTTTTATGTAGGTACTACTAATAAATATATAACCTACTACAAAATATTGCATCATTTGGTTTTGGCATTCAATGTTCTAGCATGTCTATATTTGGTACTTGAACTACTATCCCTTTGATCTTCACTTAATTCTACTATTACTTTTTTTTTTTTGGGAGAAGTAACACATTATGTCACTAAAAGGCACTAATAGAGGTGCTCTTATATAGACATGAAGTATACGAGAAAAGATTCTATACCCTCAATGGACCGTTTGGGATACCTTTTCCGGGCCAGTAATTACTTATAGGTGACTATTAAAAAGCAGTGACCGTTTGGATAGCTTTTTCACAGTTTTCAGAAAATCTAACTCCTTTTCTTTTCTTTTTCTTTTTTTTTTTGTTGCTAAAAACCATCTTTTTTACAAAGCTCCAATTTATAGCTTTTTAGAATTCTCTTTTCCAAAAATTGATTATTTTAGAAGCTAACCCATATGGCGTCAAAATCAGCCAGGAACTTCACAAGGAGTTCCAAGAACTATCTGTTTCACCCTCTTGTCCAACAAAAGGAGGGTAAGCCCAAATTTACTCGGCACAAAAAGGGGGGATTCCACCCCTGCAAAAGCCCTATGGTTGGTTTTCTTTCAAATGTACCACCATAAACATATTGGAACAGCTTCTGAACAAACCCCAAAGCATGTGCCAAATATCTCACAACTTTACATAAAAAAAAACTAGTGGTTAATGGATTCTTCGTCTCTTTTACGCACGCAACACCATTAGTTATGATCTGTCTCCTCTCACTGAGGTCTATGACACCTGAGACTCATGTACATATGTCAGGTGCGGGTATGTCTTAGTGTCAGCATTCTCTAATTCATTAATTTTAAGTACACGGAAGAAAATCTATATTTGTCTTGTACTTCCAAGAGAAAATAGTTTTTTTACGTAATAACAAGACATTAAATCATAGGCATAGAATGAGACATTATTCTATTATACAAGTAGCTATAACATGCTTCCTGGTGGGTGTCCACCAAAAGTTTCAGACACATATTTAATACCCTTATCCGAGGGTCGAGGGTCTGGCAGGGGCAATTCAACTGATTTAGAAGAAAGCCTATGTCCAGGAATCACCGTCCATCCAAAAAATGCAACTTTTATTGGTGCTTTGTTTTCCATATTGCTTTCCAAGGGAATGTGGTACCATCTTGACTTCTTTGTAAAACAATCTCACATCAAAACATCCTCTTTTGGTGAACATCCAACTCGTTCGGTCTTCCTTCCCTATTCTTAAATGCTGGGGATGTAACTGCTTCAGGAAACCTCCATCACTCCCAGTCGGCAGTCGTCCAACAAAATTGCATTGTACATCGTGCTAAAAAGTTGTACCTTTTTGTTGTTACAAAATTGCATTTGCACTTTAAAGTTTCGTTTCGCTGTCCTTTGTTATGGCTCTCTCCTTAGGTTAAATTCTCAAGTTTTTGGCCTGGATGTTTTAAACTAGGAGAATTGGTGTCCTCATATTTGGAGGGCAGGTGGTGATGATAGGAAAATACTTTCAAGTATTAAAGGATTTCTTAGTTTTGAACGGAGAAGGAAAATACAGTTGTTGCAGATTCAGAATCAGTAGTGGTACCATTGGGGTGGTTTGTTTTTTTGTTGCAAGTCTTGTAGTATGTAGTTTAGTAAGGGCCCATTGGGATTGACCGTGGCTTTTGCATTTAGGGAGGTGCAAAAGCAGTCCCCAATCACATTCGCATGGTTGGAATTACCAGGAAATCATTAAAACTCCTAATCTGCTTCCCTTATCATGTTGAGGCTGAACCTGGAGCTGTTTCAGCCAAAACATGATTGGGGACTGAATCTGGACCAGTTTTCCTTGCTAGAAAAACTACGGAAAGTATTTTCCTTGTTTTCTATTCCTTTCTCTCAGTAAATGCATAAATCAAGCAGAGCCTTAGGGTCTGTTTGGTTGTACTCAAAATTGTGAATTGAACCATTTAAAATGATTTCATTTATGTATATTAGTCCATTTGTGGATGTTCGGTTGCCAAAGTTAACCAATTATAAAAATTATCAAATTTGGACATATCATGCAAAATCTAAATTAGGCAATTTCTCCTCGAATCTGAAATATCCTAATTTAAATCAGATCATTCTTGCCCCGATCGTGTCTCACCTCTCAGTCTCGACCCATCATCTTCAGTTTTGATTCTTCTCTGCACTTCTCTCTCTCTCTCTCTCTCTCTCTCTCTCTCTCTCTATATATATATATATATATATATATATATGCATATGCATATACATATACATGTACATATATCGCCTCTCCCTCTCTCTCACCTTCCTCTTTCTCTCTCTCTAAGGTCTGGAATCTGGATTGGGGCTAAGTTTAAGCTCTGCCTTGCTTTTATTGTTGTGTTCTTATATATATATGCGCACACATATACATATACAAACCCGCTACTCCCAACTGTTTCGATGCGATTAAGACCAAAAAGGTTAGATAATATCTTAATTTCTAGTTATATATACATACACATGTATGATGTTTGCATGTCGGGGGCTCTGAAATGGGTATGTGATTTTTGTTCCACAACTTGGATAAAGTGTTTTGGGGATTTTAAATAAAGCAATTTATTTTAGTTTATGGTAGATGTGTACCAAATTTTTAATAAAATTATATGTTCAGGAAAAAAAAAAAGAGTTTGTTCTTTGTACTTTTGTTAGCAAAAGTTTTCACAATGGTGGTTGGATAATGTAATGGTGTTAAAGTTTATAAGTTCAATTTCCTTGATCTTTTCGGATGTTTTATTGGAGGTGTTCAAGTTATTATAATGTTTAAATTAGATATTTTTCAACTTCAATTGTTGCTACCAAACACCTTAAAATTAGATAATTCAAAATGAAACAATTTTTTCTTTTGACAACCAAACATGTACAAAAATTAGAATTAAGTCATTTACGAATGAACAAATTCCAAATGAACTAATTTAATAGAATGATTCAAAAAATTGGACAATTTGTGCAACCAAACAGGCCCTTAAGGCGTGGGAGGAGTTTATCACTCAAGCCTACAACCGGTGGTTGCATGTTAATGTGGATACCCTCAGGGCCATCGATGAGCATTGGTGTGGGATAGACCTAGATGAAAATATATTTGGTGCTGGAGAGAGGTGTTTCTGGTCTATTAGACGGAGAAAGCGGGAGATAAACTCTTGGGATAGGAGGGGTAGAGAAATATCCGAGTAGTTGGTAGTAAAGCAAAACGGCTTCTTGTGTAAAGTATAAGACTCAACCTTGAGTGTGACCAAAGGTTGCTCTCTCTCTCTCTCTCTCTCTCTCTCTCTCTCTCTCTCTCTCTCTCTCTCTGTGCGCGCTTGTGTGTCGTGCATTTATGTTTGTTTTAGTGGTTGTGGCAACTGCATATCTTCTCTTGTGCACCCAAAGTGGCTTTTAATTAATGCTTGTTCAAGCCATTTTTCTCTAAAAGTTTATGCTCAGACTGGATCGGTATAGACTTATTTTTTCTTTGAGTACTGCTATGCTTCCCAAATCCTAATCCCAAATTCACATCCCAAATGATATGGCAGTGGTCCACTGAATTTTGATTGGATGATGTTGATTTGGTCCCATCATTATTGAAGGTGGTCCGTCCCACTACCATTCATATGAGATGTGAATTTGGGATTAGGATTTGGGAAGCATAGCATTACTCTTTTTCTTTTCGTTTTCTTTTTTCCAGTACAGTCTGCAGTGAATTTTGTGACAATTTTATTCGAAAGAAAAAAAAAAGCCAAATAAAACAAAAAAAGACGTAGCAAACTAGCAATGGAAATAGAAAAGTGATAGGGTGAGAGTAATTTGGAAGTTGAGGAGCATGGGGTTCCTTCAACTCTGAACTACTCGTATGTAGAACACTGTCTCCAACTTGAAAGGAGGAAGCAAGACAGACTTGTTTTTCTTGAAAAAGTAGATATTTGTATTAGAATTCATCTGTAATAAGTTGAAAATGATTAGGATAACCCGAAAACAATATGTGAGAAATGAGAGTACATTCCGAAAATTACATTCAGACACCCTCTTAATCTCCTAATGTCGGTTTTGCTGTAATTTCCATCACTTCCTTCCCCTTTTTTACCTGTTAAGTTTGGTTAAATATGATCCCATTATTATATGTACTAGTCTCAATATGGTAAATTTGTGTTGATACTATCAACTGATCACTATTTATTTGGAACAGGTTTAACCCACATGTCATCCTATTATTTGACACTGTTGAGTGGATTCCTAGCTGTTTTATCGGTTAATTTGGTTGTTGCACTCTACATATGGATGGCGTTGAAGGAACCTTCGGATAAACATGAGCCAGATGCTGCATTTCTTGCCGAGGCCAAAGCAAGTTTAAAGCAGCCTATAACAAGCGAAGCAAAGGATTCTTCAGAAACTCGTGATAAACAAGAATAGTGTCTATACTTGAGGGTTGGCCTTCTGGTTAATTGTAAGATAGAAAATAGGATTTTGGATTGTTGTTTTCAACTTGTTTCTGCATTTGGGGACGTGTTTTGTTTGACATCGATCATTGTTGTTGCAGTAGATAGAACTGTTTGTTGAGTGAAGAAGTCGATGAAAAATGTTGTGTTCAACTTGTGCTCTAATTGATAATAGCTGCTAGCATTTGTATTAGAGTATTGCTATAATCCCAAGTATGGGATACTCCAAACGCTCTTGGGGTGGAGCAGGGGTTCGTGGTCTTATGGTCATTGTCATAACATGTGGTATAACTGTCAAAGCATTATGGAACAAATTTGTGATTCAATGGAGCCATAACATACTGTGAGTCTGTTGTATTAAGTAAACATATTTAGCAATCTCGTGATAAACAAAAACAGGACTATTGCTTTTCTTTTTTTGGTCAACACCTTCTATTCTCATGTTATAGTGAATTATAGCATGAATGCATAAAAATACCTCTCTAACGCACTTGTATGCCTACTTGCAAAAATGGGCAATGTTTTTCTCTTAAATTTGATGGCAAGAATCGCATTGTTATAATTTGTGAGAAGTGATAGATGTTATAATTCCACTTTTGCACTCATTCCAAACATCTTACAACACACAACTCAAAGTATAACAAAAAATAGCATTTATTCTAGAATGTACCATGGAAGCCGAATTGTAAAAATATCGTATTTACAACTACAGCAGTGCCAAACTATAGGTTTGGCATGGAAAAAATGGCATTTTGTATTGGAGATGCTCTTATGCAAAAAAAAAAAAAAAGAATGGATTTTGCATTGTTGTTTGAGCTTATATATGTACTAGATATAGACCTGTGCAATGCACGAGTGAACTTTTCAAGATTATTGTAAAAATTTTGGCTAGTGTAAATGCTTTTTTAATCAGATGGAGAATTATATTATCATTATTTTAAGGGTGTGACTAAATTCACCACCCTATTTGCTAGCTACACCATTTTTTTACTAAACAGTCCAAACTATCCCTCTCTCCCCAATTCGAAACTACCCTTTCTCTCTACTCTTTCTACTATCTCTTCTCCCTCTCTATATCTCTCTCAAAACCTCACCACCACCACCAGCGTGCTTTCTCTCTCTCCTCACTAATTCTAAACTCAAAGCTCCAAGCTTTCTCTCTATCAAAACCTCACCACCATCACTGATGACCAGACCGGACCACCATCACCACCAAGCACTCTCTCTCTCTCTCTCTCTCTCTCTCTCTCTCTCTCTCTCTCTCTCTCTCTCTCTCTCTCTTCTGGCTAACATAAAAGTGTTGGCCACCGATTTGAGCTTCATTGAGGTTTGTTTGGAGAATATGATATACATGCATATGTGTGTATATATATATATACCCTGAAGTCTAATTGAACTTTTTCCAAATGTTGAAATCTTCTCTTCTCACACTAGATTTTCAAATGGGTTGCACTCTGTCACCTTCAATACTGTTGAATCAGTTCATTTTCAACAAGCACACCACCTGTTCGATAAAATTCCCCAAAGACACATTGTTGACAACAATCACTTGTTTTTTTGAGTACTGTCGCAACAATTTCAATGTCGAAACTCTGAGTCTCTTCCTCGGTATTTACCGTACGGGTTCGTTGACTGATGGGTCTAGCCTCTCTTTCATTTTAAAGGTCTGTGGAAGTTTTTGGATCAAGTTATAGGCAAACAAGTACATTCCCATTGTATTAAATGGAGGTGGTGAGGTTTTGAGAGAGAAGATACAGTAGAGAGAGAAGAGAGCTTGGAGCTTTGGGTTTAGGATTAGTAAGGATAGAGAGAAAGCTTGGTGGTGTTGGTGGTGGTGGTAAGGTTTTGAGAGAGAGAGAGAGAGAGAGAAAGAGAGAGAGAGAGAGAGAGAGAGAGAGAGAGGGGGAGAGGGAGATGAGCAGAGACAGTAGAGATAGTAGAGAAAGGAGAGAGAAAGGGTAGTTTCGTTATTCGGGAGAGGGGTAGTTTGGGTAATTTAAAAAAAAAGTGGTGTATTTAGTAAATAAGGTGGTGTATTTAGTCCCACCCTATTTTAAGGGTTAAATACACTTACATCCCCTGTGGTTTGGCCAATTTGCACTTACCCCATGTGCTTTAAATTTCACTAATACCCCTGTGGTTCGGACTAAAGTGCAACCATTAAAATTTGCTAACAGAGCAAGCTGAAATGACAAAATTACCCCAAAGTCTTCCTAACAATTTTAAGAACAAAATTTCCTTACTTCAATATGTTTAGGGAGAAACATGTGGTTTTGGATTGGGTGAGAAAGAATCTTTGACATTTTTTAGGATTTTCTTGGTATAGGTTGTGTGCTTTATCCAAAGAAAATGATTTATGACTTATTTTCCTTTAGATATGACTTTCCGGGGTAAAAGAGTCATTTATCCTTCAAATTGGGGCTATTGATTTCGTCAAAATCAAGATAAAAAGTATACTCTACTTTAAAAGATTTGTAGTGTGAAATAAAGGTCGAATCCACAGAGATTGAAATACTAAATCACTTCAATTTTAAAACATAAACCTAGTTAATTAAGAAAACAGAATTTTGATTTAATTTTAATTAAACTAAGAAACAACGAAATAAATTTAACTATCAAAGCGATTAAAAGTTGTTTTGATAAATATGTGTATTGAACCGAGGATTGCAAATCCACCACTAGCTTCATAATAAGGGTATCTATGCATTCAATTTGCTTATTACGTTAGATGATAATGGGGAATCATAACTACAAGCCCGACTCCTTCGTCAAGAAGATAACTACGATTCAAGCATCAATATAATTCATCTTTGGTTGGCACGTAATGTCTCACACTAAATTAGGGTTGCAGCATACTCCGTCTTCCCTAGGCATGAACTATTAGACTACTTGATATCACAATTCAAATAAGCATCATTACATGCAAATAATCCATACAAGCACAGCAAATATAGATCATTGAGTACATCACATTCAAAATAGATCTAAGACAAGAATAAACTTTGAAATTAATGGTTTGATCAATAAAAGTATAATTTTATTATTCAAAATCCTCGAAACATGTAATCCTCATCCAAACATAATAAATATAAAAGAAAAACATAATAACACCCTATTACTTGGCTAGGGTTTCATTGAAACCCAAGATATCTGTCTAGGCGGTCATAGAATCAAAGATTATCAAGAGATTGATGGAGGAGGCCATGGGAATCCTTGGTTTTCTTCTTCTTCTCCTTACTTTTTCCTTTTCAATGGCTGAAGTGCTAGTTGTTGAAGGATATGTATAATGTTGTGTAACCCCCAATTTGACTTAAAAGAGGATATACATAGATTTGGAACAAGTTTTGGAGGCTTTCCTAAACCTAATCGCATGAAAACTGCTTTATTTACATTTCTGGACGTATTCAGTCAATTCGGATCGCACGGGGCTCTTCTATACATTGAATTACGCATTTTTGGTTTTTTCAATAGGCCGCTCGTGCGCGATGCCCAAAATTGCACGAGCGGGCCGCTCCAGCAACATGCCCATTTTTTCACTTTTCTCAGATTTTCTTAGCTTTGCGCACCGATCATAGAATTACGATAACTTTTGACCCGGACCTCAGATTGACTCATCGTTTGCGGCCACGTACCGTAACTCGAAGAACTACATTTTTTATTTATAAATTTCTTAAATTCAAAGTCTTCATTGTCAAAAATGCAATTTACCAAGGCTGCAATTGTCTCCAACTTTCACCAGAATCACTTTTTGAGCACAAAATATCTTCCAAAGCCACTAATCGATGGATTTTAGTGCATTTTCATGTTAAAGCTCCAAAACTTACAAAGAATAGAATACTTTTTAAAAACACTTAATAATAAAATTAAGTGGGCTAACAAAGCGTACCTTAAGGAATATGAATGGGAACTATTCGTTCCTGATTAGTTGTCAAGTGTAAAACCATTAATTTAGATGGAAAAAGTTACGGTTGCACTTTAGTCTAAACCACATGGGGTATTAGTACCAAAATTTAAAAAACTATAGGGGGTATAAGTGTATTTAACCTTTATTTTAATTAATTGTTGTTATAAGAACTTAATGGGGTTCTAATTATATAGATTAATTAATGGAATTGAAAAGGTAGAAAAAGAATATGTATATATATATATATATATATAGAATTACTCAAATTGTGATAGTAGTACCCCTGTACTATAAATCGTGACACCAATACTCCTCTACTTTGGACTAAAGTGAAACAGTAAGCAATTCTGTCAAAATTAATGGGCATAAGCCACGTTTGGAAGCAACTTTTGGAGTTTATAGATAATTATGAATTCCAAAATCTAAAATAAAGTAGCAAAACAACAATACTAGGGGCACAAACACATAACACAAACAGTTACAAACACACTATATCTCTATCCTAGGTGGCATTGTGAGGTCTGGATAATTTCAATGAACCCCACAGTGCCACCCAGGAGAGAGATAGAGTGTGTTTATAAGTGTTTGTGCCTCAAATATTACCCTTAGCAAAATAACCTCTGTAATTGTAATGGACCTAAAGCTATATTGGACAACTTTTACCAGTCGCAAATCTTTTTGTGATTTTATTGTATAAGAAAAAGAAACAACCAACAGTCCACATGGGTATTAGTGATCCCTTTGGCAAAAACTCCACTTAACAAGCTTCTATTTGGTCAATTTAAAGGAACTGCTAACTGTTTCACTTTAGTCCAAAGTACAAGTGGTATTAGGAACGCGATTTGAAGTACATGAGTCAAAGTCAAAACAAACTAAGTATAGGGGACAAAATTGTAATTAACCCCTATATGACATAGCAAATTGCAATAGTTAAACAATCTATTCAAGCCAAAAGGGAATCCATGGTAACAGAAAAATGAAGCAAAGAAACCGTATGTACATCTTGTAACAATGAAATTGAGCTTGGCCTGTCTCAATAGAATCCTCCAAATAGTTTAAATATGTATATACACATCTGTGTATTATGTGCGTATATACATATATATATATCATCATCAAAATGTAATAATTAATAAATTTTCATATATAATACAATACAAATCTGATTACTTGGAATCAATTTCCCTTTACATTCCTTTCCAAGTAAACCAAACTTGGCCTAAGGGTTTGTTGAGATAGGTGGGTGTAGAGAATAACTTTGTGAATTTTTATTTATTTATTTTTATTCATTCATCCTTATATGTCATTTTGTGTAGGGATATAGGAGTAATGAAAAATATTCATTAAATGGTGTGTGTAAAGAGTAAAGTAGGTAGGTGTTAATAGAATTACCCATAAAAATATTTTAGCACCAAAATTACTCGGATGTGAGTTATCTTAGATGTTTTAAAACTCGGGGCGAAAAGGCTGATTCAACTGATCAAGGAAATTATTTCGATTTGGGATAGATAAACATGAAAATTCTCAAAATCGTTTTATTTATTTTTAAAATTTGTGATTGAACCGAAAAAATTGATGGTTGAACTGCAAAAACGAGAAACAACTGCGTTTTATTTATTTATTTTATTTTTAATTACTTATCTTAGATTATTATTGATGTTTATTACATAACTATAACATTTCAATTTGGATTGACCCGATAGGGGAACTAGTGACCGATGATTCATGATTCAGTATTTTTAAAGTCTAGTTTTGAAAACATTGGAGCTTTTCAAGCGAAGGCCAGGTAATAAGAGCTCGTTTATATGTTCTTATGCAATTGATCAAACATAAACAAAATCATGAAAAAACACCCTCCACCTGATTAATGTGAACGCAGATGAAGTCCTCCCTAAATGAAGTTCGTTCATCGTAATTTCAACAACCAAACGCTTGCAAAATTGCTTTTTAACACCCAAATCTGCAATTTTTATCCCAAAATCGTAGAGACAAACAAGCTCTAAAACTCGTTAACCTACTATTTTGTTGGAGCTTAATCAGAGAGATTATAACTTTTACCTTTTCAGATTATACCTTTTAGAACTTAGAATAAGTTGCAAACTTGGTTGGTACAGCTTTTCAGAAAGCGGGTGTCAAAATGGGGTGTCTACAGCGGGGATTAAGTTGTAGCGATGTTTGGTAACATAAGTTATCGAATAACTTAAATGTTGTTTATTGTCCAAAATGCCCTTAATAACATTCTAAATATAATTTAAAAATTATTCACTGAAAATGTATGAATTTTAAGGTTCATATCTCAATTAATAATAGGGTGTTAGTTTTACAACAATAGGAGAGAGAAGATAAATAATGATATGATATTTAGACAATGTACTTAATTAAATTGGGCTAAATTATTCCAACAGAAAATAAAAGGGATAATTAACTTTAGTCTATTTTTTGTATAGAACTTAAAAGTCTGTCTATTGATTTTTTAAATTATAAAAATATGAACTTTATTATTATTATTTTTTTGTAAATTGAAAAAGTCATCAAAATTTACATGACAACTCTTTTAACGTTGGGAGCAACTCTGCGAAATGTTTGGGAGCAACTCTGCAAAATGTTTCTGTCACGCCCCGTAGTAGCAAAAATAGAGAAAATAAATTCATTTTTGGACCCGTAGGCCATAACAGTTGAAAGTCACCATATTGTTCATAACCAAAGTCAAACCATCAGAGTAATGATTCAAACCACTCATTGGAAAGTTCTAAGGTTGATATATATAATCATAGTTCAATATTAACTATTACAAAACCAAAGTGTTTGCAGAAACTATAAATAAAACATTACGGGAACATATGCCGATTACAAACTTAACTATTACAACGATCTCTAAAAACATAAGCATAAACTATCAACAGCAAGGTCCAAGTCTTCAACTTGCGTAGTAGTTATCTCTAGCATAGCCTCCATCATCGTAGGCTCCCTCTGTCACGCCCCGACGTAGCATAAATAAGGAAAGCATTTAATTTCCTTTATGGACCCGTAGGTCGCGACAATTTGAAGGATCGATTCCGTCCCAAACGTCGAACAACAAAACATAATAATCAGAGCAGAGCAAACAAGGCTTACAAAAATATTTCTAACTTAATAAGTATTACAGCACGGGTCATCTAAAGGCACAGACCGCCTTGAAACAAAACAATAGCTTAATGTCTATTACAGTTATCCTTATTACAAAACGGTCCATAACTTAAAACAGGTAAACTTAAAGCATATAATAAGTAAACAGTTTTCTCATTCCAAAGGCAGCCATCTCAATTAGCGTAGTCATATGATTCCTCCTGGTTATAACCTGAACACGAATGTCCAGGACGCATCAACGTCGTCAGCTTCAAGAAGCTGGTGAGTATTAAAAACATAACTTTGAATGTAAAGCATACCCATTTACCTTTCTCCATTTTTCAATTTGTAAACTTAATAGTTTGACCGTAGAAAGAATTCCATTTATAAAACAAACGAGGAATGTATTAAAAGCAATCAATTCATAAAAACGTATGGTCGTGTATGAGACAATGCACCACACTCATCTTGCCGACTCTTTTCCCTCGACAAACACAACAACCCACTATCTCACTCTGGTATCTTTGAAACACTAAGATAGCCACACTTTAGCAACGGGGCGCCAGGGAGTGTCCAGTTTGCCTCACACTTTGGTCCGGGGTACCAGGGAGTGTCCATTACCTCACACTTTGAATACCTAAACCGCCATGCAAATACCGGAGCAACCTCACGCAGTATCCAGACTCGGGTATCAGGGAGTGTCCGTAGGCCACACTTTAGCACTACCATGGGTGCCAGGGAATGTCCAAGTTCGGCGTCACACACTTTAACGCTTCCATGGGCGTCAGGGAGTGTCCACATTTGCCACCGTCGCATTTCAAAGATACCCTCGCCGCAATCTCATCCACAACCACAACCACGACCACAACCTCAACCACAACCACAACCGCAATCTCAATCTCAAACTCATACTCTTTCCACACTGACTGACACCCACATGCATGTACCACTGACCCACATGAATGACATGAACTTAAACATAAGCAAAACGCTGAATTAACGGAACAACGCGCGTACGGGGATCGATAAGTCATAATACCACGTTCTATTCGTTCAAACATAATCAATTAGGATTCTGTTTTAATAATTTTCTCAAACAGAACCTTAGCAGAATATAAATTTCATCCTTAAACAGTCCCTGACCACAAGACAAGCAAAACTAGAAACTGCCAGAGGTCGCGTGCGCGGGCCGCTCGAGCGAGGGGTCGCTCGCGCAGGCCGCTCGCGCGATGTGCCCAAATTTCATTATATTAAAACCTTTCTTTCTGTCTGAAAATAACCACCTCGCGCGCGCGGGTCGCTCGCGCGAAAGGTATCTCGCGCGACCCTCGCTCGCGCGGTCTGCCTGTTTTCATTATATATATATAAACTCTTCTGTCTGCCTGAAGACGCATGCCTCGTGCGCGCGGGTCGCTCGCGCGAGGGGTCGCTCGCGCGATTCTCGCGCGCGCGATCGTGGCGCGAGCTGATGCTGAGGCTTCATCTTCTTCGTGGAAAATGCCCTGTTTCAGCAAAGCAGGGTCTAAATTGACCCATTTCAGATTCAACACTTCATAGGTCATGTAATATATGATTCTCTTTAGTTTTTCACAATGATTTCGAATATGAAGTCAATTTTACATGATTCTACACATAGCTTACCAATTTTATGAAAAACTAAAAAGTGTCAAAACTTAAATCTCAATATACTTTTTCATATGAATGAATTGTGTTCCAAAACTTCAGACATATCATCAATGAGGTATAATCTTTCATAATCAACTCTAAAAACAAGTTTTGGTTAAGGTTTGAAAAATCATGATTTTGAAGCTCAAGCTTCCATGGACGAAATTAGTAATAGTAGTTACAAATACACACATATAAACAGTAAATAGACATGACTTTTACATTAAGAGTGAGTTTGAAATACTCACAGAGATTAGAGAGGGAAGTAATTGTTGAGAAAGAATGGAAAATACAAGAATCCAATACTCAAGTTTGGCTATGGAGTTATGAAGTTTCTCTTTCTAGAAAATTAACTCTCAAGCTTTCTCTCTTAACTCTCTGATATTCTAGTGCAGAATGTGTGTCTGTGGTGTGTGTGTATATATATATATATATATAGAAGGATGAGAGAGGTGAACTTGGGCTCCAAGTATTTTAAGCTCACTTAATAAACTCAAATTTGGTTTAACAATTCCTTGATTACACCTTAATCCTCAGTATATGTGCATACATATATACACTGATGAACAAAATCTCATGGTCCTACAGATCACCCAAGAGCCATGTAGGTGCATAGGGGTCAACTTGAGATGTTTGGCAAAATCAACTTGTGGACACAAACTAAAGCACATCATGCAAGCATAACCAAACAAAGCTTATACAATCATTACAAGTAGTAATTTGATATGAAGCAATGGTCATTCTTGACTGACGGGGATTTAAAATTGTAGAAGTTAACGTGGCACGGACAGTTTTGAACACCAACTGGTATTTTTTTGTGACACGGTGTTCACCACAAAATACAGAAAATTAATTTTAATGTAGGAAATAGTTTTCTGGTTTTATAAAAAAAATACTGATTGAATCAAAAGAAATTATTTCCACCATTTCGAAATACAGATTTTGAAATCCACACAGGTATTACTAACTTTTGTAAAAATTACAATTCGACCCCAAAAGAATTTCAATTATGAAATAAAACAAGAAATCAGATTAATCATGGAAATTCAAATTGAATTTAAATATGTCAAATACAATTACAAGAAATTAAATGAAAATGCAGGTTATTACACCCTTCCTCCCTTAAACAGGATTTCGTCCCCGAAATCAAGACTGACTAGTCCTGAAATAACTCCGGGTACTTCTCCCTCATATCAGCTTCAACTTCCCACGAGGCTTCATTCTCGTCATGGTGATTCCACTGAACCTTCACCAACGGAATGTCCTTATTCCTCAGCTTCTTGATACTGTGATCTAGAATCTTCACAGGTCTCTCCTTGTAAGAAACGTTATGACTCGTCTCAATATCGTCATAACTAACCACGTGCGAGGGATCTCGTATGTACTTTCTCAGCATACTCACATGAAATACATTGTGAACCCCAGACATCTTCGGTGGTAGCGCCAGTCGATAAGCTACTTTCCCGACACGTTCCAAAATCTCAAACGGTCCGATGAAACACGGAGCTAACTTCCCTCTCTTGAGACCGAAATGTACTACTCCTCGGGTCGGTGAAACCTTCAGAAGCACGTGATCTCCAACACTAAACTCCAAAATCCTTCCGGCGTTGATCAACATAACTCTTATACCGGCTCTGAGCGGTTCTCATCCTCTCCTTGACCAAAGAAATCTTCTCGTTGGTTTCTCTAACCAAATCTGGTCCCAACAATTCTGTGTCCCCAACTTCTGCCCAACACAATGGAGAACGACATGGTCGTCCGTACAATGCTTCGAACGGAGCCATCCCGATACTCGTGTGATAGCTATTGTTATAAGCAAATTCAACCAACGGCAAGTGTGTCTCCCAAGATTCTTCAAAATCGATAACACAAGCCCTCAACATATCCTCCACGACCTGATTAACACGCTCAGTTTGTCCATCTACCTGAGGGTGAAAAGCAGTACTCATCTTAAGTGAGGTTCCCATGGCTTCTTGCACACTTTCCCAAAATCCAAAGGTAAAACGTGCGTCACGGTCTAACACTATCGACACAGGTGCACCGTGAAGTCGCACAACTTGTTGTATGTACATACGGCTCATCTTTTCCACCGGGTATGTCATACTATAAGCGATGAAATGCACAGATTTCGTCAAACGATCCACAATTACCCAAATAGCGTCATGATTCCGCTGCGATCGAGGCAATCCTACTACAAAATCCATGGTTATATGCTCCCACTTCCAACCAGGAACAGGTAGCGGTTGCAACAATCCCGAGGGTCTCTGATGTTCGGCCTTGACTTGCTGACACGTCAAACACTTAGATACAAATTCGGCCGCGTCTTTCTTCATACCTTCCCACCAGAAATTTCTCTTCAAATCTTTGTACATTTTCGTCCCTCCCGGGTGAACTGTATATCTTGACTTATGTGCTTCTTCCAGGATATCTTTCCTTAACTCTCTATCTCCTGGCACACATAATCTATTTCTGCACCGATATCTTCCATCGATACCCACCTTCCATTCCGTCGGATCTTTTTCTGACATCTTCATGAACCAAGCTTGAAACTTCTCATCTTCTTGTTGAGCTTCAATAATGCGGTCAAAAAGAACAGGCTGTAGGATAAGACATCCGAAAAGTTGTCCCTCTCCTTTTCCAGTACTCTATATATCGAACTCCGCCAAAGTCTCCAAAGCTCGCCACTCTCTAACCATTAAGGAGGCGATCGTCTCACGAGTCTGTCGACTCAGGGCATCAGCAACCACATTGGCTTTACCAGGGTGGTATTCCAATGTGAAGTCGTAGTCTTTGATCAGCTCCATCCATCTGCGTTGCCTCATGTTCAACTCTTTCAGCTTCAGCTGTCTAGATCCATAGGCGATAACTCTGCCATCTTGCATAAGTACACACCCTAACCCTTGATATGACGCGTCACTAAAGATAGTGAACTTCTCATCAGGCTTGGGTATTGCTAGTACCGGTGCGGTAGTGAGTCTCTCTTTCAACTCTAGAAAGGCCCGCTCATGCTTCTCTGTCCACTCGAATTTCAAATTCTTCTTCGTCAGCCCAGTTAATGGTGCAGCTATTTTTGAGAATCCCTCAACAAATCTCCTGTAATAGCCTGCGAGTCCAAGAAAACTCCGAACTACTGTAGGGTTGCTCGGCCTAACCCAATTTGACACAGCATCGGTCTTGGACGAATCCACTGAAATTCCTTGAGATGACACCTTGTGTCCCAAAAATTTCACTTCTTGCAACCAGAACTCACACTTACTGAACTTGGCATACAAGTGGTGGTCCTTGAGCGTCTGCATCGCGATCCGTAGATGTTGCTCAAGTTCTTCTCCTGACTTAGAATAGATCAAAATATCATCTATAAAGACGATGACAAACTGATCCAAATAAGGCTTGAACACTCTGTTCATCAGATCCATAAACACTGTCGGGGCGTTCGTCATTCCAAACGGCATCACCAGAAATTCATAATGACCATATCGGGTTCTGAAAGCAGTCTTAGGTATGTCTTCTTTTCGTACCCTCAACTGATGATATCCCGACCTTAGGTCTATCTTGGAAAATGTCGTAGCTCCTTGTAGTTGATCAAACAAATCGTCAATCCGAGGTAAGGGATACTTGTTCTTGATAGTTACTCGGTTCAGTTCTCTGTAGTCGATACACAATCTGAGTGTCCCGTCCTTCTTCTTCACGAATAACACCGGTGCTCCCCAAGGCGATGTACTTGGACGTACAAAACCTAGGTTCTCGAGCTCTTGAACTTGTTCCTTCAATTCCAATAGTTCTGTGGGGGCCATTCTGTAGGGAACCTTCGTGATCGGTACGGTACCCGGTATAAGCTCAATACAGAACTCTATACTTCTCTCGGGCGGCAAACCAGAAATGTCTTGAAATACTTCTTCGAAATCCTTGACTACAAGTATAGATGACGCTGTCACCTCTGTACTGACGACTTCGATGTTCGCTAAACATCTGGTGAGGAACATATCTCCCGAAGGGTTACATTGAAAATCAAAGGGTTGATTCTCATTGTCGGGGAATGAAATTCTCTTCCTCGCACAATCCAACTTCACTTGATTCTGAGACAGCCAATCCATTCCTAGGATTATGTCAAACTCCTTCATCGATAAGACAATCAACTTTGCAGGGATTTCACGGTCTCCCAGCCGTAAAGGACAATCCTTGCACACATGTCCTAATCTGACTGCAGCTCCTAATGGCGAAGTAGCCTTCAAAGCCTTCTCTAAGCGATGAGGTAAGATACCCAATCTCTGAATTGTATTAACAGATATGAACGAAAGAGCAACACCCGTATCAAATAACACTTTAACATGAGAGTTAAACAGAGTTAATGTGCCTTCTACTGCTTGCTGATCAGGTTGAGCTTCTCCATAATCTCCTTCTTCGTACACCGTTCCATCATATACAGCGGCATCTGGGATAACAGCATTCAAGCGAGTTTGACCCTGTTGACCATAAGTCACCTGCTTAGGAGCAGTGCAGAACCTGCTGATGTGACCTGGTTCACCACAATTGAAGCAGACTATCCCTTGCTGAGCAGCACGCCTCGGTGCCTTGCAATCACGAGCCAGTGTCCAGGGTTGCCACAATTGAAGCACTTTCCACTACTACTTCCTTCTCCTACTCTGGGTTGAGTCGAATAGGTAATAGCCTGGGTCTTCTTGCTTCCGTCGAAATTCCTCTTCTGCCCTTGGGTACGATTCATTGGTGGTCTATTCCCAAAATTACCCCTGTGAGGCGGTCGGAATTCAAATTGTTTTTGGTTTACTCGAGCATCCTCTTCCAGATCGGTAGCTAAACCAACAAGTCCTTCAAAAGACTTATCTAAGTGGCCGAGAGTCAGGCGACGAATCTGCGGTGTCAGCCCTTGGTTATACTTCCGGATCTTCTTCTCCTCAGTATCAACCAGGTGTGGAGCAAACCGAGACAGTCTTTCAAACTGTGTGGTGTACTCTTGCACCGACTTGGTTCCTTGCGTCAAGTCCATGAATTCCTTCTCTCTTCTGTGCCTCTCTGTAGCCGGGAAATACTTCTCCAAAAATCTCCCCTTGAACGCAGTCCACGTCATTCCCATTGCAGCTCCATTCCCGATAGTAGCTATGACCGAATCCCACCAATCTGCGGCAGCATCGTTCAATTGAAACGTAGCCAATCTCCTCTTGTCCATCTCATTGCATTGGACAGCCTCGAATAAACGGTCCATCTGTCTTAACCATTGCTCGGCCTTCCAGGGTTCTGCTGTACCCGCAAACTGCTCGAGCCTTAGTGCACGGAATCTTTCCAGCAATTTGTCTCCAGTTTGGCGGTCTCGTCGGTTTTCATTCTGATTACTAACCCTTTCGAGACGTCTGATGAAGGCTTCAAATATTCCCGTGGGATCGGCAGCCTCAGGTGCTCCTTCGATCAAATTCCGGTTCCTCCTTAGTCCTCCAGCCATTCTATGCATGATAGTGATAGTAGAATGAGGAAAATGCATGCAACAGTGCTATGAAGCAATTTGAATGACAACAACTTTCAAAAGAGTATATCTTATATAAATAGCTTCTTGTCAAGTTGATTACAAAAAGCATGTATAATCAGATCAATGCCTACCCTATCTGTACGGGTTAGGATGCATGCAAGTGTTGATGTTACAAAAATGGGGTCATTGCCCTATGCTCTAATGCATGTAATTACACTTGCAAAAAGAGATAGAGCTAATAGTCAAAACAGTCAATATATACAAGGCGATATCTAAACGGTCAGTCATCGCCGTAAGTAGCCATCAACAGGTCAAGCGAATCGGTCTGATGAAGTCGCTGAACATGAGAGGGGCTTGCCCCAAAATTACAGCTATATGAGGTCAACAATGAAGCAGGTCCAGGGGCATCTGCCTCAGGCAAGGCTGGCTCAAGTGCAAGTGCCTCCTCAAGGTCGACTGCAAAGTCGTCCCATCCTAAGCCATCCTTGTCACGACCCAAGTCTCGCTCAGTAAGATATTGTCCGCTTTGGGCCCAAGCCCGCACGGATTTGTTCTTGGGTCACTACCCAAAAGGCCTCTTACTAGGGAGACTTAGAATCACACATATATAGCACATTACTTTTCCACACCCAGGCGATGTGGGACGAACTTCCCATAGTGTGTAGCCTGCCAGCACATACTGCAGCCTCAAAGGCACCTACAGCAACCCGCCCACAACACCAGGGTCGTTACATTCCACCCCCCTTAGGGCCCAACGTCCGCGTTGGCACACTTCCGGCTGGGTCTAGCTTTGATACCATTCTGTCACGACCCAAGTCTCGCTCAGTAAGATATTGTCCGCTTTGGGCCCAAGCCCGCACGGATTTGTTCTTGGGTCACTACCCAAAAGGCCTCTTACTAGGGAGACTTAGAATCATACATATATAGCACATTACTTTTCCACACCTAGGCGATATGGGACGAACTTCCCATAGTGTGTAGCCTGCCAGCACATACTGCAGCCTCAAAGGCACCTACAGCAGCCCGCCCACAACACCAGGGTCGTTACAATCCTCCTCGGCGTCCTCGGAAATAGGAGCGAACACAACGTCAACGTCACCGTCATCCTCAATAGCGGGGACGACTGGTGGAGGCACCTCCAATTGTGCAAGGTGGGCCTGCACAACCTGAACCTCGAGAGGTAAGTAGAAGGCATCACTGTTAACCAAGCGAACCATCTCAACGAGCACTAAACGCTGGATCTCTATAAAGTAAAGAATCTCGAGGCGAGCATGGCACAGGTCGACCAGTCCTAATATGTGAATCTGATGCCAGAGGTCCAACTCGACGGTAGCAGCTGCACGCTGCCCAACAGCAGTGAAATAAAGGGTCGCCGAAGCCGGCACTATCGCTCCCACAGTAACCCAATGCCCTCCAAAAGCGTCAGGTACAAACAGGGGCTGAGCTGGATCCATACCTGAAAAGGTACTACTTAAGTCAGGACAGAAATAATCTTAGGCGTTTGGGTTCTGAGTCTATCCTCCCTGTCATATTATCGGGTGTGTAACACTTAATGGAATGTGGAATCGGGTCTATACTGGTAAACCCTAACCTGGCTAAACTATCTTGAGATAAATAATAACCTGGCTCTGATACCACTAAATCCTGTCACGCCCCGACGTAGCATAAATAAGGAAAGCATTTAATTTCCTTTATGGACCCGTAGGTCGCGACAGTTTGAAGGATCGATTCCGTCCCAAACGTCGAACAACAAAACATAATAATCAGAGCAGAGCAAACAAGGCTTACAAAAATATTTCTAACTTAATAAGTATTACAACACGGGTCATCTAAAGGCACAGACCGCCTTGAAACAAAACAATAGCTTAATGTCTATTACAGTCATCCTTATTACAAAACGGTCCATAACTTAAAACAGGTAAACTTAAAGCATATAATAAGTAAACAGTTTTCTCATTCCAAAGGCAGCCATCTCAATTAGCGTAGTCATATGATTCCTCCTGGATATAACCTGAAAAACCTGAACACGAATGTCCAGGACGCATCAACGTCGTCAGCTTCAAGAAGCTGGTGAGTATTAAAAACATAACTTTGAATGTAAAGCATACCCATTTAACTTTCTCCATTTTTCAATTTGTAAACTTAATAGTTTGACCGTAGAAAGAATTCCATTTATAAAACAAACGAGGAATGTATTAAAAGCAATCAATTCATAAAAACGTATGGTCGTGTATGAGATAATGCACCACACTCATCTTGCCGACTCTTTTCCCTCGACAAACACAACAACCCACTATCTCACTCTGGTATCTTTGAAACACTAAGATAGCCACACTTTAGCAACGGGGCGCCAGGGAGTGTCCAGTTTGCCTCACACTTTGGTCCGGGGTACCAGGGAGTGTCCATTACCTCACACTTTGAATACCTAAACCGCCATGCAAATACCGGAGCAACCTCACGCAGTATCCAGACTCGGGTATCAGGGAGTGTTCGTAGGCCACACTTTAGCACTACCATGGGTGCCAGGGAATGTCCAAGTTTGGCGTCACACACTTTAACGCTTCCATGGGCGTCAGGGAGTGTCCACATTTGCCACCGTCACATTTCAAAGATACCCTCGCCGCAATCTCATCCACAACCACAACCACGACCACAACCTCAACCACAACCACAACCGCAATTTCAATTTCAAACTCATACTCTTTCCACACTGACTGACACCCACATGCATGTACCACTGACCCACATGAATGACATAAACTTAAACATAAGCAAAACGCTGAATTAACGGAACAACGCGCGTACGGGGATCGATAAGTCATAATACCACGTTCTATTCGTTCAAACATAATCAATTAGGATTCTGTTTTAATAATTTTCTCAAACAGAACCTTAACAGAATATAAATTTCATCCTTAAACAGTCCCTGACCACAAGACAAGCAAAACTAGAAACTGCCAGAGGTCGCGCGAAAGGTATCTCGCGCGACCCTCGCTCGCGCGGTCTGCCTGTTTTCATTATATATATATAAACTCTTCTGTCTGCCTGAAGACGCATGCCTCGCGCGCGCGGGTCGCTCGCGCGAGGGGTCGCTCGCGCCGGCCGCTCGCGCTATTCTCGCGTGCGCGATCGTGGCGCGAGCTGATGCTGAGGCTTCATCTTCTTCGTGGAGAATGCCCTGTTTCAGCAAAGTAGGGTCTAAATTGACCCATTTCAGATTCAACACTTCATAGGTCATGTAATATATGATTCTCTTTAGTTTTTCACAATGATTTCGAATATGAAGTCAATTTTACATGATTCTACACATAGCTTACCAATTTTATGAAAAACTAAAAAGTGTCAAAACTTAAATCTCAATATACTTTTTCATATGAATGAATTGTGTTTCAAAACTTCAGGCATATCATCAATGAGGTATAATCTTTCATAATCAACTCTAAAAACAAGTTTTGGTTAAGGTTTGAAAAATCATGATTTTGAAACTCAAGCTTCCATGGACGAAATTAGTAATAGTAGTTACAAATACACACATATAAATAGTAAATAGACATGACTTTTACATTAAGAGTGAGTTTGAAATACTCACAGAGATTAGAGAGAGAAGTAATTGTTGAGAAAGAATGGAAAATACAAGAATCCAATACTCAAGTTTGGCTATGGAGTTGTGAAGTTTCTCTTTCTAGAAAATTAACTCTCAAGCTTTCTCTCTTAACTCTCTGATATTCTAGTGCAGAATGTGTGTCTGTGGTGTATATATATATATATATATAGAAGGATGAGAGAGGTGAACTTGGGCTCCAAGTATTTTAAGCTCACTTAATAAACTCAAATTTGGTTTAACAATTCCTTGATTACACCTTAATCCTCAGTATATGTGCATACATATATACACTGATGAACAAAATCTCATGGTCCTACAGATCACCCAAGAGCCATGTAGGTGCATAGGGGTCAACATGAGATGTTTGGCAAAATCAACTTGTGGACACAAACTAAAGCACATCATGCAAGCATAACCAAACAAAGCTTATACAATCATTACAAGTAGTAATTTGATATGAAGCAATGGTCATTCTTGACTGACGGGGATTTAAAATTGTAGAAGTTAACGTGGCACAGACAGTTTTGAACACCAACTGGTATTTTTTTGTGACACGGTGTTCACCACAAAATACAGAAAATTAATTTTAATGTAGGAAATAGTTTTCTGGTTTTATAAAAAAAAATACTGATTGAATCAAAAGAAATTATTTCCACCGTTTCGAAATACAGATTTTGAAATCCACACAGGTATTACTAACTTTTGTAAAAATTACAATTCGACCCCAAAAGAATTTCAATTATGAAATAAAACAAGAAATCAGATTAATCATGGAAATTCAAATTGAATTTAAATATGTCAAATACAATTACAAGAAATTAAATGAAAATGTAGGTTATTACACCCTACTTGTAGCCCCTATCCATGTTTGCATCTCCTGAATACTCATAACCCTGGCCAGCTGGACGTCGAATATCCAGCGGCATAAACGCCGTCAGCTACGAAAGCCGAGTGAATACAAATACTAACAGAGTATCTATAGATGGCAGCATATATAAACAACATCATTAAAAGGATCATCTCATCATTCACATGCATGTGCACCAACTTAATATCTAACAACGGACATCAACCCAATCTCCCAATACATAACATAGACTCTTGGGTCCACATTAATCAGACTCATAGCCCTATACCTACGGTTTGTCAAACCAGACATACAGTCCCATATAATCTAGCCAAACGCCCCGATATACTTTTGCCAACACGCCCCTGATACATCCTGGCCAACACGCCCAGCCAATACGCTCGATACCTTACAGCCAACACGCTCGATAGATTACGGCCAACACGCTCGATAGATTACGGCCAACACGCCCAACCAATACGCTCTATACATTACGGCCAAAACACCCAGCTAATACGCTCAATACATTATGGCCAATACGCTCAGCCAATACGCTCAATACATTATGGCCAATACGCCCAGTCAATACGCTCGATACCTTACGGCCAAAACGTCCAGCCAATACGCTCAATACATTACTGCCAAAACGCCCAACCAATACGCTCGATACATTACGGCCAATACGCCCTAACACATACTACTGGCCACACTGCCCTATATCATTCGATCTTCGTGACCGCATTTACACGTACCAATCATAAATAGTATCGACCATTGTGGTCGACAGACCCATTACTATGCACGTCGGCTTTTCAATCTCATTATTATCTCAACATCAACCAAAGGGTTCCACTGTTCAATGCATTAAGTCCATTATTCCACGTATGTATTATTCCAATACAGTTCTCCAACATCAACGTATGATAATAAACAGGTTAACAATTCATTAGATATAAAACAACTAAACAATTAACATTCTATTAAGTTCGATCGATTGAACTAAGTTTGTCACGACCCATCCCGCTAACGTGCGGAAACAGGACACGTGGCACGCCATCGAGGCTTATCCAATTCATTAATAAACCATACCCAGCGGAAAATACTTTAAACTAACCTTGAGTGTATAAAACTTTAGGAAACATTACTCTCCGAGTTGTAAAATCCGTATAAAATTGAAAACACAATTATATTTCGAAACCAATGATTTTATGTTGAAAGGGGTCCCAAAGGTACCATAAGAACCAATCAAAACCTTTTGAAAATTTCCGGAAGGTATAGAAAAAGAATTCTGGCAGGGGGCATTTCGACCGATCGAACGACCCCCTTCGACCGGTCGAATGACCCTTTAGCAGAATCCTGCACAATGCTGCAGAATTTCGCTAAGGCATCAACAACCATCATGTCCAACATCACTCCAAACATGTATACGATTCCAACTTCACAAGATAATACATGCCATCAAAACCAAAGTTTAAACATTACTAATCCATGAATAGAAACAATAGCGGAACAAGCTAAGGCTTGTTTGGTTCGATTCACAAAACTCTATCCACAGTCCTTCAAAATCCGAATTTGCCAAGTTAAGTTTATAAAACATGAACTTACGAGTTCGGACGAATTCAAAACTAACTATAGGAGTTTAATTACATATTACAATATTCCCAAAATTCTTCCAAGGTTTCTAATTCAAACAAAAATGTGGTTCTAGCTCCACAATTTTAGTATTACAACATATGTAAAGGAAACTAAAACATAAACAAAGGTAATCCCCAGCATTTCCACGGCCTCACTCTTCACGCTTCTTCTTGCCTTTTTTCATACCTGCAATAGAGTAAATCTCCATTGCTCAGCTACATGCTGAGTGTACAATTTCTAACATATGCATATATGATAAAAACATGCTCTAATCTTACAATTCATAACCAATAGTCTCTAGGGAGAAAAATACACATTCATCCGGTAGCGGCAAGTCCAAGTCTTAAACCGCGATGCTAATGGCAAGTCCAAGTCTCTCAACTATCGCATCCCCAAGTGCCATGGCAAGTCCAAGTCTATCAACCATGCACAGTAGCCGTCGCTACTAAAATTCTCAAACATTGAGAAGCTTATTCCGGCATGAAATTGCATAAATCCCCCCTTTGACCCATATAGACAACTCAACGTGCTCGCGTAAAAGTAGACATGCTTTTCACTTTTAATCGCGTGCATAATTAACGGGCCTACAATTAACGCATGAATTTTACCTGGATCACAATTTTGTCGAAATATAAAACATGCATTTCACCTATATAACATAGGCTAGAAATTCATACCTCGAGCTATCGTCGTATAACTTTGAGGGAACGACTAGAAGCCCGAATAAACGCCGAATATTCGATCCTATGCAAAACCTACGAGTTTACACGCGTTTTTCCCAAATTTCTAGAATTAGAATTTTATAAAAAGTTAGCCAAATATGGCCTAATAGGTATCAAAATGTAGCCCTTACCTTGGGGAGTTCAATTATGAAGTTTGGTTGAAAACAGACGGACGAAAGGTCACCGATCGTCGTCGCAAAGCCCGTGGCAACAATCTCTCTTTTCTCTCTCCTCTCCAACGATATTTTGTAAAGTTTATGAAAAATGAAATTCTCACCCTTGCTATTTACAGACAAACTTTCCAGAAATCGTGTTTACTTCCCCGCGAGTTTCTCAAACTTCTAATTAATTCCTGAAACGTCGCACTCGTCCATTTTATAACTTTGCGGGTGAAAACTATAAATTACAAATTTTTTTTGACTAAGTCCCGTTTGGATCCAAAATTACGTCCAACAACTAAATTCTGTGAAATCTCTACACAACCTACCTTTTTATATAACGTGATACTTACATTCTCACCACAGTTCTCAAAATGATATCTAACAGTATCAAGATTACCAGAAATTATACTACACATGTATAATTTACTATTTATGAAATACCAGAAAGTCAAATAACATTTAAATCATATAAATGTCATTTAACCATACTAATGCAACATGAAGTACCATGTTCATGTGTCTTCAATGACACCTTTCCATTGACCCATAGTCAACCTCTTTCACTATTATCAAATAATATTGATAATTCACGAAATCCGAATATGCATGTTAAAGCCATAAAATCTTTAGAACGGGTGTGACAAAGTTCTATCGATTGAGGTAAAGCAAAGTTCGATCGATTGACAGAAGTTCGATCGATCGAGATCGGCCTGTGTTCGATCGATTGAGAGCAGTAATATTCTAAAATTGAACTGGACCTTTCTCGTAAGTTCGGGGTCTGTTCTTTCGATCGATCGAGATCGGCCTGTGTTCGATCACTCGAAAACAGTTTGATCGATTGAGAGCAGTAATATTCCAAAATTGAACTGGACCTTTCTCGTAAGTTCGGGGTCCGTTCTTTCTTACCGAAACATATATAAACATACATGTCTATGCTACTAAGTGAGTATAGACACTCACCGGTAAAGACGGTGATGCTGGCGAGCCCGGGGTGGTCGTGGGTGGTCTCGGGGTGTCTCTCTCTCCTCTTTTTTCCTCTTCTGTTCCTCTCTCTCTCTCTCTCTCTCTCTCTCTCTCTCTTCTTCTTCTTCTCCTTTCTCTCCTTCTGCTCCTCGTAGGTTCGGGGGTTGCGATGTGGTTTGAGATTTCTTCCTTTCCTTTCTTTTCTTTTCTTTCTCCTTCACTCTCTCGGCTAACTCTCTATTATTATTTTTCCATTCTTTTCAACAACTAATGGGAAGGGTTTTTATAGGGAAAGGGGGAAGACCACCAATATGCATATATATTATACACAACACCTTACAAGACACCTCATAGGACACCGCACAAACGCTCAAGCACACAAGACACCTCGTAGGGCACCTCTCAAGCACACAAGACACCTCATAGGACACCTCACAACCACTCAAGCACACAAGACACCTCATAGGACACCTCACAACCACTCAAGCACACAAGACACCTCATAGGACACCTCACAAGCACTCAAGCACATAAGACACCTCGTATAACACCTCACAAGCACTCAAGCATACACGACACCTCGTAGGACACCTCACAAACACTCAAGCTCACAAGACACCTCATAGGACACCTCACAAGCACTCAAGCACACAAGACACCTCGTATGACACCTTACAAGCACTCAAGCACACAAGACACCTCACAAGACACCTCACAGGAGTTGTTTGTGGTTGGCTTAGGGTATAAGCATGGTTTGGGGAATCACAGGTATAATTACGGGTTCCGAAATAATATTAATTATAGTGGAAATCTAGTTAGGAAAATATTATCTTTCATTATAATTATTATTCTTGTAATTATATTATTAAAAAATATAATTAAAAAGTCGTAAAATTACAGAAAATGTCGTATAAATACAAAAACGGATATTTTCTCAAAATGAATAAAATCGAGATGTCTTCTAAATAGTTGTAATAACTTGAAATTTTAATTAAGGGTAAAACGGTAATTAAATGATTAAGTGTGAGCCTGTTAATTATTTTGGAGCAGTATTTGAATTTATATGAACTTGTGTCACTATATTTAATTATTTATTCATTTATTTATTTTCTTTTCTTAATTGGTATTATTTTATTTTATTACAATATTTTTTTTTATCTTAGGGTTAAAGTGGGTACATATTTTAAATTGGGTGTGTAGGGGTAGACCACACATACACACACATATACTACATATATCTACAAACACTTAAAATGCAAAGACCAAACAAAACACAAGTGGGCCCCACCCACTCTAAAAGAGCCGGCCATCTCTCCCTCCCCCTCACTTTTATTTTATTTTCTTTTCTTTCTCTCTCTCTCTCTCTCTCTCTCTTCTTCTTCTTCTTCTTCATCTCTTTTGGGTATACACCTCCATAGCCATTATTCTTAAAGCTTCCAATAGGCCTTTAAGGAGTGATTTTCGTGAGTTTTTCCATTTCACAAAACCCTCTTAGATTTTCAAGAGCTTTCTAATGGTACCAACGAAATTCGTTTTGGTAACCTCTACCTTAGTTTTCCCAAATTTCATAGAGCTCCCAAACTTCTCACCTTCATCCATGGAGTCTCATTGAAGGATTAGCACATGCAGTGGATTCTTGGGTCTCCTAGGACCTCTCTTTCCACATTCTTGAAGCCATTTGGAATCATTTGCTTCTTTCTCAAATTTTGGGTGATTTTTCATTTATTTTGGAAAAACTACACTAATGTAGCTATACATTGTTTCAATTTCATATGTTGTACTTGTCTAAATTGATTTGAGTTTATTTATATGTATTAATAGTGGACTTAGACACATGTATTAGGATTTTTTCCCTAAGTTGTAATGTTGGAATTATTATGCCTAAAATGTGAATTACATGCTTTAGTGGTGATTTTGTGGTGCTAAATATAATTAGAGGAATTTTAGAATAATAATATGGACACATGCATGAGGATTTTCCAAAGTTGTAATGTTGGAATTATTACACTATAATGTGATTTATATGCTTTAGTTGTGATTTTAGGGTGCTAAACATAATTAGAGGAATGTTAGAATGATAATTTGGACACATGCATTAGAATTACTCAAAGTTGTAAATTAAGGGTTGTATGCTAAATTTTGAATTTTGTGCTCTTGTTGTGTTAAATTTGATTATGTGGTGCTAGATATGCTTAGGATGCTCCCTTTATGTGCAAACACATGTCAGGACGTTAGTTTAGAAATTTTCGTTAGGAATGTTAAATTATGAAATTTAATTACATTTTTTGAATTTCTTGATATCATGTCTAATGGACTAGAATTATTGCTTAATATATTGTAGTGGATTCCCCTTAACATCATTATCAACATCATATGCATTAAGGCCTAATCGGCAAGCATTACATGAACACGACATAAATGTTTTGTTTTGAAAAGAGAAAAACCCCATGTGAGGGAATTTTATTTAAGAAATCCGGACGTGGGTTGTGATGTGAGACAGGGAGAATGACCCTTAGAAACATTCAAACTCCAGCTATATTCGGTTGGCTCCCGGAAGTTGGTATGCTACACTCCATGCGTGGGTGGCTCATGGTCCGGTAATGAGAGAGGTGTGCACATATCACGCATAGCCTTGCGGCTTTAATCATTTCATTGTAGCCGTGGTGGCGACCCATTGCATCTCATTTCATTTTAGTCATGGATAGCATATAGAATTGTTACAATGTATTCTACGAGCCGTCGTTCTCATAAAAAGACAAAACATTTTTCAGGTGAGCATGATAAAGGCAAATGGCATATGTGACCCGACGCATAGGCGTTGATATCTTTTGTCCTGTTTTGAAGACTTGTGCTTAGACATGTTTATGATAGCTCTCTTGTAAAGTTTAACTTGTTGGGGAAGTTTGTAATAGTCTAGTACTCTTAAAGAGAATGGTTGTATTATTTTTATTACAAAACTTCTAATGCTTGGACTTCCATATTTTGTCATTTTGGGAAGCCTTGTTGTAATTGATGGACAAATGTTAGTCCTTGTCTCTTCTACTTATTAAACTTAATTATGTTATGTAAATTATGTTTCCGAGACGGTAAAATCTCTTTTAAAGTTTTATGTAAGTGTAATCGTATGGAATCCTTGCCGGATTCATTTATGTTTGGTTTTGTCCTTGCCGGACTCATTGTAATTGTATGAAATCCTTGCCGGATTCATTTATGTTTGGTTTGTCCCTACCGAACTCATTATATCTGTATGAAATTCTTGCCGGATTTGTCCATTTTGTTTTTAAAAGAAATGTTTTAAAATCTCTTTCTCCCAATCTCTCCCTCTCCCATTCTTCCTCTTTTCATCTCTTTCACTCCTCGTTTTTAATAAATTTCGAGTAGATGAAGTTCCGTTTGGTCTAGACACGTGTTATATGTTGTTTAGGACTTGTTTAGTCTTGTACCATTGTTTAAACTTGAAAATTTGGCATAGTTGGTAATGTTTCAAAATGCTGTCAAGTTGCTGTCAAAAAGGGAAAAACTGCTACTGTTATTTCAGTTTTCTGCCCAAACGGTGAGGAATTGGACAAAATATCATTAGACGAAAGTTGTGCAGAATTAAGTTTTACATGGACTATTGCGGACAGAATATGAAAATTTTAAAGATATAACTATATACAGGTGTTTTAAAATTCAGCAACCATAAAAAAAAAAATGCCCTTTTTCAAAGTAATGATATTTTTCCTTCCCTCCTTGAGACTAGTACTTGTCCGGATAGTCTCTTAATTAAATTTCCTAGTGCTTCTACCTTTGTTAGACTCATTTACATGTAAGTCCATTTTGGATTTACGTATTAGTGAGTCAACCTTATAGGAATTCCCGTGGGTTTCCAAAGTCGCTTCCGCATTTCGTGTAAAGATTTTAATTTTACTCTCTCTATTTCTCTATCTTTTCTCTTTCCTCGCGCTTCGGCTTTCGGGGCGTTACAATAGTGATCGAGAACTCTTAACTTTCAATACGAATAGCAAATCATTTAACATTACGCAACTTTTTCCAAAAATATATTTTCAGTTCATGACTTACAAAATTAGAAAAAAGACCAAAATACCCCTGTGACCAATTTTCGCTAAAATTGCATACGAAGTCTAAATCGTCAATTTAAACATGAAAAATACGAGTTACTACAGTTTGGGAGCAACTTGTTTCAAAGTCGGGTATAACTCTTCACAACGTCGGGAGCAAGTCTTCCAAACGTTGGGAGCAATCGTCACAACATTTTAGTGCAAGTTCACAGCGTTGAAAAAATAAATAGACTAAAACACAAAATAACAATATAGAAGTTGGGGTTTTTATTTTATTTATTTTTATTTTGTTGATGATTTTAAATTTTTTTTTAATGATTGTTGATATTTTTTTTTTAAATTTTAAAATATAATAGACTGACTTTTAATTTTTGTACAAAAAGTTGAGAAATTAATCATACCAAAATAAAATAGTACGATATGGTTGTCTAATTAAAAATTTATTAAATGATAAATATGCTATAAGTTAAAAAAGTACTTACAACTCAATTTCAAATAAATTAATTTTAAATCTTAAATAAGTTGAAAAAACCTACTCCATACAAGCCATACCAATTGAGTACTTCATTTCAAATTATTGTAAGTTCTAGACTTTTACTAGAAGTGCAAATTATAAGCTGCAACAAATATGCCTTATGTAAAGCCCAAAATATTTAGTACTAAGTAGTACTAAATAAATTAATATTTTTTTTTTCCCGAAATTAACTATTTTTTTTCCCTATTACCAAAAAAAAAAAAAAAAAAAAAAAAATTTTTTTTTAGTACTAGTAGTATTTCATTGAAAAACCCGGCAGAACTTTTTGGTAGGGGGGAGAGAGGGGGGAGAGGGAGAGAGAAGCAGAGAAACCCTAACTCACTCCTCGGCGACGCAAGTAACAGAAGAATCAGACGAAGAAGAGAAGTAAACCCTAGCTAGACGATTACGAATAGAGAGAGAGAGAGAGAGAGAGAGAGAGAGAGAGAGAGATGGGGAAGAAGAAGAAGAGAGTTGCATCAAAGGTGTGGTGTTATTACTGCGATAGAGAGTTTGACGACGAGAAGATACTGGTTCAGCACCAGAAAGCCAAGCACTTCAAGTGCCATGTCTGCCACAAGAAGCTCTCCACCGCCGGTGGCATGACCATTCACGTCCTCCAGGTCCACAAAGAGAGCGTCACCAAGTATTGATTATACCTTTCCCCTCCATATCATTACATATATATATATATATATATTTATATGTTGTGTACCTGTCTTTCCTATAATGAAGCAGGGTTGAAAATTTCATGTTTCTTCACTTAGATTAGATGTGTGTGTATATATATATATATAATGATGAAGATAGGACTGGTCTTGTTAGTTTTGTGTCTTTACTTTGGAAAATTCTCCCTTCAAACATTGCAGGATCCTCCATTTTAAGTGTTCTTCTATTTGTTATGTAATGGCGATACAGTTGATTCAACTGATTGCATATTACATAGAAATTATTCGATCTCAGTAGTTTCACAAAGAAACAAAAAATATGTTCAATAGATTTATGTACAAGACCTTAAATAGTTGAGGCTAATCGTGTAAATAAGTTGTTTATATGTGTCAATATGAGATTTCTAAGTTTAGTAGGGGTAAATTGAAAATTTTACGAGGGCACAAATGCATACAGTATAAAATGATAAAAGCGCTGTTGATTTAAGTTTGTATTTGCAGGGTGCCGAATGCAAAACCAGATAGAGAATCAACGGACATTGAAATCTATGGAATGCAAGGGATCCCATCTGATGTCTTGGCAGCTCACTATGGGGAGGATGGTATTGTATTTATGAAAAACCTTTATTTACCTAGTGTTGGTCCAACACATGCACAGTAAGTAGATATATACCAACCAGCACACAGTAAGAAGAATTCAATGCTCCAAGTGCTTGTGGACCAATTATAGTCTACTCAAGGCAAAGCTTTCTTAAACTTGATTTCAATCTGAAATGCGGACGGACTTTTTAAATTGGGTAAATTACTCTTCACCTCCCCTGTGGTTAGCCCCTGTGACACATAACCCCCCTGCATGTTGAAATGCAACACATATCCCCCCCTAGACTTGTGGACTAACCGACTCTGTTAGTCATTCTGTCAAAAATTACGGCTAGTGGGAAAACTTGCAGGTGGGAGATCCGGCTGGAAGTTTGGAGCCAAAAACATGTGACCTAATGACCAAATTACCCCTGTCTTGTTCTTCCTTACACCTGATACCCTGCACATCCAAGGAAACAAAAACAATCTAAGAAGAGCAGTACAAATACCACCATTAAATCACAACAAACAGAACTATACATTGTTGAGCCTAACATAGCTAATTGTACCATTTACATAGTTCTTCATACGAAAAAAAAAAAAACATTCAGCTCATTGTACCATTTACATAGTTCTTCAAAAAAAAAAAAAAAAGCATTCAGCTTATTGGAATGCAACATTTTTCAGCAACATGGTTCACTTCCCCGTCTTCTCACAGTGCCACTTCCTCTTCCTCCAACTGTGCCCCTTCCCCTTACTCTCATTGAACCATTTCCACCAACACATGGCAATTTACCCCTTCCCTGACCAGGTACCGAATTTGATGATAGCCTTGATGGCTGCAATTCAAGAGATTAATTAGTTAAGAACAACTCAAAAATAGATTTTTCAAAATGGGTTTGTTTACTTACATTTTCATTTGTCTTTGTTGTACTCGTTGCCTTGATAAGTGGCTGGAATAGGTCCTTTGGACATTGTTGCCATATCTCACACTCATCAATTTCATGCCCAATAGATCCTACACATTCTGCCTGCAGACCCATCCCAATTACTCCCATTTGTGTCCATTCTACATCAAAACAAATTAAAAAAAGAGAGGATATTTTAGAATTTCCAACATGATAAAGACATTGTAGGATCCATGACCTTCGTTGTCTCTGAAAAACAAATCAAAATTGTTAACCAATTACAATCGTTTTTGAAAACAAATGAAAATGATGGCATTACAATGTAGAACTTTTGAAACCCTAGCTTCAATCGTTCTGGTTGCTACCTTTGATTTCATCGATCGAATCTTCCAATCATTTCGCATTGGTTGTTAGCTCCTCGCTCATTTTTCTTCGATTTCATAGCTCTGGTTACTGGCTCCTCTTGAAACCTAGCTTTCTTGTTTTGAGGGAAATGAAACCCTACCTTCAACCCTATTTAAATGGACGAAATGGGTGTTAGCTGCGAGGGCTCTTTTGTCATTTCGCATTTGCCGTTAGGGAGACTAATATGTGTAGCATTTCAAAGTATAGGGAGGTTATGTGTCATAGGGGCTAACCGCAGGGGGTAAAGAGTAATTTGCCCTCTTTAATTTGTATATTATCTCCAAAAGCTAAAAATTTATAAAGCTCCATTGCACAATCGAGTGCGGGCGTGTGTCCAAGTTTTGGGTCTCTTTTCATTCCAAATTTTTTTTTTTTTATCAACTTGGACCTGTATTTCATCTAAGATCAACCTTGAGTTTTACATGGATTTTTGCCATTATCTTCATCACTTTGTTTTCTGACAAGAATATCTAAGCATATTCATCTGTAGCAAGTCATTGTGATGAACTTTTGAAAATTTTGCATACATTCAGCCATAAGTTCCAAATATTAATCCTCTTATATTTTGAGCTTTTGCATTATCTTGTCGATAGAAAATTAATTAAACCCCAAATATGGAACTCAAATAATTGATGTAGCCCTGGTCTAGGAAGCACAGACACTTCTAAGAAGGTAACGTGTCGTATCGTGTTTAACACACAGACATGACACTTCACGGATACTTTTCCTGGAGTGTCGACGTGTAATATTGTTGAAATTTAAAAAACGAAGTAGAAGCCCTTGTAATGATGAGAATAATTAGGATTCTTTTAACTCAATGTCTTCAGAAATATGAATAAATAGGGTCTATTAAAAATACCAGGGTTTTACTCATTGACAATACATAGACTGTTAGACCTATTAAATCAAAAGAGGATTTATTAAATTAGAAGTATGTAGACATTCTGAAATTAAAGGTAAGGACACATTAGTTTTTGTATGGATCATTTGATTTGTCTCTTTATCACACCCAATCATAAAGACTTAAATATTTGTTTATAGTTTCGTTGTGACTTCCACTCTTCCTCATGTCCTAGTTTTCAGATTTGCCATGTCCTTGTATCGTATCCGTGTCCATGAATTCGTATCTGTGCTTCTTAGCCCATTAATAGTATGGACCATGGTCAATGCCAAAACGAGCTTCAATTAGATTTTCAATAAGAAATCTATCATTGATTCATTCCTACCAGGCTACCACCATATGTTCAAAAAATATCAGATGCGATGGAGCTCAAAATCAAGCCCTAAGATGGAAGAGCAAGAGTAGAAAGGAAATACAAAACTTCAATTTATTCTCTTCCAAAAAAAAAAAAAAAAAAAAAAAAAATAAACTTCCAATTCTTGTTACTACAGCAGATTTAGATTTAGGACCATGGCAGAAAACAACTTTCTTTAGTAACTATTCACTTTGATACCCTGTTAATTTTCCTAATTTCCTCAACAATTAAATGCTTTACTCCCAATTAACTTGCTCTTCAAGTAACCATTATAAAAAAAATTCTTGGCGGACTAGTAAACGGTGTGTGATTGGACACTGTTACTTAACTCGTGCAATATCTAAAACTTCGTCGCTCCTCCTCTGGGGCTCTCCCACCATGGGAGAGCCGTTGATACTTAGTGTTTGTCCCGCTTTATGCGGGTGTTGTCTCTCTTTATGAGAGTTGTGTCCCTCCGCTGTGAGGGTTTCGTCCCTCTCTTGAGGTTTTGTTTTGTTTTTCTTTTGTTCGGTTCTATTTCCACCCTCGATTTCCTTGCTTTTCTTGGTCTGCGGTCTGCTCGGGCTCTCCTCTTCGCCGTTTCAACATTGGCGGTTCAGATTTGGTGCTTTTCTCTTGTGGATCCGGTGTTATTTCCTTCAGATCTGGCCTTTTGTGGGCTCTTGTCGTTGTTTCATCAAAGTTTTGGCGATCTTTGTTTGTTGATGGATCTCCTTGGCAGCTTGTCCCTCAGCCGGCTCGGTTGAGCTACGCTACTGTCGGTCTTTTCTTGGGATTGTGAGTTTGCAGTCTGGCTGTAGAAGTTTGTGATCTTTATGTTTCATGTTTTCCTACTTCTGTATGCCTGTACTTATCTCTTCTGAGATCTGCTATTTGAATGAATGATTGAATTTTCATCCGTTTATCCCAAAAAAAGAAAAGAAAAGAAAAGTAAAGGGTATGTGGTTTTACTTGTTAATATGTTTCTTTGAGAACCCGATGGATCTTGCATAAGAAAAAAATGTCTTGATCGAGACATGTTTGGTGTATTTCTGTGCAGTTAGCAAATAAGCCCGTGTCATCATTGTCTCCCCACCAACACCGTGCCCTCTATGTCTCTCTCTCCCTCTCCCTCTCCCTCTCCCTCGCAATTGGTGTGCTTGAAAACTAGTGATGCAGTATTACATCTCTCTTTTTGCATGTTCTGTTTGCTCTATTAACTAGTTACCAAGTTGGTGCCATAAAGTTTTTCTCCACCAGAACAGTGGTGAGAAAGTTCATTGATGTTGCACAGATTATGGGTCATATGGCATGGATCATCTAAATTTGTTTACATCATGATTGCTATTATTCTTGTTGCAGATGAAGATGGCCCATCAAAATTGCCAAAGGTGGACATGCCGTCGTCCCAACTTGGTGGCGTGGTACCAGGATCATTAGGCGTTGGTTTTCGTCCTCAATCAACACTAGGCTCAATGCAGCCCATGTATGTTTTCTTTGAATTTATTCTGAGATCTTGCCGCTTGCACTTTTGCTTCATCTGGTGTTTGGAAAATATATACGTTTTTACTCCCCAGCAGTTTATTGCATAGTGAATGAGCATCTGTCGATCTGTTATATCAGGTGAAGGGCAGTCTTTTAGGCGCTTGGTTCATGGATTTAGTGGGGGAAAGGAAACAAAAACACATGAGAAAACACTTTTTCGGTTACTAAGAAAAACAGTGACGAAAACTGCAAAGGAAAATATCGTGAAAAGTATTTAGGTGTCACTTTTTCGTATTTGGGTATCACTTCCTTTTACTTTTCTTGAATTCTTTTGGATTTTGAATTTTTTTAATTTCCAATGTATTTAAGCATGAAGGAAAACAGTAGGGAATTAGCTCTGCTCGGTTCCCTTCCTTTTCCTTCTCCTTCTCCTTCTCCAAATCCGCAAACCAATCAGAGCCTTTTGTGTACAAGAAAGGGTGTCATATTCAAGAGAATGAGCAGTCTATACATTGTTTATCTTGTGGTGAATTTTTACCATTGCATTTTTAGTGATGTACACCTCATACTACATTATTGATGTAAATCTTGCCTAATTTTGCTTTCCATCAAAAAATAGTTTGTGTTTATACGACTGGATTGAGATGAGAACATGTTAATGAGAATACTGTAAAGCATCTCATTGCAATTCTTGAGCATGTTTGTTGTCTTCATTATTGGAGATAACCAATAATTTATGGTGCAAAGATTTAGGAATGGTGAAGTATTGTTTGTTGTACTGATTCCTTTGATTGGTTATTAGTGTAGGTTACAAGTTGATTCGAGTTTCATACAACTCGATACGATTAATAATTTTGGAAGTTTTTGCTTCCAGCAGTTTGATTTTTGAGCCTTGATATTGCATGGAACTTGTGTTAAATTGTTATTTAGTTCATTTTAAGCACCGTATACAATATTTGGATATATACTATGGTTTATTTTTATAGAGAATGTGAATCTTACAATTCATGATTCTATATGATTCATAATTTTGGCAAAGTGATTCCCGGTTTGACAACTGTGCATGAACTATATCTCACCTGGAACTTTTGCTTACCTTTGATTGCAGATATAATCCTACGTTGTCAATGCCTCCTGCTGGTTGGCCAGTTCCTCCTCGACCCCATCCTTGGTTTCCACTGAATCAAGCTGTCTCAATTCCTTCTCCTTCACCTGTGGGACTAGTACAACAACCTTTATTTCCTGTACAGAATGTGAGGCCTCCTATGCTGTCCACTTCATCACCGGCCCTTCAACCGTCATTGCCCATTGCTCCTCCAGGACTGCCCCAATCAAAACCCTCTGTTCCTGTATCACAACCATTGTTCCCTGTTCTAGCTAATAACAACTTACCTACCCATAGTTCACCATTTTCAGCACCTATGCTTTCAACAAGTATTCCATTTAGCTCTCGTGCAGAACTCAAAAACTCGTTTGACCCACATGTCAGCAACAACAACTCTGTGGCGAGTAGCTACAACAGCCCAAGCTTTCCAGGTTTGATTCCTTATCTAATTGTTAATCTCTACAAAGTTCCGGTTTGTATGCTTGTGAATTTGGTCTTAGTTGGAAATTGGAAATGATATATTCATATATGTTTTGGTGCGTGAAATCCTAAGATCCGGAAGTAGCACAAATCCTTTATCTTGTGTGATAATACTTCGTCGAAACTTGAAAATTGTTAATGTTTGTGGCTAGGAAGCATGGATTTGGTGCGTGAAATCCTAAGATCCGGAAGTAGCACAAATCCTTTATCTTGTGTGATAATACTTCGTCGAAACTTGAAAATTGTTAATGTTTGTGGCTAGGAAGCATGGACACTTCTAAGAATGTAACGTGTCGTGTCCGTGTGTCGGACACGACACTTTTCATGAGGTGTTGACTTGCATTTTTTATTTTTTATTGTGCCGACGTGTCGGTGTCGGCGCGCCCGTGTCCGTGCTTCGTAGGTTCGTGGATTGCACTGATGTTCTTGATTAGTGTCTTTAGTCTATGTTACCCATACTTGCGTATGGGTGTCGGGTACCCAAGTGCTGGGTTCGTCCAGTTTTCAAAGATTTTACACTATTTTGAAGGTTCGGAGAGAGGAGTACCCTTAACCGGGTGTCGGGTCTGGCATGGGCACTCCATGCATTATGAAGGGTCTAGGTTACAGTCTTTAATTTACCTCAAATTCAATCCTGTCCCTGAGGACCCACTGACCAACACTGGGTTCAGTTTCAACCCATAGCCAGTCCATTGGCTAAAACCATTATGAAGGATATTTGTTTTGGGCTTATATCATTCCCTTATTGTAATTGTTGTGTGTTTGTTTCTTTGTTGTTTCCTTGGCAGTTACAGCAAGTTTGTATAACTTTTAAGCAGTAAAGTAAATTCACTCCTTACCCCAGTCAGTCAGTCTCTCTCTCTCTCTCTCTCTCTCTCTCACACACACACACACACACACACACACACACACACACACACACACACACACTCACACCCCTCTCCCTTCCTCTTCTTCCTTCCCGCCTATATACTAGATCCTCTAGTATGTAGTGTACCATGTTCATTTGCTTGTTCTATGCAATATTGGATTTGCCTAATAGTACACCTACTCATGTATCACTTTGACACTGGCCACCCTTGCCCTTAGTTTCCGGTAAGTAAATTTGGAAATGATGCATTTGAGCAGCACATGCCAGGTGAAATGAGTTTTAGGACAAGTTTGCCCGTGTTTTGATCCATTGGATTTTTAGGACAAATTCGCACCTCTCTCTCTCTCTCTTCACTTTGACACTGGCCACCCTTGCCCTTAGTTTCCGGTAAGTAAATTTGGAAACGATGCAGTTGAGCAGCACATGCCAGGTGAAATGAGTTTTAGGACAAGTTTGCCCGTGTTTTGATCCATTGGATTTTTAGGACAAAATTGCACCTCTCTCTCTCTCTCTCTCTCTCTCTCTCTCTTAATATGTTGCCTTTACCCTCTACCCCAAAATTGCCATTCACCACCCATCACCACTGCACTAACATCATGGAAACATTATTGAATCGCCGCAGGGTATCATTCTCAAAGCACCCCAACTCCTATTTACTCTCTAACTGACCACTTTATACAGAATAATAGTTTCAAGTACCCAGACCTTCATCTCTTTAGCGAATTAAGTCACATATGGAGGTATATGTTTAATAATATGGAGTTTAGGTTCATTGTCTTTTAGTTTTGGACACATGCTTAATATTAATTAAGTCTTCTAGGTTCATTTTCTCTTAGTTTTCAAGAACACATTATAGTCATGATGCATTGTTAGTGACATGGTACATTGCATTAGGCTATCATCCTTAATGTGTCTTTTAGGATTTCTAAATTTGTTATCTTTTGTATTTCCAACCCCAATGAAAGTGATGCTTTGAAAACATTTGAAAGTAGAAGGTGATGAATGATAAGAAATGAATTGATTTGTTTATGTGAAGGCCAAGGGCATTCTCTCTCCCTCTCCCCACCTTCTCTTGATCTCTCTTCTCTCCTAGCAACCAAGTTTTTTACTGTCCAGAATTCTGACAACTAGAATTCTCGTATTCTTTCTCCTCCAAACCATACTTAAATAACATAGACCCCTTCTTTACCTAGTACTAAGCCCTAATCTCCATTTCGTCAATCAATAGCCCACCAACCAGCAGGATCTCAAATTTGTCCCGCATCAAAGCAAAGATCCTGTTCTTCCTTAAACTTCTTATTAAAATAACAAATAAATAAAAATAAAGAAGAAAAAAAGAAAGAAAGAAAAGATGGTCATTATGTCCGAGCTTTCATCAAGATTACCTATTTGCAAGGGAGTTTGAAGGCACCAAGAATGACGTCTCTCATTTGAGAGGGGAAATGCTAACCATGAGCTCTAGCATTGAGGAGATGATGAAAGGATTAATGGATAATTATCAACTGCATTTTTTTGGTGAGAAACAACCTGGAGATGCAACCGATCATGTCTTGGAGTCTACTAATATTGGTCAAAGTTCAACTCGGATATCTCACCCATCATATTTTCGCATTTTTTCATCTGTTCCAAGTTTCAGTCTTTTCAGTGTATTAATGGTTTATTGCAGCAAAATACTGCCTTGAAAACAAATCCAACCATTGATTTTGTCATTCCAAACGAATACAATGGTTTGGTGGAAGGGATGAATGCTAAAAATTTCTCACGGCTTCCTTTGAATAGCTGGGTCATGGATTTCTTTGAAATGTGAACTTCAGCTGTTCAAGTTCAAGTTTCAATTTTGTTTTTTCTTTCCCGCTTTAAAACTTGAGGACAAGTTTTTTCCAACCAGGGGTGAATGATGCGTAATAATTGTTTAAAGTACCTAGACATTGATCTCTTTGGCCAATTAAGTCATATATGGTGGTATCTGGTATGTATTTAATATTATGGAGTTTAGGTTCATTGTCTTTTAGTTTTAGACACATGTTTAATATTAAGTCAAACAGGCTCATTTAAGTCTTCTAGGTTCATTGTCCTAGGTTTATTGTCTTTTTCATTTTCAAGAACACATTCATAGTCATGATACATTGTTAGTCACATAGTACATTGTGTAAGGCTTCCATCGTTGATGTGTCTTTTAGGGTATCCAAATTAGTTATTAATTATGCTTTGTCTTTTGTAATTCCTAACCCCTACCTACAAAAGGGATGCCTTGCACGCATTTGAAAGTAGAAGGTGGTTAATGATAAGCAATGAATTTATTTGTTTATGTGAAGGCTAAGAGCCTTGTGTCCTCTCTCTCTTGATCTCTCCTCTTCTAGCAACTGTTTTAGTTGCTGTCCAGAATTCTAACAGCTAGAGTTCTTGTACTCTTTCTCCTCCAAACCATAGTTAAACAACCTAGAGCCTTTCTTTCGTGGTACTAAAATAATAAATCTCCATTTCTTCAAACAGTAGCCCACCAATCATCTAGATCTCAAAATTGTCCTGCATCACCACCATTCTTTAATCAAGAGGCCACCACCCTCATACCAACATCGTCTCCAGCATCTTGTAATATATGGAAAAGACCTACACAATTCTTGTCAAGATACCAGATATTGATCTCATCTTGTGATAATGATTGAGGTACGTGCAATATTGTTTTGTTAAGGAGAGATTCCCTATATCTGATTCTGATGTGCTGGACAAGATAGTAATTGAGAAATGGATTTGCGGCTGACCTCAACTCGATTGAGATCTGTCTAATTTTTCATCTCTCTTCCCTGATGACTTATCTTTTCATTCTTTCAGCCGTTACCGCCCTGATTTAACATCTCTCTCTCTCTCTCTCTCTGCGCCAATACAAAAACAGGATGCACAAACAATTATTGCTTTTGATGGACTATAGAACATGGGTAGGGTGACCCGGTATCAGGATCCTGACAATGGGTGTAAAATGAGCTGAACTATCTGAATTGAGTAATTGGTTAATCAAGCTTGGTATAAAAAAAAAATTAACGTGCTTCAAAATGTGTGTTCAAGCTTGGCTTGTTTATCTCTAGAGTCGCGCTTGAGTTAGCCTATTTTTTTCACGTACACTAGATATTGTCAAGCCGAGTTCAACCAAAGCTCAATAAATCAGCATACTTCAGAATATGCTCAAGCTTGGTTTGTTTATCTCACGAGTAGATCTTGAACAAGCCACCAACCTAATTGGTTGTGACCCAAGCCAAGGAGCTTGGTTTGATGTGCAATCCTAGCTAAAGTAAATTGAATGGCTAGATAACAATTTAGACAAATTGCAGTTTCAAAATGCAAAAGTGTCAATAGAGAGAGAGATGAAAAATTATAAAGTTTGGGCAATAGAGAGAGAGACACAAAATTTGTAAAGCGCCTTGGGGAACATCCAAACCTGCTATGGCGTTGATACCATCAAATGTGTATAATTAAGTTTGGGCAGCTGTAATGAAAATTGCCAAGAATCTATGGTCGTCGTTATTTTTGAGTTACATGCAACCCTATAAGGTTCGCGATTCAATACAATTCATGGTTCATAATGTAAACTTTGAAATTTTTAAGTTTAAAGTGGTAAAATTTCAACATTTTGAGCCTTGATATTTCATGAAACTTGTGTTAAATTGTTATCTTGCTCATTTTAAGCATTGTGCGTGTATTTTTATATGTATGCAAAGTTTAAAGTGGTAAACTTTCAACATTTTGAGCCTTATATTTCACGAAACTTGTGTTAAATTGTTATCTTGTTCATTTTAAGCATTGTGCGTGTATTTTTATATGTATGCAGTATATGCATGTGTATTATTGTCTATTTCAAAAAAAAAAAAAAAAATTGTATCTTCACATTTCAAATTTGATACGGTTCGTGGTTCATAATTTTGGCAAGCCAATTCACAATTTTACAACAATGTCTTCCTTTTTTCGCCCCCCATGTCGCCACACTATGGTGCTGGGTGCATCAGTTGCGGCACAGTAAAAATTCTTTTGAGTTTGTATTATTACTGCAATTCTAATGCATGGCTTGTGTTTCTTTATTGCATGTGGGATCATAGGGAATTCACATTCGTATGCTTCTGGTCCAAATACAGGTGGTCCTTCAATTGGACCACCACCTGTGATAGCAAACAAAGCTCCTGCTACCCAGCCAGCCACAAATGAGGTCTACTTAGTTTGGGATGATGAGGCTATGTCCATGGTTAGTTTTTACCTAAATTTGTATCCTTGCTTTTTATTTTTATTTTAGTCTCTGTTTGTTTTGCAGATTTAGAGAAGGAAAAGAGAAGGGAAAGGAAAACTATTTCCACAAAATTTGAAATTTTAAATGACTTTCACCCTATTTTCTTTTCCTTCCTATTTTCCTCTCTGTTTTCCGTATTAGTGAACAAAGAAAATCATTTCCCTCGGTGTTTTCTTTTCTCTCACTAAATCAATGAATCAAACAGCGAAGAAGCACCGACACGAATACGGCGACCCAGACAAGAAACGAAACGAAACGGCGACACGACAAATCCTAGAAAAAACGCGACACTGAAAATATTCATTATATATATATGTAAGTATGTAACCATGTAACATAAAAATAATAAAATTCTTAAAATAACTAAGAACTAAGATGTTAAGTAAATTACCTCAATATAACATGAAAATATCATAACAATACTACCACGACTTATTATAAGTCCTTCAACTTTCTAGTATTCCTTATATTTATCATAAAATGTTTTAACTGATCAAAATAAACCTCCTTGAAACCTAATTTTACATATTTAGGGCTTTTGCCCCAAAATTCAAGACTTCTCTTAAAAAAATTAAAAATTAAAAAACCAAACCGTGTTGAAAAATGTCAGAGCCGTGTCGGATTTAAAAAATAAATTAAAAAATTCTAGATGTTTTTGGTGTGTCCGACACATGTCGGAGGTGTGTCGCCCGCGTGTCAGTGTCGGGGGTGTGTCAAACACAAATACGGCACTCCATTTGAAGTGTCGTACTTCCTAGCCAAACAGAGCCTTGTTGTATTTTTCACCCCTCGTGTTTTTGTCCTTCTTTGCTAATGTTGTAAAACTGTTGCAGGAGGAAAGAAGGATGTCCTTACCAAAGTATCAGGTGCATGATGAAACTAGCCAGGTAAGTTCTAACTACCTCTCACTCTAATTCGTTCACGTGGATGTGAAGTTGATTTCTACATCTAACCAGATAGGTAGGTGCTATGAAGCACGGACGCGGGTGCGGGGATTCGGGTGCGGGGACGCGGGTGCGGAGAGTTCGGCATTTTTCCCAAAATTTAGAGTGCGGGTGCGGCGGGGGTACTTATATAAAATATTAAAAATACATTTTTATATATTACTATATATGAACCATTTTTTTAATTTTTTTTTCTAATTAAAACCTAATAACAACAAACAAGCAATAAACTCAAAAACATAAAGGCTACTACATTTATTAAGAAAATAAGAATAAAACAAGTTCATAGCAAACATTAAATTGCAGTCTTGCACAACAATAACATCATTCAAGCAAACTTATTAGTTATTACACAAACATAAACTACTGCATTTGTCCAACTTGCACAACATCATCATGTTCAGCACAAAGCTCGGCCTCCATATCCGGATCATCCAGTGAGAGATTTGCAATCTCAAGTTCTCCAGCACCATCAAGAGGATCAAAAGTATCTCCACCAACATCCCACATCTTACTCTCCCCTTTCATATAATTATCATTTTGTCTTGAAAGGAGACGAAGATTTGTGTGCACAAAGACTAAATCTTCAGCACGTTGTGGTTGAATCTTGTTCCTTCTCATTGAATGGATGAAAGAGTAGGTGCTCCAATTCCTCTCAGAACAAGATGATGAACATGGTTGTCCAAGAAGCTTTAAAGCTATGTTCTGTAGCAAGGGCGCAGAAGCACCATAGAATGACCACCAAGCCTTTGGATCCAGACTCCCCCTATCTGCCAAGGTGTCATAGAGACCAAACTTTCCGACGCCCGTAGAAAATTGGTGGAACTCAAGAATCGACTTTTTCCTATCCTCATCATTTGGAAAATATCTCCTCAAACTCGTGCTCCACCCTTCAGCAATTTCATCATCTTTGTGTGGAGCAACACGGCCAGGAGCTTCTTCAAGCCATTCTCTGCTATAATACCTAGGTTATAAATCAAGAAATAACTTTAGGGACTTAATGTAATAACTTAAGTAACTTAATGGAATAATTTGAGTAACTTGATGGTATAAGTTACCTTGGATTCAATGCATGCGCCATGCAATGAAGTGGAGTGTTACTTTTCGTCCATCTTTTGGTTAGAATTTCATACACAACATTGTAAAATGTTGACTCCTCACTTTCATCCTTCAGCTCATTCCGATATATTGCCTTTCTCACCTTTTCAATCATTGAATCCCACATTTCATACATTAAATGCAAGGCCGGCTTATCCGTGTCAGCAAATCGAAGCATATCATAAATGGGATTAGTGAATGCGAGTATTTTGTCAACCTTGTCCCACCAAATATCATTAAGAATGAGTTCCTTCACGTTAGCTGCCATTCCCACGTTGTCATCCCTATACGTTGACCATTTGTCACTAATCACCATTGATTGAAGACCACGCCTGACAAGTTTAAATCTTTTCAACATGACAATAGTGGAAGCAAATCTGGTCTCAGCAATTGCAAGCAACTTCAAGCTCACAAACTCATTGTACATAGCCAAGCACATGGAATGGTTGACAATAAAGTTCTTCATTAAAACCGCATCCTCGTACACATCCTTGATCCAACTGCACTCGAAATAAACTTCAGCATTGCTTTCTGTATTTTTCGGTGCACATATATCTTTAAGAGCAAGATTAAGGGTGTGCACCACACAAGGAGTCCAGAATATGTGAGGATATTGGGCCTCAACAAGCATCCCCGCCGCCTTACAAACAGGAGCATTATCCGTTATCACTTGGACCACATTTTGAGGTCCAACCTCCTTAATGACCTCCTTCATCAAATTTGCTATAAATTCTTTATCCTTGTATTCACCCTCACAATTGACTGCTCTTAGGAACATAGGTCCACCCTCCGTCACGGCCATAAAGTTTATAAGTGGCCTTCTTTGAGCATCGGTCCACCCATCGGTAACAATGCTCACCCCTTTTTCAGGCCATGTATCTTTTATGGGAACCAGCAACCTCTCAATATTTGCCCTCTCCTGCTGCAATAATTTAGTTCTTAAGGCATTGTAACCAGGTGGAATAAAACCAGGTATGCTATGGTTAGCCGCATAAGTAAAAGCATTTATATAATATGGGCTCCTAGCAAAATGGAAGGGCAAGCCTGAAGCATAAAACATCCGTGCTATCTCACTTTTCAAACGATCTCTATGTTCATTATTGAAAGCCTTTTCAATTGCGGACACTTTTCTCCGCTTTGGATCAATCGTTCCCAACGGTACCACAGCTGCAAATGGACCTTGGCTTACACCAGATGGAAGCGGTACTTGGACAGGTTGGGCAGACTTAGCCCTATTATCAGCTTCCTGGACAATCTTTAAGAATTCAGCTTTTAGCTCCAAGGAAATTTTTGTGCATCCCGCTATTCCATTGCCGGGAATTTTCAACAGGTGTGACTTTACTCGAAGATATGAACCCACTGACTCTTTGTTACAAAAATTGCATCGAAATTTCACATTTCCACCTTTCCCCTTTTTTTCCAACTTTGTCACATATCTCCAAAGAGGGAAATTACTGTCATCATCCGTATCTACACTTGAACTACCCGCCGCAGCAGTCGAATTGACACTCTCAGAATTCATTATTCCGTCGTGTAAACTAGCAAATTAGCAAATATAATTAATGGTATAAGTTCAAACTACAAATAATTTGATACCAAAGAAAAATAAAAATCACAAAACTAACAAACATTTCGAATTAGCAAGAAAAATATAATCAGAAAATAAAAAAAAAAGATCACAAAACTAACATACATTTGGAATTAGCAAGAAAAACAAAATCAGAAAAAAAAAAAAAAAAATCACAAAACTAACATTTGGAATTAGCAAGAAAAACAAAATCAGAAAAATAAAAAAAAAATCACAAAACTAACAAACATTTGGAATTAGCAAGAAAAAAAAAAAATTTCACAAAACTAACATTCATTTGGAATTAGCAAGAAAAACAAAATCAGAAAAATAAAAATAAATCATAAAACTAACCTTTGGAATTAGCAAGAAAAACAAAATCACAAAAATAAAACTAACCTCGTACGTTGTTGGTTTAAGAAGGATCCGTCGATCTCTATGTTCCGATGTTCTTCGTGGGTTGACCTAACAAGAGAGAAAGAGAGAAACGAGAGAGAGAAACAGTGACTGTGAGAGACGCGAGAGAGAGAGAGAGAGAAACCGAGACTGTGAGAGAAAGAGAGAAACGAGAGAGAGAGAGAAACCAGAAATGAGAGAGAGAGAGAGAGTGAGAGGGACGAACCTGCAGGAGCGACGCCTGCTGGAGATCGCGCCGGAGATCGCGCCGCTGGAGAGCGCCGCCTGGAGATCCCCTTTCTTTTGGTGTCTTCACTCTTCAGTCTTGATTGTCTTGTTTTTTTTTTTTTTTGCTTTTAACGTAATGTATGAGACATTGAGAGTATATTTAGGGTTTTTGTAATTTTTTGTTATTTCATTTTAGGACCCCTAGTTTATAAAATATTTGTTTTAAAACTTTTTTTTTTTTTAAAAATGGCCCCGCCGCACCCAACGAAGTGTCCCTCCCGCACCCCCTAAGTGTCCACGCCGCACCCTCTGCGCACCCTGACGCACCCATGCCGCACCCAAAACAGCTGAAGCACTCAAGAAGCACTCCAAAGAACTACATGCCGCACCCGCCGCACCCGTGCCGCACCCGCACTGGGTGCGCACTAAGTACCCCTGCGGCTCGATTTTTGGAGTGTCCGTGCATCATAGGGTAGGTGTTATCTTCTGTTTTTCCAGATTCGGTTGTTTATGCATCGTTTCGTATCTATAGAGGTATTTATGTGGTTTTTTATTTGTTTTTTTTTTATTTTTTATATAACATTTTCTGCCTTCCATTGGGGGGTAAAAAAAAATTGAAAAGAGTGTATGAGATTTCAATTTCAATCGCTTTGATTGATGCGCTGTTTCATCTTTCACTGCCATTCTCCGGTTGGCAAGCAATCCCACGAATTATGGTCATCAAAAGATTCAAGTAGGTATTACTTATCTATGCTGGTAGTTAAAATCAAAACTGTGAGCTTGTAAGCTCACAGCGATCAACTCAAGGATTCTCCAACTTTGCACCATATAGCAAAAGTAGTGTATGTGTACGTATTTGCTCTTTAAAAAATTGTATCTGTTGATTCACATCTATGAAAGCACGGACATGCCGACATTGCAAATGCTAAAAAATGAGGATTATGATATCGCAGGGATACATAATTTTTTTTTATGCAACACTACTTGTGTATTTTATGGACATTTTATTTTCCAGAAATTATTGTAATATTATTTGTTCGTATATTCTAAATATTCTGACTATGGTTTTTAAAGATAAAAAAAATAAATCGATCAAAAAATACTGTGCTTTGGTCTTCAAAAAAAAAAAAAAAGAACAAAAATCTCCGGGTCTCCGTGCGGTGTCTCTCCATGTCGGTGCCGTGTCCGACACTTGAAAATCAAGAAAATAACACAGGAGAGCTTTGCCATGTCGCTCGTGTCCGTGTCCGGCATGTTTTTTTTTTTTTAAAGTGTTCGTGCTTCCTGGATTCACATATGTTCGCCCTTGTGCTTGATTCTGAAATGTTGGGGGTGAGTGGATCGGGATTATACTGAACGGTTCTTTTTGCCCATTTGCGTCATCATAACAAAATATATTTATGATCGAACAGTGAATTCGAACTTGGCCCAGGTCAGCTTCTTCCTGCAAAGTTCACTCTCTCTTGTGTAGAAGCAAAAGCTATAATAGATGTCTAAATGGTTCTTCTATACGATCGATTATCACGACGTTCTGATCTAATTTTCTGTACTATGCTTCTATATGTTTCAGATGAGCTCAATTGATGCAGCTATTGACAGAAGGATATTGGAAAGCAGGCTAGCTGGTCGAATGGCTTTCTAGATTGTCTTTAGGCCGTGACTCCCCATATGGTTTTTAAAATATTTGTTCTTTTATGCTGAAATGTTAGTCACACCTGTTTGGATTTAATTGTATTCTTTCGAAGAAATTGATGTAGGAGAGCCATTTTTTCGTTCTCTTTTCCTTTTTCTTTTTGGATCATGAGAGGAGGGATCTAAGGAAATTAGCATAATTATATTTTTCTTGGATTCATCGTTCAGTGTGATGGATTGTGTTTTTTGGTTTTATTTTGCATTATTGAAGGAAGCCAAAATTTTGGGAGTCTTCCAATAGCCCATTCAAAAAGGTCAAAAAATTTCACATGATTAGAAATGCTTTGACCAAGATTGATAAACATTACACGAAGGTTTATTTTTGTTTATTCATAGACTAGGTAGACATGGCACGGGCAAGGATCGTGCCGATTGCAACATTGTGTTAAAAAAAAAAAAAGGAAAAATTAAAATTCAGTCAACAATTTGGTAAAAAATTAAAAGTCAGTCATATACTTTATTGAAATTGTAGGGAAATCATTTACAAGTCCACAAATTAAAACCACATCAACTTTTTAGCAAAATCTAAATATTATGAATATATTGACTGAAATGTGATTAATCAGCTTACTGAAATGACCAAACTACCCTCAGCCTCTTTTTTATACCAAACCCTACCCTACCAAAAGGGACCACACACATCTTGGAAGCTCTGGAGAAAAAAACGGAGCCGTCACCGTGAAGCCGCACCATCTTCTCCTTCCATCGTTGCATTCAAAAACGCCGCACCTTCCATTGCCGTCTGTCCCATCAATCATCACCATCTCTTCTGATTACAACGTCTTCTACAGTCGACATCTTCATCGACATTTAGAAGCTCCATGACCGCTGTATAGGTTAGTCATGCTTCAATCTCCTTTCTTTGTACACACACATTTCAGTCTTCAATTTGTACTCATTTGGGTATTGCGATTCTCTCTATCTCTCGTTTGCTAAATATTCGGACCTCTCTATTGTATGGATGGTGTTGTGTGGTAAATATCTAATTTTTGATAGTTCCTCTTCTTGGTAGTAATATTTATTGAAGATTTGCAGCAGAAAATTTTGGGTATTAGATTATAGAATTTCATGTCTTCATATGAAAATTGATACTTTCTATGAAAGTACTAAGTTTTTTGCTGCTAAGCTGGATTTCAAAGAAAATTTCATGGTACCTTGTACACTCGGATTGATTGGTTTTTCCTTTTTCCCCTAGTACTCATTTTGCGGGTGTGTTGATCTTTTATAATTGGGAATTCTTGATTGGTGATTCAAAGAGGAAGGTCTTAAGGCTGTATTTGGTTCATGGATTTCAGTGGGGGAAAGGAAAGGAAAATATGAAGGAAAATCTTTTGTCTTGTTTGGTTAGTAAGAAAAATATGAATGAAAAGGAAATATAGTCAGCAATAGATTGAAATTTTTTAATGTTTACGAGTCATTTTCCTACCTTATTTCTTACGGTAGAATTATATTGTTGAAAAATATAGAATGAAATTTATTTGAACTTCCAGATGTAATCTTTCTGTCCATTGCTCTTCTTAATGGTATGAAATATGAACTTTGTCATGGTTTTTAATTTCTTTCTTCGCCTGTGGAGTGTGCATATCTTAGTTTTGCAGATTCAGTAGCCAGTTTTTTATTGTAGAACAATTCATACTAGAAAATATTACAACCAATCCATTTGTTGAGACGTGAGCATCTATAACAGAAGACTAGATAGGGAGGGAGGGAGGGATTTGTACTGAATGCATGACCCCTACAAAAGTTTGCCCAAAAGTTGACTATGGAGCCTGAACCCATTTCATGGCTAATGTGGTGGAATAGGATGTTTAAGCTACTGTATGAAACATATCTAAAGCACTTCTTTGTCGGTCTATTTTTCTTGGGTAGAAACTAGGAAGCACCAACACTTCTAAGTAGATAATGTTCGCGTGTTGTATCATCTCCCACCCACGGACACGACACTTTACCAAGCCTATTCGTACACAGTTGCTCCTTAGGCTTAGTAAGTTGCTGTCCACGTTTCATCAGTTGCTCCCAACATATTCCTTTAGTTGTAAGAAAAAATAGAAGCAAAGTGTGGTAAGTAGCTCCCTACGTTTAGACAGTTGCTCCTTAGGCTGGGTAAGTTGCTCCCCAGGTTTAATCAGTTGCTCCCCACGTTTGCCTTTTGTTTTAAAATAAAAAGCTGAGTGTGGTAAGTTGCTCCCTGCCTTTTGACAGTTGCTCCTTATGCTTATTAAGTTGCACCACAGGTTTGATCAGTTGCTCCCATATTTTCCGTTAGTTTTTTTTTAAAAAAATAGAAGCAACGTGTGGTAAGTTGCTCCCTACGTTTAGACAGTTGCTCCTTAGGCTTGGTAAGTTGCTCCCCAAGTTTGATCAATTGCTCCCCACGTTTGCCTTTAGTTTTAAAATAAAAAGCTGAGTGTGGTAAGTTGCTCCCTCCCTTTAGACAGTTGCTCCTTATGCTTATTAAGTTGCTCCACAGGTTTGATCAGTTGCTCCCCATATTTTCCGTTAGTTTTTTTTAAAAAAAATATAAGCGTGTGGTAAGTTGCTCCCTACGTTTAGACAGTTGCTCCTTAGGCTTGGTAAGTTGCTCTCCTGGTTTGAGCAGTTGCTCCCCACGTTTGCCTTTCGTTTTAAAATAAAAAAATTGAAGCAGAGTGTCGTAAGTTGCTCCCTAACTTTAGACAGTTGCTCCTTATGTTTATTAAGTTGCTCCCCAGTTTGATCAGTTGCTGCCCATATTTTCCTTTAGTTTTTTTAAAAAAAATTGAAGCAACGTGTGGTAATTGAATGATATGAGTCCATTGTTTATTTTATACAAATGGGACACTCGTAATGGTTGTTGGATCTTGGACTTTTCGGAGAAGAGAGATCGAAACTTGAAATGGTATTTTTTTAATGAGTAATGTTATGTTTCTCAAATACAAATTTTAAATTCACATCTTAATTTTGTGTGCTTCTCCTAATTGATGAACCTTTATGTAGTTGTAGGACCTATAATGTAGGGAATATTGGGTATCCAAATCAAAGTAAAGTATAAACTAAAGCCACCCTTAGACTTTTTACCAATTTACGTGGAGGCAAAATTAGTGTTGATCATGCTTTAGTTAGTTGTTCATAATGTCTCTAATTATCTTTTTGATAGAAATTTCCTTCTAATTTGTATATTGTGGACGACATTTGGACCCACTCATTTTCAAAAAGTCCTTGTGATTGTCTATTCAGCTATAATGCTCAGTCTTACTTTTCTCCAAGCATTCTTTCACCCTAGAAAAGAAATTCAATTGATTAAAAATAAATAAATAAATTGGTAAACATCATGCTACATATATATATTAGATAACTATCTATTAGCGGTCGGGAACACGCGATAAATTGGCAACGTAATGTATTTTTCGCTTATTTATAAACTTAAGGTGTAAAAAGTATTTAGATAGTTAAAATTCAGACAACAATATGTTAATAAATTAAAAGCAACTGTCAACTACTTTATTTAAATTGGTGGGAAATCAGTTTCAACTCTACAAATAAAAACCTCATCAACTATGATGCAAAATCTAAATATTATCAATATATTGACTGAAATGTGATTAATCAACTGACTGAAATGTCCAAACTGCCCTTACTTTACTCTATCTTATACACAACCCTACTTCATCTGTCCAACTTGAGACCAAATTGGGGCCAAATTGGGTGAAGCTGTGGAGAAAAAATGGCCGAGTCGCCGTTCCCGTCGGCGTGAAACTGTCTACCTCTCTCCGTCACCGTTAATCTCGTGGTTGCCTCACCATCTTCTCCTTCCATCGCCGTCCGTCGCCATTAACGATCATTATCTCTTCCGATTGCAATCACCTTCCACAATCGTCATCTTCATCACCATTTTGAAGTTCCATGACCGCCGGATAGCTTAGTCATTCTTCAATCTCTTTTCTTTGTACACACACATTTCAATCTTCAAGAACATTGTAGATAGAGAGAGAGAGAGAGAGAGAGAGAGAGAGAGAGAGAGCGAATTGGTTGTCGTGTTTGTTGGTGGAGAGTAGTGAATAGAAAATTCGAAATGGGGTGGAATTTATAGTGTTTGTTTGGGGAGAGAGTGAAAAACGAACACCAGGTGCGGTTTCTTTTTTAAGATAGTTGAATGTGTGGTATCTATATAGTGGCACATTAATTTTGTGAGCATTGGACTCCAACAGAACTTGAGATTTGTATCTAATTTGTTTTTTTTCATACTATATGCATGTACAAAAATGTATGTTTATTTTTTTTTCAATTGATATGCTTCTCAACAAGTCTCCTTTAAATTTAAATTTATGTTGCCAGTGATAAGTTCTGTTCATATTTACGTTAATCATCAAATCTACATATACCCGTGTTACAATAATTCTAGTGTTACCAAGGGCGTAAATATTAATTTTTGTAGGTGGTGAAACTGACAATTAAGAAGAAAATTTTTTTGATTAAAATTGGGCAATATAAGTTCGTGGAGTTCAACTGATAAAATGAAAACAAGTAGGCTAATTTAAAGTTAAGTAATAAATTACATACGAAAATGGAATTTTCCAAATTTAGAAAACCCTAGCCCCTTCAATCCTTTATACTTTTGCCCTTGACTGTTCCTAAGGTGCCCTTATTTTTTTTTTGGGTGGGGGGTACAACTCCAAAAGTAATTGTGTTAAGTTGCTCGCTACGTTTAGACAGTTGCTCCTTAGGCTTGGTAAGTTGCTCCCCAGGTTTGATCAGTTGCTCCCCATTTTTTCCTTTAGTTTGAAAAATAAAAGTTTAAAGCAGACTGTGGTAAGTTGCTCCCTACCTTTAGACAGTTGCTCCTGATGCTTATTAAGTTGCTCCCCAGGTTTGATCAGTTGCTCCCCATATTTTCCTTTAGTTTTTGTTAAAAAAATATAATCAACGTGTGGTAACTTGCTCCCTACGTTTAGATAGTTGCTCCTTAGGCTTGGTAAGTTGCTCCCTATGTTTGATAAGTTGCTCCCCACATTTTCCTTTAGCTTTTAAAAAAAATCTTGGGAAGCAGTGTGTGGTAAGTTGCTCCCCACAATTTCCTTTAATTTTAAATAATAAAAATTGCCGCAAAGTATGGTAAGTTGCTCCCCACGTAGTCCTTTACTTTAAAAAAAAGTTTTTAAAGCTGAGTGTGGTCAGTTGCTCCCCACGTTTTATAACTACTAGTAATGATACTGACCATAGAAGTTTGGGGACTTCCTTGAATCCTAAAGATAACACGTGGTCATGTGAAGACCATGAATTCAAAATGATTTCAAAATGGAGTACATGTCTTAGTGAAAACCATTCATGGGATACATTTCAGTTCTCACAACTCAATATCTAACATTTTGGGCGGGGACGGATAGGTAGATGCAGACGGGGTCGGGTATGGGGTAAGAATAATTTCTAGCGTGGCAGGGCTGGGGAGAAGATTTTGTTAGGCGGGGTAGGGTCAGGATATAGTTCTCCCGTCCCATACCTGCCCCGTTGCCATCCCTAGTCTCCAATTCCATCTTATTGATAGAAATTTTGCCCTAATTTGTTTTTTTTGTGGTTGACATATGGACCCACTCGTTTCGAAAGAGTGCTTGTGGAAATTTTGAGGTATAAAGTTGTGTCTTACTTTTGTCCAAGCATTCTTTCACTTTAGAAAGTACATCAAATTGGTTAGTCCAACAAGATCAAAAAATATTAAATTAAAAATAAGTTAATCAATTGGTAAACATCTTGCTACATATATATTTATATATATTCGCGGTCGGGCACAAACTCGCACAACTATTTGCATTAATTACATAAATTGTTCTACTGGGTGACGGGGTACAAAGAACAAATAATATTATATTATTTTACATTTTAAGCTCGTGGGTGCCGTCGCCGTTAAGCTCGTGGTTTTCTCACCATCTTCTCCGTCCATCGTTGTAGACAAATACCCTGCACCTTGCATCGCCGTCCGTCGCCATCAACGACCATCATCTCTTCTGATTGCAATGGCCTTATACAATCGACATCTTCATTGTCATTTGGAAGTTCCATGACCGCCGGATACATTAGTCATTCTTCAATGTCCTTTCTTTGTAGACACATTTAAATCTTCAATTTTTACTCATTTGGTATTTGGCTACCCCAAAAGTTTTTAATCCCATGGTTTGCCAACAACAGATAGTGGATTAAGATGGCATTCGCACATATAGGTAGGTCTAAATACATATTATATATACATATATATATATATATATAGATAGAGAGAGAGAGAGAGAGAGAGAGAGAGAGAGAGAGAGAGAGAGAGAGAGAGAGAGAGAGAGAGAGAGAGAGAGAGAGAGAGAGAGAGAGAGAGAGACTGTGTGTGTGTGTAGGACCTCAAATGCTGGGAAAATTGGGTATCCAAATCTGAAAAACGTGGGGATTAAAGCCACCCTTTACCACTGCGGGACGCACGTGAGGGCAAGAGGGGGCAGCTGCCCCCCTCACTTTCTGAATTATTCTACACTCCATAACTGATGGCACATATCTTTAGTTACATTTACTATTTTCCCCCCAAATATTGCCCCCTCTATATGCATTTGAGTTCCTCTTTAACGTATAATTGTTGCTTCAGCCACCAATTCATTTGTTTCCAGTATATTAGCATCTTTGTCAACATATTTTATTTGTTTCCTCAAACTTTTGCAATACCGAATTACCCAGTAATGCTATGGTTCTCAAATTTGTCTTACAAATACTTCTCAATTATATAATTGCTAGTGCATGTGACCACCCTTTTTTATTGAACGTTGTTTTGAGTGGTGTAACTATCAAATCATAGTTGATTTAAATTTGGTATCGAAATTTGGAATTTGGAAACATAGAATTATTCGAAGTTATGAAGAATGCATGGGCCAATTACTACAATTTAAGAATGTGAACGATAAGTTGTGAAATCCAATGAAAGATGAATGGATGAGTGGCAATTATGTCGTTTCTATTGGGAAATATATATTCTTTCATTGTCTACTACAAAAATGTTAGCGATACCTTAGAAAAAAGTTGCCCCCTTTGAACTAAAATTCTGGATCCCCCCTTGCCCTTTACTTTTTGCCAATTCGCAGGGTGGCAAAGTAAGTGTTGATCACCCTTTAGTTAAGTATTTCATACACTTTAGACAGTTGCTCCTTAGGCTTAGTAAGTTGCTCGCCATGTTTGATCAGTTGCTCCCCACATTTTCGTTTAGTTTTAAGAAAAAATATAAGCAAAGTGTGGTAAGTTGCTCCCTACGTTTAGACAGTTGCTCCTTAGGCTTGGTAAGTTGCTCCCAATGTTTGATCGGTTGCTCCCCACATTTATCTTTAGTTTTACAAAAAAACTTTAAAAAAACTAAAGATATTTCCCCACATTCCATCTTTTTGATTCAAATTTAGCCCTAGTTTGTTTTTTTGTGGGTGACATTTGGACCCACTCGTTTGGAAAGAGTCCTTGTGATTGTCTATTGAGCTATAAAGTTGTGTCTTACTTTTCTCCAACGATTCTTTCACTTTAAAAAGTACATCCAATTGATTAGTCCAACAAGATCAAATAATATGAAAATCAATTTAAGTAAATAAATTGATAAACATGTTTCTACATATATATTTATATATATTCGCGGTTAGGCACAAACTAGCACAAATATTTGCATTAATTACATAAGCACTTGTTCTACTCGGTGACGGGGTACAAAGAACAAATAATATTCCCATTGGGTGAAGCGACAATCACTCTTGAAGATAGGATGGTTTTAGGGGGTTACTCTGTTCTGGGTGACTCTGTTCTTTCAAAACCTCTTGAAATCACAGAATTGGTTGTAACCCATGAAAAATTAATCCAAGCCACGCTAGAACTGACAAAGACTACAGCCCATAAGGCTTGTCAACATCCTTGGATGGTTAAATTCATGAAAAGTGGAAGTGAAATCGAGCACAAAGCATTTATAGCTTTCTGGTTGTCTAGGTTTGTCTTCCCAACTTCTCCATTTAACACCATTGCCAATATCGTATTAACTGTTGCTGTTCATCTAGGTAGAGGTACAAAATTTGCACTTGCACCTGTTGTTCTTGCCAGTATTTATAGAGATTTGAGATTGCTAAAAGATTCCATTGATGTCTCTTTCAATTTTATGACCAAAGGATATGATGGTTGTTATTTGAGTCATTTGACATTGACTCTTTGGGCACCTTTGAATATAGTTCAAATTTGGATTTGGGAGAGGTTTCCAAAATTGCGGCCGAATCCCAAATCGATTGAACATGGTAAGCCTCAATTGCCTAGATGGGACAAGGTGAAGAAATTGAACATTGAGGAATTAAGTTTGGCTATAGAATCTTCGGGGGAGGATTTTCAGTGGCTGCCTTATTGTTTGTTGCCTAACCTATGCAACGAGAGGGAGAACTGGGTATCGGTTGTTCCTGGTTTGGATGAAGATTTAGAGTCTTTTGTGCGATGCTTGAGGGTATGCGAGTTAGTTGGAATAGCCTGTGTGGAGTAGTACTTCCCACATCGAGTTGCTATGCAATTCGGTATGGTTCATGACCTTCCAGGCCGCGTTGGAAGTCCTAATATAAAGCCAAAAATGGCATGGGACAATTATACTCGGCCTATTAGAGATGAGAAATTATATGTTCCACCGTGGCTTTTTTAGTCGGATGTTACAACTCGGTACTTGGAGTGGTGGAAGAAATCAATGATTGTTCATAAAGATGGAACGAATTGTGTTGTGGAAGAGGAAAAGGGAAGTAGGAGTTTTGAGCAATTGAATAGGAAATTACCACATTGTCAGCTTGCTGATATTTATGACGCTCCCTAGTGTCCCTCCTGGTTTTCCTCCCAAATGCAATAGGGTGGAACCAATGGATTTCCGATGATGTAGATGGACTTACACTGAGTGAGTTTGTAAGGAAAGTTAGGACTAATAATGGGTTAACATTCCATTTGGGAATAAATTGAAATGTGTATTGTCTTCAACTTGTCCTATTAGAAGTTATGAAAAGAGTGAGTCGGTGGAAATGATAGTAAACACCGTAAATGTGATAGAACTGTCAGACACGGATGTAGACGACGCAAATGAAAATGGAGAAGCAACTTTTACACCAGTAGATAATGTTGTGAACATTGAAACTGTGACGGAGTTGTCACATACGAATGTGAAGGAGGCAAACGAGAGTGGACCAAAATCTTCTATACCAGTGGAAATGATTGTGGAGAGAGAAATTGTGATATAATTATTGGAGACAATTGCAAAAGATGTAAATGAGAGTGGAAAAGAAACTTCTGTACATGTACAGAATATTGTGAATAGTGAACGTGTGACAGAACAATCAGAGACAAACGCAGCAAAGGATAATACAGATGGATTAGGGAATTTTATACGCGTTCAGCAGTATGTGAAGACAGAACCTGTGATAGAAATAACACAGCCATTTACAGAAGATGTAAAGGAGAGTGGAAAAGTAAAATTTAAACGGGTTGAGCATAATGTGAAGAGAGAACCTCTGATAGAATTAACTGAGACATACATAGAAGTTGTAAATGAGAGTGGAAAAGGATTTTTTTATACCCGTACAGAAGATTATGAAGAGTGAGCCTGTCCTGTGCTAAAATTGACGGAGGCATGTACAGAAACCATAAATAGGAGTGGAACAAGAACGACGGCTTGTAGTATGGTAAGCAATGATGGCAACCGAGGAACACCTGAGACACCTGTATTGGAACTTGATCCAAGACTTGATTGGCTTGGGAAAATGGTTTATTTCCTGAAATACACGAAATTCCGTCGCAGGTTACCTTAAGATCCTTTAGTGACCTACATCCTCGATGAATATTCCATTGACCATCCATAAGAAACCATCATTATTTTCATTATGTATCATCTGGATCACGGTCCCTTGAATTCAAAGTCTTGAACCACAATACTTTTTAAGTGCTCATCTTTCTTGCTACCAATGAGCTTTTGTAGCTTTTCCCCTGTTTAATTACATTAAGTGCTTGGGAATAGAAATATTGGTCTTTTGTTCGTTACTTTGACATTTGCTTTTAAACTCATCAAAGAATCTCCTCTTTTTTTGTATTATGCGTTATAAGCTGTTGAGGTGACATATATGAGAAAGAAATCATATGCATGAAGTCGTACATACTAGAGGTGAGACTAAATAGAGAATGCAACGTATAATGAAACAAGCCCATGCATTAACTGCACCTAAGAGTAGATAAAAATGTACTTAGCTTATAAAACAATCTGGTTCTCGGATGGAAAATGAACGTTCTATTATTTATTTGGTTCCAACATTCAACTAGTCCACCAATGCAAATGAGATGCCAAAACTCTACATTCCAAGTTTGAATTATTCCCCTGTTAGTTGGCATCATTACAACAAGATACACACATTGGATAAACTAAACATTTCTGTTACCTATGGTCTCTACAAACTTTATAGAATTGTGACACAATTGAGTTGTCACGCTATATAGCCGGCAATATCGAGAGAGAGACAGAGAAATTGTTTTCTCTGACTCATATAACTTAATCATTCGGATTATGTTCTCCAATATGAAATCATACTATTTCAAGTTACTTGAAGAAGTATCGATGTTCAAATTTATTAATTGTTAGTCTCTGTTTGGGTCGTGGATTTAGTGAGGGAAAAGAAAGGAAAACATGGAAACCATTTTCCGTTGTTTGGCTAATAAGGTAAAGGATGAGCAAAATAGGAAATAAAAGAGAATAGGTTGAAAAATATATTAAAGACTCTTAGTCTTGTGAATGATTTCCCTGCCTTCATGAATATTTTAGAACTGTTTAAATTTAATGTAATCATAAACATGAAGTAAAACACAAAGTAAACTGAGTGTAAACTAGTTTTTGGTTGTTGGTTATCTTTCCCTGAACCAAACAGAGCCTTTGTGTCGTCAAAGCTGTTATCACTTATCCCGGTGTTATAGTTTGTGAACGTTGTGAATGATTTCCCTTCCTTTATCCACTATGTATTTACTGATGTATTGTGGTGATTTTTAAAATAATTTGCTCTTTTTTAAAGCAATTGATGAATATCTTTAGCAATTTACATCAACATGTGTATTACTTAGGTGTACCTAGCAATACTCTTTAGAAACAGGGATTATTATGGTTTACGGGAAAATCCTGCCTCCTTTTAACGTCTTTGCCAACAATAGATGCTCAATTTAATTTGCAAGTCTTTCAATATTTTCTTAATATGTGGAGTGGTAAAAAATTATGGGATAATTAAAAATAAGTCCTCAATATGTTAAGAAATTAAAATTCAGTCATATGCTATATTGTAAACTTAAAGGAAATCAGTTTGAACTCTACACATTTAAACCTCATCAATTTTTTACCAAAATCCAAATATTGTCAAATAGTAGACTGAAATGTCAGTAATGTGATATTTAAAAAGTCCAAAGTGCCCTTACTTTACTCTTTTGTATTAAAAGCATACCAAACGGGACTGAATTGAATAAAGAATAAAGAAATCATTCCAGCTTGGTAGAGAGGTGGAAAGAGGAGAGAGAAGAAGTTTATAAAAGGAATAAAGAGGTGGTTGGAGGTTGGATCGATTAAGGCTCTGGCGGGAGACGACTCACTTGGCACAGTGCTTCGAGGTAAACGGTTTTGTTTGTTTTTTTATTCATATTCTTCCTTTTTTACTATTTTGGCTACGTACTTGATGCTTGAGCTTTTGGTGATGGTTTTATTTGGATTTTTCACACTATGATTTTTCACATTTGTGGGTTTTTCCAATTCATTCGATATGGTGGTTGTTGTTGTTAAAGTTGAATTTATCTTCAATGTTAGAGTTAATACACAATAAAATAGAAGCTTAGTAGGTAGTTTACTCCCTCCTCAGTGAGACTTGCATATTATACAGCTTATTAGTCCCCCGAGTTCTCTTTTTTGAATAATGGTCGATTTATTTATTTGATTATTATATTTATTTTTAAGATTTTGTGTTGTACGTGCTTGCCTCTGCTATTAATTGCGGGCTTGCAAATTCTTTGCCTGTAACTTTTGTATCGATGGCTTAGTTTGTAATAAATAGTGCTGAAATATTACATTGGTACACTCTGTTACCTAATTATTATTATTATTTTTTATAATCAAACACAGACTACTAGTGGGTTTACATTGGTACACTCTGTTAGCCACCCTTGACCACTAGCGAACGCACGGGAGGGCAAGAGGGGGCAGCCGCCTCCTCATTTTCTGAATTATTCTACACTTCATAACTGATGGCACATATCTTGAGTTACATTTACAATTTCTCCCAAAATTTTATTTGTTTCCTCATATGCAATACCGAATTTTAAACGTAATGCTATGGATGTCAATTTTGTCTTACAAAAACTTCTCATTATATAATTCATAGTGCATGTGACCACTAAATGTTATTGAGAGTTGTTTTGAGTGGTGTAACTATCAATGCATGTAGGATTTAAATTTGGTATCCAAATTTGGAAGTTGGAATCATAGAATTATTCGAATTTATGAAGAATGTATGTGCCAAAAAATACACTTTAAGAATGTGAGGGATAAGTTGTGAAATCCAATGAAAGCTGAATGGATGAGTGTCAATTCAGTCGTTTCTTATATAGAGAAATATATCTTCTTCCATTGTCTACTACATAAATGTTAGCGAAACCATGAACCCAGTGGCCCCCTCTGAACTAAAATCCTGGCTCCGCTCTTGCCCTTGACCTTTTGCCTATTCGCATGGAGGCAAAGTCGGTGTGGATCACGCTTTAGTTAAGTTGTTCATACACCTTTAGATAGATGCTCCGACCAATCTTATTAAGCAAAAAATGGAAGCAAAAATTTCATTCTAATGTTTAGACAGTGGCTCCCTAAGTTTATACAGTTGCTCCTTAGGCTTAGTGAGTTGCTCCCCAGGTTTGATCAGTGGCTCCCCTCATTTTAATTTAGTTTGTTATAAATAAAATTTGTAGCAGAGTGTGGTAAGTTGCTCCCTACCTTTACACAGTTGCTCCTTATGCTTAGTAAGTTGCTCCCCAGGTTTGATCAGTTGCTCCCCATATTTTCCTTTAGTTTTTAAAAATATTATAGAAGCACAGTGTGGTAAGTTGCTGCCTACCTTTACACAGTTGCTCCTTAGGCTTGGTAAGTTGCTCCCTAGGTTTGATCAGTTGCTCCCCACAATTTCCTTAAGCTTTAAAATAAAATTTGAAGCCGAGTGTGGTAAGTTGTTCCCTACCTTTAAACAGTTGCTCCTTAAGCTTAGTAAGTTGCCCCCCAGGTTTGGTCGGTTGATACACACAGCTTCCTTTAGCTTTAAAAAAAAATCTTTGAAGCTGTGTGTGGTAAGTTGCTCCCTACCTTTAGACAGTTGCTCCTTGTGCTTAGTAAGTTGCTCCCCAGGTTTGATCAGTTGCTCCCCACATTTTCCTTTAGTTTGTTTTAAAGAAAATTCGTATCAGAGTTTGGTAAACATCTTGCTACATATTTATAAACATATATTAGCGGTCGAGCACATGCGATCATAGGCCGTGTCATCTTATCCGAGAACACATGAGGTTTGATCTTTTGTGTCTGTTTGGATTTACTTTTAGACATCACAATGGTACTCAAGTGCTTGATTTGTATGTAATGTTTCATTTAGTTTTGGCTAGTCTTGGGGCAACTCGGTGCAACTTATACATTGTTAGGCGATAACCATAGTGTAGAAAAGCTAACTATAGTGTAGAATATTCAATTACGAAGACTCACGTCATGGGTTTATTGTACTTACATACCAAGTTACTTTCTACGTTTACTACTTCCAACCCTTTTATTAGGAATTCTTAGAGTTTATTTATGCAAACATTGATACTTTATATATGCAATTCAGATCAGGTTTAATGGCAAGAGTAAAGACTAAAGCAAGGAGGATTACACATCAGCCAAAAAGTGACACGTCCACCAGTTCGGAGCCGCTGCCTCCAAAACAGCCCTCATCCCCAAAACATCCATCACCGTCCGATGGTAGGAAGAGAAAAGCCTCTCCACCATTGCATATTGCAAAGAAGCACCAGACCGGTTGGACGAGATTCTTGTGAGTCCGACAAAATGTAATTTTCTTATTCAATATGATACATGATGGTACCTCTAACCTCTCTCTTTTTTGGTAATATAAATTACAGAGCTGACGTACGCAAAGGACTAGGCCATACAGACTTTGACTTTGGCCATGATTTTACTGAGGTGGTTAAGAAATCATTATCAATAATTGGTTTCCTTACCTTTTATTATGTTCTTCAAACTCATGCTTGTCTATTATGCAGATATCTCAGTTTGCAGCAGCATGGTGGAATGATATGACACATGACGAAAGAGCTCCATATATTACGGATGCAAAACTAGAGAGGGAGAATTTCAAAGTTAATCAGGATATGCAATCAAAGAAGAGGCCTCTAGTATTTGCCTTTGCCTTATTTCCAAGAATTTATAAATTACTAGTTTCATTTTCTAACTTATTCTATTTGTATATGTGTTTTATTCACTTTTAGACTGTTGCTTTCGGTACACGATGTTCCCCTAAGATGGTGGTTGGTGTCTCGACTGCCATAGCAGCAAACAAGAAGAAGGTAGCTGCTGTTAAATCAATGGGGTTTGGCTTTGCGACGGAGTTTAGATGCCAACATTTGCCTCGAGAGTTTATGCCGGTGTTGTTGGAACGCTTTGACCCCAAGTTGAGGAGTCTTCAAGTTGCTGGGTCAGACCCTATTTTCGTTACTGAAGCTGATGTGGGTATTATCCTTGGGGTCCCAAGTGAAGGACATCGAGTGCCCCGGGAGGTTGATAAGGAAAAGATGCAAGTCCTTCATTCCCAAATCGAATCAGCATCCTTGAAAGCATTACGAGATGTCGTTATTAATGGGGTGGCAGACTCGAGTTTTAAACCAACTTTCTTGTTGCTATTACTGGGGTGTTTCCTTTGCCCCACCACCAAGGATGTCGCAAGTCCTCGACTTTTGCCGGCCATTTCTGTTGCGGCATCAGCACAGAAGTATAATTGGGCTGAGTTCATTCTTGATTGGCTTATCACAGAGGTTAACAAGTACAAGTGCACAAAGAGTAGTAGGTTGTCCAGCGGTGGATGTTTATTTTTCTTGATGGTATGTAAATACCTCACATTAATGTTTCCCAATATGTTTTTTCTAGTTTCCTTCATACTTGCTAACATTGTAACAATATGCCGAGATGATTTATTGCAGATCTTTTATTTCAACCGTGTCCCACTCGGCGTTACACCAAATCATGCGGGCAGCTATGTGATTAGTGCGTGGGATGATAACAACGTTTGTGAAAGAGTGCAAATGGAGATGTCGTCCATACAAAAAAGACAATTGCCTCAAAGTAAATATAAAGGCAGCAACGATGCTCTCAAAGGAGGCCTTCCTGTGTTTAAGAATCCGATTTGTTAAAGTTCTACGTAATATATAAGTTGTCCAACTTTTTTAATAGTTATTCATGTTAGCTTTTACATGGCAGGCTATTCAAGCTGTGTATGATTTCATCCGCTCTGAGGCACAAGAGATGCTTGTAGCTTTTACCCACGTTGTAGAGGGACAGCTGCGTACTTTTGATGCTGTGTGTGGTGAATCATCAGTAGGCCAACCAGCACCAGTTACCCCTCCACCGCAAGCTGATTATGTAACCCCCATCATCCGAGAGTTTTCCCCGATAGTCCGTGATTTTTTTAAGCAATCATTTGGTCCAATCTCCCCTATAAATTCTACTACCTCCCCACCAGCTTATGCTCAACGAGCTCGACGAGTAACCCAGCCAGGGCCACAACAGCAGTCCCCATATATTTCAATGCCCCATATTGTGATTACCCAATTGACATCTGAAGAGAATGCTGTTTGGAGATATTGCACACGTCGACCTACTCGTAAAGATAAGCAAAAAATGTAAGTGAACCCATAAATTACACGTCTTCGGGACAAAAGCTAAAGAATGCCTTTGTGCTTATCTTTTGTAGGTTAAATATTCTTCATATCGGGGCTAAGACGCCTGTTGATCATGATGACTTTGCGAGTTCAATGGGTCCGCGGGGATGGGTTTCAACTTTAGTACGTGAATACTTTGGAATTTCAACGGATCTCTACTTAAACCATTTTTGGTATTTATATGGCTGGATTAATGGTTCATAACTTGCAGGTGGTGTTATCAGCCTCAAGCTTGATGATGACTCGGCCTTCTAATATTATTGAGGTGAAAGGTAAAATGCAACGACGACGACTTATCATGCATCCCGAATTTGCGGTAACTCAGCCATCTCTTTCAGTCTTCCTATTGCTTTAACGATACATTGGAGTCTTACATCAGTATCCTTGCAGTTTTACATAGATTTATGGGGCAAAAACAAGTCCAAGTTGGACATAAATCAACTGGAGTACCACTTTCGTGATGACTATTTTGACGGAACTAACATAGCAACGGCAGAATTGGTAAAATTTTAGCCTCTATAAATTAGGTTGCCACTTCTGATTTGGTACATGTTTTGTTAGCAACTATGTTTTATGCAACTTATTTTGATGTAGATTTTTGTCCCAGTCATACGACTTAACCATTGGTATTCTATTGTTATCAATCTTCGGGACAAGAGGATTGACTTGCTAGACTCTAGATTGGAATGTCTTGATGAAGAAAGTATGGTTTTTTTGAGACGCGTTGTAAGTCCACTTTCCATGAATAGTTTATGTGTTAGTGCCTATTTTTGTATTCAATCTAATACTATCCAAATTGGTGGATCTAAGCGAGATGTCATGCACGACATTTTATCTGCAAGCAGTTATAAGAACAGCCTCCTCGAGTTTCCTATTGTGCCACAACCAGTCCCACAACAAGAGGATGACAAGTACATTTACTCAGTACTGTGTATTTACTTGGTTTTTTCAGCTATGTTCTTTTTCCTAATCAATTGTAGCTACCTTATGTATTCCTCACACTTGCAGCAACTCATGCGGTATATTTATGCTGAAGTATTTTGAATGCTGGGATGGAAGACTCACGTCGTCGTTCTCATTGGTACCAATGCCCTCTCAAAGTCCTTTTGTCTCATCCTGCACTTCCACAACTATTTAATCCTTATAACTTTGCATTGTTATGGTTTTGCAGGAACACATTGCAAACATCCGAAAGCGATTTGTTGTTGATTGGGTACTGGATCCGCTAAATAAACAAAGAGATATAGTTCTTGATCGTGTCCGTGGAGCTAAAGAATGATGGTACTGACAATGGCTTTTTTGTGAGCAGCAGTTATGTAATAGTGTATAAGAAATGTAGTGTTGATTTTAGATTAATAGACGAGCTTTTGATATTGTAACAGATGAAAATTCAACAACTTTGTGTGTACTTCGGGTATCTATGCATTAATTATGTTTGGTGGAAATTTTGCCTCAATCCCATTGCAACTTATTTGTTTTCCTTATTGATGATGAATGCCAAATAAAATTTATAAGTTGCTCCTCATTGTTGAAGCTTGATCTGGGCCACTATTGTACCAATTTAGAAAAATGTGGACCGCAACTTACCACAATTAGCTTAAAATTTGTGTTTAAACTACAGAAAAAATGTGGGGAGCAACTGACCAAACGTGGGGACCAACTTACCAAGCCTATGGAGCAACTTACCACACATTGCATAAATATTTTTTGTTTTAAAAACTAAAGGAAATTTGGGGAGCAACTAACAAAATGTGGGGAGCAACTTACCAAGCCTCAGGAGCAAATATCCAGACATAGGGAGCAACTTACCACACTCTGCATAAAATTATTTTTCTAAACTTTGCTTAGTTGTGTGGTGCAACTAACCAAACGTATGGTGCAACTTACCAAGCATAAGGAGCACCTGCCTAAACTTAATGGGCAACTTACAACACTTTGGTCCAATGTATTGTTTAAAAACTACACAAAAAATGTGAAGAGCAACTGACCAACCGTGGGGAGCAATTCACTAAGCCTAAACAAGTGTTTTTGGCTCGCTTGTTGCATTTTTTTTTGGAAGGAAAAAAATGTTCACGAAATTATTTGAGACACAGATAAAACACAAGAACCTTTTTCATGGAAATACAAACTGACTTTACAGAATATATATATACATATCAGCAGGCAACAATTAGAAACAAATAATTAACCAAATGTAAGGTGTACAAACACTATCCCTATGCTTATCAATGGTAAAAGGGAAACATAATATCATTACTGTTAGCCCCAACGGTTTTACCCTTAGTAATTTTGATGATTAACAAACCATTAAGTTGATTTCTTATTTTGCATTTAGCATGTTGTCCAAACAGATCCTAAGGATTATGATTGATATATGAAGGAAGCATTGTGCCAGACCAATTCATTAATGTATTGCTCTCATAGGACTAAATGTAAAGTTGGGTAGGTTGGCTCATCAGAAGCAAGGGCGTAACATAGAACAAACCATTCTAAACAAGTGAGAAATTTGTAATCATAGGTCCAGTCGACTGTGTGAGTTTATCAGTCGACTGGGCTCATGTTTTATCAGTCGCCTAACCTTAAAACAGTCGACTGGACCATGGTTTTTCAAGCACCGTTCTGCTTCAGTCATTAAGTCGACTTGACTCTAGTGGCAAGTCGACTGGACGCATATTTTATCAGTCGACTGCCAAAAAATGAGTCGACTGCACGATGGTTTTTGAAGCAACATTCTGCTGCAGTTATTAAGTCGACTGGATGAAACTATAAGTCGACTGAAGTATTTGCCCGCTGGTTCTTTCAGTCGACCGTGTATTACTCAGTCGACTGGGAACGCGATTTACATATACATATCTTCTTCGGTTTCTTTTCTTTTTGCCCTAATTTATTTTCAGGCGACTGGGTCCTTTGTTCCATCTCTCCACACTCCTCTCCCCATCCACTCTACCACACTCCTATCTCCTTCTGCTCCACCACATCTACAAGTTATGGCTCCCAAGAAACGCAAAGAAGCCGCGGAAGCGCCCTCTCAGCCTCCACCTCCTCAACGTCACCGTCCCATTCCATACTTCCTCGACGACGGTCGCCGGCAAGACTACTTGGACATCTTCCTGCATCGAAAGATTGTTTTCGGTAAAACTCTTCCCTCCACTTTTTCTAACTCTAATGGTTTGCGCTTAGGCACACTGTTCAATGCCCTAGGATGGTCCCCCTTTCTCGAAATCAATCAACCCATGTATCCTAGTCTTGTGCGTGAATTCTACAGTAATCTGACTGCCTCCCCTGCAAAAATTTCTTTTTCATCATATGTTCGTGGTATCAAAATGATAGTGACTCCCGACACGTTTGTTCAAATTTTTGGCATTCCTATGGGTATCATTCGCGCTTACGACGAGAACAAATGGAATGTCGGTCATGGTTTCAACCCCATACTTGCCTGCCGACTTGTTTGTGGCAATCCTAACTTAGCCTCAGCCTCTAAACCATCTGCCGCACAACTCACTTTTGAAGCCCGTCTTCTTCACCATATCCTTACTTACTGTCTGTATCCCCGTGCTGGTGGTCGTGATTACGTTTCGTACTTTGACATATTTCTGTTATGGTGCATTCTCGAAGGCAAGAAATTCGATTTCCCCACGCTCTTCTGCAAACATATCTGCGAATCACAGAAAAAGTCAAAATCCAGCTCCCTTCCTTATGGCATGGCTCTCACTACTATTTTTCGCCATTTCAAGGTCCCTTTCGATGATCGTGACCGTCATGATCCTTCTGTTCACGATCTTTACTCCACCACAACCCTATCTCTTATGGGATACAAGCTCGAGGCTGGCTCTTTTGTTCCTAAAGCCCCTCGACCCACTGTTGACCCTCCCGTTCCCACCACCACCACCACTCACACCCCTTCTGTACCCTCCTCTGATGTTCCTTCTTCCTCAGCTCCTCCTGCTGCTGCTGTTGACTTGTCCGAACAGTTCGCCGTCATAACCGCCTCGATTGACTCTCTCGCCACCACTGTCACTACCTTACAGACCACTCTTTCCTCTTCTATCTCCACACTCTCTTCCTCTGTCACATCTCAGTTTGACGCGATCCGTTCCGACATCTTGGACATTGGCTCCGCTGTGGACACACTTCGCACCACCTCTATTGCTACTCAGGAGCTCGTGGATCGGCGTTTATTTGAGATGCAGTCCAGTCTTGATGATACTAGAGATGCCATTCGAGTTATGCGGACTCGCTTTGGGTTGTGACCGTTTTTTTTTGGGAATTAGATATTTTGCATATATAGTCTGACTTCTAGATAGAGCGTTTTTTTTGGGATCTAGTTCAGGCTAATACCTATTTGTATTTCTGTATACTTTCCTTTTTGTGTTTAAAATGGTTCTCCTGTTATCTTGCTTGCTTTTGCATTTATCGCTTATGCCTTTTTATATACATGTCTGTTTGTGCACTAACCATGGGAAGATGATGCGATGTTTTATTCAGTGATTCCCACACTTCCCCCCCCCCCCCCCCCTTCTTCCCGTCCATCAACTGACTCAAAGAGGGGGAGCTTCTCTCCGCTCTACGAGAATTTTTATTGTTGATGACAAAAGGGGGAGAGAAACAAATGACGTTGCAATAGTATCTTTGAAATTGAACTTCTCTTCATTGTGTCATTGCATTAATTTTTTCCTATGATTAGATTACCTATTCACATATGCTTCAAATAAATGCATTCATTATCACTATTGGACAATTACGGATTATTCTTGTACCTTGAGCAACTAGTAGTTTGTCATCATCCCTCTCGGCGCCCTTGTTAGCCCCAAGGGTTTTAGCCTAAGTAATTTTGATGATTAACAAACCATTACGTTGATTTCAAAATTTTCATTTACCATGTTGTCCAAACACAGCCTAATGCTGATGATGGATATATCAAGGAAGCATTGTGGAAGCCTAATTCATTATTGTATTGCTCTAATAGGACTAAATGTACAGTTGGGTAGGTTGGCTCATCAGAAGCAAGGGCGTAAAATAGAACAAACCTTTCTAAAGAAGAGAAAAATTTGTAGTAAGAGGTCCAGTCGACTGTTTGAATCGATCAGTCGACCGGGATCATGTTTAATCAGTCGCCTTGACATAAAATAGTCGACTGGACCATCGTTTTTGAACCACCGTTCTGCTACAGAGTTGCAGTCGACTGGACTCTATTTTGAAGTCGACTGGTATCATTTTTTTTCAGTCGCCTTATAAAAAGGCGTCGACTGCACCATGGTTTTTGAAGCAACATTCTGCTTCATCTACAAGCAGTCGACTGGACCCTACTTGAAGTCGACTGCATATCAGGCGCATTTACAATAGTCAACTATGGAAGTCGACTGAAGCGTACAACCAGTCGACTGGGAAAACATTTACAAAAGAAAGGCTATAATTGAGCGTAAATGAATTAATAGAACCAATATTGGAGAGAAGGTTAAAGTATCAATCAGGTAACCACAGTCTAATTCCTGTTATATATATGGTTAACCAAATCCATCCACAAATTTACTTTGAAGCTTATGATCCATCCCCGAACGTCCCACACCAGTGCAGTATCGCATCCAAAATTAATATTAGCGACTGTAAAATTTACCACAACTCACCATTTGACAACCAAGCATTGGACAGAGTAAGAATTTTCTGACAATTGAAAAACCAATGCCACGTAAGGACCTTACTTCAACTGCCAAACTAATGCCTTAGAAGATCTAAAACATGAGCTACAAACATGTGGGGATTTTTGCATTTCCACACATGGGCGATGCTTTGCTTAAGGTTGAATGTTTCCTTGTATTGAAAATCTCATTAAGTGAACAACACAGTTTGTCAAATCAGAAGAATTTGAAATTCCCAACTTGGAATTCTACGTACAAGAGAGATGCTAATAGACCTGGAACAATTCGACCAAATAATATGAACTGCAAATATTTGTGAAGTTGGTGTTTCACATTTATTCTCTTCAATAAGTAGTCATCTTTAGCAAGTTTTTTGAACTTATATGAACATAACAAGTTTATGTAAAAACCTAATCTCACCGTTGGCACAGCAAAAACTGTCACAAAAATTAATTACAACTTCTTGAAGATGTGTAAATAAACCGAATTCATCATAAACCACCCAACATCCATGCATCAGAAAGAGCATAACAAAACACACCAGCATTGTTGACTATACATTAGGCCAAATAAATAACCAATTTGCTTAGCTCGTCTACCAACATTGGATACCATAAACACGGCAATTAAAAATACACACCAACATCCTGGATAATCGAAACCAATATTTCTTCTCTGCTCTCAGCCTTATCACCTCTATTTTAATCTGTTCGTTTTCTTTTTTCAATGCAGCTTTATTTTGTCGAATCCTTGCAACCTTCTCAGTCAATGTTTCACTGTCATATTTGCTTTCCAACATGGAGCTTAGCATTTGAGGAATAATTGCAGTAGCTCGTTTCGGGCTGATTGCACTTCATTTGGAAGTTTAAGTGTCCAATTGCCAAACAAAAAAAAAAAAGTTTCTGCCAAAAGTTAAAACTTGTCTATAGTACAAGGGTGTTAAGTGTAATTAGGCCATTTTATAAACAAATTAAAATAAAAAAAAGTGGTAAGAGCAACTGACCAAACGTAGGAGCAACTCAACAAGCCTAAGGAGCAACTACTTAAACGTAAGGAGCAACGTGCGAGAATTTGCTTTAGCCATTTTTTTAAAAACTAAAGCAGAGTGTGAGGAGCAACTGACCAAACGTGGGGAGCAACTCACCAGCCTAAAGAGCAAGTGCCTAACCGTAAGGAGCAACTTGCCAAACGTGGCTTCAAGTTTTTTTGTTATAACTAAAAAGGTCAGGTGGGGCGCAACTGACCAAAGGGGGGGAGGAAATTTTCAAACGTGGGGAGCAACCTTCAATTTTGTTAAAAACACAGTTTGATGGTTCGCAATCTTCCAGTATTAGAGCAAGTGTCTGAAGAAATTGCAACAAATGGCGACAAAAGATAACTTTATCGAATTGCTGCAGATAGATAAGCTATATGTTACAACCATAACCTTTCAACACAAAAGATTAACGTTTGTACAAACCTGTGCTAAGATATATGTTACATCCAAAACATATGCACACGATTGTACAGATAGCTAAAGATATATGATACATCCCAAAACATATTCACACAAAATACTTATATAACAACTATTACACACAATATCACCAAAAGGTCCTATAGTCCAAGAAGTTCAGTCTGGAATAGGCTCCTTGCAATTCGTTCTATTATGGCCAGGCATCCCACAGCGAGAGCAATGAATAACTCTTTTGTCTTGATGCTGGGACTCGATGCGCTTTTTCCGTGGTCTACCAGGAGGTCGTTTCGAAATGGGAGGCAGTGGTACCAGTGATAACATGCTGCTTGAAGAAGACATATTTGAAAGTTCCTCAACGGTTGGCTCATCATGAGTATGGACAGGCGGTATCATAAATTGCAATAAATATTGTTGGGTTTCATTTTTAAACCAATTTTCAACCATATCATATACATTCAGCCCTGACGGACCCATCACAACCATAGCATGGGGACACGGTATGCCAGTCATCTGCCACTCCAAACAACTGCATTCATGTGCCAATAGCTTCACCGCGTATCGTTTCAGACTTCGATCAGTGACAGTGTATTCAGCGGTTAATGAATTCCTATAACCACATCCCATAGACCTTTCTTGACTATCACGAATCTTTTCCTCAATCCTATGACCAACACGTGTTTTACATTTTTCAAGGGTAACCTTTTTATCCGTTAGAAAAGTTGTCAGTTTAAGAACGTGATCTTTCATAAATTGAAAGATGGTGCATTCCCTTAACGGACCAAGCCATGCATTGAACGATTCTGCTGGATTGGTATACATCGAATCCCAACGCTTCATACGGAATTGTGAATTTGCCCAGTGTTCCGGCCCATTTACCTTCACCCACTCAGCCATTTCCGGATTGAAATTATGCAACATAACCAAATAATGATGAAACATGCGCTCATCCCTAGCATATGCAATGTCAGTCAACATTTTGAGTCCAGTCTCCCTTCTCTTATTTTTTATCCCCTTACTCAGCATGAACTTACTGAAATTCTCTTTTAAATGCCGAAGGCACCATGAATTACACTCTCCTCCAAATAGTTCTTTTATGCCAAGCAAAAGACTAGGGTTTCTATCTGTCATAAGCACCACAACACGATCAGCTAGTATGTGTTTCAGCTCTTGTAGAAACCACAACCAATTCTCATAATTCTCAGCCGATGCAAATGAATATGCTAATGGGTACAACCCATTGTTTGCATCCACCCCACATGCAGACATTAAAACTCCACGATAATAGGCCGTAAGGTGACAAGCATCAATAAAAAGCATTGGCCTACAGGAAACCAGGAACCCAGTGATTGAACATCCATAAGCCACAAACAACTGCTTGAAGCGGCCATCATCTGATAAAATATAGCTTGCACGGGTACCAGGAATGCTCTGCCTAAGACGTTCGCACATCCACGGAACAAACTTGAAGCTGTCTTTTGGCTCCCCCGTTATGCTAGACTTAGCCCTCTCTTTTGCCCACCATGCTTGATGGTATGACATTTTAACTGACATACTGGCTTCAAAGTCCTTACGTATTTGCCCTGGTAGATATCCAGGGGTTTCAGCTATTTTTTCCTTTATCATATTCCCAATATATTTTGAACGAACTACAGGCTTGTAGGTTGCAACATCGTGGGCTGTATGACAATGGGTATTGTTAAACTTCTTCACTCTAACCACATCCGAATTCCCTTCACAACCAGCTGTCAACTTCCATTTGCAATCCGGAACCTTGCATACAATCCTGTAGTAAGAACGACTATTATTTAAGTACTCGAATGAAAAGTTGTTTGCAAAGGCAAAGCACGTAACCGCTTGCTTGAAATTGTTCGGACTTGTATAAATTTGACCCTCTTCAATATTCAACCCATCTACAACCTTAGGCAAAGTTATATAAGCAATCTCTGACACTTGAGAAGCAATTGGCAGCATAGGATTTGTCTCTTCACTACCAAATTGATGTGATGGTTCAATCTCTTCCTCGTACAGTAGGGCCGCAGGGGTTGGTGATTGAAAACCAGTATTTGATCCCCTGCACATGTTCCAATGAATCATAATAAGACACTTTCTTATATAACAATTTAGATTACAAGATATTATACAAATACTACCTTGTGCTTATTATAGGTGGCGATGTAGCAAGTGGAACTTCACTAACATAAACATCAACTAGGTCATTATTGAAACGACACATTAAACCTAACCCTCGATCATCTTGCAGCTGAATAAGCTTCATAAAATCATGCTTGCTAGTATAATGGAAAGTCTTCGACGTATGAGTAATACCGAGTGCATTGCACACGTCATGAACGAATTCTTCATAAGTGGTGCGATTGTTCACAGCAACCAGGTCAATAACACCACCTTCATAACTAATCTGACCATCTTTAAGCTTTCTTTCCCCGCCCCAGTGACAATAACAAGCCAACTCTTTTACATGGGATTGCGACATTGCCTACAAAAAAACATGCATATCCAACACACATCAAAATCCTTATATGATAGTCTGCAATTGTACATTCCAATTAATAATTATGAATGACTATGTTGTACTGGTCGGAGAACAAAAATTATGCATTATTGTAGACTACTATGGACCATCCGAAAATAGCATACTAGATCAGGTGCAAGTACCAAAAAGTTGGGAGCTGTTGTGTTGCTCTCTGTTTGTGTGTATCTAGCAAACTCATTGGTGCAACTCATAACACAATGACCTAATAACTTGAGGTTCAACAAGAACAAAGTGTAAGAAAGGTTAAGGTTTTGAAATATAACACACAATTTCAACAAGTTAGTTTATGAAACATCAATCGCATGTCACAAAATTTAGCAATAAATTTATAACACAGTTGCATCGCACATAACGGTTGGACCAACTAAATTAAGTGCGGAAGTAATGATGGTAACGGACACACACATAGCCAACAAAGTTAGTCCCACTAAACACAACACATACAGTCTCAACTCGAGAGCCAGAATTGTTGGCTCAAATGCGAGTATTCAAGTTTGTAATATCTATTTGCACAAATGCCAAGATAATCTTATTTGTGCTACGTAATATCTTAGCTATTTGCAAAAAAACCATAATATAATCTTGGTTGCTCTTATGTTGCAATGACTTTAGCGCAACAATGTTTGTTACAAATTAAAATTAAAAGGGAAGAATAGTTATAATTGCACCCCATAGTTTGGAAAGTATTTTTTTAAGTTACCTATGATTTGCTCCTGACGTTTGCGCAGTTGATCTAAAGCAGAGAATAATTAATGTCCGCATTCTTGAAAAAAGGATGAGATTCCAGGTTTGTGAGAGAAATATTAAATACACAACCCGCTAAAATTGTACTCGAGAGTAAGAGCGTTGGATCAAATGCGCGTATCCTAATTTATAGTGTAAATTCTTCAAATTCCCCTAATCTTTCCACCACAATCTATCCCACCAACAAAATAAACAGCACCGATTCTGTGTCAAAAGGGAGGGAATTTGGCCTGAGACTGCCCCAAAAAGAGCCCTAACGAATTACTCTCCACTTAACCATCTCAATACTCATTACACCCTAAGTTTACTTGAATGCGCAACAAATGCATTCAGTTGCCAAGTTATCGTGTTGCATCAAATGCAACTATTCCTGTTTGTAGTGTATATTCTTCAAATTCCCCAAAACTTTCCGCCACAGTTGTAGTGTATACCATTATTGATCTTGTGTGTAATAGTTATTATATAAGTATTATGTGTGAGTATGTTTTGGATGTAACATATATCTTAGCAATCGCCACATACGTTACACTATTTTATCCGGAAATAGACAAACGTTAATGTTATCTTATCTATGCGTATGTTTTGTACATATTATCATAGCTATTTGAACAAATGCCAATGTAATCTTAGTTGTGGTACGGATTAGAGTAGTTATTTGAACAAACTTCCCTTATTCTTGCTCGTTTGTGCTAATTTGTTGCAATGAGTTTAGCTCAACAGAATTATGTTCCTAAATAAATTTAAAAGGGTAGAATAGTTATACTTGAACCCCATAGTTTGGAAGTAGCTACTTAAGTTGTGTGGTTTGCTCCTCACGTGCGGCAAGTTGCTCTAATGCAGAAACACTCTGTCATCAATTTTCTTCAAAAAACTAACATCGACTGTTTGTAGTTGAACGTGCACCTAATGTTTACAGAGTTGCTCCTTACGCTTAGTGAGTTCCTCCCCATGGTTAGTCAAATGCTCCCCTAATTTTGCATAGTTGCTATAATACTGGGAGATTATTTCATAAATTTACTTGCAACAAAATTGAAGGAAAGTGTGATTCAACCTGCACCTAACGTTTAGATATTGGCTTCTTAGGCTTGGTAATTTGCTCACATTGCTGGGTCAGGTGGTCCCCACGTTTTCCAACTTGCTCTAATACTGGGAGATTATTTCATCCATTTTTCTCTTAAACCTATTGAAAAAAGCGTGGTGCAACCTACACCTAACGTTTGGACCGTTGCTCAGGCTTGGTAAGTTGGTCCCCACGAGAACACAAGTAGCAGTAATACTGCGAGATTATTTCATCAATTCTATGTCAAAAAAATTGAACGAAAGTTTGGTTCAACCTGTACATAGCTCAATAGTTGCTCGTTAGGCTTGCTAAGTTGCTCTCTATGTTTGGTCAGATGTGCCCAACGTATGCCTTTTGTTTAAAAAAAAATTGCACGGAAAGTGTGGTTCAACATGCTCCTAACATTTGGATACAGTACCTCCTTACGCTTGGCGTGTTGCTCCCAACGTTTTCTAAGATGCTCCACTAGTGGGCCAGTTCATTCATCAACAATAAAGAAATATAGTCGTTTACAGTTAAAGTTGCATTGACATAATGTAGAATAAGAACAGGGATCATAACGGTGTAGATACCATGTCAACAGCATAAAGTTGACTCTATATCTGTTCAGTAGGCCAAATGGCGATCTATTAATTTGAAATTAATGCTACGTACATATTTCATAAACACTAGTAAATAAACGCTTCTTTCAATATCGTCCGTGTACAATACTTTCATTCTTTGCCCTCCCGATCATGATCAAGGACTATATCTCTTTGTTGATTTAGCAGATCGAGTACCCAGTCCACAACAACTCACTTTCGGATGTTTTCAATGTGTTCCTAAAAAACCATAACAACACAAACTTAATTAGGGAAAAAAATATAGCGGAAAACAAAAAAATACACATGCCGATATATTGTACTTGTCGTTCTCCTATTGTGGAACTACTTGTAGCACAATAGGAAACTTGAGGACGTTGTTCTTATAACCGCTTTATGATAAACTCTTGACATCTCGCTAACAGCAACAAATTGGAATAATATAAAATTGCATACAAAAAACAATTCTAACATAAACTATGCATGGATTTTGGACATGCAACGCGTCTCACAAATACCATGCTTTCCTCATCAATACATTCCAACCTTGAGTCTAGCAAGTCAACCCTCTTGGCCCGAAGATTGATAACAATAGAATACCAATGGCGCATTCGCATGACTGGGAGGAAAAAAAAGTGAGTATTGCCATAAAACCATACCTGAAGGTTTCGAAATAGTTAATAATTATTCACTTCGTATGTGTGTACAATAAAGTTAGAAACTTTTTCCCAAGGTTGAGATTATTAGCTCACAACGTTATGATGAGTTGCATACAACGTATTACATATTGCACCAATCTACACTATAGTTATCTATTCTGCTCTGTAATCTATAATATATTTAAAAAAAAAGCACTTGCACCTTCTTTTGGAGCAGTTGCTCTTTGCATTGTGGTGACTTGCTCGTAACAATTAATAAGTTGCGGCAAGATATGGGCTACTATGTGAAACCTTACATACAAACCAAGCATTGGGAGCATCATTTTGATTTCTAAAAGTTGATTCAAAGACACAAATGATCAAAACTGAGGCTTCAATTCAGGTACAGATAACTTATGAAAGAAGATGACGACGATGGCACTCGAGAGTGAGAAATTGGATCAAATGTGAGTATCCCAGTTTCCAGTGTATATTCTTCAAATTCCTATAATCTTTCTACCACAATCTATCCCCCCAACAAAATAAACAACAACGATTCTCTCAACTTAACAACTTGCAATACATTTTACACCTTTAATTTATAAATACCTAATAAATACATTATGTTGCCAATTTAGCGCGTGTTCCCCACAGCTAATAGTTGACTCTATATAACATATATGTATGAACATGATTACCAACTTATTTAATTATAACCATTTTGATGTACTTTGGAAAGTAAAAGAATGATTTGCGACTAGCAAGACTAAGCTTTATAGTTCAATACACAGTCAGAAGCACTTTTAGGAAACGAGTGGGAACAAATGTCGCCTACAAAATACAAATTAGAGGGATATTTCGATCAAAAGGATGAGATTAGAGCCATTTTGAACAACTAACTAAAGCATGATAAACACAAGTTGTTCCCAATATCGTGATGAATTGCTCCCAAAGTTATGATGAGTTACACCCAACGCTGCACAAAGTGCACCAAAATTGGACACTATTTGGACCCTATGTGCTAAAATGACATACAATATATTACAGTTTGTTAAGAAAATTCTACACAACTATTCCCTGTTCTGCTCCTTAATCTATAGTTCTTTTGCAATGCACACCAGTCTTTCTATAATAAATAAGTCTGTTATGCATCCAATGGAACTTAGAAATTAGCGATGTTTGGGACAAGTGTAGGGTGGTTATAAGCGCAAATATTTTAGGTGGTGTGACATGGTGAGGAGTGATGAAATTGTGGGGAGAGAGGGGTGAGGAGAGATCAAATTAGGGGGGGGGGGGAGGGGGGGGGGAGTATTTTGAAACCAAGCTCATCTCATCCATTAAATCCATACCGACAATCAATCCCATCCTTTGAATGTTTATCAGGCACATAAGCGTGAGAGAAGGGATAGAGCATTGGGGAGCAACTAACAATACTCTGCTACAAATTGTTGTACAGCTAAAGGAAACGTGGGGAGCAACTTAGAAAACTTAGGGAGCAATTTACCATACTTTGCTTCAATTTGTATTTATTTAAACTGAATGAAAATGTGGGGAGCAACTGATCAAACCCGGGAGCAACTTAATAAGCATAAGCAGCAACTGTCTAAAGGTAGGGAGCAACTTACCACACTCTGGTTAAAATTATTTTTTTTAAAAGATAAAAAGGAAAATGTGGGGAGCAACTGATCAAACCTGAGGAGCAACTTACCAACCCTACGCAGCAACTGTCTAAACGTAGGGAGCAACTTACCACACTGTACTTTTTTTTTTTAAAAAACATAAACTAAAGGAAAATATGGGGAGCAACTGATCAATCATGGGGAGAAACTTACTAAGCATAAGGAGCAAATGTCTAAAGGTAGGGACCAACTTACCACACTCTGCTTCAATTTTTTTTTTAAAAAATAACTATAAACGAAAATGTGGGAGCAACTGATCAAACCTGGGGAGCAACGTACCAAACTTAAGGAGCAACTGCCTAAACATAGGGAGCAACTTACCACACTTTGCTTCTATTTTTTGCTTAATCTCTCCAACCTCCACCCACTCCTTTATTCCTTCTATAAACTTCTTCTCTCTCCTCTTTCCACCTATCTTGGAAGCAGGAATGCCTTCTTCTTTCTTATTCAATTCAGTTCCTTTTGGTAGGGTTTTAATACAAAAGAGTAAAGTAAGGGCACTTTGGACTTTTTAAACCTCTCATTAATGAAATTTCAGTCTACTATTTGACAATATTTCGATTTTGGTAAACAGTTGATGAGGTTTAAATTATTTGAGTTGAAAAGGGACTGAATTGTATACAGAATAAAGAAAGCATTCCAGCTTCCAAGAGTTAAGACACATTTTGATGTGAATTTGTAAAATTATTCAGCAATAGCTTAACAAAATTCCAAATTACTTTCAAAATTGCCACAATACATCAGTAACTAGATAGTTTAATTGCACACAACCGGTGAAATAAGATTTTCCCTTATTCAAAATAATCTCATTAATTATGATGGTTTTCTAGGCCAAAAAATGGCTTCAACCGTGAATTAGTCCATTCAAATTCGTGTAACACTTTTAACTGTGGAAATAGCAGACCTTGAAAAAATGGGAGTTTGAAGACCTAAAATTGGTCCCCGCAAGTCTCTCACCAATGGCCCTAATCTGACGAAGATATTTCTAACTGCAAATGCTAAGACAAAATGAGGTTATTTGATCCCATGGATGTCTATGCAATCAAATGCTACAACATTCTCATGCAACTTCACCTACAACAAATAGAATTTAAAAGAAAAATATGAACAAGGAATTTTACTACCATATCTTTTAAACTAGACCATTAATGACCCTTCAGATTTTGAAGTTTAAGGTAATGACAGGACAAGAAAGAGATGTGAATGCATCACCTGACGCGAGAACTAATTTCCAAAGACAGAAATACTAAGCGACAAGAATCATGACAGTTACCTATTCTTACTCAAAGGTACAACATAGTGCATAACATGAATGATCGGGGGCATCGATATCGATATGACAACCTAATGGATAAATGAAGGGAAATCATTCATAACGTTCACAAAATATAACACAGGGATAAGTGATAACAGCTTTGACGAAACAAAGGCTCTGTTGGTTCAGGGAAAGATAACCAACAAGGAAAACCAGTTTCATGTGCTTTCCATTGTGTTTTACTTCATGTTTAAATTACATTACGTTTCTTAAACATTTCTAAAATATAGATGAAGGCAGGGAAATCATTCACAACATTCACAGTCGTTTCGTATTTTTCAACCTATTCTATTTTATTTCCTATTTTGCGCATCCTTTACCTTATTAGTCAAACAACGGAAATTGTTTTCCGTGTTTTCCTTTCTTTTCCCTCACTAAATCCACGACCCAAACAGAGCCAAACAGTTAAAATCTGAACATCGATACTTATTCAAGCAACTTGAAATAGTATGATTTCATATTAGAGAACATAATCTGAATTATTAAGTTATATGAATAAATAGGCAACAATTTCTCTCTCGGAACCTCTCTATATTGCAGGCTATATATCGGGACATCTCAATTGTGTCACAAATATATACAGTTTGTAGAGACCATAGGTAAGAGAAATGGTTTTTATCCAATGTGTACTTGTTGTTGTAATGATGCCAACAAACAAGGGACTAATTCAAACTTGGAATATATAGTTTAGCCATCACAGAACTATTGGTGGACTAGTTGAATCTTGGAACAAACTAAATAATAGAACGTTCATTTTCCTTCCGAGAACCAGAATTTTTTATTATGCTAAGTACATTTTAATCAAGTCCTAGGTTCAATTAATGCATGGGATGTTGGTGGCCTGTTTCGTTATACGTTGCATTCTCTTTTTATTATCACGCTAGTACGTACGATTTCATGAATTTGAATTGTTTCTCATATATGTTAACTGAACACCTTAGAACGCATAATACAAAAAAAGAGGAGATTCTTTGATGAGTTTAATATCAAATCTCCGGTTAGGCACAAAAGACCAATATTTCTATTCCCAAGCACTTAATGTATAGATGAAAAGATACAAAAGTTCACTGGTAGCAAGAAAGATTAGCAAATAAAAAGTATTATGTGGTTCAAGACATTGAATTCAGGGGACAGTGATCCAGATGATACATAATGAAACTAATGCTGGTTTCTTATGGACGGTCAATGGAATATTCATCGAAGATGTAGGTCAATAAAGGAGTTGGTGTTTTCCAGGAAATCAACCATTTTCTCAAGCCAATCAAGTCTTGCATCAAGTTCCAATACAGGTGTCTCAGGTGTTCCTCGGTTGCCATAAAAATCTTTTTTTAAAACTAAAGGAAAACGTGGGGAGCAACTTAGAAAACTTAGGGAGCAACTTACCATACTTTGCTTCAATATTTAAATTTTAAATATAAAAGAAATTGTGGGGAGCAACTGTCTGAAGGTAGGGAGCAACTTACCACTCTCTGATTCAAATTTTTTTGTTTAAAGCTAAAGGAAAATGTGGGGAGCAACTGATCAAACCTGGGGAGCAACTTACCAAGCCTAAGGAGCAACTGTCTAAACGTAGGGAGCAACTTACCACACATTGCTTCCGAGGCTTTTCAAAAAACTAAAGGAAAATATGGGGAGCAGCTGATCAAACCTGGGGAGCAACTTAATAAGCATAAGGAGCAACTGTCTAAAGGTAGGGGGTAACTTACCACATTCTGCTTCAATTTTTTTTTTAAAACTAAAGGAAAATGTGGGGAGCAAGTGATCAAACCTGGGGAGCAACATACCAATCCTAAGGTGCAACTGTGTAAACGTAGGGAGCAACGTACCACACTTTGATTATAATTTTTCTTAAAACTATAGGAAAATGCGACATTATAAGTGAGCTAGTATGTATGCAATTACTTTTGGAGTTGTAACCCCCAACCCAAAAAAAATAGGGACCTTAGGAACAGTCAAAGGCAAACTTATAAAGGATTGAAAGGGCTAGGGTTTCCTAAATTTGGATACATTCATTTTCGTATGTAATTTATTAATTAACTGTAACTTACCCTACTTGTTTTCATATTACTTTTAAAGTCCACCAACATATATTGGCCAATTTTAATCAAGCAAATTTTCTTCTTAATTATCAGTTTCACCCCCTAAAAAAATTAATATTTCCGCCCGTGGTAACACTAGAATTTTTGTTAGGCGGGTATATGTAGATTTGATGTTTAACGTAAATATGAACAGAACTTATCACTAGCAATAAAAAATGAGATATAAAGGAGACTTCTTGAGACACCACAGAGACCACTGTCTTCAAAAAGAAACCGCACCTGGTTTTCGTTGTTTACTCTCTCCCAAACAAACATAATATAAATTCCACCCCACTACTAATTTTCTATTCACTCCTCTCCACCAACAAAAAGCACAATTCTTGAAGATTGAAATGTGTGTGTACAAAGAAAGGAGACTGAAGAATGACTAACCTATCCAGCGGTCATGGAACTTCCAATGGTGATGAAGATGTCGATTGTAGAAGGCGATTGCAATCGGAAGAGATGATGATGGCTGATGGCGACGGACGGCGATTGAAGGTGAGGAATATTTGTATACAAACGATGGACGGAGAAGATGGTGGTTTAACGGTGACGGAGAGAGATAGACGATTTCACGGCGACGAGGACGGCGACGCCGACCCGGTCATTTTATCTCCAGAGCATTCACTCATTTGTCTGAATTTAGACTTTTGGTAGGGTTGTGTATAAGAGAGGGTAAAGTAAGGGCAGTTTGGACATTTCAGTAACTTGCTTAATCACATTTCAGTCAATATATTGATAATATTTAGATTTTGCAAAAAAGTTGATGAGGTTTTAATTTGTACACTTAAAAAAGACAAAAAGACAAAAGAGCCACGTATGTAACACGTGGGTGGCTACTGTACGTCATATCTTGACCAAGAACATATTCAATTCGAAATAAACAACAAATGTACTCTTAGGAATTTGCATTTCAAGGTATGCCTTTTTGAAAGGCAACATGTATATATATATACTAGTGAAGGGCGGACATGCAAGGCATGTGCCCGTTGGAGAGACTGTATTTGAATTTAAATATTGAAGTTGTTTTACGCACAAGAGGCTCGGTAGAAGTTAACAAGAAACCAAAAGAGAATTGCTAATACTCATCCTTTAGATTGAATATTTACATATATTACTTTGACAACATTAAGAAATGCAAGACTACAAGACAACAACTATTTCAGTAAGGGTAACGAATTGCAATCTAGTATTTTTTATTACATCTCTACAGCATCGCACCCCTTTGTCAAGTAGCCGAATAAGTGTGACAATGACGACACCAAAAGAAAAAAACGCACACAAAAAGGTGCAATGCCACATCACTATTGGTCTTGATGAGAGGGGCAACAAGGGCTACCCATCTTGTATTGAGCTGACGATGATGAAGATTATGATAGATGAAAAACAAAAACAAGAGATTCAAATCGTGAGTTCCTACAAGATGGAGGGGGGACTTGATTTCCAGATTCACAGACCTCATGTAATTGAATTACCAGGAAACCATAAGAGAATGTATTCTTAAAATTGTGGCATTGCAGGTTCAGATTGAGAGCATTTCAGGGTTTATGGATTTATGTAATTCCAATACAAAGTAGAATACACGAGTTCTCGTATTTATTATAATTAGAAGATAAACTTAGTATATACTGTCTGTTTTTGAGGTTGTTGGAGAATGAGAACACGGTTTTTCTTGAGTAGGGGGCAACACTGATCAAATTTGCAATCTTCAGGCACTCAGTAAAGCTAGGGATGCAGGGTTTGGAACACCAGCAAGCATTCCCTCCTTTGACAGGAAAGCAAAGCAAGTCAAAAAGGCTTGAATCAGCCTACACCATCACCTGAGGCTGAGGAGGAATATATCCTTTCCAAATCAATTAATACAGAAACCAATCTAGATGCTTTTCTTGTGATACTAAACCTACTTTTTTTGGTTATCACGTAATTTAAACTCCAAATGGCAAATACATAACGAAACTTGGGATCACATATGGTTCATCTCGTATTAAAAATTTGAGTTGAATACAACTTCAAAATGACATTAAGCAAAACCAAAGGGTGAAAAAGTAAAAACAAAAGAAAAAGAAAAAACATGATTTTGACCCAAGTACTATTACTTGTCAAACTCCCTTGATTTTCCTCATCCTTTTTTGGATGAGATGCAACCATTCAAAGTTGACACGTGGGAGTACTTGCAAAGCTGAAAGTTGCAACAAACACAAAATCCAAATATTAAGGGAGGATGGAGGCTGAGGCAAGTTTGGCTCTAAGATCTTTTCCCTCAAACACAACTAATTTAACACCAACGACCTAAATAGCTAAATATTTCAGTCTGAAACTAAATAGCAGCGTCCAAAAGTACACATGGCACAAATTCTTAACAAATATTCTGGAAGCTTAAAAATCAAAAACCCTATGTTGAGCGAATGTGAATATAATTTACACATTGAGCCAATAATTTTTCCTTTTGTACCCCCATAGAAAATCAGAACGAAGGTGAAGTTAATGGAAGCAAACATCCTATTCTGAACTAATAAATTTGTAATAGTGCAATATACTGGACAATAAGTTGTGTAAGCATCCAACCGTTGCGACAAAGGCCAAACAGATTCCACGACTATTAATTTCAGATAATAATGTAAATCAGAATCCCGATTGACTGTTAATTACGTGAATAGAAAGAGAAAAAGATATATATGATGACTCTGTAATTAATCGTCGAGGAAACAATGTGTCGTGATGACTTTGAAATTCGGTGGTTGCTTCAGAATCTTCTCGGCCCTGATTTTATCTTCAACCAAATCAGTTCAGTCGGTTATGGTAAATCAACCTCCGAGACAGAGAACAAACAACCTGAAATACCGGAGAGAGAGAGAGAGAGGAGAAGTCGAAAACAGAGAAGACAAAGAAGAGGGGGAAGACAATAGATGAAACAGACTTTGTGAGAGACAAAAATCCAAAAGACGTGAATGATAAGAGAGAGGGAGAGAGAGAGAGAGAGAGATATTGATCGGTGAAGACAGGGATAGGCAGGGATTTAAAAAAGAAAGTGGGGGTAGTATAGAGAGCTCACCGCATAAAATGAGGGCAAAACAGGAAGTTCAGAAGTTTTGACATGCTAGCCTTAATAAGCTGCTGTCTTCTTATAGTATAGTAGTACATATATATATTTATATTTCAGTATATATATTTATTTTTTTACTGAAAATATTCCATACAATAAACCACAACAATTTATCTTTTAAGTATAAGGTTTGTAATACTCTTGTATATGTTTGACCAAAAGAAAAATTAAATTATACAAATATTTACACATGCAATGAAGCTAGAATAAAAAAACAAGAAGCCACGAGAATTTGAGGTTATAAATACCTATCTCGTCAGTTCAATTTACAAAAGAATGATCAACACAAACTTTGCCTCCACGTGAATTGGCAAAAAACCTAAGGGTGGCTTTAATTTGTAGTTTACTTAGATTTGGATACCTAATGTTCCCTGTATTAGAGGTCCTACAACTACATAAAGTTTCTGAATTATTCGGTATGCATGTTTTTTTGCACTCAATGTCCCAACCCCAAGACAATGAAACAAATCAAGATATGTTGCACTTGTTGATACCGCCTGTCCATACTTATGAAGAGCCACGCATTGAGGAACTCTCAATTGTTTCTTCTTCAAACTCCATTTTATCAATTGTACCACTACCTCGTTGTGGGATGTTCGGCCATAATAGAATTACAATTGCAAGGACCCGATTCCATATCAACATGTTTTGGATAGTACATTTTTCTGCTCTTATGTGTACTAGTTGTTATATAAGTCTTATGTGTACATGCATATGTTTTGGAAGTATTATCTTAGCTCTTTACACAAATTATGAAGAATGCAATCATTTGTTCTCATTTGTTGCACAAACAGACTCTAAAAATTAAAATAAAGGTTTACAACTAGTAAACAATTTTTCACGTGGTATATAAGTCCGAAAATTGAACAAAGTTGTTCCCAATATCGCGATGAATTGCTCCCAAATTTATGACGACTTACACCCAACGCTTCACAAATTGCACCAAAATTGGACACTATTTGGACTGTGTTCAATGACATACGATATATTACAGTTTGTTACGAAAATTCTCCACTACTATTCCCTGTTCTGCTCCTTAATCTATAGTTCTTTTGAAATGCACACCAGTCTTTCTATAATACATAAATCTATTATGCATCCAATGCAACTTAGAAATTAGCGATGTTTGGGACAAGTGTAGGGTGGTTATAAGCGCAAATATTTTAGGTGGTGTGACATGGTGAGGAGTGAGGAAATTAGGGACACTCCAGAGTACAACTATAGTGCTGGAATTTGTCTTCAGTATTACTCATATGTACATTAAAACCTTCAAATTTTATTCCTAACAAAATTACAATGGAATGCAAATGTCATAAAATTTCTCAAACAAACTGCTTTAACTTTGACTAACTTGTTCCCTTCCCATAACCCACCCACCCACCCACCCACCCACCCACACAACAAAACTGTCTCTCGTAACCGGTTCATGAATTTTTTCAACTGTGTACCATGGGAAACATAAAGCCAAAATCGCTAGAGAGAGAAGTAAATTTGGCATGTCAGTAATTTGATTGAGTTCACCAACTGTTGGGGGTATTTTTCGGTCCCTCACACATCTTATTTTACCCAAACTACATTTATACATACCAAATTATTTATAATTGTCATGAACAAATTTGTGTGAAACATTAATTTCACCTTAACATAACAGCATAGTTGGGATTATGTGGTTTTGTTTATTTGTTTTTCAAAACAAGTTGTAGCTCAACATGTGTGTATGTGTGTGTGTGTGTGTGTGTGTGTGTGTGTGTACAGAGAAGGGGGATTGATTATTAAGTAACCCCCGACCATCGGTGGAGATCACAACGGTAGAAGATGACTGTGACGACGGCGATGGTGATCGTTGATGGTGACGGATGACGGTGGAAGGAGAAGATGGAAGATGAGACGATCACGAGTGTAACGGCGACGGCGACACTGTAACTTCACGGCTCTGGCTCTGGCTCTTCGTTGGCTTCTTTAAGGTTATTACAACGTTGTTTGTGGTCCCTTTTCATAGGGTTTTAATGTAAAAGAGTAAAGTAAGGGCACTTTCCACCATTTAAATATCTCATTAATGGCATTTCAGTGAATATATTGACAATATTTAGATTTTGGTTAAAAGTTGATAAAGGTATCAGTTTGTAGATTTCAAACTGATTTCCCTTATATTTCAATAAAGTAGATCACTGACTTTTCCTTTATTAACATATTGTTGACTGAATTATAATTATCCCTTGGTTTTATAAAGAATTTGTTTTAAAATATTGAGTACTGCTACATCCACAACGCATTGCTTTAATTTGTAGTCGTTAGGTGCATATTGAACCGCACTTTCCTTTAATATGTATAAACCAAATTGATGAAATAATCTCCTAGTATTAGAGCAACGTGGAAAAGTGTGGAGCAACTTACAAAACATGGGGAGCAAGTTACCCAGCCTAAAGAGCGGCTGTCTAAATGTAGGGAGCAACTTACCAGACTTTGCTTCAAATTTTTATTTTTAAACTAATGGAAAAAGTGTGGAGCAAATTACAAAACATGGGAAGCAATTTACCAAGCCTAAGGAGCAACAACTGTCTAAACGTAGGGAGCAACCCACCACAGTTTGCATCAAAATTTATTTTTTAAACTAAAGGAAAAAGTGGGGAGCAACTTACTAAACCTAAAAGCAACTGTCTAAACGTAGGGAGCAACTCACCACACATTGTTTCAAATTTTGTTTTTTAAACTAAAAGCGAAAGTTGGGAGCAACTGACCAAACATGGGGAGCAACTTTCTAAGCCTAAAGAGCAACTGTCTAAACATAGGGAGCAACTCACCACACTTCATCTTAGCAAAAATAATTTTTAAACTAAAAAATTAAGTGGGGAGCAACTGACCAAACGTGGGGAGCAACTTACTAAGCCTAAAGACCAACTGTCTAAACGTAGGGAGCAACTCACCACACTTCATCTCAACAAATTTTTTTTTTAGTTAACCTAAATGGCGAAAGTTTGGCGCAACTTACCAAATGTAGGGAGCAACTTACTAAGCCTACAAAGCAACTGTCTAAACGTAGGGAGCAATTCACCGTACTTCATCTCAGCAAATTTATTATTTAGTTAACCTAAATGGCGAAAATTTGGAGCAACTTACCAGAAGTGGGGAGCAACTTACTAAGCCTAAAGAGCAACTGTCTAAACGTAGGGAGCAATTCACCGTACTTCACTTCTATTTTTTTTTAACCTAAAGGAAAAAGTGGGGAGCAACGTACCAATTTATTTATTTTTATCAATTGAATTTCTTTTCTAAAGTGAAAGAATGCTTGGAGAAAAGTAAGACTGAGCTTTATAGCTGAATAGACAATCACAAGCACTTTTTGAAAACGAGTGGGTCCAAATGTCGTCCACAACTTACAAATTAGAGGAAAATTTCAATCAAAAAGATAATTAGATCCATTATGAACAACTACCTAAAGCATGATGAACACTAACTTTGCTTCCACGTGAATTGGTAAAAAGTCTAAGGGTGGCTTTAGTTTATACTTTACTTAGATTTAGATACCCAATATTCCCTAGATTAGAGGTCCTACAACTACATAAAGGTTCATCAATTAGGAGAAGCACACAAATTTAAGATGTGAATTTAAAATTTGTATTTGAGAAACATAACATTACTCATAAAAAAAATACCATTTCAAGTTTCGATCTCTCTTCTCCGAAAAGTCCAAGATTCAACAACCATTACGAGTGTCCCATTTGTGTAAAATAAACAATGGACTCATAACATTCAATTCATTAACATTACAGAACAACAAATTCAAAGTCCCACAAACCCAATATCACTACATTGTACCATAAATGCTTACCATAAACCAGTTTGAAATTTAAAATTTTATTCTTACAACTAACTTAAGGCTCTCTCTCTCTCTCTCTCTCTCTGTCTCTCTCTATATATATATAATATACTCCTATGAATTTATACCTGCATATCTATCAACTGTCTTTTGTTGGGAAACCATGAAATTGAAGACTTTTGGTAGAAAAATTCCAAGATCTAGATGTGTGTGTGTGTGTGTACAAAGAAAGGAGATTGAAGATCCACTAACCTATCCGGTCATAGAGCCTCCAAATGACAACGACGATGGCGACGACAGGGACGGGCCAGACGGCGATCGATGATGGCAACCGGTGGAAGAAAAAGATGGAAGGTCAGGCAACCAGAAGATTAACGGCGACGGATTCACGGCGATGTCTCTCTCTGCTCGTCCTTTTCTGCTGATGTTCATACAACTTTTGTGGTCCTTTTGATGGTAGGTTTGTGTATAAGAGAGAGTAAAGTAAGGGCAGTTTGGTCATTTCAGTAAGCTGATTAATCACATTTCAGTCAATATATTCATAATATTTAGATTTTGCTAAAAAGTTGATGTGGTTTTAATTTGTGGACTTGTAAATGATTTCCCTACAATTTCAATAAAGTATATGACTGACTTTTAATTTTTTACCAAATGGTTGACTGAATTTTAATTTTCCCCAAAAAAAATAGAATAATACTATAATTTTAAAATTTGAATCTCAATTTTCGTTCTCAAATTCTTTGATAGTTATACTTAGGGGTGGACACGAGCTGATCCGAGCTTGCTCGTGAGCTTTTTCACGAGCTCACGAGATTGCTCATGAGCTCAATGAGCCGAGCTTTTAAGTGGTCGTGAGTTTTCTTGTGAGTTTGTTTGTGCGTCCTTTAAAATTATATAATTAATAATAAATTAGTCATTTAAAATTATATAGTCATTTGTTTGTGCGTCCTTTAAAATTATATAGTTAATAATAAATTAGTCATTTATTAAGCTTATTTGCGAGGTTTGTTATATTTTTTTTCAAAATTAATAAATATATCTATTAATCTATTAACGTATATAAAAGAGTGAATGTTTGGTTTTTGTGCAATTTAAAATCGATTTGGCCAATTTAGTAATTTTACACTTTGATTTGTCATGTTTAGTAATTTTACACATATAGTGAATACATATAGTAATTTCTTCATCACATGCATTAAAAATTACATATAGGACCAATACAAGCGTTTAAATTATGTATAGATCAATGCAAATTGTGGCTACATTAAAATTTCATCATCACTATGCATTAAAAATTACTTGTTGGACCATTACAAGTGTTTAAATTATGTATAGATCAATACAAATTGCGGCTGCTTGAAAATTTCTTCATGATATGCATTAAAAAATACATATAGGTCAATAAAAGTGTTTAGATTATGGATAGATCAATAAAAAGGCAGCTGCTTTAAAACTTGTAATGATATGCATTAAAAATTACATATAGGTCAATAAAAGTATTTAAATTAAGGATAAGTCAATACAAATTACGATTGTTTTAAACTTTCTTCTAAAATTACATACAGGTCAACAAAAGTGTTTAAATTATGGATAGATTAAAGACAATTTTTAAAATTAAGGAGAGAACAAATAATTATTGCAAGGGCAAATTGATTTTGCCTAATTTTACATTTTCCACTTTGTGTAATATCTTTTGGTCATTTAAAAAAGTATATTAAAAAATTGTATATAAATTATGGATAATGAAATTATCTCTAAGAGAAGCATTGTTTAAAAATTAAGGAGAAGGAAATAATTTAGAAATAATTATTAAAAGAGCATATATACTGTTATTCTCAAATATGTGACAATAAATCTACTGAATTTTAATTGGACTATATTGAAATGATTGCACTATTCTTAAAGGTTGTCCTACTATCATAATTGAGATAATGTTTAAAGTATTTGTTAGTTTGAGTTTCTGATAGAACTAAAAAGAGGGTTAAAAAATAGTCGATTTGTAAAGGCTAGAAGAAAGTTATATGTATAGTAAATTATATTGAATGGGTAACGGGTTATACACTTACAGAAAAGTTTGGGGCACCGACAATTTGCACCAAAATAGACGTCACCGATCAATCGATGCACCATTTCGGTGTAAATTGTCGGTGCCTCTAGCATTAAACTCACTTAAGAAGGGTGGAAGTCCTATCCTACCTCACTTATGAAATAGGATGGTAATTTGAGGTATATACATATATAGATACATGTGTATATATAGGGGTATAAGCAAACCGATTGGACTGACTGAACCGCTCAGTTCAATTCGGTCGTTTTTCAAAAATTTCATGTAGTGTAAAAATCGAATCAAGCAAAAAATTTACACTAAATCAAATTGAACCAAATCAAAATCGATTAATTTATCTAACAATTAGACCGAACTGAACCGAACCATTTTCACCCCTAATATATATATATATATATATATGCAAATTACATGTGAAGAAATAAACAAAGGACCGATAGAAAATTAAGTGTCATGGTATTTGTCACAGATAGACTACTGATGTACTTTTCTCGGGGTAGCCATGGACAGTGAAGTCACCTCAAATTAAAGAAGTGGTTGGTGTCAGTCACATGGATCATGGATGAACTAAGGCTTTGTAGTATCAGTAATGATGGAAACACATTTCTATACACATTTTTGTACACCACATAACTCTAACCATTAATTTTAATAGATTCCATATACTCCCATGCGGGATTCTAAGTAGAATTTATATGAAATTTATTGAAATTAATGATTAAGATTGTGTGATGTACAAAAATGTGTTTAAAAGTGTTGTCTATGAGTCTATCATTACTCTTGTAATATATATGCACATGGAAGAGCATAGAGTTTTTTGTTAGCAAAAGAAAAAGAGTACATATTGAACCAAACTCACGGCCTTAATCGATCGTGTTTACGAGCTCAAATGAGCGAGTCGAACCTAGCTTTTATCGAGCCGAGTTTCGAACCCTTATTGAACGGCTCTTGTGTCCACCACTAGTTATACCACTTGAAATACCTTCCAAAAAAAAAAAAAAAAAAAAAATAGTTCCTATCGTAATTAAATATGATACAACTATCAAACTATTTGAAAACCAAATTTGGATTTCAAATTTCAGAACCATAGCTTTTGTCCCAGAATGATGAAAGGTGCTCTTGATTATCAAATTATATTCCAAATTCAATTCTCAACACATGGCTGGGCAGAGTCACATTCAAGACCGGTTTAACTTTTTATCGGAGCCTGTTGTAGTTGCCCGTACTGTCAAAGCTGTTGGGACCAAATTTGGTATCCATGGCATTATTACGAAAAATTAGACAAAAGTGCTAAGATATTTTTTCTATCCCAAAAAAAAAAAAATATTGAAAACTCAGGTTGTATTGAAATTAAATTGTTACGTCTAATTTTCTTACGTCAAACCATAACAATTAATCATTTGAATAAACAAATTTACGGCTTTAGTTAAATGAACAAATTCATTTTTGATTTGAGATGCACGTGGTAAATGGACAAACTATAAGTTTATTCCATGAAAATTTGAATGTTCATTTATATACTATTTTTTTATTTCTAGTTGTTTACTGTATTTATTCCCACTATGCTGTCTTTTTGTTTTTAAAATTAATGTTCTAGAAAGTATCAAACACCATAAACCAATTTTAGGGTGTGACATATGCAAATAATCTTTGAAAATTTTGAAGGCGACGCTTTCAAGAATGCCGGTCTCCCACTTCAAATTCCAATGGTCTTCTACCCTTATTCGTATAACTCTTGTAACGGCTTTGGACTGTTTGCAAATGCTGCTTAATTACTTTAATTTTATCAGTGGTTAATTGAACCAGCTCGGGTCTCAATGGCGTTCTCTCACCAATCAGTTCAACAAACCGGCGAACGACATTTTCGCCTGTAAAGCGCCTCATAAGGTGTCATCCCAATGCTTGCTTGGAAGCTATTGTTATACGAAAATTCTATCAAGAGTAGGAGTTCCTCCCAATCTCACTTGAAATCAAGGACACATAACTGAAGTATATCCTCCAATGTCTGTTTCACTCTTTCCAACTGACCATCTGTCTGAGGATGAAAGGCAGTGCTGAAATTCAACTTGGTACCCATAGCCTCTTGCATCCCCTGCCAAAACATAAATATAAATCTACTATCTCGGTCAGAGATGATAGAAACTGGAGCCCCGTGAAGCGTACTATTTCTTTCACATAGCCAGCTTGGTAGGATCATTGGTCCTAATAAGCAAGAAGTGGGCTGACTTGGTCAACCTGTCAACAATTACCTAATTACTATCATTCATTGACCTAGGCAAACCCGCCACAAAGTCCATTGTGATATTTTTCCATTTCCACTCTGGCACTCCAAATAACTCTAACTCCTTTGCCAGTTTATGATGTTCTGACTTCACCTTCTGACAAGCCATACACTTGGCAACATGCTCAGTCGTGTCTCATCATACCTGACCACCAATAAACTTCTCGTAGATCACGGTATATCTTTGTACTTCCGGGATGTATTGAATATTTTGTGTTGTGAGCTTCATACAAGATTGTTTCTCTCAACTTATCAACATTGGATACACAGACCCGATTCTCGAACTTCAGCAAATTATTCTCAAAGGTAAACTCAAAATGTTTCCCCTTAGACATTTCATCACGAATCCTTCTCAAAGCTGGATCTTGAAGTTGTTTTGCCTTGATTTCATCTAATAAGATGGTTGAGCCACAATTGCCGCCATCAATGCACTTCCCATTTCTAGAATCACTTCAAGCTCCAATTGTTCCATTTCACAAATCAATTCTCTTGAGAAATCAAGCTACATGCAAGATTATCAGTCGTCTTACGGCTCAATGCGTCGGGCTACCACATTAGCCTTTCCCGGATGATATTGAATCATAATGTCATAATCTTTTATTAACTCCAGCCAACACCTCTATCTCATATTCATGTCCCTCTAAGTAAACAAGTATCTCAAACTTTTATGATTTGTGTAAATTTCACATTTCTCGCTGTATAGGTAATGCCTCCAAATTTTTAGTGCAAAAATCATTGCTGCCATTTCCAAGTCATGAGTAGTGTTGTTAATCTTATGCAGTCATAATTATAGAGAAGCATAGGCAATTACTCTGTCATTCTGCATTAGTACACACCCTAACCCCGATGCAAAGCATCTGAATATGACAAATCCTCCGGTACCTTACAGAATAGAGAAAATCAGTGCCAACATCAAACAAGCCTTCAACTTATCGAAGCTTTCCTCACACTTTGGACTCCAATGAAAAGGAACATTCAACTGTGTCATATGCATGGCAAATGTAAAATAAATTTTCAACAAACCTCCGATAGTAACTGGCCAATCCCAAGAACTTCTAACTTCCGCTACATTGGTCGGTGGTGACCAATTAGCCACGACCTCAATCTTCTGTGGATCCACCATAACACCTTCCTTAGAGATCACATGCCCCAGAAAAGCTATTTCAGCCAGCCAAATCTCACATTTCTTCAACTTACCAAATAACATCTTTTCACGGAGCTGTTTTAGCACTAATCAGAGATGGTTTCTCATGTTCTTCAAAACTTCTCGAGTAGATCTATATATCATCAATGAAGACGACTACAAACTCATCCAGATACTCCTTGAATACACAGTTCATAAGATCCATAAAGGCTGCTGGTGCATTAGTGATCCCAAATGGCATGACCAAGAACTTATAGTGGCCATAACGGTTCTAAATACCGTCTTCTCCATATCTTCTTCTTTCACCTCTAGTTGATGGTAACCCGACAGTAAGTCAATTTTTGAGAACACCTGAGCTCCTTGAAGTTGATAAAAAAAATCATCTATTCTTGGTAACGAATACTTGTTCTTTATTGTTAGCTTATTCAACTCCCGGTAGTCTATACACATCCTCATGGTTCCATATTTCTTGTTAAAAAATAAGACCGGTGCACCCCACAATAATATACTAGGTGGTATAAACCCCTTGTCCAAAAGCTCTTGCAACTGAATTTTTAATTCTTTCAATTCCACTGGTGCCAGTCGATACGGCGCCTTTGACACTGGTTGAGATCCCGATGTTACCTCAATAGTAAATTAGATTTCTCTTCAAATTAGTACATCTGGAAAATCTTCGGGAAATACATCTAGAAACTCTCATACCACAGTAATACCTTCAACTTTTGTCCCGGTGACATGTGTGTCAATGATTGAGCAAAGAAACCCCTGACATCCTTTTTTCAACATCATACTTGCTTGAATCGCTGACAACAAATACGGTGGTGCCACAACCTCAGTCCCTTGAAAACTGAACTCTCCATGCACGGTGATCAAAAAATGACTCACTTTCGTTCACAATCTATGATAGTTGATTCACGGACAACCAATCCATACCCAAGACAATTCACGGACAACCAATCCATACCCAAGACGACTTCACGATTAATGGTATCAAGTCTACTGATAAAACCCTGTCATCCACTTGAATATCACAAGCTTTGAACACCAACGAGATCATCATTGGTTCACTTAAGGGTATTAATACTGACAAATCATACCCTAAAGGTTCTGACATACTATCTAGGTGTTTAACAAACTCATATGCAACAAATGAATGTGTGGACCCCGAGTCAATTAAGACACGTGCTCAGTGTGAACAAATAGGTAATATACTTGAGACTACAGAGTCGATGGCTGAAACATCCCCCGGTGTCAATCAAAAATACCTCTGTTGCCTCTATTCGACCCCTTTTCCTTTGATAACATTCTGCCCCTGTTTCCTTCCAAATGAAGTCATAGAACTCATCCCTAGTTGTTGGTGCTTTGAGAAATCTTTGGCATAATGTCCCGGTTTACCACACAGTTCTCTATAGAAGCAGAGCTTCCTCCTCGGCTACCTGAACCTGTCCCTGATTTTGAACCCCATGAAAATATCTTCTTGAAAAACCCCTGGCCTTTACCTTTACCTCCCACCGGATGCTTGCCCTGTTGCCCTTGCTTATACCTGTCAATGCCACGTCTTGAACCTAAGCCATGGTTCGAAGTTGATGTGTATCCACCCGACTTCTAATATTGTCTCTCAAATTTTCCTCGAACTTTCGAGCTTTATCAACATTCCTTAGAGTGGTACGATGGCTGAATCGAAGCAAGCTATTGTACTTGGCAGCATATTCATTAACTGTCGTATCCCCTTGGTGAAGGTTACCGAACTCACGCGCCAGTTGTGCCTTAGCGGATGCCAGAAAGTACCACTTATACAAGGCCTTCACAAACCTTTCCATATCTCCAGTGGCCCTTGTGAAATTAAAATTGTCCACCAATTTTGAGCCTCACACTTCAAAGTATCGGTAGCACACATTATCTTATCATAATCCGTACACTCCACCACTCAAAAAATTTGATTCATGTCCATCACCTAATGGTCGTCTTGTGATGGATCAGGACCCCCCCAAGAAATTGACTCATCTTTCTCTTATAAATTGTTGAATCACTCCCTGTTAAACCCGTGGTTGTGGATTCGTAGGGATGGTTTCACCCATTGGTACATGGTCACTTATAGCCCTTACAAATCTACTCACTACATCCTCTAACTGGTCCATTCTCGAGTGAGGTGAATGTGCCCGATTTGGATCCATTTCTTACATATTAATCGAATTTGTATAAATATTATGCATGCTATGCCAAAATATCATGCAACATTCATGTTACAACATCACAATATAGCAACAATTACTCATATGAATACATAAAATGCATCTATATGATCATCATAACGTATACTCTCAAGTCGTCTCTCGTACCCAAGTTTTTATCCTCTTGCTTTGATACCAATAAATGTCATGTCCCGGAACCAACCAAATAATTCTAGGACACATGGCACGCCACCAAGGCTCACATTTAACTCCCACATATTCATTAAGGACCCTTAAGTACTGGGTTAAAAGAATTTTCCTTTTAAAACTCATGTAAAAATAACATCATTTCAAAGCAAAGATCTGATCGACTGTATCGGTAACCCAGTCGACTGTATCAGGAATTGCAGAGAGCATGTTTTAGAAGAATCCTTATCCGGTCGACTGATGCCAATCCAGTCGACTAGATTCATATCCCAGTGAGCTCAATTTGAAAAGCGACAATCTAATCGACTGTAAAGACATGTCCAGTTGACTAGTTTTGAAAAAAGAGAACCTGATTGATCTTACACACGAATTCGATCGACTGATCAAGTATGTAGTTGACTACATTTAGTAGCGGAGGAAATTCTGTAGCACATTAAGTTTAAAACACTACTGAACATTATCGATACTCAAAAGCACAAGTACCAACATGAAATACAACCCTGACACCACTAAACAAGTTCGTAACATAAAAACGCGAATTGACATTAACACAATTAACACATGTTTAGAGGTTACAATTACTACCCAAGTCATATACCAACGTTAATACAACTTGTTAAACCCATACTTAGAACTGGTTACAAACATTATCCAAGACAAACAATTACAAAATGAAACTAGTCTTTAAACATAAAACTAAACATGAACTCGTCAAGCCCAAGCCCACCTTACTTCTTCGGATCCTCTCTGTGATACTCACCTATAATGGTTATACAATAACCACTACAATATATAAGCTATATGCTTAGTGAATGACATTAATCGAAACCATGGATCAATATCGAGTCCAAACTCATCACATTACACATAATTATAGTCACTACAAATTACAAGTACTTCCACCCTCAACCCAGCCTGCGACTCCGCCATTAAGTCCATGTGACCAGTAGACACGCATGTAACGACCCTGGTGTTATGGGCGGGCTGCTGTAGGTGCCTTTGTGGCTGCAGTATGTGCTGGCAGGCTACACACTATGGGAAGTTCATCCCATATCGCCTGGGTGTGGAAAAGTAATGTGCTATATACGTGTGGTTTCAAGTCTCCCTAGTAAGAGGCCTTTTGGGTAGTGGCCCAAGAACAAATTCGTGCGGGTGTGGGCCCAAAGCGGACAATATCTTACTGAGCGAGACTTGGGTCGTGACAATGCACGTCTCTGTTTTCAAACGTGCAATACCCAAAAGCCTCTAGCGGCTCAAATTCTAACACACATGATGACAAGCATAGGGATCCCATTGACCAAATTAGGCAACTTAACATGCTCACAAAGGTACCACAACATGCTTTTCAACATGAAATTGGGCTTAATTAAACATACGAATTTGCCCAATACAAGATAAACAATATAAATTAGCTATTTATACATGCTTTGCATACAAATGAATCCAAATAGGGCATCAGCCCAAAATTCCCAATTAACATCACTTACCTCTTGGAATTCGCCCCTAAGTTAAGAATTACTGCTCCTCTAACCTCCAGGTACAAATCGTATACAAAAACTACATATTATAAGTGAGAACCCCAAAATGGGTCGCAGAAAAATTGTCACAGAACTTAACCAAATTGGTATCTGTGTTAGAATCACCTCCAGGAGTCTGAATATGCAATCAGAATTGAAATTTATCGATAAACAGTGCGGCGATTGCTTTGAAAGCTCAACGGAGTTTCCATTTTATTCTCGTCTCTCTCTTTCTCTCTCTCTCTCTCTCTCTCTCTCTCTCCGTATCTAGCCGAATGAAGAGAATGATGGTGGGGGTGATATGTGTCATCCTTGACACATGTCAACAAGTTCTCTATATATTTAATGATTTTATTTTAACCTCCCCTAAAGTTTCAGTTTATTATAATTATACCCCTTACAGTTATGAGACCGTAATAAAACTATCCCAAACTTAAATTGGTATTTGTCTATGTCACATATGGGTCCCATATAATATTATGAAGTTGTTAATTAACCTACTAATTATACAACGTGTCCAATTCGCACTCACAAAGGTACCCCAAGTTAACCACAGAATTGTTTCCCACTAAACAACATGATATTAAGACAATACTATAATATTTCACATATGCCAGTAAAAAAACATTTAAGCATCTAAAGTGATTCCACATCACTGCCCCATCACATAGGGACCTCTCAAAAATTAAATGTGCTTAGCAAACTAGAGTGTATGCATGTTAATTCTTGAGAAAAGATGACCTCTCAATCCCCGGGACGGACGAGAAAGGAAGATTTGATCTAGGGAAAGCATGAATGTGTGATCAATCTCATTCCTTATAATCCTCTTGGATTAGGAGTCACAAAGACCCCAAATCTTGCATGGATGCAATGTATGTTCCTAGAATGTGTAAGGTAGTAGTGTGTTTGTGTACATGAGGTTTTCTAAAGTGAAATGAATGAATGCATGAAGAAGACCATTATAAGAAACAAGAAAATATGGTAAATACAACTTCCTAAGACATGAACTAATTTAGAATGCATGTGAATATCTAATCAAAGACTAAAAGTCAAAAACTAGCTTGCTGTAAATAGTGGACAGAATGTTTGAACCATCTTGTAAAAATAGAAAAGTGAGGTTAGGAGCATGCTAATTACATGAGATTGTATGGAGATCATCCCTACTCAGTCTAAAACACATAGGAAAAAATCCAAACTATCATTGAGGATATAGAATGAGAGAAATCATATAAACAAGAGGAGGTACTCAGAAACAGAATTCGTACTGTTGACTGAAATGTTGAAATATCTTTGAAGATGAATACAAAACATTTGATGCCTCATAATATGTAGAATGTTTGCTAACACACTGAAGTTGAAGGGAAGAATGAGTTGGGACCACTCATAGTGGAAATGTGTTTTGGAAAAGAGGTTGAAAGTCAACTAAAGCTGCTGTGACAGAAAAATAGAATATTTTAGAAGAATATTTGGGTCAAATAGGAACCCTACTACATGTTTTAAAATCAAAATTAAAATCATGGACATTCCTAATGAGTTAGAAAGACTTTCCAAGTTGTATCACAATCATCCATAAAGTATTGTATTTAGAATGACATTTTCAAGTTGAGTTGCTCACTATTTTGGGTTTTTTTTTTTTTGTTGAGAAAACCAGTATTTGTTTCTTAAATCAAAATGTGGGGTTTAAGAGGGGTTTTAGAATGGGGTTTTTGAAAGTATATTTCCAACAGTAAATGGAGATTATGACCTCTTGTGATATCAACTCCCAACTCATTTCAAGAACTTCCCAAGTATTTGTAAAACATGGTTTTCATTTGGAAGATGGTTTCAAGAATTCATGAAACCCTTTAGAATGGAATCATCATCTATCAAACATGCTTTTGAGTCATTGGACTACTATCCATAAGGATTCATCCTTTCAAATATCCTGTTATCATCTAGGTGATGATAAGCAAGTAATAATCAAAGAAAAATAAGAAAGAAATGAGGTAAGAAGAGATGAATCAACAATATATAGAGAGCAAGCAATAAAAATCAAATCATGAGAATCATTGAGATATTGGACTTGTAGCTTGATGTTTCACTCATATGTAGTGACACATGGACATGGAGGTGGATTTCTAACTCATGAATACTCAAGAATGGTGGTTGAGTGTATTGAATGTGAAGTATAAAGAGAAGTAATGAAAATAAATCAAGTTTAGAACTTACTTTTCTATAGAAAAACAGTAACTAACCTCACTTTTTCTCCTCTAACCTTATCTCTATCTCTATCTCTATCTCTGTCTCTATCTCTCTACAACTTTTCCTAAGCTTTGCATTTGCCACCCCCTAAATGAAGATCAAAGGGGGGTTTATATAGGCCAATTTAGAGGGTGTTTGGGATTTAAAAAGGCCCCCATTGGTTTAAAATTTCTGTAAACAAGCAACTACGTTGTTTTGGCTTTTAATTATTCAAAATTGACCCCTAGAATTAATTACCAAAATGGACTATTCTGGGGGAGAGTGCCATAGCGACATTGCTCCTCAGACGCCCATAAATATGTATTTAGGCCCCTAGAGGTTTTGGTATTTGGGAAAAGGCCCTATTTCGACTGAAATTAACAAAAATTGCATACAAACTCCAAACTGAGCTTGTGATATACTGTTGGAAAGGTAATGGAGCCTACTTTCCATAAAAAATAGTTTGGAGTCAGGTTACTTTGAAAAGATTTGTGGTATTCACAATAAAGGCTGATTTGATTGTCTTTTTTAACTTCGAAAATTAATAACAAATTCATTTTAAATCCAAAAATTATGTGCAGTATACCATTTGAAAGCTATCGACCTCTAGTATCCATAAAAAATATTTAAAAAATGATACGATGCTCTGGTTTGTGAGTCAACTTTTAGGTCAAACCGAGGATCTCCGGGAAGTTTTGGGAACTTCTGGGAGCTCCCAAGAGCTGTTGTTTTCGTCTGATTTTCTTTTAAAACTTTTTTTATCACCTTTCACATGATTTATAATGATCCCGGAACTTTTGGACAAATTCAAAAGATTTTGATCAAACCTTGGTCAAACAGGGACTTTCCGGGAACATTCGGGACTTCTGGGAGCCTCTGGTGACGTTTTCATCCGATTTTGCTTTAAAACTAATTTTATTAATTTCTTACGACATAGTGTGTTTCTAAAAATTTTGGTCCAAATCTGGGATCGTTTGGTCTTTCAGGGGCATTTTGGTCATTTGTCCTACTTTTTGAGTATTTTGAGGGATAGAACTGACTTCCGGGAGACCTTTCATATCTTTTTCAATCATCGTGAACCACCAAGATGTGGGTCTCCTAAATCTGATAGCCGACAAAATAGGGTGTCTACAGTTTGCCCCTCTTTAGCACGAACTTGCGAGGTAACGGGTGTCACAAGCGAGTGCCAAAGCCTTGAAGAGACAGGTCTTTTAAAGGCAATAGATTTAGGATAAAAGTGATACAAAAATGCAAGAAAGAAACTGATGTTGAGGCTGGACGTGCTCTGCATGAGCTGCCTATGTATCCCAAGGGAAATAAGACCAAAACATAGTTCGGGCATGAAGAGACAAATCACATATGCGAATGCACAACAAAAACAGAAGGATGCTATTCTATGAGGATGCTATGCAATGCATGGATGTGATATAGATTGTGTATTGAGTGTTGTGATCTTAGCATGAGTTGGTACTATGGGTGCGCCACTTCGAGCGGACTTGTGTTGTGCTAGTGTTTTGATTCTAATGCAGTGGTTGACTTGGATAGGGACACCAAGGTTTTTGAAGAGTTTGGGTCTCTGAGTAAACTTCTAAATTTTGGGAACTTGGATTTTGAGCTTTACATGCAAAAGCATTCAAATGTGGGGTCCCTTGAGGACAACAATCAAAGATAACCAACGGATGTTAAAGTCTTGGATATCGAGTGACGGACAAAGAGCCCAAGATAACCGACAGACGTGGAAGTCCTGGATATCAAACGACAGACAAGGAGCCCAAGATAATTGACAGACATGGAAGTTCTGGATATCAAATGACAGACAACGAGCCCAAGATAATCGACGGACGTGAAAGTCTTGATATCAAAGGACGGACAATGAGCCCAAGATAACCGACAGACGCGGAAGTCCTGGATATCAAACAACGGACAAGGAGCCCAAGATAACCAACAAACGCGGAAGTCCTGGTTATCAAATGGCAGACGAAGGAACATAAGATAAGAGATGGACGCAGAAGTCCTGGATATCAGAGTAGTTGACAGTGCTTACCCCGACAGTCGGGGTCTCTTAATTGTTGGCGGTGTATCAAATGTTGGCTAATTCTTGCGATGACCAATTGGGAAGGCCGGTTTGGGCTTCTGGGAGCTGATTTTTGTTTTCTATTTTTCTCTGCTAGGGATAGCTGGGAATTCTCTGGGAATAATCCTGACTATTTAGCTTATCTCTTGATCAGGAACCAGGATCCATTTCAAAACCTCCAAAGGTTGATCAAATCTTGTAACGATCAGTCCAAAAAGTTGATTCGAGCTTCCGGGAGTCGATTCTTTTTGTTTTTGTCTACTGGTGATAGCCTGGAATTCTCTGGGAACAATCCTAACTATTTATCTTATCTCTTGATCCAGGACCAGGATTCATTTTAGAACCTCCAACGGTTGATCAAATCTTGCAACGATCGGTCCAAAAAGTCGATTCGGGTTTCGGGAGTCAATTTCTTTCTATTTTTCTCTACTGGAGATAGTCTAGACATCTCTGGGATCAATCCTGACTATTTATCTCATCTTTTGATCAGAAACTAGGATACATTTCAGAACCTCCAATGGGTGATCAATTTTTGTAATGATTAGTCTGAAAAGCCGATTCGGGCTTCTGAGAGTCAATTTCTCTCTATTTTTCTCTAATGGGGGATAGTTTGAGGGATTTTCAGACTGATAAGGATAAAACTTCATCAATCTTGAAGAATTTGGCCATTAGGGACTAACCGACCCCTAAACGGGCCAAAACGGAGCAAAATGGAACGAATTGGAGCAAAATGGAGTGAAGCAGGGCCCATGGGAGCACGTGCCACAGAGGCACTTGGACACTATTGTGGAGGAAGTTAACCAGTTCTGTGGTAACACTAGGTGGCCAAACCCCATTATTGTATATCTTGAGTTTTTGAGCTCCAAATGCTCATTCTTGGCCATTTTGGGGTAATTTTGGAGCCAAAACCCGTCAAAAATTAGTTTGCACGCGCCCATGTAAGTCATCTTTTTCCACGTTTGGAATTTTGATTGGTGTTTTTATTTTCCCTTGAATTTCATGAAGAAAACACGATTTCACTTTTCATTTTCTTTGCAAATCTATGGCTTCTAGCTCGAAGAGGCTCTCTAAGAAGGCAAAGGAGCAAGTACGAGTCGAAAGCCAACCTCCGGAGTTGATTTTGCAAGACCCCATGCGTCATCTTTCTGTTGCGGCTCTAGCAAGTTAGGAATGTAAAACTTTCAATAGTTTTGGACCATTTTTGTGAATTGTACTAGTTTTGTGGACAGTAGTGTGCACCTAGAGGTTATTAGAAGTTAATTTTGTGCTTGTTTGTTGATTTTGTGAAATTGAATTTTTGAGTTATGAATAGTGATTTTGTGCCTATTTTTGTCATTTTTGATGCGTGTAGGTGCCGAACGTGGTTTTGAAAGGCCATGATAGTCTTGCTCATGCTTTCATGTAGTACACCTACCTCTCGCCCAACATTCAGCGGATAGTTGATGATGCAGGCTTTGGTGGCTTCGTCCGCCTGGTTTCAAAGAGTATAAATGATCTAACTCACTTCTATGCACTTATTGAGAAATAGTGGGACACCACCAATACTTTTCATCTTTCATTCGATGAGATGACCATGACCCCCTATGATTTTTCAATAATCATTGGTTTGAAGGTTGGCGGGAAGCGCCTTTTTGGATTATCCATATCAGACTAATCTTGATGCGGTTGAGACCTTGATTGGGGAAGTTCCTCCCAATCTGAAGGTACATTTGTTTACTTGTGGCTGGCTATACCGAACTTACGGAAAAAGGATGCATAACCTGAGCGATCTTCAGCTTTTATGGGCCTCCTTTCGTATGTTCTTGGCTGTTCAATCTTCGCTAACCGAATGACCGTGTGAGTCTAAGGCACCTTGCTTGCTTAGAGGATGTTGATGAGATCCTTACTTATGACTGGGGTAGTGTCACCTTGGCTCATCTTTACAAACACATGGGCGAGTTTTCTCGCGGTGATGTTACAATGATCGGGGGGTTCTGGTGAGCTTGGGAGGTATGCCCAATGATCCTTTTTCTAGCTTTTTCACTTTGATTTTCTCACTTTTGCTTTCTGATCTCAGTACATTTTTTGAGTATATGAAGATGTTGGCTCCCTTCCCTGCTGATGAGTCGGGTGAGGACGAGGATGGCAAGGCTCCTATGCCCTTGTTTCCTCGAGGCTTGCGATGGCAGAGAGATGTTGTTGGGGTCAAGAATGGAGTTCACTATATTATCCTATTAAGGAACGTAATTTCTGAGCTGAATGCTGCCGATGTTGAGTGGGTGCCTTGGGAGGGCACTTCCTATGTTGCTCCTGAGGAGATTCAGGGGGTCCAGCCCCTTGCTTCCTGTCATTTCTTGATGGACAGTCTTTTTAGCAGGTAGTGGTATCTTGGTGAGTAGGTATCTCAACAGGTGATTGGTGGACCTGGGTACTATGTTCTCTATGCCCCTCGTATGATGGATGTCGATGATCTTACTGGTACTGTTCTACAGATCGCTTTGATTAACACTGATGCTTGGGACCACTTCCGCTCTGAGACGGGCTACGAAACCTACCATCGCCGATTCTTGATTCCCAACTTTTCGCTCCTGGATGTGAGTTTTTGTTCTATGTTTTTGTCTCTATTACCCATCACATTAGGCATTACATGTTAGCCTTTCCTGTAACCTTGATATCCTGAATAGATCCGCTCAAATACCTATTCGAAAAGCCTGTCTTGATCAGTAGGATTTTCCATTGGACCATGATGTTAGCCGAGTTTGATATAAGATATGTCACTTCCAAATCTGTTAAAGGGAGAGCCATTGCTAAGTATTTAGCTGACCTTGCTGTAGAATTCAAACAGAAAGACGAATTTAAATTCCCAGTGAGGGAGTGATGGAGGTAAAAGAAGATTTATGGAAGATGTATTTCGACGGAGCCGCCAACCATATTGGATATGGAGTAGGAATCATTATTATATCACCCAGCGGAGCCCCCACCCCGCTAGCCATCAAGCTTAAGTACAATTTAACCAATAACCTGGCAAAGTACGAAGCATGTATAATTGGAATGGAAGTAGCCCTAGATTTAAAAGTTAAAAGGATTGATCTTTTCAGAGATTCCAATTTGATTATATCTCAAGTGTGAGGTGATTGGAGAGTGAAGCATAAGAAGTTAAGACCTTATCATGAATACCTGGAGAGTTTGAAAGTGTAATTTAAGGAAATCTCATTTTATTACCTTCCTAACCAATTAGCTGATTTTCTAGCAACCTTTGCCTCAATGATTCAAATCCTAGTAGGAATTATCATGATCCCATTATCCATAGAAAAAAGAAACCAACCTTCATTCGAGATGATTGCAGCCATTAAAGAAGGAAAATAGGGTGAAGTACATTGGTATGTGGACGTTTGGAATTTTATTGAGAAAGAAGAATACCCCGAAAGAGCTTTGGAGAAAGATAAAAAGGCAATACATAGATGTTTTACTCAATTTGTGATCTATGCGGATAAACTGTGAAAAAAGTCGTATACCGGCTATAATCTGGAATGTCTGTATGGAAAAGAAGTTAAAAGAATGATGGAAGAAATACATGAGGGAGTTTGTGGACCCCACATAAATGGGCATATATTAGCAAAGAAGATAATTCGGCAAGGGTATTACTAGATGACCTTGGATACGGATTGCTATGAATATGTTAGAAGATGTCATAAATGTCAAGTTCATGCAAATCTAATGCACATTCCACCATCTCAGCTCTATAGTATGACCACTCCTTGGCCATTTTCTGTGTGAGGGTATTGATAACATTGGTGAAATAGTTCCAAAAGCCTCAAATGGACACTGGTACATAATTTTGGTGATAGATTATTTTACTATGTGGGTGGAGGCGGCATCATATGAAACTTTGAAAGCTAAGGATGTGGTAAGTTTCATTCAGAAGAATATAATTTATAGATACAGGGTTCCAAATGAGTTTATCTCTGATCATGGCAGTCACTTTCAAGGAGAAGTCATCCCGCTTTTAGAAAAATATAAGATCACTCACCATCAATCTTCTCCTACAGGGCACAGAAGAATGGGGCAGTAGAAGCAGCAAATAAGAGTGTTAAGGCAATCCTAGGAAAGATGATAGATATATATAAGGATTGGCATAAGAAATTACCATTTACATTATGGGGATATTGGACTACTGTAACACGGGAGCTACACCTTATTCATTGGTCTATGGGATGGAAGCTATCCTTTCGGTTAAAGTAGAAATACCCTCGCTTAGGGTTTTGGCAGAATGTGAAATAACCGAGCACGAATGGATATAAAGAAGGTGTGAAGAGTTAATGTTGCTTGATGAGAAGAGATTGGCTGCACTAAACCATACTCGGGGATATCAGAAGAGGATAACTCATGCTTTTAACAAAAAGGTCTGCCCAAGGAAGCTTGCTGAGGGTGACCTAGTCCTCAAAGAACTTAAAGCGCCCGTCTATGATCCTAGAAGAAAATTCAAACCCAATTGGGTAGGACCATACATTATCAAGACTCTCCTCTTCAGAGGGGCTGCCTATCTTATGGACCTAGACAGGGTTGAATTCAAATAGCCAATCAACCTTGATCGCCTCAAAAAATGTTTTGCTTGAGCCCTTTTCTTTCAAAACTTTCAACGTTGATGAACTACGCTTGACCTGATTCCCACTAGGGGATACGTAGGCAACCTGCTCAGTTCGGTCATTAATAATTGCCTTAAATGCACCGTTCTTCAAACCATAGCCGAACTACTTTGGACCTGATACCCACTCGAGGATAAGTAGGTGGGCTCTCAAGGCATTCGGTCCATAAAAACCTAAACTCTTGACAAAACCTTGTGTTTTAAGTTTTTCCATGATAAACTAGGGGCAAACTTTCGTTTTCCCAGAGCCACATCAAAGCCCCATTACCAGAGGCAAACTTTGTTTGCTACCCGAAGAACCTAGATATGTGCCCTAACCCATCTCTGGATCTATTGGCTATCAAAATGAGCATTGTGTGAAAATAAATGAGAATTCATGGTATAGAATGATTAAAACTCCAAGCAAGATTCAAAGCAAGGTAATAAATGTCATGAAGAAACATTAAAAGGAAGATTTTCATAAACTCAAAGATAAATTGAAAGAGTGAACACTTTGATTAAACATGCTAGAACATTTCTATTACAAAAAATTCTTTGGAAGAAAAAGTAAATCACATTTTAAGAGCCCAGCAAGAGTAGGCAGGGTCTGTCAGAAATTTTGTTAAGTAAAAGCTTTCCCTTGTATTTTTACTATGTCTATGTCTATCTATAAGCCCGTCTCTCAACCAGGGTCTGGATCTCCAGAAGATACTCAACAGTAGGCTCAATCAAAGCAAGAATCCTCTGGAAAGGAGCAGCCACCCTTTCATGCCAAGCCTTGGCACCTCACAGTGGAAGGGCGCAGAGCCGAACTCCTCGTAAAATCTGTGGTGATATCCTTTGGATCATCCTGAAGAAGTCCGTACTAATAGACTACTCGTTCAGGAATATAAAAGGTAGTAGCATGTAAGCTGGGTAGCTAAACGCCAGGTCGTCCAGGCAATCGTACCGCGACGGAGCAATAAATCCACTGAGAGCAGATCCAATGAATATCTTGGTAGAAGAGCCTCTGAAGCCAAGCAAGCCAGTCATCAGTAGAATGGAACAGGTGATGAATCGCTAGTCGATCGTAGGGAAGTTGCCTTCTAGGATGAGAAGGATGAACGAAAAGACCAATACACTCCATAAGCCATACTTGCAGAACATTGGGAGCCCCAGAAAGTAGCATGGCTCTGGTATTATGAGCATGGCCTAGTCCTAACAAAGTCTCTCCCAGGACAAGCATGATATCACTCTTTATCTCCTGAAGTTCGCAAGCGATAGGTATGAAGATATCAGTAGAGAACTAGAAAAGGAAATAGGAAAGCATGATAATGGAAAGTGCACTACGACATATGATCTGGTACCCACCGTCATCAGGGTCCACGATGGAGCCATAAGCTAAAGAGAGGCGCTCAAAACTGATATGCTGATCCTGAATAAAGGAACTAACGACACTATAGGAGGTGTGAATAAGGGTGGCCAGATCTTGCACATATCCCACCTGTACTGGGGGAATCGTCAAGTCCAGGAAAGGGTCAATGTGGAGGATAGCACAAAATTCGTCAAACAGAGGACAGATCTCTTCATGCCCAAATCAAAAAACATGAAATGTAGGATCCCAACACCGAATGGCAGCCGGAAGTAGATCCTCATCTAAAGCTATCTGACGAAAGATAAAGAGGTCATTCAGTTTAAAACACTCGAAATTAAGCCTATCAATACCAGAAAGAGTATCCATCCAAGGGAAAAGTATTTGAGAGCTAATGGGAGCCATGACAGGTAGAAGGAGAGAGGAGTTTTCAAATATACATCAAGTGAATAAAAAAAAAACCATTTAAAGGGAGCAGGGGGCCGAATGGCACTCGATGAAATACGGCGGTGCTCACTGAGTGTCGCACTGGCGGTTACTGAGTACCGTACGACAGTCGGTGAATGCTGGCCCTTTTTACTGAGTGCCGGTAATGCTCAAGGCAGTTCCTAGTGCTGTTTGTAACTCAATAAGCCCAAAACTTGCACAAAAAATTGAAAAAAAAACTACAGAGAGTATAAAAATTGGCATTTGTGCATCGCCACTTGTATCATTCCTAAACATGATCAATAGAAAAGAGAAGCATTCGCATTTCAAAAGCTGCTAAATAATATCCGATATCATAAACGCAGCTAAGCATGAGCATAGAAAATCCAAAATTGGCTTGAAGGCCACCATGCATGCACATCATACATCCATCTGTCTAACTAAATCCAAATCCATAATAAAGCATGAATAAAGAAGTCCAGAAGTTGGTTCGTCCTCGTAGGGACATCAAAATAAAAGAAATTAATAAAAGAAATTAAGAGAGAAGGGAGCGAGGTCATCCTCATCCGCGATGGGGGTTCCTCCTGGGTGCTTGTTGAGCTATTTGGCTGCCCCCGGCACCACCATCAACGCCATCTCCATTGTCACCATCACCTCTACCTTGACCGCTACCACCAGTGCCTCCATCATGCCCTTCCTAACCCACCTATAACTTATACATTTGTCTCCTCAAAGCTACAAGCTCATCCTCCTACGATAAAGAAGGGAAAAAATTTGTTAAATTCATGGGACTCATTCATTTTTTGTAAATATGAGATTCATTTGAGTCCGCAGACTCATTCATTTTTGTAAATACGAGATTCATTTGAATCCGAAAACTCATTCATTTTTAAATATAAGATTCATCTAAAGCCTGGGAAATAAGAAAAAGGGAATGAAGAAATATACCTGGGCCTTAGCCCGAAGCTCTGCGACCACTCTTGCCCCATCGACCTGAAAGGAATTTGATACCAAGCATTAGTGACAGAACAATTCAAAGAATAGGAAAGTGGGACAATAAACAAAAATAAAAGTGGTGCTGATCCCCCCTCTTGCAACCGTGAATCCAATGCCTAGCAGTATGAGCATATGATAGCCCCTCCTCAGCATAATCCCTGGGGACGTTGTTGTATTGAAGAAGAATAGTTGGGGTACCTTGAGTGTATGGCATAAGCTGGTATACGGCTTTGTGGCCCATGTGTACAGTTGGCACATTCCAGTCCACTAAGGAAGTGGTGGAGGACCAGGAGCTCCAGGAACAACCTACAAAGGAAAGGAATCAAATCAGTTATATGACAGGGTAAGAAAAGAAGAACCTAAGTGATGAAATAAATATTACCCGAGTCACTTCCATCAAAGGGAAGTTGAGCATCAAAGAATTTAGACAAAAAGTAGGGTAACCATTGGGATCCTCAACATAATCTGCAATATCCACGCCATTCAAGGCCATGACCAGGTCATCGTGGTCCAAAGTCACGGCACTCCTCATGATTGCTAGAGGAGCCACAGGTACATAGAAGGTAGGACCTGGAAAGGACTGTCTGGTCACCCTCTCACCCAAGTACCATTCCCTGCACGCTTCCCCAACCATTAGAATTCGCATCCTATTGAAGGCATAGACAACCTGAAGATCTTCACTAGCCTTTAGGAAAGCTGCAAACCATGGGTTCCATGTCATATGGGCCTCTCATAGATTGATAAGAAAGTTTCTGCAGCCAATAAAATCACGAGCACCAACTTTTCAGCCGGTCGCTTCTTTCTTCCACTTTAAGCCCTGAGGGAGGATTGCATTTTCATCTGCTTTAGTGCTAGGATCCCTCATGCGAAGATACTCGTAAGACCATATCTACAAGGGAAACGTTAAATGTGAATTCAGCATTAAAGAAGCTGCAATAAATTTTGAAGGACAAAAGAAATAAGAAATGAAGTGTTCTACATCCCAGGCTCTCCATAAACCCTTAGTGGAAGGATAATTACCTCGAGACACATTGCTCATGTGGAAATATAGGGTGGACAACCCCGCTCCTCCCCAATTATACTGATTAATTTGGTCAATGTTTCCAGAGATGCAAGGTAGGCCAGATTATTCCTATCCCTCCTAGTGCTCATCAGCGAGCAACCCAGCACGTACATAATGAAGGCTCGAATCATCTGATCATCGATAAAGTCTTAACCCCTAAAAGTGTCAAGGAACCATCTTGCCAGAATTATAGGGTCCCTTGGATGAACTCCAAGCAAAGTGATGATCAGTTCATGTTGATTCCCGATGTTTTCAAATCGAGCCAAAGGGAGGCCACCGAAAGGAATGCCAGTGATCATTGAGAAGTCTAGTGGGGTCATTGTCATCTCCCCAAATGGAAGATGGAAGGTATTCGTGGTATCCCACCACCATTCCGCCAGGGCATGAATATGAGATATATTATTACTTTTCACTAAAACTCGCACGAATAATCCAAAACCAGCAACAATTATCCTCCCCTTTATAGTGTCAGAAAAGTCCTTGTACCATTCATATCCATGAGCCAAACTCCCATGGACCTTGAGTGCATCATCATGCACCTAAAAAGGAAAGAATGAATAATTAAGAAAGTGAACAAATACGTAAGAGGACTGGAATAATAAAATAGAAAGTGATAAAAAAATAATAATAAATGAGTTTGAAAGAAGATAAAGTAATGAGTTTGAGTCAAATCGACTCTGTGTTTGTAAAGAAATGAATTTTTGAGTCGGTTGACTCTGTGTTTGTAAAGTAATGAATTTTTGAGTCGAGTTGACTCTGTGTTTGAAAAAATGAATTTTGAGTTGAGTTGACTCTGTGTTTGTAAAAAAAGAATTCTGAGTCAAGTTGACTCTGTGTTTGTAAAGAAATGAATTCTTGAGTCGAGTTGATTTTGTGTTTTGTAAAGAAATGAATTTTTGAGTCACTTTGACTCTGTGTTTTGTAAAGAAATGTATTCTTGAGTCAAGTTGACTTTGTGTTTTGTAAAGAAATGAATTTTTGAGTCAAGTTGACTCTGTGTTTGTAAAGATATGAATTTTTGAGTCGAGTTGACTATGTGTTTGTAAAAAAATGAATTTTGAGTCAAGATTGACTCTGTGTTTGTAAAAAAAAAATGAATTTTTGAGTCGAGTTGACTATGTGTTTGTAAAAAAAAAATGAATTAATTTTGAGTCGAGTTGACTTCGTGTTTTGTAAAGAAATGAATTTTGAGTCAAGTCGAGTTGACTCCGTGTTTGTAAAGAAATGAATTTTTGAGTCGAGTCAATTCCATGTTTGTAAAAGTGTTATTTGTAAAAAAAAAAGATGGGGGGGGGGGGGGGGGGGTTGACCGAGTCGAGATAACTCTCATTTTGGAAAATAAGTAAAGATATTTTGAAGCAACTCCCATTCTGGAAACATAATTTGCTGTGAACTCATTTGAGTCAATGTGGCTCCCATTTTGAAAGATAAAATTAAGCCGATAAGGCCTTCGTCTTTGAAAGTAAAAAAAAGAAAAAAAGAAGAAAGAATCACTACGGTTGAACTGATGTGATCCTTATTTTACAAAGGAGAAAGAGAATAATAAAATTTTTGGCATGGTCTTGGCACAACATTAGTGAAACTGAGATAATAAGAACAAACAAAAGCATAAACTCAAGTCCAAATGAGATCCTATCATCTAAAACTTCACTCAAAGTCAACCCGAGGGAGCATGGAGATCCGTAAGGGTAGTAACTTAGGGATTTCAAAAATCATAAATGCACAAGATTAAAGTCACAACTTGCATTGGGCATCATACATTGCATGTATCATTAATGAGAGCAAGGGAGTTGAAATAAAGTTTGGGGTTGTACCTTTTTGCGAAATGCCTGTGCCAAAAGATGCGACTCGGGGTCAACGAGAAGGAATGATGAACTGTGGCCTGCATAAGGTTTGTATTTCTTCCTAGGAGGCCCTCGAGAACCCGAACCACTACCCAGGTGAGTGGATCTGCAAGAAAGAATATGAAGGATCAAGTTTTTGAAAAAAAAAACCTTTACAAAAAACATGAAAATATAGGAGTAAGATATGAATTTGATCATGAATCAACCAAAAGACAAGATCTTGATGAAAGCAAGGAGTTAGCTTACCTTTGATGGGGAGGATTTGAGCTTAGGATCAAGAGGTTTGAAAATCTTGGAGAGGAAATTGCATGAAGGGAGAAGAGATGAATGAGAAGAAAAGAAAAGGAAAACTTGTTTTTAAAACAAGCTACCAAACATGCCAGCACTCAATGAAAGGTCAGCGCTGAGTGCCGCTGCGATGTTTTTTTTTGAGTGTCACTGCTTTGACAGTTGGCCTTCCCCCCAAAATTCTTCATATTCGCATGGGACCACCGAATTTTGCTTAAATGCCCCCCAACTTTTCCCTCATTTTAAATAAACCCTAGGATTTGAAAAATAAGCTTTAAAGCCCCTCTCATAAGTCAAATTGACCCTGAACTTTGTAATTTCAAATTGAATTGAGTCGAATAGACTCCGCATTTTGTGAAATCGAATTGAATTGAGTCTGATTAACTGTTGGCCTTAGGAATATGCATTGAATTTAGTCTGATTGACTCCCAATTTTAGAAGTTTGAATTGAATTGAGTCTGATTGACTATCATTTTAGAAGTTTAAATTGGATTGAGTCTGATTGACTCCCGATTTTAGAAATCCAAATTGAATTGAGTCTGATTGATTCCTGATATTAGAAGTTTGAATTGAATTGAGTCTGATAGACTCCCGATCTTGGAAATGTTAGAATATAATGGATTGTCATTCTTGGTTCTCGTAATAGATTTATGTTGACATGTTTGGGGGAGTATAATGGATTTATATTCTCAATTCCCATAACATATTTATGTGGACCTGTTCTGGGAGGTGTAACAGATTTGCATTCTTGGTTCTCGTAACAAATTTACATTAACATGTTTAGGAGAGTATAACAGATTTGTATTCTTGATTCTCGTAGTATATTTACATTGACATGTTTGGGGAAGTATAACAGATAAATATTCTCGATTCTCGTAAATAGATTTATGTGGACCTGTTCTAGGAGGTGTAACAGATTTGCATTTTCGATTCTTATAACAGATTTACGTTGACATATTTGGGGGAGTATAATAGATTTATGTTGACATCTTTGGAGGAGTATAACAGATTTATATTCTTGATCCTCGTAATGGATTTGCGTTGATCACAATATCAGAATATGAGAATATAACAGATTTCTATTCTCAATCCTCATAACGGATTTACGTTGATCATAATATCAGAATATGAGAATATAACGGATTTATATTCTCGATCCTCGTAACAAATTTGTGTTGATCAAAAGATCAAAATTTAGGAGTACAATAGAATTTCATTCTCGATTCTCGTAATGGAATTGTGTTGATAAGAAGTTAGGGGTGTAATAGATTTGCATTCTCGGTCCTCGTAACAAAATTACATTGATCAGAAGTTGGGGATGTAATGGATTTGCATTCTCTGTCCTTGTAATAGAATTGTGTTGATCATAAATCGGTGGTGTAACTGATTAGAGGTGAAAAATGCATATTCATAGCGTATTTCATAGTCTTTTATGCATACTTTTATCCCCAAGTCTCTAGATTTATATGCATATCAATGATTAAGTGTTTTCTATGATGTTGAGACTCAAACATGTGTTTTTACACTATTTTACAGGTCATGTAAAGCAAACATTGCATAGAAAGTGATTCTGGTGAAGAGAATAGCAGAAGCAGCTGAGAAAATGCCAATTTTGACAATGAAGACTTCAGATTTGGAAGATTTCCCTATAAAATGTAGATCTTTGAGTTACGGTCGCGTGGCCGCAAACGGGAGGTCAATCCGAGGTCCGAGTGAAAAGTTATGCTCATTCTCCCATCGGTGCGCAGAGCTGTCAAAATCTGAGAGTTCAAGCGATTGAGGAGAGTTCAATCGATCGAACCTTCGATCGATCGAACTAAGCTCGATCGATCGAACTTTATATTCACCCAAAAGTTGCGTAAACTCTGCGGGAACCCTATATATACGTCGTTTTGACGCCAGACGAAGGGAGGACGCTCCAGAACGCGAAAAACAGCAGTTTAGGGTAGTTTTAGGGTTAGTTTAGGAGTAGATTAGGTTAGATTCATATTCTTCTTCATCTTTTTCATTAATATACTGAAGATTACTCAAGATTGATGTTGATTACGAGTTATATTCAGGTTTATTCCAGGTTTTTATGTTCCTTTATCTCTATTTGATTGCTTATTAGTTTAGATGTTAATGATTGTTATGTTTTACTGTTTCTGCACTAGTTTTATTATGTTTCCGTAGTTTATACGTTGGAAATATGTGATGAAATCTTGATTTTTAGCCTCTGCCATGTATGATTTAGAAAACCTGAGCTCGATCGATCGAAGATATTTCGATCGATCGAACCAGCCATAGTCAAGCGATCGAAGACATTTCGATCGATTGAAGGATGAAACAGTCCGATCGATCGAGAGTGCTTCGATCGATCGAACATGTTAAATCTTGAGATGATTCTTTTAAGTATTCCATGACTTTCTGTTTTAGAAATCTGTCATCAAATTGTCCCTATAAGCTCAGTTTGTCACACCAGTTTTTAGAACTTAAAGCCTTAAGGCTATTTTCTTCAATGACTTTTTAAAACCACTTTGAATGCTAACACCATTTAGAGTGCAAGTAATTACCATTGTTTTAAACCGTCTTCCAAGTATTTTAAATCACTTGTGATGATGTAGTCCCGGTCATGAAAGGGCTATTGATTCTTTATCTTTAGAAAAAAATACGGAATGTTGATGAGGAATGAACTCCATTGAACATTAATGAGTATGCATGGTAGATGGTTAGGATTAATGTGGATTCTCGTATTTCCAACACCTTTAGTTTATTTATTTAATTAGTTATGTTTCTATATGTTTAGTTTATTATTTAGTTTAATTTAATTCATTAGGATTCCTAGAACCTCCACTTTTATATTCTTATTTTCTTTTCTTTTGCTTTAGGTTGTAACTTAGTAGATATTCTTCCTATTCCTTCCCTGTGGGATCGACCTGGACTTCCAGTACTATATTACTTGCACGATCACCTACACTTGGGTGTTGCACAAGAGCACACAACTTTTTAGTTGTGTCAAGTTTTTGGCGCCGTTGCCGGGGAAGGCAACTAGGTTAGGATTTTTACTAAGTTTTTCCATTTTTCTTCTTTTACTTAAAAAAAAAAAAAATCATTGGACTTTTTCTCTCACAAGAAAAAAAAAAAAAAAAAAAAAAATTTCTTTTGTTTGAATATTTTGGGTAAACATGTCTTATCCATATTACCCTCCATACAACACAAATACCACGAATGGGTACACATTAGGTAATGAGAACTATACCCCGAGTTGGCAAGCACCCATATATGATGCACATTATCAACCTGAGTGCTACCAATCACCACAATGGGAAAACCATCGTGTTAGTCCCCCATGTTATCAAACGTATCAAGAACCTCCACCTGGAGAGTTCTATCAATCGCAATGGGGATATAACCAAAATGATAGTGTAGGATATAGTAGTAGTTCCCACGATTACCAAATGCACCAAGACTTTCCTTCTGGGGAGTCTTGCACACAAACACAATGGGAAGGGGACTATTACCAACAACAATGGGGTGAAACTTCATATAGTTATAATGAGGAGAATAACCAAGTTGAGGATAATAGTATGTTAGAATTGCTGCTTAGTGAAATGAAAAGGCTAGAGAGTGCAATTGATAAATTAGGAGCTAGATATCAACAAGCATTTGATAGCCAACCTTTAGAAGACTATACCAGTCCTTCAACGCTACAACCTGAATTTCAAGACACTAACAATGGAATGGAATTAGAGGACAATGATGGGTTCATACCGAGTGAGGTTAACAACTCATTTGAGAAAGTGATAACCCAACAAGAACTCCAAAACCAAACCATTGAGCATGAAGTTGTAGAACCATTTTCTCCTCAACATACAACCCCAGACATCAACTCCTTCACTGCCTGGATAAAACTGCACAATCTCTTTGTCCAGAGCACCTCAATAGATGACATATATAGTGAGGAGAGTTACAAGGATGAGAATGAGGTTTTAAAAGATGACGAGAGTTTAGGTGATTGCACGCAATTAGGAAAGGAAGAGTCCCCTGTTGACTCTACCCCTACCTTTGAAAGTGACCCTAGAGAGGACATAATTGAAAAATCTAAATCTGATTTAGATTCTTGTGATATTCATGAACCCTCACCTCTTTCGACCAAAGAGGTGGTGTCACCAAGTTGCCCATCACCTATCCTTGCTATCAATCAAAGCTCTCGTCCTGAGCTTGAATGTTATGTGTACCCCATTCGTGAACAAACAGAATGTGTTGTGGAAGAGGATGGTAAGGATACTAGCACATGTTCTTCACAAAATTTTAACTTTCAAAATTCTTTGAGAGAAGACTTGGAAAATATTGGGCCCACTTTAGATGATCTTAAAATTCAACAAGAAGCTAGCAATCTTCTAGACTGCTTGACCTTCTTGAGTGATTATGACATTGAGGCCCAAATAGATAGCTTTATCCAAGTCCAGTCCAAAACCATGTGCATAGAACAGAAATTCAATTCCTATGATTATATCTCCATAGATTCTGTTCTAGGACAAGCGAAGGGTGGTGAAGCTTCATTAGAACATCACTTCGACCCTGCCCCTTTTAGTGAACCATGGCCTCCCCCTGTTTTTAGTATTAAAATAGAGGCTATTATAGGAAATACCAACATCAAAGATCGTTTCTTGCATATAATTCCTAAAAAGTGTGGTATTCCTTTTATAACTGTCCCAAAAAAATTTGGAAGCCATAGGTTTTGCATCATCTCCTCTGACCTTGAGCCTGACATTAGTTGGGGGGAGTTGCATTTTTATGAGGATCCCAACATTCTTCTCACTGTTAAATTATTTTATTGGGAAGATCCTCAAAAATTTCGGTTGTTAATCTATGATAAAAATCTTGATTAACCGAATTTATTTACTGAGTAGTTGTATCTATGTTTCCTTGTTGCTACTAATGATCTTGCAGGTATCTTGAAAAAAATGGATATTAACGCTTCGAGGTAAAATCTTTCCTTCCCTCGCTTTACTTTACATGTCCATGTGCTTAGTTTAGAACATTGAGGACAATGTCTAGTTTTAGTTGGGGGGGAGTGAGTCATTGCATGCCTCATATCTTTTTGTTGTACTTTAGTGTCATATACCTGCTTAGCAACATGTAACTCAGTAAATTAAAATCTGCAAAAATTTTAAATTTTTTTTTTTTAAGATAATAAAATGGTTCTTGTATTTCTCTCATAGTTAATGTAGTTAGTTATGATGCATTAGTGTTATTTTCTGTATGCTATTAGTATGGGATACACTATGATAGTTTGTTTACTATCTTAGTTATAGTATAATTTATGCTTTTTAATCTTCAAACAACTTTGAGCACATTGTGACAACCTTGTACTTAGCTAAAATGGATTAGTAAGCATAGCTTAGGTGTCTTGAAAGACTGTAGTGGAGACTAATCACCCAAGTGAGCTTTTGTGCCATTCTTTGTTTTTGAGGGTTTTATAAAATTACTCTTACTTTTTGAAAAGCGTATTAATTCGTTGAAAGTCTCATTTTTCTTCTTCGACTAATCACTAGAAGAGAACGTTCAGGATTTACCAAACTTTATAGCTCTTGAATTTACTGAAATGAATTATCCTATTAACTTAGAAGATGATTTAGGCCATCTTTTGACCATACATGGATAATACAGCCTTGGCCTACCTCTATGCTATTCCTTTACTTCACCTCTTGAGCTTATCATAATCGCCTTGTCTTCATAATCCTAAAGTCTATACCAAACTCCAAATTAGGAGTTCAAGCATCAGTTCTTTATTTAGGTGTGATTGGGATGTGTTGCGTTAACAAGAAGTATGTTAGTGTGAATAAGGGAAAGTTGGCAAAGAAAAAAAAGAAAAGCATGAGAAGAAAAAGAAAAAAAAAAAATGCCAATGGTTGTTACAAAAGAAAAAAAAACCGAATAGAAAGAAGAGTGAAAAAAAATAAATACTAAAAGAAAAGAAGAGAGAGATTGGAGATGTGGGGGAAGTTTGAAAAATTATAGTAGACATTCCAATCACATCCTTTGACCCAATTGAATATTACGAACCTCTTTCTTCTTAATCAAACCCCTCTTTTTCAAAGTCCTAATGATTTTAAGTAATTGGATTTGAAGTTAAGGTAATGAGAGGGTTCTCCACGGTATCTCGCTCTTCTAGTGAAAAGTATCCATTCATGAGACTTTATGCACTAAAATCTCCATTTTTCTATTTAGATATGAGAAGCATTAGATTCCATTTACATTTACTCTTTATAGCTTCCATATCATGAGTGATAATTATTACACCTAATTCGGAGTGATTTTATTTTGAGAGTGTAATCCTGGTGAGAGTTGAGTCAAAATGAACGTCTTGATAGCATCTTAGGTTTTGTGAGCTTTGAAATTAAAGTTTTGTATTTTGGTTGTCCATTCACACACACACTTGAAGATTAATAGGTATGGAACATCCTAATGACTTTGGTAGTAGATTAACTATAATGTGTGTGTTGCATTGCTATGGCATACTAGAGAGTTTCATGAGATTGTTGAGATTAACTATATTGCTAAATGAGAGGAAAAATTTCTTGAAAACATTTAAACTAGAACCATTACCATAAACATGAATTTTGTGGGTAGATTCACTGCAAACCCTCACGAGACAACACTCGTCCACTAGGGGGAACCTAGGGGTTTAAAGGCTTGTTGCATACGCTAAATGCAATCGCGATTCCTGTGAAAGTGAGTTAAGACTTTTTCTTTATTTTGTTTTCAATTTTTAGAGTTAAATAAACATTGCTGTAGTTCGCTTCATTGCTAGGGACTAGCAACGAGCTAGTTGGGGGGTGTGATTAGAGGTGAAAAATGCATATTCATAGCGTATTTCATAGTCTTTTATGCATACTTTTATCCCCAAGTCTCTAGATTTATATGCATATCAATGATTAAGTGTTTTCTATGATGTTGAGACTCAAACAGGTGTTTTTACACTATTTTACAGGTCATGTAAAGCAAACATTACATAGAAAGTGATTCTGGTGAAGAGAATAGCAGAAGCAGCTGAGAAAATGCCAATTTTGACAATGAAGACTTCAGATTTGGAAGATTTCCCTATAAAATGTAGATCTTTGAGTTACGGTCGCGTGGCCACAAACGGGAGGTCAATCCGAGGTCCGAGTGAAAAGTTATGCTCATTCTCCCATCGGTGCGCAGAGCTGTCAAAATCTGAGAGTTCAAGCGATTGAGGAGAGCTCAATCGATCGAACCTTCGATCGATCGAACTAAGCTCGATCGATCGAACTTTATATTCACCCAAAAGTTGCGTAAACTCTGCGGGAACCCTATATATACGTCGTTTTGACGCCAGACGAAGGGAGGACGCTCCAGAACGCGAAAAACAGCAGTTTAGGGTAGTTTTAGGGTTAGTTTAGGAGTAGATTAGGTTAGATTCATATTCTTCTTCATCTTTTTCATTAATATACTGAAGATTACTCAAGATTGATGTTGATTACGAGTTATATTCAGGTTTATTCCAGGTTTTTATGTTCCTTTATCTCTATTTGATTGCTTATTAGTTTAGATGTTAATGATTGTTATGTTTTACTGTTTCTGCACTAGTTTTATTATGTTTTCGTAGTTTATACGTTGGAAATATGTGATAAAATCTTGATTTTTAGCCTCTGCCATGTATGATTTAGAAAACCTGAGCTCGATCGATCGAAGATATTTCGATCGATCGAACCAGCCATAGTCAAGCGATCGAAGACATTTCGATCGATTGAAGGATGAAACAGTCTGATCGACCGAGAGTGCTTCGATCGATCGAACATGTTAAATCTTGAGATGATTCTTTTAAGTATTCCATGACTTTCTGTTTTAGAAATCTGTCATCAAATTGTCCCTATAAGCTCAGTTTGTCACACCAATTTTTAGAACTTAAAGCCTTAAGGCTATTTTCTTCAATGACTTTTTAAAACCACTTTGAATGCTAACACCATTTAGAGTGCAAGTAATTACCATTGTTTTAAACCGTCTTCCAAGTATTTTAAATCACTTGTGATGATGTAGTCCCGGTCATGAAAGGGCTATTGATTCTTTATCTTTAGAAAAAAATACGGAATGCTGACGAGGAATGAACTCCATTGAACATTAATGAGTATGCATGGTAGATGGTTAGGATTAATGTGGATTCTCGTATTTCCAACACCTTTAGTTTATTTATTTAATTAGTTATGTTTCTATATGTTTAGTTTATTATTTAGTTTAATTTAATTCATTAGGATTCCTAGAACCTCCACTTTTATATTCTTATTTTCTTTTCTTTTGTTTTAGGTTGTAACTTAGTAGATATTCTTCCTATTCCTTCCCTGTGGGATCGACCTGGACTTCCAGTACTATATTACTTGCACGATCACCTACACTTGGGTGTTGCACAAGAGCGCACAACTTTTTAGTCGTGTCAGTAACGAATTTACATTCTCTGTCCTCATAACAGAATTGCATTGATAAGAAGTTGGGGGTGTAACAGATTTGCATTCCCGGTTCTCTTAATGGAATTACGTTGATTAGAAGTTAGGGGTGTAACGAAATTGCATTCTCGGTCCTTGTAACGGAATTGCGTTGATCAGAAGTTTGGGGTGTAACATATTTGTATTCTCGATCCTTGTAACGAATTTGCGTTGATCAAAAGATCAAAATTTAGGAGTGTAGCAGAATTACATTCTCGGTCCTCGTAATGGAATTGCATTGATTAGAAGTTGGGGGTGTAATATAATTACATTCTCGGTCCTCGTAACAGAATTACATTGATAAGAAGTTGGGAGTGTAACAAAATTACATTATCGGTCCTCGTAACGGGATTGCATTGATTAGAAGTTGGGGGTGTAACGGATTTGCATTGTCGATACTCGTAATGGAATTGTGTTGATCAGAAGTTAGGGTGTAACGGATTTGCATTCTCGGTCCTCATAACGGAATTGCATTGATAAAAAGTTAGGGGTGTAACGGATTTGCATTCTCGGTTCTCGTAACAGATTTGCGTTGACCAAATTTCCCAATTAGAAATCCTTTTTTCGGTCATTGCAATGGATTTGCATTGACCAAAATCCTTAGTCATTCTTGGTTCTTACAACAGATTTGTATCGACCGACCTTCGATAGTCGTCCTCGGTCATTGCATCATGCATCATGCAATAGAAGTATGAAATATAGCGAACAAAACACTTGCATAATCAAAATCATTTCATTCCATTGGAAGCACTGCATGAGCATGTTTATCATGATAGGATAGGTGCATTCATCTATATGACCGTTGTGCCTGTATGCTGTCCCTTGCTCGAACTACGTACTGGTCTGATTCCCATTAAGATACGTAGGTAGCTCACCATCGAGCACGACCAGCATCGACCGTTTACACAATTATTTTTGCAACGCACTTTGTTTTTTTTTACCTGAATTCGACAGTTCGGTCAAAGGCTTATCTTCATACAGGCTTCGACATTCACTTGTGATGCGCATTGCTTCACAAGTTCTGCCAAAGAGGGGCAAATTGTAGACACCCTAATTTTCGGCCAACCGTCGAATTTAGGGGATGATTACCTCTAAAATCGATGACGACAATGTCCGATGGAATTCGAAGATCTTTAAAGTGATTTAAGCTCTTCGGAAGGTTTTTCAGTCTCGATAAAATTTTCAGAGAAAGAGAGAGAGAGAGAAACAGGGGAATTCTTGGGTGTAGAATATGTATGAGAAAAGTGAAAAAAAAATCAGTCTAAAAATATAATAAAAATGGATGTTATTTTTATACAAGAAAATGAAAAAAGAAAAAAAGAAAAAAAAAGAAGGAATTTCAAAAGAAAAAAAGAAATTCAAAAGAAAAGAAAAAAAAGAAAAAGAAAATAATTTTTTTAAAAAAGTATGTATATATAAAGACAAGGCGGCACACGGCGAAGCCAGCGGCACTCACTGAGTGCTGCACCGGCATTCACGGAGTGTCGGACCGACACTCACTGAGTGCCGCGGACAACTCAGTGAGTGTCTCACACTATAACAGACTATTTTTTTAAATACGTATTTAACACCCAAAGATGCCATTGCACATGGGAGATCATCTTGAATTTACTAAAGTAACCTCCCTCAATTGGTCTGTATAAGAAGATGTATATCTCCAATGAGAGGAGGTTAAGGAATTTTGAACAATAGAGAGAGATATAGAGAAGTAAGAGAGAGAATTAGTGAAGGAAGCCATGAGAAGAGTTTGAAGAACTTGAAGAAGAGTTTGAAGACTTTGAAGACCTTCATCAAAACAAGAGAAAATTTGAGGATTTCTAGAGGTAATCCTCTAATCTTAATTTAGTTTATCCCCAATTCAATCAAAATTCATAGAATTCTAGGATCTTTTACATAATTTTCAAAAAGTCTCATCCCACCTCATTTCATCACACACCACTTGAATTGTGATTGAATTTCTTCATATGCTTGTTGATTTGAATCTAAATAGCTTTGGATTTGAAATAAAACAAGTTTTCAAACTAGGAATTTGACTTGGATCATCAATTGGCATATATTTATTTCTCTTTGTTTTGCTCTTCTTTTAAAAATCATGAGATCTTCCATATCTCATTGAGATAACTTGATTTTAATCTCTCAATTTTCTGTAAAATTATGATTTACATGAAAGTTGAGATTGATTTTGGTTATGTGTTTATGTAAATGATGTATCTAAGTCCATATCTATGACTTAGGTTCATCATATTTAAGTTTCATGAAGCTATCTCATGTTTCATTGAAACTTACAAGGATTAGTATATACAACCTCCGAGGATCATTAATTTGAGAGGAGGAAAGGATGAGTTAGGTTTCAAATCCCTCAAGGATTAACTTGAGAGAGGGATTATGTAATGCTTGTAATTTTCTTTTTATTTTATTCCTAATTTTTGGACTATACTCGCTAGACTATAATTCTTATTTTTCAAATCCCGTAATATTAATACGTATTTTAAATTCCTGGTGTCATTTAATTTTATTACAATAGCTTATAGTATAGTTATAATATTCATATCAATGTGGACATAGTAGAACCCAGACTGAGATTTACACGTAAACCAGTAACAATACCTGTGTTTGCACAAAATTTTGTGCACTCGCGCTAAACGAGACGTGTCGCGTCAGCCACATCGGTCGCATCCCATGAATTTTGGGAAGCAACCAACCACTCCTTTACACCACCATACCAATCCCTTACACCCCTAACCACTAAACCCCTTGTACACTCAACCTATCACCTCACCATACTAATCCCTACATCCTCTTACATACTTAAGTATACATGTAAGTGTGTGCAGTATTGTGTGTGCAGCAAGAGAGAGTGAGAGAGTTGGTGAGTGTTGTGTGTTACATGTGTGGTGCATGTGGCATGTATACATATGTTTGTGTGTGGTAGGGTAGCAGTGTGGTGTTTTGATTGTGTTATGTGCATGTGTGTGTATGTGCTGTGTGAGTGTATGTGTTGTGTGGCTGTGTGTGTATGGAGTGGTGTGATATATTGGGAGTGTTGATCTTGTCAAAATCAAGATATTAAAGTAAGCTTAACTTATGCTTTACTTTCAAAAGATTTACACTGTGGAAGTAAAGGTCAAACCCATAGAGATTGTTAATTTTTATCCTTTAATTACTAATATCTAATCTATTTAGTTATAAGAAAAACAGAAGTTCGATTGATTGATGATTTGATTGTTCCTACTAAGTAAACTATGAAATTAAACTATGGAATTGAACTATGAAATTAAACTATGGAATTGAACTATGGAATTATGGAAATAAATTCTAAAATTAAATCTAAGTAAACTAATATGCCAAATTAAAGATTGATTTAAATATGAGTATATGAGATCTAGGATTACAAATCCACCACTAACTATGCATCGGGGGTCTAGACTTCCTATTCTAAGTTCTATGTTTGGATAGTCACGATCTATTGTAGCTACAAGCCCAATAGTATCAACAAGAAGGTATCGTTAGTTTAATCTAAGCATAATCCATCTATGGTTCATATGAATTATCTACCTATAACTAGGGTGTAGCATAACTCATCTTTCCTAAGCATGGATTATAAAAGACGTAAACATCACAATCACATAAGCACTATTGTATGTAAATACTCCTATCAATCACAGAAATCAAGGACTATTGAGTTCAATAAGCATAAGAAAAAATCTAAGACAAGAATAGATCCAAAATACTCTCTGATTATTATCATTAAAAACTGATTATATATAAATAATCCACCAACATACAATCACTATCCAATACATAAAATCCTAAAATAAGAAAGCATAGAATTCCCCCTTTACATAGTTAGGGTTTTATTAAAACCTTAGATTAGGAGTTTAGTTGCACATGGTGGATGAAAGCATGAAGATTGAGTTGATGGTAGCCATTAGAGACCTTCAAGCTTGCTCTCCTCCTTCTTCTTGCCTTCCAAGTAGTGTATGAATGAATGTGTCCCTCTTCTTTGATTTAGAATGAGATATATATATAGTTATAGAGAGATTAGGAGGGCTTTCCTAAATTTAATATCATTAAAACTGCTTAAAATTGCATTCTGGACGTAATTGGACAATTTCGTCCACGTAGGGGTCTTCAGCTCTTCAAAATACGCGTTTTATGTTTTTCGTACGGATCGCGCGAGTGGGCCGCTCGAGCGCGTAAAATGGGAGGTCGCGCGAGCGGGCCGCTCGAGCGATGGGCTGGATTCTCGCGCGAGCGGGCAGCTCGCGCGAATTGGCTTTTTCTGCTTCTTTCTTCTTGCTTTTTCACTCCATTTAACCGGAAATCATTGCTTTCTCCTAAAACCTGACAGAAAGTGAAAAACAAAGTAAAATTATACAAAAACAGGATAAAAATGACTAACAAATATGAATTAAAGCGTATAATTGGGATTTGTTCTCTCCCGATCAAGTGTCCATGTGCATAATATATATATGTGCGTGGTGTATATATGTATGTATATTAATACAAGCCCATCCCTCCCCTATATATAGAAATCCCTCTCCCTCACTTAGTTTGTTCAACCCATAACAACAAAGAAGAAGAAAGTAAATAGAGAGGGAATGCGTGGCAGTCGTGAGAGTAAGAAGAAAGAAAGAGAAAAGAAACCCCGCCCCGAGCCACACCGCTACCCCGAACCTATGGTGAGTTCCTAACTCAGTTGGTATTGTAACAACCTGCATTTTCATTTATGTATTAAATGTAATTTCCATGTCATTATTTGTATTACATGTTTTATTTTAATGAAAAATTCTTTAACTAGGGATCAAACTGTAATTCTTTTATAATTGAACAATACCTGTTGTGGTTTCCAAACGCATTTCAAGAATGCATGTGTTATGTTTTCACAACTGTAATTTCATAAGTCTAGAAATACCTGAGATGGATTTCAAATCTGTATTTTTTTAACGGTGAAAATATTTACTTTTGACTCAAATTGCATTTTTATATAACCGAAAAATTATTCCTTATGTTAATATAAATTTTCTGTATTTCTGTGGTGATCACTGTGCCACGAAAATACTAGTTTATGTAACGAAAATTGTGTGTGCCACGATGAACTTCCACAGATTTTGGAATCTACATAAAGCAAGACTTGACACTTGCTTTAATTCATTTAATGATAGCAATGATTGGCTGGGCTTGTTTGGGAATGCTAAATTGTTGAGTTTAACTTAGTGACATAAGTTGTTTTTCCCAAACACCCGAACAAATTCCTAGACAACTGGGTTTCACCATGTTTGGGAGTGCTAACTTTGTATGTGTAATGTTAGTGCCATAAGTTGGTTTTGCCAAACACATCAACTTGCCCCCTATGAACCTAATTGGCTCCTATAATCCTAATTGGGGTGTTTGTGATATACCATCTATATATACATAAACTATATACGTATATAAGGCAAGATTACTACTGTAGTCGTGACGACCAACGATAGTAAAGTAACCGTTTCGCAAAATGGCGACGATAGTCATAAGGCAAGGTCCCGGGGACTTAGAGTATTTGGTTAGCTTATAAAGTGAGATTACTACTGTGGCCATGTAAAAGGCAAACAATGATAGTAAAGCTCGACCCACTGGACGAGTCACTCTAAGCCAATAACGTTATACTAGTAATGTAACAAAGTTAAGTAAGTCAATGTTAAGTCGAGTGCAGTCGACTATATCAATGATGCATAGTTCATGCACGGTCTCATTATAATTCATTCAACCATCGTAACTAGTCGCCTTGTACTTTTGAAAAAGTATTTTATATTAGGAGTGTTCGGTTAGGATGCTTACTTTGCTTTTATTAAAGCTAACGACATACTATGCCCTGGACATTCCCACGCCTAGACTTCACAGGATATGACTATCTGGAGGAGCACTACCCAGAAGAAGCCTATGAAGAGGAAGCCTTTGAAGGGGAAGCCTATAATGATGAAGGTCACGACTACGCAAGTTAGAGGCGTGGTTTCAAGAAAGAAAACTTAGTTATTCCTTATAGATTTTTATCCATTTATACTAAGTTGTAAATTGGCATCACACGCCTTACTTCAACGATCTCACACTTTCTTTTGTCCTTACATATAAAGATGTAAACGGCGTCCAACACCTTAATCTCTTTTGATTTTTTATCTTTTGAAACTACAAACTCTGATGTAATAGCTACTAACCTTTTGGTGTATATATCCAGTTTACGCTTTCGCTTAAGTTATTCTTTTATTATCTAGTGTGTTGTGGACAATTAGTTAATGTAATTAGTCATAGCTTATGGACCCAAAAAGGAAAATTTTATTTCCTCCTAATTTCTGCTACTCCGAGGCGCGACAGATTAGGCTTAGGAGAAGCCAATTTGCATGGCTTAGATGTTAGGGTTCAAAAATGAGGAATGATAATTCAACAATGGTGCAGTGATTTCAATGACGACATGGGATCAAAGATTTTTAGTTAAATTATGATCTATTGGATTTGGATGAGACCAATTGGAATTTGTCCCTAACTCATAGATGTACCTGTGTAATTTTTGTTTTCATATGATTTCATGGTAAACATGGTTTGATCATGGGTTTAGCAACCCAATTATTCTCTGTCCAGAATTTCAGAACAGTATCCTTTTTTAAATTGCTTAGATCAGAGCCTTAAACCAAGATTTTGAGCTTCAAATAATTGTTTCCATGAAGTTAAAGGAGCTAACAAGATCCCCTAAAAATATTGAAGAGATTCTGATTCGTTTACTATTTTTAGAAAATCACACAAAATCTCTGGACAGAGAATTTACAAATTCTGAGTAGTGTCTGGTTATGGTCCAATTCCTGGAGATCGGACCGTTTGATTCTTGATTTTCTTTTTGGGTTAGACATAGACGCATAGAGACACCTTGTATCCAAAAATCATTAAGATCAAACCATGGGAACCATGAGTTTCCTATTTTTGAATATTTGATTCCTTCTCTGTAATTCTTGAAATTCTATGATAGATTTGGTAAACCTTGTAAATGATGGTCCAAACAATTTCTCTATGACCTAAGACTTAAATTATGTTTTGAACAACGTTAATTAAGCTTAAATCCAGAGTCTCAATGATCCAAATCAATGAATGATTCTTAGATTGTTCATGTTCATGCAATTATTATCATCACATCTGCATTGATTCTTGTAATTTAGGACATTGTTTTGTTTTAATTGGTTGAGCTTAGTCATAGATTCCTTTTAATAATGTTGAGATTATATCACCTCTATATGGACATTACATTGGCTCCTAGTTGAGACTTCTATATCTATAGGGATGTTATGGTTTCAACAAATTGGAAAGAATTCATGATTTTGCCAACTTTTTCCATTTTTGTTAGATTTAGGATAAAATTGGGGTAATATTTAGGATTTGATATTACATTGTGTTCAAAGCATGTGGACTAACTTTTGTTTTGTAGCGCTATTGAGGTATGATTTCTTGACTTTTCTCTCGTTTATTTCATTTCTTGATTTTATTGATTTTCGACTCCATGCGCGACACCTTAGACTAGGTCTTGCCTTATGTGTAATATGTGAATTAGAGACTCCTTTTCTAGGATTTCTATTTTTTGTATGCATTGCACGTTTCTATATCACAACTGGATTCTGAGTAATGTTTCCTCGTTCTCTATTGCATGTCATTTTGCTTGTTATTTGAACTATGTGGTTTTGAATGCCTTTCATCGTTAGCAATCTTACACCCCTTTCAACATGCTTTTGGAATTTATACTTATATATATGTGCTTTGATTATTAATTTGATTAAAAGGATATTGAGTAGAGGCCTATCACGAGATAGGATAAGAGGGGGTGTTTTAGTCCATCGAGCTCCTTTCCCTCTCATTCTATAATCCCCGGACCTAGAAATCTCTGGTTTCCAAAAGATCAGTTTGGTTTTAAAATGATTTCTTAATTTTTTCTTAAAAAAATAATTTAAGGCGACTCATATTTGAAATTGAAAAAGTTAAAATGTGACAAGCATGCGATATTCATAGTTCGTAAAGCGGGGAGGTGCTGCCAAAATTTTGAATCTTGGTAGAGCCACGATAGAAAATATGGCACTGTATGATCCCGCTCGACTCATTGCTTGTTGAATATCATTGATAGGGGTGAAGGGATCAATCGTTTCAGTTACAGATTGATTGAACTATTCTTTCTTTATCATATGGCCCAAAATACTGAGTTCACGCGTCCTGCTATTGCTCACTGGGATCTAGTGCATTATGTTTTCAACTTCAATGGCCTAGAGATATGTCCCATGTTCGAGGAATTCTGTGTTATTCTCGATTTTGATCCTGACTCAAATTTGAGTCTTCCTCCTACTGATACTCCCATCCCTACTCATGACTTGCCTAAATTTCTTGACGTCTCCACCATTGTCTCTCATTGACTAGTTCAAGGTGAGGTTCTCAACATTGCACCCATCATCGTTAATTATACTAACTCCAGAGATGCTAGTGTTTATGATGCTACCCGTGGAGTTGATCTGATCTTGTGTATGACTTTGTACTTCTTGTTCTCAAACACCTCCAATGCCTTGGTGAATGTTTTCCTTGGACTAAAATCGGGTTGGAGCCCCATGGCTATGGTTATGGCTGAAACTCTGAATGGTTTGGACAACGCCTTCAATCAAGGGACTCTTCTTCTTTTCGGGGCGCCTTTGGTGTAGTAGGCTTGGTTATATGAGCATCTTCAGCTTTGGGCAGGTTCTGGGGCACCAGTTTACTTTCGCAGGGTTGTGCTTCATCCTCGTTATACCTTCATTGACTGGATTTGTATGATGGGTACTCTATCTAAGGCAGATGTCTGTTAGATTGTAAGAAGTTGGGGCTTTCATGCTATGACCACGAGTTTTGGGGATCACCAGAGGGTATGGCTGATGGGTCTGAGAATGACTTCTTTCTATTATCCAGGTCGATTGGCTAGATAGTATAGGCAGGTTCAAGAGGCTCCCTAGGGATTTACTGAGAGGATCTTTGCTTCCAGAGTCAGAGCTATCACTGATGATGCCAAAAATTGGTAGGAGAGTAAGAACAAGAAGATGAAGAGAAAAAGCTATGTATGTGGTTCAGGCCTATTAATTAAGAGACCTACGTCCACGGGTGTGTCGGAGCACTTTCACTAACAGATCACCGATGGCTCTTGGTGAACCAACAAGGAAGACGATACTACCAGAAATCGGCCAGATATATGTGTATGAGTGTTATGGATTGCTATTCTATGGAATAAGAATGCGATCCCCTATAGTGGGGGTGAGTGGTCTCTTGTATAGGTGTAAGAGGCCACCTGTACAAGGTAAGTAAGCTAATTAGGAAGCTCAATCTATTTACAATTGATTAACACAAATCATGGGAGTTTCCTAAGTGGATTAGGAAACATCATGCACTTTTCCTTAGTCTTCCAGCTAGGATAGGAAACCGTCTGGAATCTTGTGGAGTAAGTCATGAGACGCGCCCGGGCCGCATCTACTGGTCGATGAACCTGCACTATACTCCTAAGCTATGAGCCCATACTGGGTGGCCTAGGCTGAACAGCTCGGGATGGCTGAATGGCAGGCGCCTTCTACGGATGACTCGGCATCTCCTTGCTGAGGTGGCCATTTAACTTTGACCTGATATTTCGTACCTATCAGCTGCCCCCCATTTTTGAAATTGATGTGATGCTTTATAAGATGAGGTTTGAAAATCTGTGCTACCCGGTAGACCGCCTGAGAAACCCCCTCGGGATATTACTCGGGATCGGGCTTACCACCTTGGTTAGCCGGGGGTTGGACCGAATGGTATCCTCAGGAACCTGGGGTCGGTAGCTGCCACGTGTCAAGGAGTGACTGGTCTGGTTAGGATCCAATGAGGTCGGTGTGAGTGTAACCAAATAGTTGCATAGTAACCAGACTATCATGTTATGCATTTAATACGCGCGCCTTTTGAGGCGTCGCTTCACATGCCCGAGGCAACAACTGTCGTGAGATTTGGGCAGGAAAATTTCCTGGCCGTTGGATCTGATTTGATCCGAACCATACGTGTTTCATATATAAAGGGTACTTGTGCATTTCTTCCATTCTTGCTATTCAGAGAAAGAGAATACCGAGTAGTTCAAGAGAAAACAAAACTCCTGACTAAGCTTCTGGAACTCTTTCTGTGCTTAATTCTTGTAAGTCTTCACTTCTCCAACCTTGTAATTCACTGCACTTTCCTCTCCTTCTCATTCCCGAGTTAGGTTGGAGAATAGGAATCTGTTAGGGCTTGCGAGGGAGTGGAACTTTTTCTTTCTTAGGTTTATCTCCCTCTTCAAATCAAGTAGCGCAACAGGGCAACTGAACCTATCAGGTTGTCTAGGGGTAGTTTTGACCGAGTACTACCTTACTCTGAAGACCTTGTATACTTTACCTTTTAGGCTCGTTACCTTGCCTCCTCTGTACCTCAGACTTGGAGTCCCTGACCCCTACCTAGGTCGCCAGTTATTTCCTTATCCAGTCACAGAAGCTTTAGAGATGTGCCATTCTGGCTTTAATTCGTCTTCCCGATCGGAGGACGAACAATCGTGATCAGGGACCCCAGATACAAGTTTAAACCCACCTTCTGCGACCCTGTTTGACCAGCATAGTGAGGGTAGGATTCCCATCCGGGTGTCAGACGATGAGGCGGGTCAGGAGACCCTAGTAGCCTCCGTCTCTCGGGGCTCAGGCGACGAAGCACCGGTCTCGGGTAGTCCTGAAATGGCATTTGCTTGTGAGTTTATTCCTTCTAGCTTGTGTACCCAAGACCTTAGTTAGATTAGGGAAAGGTACACCATTCCCGACCACTGTTCTTTGGTCGTACACGTCGACGGGGCTCAGCTCCACCAGCCAGGCTTCGTTACTCTCTATGAGGATGCCCTCAGTCGTATCCCCTTCTATCCGGTCGCTCGGGATGTTCTAATCTACCTGGGGATCGCTCCTGAGCAATTACCCCCGAATGGTTGGAGGTTCCTGATGGAGTCTATATCTTTGTGGCCCCAAGTCTTCAAGTACGAACTCACCCTTCAAGAGTTCTTGTGGACCCACCGACTGTTCCTTGTGTATGGAAAGGTCGGGTTCTTCTCTCTGGGGGCCCGACAGGGGAGAAAAATCATCATCAACTGCCCTACCAACAACAAGGGGTGGAAGAACAAGTTCTTCCAAGTGTCCACCCCCGGGCTTTGTGATGAAGCCATTGGAATCCAATTGAGGACTTCCTGGGCGGGGGAGCTGGGGAGTAAGCCCATCCTATCATTTCTTTTTTGCTTTCCTTTGCTTTTACTGTAATCATGGGACTAACTTTTTTGTGCTTTGTTTTACAGTGGGGTCAGTTAATCCACCGAGCATTCCCAAGGAGTGCCAGAACAGGATCCGACACTTGGCAAGCCTGCCTACAAACTTCTGGAATGTGCTAACCCGGTGGGGAGATCGAAAGGTAACCTACGACCCAGATCAACCCGTTGAGGCCCCTGCTTTTCCTCCAATCATCCCCAATAAGCTCTTGCGGCCTATGCAAATTTGTCTTGGTTATTTTTTCATTACATTCTCGGTCATATATCTCCTCTTCTCCCTTTTACAGAAATAGATCCCAGGAGAGATCCAGAGTTATTGAGGGTCAAACAGGCCGTAGTCGCTGCCTGGATGGCGAAGAGAGGGAAAAGATCGACCGCCAAGGTCACGGGCAGTGACCACCCACTCAGGCGAATAGGGCATGGAACGGCAGCTTGCCAGGAACCCGAGGAGACACCAACCCCCTGAGTGGTGGTGGTGGAGGACACCTCTCCCGGGCGAACCTACCATTTGGGACGCCGCTGGAGAGTTGACAGAAATCTGAGAGAGGGTCAGGTCGGGCCTTCTTCCGAGCTAGGTGGAGATGTGTGCCAACATGTCTCCCCAGAATTTCCAGGGGTGGCTGTACAGCCTCTCCCACTTTGTAAGTAATTCCACCACCTTGTTCTTTGTTCCTTGTTCCTTATTTATTGTGTGCTTCATTGATCGACTAATTTATGCTTGCTTTTTGCAGGTTGGCTGTATAACTGCTGGAGCCGAGTCCTTCCTGCCTCCCTTGCTTGGAGGGCCACCGCTGCTGATGCTCTCCTGTCAAAGGAGCGGGCAACCTTGGAGGCTAAGGAGATTAACCTGGCTGTGGAGAAAGACAAGGTCAAGGGCTTGGCTCTGGGCTTGGTGCAGCACAGGTAGAGTTGGCTACCGCCTTGGCAGAATTAGAGGCTGCCCAGGCAAACCTGGTAGTGGCAGAGGCTCGGGAGAAGGCTTTGGTCGAGACGGTGACCGCGGGGTCCATAGAGGAGGCTTTTGATGACGGCTTCTTTTAGGGCTATAAGGACCTGAAAGGAAGGTTGGCCCGAGACCATCCCGAGTGGGATATCTTATCTTACAAAGGGATGGACTCGAACTATTGGGACATGGGATCCTCCACTGCCGAAGGTTCTGCTGTTGAGGCCGAACCGGCCGGGGATGCTGCTCCGAGTGAGGATGCTGCCCGGGAGAGAAGACTGGCGAGACTAAAGAGGTGGTCATCGTGGACGATGCTTAGCTTCTGAACTTGCATTTGTCTTTGTTGTTTTTTTTTGGTAGGCTACTACAAGTGCTCCCCAGGCATTGTATATATGTTTGATGTTAATGAAAAGGCCCTCCGAGGCTGCCTTTTGCACCAACCGTTTATATTTTTGTACCTGCCTGTTTTGTAATTTTGTAATTGCCTGTGCCCGATTGGTTATTAGTCTTTCCAAAGCCCTGCCTTAGCAAAAGCTTTAGGACTGTGACCGGTGGGGAGCACTTGGTCTTCTAGGGACCTTAAAGGTCTCGTCTGATATAGTGTAGGATTTTGGTCCTGTTACTGTCCGGACGGTTTCTCTGGGCACTGTGGGTACATAGGAATGTTTTGTAATTCCCAGCCCTATTAGTGCTCAGTGTGATTTCCTGTTTTAGTCTAATGTCTCCCTGCCCCCTAAGCATTAGCTAAGGCAGGCGTCCGTAGAGGGAGTGACCGTAGGGAACCGACCTAGAATGTTGGTAGTTGTAGGGTATTTTGAGGTTTCTTATCATTAGCCACCTAGGGGAATTTTCCCCCATCATCGGTTATGGACCTAAACAAAATCGGCACCTCGGATGTAACCCCAAGGGCTTATGCACCTCGAGTTTGATTCTGATGTCTTTTGTGCCTCGGTTGTGATCCCGAGGTCTTTTGTGCCTTGGGTGTGATCCCGAGGTCTTTTGTGCCTTGGGTGTGATCCCGAGATCTTTGCTCACAGAATATTGGTAGGGAACATTATTTGCGACAAAACAAAAATCTTTATTTCTTTTGAAAACTATAATAATTGCTCGGGAAGAGCTGTAAATTTCATAAACAATGCTAATCCGTTCTTATCCATTTGTCATTGAAAGTAATTACGAAGGTGCTGCATGTTCCAGGGGTAAGATAGGTCCTGCCCGTCTAGAGTCTGTAACCAGTAGGCTCCCGGGTGGTTGAATCGGGTGACTCGGTAGGGTCCTTCCCAGTTTAGACCCAACTTTCCATGACTCGGGACCTTAGTAGACTAGTTTACTGCCTTAAGGACTAGGTCTCCCACCTAGAAGCTGCAGTGCTTGACTGTGCTATTGAAATACCGAGAGACCCACTGGTTATAGGCTGTTACCTTCAGATATGCCCGATCCCTTCTCTCTTCTTTTAAGTTGAGTTCCCCCCCTAAGACCTTTCTCATTGCCTTGCTCGCTGAAATTTGCTACTCGGTAAGTTGGCAATCCGAGCTCTATTGGTACCATTACCTCAAAGCTGTAGGTAAGTGAGAACGGTGTTTCTCCCATTACTGCTCGGGGAGTGGTGCGGTAAGCCCACAGAAGGGTTAGTAATTCATCTGCCCGGAGCCCTTTGGCATTTTCAAGCCTTGTTTTAATAGACTGCAAAATTTTTCGGTTCATCACTTCAACCTATCCATTGGCCCGAAGATGCTCGGGAGAAAAGTAATGATTTGATATTCTATAACCCGAACAGAACTGCCTGAATACCGGGGTGTCAAACTGTCTTCCGTTGTCGCAGACCAGTACCCGAGGTACGCCGAACCTACTGAGAATGTTTCTGTCAATGAAACTCTCCATCTTTTTCTTGATGATTGTTGCTAAGGGCTCTACTTTAGCCCACTAGGTCGACGGTGAATTTGACTTAGCCTTTTGCCATTAGAAGGGGACCGACGATATCGATGTCCAACTGAGAAAATGGCCAGGGGCTGAAGATCGGCGTTTGGAACTGTGCCGGGCGGTTGATCATGCTGGCATACCTCTGATACTTGTCACACCTTTTGACGTACTCCTGTGAGTCTTGGGCCATCGTCAGCCAAGTATCCTTGTAACAGAGCTTTGCGAGAAAGCGTCCGACCTCCAACGTGATTTCCACACACCCCCCTCGTGGATGTCATATAAGATTCCTTAAACCTGGGCGGGGTGAACGCACCGAAGATAGGGGATAGAGAACCCCCTTTTATAGAGCATGCCATTGACGAGGTGATATCTGGCCACCCGGTACTTCACCCGTCGTGCTTCATCCTTTCCGTCCAGTAAGCTACCAGTTGTGAGGAACATTGTGATCGGATCCATCTAGCTAGGCCCTAAAGCGACTGACTCAACCTCCATGCCTCCTGAGTTGGCAACACTAGGCTTGGGTAAGTATTCTATCCTTATCCTAGTAGGTCTGACTCAAAGGATGAAGCAAGGCAGGCTAACCGGTCTGCCCTTGTATTCTCTTCCCTCGGGATCTCTATGATGGAGAACCCCTTAAGTTTCTGTGAGACTGTAAAGACAAGGTCTAGGTAGGCAATCATGTTATCTTCCTGAGCCTCGTACTCCTCATTGACTTGATTAACCACGAGCTGGGAGTCACTGTACCCCTGGATTTGCTGCGTGCCCATCGAGTTGGTTAACTGTAGCCTGACCAACAAAGCTTCATACTCGGCCTCGTTATTGGAGGCATGGAATCTGAACCTTAGTGCATACTCCTGCTGGATTCCATCGGGTATGGTCAGGATGATCCCTGCCCCGCTACCCTATTTGTTGGAAGATCCATCCACATAAAGTACCCAGGTCGGGGTATTAGGCTGTAGGCCGGGTGGCAACTTAGGCGGGTCGAGCTCTTCGACTGGGTCTTCTGGATTCGTGAATTCCATGAGAAAGTCTGCCACTGCCTACCCCTTGATTGTCGTTCGGGGGAGATAGACTACTTCAAATTCTTCCAACTCCAATGCCCACTTAATAAGCCTTCCAGATGTCTCGGGCCTGCTCACGACCTAGCGGAGAGGCTGATCAGTGAGGACCATAATTACATGGGCAGAGGTGACGAGGGCAAAGGCAAGCTTCTCGATGCGAGAGTACTTGCTTTTCATGCCTTGGAGCACTCGGCTAGTGTAATAAATCGGGAATTGTATCCCGTGCTCCTCTCAGATGAGTGCCGAGCTTACTGCTGAGGGTGACACCACCAAGTGTAAGAATAACTCCTCCTTTGGTGCAGGTGTTGAGAGAAGAGGAGGCAAAGTTAGGTATTTCTTGAGTTCCTAAAATGCCTCCTCACACTCTTCTGACCACTGAAAGGCTTTGCGGAGGATTTTGAAAAATGACAGACACCGGTCGGTAGCTCGGGAAATGAACCTCTTCAATGCGGTTACCCGTCCGGCTAGACTCTGTACTTCTTTGGTCGACCTGGGCGATCGCATGTTAATGATGGCCTGAATGTTTCTGGGGTTTGCCTCAATTCCCCGTCTGCTGACTAAGTGTCCTAGGAACTTCCCAGACGAGACTCTAAATATGCACTTAGCCGGGTTCAACCTCATTCGGTACTTTCTTAAGATGCTGAAGGCCCCGGCCAGGTGCTTGAGATGGTTGGACTCGTCTCAGCTTTTGACCAAGAGGTCGTCAATGTATACCTCCATTGACTTCCCGATCAAATCTCTGAACATACAATTGACTAGGCGTTGATAAGTTACCCCGGAGTTTTTGGGGCTGAAGGGCATTACCTTATAGTAATACATCCCCTGGTCAGTGATGAAGGAAGTCTTCTCTTTGTCCCTGGGATACATGCTGATCTGGTTGTACCCCGAGTAGGCATCCATGAACGAAAGAAGTGAGTGACCGACCATGGAGTCCATAAGGAGGTCTATCCTAGGTAGCAGATAGCAGTCCTTGGGGTAGGCCTTGTTCAGGTCGGTGAAGTCCACACACATTCTCCACTTCCCATTACTTTTCTTGATTAGTACCACATTTGCCAACCAATCGGGATAGTGGACCTCTCGGACGGACTTCGTCTTCAGGAGCTTTTCGACTTCTTCACGCACTATTGCTTGTCTTTCAGGGGCTATGCCCTTCCTCTTCTTCTTGACCGGTCAGCAGTTCGGGTCGATGTTGAGATGGTGGGACATGACCCGGGGGTCAATCCCAGGCATGTCTTCATGGCACCAGGCGAAGACATCCTGGCTCTTTTGCAGGAACTGGATCAACTTCCCTCTGAGACCCGACTCTAGGAGAGTGCCAATACTGATGGACCAGTCGGGGAGTTAGGGGTCCAGCAACACTTGTTCCAGCTCTTCTATCGGGCCTACTCCATCCCTCATGTCCCTTGGGTCCATCTCTTGAATGTTCAACGTTTTCGTAACCGCCTCTCTGCGCAGGGAGCTGACATAACAGTTTTTTTATTAACATATGGGATATACTATGGTATGGTTGCTACTTCTTTCCTTCCCTTTATTTCACTTCATTTTCACCTAAACATATAAAATATGTAAAAACACATAATTACACGCATGTGAGTGACATCACCATTAACTTATATTAATTCAAATATGCGTGTAAAACTAGGGATTTGGGGGATAAAATGAGCACTATGTCTATTATATTGACACATAAATGTGCAATGTTCAATGTTTGTCACACCCCTCAACTAACTTATTGCTAGTCCCTAGCAACGAAGTGAAAAGAGAAATTGTTCTAAAAGTTTTATTAAAAAGTAGGAATAAACTAAGGAAAATAAAACCTAACTCATTGTCGCAGGAATCGAGATTGCATTTAGCGTATGTAACAAGCTGTTAAACCCCTAGGTTACCCCTAGTGAACGAGTATTGTCTCGTGAGGGTTTGCAGTGAATATACCCACAAAATTCAATTTTTTTTTTAAAATGTAAAAATAAAGTAAAATAAAAAATAAAGGTAGATTTTCTCCTTTTACAACAGATAAGATTAAATTTGACAATAAAATGAAATTTCCAAGTATGTAATAGTAATGCAACACATATAGTCATAGTTTGTCAATGGCAGTATTTTTTATACCCTTTAAACTTACAGTGTGTACTTAAAAAGTCAAGCAACTGATCTTAATTTCAAAGTTTACATATCTATTAACAGTAATAAAATTTGTAGTTTTAACTCAAATCTCACTAGGATTTCACTCTTTTAAGGAGAAACTCTCAAAAACTGGTGTAGAGAACATCTCACTTGGTAGGGAAGCAAAGATAGATAAATTGCTTCCATTTTTTGATGACTCAATATTTTGGCATTTGGAGTACAATAAGTCTCATGAAAGAATACTTAGCATTAGAAGAGCGATCTACCGTAGAGAACATCTTTATCACTTAAATTTAAAAATCAATTTCTTTTAAATCATTAAGACTTTGACTGGTAGGTTAGAAATTAAGATGAGTAGGAGATTTGGAGTGTATTTGCTCTAAGCATGTGATTGGAGTGTTTGCGAAATTCATTCCAACCGCTTCTTTTTCTTCTCCTTTTTATCATTTGTACCGTTGATTTTTTTATTTATTTTTTAATAAATCAACTCCTTTCTTTCTTTACCACTTCTTGCAATATCTTTACAATCCAATCATATACTTGGATATAGAAGTGAGGTTTGTACTCACAGGTGGAGCAAGACATGATTTGGAGAGAACTGAGAATAAGGCAATATTAGGTGAAGGGGGGTGCATTTGAAAGAAAAGATGGCCTAAATCATTTTCAAAATAGATTGACTTTGTTCATTCAAGCAATTTAGAAGTTCTAATGGTAAATCCTGAATGTTCTTTTCTAATGATCAGTCAAAGAAAAAGAAAAATAACGAGACTTTCAACGAGTGATATGATAAAGAGAATAAAATGAGACTGAAAAGAATAGTAACCCTCATAAAGGAAGATTGGCACAAAAGCTCACATGGGTTAATTAGTTTCCACTGCTTGTTTTTAAACTGCATAGTTTATGTTTACTCATCCATTTAGATTCAGTAAATATTTTCACACTGTTCCAAAATGTTTAAAGTTTAAAGAGTTTCTAGCATTTGAAAATAGTTAAACATGTGACAATGTGTTGTATGCTATTTGTCGCGCCCGCGTCTTCGGAGCGCTAGGCTATCGGTGTGGGCCTGGCTTCCTGAGAGTGGGTGAATTGCGACTTGATTTTTATTAGGAAGGGTGAAAAGAGTATGGTAGGGCCTATTTGAAATGTTCAGAGTCCCTACCTAACATTTGGGGTGTTAGGACCCCTGCAAAAGACAATTAAAGTAATTTATCTTTGACTTTTGAAAAACAATTTTGAGAAAATTGGGCCCTTTAAAAGTATGACTCTGAATAGCCATGCGAAAACCAAAGATTTTGAGATGGGTTCGGGGACTTGATTATGTCAAGGGAAGGTATTAGGCACCCTCGAACATCCGTGCGAACACGATTGCCAATTTTAATAATTTTTATTAAAATGGGGCATTTTGATTGAAAAAGAAAAAAGATTATTCTTAAAAAAAAAAGTGAATAGGACAAAAAATGGTGATAGGTATGGCCGCACTCTTTGAGAGTTGCTTACGTATCCCAAGACAGGAATCAGGCCAAACGTAGTTCTGACTTGTGTGTGCGAGTGTATGCATGATTTTTTTAGAGAAAGAAAAGACCGTGCACGTGTGATATAGTGATTTAAGAAAGAGTTGGTGTAACTAGGAACTTTAACCCACGTGGTATAGTCCTAGATTTTAACCTTTGGAAAGTGATTGAGATTGAAATGAGACTATGCAAGTGATTAGAGAATGATGCATTTTTTTTTGTACTTTTCTATTTTTTAATTTTTTTTCCTGTGCTTTTATTCCTATGCTGGAAATAACTGTGCCCAAATGATTGAAAAGAAAAGAGAATTTTTTTGTGTCTTTATTATTTATTATTTATTTATTTCTTATTTATTTTCAGTCCTTCTAGTCCAAATACTGGAAGTAAGGATTTGTGCCCAAGTGACTGAAAAGTGTACCAGAAGTAAGGGCCAGTGCCCAACTTTAAGAAAATATAATTTTGTATTTTCATTTTTTCTGTTCTTTTATTCCTATGCCGGAAGTAAGGGTTGGTGCCCAAAAGAAAGAAAAGAAAAGAAATTTTTTTGTGTGTATTTTTATTTTTATGCCGGAAGTAAGGGTCGGTGCTCATTAAGAGTGAGAAGACTTACCTGTTTGACTTGTGCTGTTTGCAGATCCCAAGCAAAGGTGGCATTGGAGTTTTATTTTGAGAAGGTCCATTTGTTGTATTTTTCTTTTTTACCGTTTTTTTTTGCATTTTCTTTTTGTCTTCTTTTTGTATTTTGTGATTTTGTACCGGAAGAAAGGGACGGTTCCCAAATAACTGAAAAAGTGATTTTTATTATTTAGACATGGATTTCCATAACTCTGCCTGGGTTGTTTCAACACTGCCGGTCCCAAGCCCGGCTAAAAGAGGAGGGTTAGTGCGTTAGGTAGCTCGACAGCCAGCACGTAAAAAAAACCGTCGGATCCTTATGATATGAATCCAAATATGAATACTCATGTAAATGCTAGGGCGTTTCCTTTAAGCGACGCGTTGCGCCTGCCTTCGGGTGTTTCAAAAAATATGCAAGGTGCGCCGCATCGACGCCCGGGTGCGGTGTTAAATAAGCAAGGGTTCCCACGCTCATCTGGGCCACCGCGGGTAAAGAAGCTAGTCCAGAACTATAGGCTTAGGTTAGCAACTTGGAATATAGGAACCTTAAAAGGTAAAGCTATGGAACTAGTAGACACTATGATTAGAAGGAAGGTTAATGTAGTATGTTTACAAGAAACAAAGTGGGTTAGAGAGAAAGCTAAGGAGGTAGAAAATGCTGGGTATAAGATATTCTATACAGGGAAAGATAGGTATAGAAATGGTGTCAGAATCGTGGTTGACAAGAACCTTAAGGATAAAGTTGTGACAGTCACGAGGAAATGAGACAGAATATTGCTTATCAAACTGGTAGTTGGAGTGGATATAATTAATTTGATTAGTGCATACGCGTCCCAAGTAGGATTGGATGATCACACTAAAAGACAATTCTGGGATGAGTTGGACGCTTTAATGCAAGAAATACCGGGAGGAGAGAAGATAATTATAGGTGGAGATTTTAATGGCCATGTAGGCAAAGATAGAACTAGATATGAGAGGGTGCATGGGGGGTATGGTTTTGGAGATCAGAATGAGGCAGGGGTGAGTATTTTAGATTTCGTCGTAGCATATGATCTTGTAGTAGCAAACACCTTTTTCAAAAAGAGGGAAGAACACTTGATAACCTTTAAGAATGGATCTAATAGAAGCCAGATCGATTTGTTCCTTGTGAGAAAGGTAGACCGCTTAGCATGTAAAGACTGTAAGGTCATCCTAGGAGAGAGTTTAACATCTCAACATAGACTTACTATTTTAGATATCCATATAAAAGGACAATGTCGTACTAGAAAAGACCCTATAAACCTGCGAACTAGGTGGTGGAACCTTAAAGGCGAGAAACTAGCAATATTCCAAGAGAGAATGTTAGGGATGGCAATGGGGCCCCTATACCCCGCCCCCGCCCCGCTTCACTGAACCCTCCCCCCGCCCCGCCCCGCATTGTGTGTCTTCCTGACCTCGCCCTCGCCCCGCACTCGGGGTCCCCCACCCCGCCCCGCCCCGCCCCGATAAAGAGAGTTTTTTTTTTTTTTTTTTGCAGTTTTTTAAATGCATTTTTTTAGGCAGTGTCAAAAAGTGGACATGAACAAGGCAAGTGACATACCAACTATCAGTGTCAATAGGCAAGAAAAGATTTGGATCAATATTATCTCATCATATATATATATGGAATAGATTTGGGAAGTTAGGATTAGATTACATAAACTGGAAGATTTTTGTTTGTGGGCTTAAAACATAGATTTGTTCCAAGGAGAAAATGAAACAGAAGAACACCTAACAAAGTAATCAGAGCTACAGATAAAATCCACGAAAAACCCCATTTTTAATTTGTAGTTTCTTATCTAAAGCCATAGAATTAATATCACACATTTCATCAAACACTTTACATGCAAATTAGAGTTACAATATCCACAACTACAGAGCTCAAAAAAGAGAACCCACTATTGCTCCAAAATCTGATATAGTTTATAATCAAAACTCAGAAACTGAACCAAACCAGAAGAGAACCAATTAAATGAGTTAAGGAACCTGATTTGGGAGGCTAGGTTTGAGAGTGAGAGTCAGAAGATGTTCTCGGCTTCAACGGTGGAAGAGGACGACGGTGGCCCCGTATGGTCCTGAGGAGGAGATAGAGAGAGGATGGCGGTGGTCCTGCGGCGGTGGCAGGGGAGCTGATTTGCCAAAGAAGAGGATTGTCTCTCTCTGTTTTGTGCCCTAAATGAGGCTCAATCCTTATAAGGAGTATTTATACTCCAAGGGTTATAGGTAATACATATGATAAATAAAGGGCATAAGTGTAATTTTCAGTATAATCGGGGCGGGTTCAAATTTTATGACCCTACCCCCGAACCCGACTCGGGTTATAGAAACTTCCCCCATACCCGCCCCTAACCCTATTAAGCCCCCCCATACCCTACCTATTAGGGGCGGGGCGGGGCGGGGAACCCGAGAAACCCGCCCCATTGCCATCCCTAGAGAATGTATATAGAAGCACCTTGGAATTTGGAAGATGGAAGCAATACTATGTGGGATAGAATGGCAGGGTGCATCACGAGAATATCGAAGGAGATCCTTGGAGAGTCGAAGGGAAGAGGGTTAGCTTCTAAAGATACTTGGTGGTGGAATAAAGAGATACAAGCTACAGTAAAAACCAAAAAGGATTGCTTTAAGAAGTGGCAAAATGATAGAAGTGAGGAACACTTCAAAAACTATAAATGTGCAAATAAGGAGGTTAAAAGGACAGTTAGAGTTGCTAAAATGGAAGCCTATGACGCCTTCTACACCAAACTAGACACTAGAGAGGGAGAAAAATGTATTTATAAGCTTGCTAAGTCGAGAGAAAGGAAAACAAGAGACATTAATCAGGTTAAGTGTATAAAAACGATGACTCTAGGGTATTAGTGAACGACGAAGAGATTAAGGAAAGGTGGAAGAGTTATTTTGAGAAGTTGCTGAATGAAAAACATATGGATAACACAATGGAAGAAGAAACTGGAAGTTACGATGAAACTAGAGAATACAGATTCTATCGGAGAATAAGGAAGTTTGAGGTGAAATTTTCTTTGAAGAAGATGAAACCCAACAAGGCCTTAGGACCAGATGGGATCCCCATTGAGGTTTGGAAATGCTTGGGAGATGTGTGGGCATCTTGGCTTACAAAAGTTTTTAATAGGATTTTAATGACTAGAAAAATGCCTGATGAGTGGAGGAAGAGCATCCTAGTGCCTATATATAAGAGTAAAGGAGATGTACAACAATGCAACAACTATAAAGGTATTAAATTGATGAGCTATACTATGAAGCTATGGGAGAGAGTGATGGAGCATCGCTTAAGAGGCGCAACATCAGTGTCAGAAAATCAGTTTGGATTTATGCCTGGGAGATCAACTATGGAAGCAATTTACTTACTTAGAAGACTAATGGAAAAGTATAGAGAGAAGAAAAAAGATCTACATATGGTTTTTATTGATTTAGAGAAAGCTTATGATAGAGTGCCTAGAGATTTAATTTGGTGGGTGCTAGAGAAGAAAGGAGTGACCAAGGGTTATATTGACGTGGTGAAAGATATGTATGATGAAGCAGTTAGTACAATTAGATCACCAGTCGGAGAAACAAGCGAATTCCCAATTACCGTAGGCCTGCACCAGGGGTCGGCCTTGAGCCCTTATTTGTTCGCCCTAATTATGGATGAATTGACTAGACACATTCAAGATGAGGTCCCATGGTGTATGTTGTTCGCAAATGATATTGTCTTGGTTGATGAGACTAAAAGGGGACTCAACACTAAACTAGAAGCTTGGAGAGAAGCACTAGAGACTAAGGGGCTAAAGATAAGTAGGACGAAAACAGAATACATGGAATGTACTTTTAGCAACATTGGAAGTAGAGGCAACGAAGCAGTGAAGATCGAAGATCAGGAGATCCCAAAGAGGGAACACTTTCGCTATCTAGGTTCAATGATCAGTAGAGATGGAGAGATTGGTAATGACGTGACCCATAGAATTATAGTGGGCTGGCTTAAGTGGAGGAGTGCTTCTGGAGTATTATGTGACCTGAGAATACCAGCAAAATTGAAAGGAAAATTTTATAGGACAGCTATTAGGCCAGCTATGCTCTACGGGACAGAGTGTTGGGCAACTAAGAAACAACACATTAGCAAAGTGAGTGTAGCAGAGATGAGGATGCTAAGATGGATGTGTGGTAAGACTAGGAAAGATAGAATTAGAAATGAGTACATCCGAGAGACTGTAGGAGTGACACATATTGAGGATAAGTTGAGGGAGAATAGACTTAGATGGTTCGGCCATATGCAACGGAGACCTGTAGATGCACCTGTGCGAAAGAGTGATAAGATCGTAGTGTCTGGAATAGTTAGAGGGAAAGGCAGACCTAGACTGACTTGGGAATATGTAGTGCAACAAGATATGAATATATATAATTTAAATGAGCATATAGCTCTTGATCGTGCAGAATGGAGAAAAAGGATTCATACAGCCGACCCCAATTGATTGGGACACAAGGCTTGGTTTGGTACATGGATTTCCATATTAGAAAACCGCGTAGTCCCCAGTAGAATAGAGGTCCCCGTATTAGCAACCACATCATCCCCAGTAGAACATGGCTCTCCATATTAGAAATCACGTGGGATTTTTGTATTGGGATCCATGTAATCCAGAGTCAGACGTGATTTTTATATTGGAAACCAAGTAATTCCGAGTATGACGTGGATGTATATATATTTATTATTTTTTTGTCAAGCAAGAAAAAAATGATATGTACAAGAGAGAGAAAAAAAAAAAAAAAAAAAAAAAAAAAAACCTGAATTATTAGAGGAACTCAAGAAACCTGTTAGAATATTAATGGTAAATGACGGAGATGTTGGGCGGTGATTTGAGGCAGTATGATGACGGCGATGGTACAGTGGCTGTGAGGTATGTTGATGGGAATCGTGATGATATGATAGCTAGGTGGAGGTGGTGATTGTAGTGATGACCTTGATGGTGATGGTTTAGAAGGGGTGGTATGGTGGTGAAAAAATGTAAACTCTTTTTTTTTTGTAGGGGTTTTTTTTTGTATTTAATGATGAAGTGAGGGATATGGAAGGATGGTGAGAGGGATGTGGAGTATGAGGGAGATACAGAGAGGAGCCTCTTTTCTCCTTCGCTCCCCCCCTCTGAAATGGATGAACACATTGCCATTTTATAGGCAAAAACTTCATTTTTTAATAATTTTTTTGTTTTTTTTTCTCTTTTTTATTTATGGTTAGTGCTTGCTTTTGGTTTCCACTGAGAGTCTTTTTTTTGTTTTTAATTTTCCTTTGCTTTTTGCTACACCGAGCATTATTGTTCAGAATGATTGTGGAGGAGAAAAATTATTGGGTGTGGTAGGGTGCATGCGGAATTGTTGACCATTTGACCCCATAGCTATGACTTGCAATATCTTTCCCATTCGAGGTCAGATTGAGATGATTCAAAAAGCGAAAGACTCGTGTCAACGAGTACTTTATTTTGAAATGATTGGGTTGGGGAAAAAATGGGGTGTCTACAGCTGCCCCTCTTTGTCATGTTTTGTGAAACAAATCGTGAAAAAGAAACTAGACGACCCATTTTTGTCCCTTTTCTTTTAAGTGATGAGAATAAGTAAAAGACGTGCCAAAGTAGGCAAGTGAGTATGAGGTACCAACGTAGGCGAGTGAATGTGAAATGCCATCATAGGCAAGTGGGTATGAGGTGCCAATGTAGGCAAGTGAATGTGAAATGCCATCGCAGGCAATTGGGTATGAGGTGGCAATGTAGGCAAGTGAATGTGCAATGCTATCGTAGGCAAGTGAGTATAAGGTGCCAATGTAGGCAAGTGAATGTGAAATGCCATCGTAAGCAAGTGAGTATGAGGTGCCAATATAGGCAAGTGAATGTGAAATGCCATCGTAGGCAAGTGAGTATGAGGTGCCAATGTAGGCAAGTGGGGATTGTGGGTACCACCAGAGTAGGCAAATAGCTCCGCTGGGGATTGAGAGCGTTACCAGAAAGGTGAACGACTCTGTTGGGGATTCATGTAAGAATCGAGTAGAAGAGGGATGGTGTAGTCGAGAAGTGCATAACTGCGTAATCTCAAACTCTAACAAAAAAATGTAGTAAAGTGAGGGTATAGTTGAGCTCTTAAAGCTGCCTACGTATCTCCTGTCGGGAGAATCAGACCATGCGTAGTTCATAAACCTGGGTAGCTGAGAGATGGTGAGAGGCGGTGTAGTCGAGAAGTGCGAAGCCACGTAATCTCAAACTTTAATCGAGAGCATAAAAGTAAGTGCATGGCCAAGCTCTTAGAGCTGCCTACGTATCTTCCATCGGGAGAATCAGACCGTACGTAGTTCGTAAACCTGGGTAGCTGAGAGATGGTGAGAGGCGGTGTAGTCGAGAAGTGTGAAGCCACGTAATCTCAAACTTTAACCTAGAACATAAAAGTAAGTGCATGGTCGAGCTCTCAGAGCTGCCTACGTATCTTCCGTTGGGAGAATCAGACCGTACGTAGTTCGTACTTGCTGGGGAAAGAGGGATGTAGCCAGGAAGTATGAAGCCGCATAATCCTAAACAAAGGTTGATGTTGATGATAACGAGATGCCACTTGACAGACTTACTCCCGATGGTGATATTGTGAATAGGATGCCTCTTGACAAACTCATTCCCGATAGTGAGATTGTGAAATAGGATGCCTCTTGACGGACTCACTTCAGTACTGAAGATGTAAATGGGACACCACTTGACGGACTCATTCCCAATAGTGAAATTGTGAACAGGATGCCCCTTGACAGACTCACTCCTGTACTGAAGATGTAAACGGGACGCCACTTGACGGACTCATTCCCAATAGTGATATTGTGAACAGGATGCCCCTTGACGGATTCACTCATGTGTTGACGGACTCATTCCCAATAGTGAGATTGTGAACAGGATGTCCCTTGACGGACTCACTCCTGTGCTGAAAATGTAAACGGGATGCCACTTGACGGACTCACTCCCAATAGTGAGATTGTCAATAGGATGCCCCTTGACGGACTCACTCCTGTGCTAAAGACGTAAACGGGACACCACTTAACGGACTCATTCCTAATAGTGAGATTGTGAACAGGATGCCCCTTAACGGACTCACTCCTGTGACTGGATGAGATGAATAGGATGCCACTTGACGGACTCACACCTGAAGCTAAATGATATAAACAGGATGTCCCTTGATGGAGACTGGATGAGATGAACTTGGTGATCCCGGGTACAGGACATACTTCTTGATGATCCGTAGAGGAGAGGTTGATTTGACATGTGGACCTGAGCAGAGGGGTTGTTGTAGAGTTAGCGAGTCCGAGTAAAGGCTGCATGAAGTGGGAGGTTTCGGAAGTATGTTGGGCTACTGGTTTGGCTTTTGGAATTATGTTGGGCCAGTGGTTGGGCTTTGGAAAGTATATTGGGCCAGTAGTTGGGCTTTGGAAGTATATAGGGCCAGTGGTTAGGCTTTTGGAAGTATGTTGGGCCAATCGTTGGGCTTTGGAAAGTATATTGGGCTAGTGGTGAGGTTTTCGGGAGTGTTGGGTTAGTGGTTGGGCTTTGGAAGTATATTGGGCTAGTGGTGAGGTTTTCGGAAGTGTTGAGCCAGTGGTTGGGCTTTGGAAGTATATTGGGCCAGAGGTGAGGCTTTTGGGAGTATGTTGGCCAGTAGTTGGGCTTTGAAAGTATGTTGGGCTAGTGGTTAGGCTTTTCGAAGTATGTTGGGGCAATCGTTGGACTTTGGAAAGTATATTGGGCCAGTAGTTGGGCTTTGGAAAGTATGTTGGACTGGAGGTGAGTGTTCTCCTTACAATGATGATAGAAGTATCAAGACCAGTTGCCCCTGTTACAAAAGATATGCATTTTCTGCTATGCTGTAAAGTATGAATGATTTTTTGTTTTTTTTTTGTTTTTTTTTTTGAATCCAATGTTATGCTATGTACAGAGTATTTACAAAAGTATTTGATTCATGAGTTTATCATCTGCAAAAATATGTTCATAAGTTAGTGGATATTGTCTGTCTTGTTGCTTGTTGGAATAATAGAAGACAACGTATTTTGACTTTATGGGCTTAGTGCCCCAGTATTCGCTGAATGCCCAGTCCTTGTCTGTATCTGTTGTGTCAATAGTTTTGCCATAGTCTTGATTTTTACTCATGGTGTCCTTTTTGAGGTTTTCACTATGCCCGTTAGACAATCTTGAACTCGACGGTATGAGATGGCCTATGTCTTTGAAATAATGCAAAAGTATGATTTAATGAATCCAACAAGACTTGTGTCAATCAGAGTGGACTTTAGTGGGTTGTAGTGTAGGCCAGGGTCATGGGTTATGAAATAAAGGATCGTATGAAGGCTCAAAGTTTGTTTTTTTTGAAAGGTTGCTTGGAATGCCTGAGATCACCTTATGCTCTATTTTTTTTTTCTTTTTGCCTGCCCCAATCTAGTATGGGGTGAGTATTACTGAGTGAAACGCGACTTGTGGAGAGTTGCCCCAATTTGAAGTGAGTATACTAAGTTGGATAGCACTCTGTGGATTTTTCTAGCTTCCGTATATTTTTTTTTACATTGCCCCAGTGTGGGGGTGATCCTCAGGGGGTTTGAATTTGAAGAGAAATTTTTATTGTATGGCTCAAGTGGGCTAGCAAGTGGATAATAGTGTGTGGATAGCTGAAATTATTGCCTCTCATCATTTTGACATGAGTATAGTTGGATTTTAGAAATCATATATGTGCAATATTGAAATTTGTGCAATGTCATGGGGAACACGAGCCGCCCCACTTGGTATTTGATGATGTGTGGCATGCCTTGAGTTGAGGTATTTCTGCCCCTGAGAGTGTACAGTCCATATGCTACAGTAGTGGTAGAGTAGCATGCACTTGTGATGATGAGCAGTGTCAGACACTGTAATGATTGATTATGGACTTGAAACCTTTTTGGCATGTTCTCTCGTGTGTTGTATCCAAAAGTCCAATGCGATGTCCAACTTGGCTCCAACAAGTTACAAGACAGTCATATCCAATGAATCATGAGATTTTAAAGCAAGATAATGGAAAAAAAGCTTCTTTTTTTCATATATATATATTTTTAACTCGCGTCTCCTTTTTGTTTTGTTTTTTTTTAAAAATATATGTACTTATACAAAGCAGACAATGCATATATTTAGTAGTGGAGAAACTGCCCCTATGTGACATTTTGATGCATTGTAAGGAGTGACATTCTGGGTAGTGGGTGAAGTATTGGCCTGTTGCGAGAGTGACCAAAGGCTCGTGGGTGTATCGGTAGAGAATCAAACTGTTGGTAAAGGGTATAGAAACAGTGCATGGACTGGATGGCTGGAAACAACACATATGATTGGCTGCCCATTTACACAATTCTTGACATTCTCTTTTTATTGATGATATTTTTTTGATACATATAAGAGCAAAAAGAGAACAAAAACAAAACTACTACATTTCATCAACCCATTGTTCATTGGTAAAGCTAACCCACCCAACAATGATTTGAATCACAGGGGCGGTCCGAGTTTCCAAGAATATTTTTCCTAGTCTTTGTGGACTTCTTCATTATCAGACGGTTTGAACCAGAAGTAAGCTGCAGCTGCCATAGCCATCCAAAGAAGAATGCACACTTCGCAAAGTATAATTATCTCGCCCAAATCCATGTTGTTCTCAAAATTATTTTTTGAAAGAGCACCCCCACGCCTAAAACAAGATCAAACTTCTGGTCTTGGTCACAATGGTGGAAGACAATGACTATGAGTGTGGTGAGGAAAGAGAAGTGAGAAATATGTTAGGCCGAGAAGGGAGAAGAGAGAGAGATGCAGTGATCAGTTGAGAAGAAGAAAGAGGAATGAGGGAGAGAAGTGAGGGTATGTTTTTATGCTTTTTTTCTTCTTCTCCTTTCTTTCTTTTCTTTTCTTTTTCTTTCATTTCCTTTCTCGTGACCGACAATCTCTCTCTCTCCTCTTTTCCTTTTTTGACTTTTCCCCCTTTTTTTTTTTGGTTTGTGTCAACACACTCTCTCTTCCTTTACTTTTTCTTTTTATATTTTTTTTGTTTGTTTATTTTTTTTTTGAAAAAATAAGAATGTGTTTGAGAAGGTAGAGTAACCTATTGATTTGGCAATGAAACAATTTGGACAGTTGCGAATGTAGTGGTATTGCTTGGATTTGATAATATCAGTGTTTGCAGTATGGATTTGCATGTGTTACCATTGTATCGAATTAGGCCTGAATAAAGGATTAAAAATGATCAAGCATGCATTTTTCTGACTTGGAACACATGTCAGCCTTTAAGCTGATTCAGATTGGTAATAGCAAACACAAGTGGATCATGAAAGTGATGGGGATTAGAACCCTCATTTCAGAAAGTGCACTTATATTGTTAACAAGAGTTAGTATTTTCACAGTTGATTCTTGAACTGATTGCCTAATGTGAGGGTACATTGCATAAGAAGCGAAGATAGTGCTAAGGAGGATCTTTTTTTTTTTTTTTAGAAAAAAAAATGAAAAGTTACAATGCTACAAATGTACATTTGGATTTTGATGAGCGAGAACAGAGTTCTGCCAACTTGAGACTTCCTTTCAGAGGTCGAATGCTAACGACATCCTACGCATTATTCAGCAACCATATAGATCCTATAGTCCGTTCCACAGAACCTTGGGTTAATGTTTTTCAGGACTTACTTCTGAGGACAATACCGTCCTGGGATGCTTACCCTCCCAGTTGCCCTATAAAGCAGTACCCAAAGGTCCAAACTACATTAAGCTGGTGGAGGGACACACGTAGTAAGACATGTGGGCTCAATCCCACGCACACTCGACGTACAGGGACTACCTCGAATACGGACCGTGATGTTCATTCTACTTTTTTTTTTTTGAATTTTTGAATTTAAAAAAAAACAAAAACAAAAAAAAGCCTTAGTTCTAAGGCTCAAGCCACCTCGCGACTTTTTTTCCTTTCCTTTTAGAGACACGTTGACTCTCCACTATGTCAATTAAACCTAAGAAGGAACTTTGAGCTAAGTTATTAACATTGAAGAAAGAGTAAGGATCAGTGGATGGAGTAGGTGCTTTTGATGAACTTGCTTGAAGATTTGGGGAGAGATTTGGATATCTTGGGACCTCTGGTTTTTTCGTTTGATCCAAGGGAATCCGGGACTTATTAGATTGTGAGTGTTGGACTAGATTAGACCAGTAGGAGCAAGTTGGAGTAACAGAGGTGGTGGGGGTAGGACGAGAGACTAGAAAAATTGCGTTGGGAGTAGCAAGATCCAGCGGTCTTGGAGAATTTTGGTGGTTGGTGATAGATTGTAAGGACCGGACTGGAGAAATTGTGTTGGAAGTATCGAGATCCAACGGACTTGGAAAAGTTTGGTGGTTGCTGCTAGATTGTAAGGGCTGGACTGGAGAAATTATGTTGGGAGCAGCAAGATCCAACGGATTTGAAGAAGTTTGGTGGTTGTTGCTAGATAGTAAGGACTGGACTGGAGAAATTGTGTTGGTAGTAGCGAGATCCAATAGACTTGGAGAAGTTTGGTGGTTGTTGCTAGATTGTAAGGACCGGATTGGAGAAATTGTGTTGGGAGTAGCGAGATCCAACGGACTTGGAGAAGTTTGGTGGTTGTTGCTAGATAGTAAGGACAAGATCAAATTAGACCAAGGAGAGGTCGTACAAATTTGAGTGACAGGGGGAATATAGTTAGGGCTAGAGATTTCAGAAGAGATTGGAGTAATTGTGGCAGGAGAAATGAGATTGGAATACTTTCGAGGACTTTCTGTTGTGATCTAGATCTTCCATGGCATAGTTGAGCGTAGGATCTAGATCAGGCTCTTTGGATTGTTTGGGTGACTTTTCTTTTGATTGAGCATGAAGTTGTGAGACATGTTCTTTCAGTTCTAGAACTTGTTGTTCGAGAAAAAATATGTATGAAACACAACCCAAAATGGGATCCTGAAGCCTAGCTGCGGCTTCAAACACAAGGGATTGATAGTTTGTAGATGATCTGCCTCGGATACATTTTGAATAAGGCATAGAAAATTCCTATATCCGAAAAAACCGTGAATTGCTTCATAATCCTTCATACTCTCTGCATACTGAAAGTAGGGAGCCAATGAACAGTCACTTCTGCACCGTCTTCTGTTGTACTCGCATGCACCACAACGACTAACAACCCTCTTAAAAACCATTTTTGGTATGATTCTATGTTCCTCTTCTCGCATCTCTATGGGAAGCTTCCTGTACAGGGCTTATTTTAGCTTCCTTTTATTCAGATCTGAGTTGGGTAAGGTTTTTTTCTTTTTTCTTTTTGAGAAGAGAGATAAGTTTCTATCAAGAGGTGGAAGGAAGAGGAAGAGAGGAAGAAAGAGAGGGGGAGAGTGAGACAGAAATAGGTTCACCAAAGAGAGAGAATAGGTGAGAAAGACACAGAGAGAGAGAGCATGTGAAGAGTGACAGAAAGAGAGGGGGCAGGTGAGAAAGAAGAGAGAGAGAGAGAGAGAGAGAGAGAGAGAGAGAGAGAGGGTCAGTAAGAGTGACAGAGAGAGAGAGAGTCAGTGAGAGAGAGAGAGAGAGAGAGAGAGAGAGAGAGAGAGAGAGAGAGAGTGAGAGAGAGAGAGAGCATGTGTGTGTGTGTCCATGAGAGTGACACACACACACACACACACACACACACACACACAGAGGGAGGGCCAGTGAGAGTGACAGAAAGAGACAAAGGGAGAGAGAGTATGTGTGTGTCCATGAGAGTGACAGAGAGAGAGAGAGAGAGAGAGAGAGAGAGAGAGAGAGAGAGGGCCAGTGAGAGTGACAGAAAGAGAGAAAGACAGAGTCTGTGAGAGTGACAAAAAGAGAGAGAAAGAGTGAGTCTGTGAGATTGATAGACAGAGAGAGAAAGAGAGAGAGAGAGAGTGTGAGAGTGACACACACACACACAAGAGAGAGCACGTGAAGAGAGTGAGAGTATGTGCAGAGGTTGATGTCTAATGCAAACTTAAATCAGGTCCGGTCCCCAAACCTTCAAACCTCCAGCGCCGACGCACTTTCTCAGGTTGGTGGTTCGAGCGGAGGAAGTTTCGGCGCTGGTACCGGCGGTACTACCACAACGGCCATGCCACTTACTAATCCTCCTATCTAATCTTAAAGGTTTCCTCTTAAGGAAGGGTTATGTTATGCTTGCATGCCAGTGTGTAGCGTGCATGATAGTTAAAGATCTTGGCATTGGCTTTTACAATTTTGGCATTGGCTTTTACAATTTTGGCATTGGCTTTTGCAATTTTGGCATTGGCCTTTGCAATTTTGTCATGGCCTTGCAATTTAATTTCAGCCGGAGTCGTGAACACCTGTACAAAAGAAAATAAATTTACAAAGAAAAGGTAAAATAAAAAAAAATGTTAGTACAAACGAAATGCCCAATTGTTACAAAAATCACTAAAGTGATGGCCTGAGTCTTCTTAAGTATCCCCGGCAGAGTCGCCAGCTGTCGCGCCAGCGTCTTCGGAATGCCAGGCAGTCGGTGTGGGCCTGGCTTCCTGAGAGTGTGTGAATTGCGACTTGATTTTTATTGGGAAGGGTGAAAAGAGTATGGTAGGGCCTATTTGAAATGTTCAGAGTCGCCACCTAACATTTGAGGTGTTAGGACCCCTGCAAAAGACAATTAAAGTAATTTATCTTTGACTTTTGAAAAACAGTTTTGAGAAAAGTGGGCCCTTTAAAAGTATGACTTTGAATAGCCATGCGAAAACCAGAGATTTTGAGATGGGTTTGGGGACTCGATTATGTGAAGGGAAGGTATTAGGCTTGCACATTTTCCACAATAGATCCTCGAAATGGGATTTATTATCTGGACCATCCAGCTGAAGGTTCACTGGTCACTTACAAGAATCTAACTTTCGGAGTTAAAGCAAGCCGGTCGAAAAGACTGGTTTTTAGAAGATGTTTTCTTTTCTTATCCGTGCGAACACGGTTGCCAATTTTAGTAATTTTTATTAAAATGGGGCATTTTGATTGAAAAAGAAAAAAGATTATTCTTTTTTTTTAAAAAAAAAACGTGAATAGGACAAAAAATGGTGATAGGTATGGCCGTACTCTTTGAGAGTTGCTTACGTATCCCAAGACGGGAATCAGGCCAAACGTAGTTCTGACTTGTATGTGCGAGTGTATGCATGATTTTTTTAGAGAAAGAAAAGACCGTGCACGTGTGATATAGTGATTTAAGAAAGAGTTGATGTCACTAGGAACTTTAACCCACGTGGTATAGTCCTAGATTTTAACCTTTGGAAAGTGATTGAGATTGAAATGAGACTATGCAAATGATTAGAGAATGATGCATTTTCTTTTGTACTTTTCTATTTTTTTAATTTTGTTTCCTGTGCTTTTCTTCCTATGCTGGAAATAACTGTGCCCAAATGACTGAAAAGAAAAGAGAATTTTTTTGTATTTTTTTGTATTTTTACTTATTTATTTATTATTTATTTTTTCAGTCCTTCTAGTCCAAATACTGGAAGTAAGGATTTGTGCCCAAGTGACTGAAAAGTGTACCGGAAGTAAGGGTCAGTGTCCAACTTTAAGAAAATATTTTTTTGTATTTTTCATTTTTTCTGTTCTTTTATTCCTATGCCGGAATTAAGGGTCAGTGCCCAAAAGAAAGAAAAGAAAAGAATTTTTTTTGTTTGTATTTTTATTTTTATGCCGAAAGTAAGGGTCGGTGCTCATTAAGAGTGAGAAGACTTACTTGTCTTACTTGTGCTGTTTGCAGATCCCAAGCAAAGGTGGCCTTGGAGTTTTATTTTGAGATGGTCCATTTTTTGTATTTTTCTTTTTTATCTTTTTTTTTTGTATTTTCTTTTTGTCTTCTTTTTGTATTTTTTATTTTATACCGGAAGAAAGGGACGGTGCCCAAATAACTGAAAAAGTGATTTTTATTATTTAGACATGGATTTCCATATTAGAAAACCGCGTAGTCCCCAGTAGAACAGAGGTCCCCGTATTAGCAACCACATCATCCCCAGTAGAACATGACTCTCCGTATTCGAAATCACGTGGGATTTTCGCATTGGGAACCATGTAATCCAGAGTCGGACGTGATTTTTATATTGGAAATAAAGCAATTCCGAGTATGACGTGGATGTATATATATTTATTATTTTTTTGTCAAGCAAGAAAAAAATGATATGTACAAGAGAGGAAAAAAAAAAAAACCTGAATTGTTAGAGGAACTCAAGAAACCTGTTAGAATATTAATGGTAAATGACGGAGATGTTGGGCGGTGATTTGAGGCAGTATGATGACGGCGATGGTACAGTGGCTGTGAGGTATGTTGATGGGAATCGTGATGATATGATAGCTAGGTGGAGGTGGTGATTGTAGTGATGACCTTGATGGTGATGGTTTAGAAGGGGTGGTATGGTGGTGAAAAAATGTAAACTCTTTTTTTTTTTGTAGGGTTTTTTTTTTGTATTTAATGATGAAGTGAGGGATATGGAAGGATGGTGAGAGGGATGTGGAGTATGAGGGAGATACAGAGAGGAGCCTCTTTTCTCCTTCGCTCCCCCCCTCTGAAATGGATGAACACAGTGCCATTTTATAGGCAAAAACTTCATTTTTTAATAATTTTTTTGTTTTTTTTTCTCTTTTTTATTTATGGTTAGTGCTTGCTTTTGGTTTCCACTGAGAGTCTTTTTTTTGTTTTTAATTTTCCTTTGCTTTTTGCTACACCGAGCATTATTGTTCAGAATGATTGTGGAGGAGAAAAATTATTGGGTGTGGTTGGGTGAATGCGGAATTGTTGACCATTTGACCCCATAGCTATGACTTGTAATATCTTTCCCATTTAAGGTCAGATTGAGATGATTCAAAAAGCGAAAGACTCGTGTCAACGAGTACTTTATTTTGAAATGATTGGGTTGGACAAAAAATGGGGTGTCTACACTATTAACATACCCAAAATAACATTAACGTGTCAAATTTATCTTATATAGAGTAAAAGAAAAACTTCTGAAAAATTCCTAAGCGCATCCACTAGGTTGGATACATATATGGTGCGACTAGTATCCTCTGCACTTATACAAAAGAGACTATGCAATTCGGAGCGTCCAAGTTGTCATGATCGCCCATCCACCTCTAGTAAAAGAGATGGGTCTAGAATCACTAGCAAGCTAAAAACATCAGTAAGTGGCTAGGAGATAACCCTGGCTTTACCTAGTTTTTTGCTACCTCTAGAGTCATTCACCGCACTAGACATATCTGGTGATGTTGGGATCATGCAAATTACTCCTATCGAACCAGCTAATGAAAGCTAGATGTACACGTTGGATCATTTTAAAGTCTGACCTGACTGAAAATTATTGAATGTACTGAAAATAAATTTTTAAAAAAAAAAAATTAATAAAAAGAAATGAGGGATGGGAAAACAAAATTTATTTGGGTATCAAAGGATCCAGTCCTCTTTCTCAACCAAAATTTTCTTTTGTTTTGATTTGAATTGTCTTTTGTAACAGTAGTAAACTTTAAAAGATGTGTCATTATGAGCAACTAAACCATGACATTTTTCTCTATAATAATTCAAACACCATCATAACCTTTTAGCTTTCCTTTTGATGACATAAAGGCTAGTGCCAGCAAAGGGTTTCTTCTGCTCAAAAACAAGTGAGCGACCCATTAACGTCTGGTGATCGACTGTCGGAACCATTTTTTATACTCTCAGCCAGCAAGAGAGGCTAGACTCAACCCTCCACTCCCTCCAACTATCAACTAAGATCTAATTAAAGAGAGCTTAGAAGGGGTGGATGGGAATTTTATTTAAAAACTAAGAATATTATATTAAGAAATATATATATTCAGAAACTAAAAAGAAGAGAATGAGAGATCGGGAGAGAGAGTGAGTTGCAGAGAGAGACGAGAGAGAGATCGCAGCGAGAGGGAAGAGAGGAAAAAAAAAAGCAAGAAAAAAGAGAGAGAGGGAAAAGTTTTTAGGATTTGAAGCCCTTTATATAGCCATTTTCTCTTTTTCAGTGTATCTCTCTATAAAAAAAATAAATTATTATTATTATTATTATTATTTTTTTTTATGAAATAAAGATAAAATAAACAAACAAGTGTTAATCGTGAAACCGTCCCCCCCAACTGAGTCTGACATTGTCCTCAATGAGTGAGATCAGAAAAAAGAAGCCAAGGATAACACTTGTTATAAAAAGAAATACAAAAAGAAATGATAGAATAATAATGACAAAATTAACTTATACATATAAAAAGTGATCAATTGCCAGAGCAATTTGCTTAAGAGTATAGGATTATAAATACTCTGAAACACTATGTCCTATACTAATTATGATTTAAGTATTAAGGAGCATTATAGTTGGGGTCCTCCAAAGGAATGACCTCCAACGCAGGTTCAAATCCTTCTAAAAAAGGCTTTATTCTATGCCCATTAACTTTAAATGTATTTCTTTCTTTAGGGTCTTCAATCTCGACAGTTCCATAAGGATAAACATTTTTAACTATGTATGGACCAGTCCATCGAGATTTCATTTTTCCTCTAAAAAGATGTAGTCTTGAGTCATATAATAGAACTTTTTGCGCAGGGTTAAATCTTTTGTGCAAAAGATTCTTATTATGATACATTTTAGTTCTTGCTTGATGAATTTGGGTAGGTGACAAGCTTTTCCATAAACAAGTCTATATGGAGACATCCCCAGATGGGTCATATAAGCAGTCTATATGCCCATAAAGCATATGTTAATTTTGAAGACCAGTCTTTACGATTAGAATTCACAGTTTTTTCGAGAATATGCTTAATTTGCCTATTAGCTAATTCAGCTTGTCCATTTGTTTGTGGATGGTATGCAGTTGACACCTTATGGGTCACTCCATATCTTTTCATTAATTTTTCAAATGGCTTGTTACAGAAATGAGTTCCTTGATCACTTATTATTGCTTTTGGAGTTCCAAATTGAGAAAGTATATGATCTTTTAAAAATGCAATAACTGTACGGTGATCATTCTTTCTTGAAGGAATAGCTTCTACCGATTTTGAAACATATTCAATTGCTAATAAAATATATTTATTTTGGCAAGATGGAGGAAAAGGTCCCATAAAGTCAATGCCCCGACAATCAAATATTTCAATTGTAATTATAGGGGTCATGGCATTTGATTTCTTTTCGTAATAATGCCCAACATTTGGCACCAGTTACAAGCCTTACAATATAAATATGAATCTTTAAATAGAGTTGGCCAATATAAACCACTTTGTAAAATTTTCATGGCAGTTACTCGAGATGAGAAATGTCCTCCACAAAAGGATGAATGACACATGAAAAGTACATTTTCGATTTCTTCATTAGGAACACATTTCCTAATTACCTGATTGACACAATATTTAAACAAATATGGGTCATCAAAGTAGAAATGCCTAGCAATAGCTAGGAATATCTTTTTATCTGATAATGACCAATTGCTTGGTATTTTTCCAATTACTAAATAATTAACAAGATCAGTGTACCATGGCAGGGAAGTCACAGAAAATAACTGTTCATCAGGAAAAGAGTCTTGAATAGGTAAGAGTTCACTAGTATTGTCTTCAAAAGTGAGGCGGGATATATAAGTGATCAGCTACCACATTTTCTACTCCTTTTTTGTCTTTAATTATTAAATTAAATTCCTGTAGTAGGAATATCCACCTAATAAGCCTAGGCTTAGTGTCTTTCTTTGAAAGTAGGTATTTCAGAGCTGAATAGTCCGTAAAACAGACAATAGGGGAACCAATCAAGTATTGCCTACATTTATTAAGTGCGAAGACCACGTCTAGCAATTCTTTTTCAGTAGTTGAGTAGTTCATTTGAGCACTATCCAGAGTTCTACTAGCGTAGTGTATAACTGATGCCTTTTTATCCTTTCTCTGCCCTAGGACAGCTCCAATGGCAAAGTCGCTAGCATCACACATTAATTCAAATGGTAAGCTCCAATCAGGAGATTGCATAATAGGTGCAGTAATGAGATGCTCTTTTAACTACTCAAAGGAGTTTTGACATTCTTTAGTCCATTCAAAAGGTGTGTCTTTGGCCAATAATTGACATAAAGGCCTAGAAATAGTACTGAAATTTTTTATGAATCGGCGATAAAAGCTTGCATGTCCTAAGAATGAACGGATGTCTTTTACAGTCTTGGGAATAGGTAAATTAGCGATTAGATTTTTTTTGGCTTTGTCTACCTGTATCCCATTTTAAAAAATAATGTATCCTAAGACAATACCTTTAGTGACCATAAAATGACATTTTTCCCAATTTAAAACTAAACTTTTTTCTTCACATCTCTGGAGAACTTTCTGAAGATTGCTAAGACAATCATCATAGGATTTGCCAAAAATTAAAAATCATCCATAAAAACTTCTAAATTTTTTCCACCATATCACTGAAAATACTTAGCATACACCTTTGAAAAGTCGCAGGTACGTTGCAAAGACCAAAGGGCATTCGACGATAGGCGAAAGTTCCAAATGGATATATGAAAGTAGTTTTTTCCTGATCTTCTGGTGCGATCTCTATTTGATTGTAACCACTATAACCATCTAGAAAACAGTAATAGTTATGGCCCGCTATTCTTTCTAACATTTGATCCATAAAAGGTAAAGGAAAGTGATTCTTACGGGTTACAGTATTGAGTTTTCTGTAGTCAATGCATACACACCATCCAGTAGTGACACGAGTGGGAATTGATTCTCCCTTTGAATTCGAAAACTGTAATTCCTGCTTTCTTTGGCACAACTTGTGTTGGACTTACCCATTTACCATCGGATATTGAATATATAATGCCCATATCGAGTAGCTTGAGAACTTCCTTCTTAACTACTTCCTACATAATAGGATTAAGGCTTCTTTGCATTTCTCTTGAGGTTTTAGCATTATCTTCAAGATATATATTGTGAGTACATGTTGAAGGGCTTATTCCTTTTAAATCTGCTATATTCCAACCAATGGCACTTTTATGCTTCTGAAGCATACTAATGAGTTTATTTTCTTGACTGGAGTCTGGAAGAGATGATATTATTACGGGATAAGTATTATTACTACCAAGGAAAGCATATTTAAGCTCTTTAGGGAGTTCTTTTAATTCCAACTGTGGAGTTTGTAAATTAGATGGAAGTGTTAATGTAGTCTTTGGTGGTAAAGGTTCAAAATGTGTGGTCCACATTGCTTCTTGAATTATTTCTTCTGTTGAATCTTCATTAAAACATACTTGACTCATAAGATGTTTTTGTAGATTATTATTGTCTAGTTTTTTAATAGAGTTTTTAATAACAGATTCTACTGGATCATTATAACAAGTTAAGTTAAAATATTCTCGTGATAGAGATTCAATAGCATGAACTTCTTCAATATTCTCATCTTCTTCTTGGTGTTGTGGATTAGAAAAAATTTTAATATTTAAAGTCATATTTCCAAATACTACAGTCGTCATACCACTGCGGATTCGAATAGTGGCATCAATGGTAGCCAAGAAGGGCCTTCCAAAAATGACTAGTATTTGCACATTATCATCTAATATTGGTTCTGTATTAAGGATGACAAAATCTACTGGAAAAATAAATTTGTCAACTTTGACAAGAACATCTTCCAAAATTCCTCGCGGGTATTTTTTAGATCTATCAGCAAGTTGCAATACCATATGAGTAGGCTTTAGCTCACCTAATCCAAGCTGTTGATAAACAGAATAAGGAAGCAAGTTTACACTAGCTCCTAAGTCAAGGAGTGCGTGATTAATTTTGTGATTTCCAATAATACACGATATTGTTGGTGTACCTGGGTCTTTAAATTTTGTTGGTAAATTATATTGTACAATAGAATTAATTTCTTCTACGAAGTCACCGGAATATGCATCCTTTATTACATTTTGCTTACGTTTGACAGTTCATAAATCTTTTAAAAATTTTGCATAAGCAGGTACTTGATTAATCGCATCTAAGAGAGGAATATTAATATGCACTTGTTTAAATAATTCTAAATATTCCTGATTCTTAGCATTTTGGTGTTTTCTGAAACGTTGTGGATAAGGAGTTTGAGGAGAATATTCAGGAGTTTCTGTCACAACCCATCCCGCTACGCACAGAAATAGGACACGTGGCACACCATCAAAGCTTATCCAGTTCCATTAAAGTGTGAATAGCAGCGGAAACATAAGTCAAATCAATTTAAAATCAAAGTTACAAAAAGTTTTGGCCAATTGGAAAGTGTCCAAAAGAATTCATTTTGAAATACAGGGGTTCAGTCGACTGTATCGGGAATCCAGTCAACTGGATACCTGAAATAGAAAGGTATTCAAAATTCACCAGCCCGTCCAGTCGAGTGTGACTGGGGTCCAGTCGACTGGGGCCTTCATTTTTCAGACGACTGACTCCTTCCAGTCGACTGTGCCTCTAGCAGAATCAAAATCCAAATTTCTCATCAGTTGTCCAGTCGACTGAAACATTGACCAGTCGACTGGATTTGCCACATTTAAAATCAGTTTGTAAAATTGAACAGTGATCCAGTCGACTGAAAAATGTTTTAGTCGACTGATTCGTGGCAGATTGCTGTGTACACTGCAGAATCGAATCTAAGGTTCTCTAATTTAAACCGATACAACCACCACTATATATATACAATTTAAAACATAATTATGGGTGTTTGAACACAAGATTACAGTACTACTAACTACTCCAAAGTTCCATTACAGCATATACGAACTCTCAAATCCTAATACAAGTTTAAGGAGAAAAGAACAAAAGATATAAATAAGGTGATTCCCCGGCGTTCGTCAACAGCCTCACTCCTCACGCTTCTTCTTGTCTTTCTTCTTACCTGCAATGGAGTAAGTCTCCACTGCTCAGCTATATGCTGAGTGCACAAGTTCTAATATATGCAATATATGACAAAACATTCTTTAATATAACAAATCATATCAATAGTCTCTAGGGAAAAAAATACGCATTCATCCGGTAGCGGTAAGTCCAAGCCTTAAACCGTGATATCAATGGCTAGTCCAAGCCTACAACCATTACATCTCCAAGTGCCCTGGCAAGTCCAAGCCTTCAACCATGCATAGTAGTCGTCGCTACTATAATTCTCAAACATCGAGAAGCTTATCCCGGCATGAATTTGTATAAGTCCCCTCTTTGACCCACATAGACAACTCAACGTGCTCGGATAAATTTAGACATGCTTTTCACATTTTAGCGCGTGCATAATTAACGGGCCTAAGATTAACACATGAATTTTGTCCGGATCACAATTTTATCGTCGAAATCTAAAACATGTATTTCTCTATATTTCACAAGTTAGAACTTCATACCTCGTGCGATTTCCGCCAAACTTTAAAGGATCTACTAGAGGGCCGATTAAACATTGGATCTCAGATTTGAAGTGATTCCTACAAGTTTTACTGGGTTTTTCCCAAAAGTCTAGAAATTAGAAATTAGAAATTAGGTCTTACCTCCACGAGTCCAAATCTCAAATCTGGAGAAATACTGATGGACAAAAGATCGCCGATCGTTGTCGCAAAGCCCATGGCAACCAAATCTCCTTTCTCTCTCCTCTCCCAAGATATTTTATAAAGTTTGTGAGAAATGAATTCTCACCCTCCTCTATTTATAGACAAACTCTTCGAAAATCGTGTTTACTTCCCCACAAGTTTCTCAAACTTCTAATTAACTTCCGAAACGTCACACATGTCCATTTCATGACTTTATGAGTGAAAATCACCAATTACAATAGTTTTTGATTAAGTCTCGTTTGGGTCCAAAATTACGTTTGAAAAACTAAATTCTGTGAAATCTCTACACAACCTACCTTTTATATAGCGTGACACTCACGTTCTCACCACAGTTCTCTAGATGATATTTAACAACATCGACATTATCAGAAATTATACTACACAGGTATAATTCACTATTCATGAAATATCAGAAAAGTCAAATAACATTCAAATCATATAAATGCCATTTAACTATGCCAATGCAACATGAAGTACCATGTTCTCGTGTCTTCACTGACACCTCACCGTTGACCCACAGTCAACCTCTTCCACCGTTATCAAATAACATTGGTAATTCATAAAATTCCAAACATGCATGCTAAAACCATGAAATTCTGGAACGGGTGTGACAGTTTCCTCTGTTTCTTTTTCCACTAGTAAATCAGATGTTTCATTTTCTTGAGAAATTTGTTAATTTTCAAAGGTTTCAACTTCAACTTCATTAGCACTTTTATCTTCATCTATTTCTTCCTTAATTTCTAGCATATTATCATCCTTATTTGTATGCTCAATTTCTTCTAAAGAATATGAAATTTCTTGTACAACAGCCTTACCACTTCTTAGTACAGTTATAGCTTTTGCTTGTTCATGTTGACTATTACACGAAGTTGAGGGATCACCTTATGGTTGTCCCCTTGGATGAGGTTGTGGTTGGGCAGGAAAAATGCCTTTTCCTTAAGAATCGTGTTGATTGTTAATCCTATCCACAGATGTTTGTAGTTTTCTCATAATTTGTATTAATTGTTGCATCATAGACTATAAAGGATTCTCTTGTACTTTCTTGTGCGAAGGCACATGAACATTAGAATTTTGCTGTGTATTAGGATATGTATTTTGTGTTTGTTGAAATTGAGGTGGAGGAGGTAAATACGATTGATTATTTTGAGCAGGATACTGTTGAGGTTGAAATTGTAAAATACCTTCTTTGATATACATATGATTTGGAGGATTCCTCCAGTTAGACTGGTATGAATTACTATAGGAGTTTTGAGGACCCCTATAATTATTCACAGCATTTATCTCTGCTGGAGTAATTTCTTAAAAATTTGAACTGTTAGGACATTCATTCGTAGGATGTCCTAACGTATGACAGTTATCACAAATGTCTCTTTTCTTCTTAGGTGGATTATTTATTTCTACTGTTATAGCTTCCACTTTACGTGCTAATTCTTCATATTTCAGTGTTGATTCATCTTTTGATTGTAATTGGTATAAACATTTAGCTTTTTCCGTCCTACCAATTTCTTCTGTTTCCCACTGGGAAGCATTTTCTCTAAGCCAATTAAAGTATGATTCAGCTTCGTCGGCAGTTTTACTCAAAAATTCTCTTTGACACATAGTTTTAACTAATTTTTTTGATTTTGGTTCTAGTCCTTCATAAAAGAAATTAATTAGATGCCAATTTTCAAATCCATGATGTGGACAAGCTAGCCGGAGATCTTTAAAACGTTCCCAAACTTCAGGGAATGGTTCCTTTTCTTTTTGAATAAAAAGTTTAATTTGACGCATCATACTATTAGTTAAATTTTTAGGATAAAATTTTTTAGAAAGGCTTCATTCATATCATGCCATGAAGTTATAGATCCAGGATGGAGAGATAAAAGCCAAGATTCAGCTTCATCTTTTAAAGAAAAAAGGGAAAAGTTTGAGATAGATTATCTCAGGAGGACAAGTTTGATCAGCAAATGTATCACAAACTTCTTTAAATTCACAAATATGAACATAAGCATATTCTTTTTTAATTCCATGGTAAGTTGGTAAGCATAGTAGCATTATATGCTCAAAATTAAAGTTGCCAGTATGTCTAGGTAGAGTGATGCAAGAAGGAGTGATGATTTGTTCTGGGATAAATAGATCACGTAAAGACCATCGCTCACGCTCTGATAAAACAGGTTGTGGTATATTATTCCCATATTCATTATGAGTATCATCAGTTATTCCTTCCATGTCTTCAATTTCAGCCATAATAATTGGAAATTGTATATTGGATGAATCACTAGAAATATTAGAATTATGTGTACTTGATATAAAGCTTCAGTAGTATCTAAGGACGTAAGAAGTAAAAGAAAAACTAAGTTTTAAAAATAATTTTATTATTATTATTATTATTATTATTATTATTATTATTATTATTATTATTATTATTTATCGCTACAGTTAAAATAAAACTCCTTTTTTTTATTTTTACATTATACATATATTTTTTATATTTTGTTAGAAGATAGGTTTATATACATGTATATAAATATATTTATATATGTCTTTTTAAAAAAAAAAACAAACATGTAGATACTTATAAATATATATTTATATATATTTCACAAGGAAAAAATTATATATAGTTTTTATTATTATTATTATTTTTTATATTATCATTTTCTTAAAAAGAAAACTAAATTATTTATAAGGTAGAATAGGTATATCTATATAGATATAGATATAGTGGGAGAAATAGTTTTAAACCTAACTTTATTTATTTATATTTTTTTAACCGTTCCTCGGCAACGGCGCCAAAAACTTTGACGACATCCTATTAACGCGTTTTCTTATCAACACCCAAGTGTAGGTGATCTTACAAGTATTACAGTTCTGGAAGACCAGGTCGAATCCACAGGGGACGGAAAATAATTTTATAAAGATAGGCAGTAACCATTTTGTCCCAAGAAAAGAAAATAAAAGATGATGGATTTTTGGGGCTTTTACTAAACAACTAGTTTTTATATTTTTTGCAATAAAACTAATTAAAAACTAATTTTTTTAATAACAGTTTATGGTAAAGATTTTAGTAGTGCAAAATAAATTAACTAAGATACTAGTAAGAAAAGGAAGAAAAAGAAATAAAAGCTAAATTTACATCAAATGACTTTATGGATATTATTATAGCGAAAGATGAAAATAATACAAATATTTAAGCAAAACTATTAAAAACAAGAAATATTAATTAACTTGAGAGAAATGATTTAAAGGAATTGGGAATATGCAAAACCAACACTAGATCCCACAACTTTTGTGCATTTGAAAAGGATTTGGCATTTAAGACCGCAGAGTCATTCTTTATTTGAAAATAAACTTTCACTAGTCGGGGTCATGTCAAGTGTGTTAGGTTTGATATGAAACGACGTCGTTTGGTTTAAAGAAAAATAAAAAGGCAATTGGGCAGTAGCCAGGTTCGAACCGTGACCCGCCGCAGACGTGGGTTATTCGGCGCCCAGTCCCCACCACTCTGCCACTACACAATTGCCTGTCCATTAATGGATAGAAATATATATATATACACATATTTAAAATATAAACTTTGTCATATGAATTGTTTGAGTATGTTAGGTGTTTTTTTTTATGACAAAAGGCATAGTTTGACAATCCACATAATTATATTCTTATTTCAAATATGTAATCTTTTGACGTCCAATATAGCCATAGTATATAAATATGTTAAATGGTCATAAACTATAGATAAATAGATATTTTTGGCCATAAATGGAAAAACAACCCATCCAGATAAATTTGCCCATTTAAGATTAGTGCACAGAAGTTGTGGTTTCTAAGTTTTTATTGCATATCCCCAATTAAAGTTTTAACCTACTATTTTGGAATTGAAACTGTCTTCCAAATAATCTTTTAAAGAAAGATTAAATAGATGTACACAGTGACTGCCCAATTAAAATTTAAGTTATAAAACTACAGTAAGGGTGAAATATAATATTAAAATATTTTTTCCTCACTTAACATGAGTTGGGGTTGAATTTGTGAAATCTGCAAAATAACAAAGTTCAGTACAACTAGGCTAATAAAATATAAATAAATGGAAATACTGAATTAATAATAAAATACTAAACCTTTGACTTTGACTTCTTGTGGGGTCACAGTGGTTGAACTCCAAGAACACAAGCAAGTCAAACCAAATCCTAATCTAATTTGGGAGTGAGATATGGATATGGTGTGCTTGGGGCTTTGGTAGGTGATTATAACAACTACGTGATTAAGAAATCTGGCATTTATTTGCAAAATCTGTCTTCTAGTGAATGGAAATATTGCTATAAAAACTAGAAATTTTGGGTTTCAAACTATTTTAGGGGACAACTACAACTACTACTAGACTAAAAATATTAAATCTAAATTTTACTAGGAATATTTTAGTACTACAAATTGACATAGGTTGTACAAGAAAGCAAATATTTTATTTTAAGAAACACAGTACACAAAGTTTTGTTACATATTTTTGAACATGAAATCATCAATTACATAAAAGTAAATTTTTACAACTACTAGAACTAGAAAAGGCAAAGAAAAACTAAAGTTTCCTATTTCTAGGGACAATATGAAGTGTTCACATGATAACCTCCCTAAACTATTCTCTCTTAGTGATTGTATACTGTTGTGATGCTTGTGATTCTTTTCTCCTCGTTGCTTCTCCATTTTATAGACGAAATTCTGTGATGATTTCTTCACTGCGTTCATCACTTTGACACGAGATTGACAGTTTTCTTCTTCTTCGTCCCTTTTCTTCTTTCCTTTGGACAGTATTTCAAACCTGTGTCAGTGCACCTGCAAAGAGAGAAAGAGAGGGAGAGAGAGAAAAGGAGACAAAAAAGAGAAAAAAAGTTGTATCAACTAAACGTCACAATCAACCATTCACTGAATGGTTGATTTTTTTGGTTGTTGGTTTGTTTTTTTTATTCTTTTGGATTGTTTTTTTTTTCTTTCTTTTGGAATCTTTCTATTTTACAGAGAATTTTACTGTTTCTTACTATTCATTTTTTTATGAACATATGGGATATACTATGGTGTGGTTGCTACTTCTTTCCTTCCCTTTATTTCTGTCACGCCCCGGAAACCGAAGCGCGAGGAAAGAGAAAAGATAGAGGGAAAAGAATTAAAATTAATTCACAATGCGGAAGCGACATTGGGATCCCACGGGGATTCCTACAAATATGACTTACTAACATATAAGCCAAAATGGACTTACATGTTAACAAGTCTAACAAAGATGAAAACATTTGAAAACTTACTTAAAAGACTATCCGAACAAGTACTAGTTCAAGGAGAAAGGGAAAATACAATAGATTTGATAAAAGGTCATTTTTAGATAGTTGCTGAATTTTAAAACAGCTGTAAGTAAATATATCTTTGAAATTTTCACATTCTGTCCGCGTTGGTCTATGTAAAATTTAATTCTGCACAACTTTCATCAAATAGCATTTTTTCCAATTCCCCACCATTTGGGCAGAAAATAGAGATAACAGTAGCAGTTTTTATTTGACAGCAACTTTGACAGCATAAGGACCATTTTTGGATAATTGCTGAATTTTGAAACATCCGTAAGTAACTATATAATTGAAATTTTCACATTCTGTTCGCGTTGGTCCATGTAAGATTCGATTCCGCACAACTTTCGTCTAATAACATTTTTTCCAATTCTGCACCATTTGGGCAGAAAATAAAGAAAACAGTAGCAGTTTTTCTATGACAGAAACTTTTGACAGCATTTTTACAACTTGTAGAAATGTTCCCAATTATGCTAAATCCTCAAATTTAAACCTCAATATATGACTAAACAAGTCCTAAATGACATATAACACATGCCTAGACCAAACGGAACTTCATACACTCGAAATTTATTAAAAACGAGAAGTGAAAGAGATAAAGAGAGGAAAAAGGAGAGAGGGAGAGATTGGGAAAGAGATATAGGGAGAGATAGGGAGAAAGTGTTCTAAAAGCTTTTAAACCTTCCAAATTGATATAGGCAAGTCTAAAATAGTATAATACGTACACGTGTACAAACTATCCGGAACATCCAACGATTACAACATACAAACACGAGGCAACGAAAGAGATTTCACAAAAAAAAGAGGAAGAGGGATTTGAAAACATTTGGGATATTTGAAGACGTTAACTCTTTAAAACAATTGAAGCTTCCTCCGATAAGGATTGAAACACATAATGAGTTAAGCTAAAACAAATTCAACAAAGTTTCACAACATCCTCAAACATACCACATAGTTAGCTAAAGTGAACCCGACAAGGGTTCAAACAAAAGAGATCTAACGATTTTGAGACTTAATTATACGATTCAAAAATCCTTCAACAAGTTTAATAATAATGATAGTAAAACAAGGACTAACACGTGACCAACGATTCTCAAAGAAGCTAACTCATAGAAGCTTAACAAAGTAAGCACTTAAACTCAAGAAGTTTTAATAAAAACTTAAAAACAACAAATTTCAAAGTATAAGATTTTTACAAACTTTATGATGTCAAAATGAACGTAGAGAGTTGTACAATTTCTCAAACAATCATAAGTCCTCAAAGTAGAACCAAAGGATTTCAAAGTAACAACACCGGGGTCACTCGTGCCCTTATCGACATCACCTGCAAAATGGTTGATAGCGTAGTACCTTAGCACGACGGCTAAGTAGACAGTGTTGTAACAAGTCTATATGCTATCCATGATTAAAATGAAATGAGGTGCAATGAATCGCCACCACGGCTACAATGAAATGTTTAAAGCCGCAAGGCTATGCGTGACAAATGCACATCTCTCTCATTACCGGACCATGAGCCACCCACGCATGGAGTGTAGTATACCAACTTCCGGGAGCTACCCGAATATAGTTTGGAGTTTGAATGTTTCTAAGGGTCATTCTCCCTGTCTCACATCACAACCCACGTCCGGATTTCTTAAACCAAAATTCCCACACATGGGGTTTTTCTCTCTTTTTCAAATAAAATCTTTATGTCGTGATATTTGAATGTTTGCCGATTTGGCCTCAATGCATGAAATGTTTAAAATGACAACATAGATGCTCCAACAAAATAATGAACACAATAATTCTTACATGTTGAACATGTATTAAAGACATCAAGAGTTAAATTAAAATTCATAATATAGCACTCCTAACAAGGATTTCTAAACTAACGTCCTAACATGCTTTTACACATAAAGGGAGCATCCTAGGCACGTCTAGCATCACATAATCAATTATAGAACAACCAAAACATGCAAATTCACAATTAGGCATATAACCCTAAATTTATTACTTTGGGGAAAACTTAATGCATGTGTCTAGATTACACTCGTAGCATCATTTTAACTACATTTAACATCACAAAATCACAACATATACAAATGAAACATTATTAATCTACCTCAATGAAGATTTTTCAAAATAAACGAAAATCACCCAACATGCAAGTTTATCATTACATAGAGCAATTAACACACAAGAATCACTTCTAGGCAAAAAGCCCTAATTTCTCAATTTGGGGGAAACCTAGAGCATATGTCTACATTTTCTCCTAAACAAATGAATGAACTCATATACATTTTAGGCGTGCATAACATGTAGAAATGATATAATAGAATCTACCTCACAAATTTTTAAATTCCAACAATGGAAGAAAATTCAAGAGAGTTAAGTAAATCCCAAAAGCTTCCAATGCTTGTGCTAGGATCTTGAAGGATGCTTCAAGAAGGCCACTCTAAGCAAGAACAATTCATAGTTAGGATAGAAAAGCTTAAACTAGCAAATCCTAGAAATTGTTAGGAAACTAGAAAACTTACCTACACTAGAAACTCCAAGGAAATGGTTAGGATTGTTAAGGCATGCTCTAAACACTCCAAGGAAGCTATAAAAGAGAAGAGAAGTTCAATACAACTCAAAAATTTGAAAACTAATGAAACCTTAGAAATTGGGGTTTTCCAAAATACTTACCCAAGAGATGATTTCCCACTCTAGGAAGGTTAGAGATGCTAGAGGATGTTGTTCTTGACCACCTCTTCAAATCTTGTAGAAGGAGATGGAGTAGAAGTAGAGATTTTTGGATTTCTTTGGCTCTTGAACTTGAAGGAGGAGAAGAAGAAGAAATGAAGGAGGAGAGGAAACTAACGTGAATGAGTGGGAGGGGGGAGTTTGGCCGGCTATATAGGGGAGTGGGGTGGGACCCATTCCTCTTGTATGCTACAAAAATGAAATGTTTGGTGTTCCCACGGACAGTCTGACCCAACGGTGTAACCCCAAAATTAAATAAACACACCCACACGAACAAAATAAATTTTAAAGCACCTGAAAAGAAAAATAAATAATAGAGTCATGCTCTATAAATTTAAATACAGTCAAATAAATTTAGAGTCCACAATAGAAAAGGTAAAATTACCCAATTACCCTTTAATAAAATTTTGAATTATTACAATTTCACTTCATTTTCACCTAAACATATAAAATATGTAAAAACACATAATTACACGCATGTGAGTGACATCACCATTAAATTATATTAATTCAAATATGCGTGTAAACTATGTCTATTATATTGGCACATAAATGTGCAATATTCAATGTTTGTCACCTACTTAGCCAAAGCCCTTTTGAGTAAGCGTAGATTAGCCTTCACATCATTTTTCGTAGGTCATCTATATCATACATGTGCTAACCTTCAAAATGTCCCCTTCAATCCCTCTCAGGGTGGTCCCATTTGGGTACTCCAATTGTGACTTCGAGCCTACTTCCCTAAACTTAGCCCTATAACTCCTCCAATTAATACTATCAGGTATGGCATATACTTAACTACCTTACCTGTCACTTATAGAAAATTTGCAGATTTGGCTGCATTTTTCTTCACTATTCCAGAAGATAGATCTTTTGATCTCTACCAACCTTTCTCTTTCTTGTATAGTGATACAGACAAATCTCCACTTTACCCTACTTGGCTTTGTAACATTCCTACTCGAAAAGCCCACCCCAATGATCCGAAACAAGTTTGGGGAAGTTTTCTGATAACTCTAGACCTATTTTTGGGACTAAAGCCTCATCCAAGTCTTTTGGGGAAGTATACCTTCTTTCTCAATTTTTGAGACATTTTGGGCTTGCACAATCCATTCCTTCCTTTCAGGTCGAGGATCCCAAAACTGCTAGTTCTTCGAAGGAAACAACTCCTTCAGTCATAAAGGGTACTACCCCCCGAGCATCTACCCCTTCTCCTTCATACCCAACATAGACCCCACCTCCTATCTTCTTTCAAGCTCTACCTTCTCAAATGTCAGCAGAAGAATTAGAATATTTCAAGAAGACATTGAAGGCTGTGGTGAGATTGTATGGTCCCAAATCAAGTCCAGGAACTGGGGATATGGAAGATCAAGTTGACTTTTTGAGGCCCTTTGAATTAAGATACTTGACCTCGACCTTCTTGGTGTTACTTCTTTCTTCAGACCTTCCAATCGAGCCCCCTTCAAATTCTTTCTGGATCAAGAGATGAAGACTACATTCAAGATTTTGTTCCTCGCTCTTCTTACCAAGGACAAAGTCATGCTGAAGACAAGCAATCAGTTAATGAACTTCTTGGTTCATTAGAGTTTAACTCTACCATCTTATCTAGAGTCACTGAACAGAGAAATCTCTTAGCAAATGACATGGATGAGATGGTCTAATAGAGAACAAAGGCCTCTGACATGGTAAAATAGTCCAAGGCTGACAAGGAACTACTGACAGCTCTCGAAGGAAATGACAAACTCAGAGAAGCCTTGCAAGGAATCAAAGATCAAATTGCCACTATGAAGTCAAGACAAGACAAAACTCAAAAAAATCTTCAAGTTGTGAAAACCGAATTAGCGGCTTCGAACCTGAAGCAGCAACAAACTATAGGAGAGCAACAGTATATCATCAACGACGTCAAAGTATACTATAGGTTTTGGGACAAGTTTGAACTAAAAGCCCAAAGCTTGGCTTCTATTTTGTAATCTGTTTTGTTGTAATCTTTGAACTTGTTAATGCAACTCAGATGCTTTATTTTTATTCCTCTCTTGCTTCCCAAATAGTTGGGTGATATAGTTTCAGAAATATTCCATTGATTTTCCTTAGATGAACATAACCATTCAAATTCTTAAGATAATAGAACCCACCTTTAAACACCTTATGAATGTGAAAAGGACCTTCCCATTTAGGTGACCATGTCCCAAATTATGGATCTTTCACCCCAATTAGTAAAATAGTTTTCCAAACCAAATCTCCCTTATCGAAGGATCTATGTTGAACCTTCTTGTTATAACCTCTTGTTGCCACTATTTTATGAGCAAGAATGTTACTAAGAGCTTTAACTCTTTCTTCATCTGTATTTTCTAACTCCATCACCATGGCTGTCTGATAAGCATCCATAGTCAGTTGATTTTGCTTCAAAATTCTTAAAGAATTAATTTTTATTTCAATAGGCAAAACAACTTCATATCCATAAGTTAAAGCATATGGAGATACTCATGTACTCGTCCTCTTCCAAGTCCTATATGCCCATAGAACCTCGGGTAAAATTTCGTGCCATATTTGAGGGTTATTTTTAATAACCTTTGCAATATTTTCTTTTATGATTTTATTTGTAGCTTCTACTTGCCCATTAGATTGGGCACAATATAGGGTAGATTTAGTCATTGTGATTCCGAACTTCGAGGCAAAAGCTACAACTTCCTCTTCAAAGATAGTTGCTTTATTTGAAACAATAGTTTGAGGTATTCCATACCTATAAACTATGTTGTCTAAGAATCTAGTGACTGAATGTTGATTAATGGATTTTATTGGTTCTGTCTCAACTCATTTAGTGAAATAATCAGTAGCCAAAATAATGAAGCAATGTCCCTTCGAGGACAAAGGGCTTATCTTTCCAATTACATCAATAACCCAACCCCTAAATGGCCATGGCTTTATCACATATTGCAAATCAACCGTAGGTAGATGTTTCAAGGGACCATGCTTTTGACATTCTTGACACCCCTTAGCATATTCAATGTAATATTTGAGAATGGTTGGCCAATAACAACCGTGTCTTTGAAGTACCTATCTCATCTTGATCCCAGATTGATGTGCCCCACAAAGCCCTTCATGAACTTGTGCAATAGCCTCTAAACTATCTAGTTTGTTCAAACATTCCAAAAGCATATATACCATCAGCTCCTCTCTTGAACAAAATCCTAGCATACATTATGTAATTTACTTACTTTAATTTTACAACTCTATCAGGTTTATCAATCAAACCAGATAGATAGTCAATAGGCTTCCTCCAATCATCATGGATTTAAATATTAGAGATATTTGCCAATGGTATTATATCTTCTAAAATAGGTAACAATTTCCTAGCAGTCACTTGGCTTATATCTTCAAGATCATCAAAATTACTTCTAAAACCAGATGATCTCTGTGCCGCATCATTGGATTCTTCATTTAAAAATTTTGGGATCTGTACCAATGTAACATCATCAAATTTAGCCAGTAAGTTCATTGCTATATCATAGTAAATTTTTAGAAATGGACTAATACACTTAAACTTTCCTTTTAATTGGTTAATAACAGTTGAGAGTCTCCATACACTTAAACAGATAATGTAGTCAAACTCAGAAGTGTCTCTAATCCCGTGATTATGGCTTCATATTCCACTTGATTATTAGTACACTGCATCGAATTTAATCAGAAACCATGTTTGGTTTTAATTCTTTTAGAAGATTTGATTACAAATCCAATTCCTGAATTTAACTCGACAAGTTCCATGGGCTCATAGATATAAAACCAATTTCGTATTGTTCTTTCAATTCTCTATCATTAGGATGGTCTGCAAAAAAAATCAGCCAATGCCTGACCTTTAATTGCCTTCTGGGGGACATAAATTAAACAAAATTTTGACAATGCCAAAATCCATTTTCCAATTCAATTGTGTAGAATAGGTCTAGTCAATATATACTTAACTAAATCAAACTCTGCAATAACATAAACTTCTCTAAGGAGAAGATAAATATCTTAATTTCATAGATGCAAAGTACAAAGCTAGACAAAATTTTTCCATAAAGGAATATTTACATTCAGCCACATTTAAAAACCTACTAAGGTAATAAACAACTTGTTCATTATCTTGTGCCAAAAGAACTCCTATTGAGGCTTCTGTAGCTGAAGTATATAACTTCATAGGCCTATCATCTTTTGGAGGCATCAACACTGGTGGCTTAACCAAGTAGTTTTTCAAGGCTTGAAAGGCTTGCTGATGCTCTCTTTCAACACTAGTTTGTCATGATCCTTGAGCTTCAAGAAAGGAGAAAAAATCTTTGTAATTCTTTTTATTTGAAGGTGGTTTACTTTGAATAATAGCTAAAGTTTTATTCTTGTTAACTTGAATACCCTTTTTGTGCACTAAGTATCCCAATAATTTAGTTATTATCCGAAACTTGTATCCAGGCACGTTCCTAATACAGGACAACATAACAGCTTATCAGACAAAATTACTATCCTATCCGATCCTGCCTTATCCTGTCTTATCTGCCAGTTTTATCCGGCATGTCAAATGATGCCTAATAGAATAGGGGGTTTAATTAAATTTTATAGGGACTTAACTTAAATATTACTTTCTTTTATAGGGTGTATAAAAAAATTTCCAAAACTTAGAGTCCCCCCGCTACATAGATCTGCCCCTGTGTGCTGATGTATTTTTTGTTTTACTTTTGTGAATAGTATAAAGTATTCACATAAAAGAAAAGCAAAGAAAATGGAAGGCGAGCTTTTTTGTTTTAACATTGGTCAGAAACTACGTTTTTATATTGCATTATAGAGTTTCATATTAAGTAATGATGCTACTGTCTGCATTCTCAAATGCGATATGGAGAGATCAATGTAATTTCCTCTTTATCAATAATTCAAGTCCATACTAATTCTATTTTTTCCCTCCCTTCTTCTTTATTCTCTTCCAAGTTATGGTGACATTTTGACGTTGACAGCATTGATTTTTCCTTGATTTTATGCATAGTGATTCCAAATGATGTTTTTGGATTATGGTACTTAAATCAAGTAAAGACTACTTGCATAAATTTTCTGTAAGAAGGATTTCAGCCAAATCCTTCCCATTTCACTATAACTTGTTCTTCTTGTTATATCGCCTACTACTTAAGTGCAGAAAATCAATAAAATAACCGTATTGCAAACCATCACAGTATCATGTATTTAAGTGATTTCGGTTTTCTCTTATGATTCATTGGGTCATTTGTCTTCCATAATGCTTATCTTTAGTTATTTGTTGACTTAAATACTATATGAGTTCTTATGATGCATAGTAATTCCATAGATATTGTGAGATGTGTGGTCCCTTGGACTCTCTATTGTGTCCATATTGCGCTTGCAAGCCGGGTTTGAACAACAAAGGAAGAGATAGTGTCAGGCACGCAATTCGAAGGCACGTGGAGAGACCCCAACCAAGGATTCTTGTGAGGATTTAGCAGTCTCTCTTCTTCCTGAAGACCATACTCTAAGACATGTATAGCTTCATCATTTGGCACGTACAAGACATATATTAGCTTTCTTCTACTTCGCTAAATAGCATGACTAACAATTCTTATACGATTGTTTGTCTCCATTTTATTTATCATGAATAAAAAGGAATAAGGGTAATTCTATTCACACCTACCTACTTTACTTTATACACCCACTATTTAATGAATTCTTTTAGGGCCACTTGGTCTAAGGTCCCGAAGATAGAGTCAATTTGGACTAAATGACAAACCATAAACAAAAAACCACACAAAAACACTCAAAAAAATTTCCATCCTAAAGTCCCCTAAATTTTAAATTTCCCTCCTTAAGTCCTCCAAAATTTTAAATTTCATTATAAAAGACAAAATTGCCCCTAGAACCCTAGGAGACCCACCACTGCCACCATATCTTTCTCTCTCTCTCTCTCTCTCTCTCTCTCTCTCTCTCTCTCTCTCTCTCTCTCTCTCTCTCGATCGACTCTAATATGTATGTCACATGACTTATGCGGGCAATACACTGGAAAGTAACAACGAACAAGCGTACGAGAAATCAAGTCGTTTTTAACTTGATCTTTTAAAAATAGAGTCTGAAATAACATATTTCCCAAATAGTGCCTTAAAAACCTTTTAAAACTTTTCTAAACAGTTCCTTATATGAAAACAGACGAAAACCATAAAACTACCCAGTGACGCTCGTGCAATATGCATATCTTTCGAATTCTTTTTTAAACTTCCAGAACAGTTGAAAAGGGCAGGTCGCGTGAGCAATTTTCTCCCCTATTTCAGTTTTAAAGGCTGGTTTTGACCCATTTTGCAATCCGAATGCAAACATGACATATAATATATGATTCTCTCCATTTTTTCGTAAAAATCGCGAATACACAATCGGATTTAACTAATTTGAATCTTAGCTCTCAAATTTTATGAAAAATCGAGAGGTGACAAAATTTTATTTCTAATATACTTTCTAGTACGAATGAATGAGGCTCTAATACTTTAAACACAACTTCTATGGGCTGTAATATTTCATAACCGTCTCTCAAAATGGATTTTGGTTAAGTTTGGAAAAATCACATTTTCAAGCTTTGAACTTCGATGGATGAAATCAACGATGGTTGACGACGTCCTACTAACGCGTTTTCTTATTAACACCCAAGTGTATGTGATCGTACAAGTAATAGAGTTCTGGCAAGACCAGGTCAAACCCACAGGGAATGGTAAAAAGATTTATAAAGATAGGTAGTAACTATTTTGTCCCTAAGGAAATAAAAGATGATGGATTTTTGGGGGTTTTCCTAAAATACTAGTTCTTATATTTTTGGAGTAAAATTAATTAAAGGCTATTTCTTTTAGTAGTTTACGGTAAAGATTTTAACAATACAAAATAAACTAACTAAGATGCTAGTAAGAAAAGGAAGAAAAAGAAATAAAAGCTAGATTCACATGAAATGAACTTTTTAGATTTTATTATAGCGAAAGATGGAAATAATACAAATATTTAATCTAAGTTATCTAAAAACAAGAATTATTATTATTATTATTATTATTATTATTATTATTATTATTATTATTATTATTTTGCTAAAGATAATGAGAAATGATTTGGGAGAAATGATTTAAATGGATTGGGAATATGCAAATCAACACTAGATCACACAACTTTTGTGCTTCTCAAAGGGTTTGGCATTTTTAAACAGAGTGATTTTTTATTGGAAAATAACTTATACTAGTTGAAGTCATATCAAGTGTGTCGTTTGGTTTAAAGAAAAATAAAGAGGCAATCAGGCAGTAACCAGGTTCGAACTCAAGCCCGCGGACATGGGTTATTCACCGCTCAGTGCCCACCACTCTGCCACTATACGATTGCCTGTCCATTAATGGATAGAAATATATATATACACATACTTAAAATCTAAACGTTATTAAATAAATTGTTTTGTATGCTAGGTGTTTTTTATGACAAAAGGCATAGTTTGACAATTCACATAATTAAATTCTTATTTCAAATACGTAATCCTTTGAAGTCCATTATAGCCATAGTCTATAAATATGTTAAAATAGTCCTAAACTATAGATATTTTTGGCCAGAAATAGAAAAATAACCCATCCAGATAATTATGCCCATTTAAGATTAGTGCACAGAAGCTGTGAATGCCCCCCCTCCCTCCCCCCCCCCCTTGTTTTTTTTTTTTTACATATATACGTAAAGATATAAACATATAACCATCACTTTCAAGGCATTGACTGCCCCCCCCCCCCCCCCCCCCCCCCTTTTTTTTCTTCCTAATAGTTGGTTTTTTCTTGTTTGCTTTGTCTTTTTTTTTTTTCTTCATATTCTTTTCTTTTCTTTTCCTTTTGGAATTTTTTGACTGGTAGTTGGGCATGTACAACGTAAATTCCAACAAGCATGAATGGACATGGGAGATAATCCCATGTGTTTGTTGCTTCTTTTCCTTCCTTTTATTGTATTATTTCAACTTCATTTTTACTTAAGCATATAAAATATATAAAAGCACATAATTACATATATTTGAGTGACATCACCATTAAATCATATAAATTCCAAAATGCATGTAAAACTAGGGATTTGGGGATTAAATGAGCACTATATCTATTATATTAGCAGATGAATATGCAATATTCATTGTTTGTCAATGGTGGTTTACAATTAGAGCTATACAACTAGTAAACAAGATATGTATTACATTCTAAGTGAGTTAAGAATACTCACTGTGATTAGAGATGGTGGCATTATTGAGAAAGAATCAAGAAATAAGAAAACCACTTGGAGCTTTAACTATGGAGGTTAAGCTCTCTCTCTCTCTCTCTAGGATTAATTTATGTAAAACTCTTTGTATATCGCTCTCTGTAATCTGTTTGTAAAAATACCCAGAATGTGAAGATATGTGTGTGTATGTATAAGCTTCTTCTACTTGGAGCCCAAGAACAACCTTTCACACTCAACAAAATTAATTTACACTTAAATACATAATATACATACCTCACATACATAGACGTATATATAGATTCTACATATACAATCTGTTGCAAAATCATATTATAGGGATTACTTAGAGAGTATAGAGGTCACTCTAGTGTTTGGGAAAACAACTTATGGCACAAAGTTAACACACCCACTTTAGGCATTCCCAGAAAAGCCTAACACAATCATTGGTTGGTTTAATTGATTTTAAAGCATATGTCAAATACAGATTTGACAGAGATTGTGGGAGTCCAAACGTGGCACGGACAGTTTTCGTTCACAAATTGGTATTTTTGCGGCGCAGTGATCACCACAAAAATACAAAAAAAATAATTTTATCGTAGGAAATAACTTCCTGGTTGTATAAAAATACAGTTTGAATTAAAAGTAAATATTTTCACTGTCTTGAAGATATAGTTTCCAAATCCATCACAGGTATTTTTTATTTAAAGATACATTAAATGGTAGAAATACATTTGAAATTACATTTAGTAATTATAGGAAAATACAGGTTGTTACAACCTTTGGCATGTTGACCATCTTGAGAGTTCACGTAGCATTCTATTGAAGCTTTCGCACTATTTGGTTGGTCTACGTAGGACCGTCTTCTGTTACTTACCTCTTTCTTTGACTCATTGACCCGCCAACGGGTCTTGGTTTTTGGGGCGCGACAATGATGGAGTTGTGGGCTCCATGTGTACGTGATGCAGGGGTTGTTATGCCACCTTAGAGACCACCTACCAGCCTTTTATAGCACTGGTAGTAAAAGAGCATGATAGTGATTTCCTCGAGTTATTCTATCCACATACACGCACTGTTGATAAGAGTTTTCACTGGCGTCTTGTTGGAGCTATTTTGAGAGGTTACTCTCTAGATGGGTGGCTTTTTTTCCCTTGGGCAGTGGTCCAGTTACCTCTAGTGCATTAGGACTTGTTGGACCATTGAGGCTTGTTGTCAGGGTCTCCCATGGACCCAGATCATGTGATAGTTCTTTTTGACTTGTTCAGATACTCAGATACCCTGTACATGACACTTGGATAAAGTACAGTGTATAGAAATACGGTATTGGGACATATATATACACCATTGCAGTGCACAGGAGGAGAGTTCTATGGCTAGATGCTGAGGGCGTGCTCTATATTCAAATGAGGATGGGTCTTTTCAGTTTTTAAATTTAGGTATATTTTTAGGTGAGAATGAGCCTTTTGATTGGAACACCGCTACGTTAATTGTTGATGGGGAGCGTATTCTCCTTTATTTCGTAAGACTCGAATGGCCTTTTTGAGTTGGTTGAGCATACTAACCCTGAGGGTCAGTGTGTAGCTTTTGATGTGATTTCAGTCTTCAGCATAGGAGAAGGATTTATATATGTTGTATGAGACAGAGATGGTCATAGGATCATTTCCCACGGAGAGGAGGCAGCTTTATTTTTGTTGCCGGTAGTAGCAAGGGAAATGTGGAATGCATTTCGTTGAGCTTGGAGTCGTCGCCCCATCCTACACTATCCTAATATAGTGTACCCAATATGAGTGCCTATGTAGACATGCTTGGAGCCTAGAGAGGGAGTCTGTATAGCGATGTATTCTATACTTTTAGTTGTAGTGGTCATTTGATATAGTGAGGGATTTTATGTGCTGATAGGGGCGGATCAGAAATTTGGCCCAGAGGGCTATCTCTTACATGTTTACAAGACTTAAGTAGGCTTTTCATATTTGATGATAAAAGAGATATAAAGAAATAGATAAAGCACATAAGTATGCACGTTTTACTACTCGGTCAATAATCTACATAATTCTTCGAAGTACAGTTTTTTTCTCGAGAAACTTTACAATTCTTGAATGATTTTGATGAAGACCCCCTACTGATAAATAATAGTTAGTACGGTCAATGGCCAGGATTTATATAAGGGGCGATCATCCAATGGAATAGAAACTTATAATAATATTTTAGAAGTTTTAGACCTCATGATAAAATAATCTTTCTAGAAGATCACATTACTTATAATATTCTATACAAGTCTCTAAAAGACTCTAGATAATTCAAAGATTCCCTTTAAGTCTAGGGAGTTTCGAGCATTCTGTAAAACTCCATGCAAAACCACCTACAACACAGTTAAAGATTTTATTTTTATTTATTTATTTTTTTTTCAAACAGAGGGAAGTTTCCTAGTTTAATTACCATGACACAACCCCTAAACCTTTTTGTTGGTCAGGATAAGAGGCAGATAACTTTTATCCTATCTGGCATTTGGTAACGCCATCAGACAGTATAAAATAGTCCTGAACTATGTTTGTCACACCCCGATGTTGCATAAATAGGGAAACCATTTAATTTCATTTATGGACCCGTAGGTCGCTACATTTTGAAGGATCGATTCCGTCCCAAACGTCAACAGTATAATAACTTATATCAAAGTAAGGGCAATCAAGACTTATAATATTTTTCAAACATAATAATTATTACATCATGTAGGAATCTTAAGGTACAACCCGCCTTGCAAAAAAATTACTATCTATTACATCAATCCTTATTACAAATTCAGTTCATAATTAAAAGCAGAATTAAATCATTTATCTCCACAAGTAGTTCTCAATTCGCATGATCGCATTGTCCATCTTGATCATAACCTGAAAAGCCTAGACATAAATGTCCAGGATGCATCAACGCCGTCAGCTTCGATGAAGCCTCTTCTTAAAAGTGTGTTGCCTTCAGTGATGGGGCATAGCTTCGACTTTGGGTAATTATGTGCCTAAGGTCTCCACGGCTCCTGGCTGGGCGTTCTTGGGCTGATTCCCGGGCCGTTTGCTCTTGCCCCTCCCATCTGGCAGCGCCCCTACTGTTGATAATCTCTCTGGCATCCCCCACCCGGCTTGGTTTGGCCCGAGCACGTTGCCGGGTCCGCTCGGGGCCACGGCTATGATCATCATTCCCAGACTGCCCCAAAGCTAGAGGGGATACTGGTGCGATATGGGCACGCCGTCGAGTCCGCACAGGCATGCAATCATGTGCGTCATTCCTGAACTAATCATCAGCTTGAGGGGGCTTATCCTGTCGGGGCCAGCAGTGCTTCGATTTGCTATTGGACTTGGCCCTAGCCTTCCAGGAGTTGCGCAAGAGCTGCGGTGATCTACTCTTAAGTCATGGAGGTCACCGGTTGCCCGGGGTGCGAATCCGCCTAACCTGTTAGGGCAGCAGTCTTCTTACCCTTCTTCGGTGGCATGGTGATCAGTTAAGAGATTTATCCTTTGAGAAATCTGTCGCTTCCCATAGACGGCGCCAAAATGATGATGCCAAAATTTGGATAAGTGAGAAAGAAGAAGTAGACAAGGGATTTGAGTGTGGTTCGGCCCTGTTAACTAAGAGACCTACGTCCACGTGGTGTGTTGGAGTGCTTGCACTATGATATGTAGGTCACTGAGGGTCTTTGGTGAACCAACAAGATCTTGGAGCTACCAGAGACCGGCCAGGTAGAGTACGTGCGTGCAATATAAAGTAGCGATTCCACGGAGTTAGAATGCAATCCCCTTGAAGGGGGCGAGTGGTCTTTTTTATAGATATAAGAGACCACTCGTACAAGGTAAGTGGCCTGATTAGGCAGCACAATCTAATTACAATTGATTAGTACAAATCATGGGAGTTTCCTATCATGCTTAGGAAACAATCTACTCTTTCCATTAGTCTTCTAGCTGAGATAGAAAACTGTCTGGAACATTCTGGAGCATGCCACGGATAGCTCTTAGACGACCTCTGTGACTGGGTGGACCCGTGCAGAGTTCCCAAGTCATTAGTTAGGGATCGGGTGATACCGAGCGGTTCTGGATATACTAATCGGGACAGCCACGCATTGGGCGCAATTTCTGGGTGATCTGGCAGTCCTTGCTGAGGTGTCAGAGATTGACCCTTGATGGATATTTTTGTACATATCATAAACTATTACATCATTCATTGTCTTAGGCACAAACCGCCTTATTCAAATATATAATGAAGTGCTTATTACAACTCTGAAATTAAAAAACATAAGGAATATAAAACAGCCCTCCTATGAAGTTTCCTACCTCTAACTAGCATAGTCGAAATACTTTGGTAGCTCCTGACCTGGAAAATCTAGACATAGAGTCCAAGGCGCATCAACGTTGTCAGCTTATGCAAGATGGTACAGTAAATAAACATGTACTCGCAATGTATATATAAGCATATATCATAACGTTACCATTTAAACTTTAAAACAATAATTCAAGGCCTCAACTTCAACATATAATGCGGGAAGATAATAAGAAATAAACATGTGATCGTGCATGAAAAATGTAATATCTCATCTTACCGACTCTTTTCTCTCGACAAAACACAAGATCACATCATCTAAACTTCCTCGTTCTAGTACCTTGAAATACTCGAGCAGCCACACTATAGTACAACGGGTACCAGGGAATGTCCAGTCAGCCCTGATTCATAGCATCACACTAGAATACCACCACAGCATACCAAAGATAATCTCGATCAGTATCCGGAACTCAGGTATCAGGGAGTGTCCGTGGAGGCGTCATATACTATAGCACTACCACGGGTGCCAGGGAGTGTCCAATTTGCCACCGTCATATTAAAAAGGTACCCTAAAACCACATCATCATGACATACATTGTCTTGATCCATCACATCACACTATAGTACCACCACAGCATACCAGAGATAATCTTGATCAGTATTCGAAACTCGAGTACTAAGGAGTGTCCATGGAGGCAACCCATACCAATACACAATCTCTTTTATTCTTTTCATACTTTCTCACATACTATGCATGTCAACTCAACCTCGACCGTACCATGCATGTCAATGTCATGAATTGTAACATTATCTACTAACTACAAAATCTGAATATCCGTACAAACATGAAACTCAGTCTTAACCAATTTTTATTAATCCGGTTCTTAAACGTAAGTATGTAAAACAGTATTCAAAACAGTTACTTAAAACTTTCAAAACCTTTTCCAAACAGTCTCTTACTGAAAAAGAAACAAACTGCCCAAAATGTCACGTCGCGTGAGCGAAGGGTCGCGCGAGCGATTAGGCTCTTTTCATGAAATTTGTCAAAAACTCAATTATATCCAAATCCGCACAGGTCGCGCGAGCGGGCCGCGCGAGCGAGGTGTCGCGATCTTCATTTTTCCCCTATTTTCATTTTTCAAAACTGAAATTTACCCATTTCTGAATCCTGTTTGAAACATATCATGCAACACATGGATTTCGTCATTTTTTCGCAAGGAGCACGAATATGCAATCAGATTAAACTGAAACAAACCGTATCTCTCAAATTTTGTGATTAAAGTAAGGGTGCCAAAACTTAAATCTATCGTTCGTCACAATACGGACGAATTAAGCTGTAGTATTCGAACCACAATCTAATGGGACTAAGATCCTTCATTCCCAATTCACAGAATCGATTTTGGCTAAGATTCACAAAGCTCCACTTTTCAAGCTCCCACAGTGTTTTAATGTATAGACATATATACATATCTAAATCTATAGAAATATACATATATGTACACTGGGAGTGAGTTTATAATACTCACAGTGGGTATAAGACTGAGAGTTTGATGTCGAGAATTCCGCCGTAAGTTCCGACGTCTAAGAATTTTTCCTCGGTCTCTCTGTTGATTTTGATATATATATAACTATGTATGTATCTATAGGAGTATATATATATGTATATATTTTTGTGTGTGTGATTTTTTTAGAACAAGAGAGATTGAGAGAGTTTTGAGAGACAGAGAGTTTGAGTTCATGAGAGAAAATGAGAACAGTGATACATATATATATATATATATATATATATTTATAGTGTGAAAAATGTGTAGGCTTCAAGAAAAGAGGGATAATCTCGTATGGTGAGCTCACATGCTCCCACACCCACTTCGCGATAAAATTGCAGCTTAAAATATAAACTGGCATATTCGGGGTGTCCGCGGTCACATTAAAATACAGGCAAATAATATTAACGTAGGAGATAAATTCCTAGTTGTATAAAAAAATACAGTTTTCAAATCTATAGGAAGTATTTTCTATATTTATAGAAATTACGCTTTTGACCCCAACTAAAAATTTATATATATTAAAAATACATTTTGCACCAAGAAAGTCATTCTTATAGTCTCCGATATAAAATAAGGTTTGGAAATCATATCAGAGGGTTTTAATTATAGAAAGAAAATGGGATATTGTATTTATTAATGAAAATAAAATTACAGGGTGTTACAGAAATTGTAAAATACTTGTTTTGGTATACATATGATTTGGCGGATTTCTCCAGTTAGACTGGTATGAATTAGCATAGGAGTTTTGGGGACCCCTATCATTATTCACAGTATTTATCTCTGCTGGAGTAGTTTTTTTTTTGACAATTTGAACTGTTAGGACATTCATTCGTAGGATGTCCTAACGTATAACAGTTATCACAAAGGTCTCTTTTCTTCTTAGGTAGAATTTTTTTTTCTACTGTTATAACTTCCAATTTACATGCTAATTCTTCATATTTCAGTGTTAATTCATCTTCTGATTGTAATTGGTATAAACTTTTAGCTTTTTTCGCCCTACAAATTTCTTCTTTTTCCCACTGGGAAGCATTTTCGCCAAGCTAATCAAAGTATGATTATGCTTCGTCGGCAGCTTTCAAAATTACTTTTAGCCATTGGCATTAATATAAAGTACTACAACTATGATAAATACTTAAATAAATAAAGAAAAACAAGTCACTTATTTAATACTAGCAAATTGTGACTTTAACAACACAATTAATTCTATTACTAAAATACTAATAAAAAAACTTTAAAAATAGTCTCGCTCGTTGTAGATACTGTTGTAGCGAGCATACTTGAAGCTTTTCCTTGGATAGAAGTCTCTGGTGTTGCACCGTATTGCTCCTTGACGCGAAGATTCTCCCCTTTCAAAATTTCTGAGTAATGGGTTTCCAAAACTACTTGGGTGTCTTTGTGCAGAATTGTAACCAAAGTTTGCTGCAAACTGACTTTGTGCAGAATTGTAAAAGTTTGGTGCAAACTGACTTCGAAATCGGCCCAAATAAGCTAGGTCAATGCACCAAAAATTTTGGTCCAAATCAGATTGGAAATTTTGAATAGGCCGGTCAAATTTGGCCCTTTTCCTGTAATGATCAAAAGTGTTTCTATTTGAATATACCCTATTTGGTTTGAAGTTCAAGCACTTTTGTTGACCAGAATACCTTTGTTGACCCAATTAAGTGCTGAGAATGAAAAGTTGCAGTACTTATTTCTTTTCAGTGCGTTTGATAATATATCACTTAATTGAAAAAATAGCAAAAAACTTACTAAAAACTTTAAGTGAAAATTTTCTACTGAAAATAATCACTGAATGCAGTGTATTTAAGTACTTGAAATATCATTTTCAGTATTGCAAATTCAATCACTTAAAATTTTCAGTACTTAAAATTCAGCACATAATTTTCAGTTTTTTCAAATGGGCCCTTAGGTTTAGAATTTCTTTCTTCTTTTTCCCTTGAAAGCAGCGCACAAACCCTTTAAGCCTTGTATCCTTCACACCTTTGGACCAAAGAGGAATCTTTTCCACCCAAAAATTGCAATGGATAGTGGTCAGATTTTTTTGGGTAGTATTGTGGTGATGTATCCAAGCAATTTGTCGGAGACAAGGAATGTCACACCCCAACAAAGAATTACCCAAAATAAAACACCCCTTATTAGCAATAAATAGGAGTTAAACATAGTAAAAGGAATTCATTAGCTTAAACCGACTCAAGGGTAAAATAGTCATTAAGAAAATATAGTCAAATTTGAAAAGATAGCCCTTCGAGTCTCGGTTCTAACGCAAAAAAATGGCGCACAAATCCGACTTTTCTAGAAAGAGTTATGTCCGTTTCCGTAAAAGTTGACAGGCCAAAAATAGACCTACAGATTCTGCAGATCAAATTTCTACACTTATTTTCCCTACTTAAGAGTTAAAAACATAACCAAAACTAAATTACTCATACAAACCCATTGTCATCCAATACCAACTGATCCACTAACATATCCATGACACCTGAAAACTAAAAAGAGATTAAATTAGTTTAGTACAAAATCTTTACACTCACTAACTGATCTCAATTTCTAAAACGTAAAACATGAGTTTCTAATTACAAATTAAGCAACCCACTCCCACCCCAACTAAGTATGCCCACAAATAACGTATTAACATATAAAATAAAAGAAACATATTCCCAAGTTGTCTAGAACCCGTGGTTTAACGCTTCTCACCGTGATGCTCATCTGAACCTGCTTGGTCATTAGCGACCAAATTGACTAAGCTTTCGCTCAGTGAGTACGTGGTACTAATCATGCAATTGGAGTATTTAATGATTCATAACACCAATTAAACATTCACAACAATAAATGGTCGCAAGCGTGTCAAATAATCAATCACCATCATTCTAGACCCCAGATTCCGGGCTATTCTCACTTTTTTCCATCGCATATAGCGAAATCACACTCATTCATTTATGACCGTAGTCAATTCTTTGTGGTCGTCACCACTATCCCCTTTTCTCTGAGGATTTCACCATCTCTCGGTCCCTTGTATATAGGTAAATAATGGTGATTACTTGAGACCCTTTGACCCAAATAAGCACATAAGCAGCTTAGCATGTCAACATGGCAATTTTCAGCATTTTGGACATGTTAAATAATAATTAATCACATGTTTTTCTACTTGATCACAATTAAGCAATTTTAAGTATTTACTAACAAATAAATAACATTAAACTTCTAATTTTGGGATTAGGACACTCACCTCTACGAATAATCAAATAAGCCTAGAAACCCCGAATTCAGCCTAGATACAGCCCAAATATGAACCTGCAGCTAATCCTACACAATCTTGGTAAACTAAATGCTACCAACCTATTTGGGTCACAAAAAATATATCGATTAAACTCAAATTAAATTATACCAAAGGGTAGGCTTACCCCCATGAGTCCAAATATGACTTCATATTGCAATTTGAGCAACATAAGGCGAAGCTATGGCATTGGGAAGGCCAAAACCCTCCCTTTCTCTCTTCTTTCTCACGTCTTTGTCTCTCTCTGTTCTTTCTGTTTCTTTTTTTTCTTTCTTTCTTTCTTTTTTTTTTTATATGTTTTGATTACCTTATATATATATATATATTATACACACATCACCGCCGCAACACTTTGCGCGCGCGCACACACACACACGTTGGTTGTTCACCTTTTTTTCTTTTCTTTTTTTTTTTTTTCCTTTTTTTTTTCCTTTTGACTTAAGAGTAAAATGGGATATTCCTGAGAATATTCTCCAGTTTAGGTCTATTCTCATTAAAGCCCCCAAAAGTTTCTTATACTTTTTATGAAACCCTAACATTAATATTAACTACCCAATATTTAAGTGGGTCTATATCTATGTCACGGATGGGCCCCAAATGTGGTCCGAAATATTATATAAAGGCTCTAATTAGCCTACCAATTATGCCACGCATCCAACTATACCCTCACAAGGGTACCCAAACTGGTCCCATAAATAATCATGAACAATAATAAAATATTAAAGCACTTAATATTTTATCAATTAAATAATCATATGGCATCAACATGTATTATAATGTACACATTTACATTTACATGTCTACCATTTTATCACATAAATGCACTTCTATGCATTTTATTTAATCTGGACCCCCTGTGGTTTCCACTTCACATCTTTCCAACTGTACCCTTTATCAAGCACTTATCATATCGGGATAACAGGAACTTATCCAAATCATCATATGCAATTAATTATACTCATTAATGCATGCAAAAATAAATAGTACTTCCATTTTTCTGGTACGGGTATTACATCACTCCCTCCTTTTTAGGAAATTTGTCCCCAAACTTTTCTCACTTCACAAATCAAATAGATATAAATATTTCTACTCGAACCTCTACTGGATCATATGCAACAACACGATTATAGAATACATTATACCCATTGGTGTGACCACAATCGCAACCGAATGGTCCCCATTCTTTTCGATATTTCCAATTGACATACTGGAATTTCAATTTCACTTAGTTCGTCAAATTATACCATTTTCTGAAGATCAAACTTCTAGAAATATTTCTCTCCCCAGAGTAGTAATTTCCCCCAATCATTCTAGAACAAAACCCACTTGCCTTTATTATATTTCCCCACCAAATATCGGTGGGTGATAAAAACATCTCGCAAAAATTCAGTTCCATTTCTATTGCTTCTAACAAGATTCTAGAACTTCTTCATAATCGACTACTTCCTTCTAAGATAACAAGTGCTAGTACCCACATAATTGCATAATTCTTCTCATATATAGGTCGTTTAACCCCAACAAGTCCGCAGTTTCAATCAATAATCACAATTTGATTGGATCAACCTGTCGACAAATCATTTATATGACAACACCTAATTCTTGTTGACTTTGGCAACGCCGTCATGGAATTTAATATGATAAACATTCAATTTCAGATTGTCAATAATTTCAATCACAATAGCCCCATGAACCTTTATTATTTCTGCCCTTATACTGCATATTGCAAATAATGCTTTATATTTTCCATCTGAAAGCAACTTTCTCAATATCTTAGTTGAAACTTTTACCTGGTAGTACTTAAATGTCAAATCAATCTCCAAGAAGACTTGTGCCTTTGTAACTAATTACTAAATCATCATATGCAATTAGTAATATCGCATACCCAATTACTAACGTATTACATACCCAAATCTCATTATTTACTTCAATATTTCTTCTGAATTCATTCCCTTGAGCTATCTTCACTCAAAGTACATACTCGACCTTGAGATTCTAACACATTTTAAATCAATTTCCGTTCATCTGTTATAATAATGCTGGTTGACCTCAATTTATTATCATCACTCCTTTGTCCAATTTTCGGAACAAATTTAATTTCTAATAAATTCTGAATCTTGACTCAAATCCTTTCTGAATAGTCAACGCGCACACCAAACCCTCGTTGATCTCTGATTCGAGCACCAACAACCCTTTTGTCTTCACCTGATTAATATAAAATTTTAAATTGTAGCCATCATGAGTTCCAACTGTCCTTTGTACTGCCTATTCAATAGTCGTTGTATAACTAAATATTCCAAGTCATGACAATTAATATAAACTTCCAACTCGTAAGAATATTACTGCCAAATGCTCAATATAAAAATAATACCATGAACTCTAGATCTTGTACCAGATAATTCATTTTATGAGATTTCAACCATATGAAGTATAAATTACTGTTGCATCAATATATAACCCAATCCCAACACAAACCTTTGCAATAATAATATCAATATCATCATAGATCGATGTTCATTTGATTATTGAGAACTTCACTGTAATCGATATAAGTTTCACATGTATTCTTGAACAAAAGAGAAATCTTCAACAAATTTTCAATAATACTCAGTCAATCCCGTAACTTCAGATTCATGTTACCTTCATAAGTCTCGATTGATTGATTTCCAACGACACCCACGAAATCTCTATCCGTTTAAATCACATATTCTAGAAATACAACTCGTCTACCAGATGTTCAACATAAGGTAAAGCTTCACAATTCTCAAACTATTCGGATTGTAGAACTTACTTGTCTTTTGGTTTACGCTGTCTAAGCCCCAATATATAGAAATCAATATACACATTTGTCCCCTCCTTGTAGCACTTACAATCAATAAGCAATTGATTTTGTCGCGACACAACTTAAATATGATCCAACACTCCTCAATTTCAATTTTTCTCCTATTACCCAAGTGTGCAATACCCTTTTAAATGCGTCACTTGTATGTAAACAAGAACACTCGTTGATCTCCGAGTGTAATCCCAAGCAACAAGCGATTTCTCCTTTCCAATGTTAGAATTCTACACAATCATACGTTCGAGGAATACAATACTTATCAGTTATTGTAACTCAATACCTACTTGAAGATTTCCAGAACATGTCTTTAAAATAAAGTGCTTCATCGCCCTATCATAGTCACCTTATAACCAAGAGTATCCCAATTCAATTCCCAAGAAATAAATTGATACTTCTTACAACCCATCAATCAAAATCATATATCCTTAATAAAAAGTACTCCCTCCGTCCCATACCACATTTCCTTTTTTGGATGTCCCACAATAAGTGTCCACTTTTCTAAATTGGTATATAGCTTTTACTTACTTTCCAAAACTACCCTTATAACAAAGACAAAATAGCATTTATTTGTGGTCCCAAAACAAGCAAAAAGTCAAACACCCATCACATCTAAGGGTAAAATTGGAAAGTGACTCTTTAATGAACCAAAAAAATTAATATAATACAACTTTCTTAAACATTGTGCAAAATGGAAGTGGACACTTATTATGGGACAGAGGGAGTATTAAGAATAATACGTAGAATATCACAAGTTACTTTCAGACCCTTTTCTCACCAAGGTCATTGGAATTCATTTAAAAATTTAGCATTCCAATTTAAAATCAAAGTAAAGGTAGTGTACTCAGTTGAGCTTCTAGTCCAATAGTATTATTTAAAATCTCTCTCCATAAAATAAAAATGTTTACACAGCTATCTTGTAATCAAAATATTTTCCATTAATAACTTCTTTAAACAACAATTGAAATACTTACATTTGATTAAAACTCTTTTCACTAGTTTTCCCCTTCTACCCAATTTCGGTCAAATCCAACCACTTCCTTTTATCAAAATATTTTTAAACACTTCCTGATTCGCAATAAATCAGTGGTTTTTTTTTTTCCACAAAAGATGATTTTAAAATATTTTCTACTCATTTAGACATATATAAACTCACTTAACGTCATTCGAATATGTCGGAAATTTCTAATACATTATTAGTAGCTAAATCCAAAGTCTGAAAGTTTCCAGTGATATACTAGGATACTTGACAATTGCTACAGTATAGTGCATTAGTCAGATCTCGATTACTTACATATAAAGTACAAAGAAATAATAAGAATACTATTACTTGATACACATGGTAGTTGAACGGAGCTTGGAGTGGTTTGGATATCAAAGAGATTACTACTTATTAAATTGGTAAACCCATTCTCAAATTCAGATCTCTGATAGAAATTCCGATACCCCCGTATAGCCAATCAACCCAATTATTTATTCGTACAACACAATCACTTAGTCTTGATCTCAATCAACCATATTCATAACCGATAAAGAATAATTTATAACCATAGTGATACCCAATCATTAGAAACACAATAGAAAAGTCTGTTACTCTGAGTTAATCCCAAATCTACTATTCATACTGTCATGAAGGAGAACTAATCATTATTCGATAATAAGAGAGGTATTCCAAGTAATAGAAATAAATTTATGTTGAGAGATTACTCAACAAGCCAATATAACCCAAATAGAGTTGAGAGATTCCTCAACAACCCAAGATAACTTAAGCGATTGGATAAATTCCCAAATATCTTATCACCACGACAAGCTCAGTATTTCACCTTCAATCCCAAGAGAATATAATGAGCTTGATAAATACTCTTAAAGATCATTACCAAATAAAAGGAGAAATAAGAGATAACGATAATATCGTATCTGCACATGATGCCCATATAAGTCGTAAGAAATCCAGATACCCAATTTCTTGACAGAAAATAAGAGAGAATCTTCACTAATAATAATACCCGATAATATTAAAAAAGAAATCCATACTCACAATCATAACCCAATACTTAATAACCCTTCATCAAGTCAATACCCTTGATAATATAATACCAGTCAAATCATTTCAAGATGACTAGCTCAACTTCTTGATTTCGCATTCTGTATGTTCAACAGAAACCCACCACTGATGTTCTCAAACTCTGAGTTTTATTACCAAATTCTTACTTCCCCTTTCCAAATTAAATAATTCATCACATGGAAAAACATTCCCCTTTATACTCCATTTTGTCACAATGAAGCTTTCAACCATCCCTTCACATATTATAATATGTAGAATGCATGCAACATGATATACATGCTCAACAACATTTAAATCATGTGCTGTAAACATGTATGCCTTTACATGTAGCTATGTGTCATGATTATCGTATACATGCATTCTTTTTTTTTCTTTTTTCCTTCATGCCTCGTATTCGTCTCTCTTCCCCAAAGACTCTAACCTATTACTCTGATACCAAAATTTGTCACACCCCAACCTGCCCCCGCGAGCTAGGACACATGTAACAAAGAATTATCCAAAACAAAACACCCCTTATTAGCAATAAAATAAGAGTTAAACATAGTAAAAAGAATTCGTTAGCTTAAACCGGCCTAAGGGTAAAATAGTCATTAAAAAAATATAGTCAAATATTATATCAAAAGATATCCCTTCGAGGCTCGGTTCTAACGCAAAAAAAATGGCGCACGAATACGAATTTTCTAGAAAGAGTTATGTCCGTTTCCGTAAAAGTTGACAGGCCAAAAATAGACCTGCAGATTCTGCAGATCAAATTTGTGTACTAATTTTCCCTGTTTAAGAGTTAAAAACATAACCAAAACTAAATTACCGATACAAACCCATTGTCATCCAATATTAACTGATCCACTAACATATCCATGACACCTGAAAACTAAAAAGAGATTAAATTAGTTTATTACAAAATCTTTACACTCACTAACTGATCTCAATTTCTAATTACAAATTAAGCAACGCACTCCAACCCCAACTAAGTATGCCCACAAATAACGTATTAACATACACAATAAAAGAAATATACTCCCAAGTTGTCTAGAACCCGTGGTTTAACGCTTCTCACCATGATGCTCATCTGAACCTGCTTGGTCATTAGCAACCAAATTGACTAAGCTTTCACTCAGTGAGTACGTGGTACTAATCATGCAATTGGAGTATCTAACGATTCATAACACCAATTAAAAATTCACAACAGTAAATGGTCGCAAGCGTGTCAGGTAATCAATCACCATCGTTCTGGACCCTTGATTCCGGGCCATTCTCACTTTTTCCGTCATATATAACGAAATCACACTCATTCATTTGTGACCGTAGTCAATTCGTTGTGGTCGTCACTACTATCCCCTTTTCTCTGAGGATTTCATCATCTCTCGGTCGCTTATATATGGGCTAAATAATGTTTGATTATTACTTGAGACCCTTTGATCCAAATAAACACATAAGCACCTTAGCATGTCAACATGGCAATTTTTCAGTATTTTGGACATGTTAAATAATAATTAATCACATGTTTTTCTAGTTAATCACAATTAAGTAATTTTAAATATTTACTAACAAATAAATAACATTAAACATCCAATTTTGGGATTAGGACACTCACCTCTACAAATAATCAAATAAGCTTAGAAACCCCGAATTTAGCCTAGATACAGCCCAAATATGAACCTGCATCTAATCCTACACAATTTTGGTAAACTAAATGTTACCATCCCATTTGGGTCACGAAAAATCTATTGATTAAACTCAAATTAAATTATACCATAAGGTTAGGCTTATCCTCACGAATCCAAATATGACTTCTTTTTGCGATTTGGGCAACATACGGCAAAGCTATGGCATTAGGAAGGCCGAAATCCTCCCTTTCTCTCTTCTTTCTCGCGTCTCTCTGTTCTTTCTGTTTCTTTTTTTATTTCTTTCTTTTTGTATGTTTGGATTATCAAATATATATATATATTATACACACATCACCGCTGCCACACTTTGTGCGCACATGCACGCACACACGTTAGTTGTTCACCTTTTTTTTCTTTTCTTTTCTTTTTTTTTTTTTTTTGCCTTTTGACTTAAGAGTCAAATGTGATATTTCCTAGGATATTCTCCAGCTTAGGTCTATTCTCATTAAAACTCCCAAAAGTTTCCTACACTTTTTATAAAATCCCCTAACATTAATACTAAATACCCAATATTTAAGTGGGTCTATATCTATGTCACGGATGAGCCCCAAATGTGGTCCCAAATATTATATGAAGGCTCTAATTAGCCTACCAATTATGCCATGTATCCAATTACACCCTCACAAGGGTACCCAAATAGGTCCCATAAATAATCATGAACAATAATAAAATATTAAAGCACTTAATATTTTTTCAATTAAATAATCATATGGCATCAACATGTATTGTAATGCACACATTTACATTTACATGTCTACCATTTAATCACATAAATGCACTTCTACGCATTTTATTTAATCTGGACCTCCCGTGGGTCCCACTTCACATCTTTCCAACTGTGCCCTTTATCAAGCACTTATCATATCGGGGTAACTGGAACTTACCCAAATCATCACATGCAATTAATTATACTAATTTATGGATGCAAAATATATATTACTTCCATTTTTCGGGTACGGGTATTACAAGGATGCTAGGTTCTATATGGTCAAATTTTATGGTGGAGGATCTTCTAAACAATTTCTTCTGGCTTGATCCTGCTTTTGGAAGAGACTTCTGATGGATCATATTCTACAGGGAGATTTAAAGGTACACCGTCTTTGTCAAATTTTTCCACCACTTCAAAATGTTGAACATAAGTTCCACAGTATTTCTTTCAATAATTCCTTTCCTCGATAAATTTATCACAAAGTTTCGAAAAATCCCCTTTATCCGGTGCGTAGCCAAAAGCAATTTCGTAAGGCTCGGCTTTTGGTTTGATCTAAAGAAGATTGTGATTGTAGTATGCAATAGAGACTCCCAAACCCAACACTACTCTGTGAATGGTTTTGAGAATTAACTTCAAGAGAGAATTGCATGTCTTTTCCTCTTGAAGTTGATCGTACTTCAATTCCCAAGTTGTATAAGACGAAGAACACTCGGACGTGGCACAATCTTGCTCTAATACCAATGATGGAAATCAATGATGTTCTGTGATTATCCCGTTAGGGTGGTGACCACACATAATACACCAGTCCGAGTATATCATGATATATTTAAACTGCTTGTAGAGGTTAGTATATATAGAACTCTAAGAGTCACCATAACAACAAATGTGACTATTGGGTAAAACGGTTTTGGGCAGTTACAGTTCAAATTCCCAATAGTCACACATTGTCACGCCCCGGAAACCGAAGCGCGAGGAAAGAGGAAAGATAGAGAGGAAAGAAGTAAAATTCAATCACAAATGCGGAAGCGACATTGGGATCCCACGGGGATTCCTACAAATATGACTTACTAACATATAAGCCAAAATGGACTTACATGTTAACAAGTCCAACAAAGATGAAAACATTAGAAAACTTACTTAAAAGACTATCCGAACAAGTACTAGTTCAAGGAGAAAGGGAAAATACAATAGATTTGATAAAAGGTCATTTTTGAGTAGTTGCTGGATTTTAAATCATCTATAAGTTGCTGTATCTTTAATATTTTCACATTCTGTCCGCGTTATTCCATGTAAAATTCAATTCTGCACAACGTTCGTCAAATAGCATTTTCTCCAAATCCTCACCGTTTGGGCAGAAAATTAAAATAACAGTAGCAGTTTTTATTTGACAGCAACTTTGACAGCATAAGGACCATTTTTGGATAATTGCTGAATTTTGAAACATCCGTAAGCAACTATATCTTTGAAACTTTCACATTCAGTTCGCGTGGGTCCATGTAAAATTTGATTCTGAACAACTTTTGTCTAATGACATTTTTTCCAATTCTGCACCATTTTGGAAGAAAATAAAGAAAATAGTAGCAGTTTTTCTATGAAAGAAACTTTGACAGCATTTTTCCAACTTGTAGAAATGTTCCCAATTATGCTAAATCCTCAAATTTAAACCTCAATATATGACTAAACAAGTCCTAAATGACATATAACACATGCCTAGACCAAACGGAACTTCATACACTCGAAATTTATTAAAAACGAGAAGTGAAAGAGATAAAGAGAGGAAAAAGGAGAGAGGGAGAGATTGGGAAAGAGATATAGGGAGAGATAGGGAAAAAGTGTTTCTAAAGCTTTTAAACCTTCCAAATTGATATAGGTAAGTCTAAAATAGTATAATACACGTGTACAAACTATCCGGAACATCCAACGATTACAACATACAAACACGAGGCAACGAAAGAGATTTCACAAAAAAAAAGGAAGAGAGATTTGAAAACATTTGGGGTATTTGAAGACGTTAACTCTTTAAAACAATTGAAGCTTCCTCCGATAAGGATTGAAACACATAATGAGTTAAGCTAAAACAAATCCAACAAAGTTTCACAACATCCTCAAACATACCACATATTTAGCTAAAGTGAACCCGGCAAGGGTTCAAACAAAAGAGATCTAACGACTTTGAGACTTAATTATACGATTCAAAAATCCTTCAACAAGTTTAACAATAATGATAGTAAAACAAGGACTAACACGTGACCAACGACTCTCAAAGAAGCTAACTCATTGAAGCTTAACAAAGTAAGCACTTAAACTCAAGAAGTTTTAATAAAAACTTAAAAACGACAAATTTCAAAGTATAAGATTTTTACAAACTTTATGATGTCAAAATGAACGTAGAGAGTTGTACAATTTCTCAAACAATCATAAGTCCTCAAAGTAGAACCAAAGGATTTCAAAGCAACAACACCGAGGTCACTCGTGCCCTTATCGACATCACCTGCAAAATGGTTGGTAGCGTAGTACCTTAGCACGACGGCTAAGTAGACAGTGTTGTAACAAGTCTATATGCTATCCATGATTAAAATGAAATGAGGTGCAATGTATCGCCACCACGGCTACAATGAAATGTTTAAAGCCTCAAGGCTATGCGTGACAAATGCACATCTCTCTCGTTACCGGACCATGAGCCACCCACGCATGGAGTGTAGCATACCAACTTCCGGGAGCTACCCGAATATAGTTTGGAGTTTGAATGTTTCTAAGGGTCATTCTCCCTGTCTCACATCACAACCCACGTCCGGATTTCTTAAACCAAAATTCCCACACATGGGGTTTTTCTCTCTTTTTCAAATAAAATCTTTATGTCGTGATATTTGAATGTTTGCCGATTTGGCCTCAATGCATGAAATGTTTAAAATGACAACATAGATGCTCCAACAAAATAATGAACACAATAATTCTTGCATGTTGAACATGTATTAAAGACATCAAGAGTTAAATTAAAATTCATAATATAGCACTCCTAACAAGGATTTCTATACTAACGTCCTAGCATACTTTTACACATAAAGGGAGCATCCTAGGCACGTCTTGTTGGAAAAACAGGTTTAAAATGAAAAGTTTAAACGCGCAGCGGAAAATCAAGTTATAAAAACTTTATTGGCATTCCAGGATCTACTACTCGTCAATTCCATAGATGCGTACAAGGGGTTGCAAGAATTATACCTTAGTGTCTTGAACCCAATTCTGAAACTTTAACTTCCAGCAGCCTCCACTAGATGATCTTCACCCTTATGACTCCTGCGGATGCCTGCCGGAAAGACTAGGGTTGGTGGGAACCCTAATAGAGAGGATAGAGAGGGTTTTGGGGCTCCAAAACAGTTTCTGCAGCTTCTGACGTTCAAAACGACGAATAACTTTTTCCAGAACGCAGCTGCCCTATTTATAGATTCCCAGAACCGACCTAACCTTCGATTGATCGAAGGACTTCGATCGATCGAACATTCGATCGATCGAACCTTTCTCGATCGATCGAACCTGATGCCTTCGATCGATCGAACTATCTTCAATCGATCGAACCTGTCAGGACAGTTTCCTCAAGCGTCTTTCCAAGCATCCTTGCGGAGCTAAGAGTGGGACCTCCTAGGCTCTTTATTGTTGGCTCAGACCAGTTTATTAATTACCATGACCAAACTCTTTGATCAGCAAACTAACCAACTGGTCAGTTAACGTTTACTCCACTATAAAACGATAACTGAACTCCAACGCAAAAGAACATATCCGAAGCGATAACTAGACTTGTATGTTGTACTAATGTCCCTCTACCGTCAGCATTCGTAATCATATTCAGGTAGTCGGATAACTGTTACTGTCAACCTGAATCATGATTACTTCTTGTATTCCTTGAGTCCCATTCACCTCTCATGATTACCAAACATGTTAATAACTCTTATCAACAAGACTGCAGTACTCAGTAATCGACTTGGTGACATTCTCAAGGGAATGCTTACTCTGAATCAGAGGGTAGATTCTATCTTGACAATACATGTTCACAATCCTATGGACATGACATACCCAAGATACCCAGGTGTTGATCTTCTATAGACCTCACTGATTGGTAAGTCAAAGCAGCCATATCCATAGTCTGTGTTCATAATCATCTCAAGATTGAGAACACGTACCTTATACAAGTTATGAGTTCCTATTGACTGTTGACAGCCTTAAGTGTCAATAGGAAAGCTCAGGTCCGTCAATGCACTATAAGCACTAGCATATCAACTAAGAGCTACACTCTAGTGAATGAGATTAATCACTCCATCCAATGGTAGTTAATTATGCTACAGTGTAGACCTGATGAGGTATCCAGTCTCATCATCCACTGTGACATATTCTAAGTATCAAAGAATAGTAATTCGTATCTCACTTGTGTGTATCTCATACACACACGAATTGCTTACTATGATACTTAAGGATAAAACAATCATCTCATGAAAGAAACATACACAATGAAATGTAAAGCTGATATCAATATATTATAATGCTAATGTCTCATACATAAAGTAATGGTTTGAGGGCACAAACCCAACAAACTCCCACTTGCACTCACAACCATTCAGAACTACATCTAAGACCTAGACTATCTAGATGACGATCAAAGACCTTATGCGGTAAGGCCTTTGTAAACGGATCAGCAAGATTGTCAGCGGTGGCAATCTTGGTGACAGTCACATCTCCACGTTGAACTATATCTCGAATTAGGTGATATTTCCGCTCTACGTGCTTTCCCTTCCCGTGGTTCCTTGGCTCCTTGGACTGAGCCACTGCCCCACTATTATCGCAGTATAGCGTAATAGGTGACAGCGACGCTGGTACCACCTCGAGTTCCATAAGGAACTTCTTGAGCCAAACAGCTTCCTTTGCGGCTTCACAAGCAGCCACATACTCAGCTTCTGTAGTTGAGTCTGCAATGCATTTCTGCTTAATGTTCCTCCAACTAACAGCACCACCTCCCAAGGTAAAGAGATGTCCGGATGTCGACTTTCTCGAATCTTTATCTGACATAAAGTCTGAGTCAGTGTATTCTACTGGAATTAACTCACTACCGCCGTACATAAGCATGTAATCTTTAGTTCTTCTCAAGTACTTAAGAATGTGCTTAACGGCTGTCCAGTGCTCTGGACCAGGATTCGATTGATACCTGCTAACCATGCCAACGGCAAAGCAGATATCTGGTCTAGTGCATAACATCGCATACATGAGACTTCCCACTGCCGAGGCATAGGAAATTCCTGCCATGCGATTCCTCTCCTCTTGTGTCTTTGGACACTGGTCCTTGGAGAACGCTAAACCATGCCTGAAAGGTAACAAACCTTTCTTCGAATTATCCATTGAAAACCTAGTTAGCACTTTCTCGATATAACCAGCTTGAGATAATCCCATTATCTTTCGCTTGCGATCCCGAAAGAGCTTTATCCCAAGAATATAGCTCGCCTCTCCTAGATCCTTCATATCGAAAGTACTAGCTAACCAGACCTTGACCGTTGACAGCGCCGCTACATCATTTCCAATGAGTAGAATGTCGTCAACGTAAAGCACAAGAAAGGCCACCACTTTCCCTTCACATTTCTTGTATACACAAGGTTCATCCAGATTTTGTATGAAACCAAACGACTTGACCGCTTGGTCAAATCGGATGTTCCAACTTCTGGATGCCTGCTTAAGCCCATAAATGGACTTTTGCAACTTGCATACCAAGTTACCTTTCCGACCAGCTATGAACCCTTCTGGTTGTTGCATATAGATGTCCTCCTCAAGATTGCCATTCAAGAATGCAGTCTTGACGTCCATCTGCCAGATTTCATAATCTAGGCATGCAGCAATGGATAAGAGTATTCTGATGGACATGAGCATGGCTACCGGCGAGAAGGTTTCCTCATAGTCAATGCCCTCCCTCTGAGTATAGCCTTTCGCCACAAGCCTTGCCTTAAAGGTCTCAACCTTTCCATCAGATCCTCTTTTCCTCTTGTAGACCCACTTGCAGCCAATGGGTTTAATATTGGCTGGAAGTTCTACAAGATCCCAGACCTGATTTGAATCCATAGATTCCAATTCAGTCTTCATAGCTTTAATCCAATGAGCTGAATCAACATCAGCCATTGCCTCTTCGTAAGTGGTAGGATCAGATTTAGATTCTATGGAGACAGCTTCAAAAACTTCTCCTAAGTACATGTATCTATCAGGCTGGCTGATAATCCTCCCACTACGACGAGGTACCGGTGCGGAAATGGGTAAAGAAGTGGTATTTTCTTGATTTTCATCGTTATCAACTGCGGGTTGGACTGAGGGCTCTCCTTCTATCTCTTTAAGATCTATCCTTCCCTTAGGTTTATGGTTCATGATATAATCATCCTCCAAGAAAACAGCATTTGTACTAACAAACACTTTCTGTTCTCTTGGATCATAAAAATACCATCCAAAAGTACCCTTTGGATACCCTACAAAGTAACATACTTCCGATCTAGAATCCAACTTGCTCATCTTTCCTTTAAGCACATGTGCCGGACACCCCCATATCCGGAGATGTTGCAAAGAAGGCTTGCGCCCAATCCACATCTCTCGTGGTGTCCTTGGAACAGATTTACTTGGTACTAGATTTAGTATGTAAGCAGCGGTTTCCAAAGCATAACCCCAAAGGAATAATGGCAACTCAGAATAACTCATCATCGACCTAGTCATGTCTAAAAGAGTCCGATTCCTTCTCTCCGCTACACCATTCTGCTGAGGCGTACCAGGTGCAGTCAACTGTGACAGAATCCCATTCTGTACGAGGTGATCAATAAACTCATTAGAGAGGTACTCGCCACCTCGATCAGATCGAATGGCCTTGATATGTGTGCCCAATTGCTTCTCCACTTCAGCCTTAAACTCTTTGAACTTTTCAAAGGCTTCAGACTTGTGCTGCATTAGGTACACATATCCATACCTAGAGTGGTCATCGGTAAATGTTATGAAATACTCATAACCACCCCTTGCTCTAATATTTATTGGTCCACACACATCAGTATGAACTAATTCCAACAATGCATTGGTCCTGTTGCCCTTTGCAGGAAAGGGCCTTTTGGTCATCTTACCCTCCAAACAAGACTCGCAGACTTCTATTGGTTCGAGAACCAAATCGCCTAAGACCCCTTCTTTGACTAGTCTGCCAATCCTATTCAGATTGATATGGCCAAGCCTCATATGCTAAAGCCTTGTTGGATTAGTGGAAGGTTCCTTTCTTTTAGATGGTACAGTAACCACTGAGTTATTAAGTTCCATGCAAGAGTCTTTAGAAATATTGGGAGTAATCACATACAAACCATTTGATTTAACACCAGAACATATAAAAGAACTATTTCTTTTAATCACAACTTCAGTTCCAAAATGAAAAGAATAACCATTATTCGATAAATTAGAAACTGAAATTAAATTACGTCTCATTGAAGGGACGTAAAGTACATCTGATAAAATCAAAATTTTATTGTCTAGAAATTCTAAAACTACGACTCCTATAGCAACCGCAGAAACAGTTGCGCTAGAACCTAGAGTAAGTACGATTTCCCCATCACTGCACCTCCTGGTTGATCTGAACCCCTGCAATGAATTACAGATATGGTTAGTCGCACCAGAATCAATGCACCAAGTGTTTGAAGTATCCGTTATAAAACTTACTTCAATCACATGTGATTCAATCATACCTTGAACTCTTGTAGCTAAGAATTCTGGACAGTTCCTCTTCCAGTGGCCCTTCTCACCGCATTGGAAACACTTTCCTTTGCCTTGGCCACCCACCTTCCCTTTGCCCTTACCTTTTCCCTTAGATTTTGCAATCTTAGGGACTGGTCCAACACTTGAACCACTAGTGCTAGCTTTCTTCTTCCCTTTCTTTCCTTTCGGCACAGATCGGGAAGAGGAAACGCTTTTCTCAACGTTCAAAACGTTGACCCCAGGTTTGATCACCCCTTCCGCTGCCAAAAGAGAACTCATCAATTCGCTCATTAAAAAATTCATTTGATTCATATTATAGTTAAGTTTAAATTGAGCGAATGAAGGCGACAACGAATTAAGGATCATATCAACTTGGGTCTGTGCATCGATGTTGGCACCTAGGGTCTCCAGCTTGTTTAAATAACCAATCATTTTTAAAACATGTTCCTTGACTGGAGTCCCTTCCGACATCTTCGCACTCATTATCTTTTGCATGGCTACCTGTCTGGCAGGCCTGCCATGCTCCCCAAACATCTTTTTCAGGGATGTGATAATGTCACTGGCGGAATCGTTCGATTGGAATTGATGTTGCAACACACCAGCCATTGAGGCCAAAATGTAGCAACGAGCCATTCCATTCGACTTCTTCCATTTGTCAAACTCGCGTCTGGCAGCTGCCGAAGCATTTGCCGCGGGTTCTTCAGGGCTTGGGGTGGTGAGGACATATATGTGATCCTCCGCAGTTAATACGATGTCAAGGTTACGTTTCCATTCAGTGTAGTTATTTCCAGTTAACTTGTTTTGAGTGAGTATGGTGGCAAGTGGACTAAGTGCAGATCCAGACATTGTGATTTACTGTAAAAATCAAAAGGCAAAATAAATATGGATATCAGATTTTGACAGTTTGAAATAAAAGAATCCTTTAAAAAACTCTTATTTTAAAACAAAGTCGCCGGAATATCGAAACGAAAGAATAAAGCCTCCGTGTGGTGGTCAATGTTCGATCTTTCGATTAATCATGACTTGTCCGCTATGCAACTCTTGCAAAAACAAGTTATGACTCCCGAACCTATTTGATCTCTAAGTTTCTGAATAATGCCCCGTGTGGGATCCCTTATCCATAGCTTAGCTAGTGTATACCATTAACTAAGATCCAATCACAACCGTCTCAAGTAGCGCCTCCGTGTGGTGGTCACCCTCTAACACGTCTGATTGATCCTATCCATAGGAAGTTCACATCTAGTAACCAATGAGCAGTGTACCCTCCGTATGGAATGATCACCCCTGGCGAGGTGACACAGAATACACTACTCATCTTACAATGAACCGTTAATGGAAGATCGTGGGTGTTATTTGATAAGACCCTCTCCCACTAGATTTAGTAAATTAAGGATTTTGCTTTTGAAAATTGTTTCCACACACTACCCATAAACATCCAATGTTTACTAATGTGTTGAAAACGGTTTTTGAATTTTATTTTAGAAAACTTGTTTTAAGTGCATGCAACAATGTATTATACGCCAATCACAAAACAAGCACATAAAACAAAAAACTAAAATGAAATATAGGCATTCAAACAATGCCTCTATCTCCCATGGCTCTATTTCCATAGAACCACCTTCTTGGTTTGGTCGCCTCCGGCTCCATCTTTATGGACAGCGGCTCCTTGCTCCATCTTCATGGAATTTCTAATTCTATTACATTGGACCTATGCTTCTTTTGAAGCTTACAATTTATCTAGAAAAAGGAAATAGCAAAAAAAGAAATAAAAGGCTAGGGAAACCGGTGCGACTTTCCTTTTCGTAGGATTGAAGCCGCAGCGCCCTTTACATACGCCTTAAAACCAAACCATTAATAAATTATGACATGCACCAATCTCAAACAATTTAAATATAAATATTTAAACGACTAGGTGCCATGGTAGATAGCGACTAATTTTGCTGCAAAAGGGTTAGTCGTACACGCATCCACACATACATAACAAATATATGTAACTATTGGAACACTTAATTGATTCACACAGTATATAAACACTTTACATACTGAATTAGAACTTAAAACAGCATCTTACTTCTCTGTCACAGTTCGATCGATCGAAGACCGTTCGATCGCTCGAACCTTCGATCGATTGAACACTGTTCAATCGCTTGAACATTCTGTTTCACAGAATGATTTAAAAATTTTACAGAAATAATTTAAACTTAAAGTATAATTTAAAAAACCTTTACAACTGTGAACAGAACACCTGGACAGAGAATCTGTCTCGATCGATCGAACACCAGAAGCCTTCGATCGATCGAAACTAGTTCGATCGATTGAGAATAGAATGTTCGATCGATCGAAACAAGTTCGATCGATCGAACCCCACCTTGCATCCTATGCAATCACAGTTTTGTATTCTGCTGCGATAACACTGCAGAAACAGATATGTGACGATGCAGTTTCAAAAACAGTTCTAAAATCAACATGCAAATCAAAACTAGGGTTCCAAAAACGCATCTATAGATCCAAACGAGCGTGGCTCTGATACCAATTATTGGAAAAACAGGTTTAAAATGAAAAGTTTAAACGCGCAGCGGAAAATCAAGTTATAAAAACTTTATTGGCATTCCAGGATCTACTACTCGTCAATTCCATAGATGCGTACAAGGGGTTGCAAGAATTATACCTTAGTGTCTTGAACCCAATTCTGAAACTTTAACTTCCAGCAGCCTCCACTAGATGATCTTCACCCTTATGACTCCTGCGGATGCCTGCCGGAAAGACTAGGGTTGGTGGGAACCCTAATAGAGAGGATAGAGAGGGTTTTGGGGCTCCAAAACAGTTTCTGCAGCTTCTGACGTTCAAAACGACGAACAACTTTTTCCAGAACGCAGCTGCCCTATTTATAGATTCCCAGAACCGACCTAACCTTCGATCGATCGAAGGACTTCGATCGATCGAAGCTTCGATCGATCGAACATTCGATCGATCGAACCTTTCTCGATCGATCGAACCTGATGCCTTCGATCGATCGAACTATCTTCAATCGATCGAACCTGTCAGGACAGTTTCCTCAAGCGTCTTTCCAAGCATCCTTGCGGAGCTAAGAGTGGGACCTCCTAGGCTCTTTATTGTTGGCTCAGACCAGTTTATTAATTACCATGACCAAACTCTTTGATCAGCAAACTAACCAACTGGTCAGTTAACGTTTACTCCACTATAAAACGATAACTGAACTCCAACGCAAAAGAACATATCCGAAGCGATAACTAGACTTGTATGTTGTACTAATGTCCCTCTACTGTCAGCATTCGTAATCATATTCAGGTAGTCGGATAACTGTTACTGTCAACCTGAATCATGATTACTTCTTGTATTCCTTGAGTCCCATTCACCTCTCATGATTACCAAACATGTTAATAACTCTTATCAACAAGACTGCAGTACTCAGTAATCGACTTGGTGACATTCTCAAGGGAATGCTTACTCTGAATCAGAGGGTAGATTCTATCTTGACAATATATGTTCACAACCCTATGGACATGACATACCCAAGATACCCAGGTGTTGATCTTCTATAGACCTCACTGATTGGTAAGTCAAAGCAGCCATATCCATAGTCTGTGTTCATAATCATCTCAAGATTGAGAACACGTACCTTATACAAGTTATGAGTTCCTATTGACTGTTGACAGCCTTAAGTGTCAATAGGAAAGCTCAGGTCCGTCAATGCACTATAAGCACTAGCATATCAACTAAGAGCTACACTCTAGTGATTGAGATTAATCACTCCATCCAATGGTAGTTAATTATGCTACAGTGTAGACCTGATGAGGTATCCAGTCTCATCATCCACTGTGACATATTCTAAGTATCAAAGAATAGTAATTCGTATCTCACTTGTGTGTATCTCATACACACACGAATTGCTTACTATGATACTTAAGGATAAAACAATCATCTCATGAAAGAAACATACACAATGAAATGTAAAGCTGATATCAATATATTATAATGCTAATGTCTCATACATAAAGTAATGGTTTGAGGGCACAAACCCAACACGTCTAGCATCATATAATCAATTATAGAACAACCAAAACATGTAAATTCACAATTAGGCATATAACCCTAAATTTACAACTTTGGGGAAAACCTAATGCATGCATCTAAATTATTCTCATAACTTCATTTTAATTACATTTAACACCCCAAACTTTCAACTAGTACAACCAAGGCATATAATTTCACAATTAGGCATACAATAATCCCAACATGCAAGTCTATCATCACATAGAGCAATTAACACCCAAGAATCACATCTAGGCAAAAAGCCCTAATTTCTCAATTTGGGGGAAACCTAGAGCATATGTCTACATTTTCTCCTAAACAAATGAATGAACTCATATACATTTTAGGCGTGCATAACATGTAGAAATGGTACAATAGAATCTACCTCACAAATCTTTAAATTCCAACAATGGAAAAATTTCAAGAGAGTTAAGTAAATCCCAAAAGCTTCCAATGCTTGTGCTAGGATCTTGAAGGATGCTTCAAGAAGGCCCCTCTAAGCAAGAACAATTCATAGTTAGGATAGAAAAGCTTAAACTAGCAAATCCTAGAAATTGTTAGGAAACTAGAAAACTTACCTACACTAGAAACTCCAAGGAAATGGTTAGGATTGTTAAGGCATGCTCTAAACACTCCAAAGGAAGCTATAAAAGAGAAGAGAAGTTCAATACAACTCAAAAATTTGAAAACTAATGAAACCCTAGAAATTGGGGTTTTCCAAAATACTTACCCAAGAGATGATTTCCCACTCTAGGAAGGTTAGAGATGCTAGAGGATGTTGTTCTTGACCACCTCTTCAAATCTTGTAGAAGGAGATGGAGTAGAAGTAGAGATTTTTGGGTTTCTTTGGCTCTTGAACTTGAAGGAGGAGAAGAAGAAGAAATGAAGGAGGAGAGGAAACTAACGTGAATGAGTGGGAGGGGGGAGTTTGGCCGGCCATATAGGGGAGTGGGGTGGGACCCACTCTCTTGTATGCTACAAAAATGAAATGTTTGGTGTTCCCACGGACAGTCTGACCCAACGGTGTAACCCCAAAATTAAATAAACACACCCACACGAACAAAATAAATTTTAAAGCACCTGAAAAGAAAAATAAATAATAGAGTCATGCTCTATAAATGTAAATACAGTCAAATAAATTTAGAGTCCACAATAGAAAAGGTAAAATTACCCAATTACCCTTTAATAAAATTTTGAATTATTACAATCTACCCCCCTTAAAAGAATTCCACCCCGGAATTCGAATGTACCACAAAGGGAAACAACCGAAGAGGGAACGATCTACGCGAATACATCAACACCAAGTGTCACCAAAACTCAATTGGTTAAACACCAAAATAATCCTCACGAAAGGACCACATAATCAGAAGGATACTATATACTGTTGGAACTTACTCCGAAGTGTCAAACACTGACCGTAATGCAACGCACAGTACAAGCGACAGCGAATGGATAGAATCCAAAACTCAACTGAAAATCCAACCCAAGAAAGAAGGATAACCAATGACATGGAACAAAATTTCATCACTGCAAGAAACAATTTCAAGATCCGAAGAATCAACGTTATAGCACCGAGTGTGCGATTTTCACAAGGCGTTCCTATGTCCTTCCAATACTAACTAACGAGAGTAAGGAATAAATCACAAAATGTTAGGAACTAAATTGAATGTACCAAATGCACAGAATTGCCATGCGTCATAAGGGTACAAGGCATCAACTCACCAAAAGTTGTTATCCAAAATGGAAAGAACCCAAGGTCAATAAGTCCAAAGACTAAACAAAACAATTTCCAATAGAACATTGAATCTGGTTCTAAGAACCCTTACTAAGCTTCAAGCAATACTAGTGAGGATCAAGAAAAGTATTCTCATTATTGTGCAGTAACATCACGGGGAAAAACATTTGAATAGCCAAATGCAAGGGTCTCAACAAAACTTTGAAGACTCTAGAAAACCAACGAATTCGCCTCAACGTATATTCTAAGTCAATAAAACCGAGGAATACTAAATTCCAAAGAACAAGCTCCTGGTGATAAACCAAAAACGGTCTCTCTAACAACAAACCCAAATCTCGCTTTCGAAACATCAAGGCAAAGGACCGCAATGCCCAAAGCCATAACTACCATGAAATATCAACACATACAAATGTTTCGAACAAGGACAAGGGTATCATCAACAAAGCGATGATAGACCGAATAAATGAACGCACGGATATAACCATACAAGTTCACAACAACCATTACTACTTGCAACAAATCAAAAGATATTAAAGGATATGCGCCTTGACCGAATCATGAATAAAATTGTGGCCTATGCGACTCGTTACAACCCAAAGAAATCGATGCAAAAGTCAAAACGATTAAACAATTTACTTCAAGGATGGAGATATACAAGAATCAAATCCCAAAATTGAAACTCCAAATATTGTGATACCGAGACATCACTCGAAGAGAGGGAACAATATTCGACATCATTCCTTAAGCCAGAAACCATTGTGAAACCACAACACCAATAAGCAATAACCAAAGTAAGTTCTTCGAAAGACACCTGAAAACTCACGACAAGAAAGAGGGAACCTATACAGAAGTTGCCTCAACCACCACAACCAATCGCACAACAAGCAAACACCAAGACTTTTCCTTCACATAAGGCAAGGACAAAGCCGAAAGATCAAAACGATCTAATATAAACACAAACCACGGTAATCCCACGACGGGGAAGTAAAACAAGTCTCGCTGATAAAACTAGTAAGATTGCACCAAGTGCTCAAAGCAAATTTGTAAATGAATGACATCAAAATTCAAACCATCGAAACGTAGGAATTCAAAGAGAAAGGGTTCGATCAGCTCTCAAAAGCTCATATCTACGATACACTCGATCCGTTAGGATCATCAACAACAAATGTAGAACCGAAATGGTCTAACTTTTCAACATAGAATGATCGACATACTAGTAAAAGAACACCAGTATGAAACAATATACAATCATGTGCCATTTTTGCACTAATACGGAATCAAGAGAAAATGAGTCCAACGAAGCACTATTTGTCACAACAATGGAGAAAGAATTAAAACGACGGGATCAAATATTGAAACTCACTATGATCGAATATATACCACTCGATAATTATCAAAAGAATCCCTATGGACCAGTCATAGGATTTACGCAACAATAACGTTTGAGACAATAGGCATTGCCCACAGGTTCGAAGGATTCATAAAACTTCGAAGTCGTGAAATAGAAATAAATTATTCCACCTTGCTAACAACTACACCAATCCAACAAGAGTTACTATGGACACTATCATAGTAAGTTAAGGTATAAGTAATTTTTCCTGTAAGGGACAATGGAAGGTCTCCAAGAATGAAATAAGAACTTTTATTTCATGAACAACGATTCTGGGATCTAGCCTTAGTAAACAACAGCCAAGGCAACCAATAACAAGAAATCAAATCATGATACAAGGTCATACTCCCAAGGAGTCTAATAATGACGAGTTCACAAAATCGTCAACTCGAAGAACTTGGTAACTAAATCGTCCAAATCAATCTATCTCTCAATAAGTAGGGAAATATTTGAAGTTATTAAATCTTTCATACTCGAGTCCAATACAATCAAAATTGATGAACTCAAAAAGGCAAGACCGCTGAAGAATATTAATCCAATAGTCAAGAAGTCCAAGGGAAAGGACATCTTAATACAACACCATGAAACACCCAAGTTCGAAGTCCATGGGCGGCGAAACTGAAAATCATCATGCCTTACCCAAAAGAAAATTTCAAGCCGACAAGGTACGAGTTCTCGTTCAACGAAAAGTTTTGAAATCAAAATTTGAAAAACAGCTTTTCCAAACAAGCTAGGAATGAACATAAAACAATACTCTTAAAAGGGCCAAAGGTCACTAGGACCAAACAAGAAATAGATTTACTTCGAACAAGTATTACTAAATGAAGAGCCAAACTTGCTCACAAGGAGGAAACACTAAAATTACTTGTGTTTCTAAACAATCATCAAAGTGTTAACCATCAAATGTTAACGAAGTTCAAATAGGACTCGGTAAATATCGATAACTATAACCACAGAAAAGAATTTCGACCACCTTGAGGAGAGATGTACTTAACAAGATTATGTAAATACGATAAAGAGCTTAGTGAAGAAAATTTTTCACTAACTGGCAAGATGTACAGTTTCACAATGAAACAAGGAAAACTTCTGCAATTAACAATAGCATGGTCTCGAAATAAACAAATATCAGAGTCACGGAGAATGCTCACCAACGACACCCACCCAAACAAAGAAGCGATAAAAATGAACCGATACAAGTCTAAGCTTAAAACAAGAAGCTTGAGTCAAGATCCAACAATAACTCATATGACAGAATTTCCTTATATGCAATAAATCATATAGAAGGGAAACTGATAGTTCACTGCAAAGTCTAACATGAATACAATGGATTGGGACCCAACAAGCAACAACCCATCTCAAAGAATAAATCTACTTGAGGTAGTAAAAGCAACGTCTAACAGACATTTAAACGTAAAAGTCCTCACGATGAGAGAGGAACCACAGTTCATCCTGAAGAATGGGAAAAAACCACTCCAGCATCAATCAACCAATTACGTAACCAAACATTGAAAAAGGTAGGTACTTACAACCCTACAAAATAGTTCATGCGATAGAGAGGAGTACAATTTGCTTGAAAGGATAATTTCAAGATACAACAAACAACTTATCAAAGAGTCTCTCACGGAAAGGGAATACAATAGCCTGACAAAAGAGAGGACTATTCCAACACGATGCAGAACTCACAAATGAGGAAAACGTACCCAAGGTACAAAAGAAAAATAGCACCGATTGCTAAACAACTCTGCTGCTTTCCGAAGGTATGCATCTCAAAAGAAAGAAACAATATGTGCTAAGGCACAACCACAAGGATCCGAAGATACAACTTAACGAAACATAGCCCAACAAGCTACTCACACCCACTTGTGGTCAATAACATAATTGGTCTATCAATATATACTATAAAAGCATATAAAGCATCTCTTCATATACTCACAACATATACACATGTTGGTTTTCCAAAAAGTTTAAAACTTTATATCTCTGAGTTTTTTTTTTTTTTTTTTTTTTCATAAAATGAAATTTGTCCATCTATAATACAATAGATGATCTCAATACATTCTACTATAAGCATGTAAACCACATGAGCGTGCAAGAAGGTGAACATATAATCATGTAGGCGTGCAACACCTAAACATGTTATCTCAACAACGTAAATGAAAATAGCAAGTAACGTAAATTTTATAAACACAACAGAGGTCCTTAAGCATACAGCTCGGTGTGAAGCACTGATCGACACCTAACCACCAACCTTACCAGGCATAGTACGTCGAGCGAATAATCCAAACAAGGAAACCCTCATATATATACTTTCAAACCTTTCACGGTCAATAGTTAAATACCATCAGACATCCACACCAAGACATAATGCAAAAGATTCCTAGATGGAAACACATAGCACTTTAACATGTAAACATTTATCATGTGAGCACTTAGCATAAATAGCATATCAAACAAGTAAGCTCTTTTAACATGTAAGCACGTAAGTCCCGAAGGCACTCAACTCATACGTATACCCACACAGCATCGCAACGCCTCAACATGTGCAACTTAAACGAAGAATGCAATAAGGAGTAGGCGCAGAGTAAACACAAACGGAAATGCGATAAATCCAAAAGAAAACACCCATAGCCCCTAGGTATTTGAACCCGGTTAGCTCGGATACCAATCTGTCACGCCTCGGAAACCGAAGCGCGAAGAAAGAGGAAAGATAGAGAGGAAAGAAGTAAAATTCAATCACAAATGCGGAAGCGACATTGGGATCCCACGGGGATTCCTACAAATATGACTTACTAACATATAAGCCAAAATGGACTTACATGTTAACAAGTCCAACAAAGATGAAAACATTAAAAAACTTACTTAAAAGACTATCCGAACAAGTACTAGTTCAAGGAGAAAGGGAAAATACAATAGATTTGATAAAAGGTCATTTTTGAGTAGTTGCTGGATTTTAAATCATCTATAAGTTGCTGTATCTTTAATATTTTCACATTCTGTCCGCGTTATTCCATGTAAAATTCAATTCTGCACAACTTTCGTCAAATAGCATTTTCTCCAAATCCTCACCGTTTGGGCAGAAAATTAAAATAACAGTAGCAGTTTTTATTTGACAGCAACTTTGACAGCATAAGGACCATTTTTGGATAATTGCTGAATTTTGAAACATCCGTAAGTAACTATATCTTTGAAATTCTCACATTCAGTTCGCGTGGGTCCATGTAAAATTTGATTCTGAACAACTTTTGTCTAATGACATTTTTTCCAATTCTGCACCATTTGGGCAGAAAATAAAGAAAATAGTAGCAGTTTTTCTATGAAAGAAACTTTGACAGCATTTTTCCAACTTGTAGAAATGTTCCCAATTATGCTAAATCCTCAAATTTAAACCTCAATATATGACTAAACAAGTCCTAAATGACATATAACACATGCCTAGACCAAACGGAACTTCATACACTCGAAATTTATTAAAAACGAGAAGTGAAAGAGATAAAGAGAGGAAAAAGGAGAGAGGGAGAGATTGGGAAAGAGATATAGGGAGAGATAGGGAGAAAGTGTTCTAAAAGCTTTTAAACCTTCCAAATTGATATAGGCAAGTCTAAAATAGTATAATACACGTGTACAAACTATCCGGAACATCCAACGATTACAACATACAAACACGAGGCAACGAAAGAGATTTCACAAAAAAAAAGGAAGAGAGATTTGAAAACATTTGGGGTATTTGAAGACGTTAACTCTTTAAAACAATTGAAGCTTCCTCCGATAAGGATTGAAACACATAATGAGTTAAGCTAAAACAAATCCAACAAAGTTTCACAACATCCTCAAACATACCACATATTTAGCTAAAGTGAACCCGGCAAGGGTTCAAACAAAAGAGATCTAACGACTTTGAGACTTAATTATACGATTCAAAAATCCTTCAACAAGTTTAACAATAATGATAGTAAAACAAGGACTAACACGTGACCAACGACTCTCAAAGAAGCTAACTCATTGAAGCTTAACAAAGTAAGCACTTAAACTCAAGAAGTTTTAATAAAAACTTAAAAACGACAAATTTTAAAGTATAAGATTTTTACAAACTTTATGATGTCAAAATGAACGTAGAGAGTTGTACAATTTCTCAAACAATCATAAGTCCTCAAAGTAGAACCAAAGGATTTCAAAGCAACAACACCGAGGTCACTCGTGCCCTTATCGACATCACCTGCAAAATAGTTGGTAGCGTAGTACCTTAGCACGACGGCTAAGTAGACAGTGTTGTAACAAGTCTATATACTATCCATGATTAAAATGAAATGAGGTGCAATGTATCGCCACCACGGCTACAATGAAATGTTTAAAGCCTCAAGGCTATGCGTGACAAATGCACATCTCTCTCGTTACCGGACCATGAGCCACCCACGCATGGAGTGTAGCATACCAACTTCCGGGAGCTACCCGAATATAGTTTGGAGTTTGAATGTTTCTAAGGGTCATTCTCCCTGTCTCACATCACAACCCACGTCCGGATTTCTTAAACCAAAATTCCCTCACACGGGGTTTTTCTCTCTTTTTCAAATAAAATCTTTATGTCGTGATATTTGAATGTTTGCCGATTTGGCCTCAATGCATGAAATGTTTAAAATGACAACATAGATGCTCCAACAAAATAATGAACACAATAATTCTTGCATGTTGAACATGTATTAAAGACATCAAGAGTTAAATTAAAATTCATAATATAGCACTCCTAACAAGGATTTCTATACTAACGTCCTAGCATACTTTTACACATAAAGGGAGCATCCTAGGCACGTCTAGCATCATATAATCAATTATAGAACAACCAAAACATGTAAATTCACAATTAGGCATATAACCCTAAATTTACAACTTTGGGGAAAACCTAATGCATGCATCTAAATTATTCTCATAACTTCATTTTAATTACATTTAACACCCCAAACTTTCAACTAGTACAACCAAGGCATATAATTTCACAATTAGGCATACAATAATCCCAACATGCAAGTCTATCATCATATAGAGCAATTAACACCCAAGAATCACATCTAGGCAAAAAGCCCTAATTTCTCAATTTGGGGGAAACCTAGAGCATATGTCTACATTTTCTCCTAAACAAATGAATGAACTCATATACATTTTAGGCGTGCATAACATGTAGAAATGGTACAATAGAATCTACCTCACAAATCTTTAAATTCCAACAATGGAAAAAATTCAAGAGAGTTAAGCAAATCCCAAAAGCTTCCAATGTTTGTGCTAGGATCTTGAAGGATGCTTCAAGAAGGCCCCTCTAAGCAAGAACAATTCATAGTTAGGATAGAAAAACTTAAACTAGCAAATCCTAGAAATTGTTAGGAAATTAGAAAATTTACCTACACTAGAAACTCCAAGGAAATGGTTAGAATTGTTAAGGCATGCTCTAAACACTCCAAAGGAAGCTATAAAAGAGAAGAGAAGTTCAATACAACTCAAAAATTTGAAAACTAATGAAACCCTAGAAATTGGGGTTTTCCAAAATACTTACCCAAGAGATGATTTCCCACTCTAGGAAGGTTAGAGATGCTAGAGGATGTTGTTCTTGACCACCTCTTCAAATCTTGTAGAAGGAGATGGAGTAGAAGTAGAGATTTTTGGGTTTCTTTGGCTCTTGAACTTGAAGGAGGAGAAGAAGAAGAAATGAAGGAGGAGAGGAAACTAACGTGAATGAGTGGGAGGGGGGAGTTTGGCTGGCCATATAGGGGAGTGGGGTGGGACCCACTCTCTTGTATGCTACAAAAATGAAATGTTTGGTGTTCTCACGGGCAGTCTGACCCAACGGTGTAACCCCAAAATTAAATAAACACACCCACACGAATAAAATAAATTTTAAAGCACCTGAAAAGAAAAATAAATAATAGAGTCATGCTCTATAAATGTAAATACAGTCAAATAAATTTAGAGTCCACAATAGAAAATGTAAAATTACCCAATTACCCTTTAATAAAATTTTGAATTATTACACACATATTACTTAACTGATGTATCGTGTGGGAAACTACCACGCACATCCTTTGGAAATAATTACATAAATGAGGGAGCACCCAGTTACGGTATGATCACTCATATACTAACAGGATTTAGCAAGGTATTCTATCTAAATAGGGACCTATGGTGAAGAAGAAGAGTATCTTGGAGAGAATCAAGGTTCTTAGAGAAACTCAAGTAAGAGAGAGGAGCTTCGGCTCACCAATGGGCTTGGGCTCACCGAGTGGTGAAGGTGATTAGAGCCATGGACGAAAAAGGTTATTAATTGAAACAATTGAGAGCCTAAAGATAAAATTGTTGGTTAGTCTTAGAGAGGTTTTTTCAAAAGTGTATCTTGGGGAGTTGAGCGAATTAGTAATTATATTCCACATTGCGTATAGTGGATTCATTGATTCCTCCTCCGTGGTTAGGCAATTCGCTGAACCGTGTATATTTCGTGTTCTCGTGTTTCGCTAAAAATAAAAATTTTCAGTACTTTTTTTTAGCACGTTTGATAATGTGCTACAATTAAAAAAACCAGTCAAAAAATCAACTAAAAAACTTTAAGTCAAAAATTTATACTGAAAATAATCACTGAATGCTGTCTATTTAATTATTTGAAACACTATTTTCACTATTGCAAATTCAATCACCTAATGTTTTATTTTATCAAACGGACCCCGGGTCATATGGTTAGTTTTCTTTTTCTAGAAACATAGAACAAATACAAATGAAAAATGTTGAATACACCAGTTTTATGTACCTAAATTATCCACCTGATGATGGGCCATGGTAATTTTGAAATTAATTCTAACATTATTTGGTAAGTGATGAACAATTTTAAAAATTCATATGAGCATGGAGGTGATATTAAATACAATATGGATTATAGCTTTCAGCAAAAATGGGGAAACAACTGCAAAGCCCGCCAATGTTAAGTTTCAATTATTCATTTACGCTTCTCAGTGACAAATGGTAAGTTCGGAATGACCTTGAACCGATTGAACTCAGTTCAAATTAATTAAAGTATACGGTTTATAGTTTGGTCAAGATGATTAATGTATGGTCAATCTTGACCTCTTTTAATTACAGCACATGGCTTATTATGGTCTTCAATCTTGACCTTTAATGTATGGTCTTGAATCTTTACCTTTAATGTCAAGATGATTAATGTACGATCTTGGAATGACCGAAAGAACTGGGTAGAGAATGAGTTGGTCAGTCAACGCTAACCTGAAGAATTGTAAAAACAGAGACCTTCCCAAGTTTGTACTGAACAACTGTCCGAATTTTTACTTTTCTTTCGTCAACAAACAACTCCAGTCACAATTCGCCTTTATTACACTTTTTATCCTTTTTAAAATGGGAAAATTACACTTTTTATTCTTATAATTTGAGAGTTGTGACACTTTAGGTCCTGCACTTTTAATTTGAGTATTTTAGATTCTAAAGTTTTATAAGTGTGACAATTAAGTCTAATAAGATCTTTTATAATTAAACTTAGAACACTAGCTGTTTAAGGAATTATACTAAACTCCCCATAAGTTTTTTAAAATTTAGAATTTTCTCTTTTATTTGAATATCGAATTATTTTATCACGCCTTCAATCAATCTAGTATCAGAGTCTGGTTCCTTAGCCTGGTAGCCTAGTAAATTTGTTATATGAATATTAGATGTACAGAAGAAGTAGAATCTGACAATATAAATAATTCAATGTCATTCCAAATCATAATAAAATAAAATAATAAATTAATAAAGCTTCAGAATAATTTATTAAAAATATTGAAAATCAGCAACTAGACATTGTTAACGAAGTTAGACATCTACAAAATCTTGTGCAAAAATTAGAAAAGTAATTAGTAGTTAGGGATGAAGATCAGGAACCTTTAGATTCTTACCCATGACCATATAGTGAAGATCCTCCAGAAATTCCTTTCAAATAAATAATCCTTAAAAAGAAAATACCTAAATTAAAAAATGAGTCTTAGTAATCCATAAATACAAAAATACCTAAATAAAAGGACTCCCGTTTTTATTTTTAGTAATTTTTATTTTTATTTTAATGGATTACTAATTCGAAAGGCTATTGGTAGAGAATTGGTTGGTCAGTCAAAGCTAACCTGAAGAATTATAAAAACAGATACCTTCCCAAGTTTGTCCTGGACCACTAATGTCCTAATTTTTACTTTTCTTTGGTCAGTAAACAACTCTTGTCCGAAGCACACTTGGCAAGGTTCAGCTTCATCTGAAACTTCTTCAGGATGCTGAAGGTCTCAGCCAGATGTTGAAGATGATCTGACTCTCGCATGCTTTTGACCAGGAGGTCATCAACATACACTTCCATACTTTTCCCGATCAAGGTTTTGAACATAAGGTTGACTAGTCATTGATAGGTCGCCCCTGCGTTCTTGAGTCCGAAGGGCATCACCTTGTAGCAATACGTTCCTTGATCGGTGATGAATGATGTCTTTTCGTCGTCCTCGGGGAACATCCGGATCCGGTAATACCCAGAGTAGGCATCCATGAAATAGAGTAGGGCATGGCCTGCCGTTGAATCCACTAGGAGGTCTATCCTTGGTAGAGGACAGCAGTCATTGGGGCAAGCCTTGTTTAGATCGGTGAAGTCCACACAAAGCCTCCACTTATTGTTGCTTTTCTTGACTAGAACCACGTTAGCTAACCAGTAGGGATACTGCACTTCTCTGATTGACTTGGCTTTAAGCAGTTTTCTGACGTCTTCGCTAACAGCTTCCTATCTTTCTTAAGTCATTCCTCATCTTTTCTGTTTGACGGGGCAGAAATATGGGTCGACATTGAGTTGGTGGGACATGATCTGGGGGTCGATAACCGGCATGTCCTCAAGACACCATGCAAACACCTCTTGATTTTGACTGAGAAATTGGATCAGTTCTTCGCGGAGCTCGGGTTTGAGGAGGGATCCAATGCTGGCGACCTAGTCAGGGAATTGGTCATCCAACACCACTGGTATGAGGTCTTCGACCGTGCATACCCTATCTCCGACATTCCTTAGGTCTAGCTCTTCGATGTTCAGAGACTCTGACACAGCCTCTTTCTGGAGTGAGTTAACATAACAATACCGAGCTGTGGATTGATCTCCTTTTAGGATCCTGACCCCTTTAGGATGGAAAATTTTACGACAAGGCTGTAAGTCGACACAACTGCTTTGGCCCGATTGAGAGTAGGTCTCCTAAGTATGACATTGTGAGCAGAAGGTGCTTCTACAACCATAAACTTGGCAAGTACTGAGTTCTGCTGAGGGTATGTCCCTATTAAAACTGGTAGCTCTATCATTTCAAGCGGTTGCGTAGTAGATCCATTGAACCTGACCAGAGGTGTGGCACTGGTCAGAGCCTTTCTCTTGAAATCGCAATCTGATCGAATGCTGAGACGAAAAGCATGCTAAAGGAACTGCCAGTGTCAATTAGTACTCTCTTGACCGAGTAGTTAGAAATAGTGAGTGTTACCACCAGAGGGTCATCATAGGAAAGATGTGTGCCTTGGAGATCACCAAATAAAAAGGTGAGCAAATATGTCTACATGGGATTCGCAGGCTGGAAAGATGCGACTTCTGATTAGGAAGCTTGTGCATGTCTCTTCCTGGCTGACTGCGAGTCTCCTCCTCCTGATGTTCCTCTAAATTCCACATTGATATTGCTAAGGGGCTGCTCGAGAGGGTGATTGTCCGACCTAGGTTGTCTGTTAGTAGTGAAAAACATGTCTAGATGGCGCTTCTTGATTAACTTCTCAATTGCGATCTTCAGCTTAAAGCAATCCTTGGAATCGTGGTCGTGATCCTTGTGATAGTGGCAATACTTATCTTGATTTCTCCTCTCAGGGGGACTCTTTAGCTTGGTTAAATTTTTGAACAGATAATGAGCTTCTGCTGCAGCCCTGACCTGCTGACTAGGTCGGGAAAATGGTGTGAGTGGTGCCAAGACCTGATCCCGATCACCCTTCTTCTAGTCCTTCTTGGGTTTCATTCCATTTTTCTTCTCGGGTTGATCTCGCTTCCACTTGCTTCTCAAAGGCTAGTCGTTTAGGTGCCCGGGGTCTTTTATCTTTAAAAACTCTTCAGTGTCGACATATTTCCTGACCCTTTTTGCCAATTCAACCAAGGTTGCCAGTCGTTTTCTATGAAACTACATAGCGCACTTGGTGTGAACACCCAAGCAGAAGGCGGTAATAGCGACAGTTTCATTTAGATCATAGACCTTAAGCTTTTCCTGGTTGAACCGATCGACGAATTCCTCGAGAGACTCATTCTTCCTTTGCCTGATAGTCAGTAACTGTGTATCTGGCTTCGGCTGCTCGTGCATACTAATGAACTGGCTGATGAACTACTTGCTGAGGTGCTTGAAGCTGCTGATCGACCTCGATTTTAGAGAATGGAACCACTGGGTTGTCAGGCCCTTCAAGGTACTGAAAAAGGCTAGGCAATAGAGCTCATCAGAGTTGGTGATGTTAACCATTCGGGACTTGTAAGGGCGGGCATGTCCACTTCCCAACCCGCTATATGACTCCATCTGAGGATGTTTGAACTTATGAATGACGATGAACCTGGTGATCTCTATGACAAATGAGGACTCGCTATCTGTATCAGTGTGGTCGTAGACCAACCTCCTGTTATTGTTCTTGGCCATGTCCCCGATCTGTTCCTCCAGGTCCTTGATTTTAACTTCCACCCTAGCCCTTTCACTGTTTGCATGATTGGTGAGGTTTGCAAAGGAAGTCTCTTCCAGATCATGGGTAGCTATTTTCTAGTAGAGAGCTCGGCTATGACTAAGGTTAATCTGGTGCCTAAGATTACCACGGCTCCTGGCCGGGGACTCTTGGATCGATTCCTAAGCTGATCATTCAAGTAGCTCTTCTTGGGCAGCACGCCTGTAGTTGATTATAGCCTTGGGTGGGTCGTCAACCTCGGGGTGGTGCACGATAACCGCTAACATTTTTGGGAGGATCATTAGCCAACGGGACATTGTTTTGTTGAGCCAGCAGGAAAGAAAGGTAAAGAGAGTTTGTATGTGGTTCAGTCCTGTTAATGAAGGAATCTACGTCCATGTGTGTGTAAGAGCACTCCACTATATGAAATAAAACTACTACAGGGACCTTGTTGATCCAATAATGGAGACTGGAACTACCGAGGGTCGACCGTGCACGGTGGTGTTAGGTTTTCTTGTGAGAGACCAGACAATGTGATATATTTGCTAGGTTAATTCGGATGAATTCGTGATCCCCCTTAGAGGGATGGGAGGACCATTTTATAGAAGGAAGAGTCCTCCCTTATGTTTTTGTCACACCCTAACCCGCCCCTGCGGGCTAGGACACGTGTAGCAAAGCCAACAAGGACCAAACAATCATTTTTAACATTCCAAAAATGACATTTTAACTGAAATACCAGGGGTGAAAATATACTTTTATCAAATAAAATAACCAAAAGAAATAAAATAAAATTTTAAAACCTTTGAATGGTACTTGAGCAGAGTTTTCCCTATTACAACACCATTCACCCTGTTTTCAAAACAGGAATATTTTAATCCCTACTACACTTACTTATTTAAATATTCTAAAACACATCAAAAACCTAACTAAAATATATAGATTCATTCTAACATAATAAAAGTTAAAATCATAACTTCTAATATGTTCTTATACATAAAATTGTAATCATTATACAACTCCCAAACATCTCCAACCAGCAATTTAAAAATAAATAAAATAAATAATACAAAGCCCATCTTAGCAAACCCAGCCCCGTAGTCTTGATCATTTCTCACTGTGATGCTCATCTGAACCTGCGTGGTCATTAACCACAAAATTGACTAAGATTTCGCTCAGTTAGTACGTAGTACTAATCATGCAATTGGAGTATTTAATGATTCATAACACCAATTAAACATTCACAACAATAAATGGTGGCCAGCGTGTCAAGTAATCAATCATCATCATTCTGGACCCTTGATTACGGGCCATTCTCACTTTTTCCGTTGCATATAGCGAAATCATACTCATTCATTTGTGACCATAGTCAATTTGTTGTGGTCGTCACAACTATCCCCTTTTCTCTGAGGATTTCACCATCTCTCGGTCCCTTATACATGGGCTAAATAATGATGATTATCACTTGAGACCCTTTGACCCAAATAAGCATATAAGTAACTCAACATGTCAACATGACAATTTCATCATTTTGGACATGTTAAACAATAAATTTTGCATGTTTTTTTTTACTTAATCATGAATTAAGCATTTTAAAGCATTTAATAGAAAATAAAATAACATTAAATATATAATTTTGAGATTAGGACACTCACCTCTACGAATAATCAAATAAGCCTAGAAACCCCGAATTTCCCCTGAATCCAGCCTAAATATAAACCTGTAGTTAATCCTACACAATTTTGTGGTAAACTAAAGGATACCAACTCATTTGGGTCACGAAAAAATCTATCGATTAAACTCAAATTAAATTATACCATAAGGTTAGACTTACCCCCATGAGTCCAAACATGGCTTCGTATCGTGATTTGTGCAACATACGGCGAACCTATGGCATCGAGAAGGTAGAACCCTAACAATCTTTCCTCTTCTTTCTTGGACTGTTTCTTCACTGTTATTTTTTTTCTTTCCTATCTTCTATTTTGTTCAACTAACAATATGTATATTAATATACATACCGCCGCCGCCTTCTTATGCGCACAATACACACATTTACATTTACATGTCTACCATTTAATCACATAAATGCAACTAAATGCAATTCATCCAATCTGGACCTCCCGTGGGTCCCGTTTCACATCTGTCTAATTGTGCCCTTTATCAAGCACTTATCATATCGGGGTAACTGGAACCTACCCAAATCATCACATGCAATTATATATACTAATTAATGCATGCAAAATAAATATTACTTCCATTTTCTGTGTACGGGTATTATGTCTCTCCCTCCCTTTTAGCAAGTTTGTCCTGAAACTTTTCTCATTTCACAAATCAAATAGATATAAATATTTCTTCTCGAACGTCAACTGGTTCATATGCAACAACACAATCATAGAATATATTATACCACTGGTGTGACCACAACCGCAACCAGTCGGTCCTCATTCTTTTCAATATTTCCAATTGGCGTACTGGGATTTCAATCTCACTTGGTTCGTTAAACTATACCATTTTCTGAAGATAAAACTTCAAGAAATATTTTTCACCCCATAGTAGTCATTTTCCCCAATCATTCTGAAATAAACTCACTTGCCTTCATTATATTTCCCCATCAGATTTCAGTGGTGATAAGACATCTTGCAAAAGTTCAGTTCCACTTTCATTGCTTCTGCAAGATTCCAGAACTTCTTCATAATCGACTATTTCCTTCTAGGATGACAACTGCTAGTACCCACATAATTGCGTAACTCTTTTCATATATAGGTTATTTAATCCCAGGAAATCCGCAGTTTTAATCTGTAACCACAATCTGATTGGATCAACTTGTCCACTAATCATTTATATGACAACACCTAATTCTTGTTGACTTTGGTAATCCTGTCATGAAATTTAGTACGATAAACATTCAACTCAGATTGTCAATAATGTCAATCACAACAATCCCATGAATCTTCATTGTTTCTGCCCTTAAACCACACATCACAAAGAATAATTTACATTTCCCCTCTGAAGGTGGCTTTCTCAATATCTTAGTTGAAACTTTTACCTGATAATGCCTAATCAATCTTCAAGAAGACTTGTGCCCCTGTAACTAATTACTAAATCATCTTATGCAATGAAATACAATTAGTAATGTCGCATACCCAATTACTAACATATTATATACTAGAATCTTATTATATACTTCAATATTTCTTCTGAACTCATTTCCTTGAACTATTTTCACTCGAAGTACATAGTTGACTTTGAGATTTTGATACACGTTACTCTAGAGTAGAGCTTAATCACTTTCCTTTCAATACTTATCACAAATTCCTAAAACAAAACCCAAACTGATCTTTAAGTCAATTTCTGCTATTATAGTAATGATGGTTGACCTCAATTTATTATCATCATTCCTTCCCCAATTTCTGGAACAAATGCAGATTCTAATAAATTTTGAATCTTGACTCAAATCCTTTTTGAATAGTCAGCGCGCATACTAAACCCCCGTTGATCTCTAATTCGAAGACCAACAACCATTTTGTCTTCACTGATTAATATAAAATTTCAAACTATAGCCATCATGAGTTCTAACTATCTTCCGTACCATGTATTCATTTGTTGTTGTATAGCTAAATATTCCAAGTCACGACAATTAATGTAAACTTCCTACTCGTAAGACTATTAATGCCAAATGCTCAATATAAAAAGAATACTATGAATTCTAAATCTTGTACCAGATAATCCATTTATTAGATTTCAACCATATGCAGCATAAATTACTGTTGCATCAACATATAACCCAATCCCAACACAAACCTTTGCAATAATAATATTATTATCATCATAGATCAATTTTCTTTGATTATTGAGAACTTCACTGTAACCGATATAAGTTCACACGTATCCTCGTACAGAAAGAAATCTTCAGTAGATTTTTAATAACATCCAATCAATCCTATAACTTCAAATTCATATCACCTTCATAAGTCCTGATTGATTAATTTCCAACAACACCCATGAAATCTCTATTATTTTAAATCACATATTCCAGAAATACAACTCATCCACTAGATGTTCAACATAAGGCAAAGCTTCACAATTCTCAAACTAATCAGATTGTAGAACTTACTTGTCTTTCGGTTTACACTGTCTAATCCCCAATGTATAGAAATCAATATACACATTTGTCCCCTACTTGTAGCACTTAAGCAACTGATTTTGTTTGCGATACAACTTAAATATGATCCAACACTCCTCAATCTCAGATTTTCTCCTATTTATCCAAGTATGCAGTGCTCTTTTAGAGGCATCACTTATATGTGAACAAGATCAGCATTGATCTCCAACTGTAATCCCAAGCAACAAGCGATAAACTACCATTCTTTTCCCATTGTTAGAGTTCTACACAATCATACATTTGAAGTGCTTCATTGCCCTGTCATACTCACCTTCTAACCAAGAATATCCCAACTCAGTTCCCAAGAAATAAATTGATATTCCTTATAACCCATCAACCAAATTCATGTACCTGCAGCAGACAGTATTCAGAATCGTACATAGAATATCACAAGTTACTTTCAGACCCTTTTCTAACCAAGGTCATTTGTAATTCATTTTAAAATATAATATTCCAATCTGAAACCAAAGTAAAAAGTAATGTACTCATCTGAGCTTCCTAGCCCAATAGTATTAATTTAAAATCTCTCTCCATAAAATAAAAATGTTTACACAACTATCATATAATCAAAATATTTTCTATTAATAACTCATATTAAACAATAATTGAAATACTTACATTTTATTAAAATTCTTTTCACTAATTTCCCCCTTCTACATAATTTGGGTCAAATCCAACCACTTCCTTTTATCAAAATATTTTTAAACACTTCCAGGATTCATAATAAATCATTTTTTCCCCACAAAAGATGATTTCAAAATATTTTCTACTAATTTAAACATATATAAACTCACTTAACAATATCCCAGAAATTTCTAATACATTATTAGTAACTAAATCCAAAGTCTAAAAATTTTCAGTGATATACTAGGATATTTGACAATTGCTACAGTGCAGTGCAATAGTCAGATCTCGATTGCTTACATATAAAGCACAAAGAAATAATAAGAATACTATTACTTGATGCATATGGTGGTTGAACGGATCTTTGAGTGGTTTGGATGTTAGAGAGATTACTACTTATTAAGCTTGTAAATCCATTTTCAAATTCAGATCTCTGGTAGAAAATTCTGATACCCCATATAGCCAATCAACCCAATTGGTTATTCGTACAACACAGCTACTTAGTCTTGATCCCAATCAACCATATCCTTAAACAGAAAAGAATAATTTATAACCGTAGTGATACCCAATCGATGGAAACATAATAGAAAAGTCTGATACTTTTAGTTAACACTAAATCTACTATTCAAACTGACACGTTGGAGAACCAATCATTAATCGATAATAAGAGAGGCATCCCGATAAATAACAATAAATAAATTTATGTTGAGAGATTCCTCAACAAGCCGATATAACCCAAATAGAGTTGAGAGATTCCTCAACAACACAAGACAACTCAAGCAATTGGATAAATTTCCAATATCTTATCACCTCGATAAACACAATATTTCACCCTCAATCCCATGAAATATATAAGAAGCTTGATAAATACTCCCAAAAAATCATACCGAATAAATTGAGAAATAAGAGATAATAATAATACCGTATCTGCTCATGATACCCATATAAATCATAAGAAATCCAGATACCCAATTTCTTGACAGAAAATGTAATACCCGTACCCAAAAAATTGAAGTAATATTTATTTCGCGTGCATTAATTAGTATAATTAATTGCATGTGATGATTTGGGTAAGTTTCAGTTACCCCGATGTGATAAGTGCTCGATAAAGGGCACGGTTGGATAAATGTGAAGTGGGACCCACAACCAGTCTAGATTGGATAAATTGCTTTTAGTTGCATTTATGTTATTAAATGGTAGATATGTAAATGTAAATGTGTACATTATAATACATGTTGATGCTATATGATTATTTAATTGATAAAATGGTAAGTGCTTTAATATTCTATTATTGTTCATGTTTATGTATAGGACCAGTTTGGGTACCCTTGTGAGTGCGTAATTGGGCACGTGACATAATTGGTAAGCTAATTAGTGTCTTCATATGATATTTGGGATCACGTTTAGGACCCATACGTGACATAGACACATACCCATTTAGACATTGGGTAGTTTATAATTATTATGGAGGTTTTATAATACACTTTAGAAATTGTGGGAGTGTAAATGAAATAGTAATAAGTTCAAGAGGTTGCATCTCACTTAGGTGACTCATCACATGTTTAAAAAAAAGGAAAAAAAAAACGTGAGTATGTGTGATAGTGTATAAGGCGGTGACGGAATATATTATATTATATACATATACATATATTACATGCGTTAGTTAAGCCACTTAAAAAACTAATAGAAATATAAGATTTAGTCCCTCATAATGGGTCAAAGAAAGATTTAGTCACTTTGACTTTTTAAACTCTTAAATTCATCCTTAATCACAAAGAAAATATAGGAATTAGTCCTTTCTACCAAATATCTGTATTTTTTATGGACAAAACTACCCTTCATTAAATATATATATATATATATACATATGTGTGTATATAACATCACCTTAAAATTAGGGATTTCAAATTGAAACCCAAATAAATGCAAGATCCTTTTCTCTCTCTCTCATTATCTCACTATTTGTTTCTCACGATGTCTCTCTCTATCATTCTCTCTCTAACTTTCTCTCTCTACTCCTACCCAAATACAATTTTGAATTGCTTTCCTCACCCCCATGGCCATAATACTCCTAGTTAGTTTAAACACTAGTCCCTGGTCAGGTCTTCTTTTGCTTTTTTTGATAGTATGGTCAAGTCAGCCTTTAGTGATCTATTGTACTATTTTATTTTTATATCTTCATCTTTATATCATATCATTATCATACTATAGATACCCATATGTCATCTCTGCAAAAGGCCTCAAGAAGATGCAGATTGTGACGATCTCTCGCTCTCTCTATCTTTCTCTCTCTACTCCTACCCAAATACAATTCTGAATTGCTTTCCTCACCCCATAAACAAAATGCAGAACCCTTTTACAAACCAAAGTCTTATACCCTTCAATTTGGGAACTGAAAGACAAAAAACCAAAGCACCCACAATCAACATTTTGAAGCGAAGTCAATGCATTGAGTTTGACCTTCATGTACACTTTAGGAAGATCCTCATCAAATAATGGGTCTTCTTCTTCATCCTCTGTCGGCTAGGCTAACATTTTAGACGCCCTCCCTAGCATTCCAGACCTCAACGGACCCGATTTCCCGACCCGCCTAGATCTACGCTCCATTCCGGCTCCAGATTGCGTCATCTAATTGTTTTTGCTTTTCAACTTTAGATAGGTCAGAATTTTTTTTTGGTGAGAAATTTGTATTATTAAAATTCCATAAAAAATCTGGAACTGAGAATTTCTCACCAAATATGAAAGTCTTATGGTCAGTGATGCCTTTAAAGTGAGGAAATTTTCAATATGGTTAGAAGTGAGAATTTCTCACCATAATAGATAAAATTTCTCACTGTTTTAAAGAGAGGAATTTCTCACTGTTTTAAACTTTATCTTGATGTATTTGTATTTGATTATCCATCCAAACATCTGGTGTTTTGATTTGTATTTGTAGAAATGGACTTCTCAGAAATTGTGAGAAGGACTTCTGCAGTTCACGAACATCGTCTTCTTCGTTTTCTCCTATTTTGTAGAATTATGGTTTTTGGGGAATCGATGTGTATTACAAGGAAGGAGTGGATATTATGAGAAATTTTGAAATTTGAAGCCCTATAATCTCGTTGGATTTAATGGATCTTTCCCAATTCAAAATGCTTTCCAAAAAAAGATTGGGTTGGATAGGAACAGCAAAAGCGAGTGAACAGGTATTTAATGAGGGCAATTTGGTCACATTTTAGAGTGAAGGACTAAATCATAAGTGGAATCATCCGTTGGATCTATTAGTATAAAGGGTAGTGCTTATGGACTAAATACTTACTAACACAAAAAACAAAGGAAAGGAAAAAAAAAAAAACGAAAGAAGAGATTAAGAACAGAGAGAGGAACGAGAGAAAGAAGAGAGAGAGAATGGGAGGGTTTCAACATTTTCAATACTATAGCTTCGCTGTATGTTGTCTAAATCGTGATACAAAGTCATATTTGGACTCGTGGGGGGTAAGCCTAACCTTTTGGTATAATTTATTTTCAGTTAATCGATAGGTTTTTTGTGACCCAAATGGGTTGGTAACATTTAGTTTACCAAAATTGTGTAGGATTAAGTACATGTTCATATTTAGGCTGAATCTAGGATAAATTCGGGGTTTCTAAGCTAATTTGATTATTCGTAGAGGTGAGTCTCCTAATCCCAAAATTTGATATTTAATGTTATTTATTTGCTATTAACTGCTTTAAAAATACTTAATTGTGATTAAGTATAAAAGCTTGTGAACATTTATTGTTTAACATGTCCAAAATAATGAAATTGCCATGTTGACATGTTGAGTTGCTTATATGCTTATTTGGGTCAAAGAGTCTCAAAAGATAATCACCATTATTTAGCCCATATGTAAGGGAATAAGATATGGTGAAATCTTCAGAGGAAAGGGGATAGTGGTGACGACCACAACGAATTGACTATAATCACAAATGAATGAGTGTGATTTCGCTATATGCGACGGAAAAGTGAGAATGGCCCAGAATCAGGAGTCTAGAACGATGGTGATTGGTTACTTGACATGCCGACGACTAATTTAATTGTTGTGTTGTGAATGCTTAAGTATTACATTTACTGCATTTCACACTCCGATAGTATGATTAGAATGTTCACTAAGCGAAAATTTAAACAAATTTTATCTGTTGTGGTTATTGAATAACCACCGCAGGTGCAGATCGGAAAGAGGAGAGGAAAAGATCGAGACTACGGGGCTGGGTCTAGCTTGTTTATATATTTATATATGAGGATTTGAGCAAGGTTGTAATAAGCTTAAAGTTTATGTTTTTAGATATATTTAGAAATAAATGTTAGAATGAATTGATATATGTTAGTTGAGTTTTTGTGTATTTGGATTATTTATATAAATAAGTGCAGCAGGGGTTAAAATATTTTAGCTTATGAAAATAGAGTGAATGGTGCTGTAATAAGGGAAACTTTGCCCAAGTGCCATTCGATGGTTTTAAAACTCTGTTTTATTTTTATTATTTTGTTTTTATAAAATGATATTTTTACCCCTAGTATTTCAGTCAAAATGTTAATTTTTAGGACGTTAAAAGTGATTGTTTGATCCTTGTTGGCTTTTTACACGTGTCCTAGCCCGCCGGGGCGGGTTGGGGTGTGACAGAAAATAAGAAAGAATCTTCACTAATAATAATACTTGATAATATTCGGAAAGAAATCCATACCCAGAATCATAACTCAATATTCAATAACTCTTCATCAAGTCAATGCCCTTGATAATATAATACCAGTCAAATTATTTTAAAATGACTAACTCAACTCTGATTTCACATTCTGGATGCTTAATAGAAACCCACCATTGGTGCTCTCAAATTCGGAGTTTTCTTACCAAATTCTCAATCTCCCTTTCCAACTCAATCAATTCAACATATGAAAAAAAATTTCCCTTTATACTCCATGTTATCACAATGAAGTTTTCAACTATCCCTCCACATATTATCATATGTAGAATGCATGTAACATGATATGCATGCTCAACAATATTTAAATCACGTGCTGTAAACATGTATACTTCTACATGTAACTACGTGTCATGATTATCATATACATGTATTTTTTTTTACGTGTCGTATTCGTCTCTCGTCCCCAAAGGCTCCAACTTATTGCTTTGATACCAAAAATTTGTCACACCCAAGCCTCCATCGCGGGCTAGAACACATGTAACAAAGCCAACAAAGACCAAACAATCATTTTTAATGTTCCAAAAATTACATTTTGACTGAAATACCAGGGGTAAAAATATCATTTTATCAAATAAAATAATCAAAAGAAAGAAAATAAAGTTTTAAAACCGTTGAATGGTACTTAGCAGAGTTTCCCCTATTTCAGCACCATTTACCCTGTTTTCAAAATAGTAATATTTTAACCCCTGCTACACTTATTTATTTAAATATTCTAAAACACATCAAAAACCTAACTAAAATATATAGATTCATTCTAACATAATAAAAGTTAAAATCATAACTTCTAATATGTTCTTATACATAAAACTGTAATCATTATACCACAACTCCCAAATATCTCCAACTAGTAATTTAAAAATAAATAAAATGAATAAAACAAAACCCATCTTAGCAAATCCAGTCCCGTAGTCTTGATCATTTCTCACTGTGATGCTCATCTGAACCTGCATGGTCATTACTCACAAAATTGTAAGCTTTCACTCAGTGAATACGTAGTACTAATCATGCAATTGGAGTATTTAATGATTCATAACACCAATTAAACATTCACAATAACAAATGGTCGCCAGCGTGTCAAGTAATCAATCACCATCATTCTAGACCCCTGATTCCGGACCATTCTCATTTTTTCCGTCGCATATAACAAAATCACACTCATTCATTTGTGACCGTAGTCAATTCGTTGTGGTCGTCACCACTATCTCCTTTTCTCTGAGAATTTCACCATCTCTCAGTCCCTTATATATGGGCTAATAATGGTGATTATCACTTGAGACCCTTTGACCCAAATAAACATATAAGCAACTCAACATGTCAACATGGCAATTTTATCATTTTGGACATGTTAAACAATAAATATTCACACCCTTTTCAACTTAATCATAAATTAAGCATTTTAAAGCATTTAATAGAAAATAAATAACATTAAATATCTAATTTTGGGATTATGACACCCACCTCTACAAATAATCAAATAAGCCTAGAAACCCCGAATTTTTCCTAAATCCAGCCCAATTATGAACCTGTAGTTAATCCTACACAATTTTGGTAAACTAAATGTTACCAACCCATTTGGGTCACGAAAAATCTATCGATTAAACTCAAATTAAATTATACCATAAGGTTAGGCTTACCCCCATGAGTCCAAATATGGCTTCGTATCGTGATTTGTGTTATATACGGCGAATCTATGGCATCGAGAAGGTAGAACCCTCAATTTCTTTCCTCTTCTTTCTCGGACTGTTTCTTCACTGTTCTTTTTTTTTTTTTTTTTTTTTCTTTCCTATCTTCTATTTTGATCAACTAACTACCTAACTATATATAAATACTAGTGTTTTGAAGTCCGTGCGATGCACGGGGCATATGATTGTATTCAGCTTGATGTATCTATTAGAGTCCGTTTGTCTGTGCTTATGTCTATGCGATTTTGATCGTCATTGGTAGATCAGCTTAAAAGTAGAACTGCTTATTATAAGTTGGGTGTTTGGTTGATATATTGTGCAACAGGTTATGTTATCAAAATAGCTTATGAATGTGTTTAGTTCCATGATAATAGAACATGATTTTGAGTATACAAATATCAATTGTGGCCTTAAATTATAATATTTCCATGTTATTAATATGCCAATAATTAATTTTAATTCTATAAATAGTCCAATAAATAATTTAAATATACTACGTTTTTATATTAATAATAATATTGAAGTAAAATATTTTAAAGTATTATTATATCACTAAATAGCACAATTAATTTGTCCATTAAAAGTATTTTTTACACACTATAAATACCATTTAATGATAGTTAATAGTTACTTTTCAAAATCTATTAATTAAAAGGGTAATGCTAGGAGTACAACTCATTCTCACAACTCATTTACAACCACCTCTATCTCACTCCTCAGTGGGACGTGAGTGCATTGAAATTTAATCAAATCCCACATTGCCACCCAAGAGAGAGATGGAGATAGTTGTAAATGAGTTGTGAGAATGGGTTGTACTACCTAGAGTGTGTTTCAGTTGGAACGGATCGGAATACCCTCTTTCGGGAAAAAAATATTATTAAATGAGCTTTTTGCCGCTTAACAAAAGACTATTTTGAAAGACAAATGATAGTTGAACAAAATGTAGTATTTTAAATGGTATGCAGTATTGGAGCAAAAATGTCAAAATATAGCATCTGACACTGTATCAATGCCAAAAAAAATAGAATTGGCATAATGAAAATGACATATAACATTGGAGTTGCTCTAAGAGGGATACTTTTGGAACCAGTTAGTAGTATTTTCATGTATGTGAATGCAATTATTAATATTTCGTTTAAAAGTTACATAAAATGGGATATGTGAGTAATGCTATGATGTGTCCCATTTTATCCCAATTTTACAATTATTATATAAATACAATTATTTTAGGATGGGACTATTCTCACCACCTTTTTTGTTATATACTCCACTTTTTCTTTATTTTAGTAATAGTTTGTAAACACAAAAATTGTTTATTCTCTTAGAAAATTACACTTTTTTGAATATGTCCAAAATACTTTTTAAAAGTCAATCGATGTCTATTACTCTACAAAATAATAGTGGTTTAGGGCATATTAATCTCATTTAGGCATAACTTAAGCCATGAAAATTAAGAAAAACAACAACAAACAACAAATTAACCGAAAAAATGATTCACAAAAACAAAAAAAAAAAAAAAAAAAAAAAGAAAAAAAAAAAAAAAAAATTTGATCCCAACAATCTCGTCCAGCTCAATCACTTCCTCAAAGAAAGCTTAGGACAAACTGCAGTAATAAAAGTCAAAACTTAAGGGTATTTTCATCGTAAAATATGTTTAATTATGGGTCCCACTGCATTAATTAATGAAATACTTGAGTGACTATTAGTAAACCATTTTTTAGGTGAGCAAAAATACTCTCTTTCATCTTTTACAAATCAATAACTACTTGACACACAATATTCACTATTTTGAGATTCCAAAAAATGTGACTTTTCGGCCATTTCTGGGGATGGTGGGACGCAAAACATTATTATATACTTATATACATATCTATGATCAGAAGCAAAAGGACAACAACTGTTGATGCGACATTATCATATTAACCCTGACCAATGGATATGATGCACAGTGCACACACGAAAGTAGGGTGTCATTTTCGTAAATCAGAATTGATTTCGTGGGTGTTTTCATAAGTCCTTCAAGATGGGTGTTTTCAAAAGCTGAGGAATATTTTAAGAAAGCTTAATCACTTTGACTTGGAGGAATATGTTTTAATTCTGAGTCCCAATCAAAAGCTGAGGAATATTTTAAGAAAACACCCTTAAGCTGAGGAATACATCAGAATTAATATGCTTAGGACTGTCCTTGGTGTAAGAAAATCCAATGATTCAATGAACATTGAACACCCATCAGCCTCTGCTTTTACGCCACAATATATGTTACTCCTTTCGTCTAATTTTATGAGTTTTATATTTTATTTTTAGATGTCCTAAAATTAGTGTCTATTTTTTAAATTTAGTATATAATTTTTATTTATTTTTCAAAACTACTTTTTATTAAAATCTACACCAAGACAAAATTAAAAAAAAAATTTATTGAATGATTAGGGACAAATATTTAAAATAAGTATAGATTCTTTTTGTCTCCTTGATAAATTGAACTCCCAAAAATAGACTCACAAAATAGAATAGAAGAAGTATATCAACAGGGGCAAAGTTAAAAATAAAGAAAATTCGAGCAACTAGCTTAATGACCTACTCTGTTTTTATTATATATAGATAATTGTTAGAAAATCCCTACAAGTAACCCTCATAAGTTTGAAACTCCAAAAGGTTTGACCATTTGTTAAAAAGGACAAAAAGAATCTTGTCAGTACTCACATGGTATAAGTGCATGCACCATAGAAAATCTCATGTAACTATCTCCCTCACTCACGCGCGTTCTTTTGGTTTCAGCCACTCACACCGTGTGAGTGGATGTACCATATCATATCCATTTCGAAAAAGTTTTTTAAACTTTAAACCTCCATAACTTTTGATCTACAACTCTGTTTCTTACAAATTTTATACCGTTGGAACCGTGTCGACGAGAGCTACAAAACTAGTACCATTGTTGATACCTTTTGAGCAAAAGAAAAAAATTCTTATTTTTACATATTATGCTTCAGACGAACCTAATAAAATTTTCACATAATATTTATGTATGGGTTATTGAACCTAATAAAATTCAATGAACCCGTAAATTTTCTTCAAGTTTTTCATGAAGAAAGTATGTACGGGTTCATTGAATTTTCACTTAATATTTATGTATGCCAAATTTATATGTTTTGAGAAAAAAAAAAAATTTTAAAAAGACGAATAGCAATAAAGTCATTGATACCTCATTAAGGCTTAGTTTGGCCCCATTTTGGTGCTTCTCCTTTTTTAAAGCACAATTTCATGTTCATTCATTTGGTAACTAGTTTATGAGCTTTGCAAAAATGGAACTTAAGGCTTTTTTGGGGAGAGTTTTTAAAAGTTTTAGAATTGAGTGAAATTTCACTTAATATTTTATGTATATCAAGTGAAATTTCACTTAATATTTATGTATATCAAGTGAAATTTCACTTATTATTTATGTATGTAAAAACATGAAAATCTTTTTTCTCAAAACATATCAACAATAAATTTTAAAAAAGACGATTTTTAACAAGAATTCCTGCATTTGTTTTGGTTGAAAAATTGTGTTTTATAATTGATTATGAAATTTGCTTATTTTAACAAAATATGCATTGTTTAAAAAAATAAAAAACAAATCACCATGCCTACATGAATATTTAGTGAAATTTCACTTAACTCGTACATGAACATTAAGGCTTAGTTTGACCCCCATTTTGGTGCTTCTCCTTTTTTAAAGCACAATTTCATGTTAATTCATTTGATAACTAGTTTATGAGCTTTGCAAAAATCGAACTTAGAATTTTTTTGGGGAGAGCTTTTAATATTTTTCATGTATTCAGTGAAATTTCACTTAATATTTTATGTATATCAAGTGAAATTTCACTTATTATTCATGTATGTAAAAACATGAAATTCCATTTAATATTTTTCATCTATTCAGTGAAATTTCACTTGATATTTTAAGTGAAATTTCACTTAATATTTTATGTATATCAAGTGAAATTTCACTTATTATTCATGTATGTAAAAATATGAAATTTTTTTTTTCTCAAAACATATCAACAATGGTACTAGTTTTGTAGCTCTCGTCGACACGATTCCAACGGTATAAAGTTTGCGAAAAATGGAGCTGTAGGTCAAAAGTTATGGACGTTTAAAGTTTAAAAATATTTTTCGAAATTAAAAATTATACGGTACAATGCTCGCACGGTGCGAGCAGCCTTCAAAGGAAGGCGCGCGCGTGGCGCTAGTGGGACGCGCATGGGACGCGCGTGGGACGTGCGTGGAAGCAGTTGGCGGTTGAGAATTGTGCATGGAAGATTCTATGGTGCACGTACTCGTACCGTGCGAGCACCAGCTGTCAAATTTTTGTCCTTTTTGTTAAGTCACTCACTAATTTGTACTTTAATTTAATAAATGGTATACTGAAGTCCTTTTTGGTAACAAAAAGTCTACACACACATTGTGTTTCACAACACCTTTCACAATGGGGGTAGCTTAGCAAAAAAAAAACTTGTGGGCCCCACACTATTTTTGCAAAACAGACCCTCCCTCAAACAAACTGAGAAATTCCCAAATTCACTCACAGTCATCTCTTTCACGTTTAAAGAAATTGGGAGCCCAAGCTTCCACAACAAGACCAAGCCGCCGGCACCAGCCACCGGCGTCCACTCATCTCTCTCACTACTTTCATGTTAGAAGAGAAGAGAGGCTTTGCTGCAAATCCCCACTATTCAAATCTCTGTACAATTAGCACCCCACAGCTTCACTGACAAACATTCCCGGCGGCACGGACACGTTGAAAGAGGCTCGCCGACATTCCTTTCTTCGTTGGGTTCCTTTCTTTGCTCGAAGTGGGTAATTCATATCTGTAATCCAATTTTTTCATGCTGATGAACAAAACCATTTTGCTTTTGATGACACTTTTGCCACCCAGATCTGCTTTTTTTTGGTTTGTGCATTAACAACCACCGTCTAGGAATGACGGCGGCCACAAGCAACGCCGGCGGCGATGGCGCTCTCAATGACGATCCAGCCAATGTTGGTGTGAGGCGGGTCTCTCTCTCTCATTCAAAATGTAGCATTCCAATTCTGGGACATTGTTGGTTTGGAATTTTTCTCTCTAGTCTGTTTTTGGGATCATCTGAGATTTTTTTATTTAATCTCACTGGGTTGGGTTTGGGTCAATTTATTTTATTAGTAATTCATTGGGGCAAATATAGGCTAACAATATGTGGCCAAAATTGCAATTTTTCTCATAAGATTAGTCTCAAATTGAAGAATGCTATCATAACATTGAACTGTTTTTAATCTTCTAATAGATTTGTTGTATGGGTTGTACACATTACTCCAACATGGGACACTATTGCTTTACTTTGCTTGACTTGTTGAAGAATGTTATCATAGTCGGAAATTGAAGAATGTTATCAAAACCTTTTTGCTTTACTTTACTTCTTGAATGTAGTAATTATATGAAAGAAAAAAAAAAGTAGTGAGATTCCTGGAATGGTGTCCCTCCCTCTGAAACTCCAACTCAATAAAACCCCAAATTGGGACACGCACACACACACACACACAAACGCACGCACAAACAGCAAATGCACTTGGAAACAGAGAGAGAGAGAGAGAGAGAGATTTAACCCACCTAACCCGTCTTCTTCAACGCCGGAGGCTGGTGGACGCCGGTGGCTGGTGCCGGCGGCTTGGTCTTGTTGTGGAAGCTTGGGCTCCCAATTTCTTTAAACGTGAAAGAGATGACTGTGAGTGAATTTGGGGATTTCTCAGTTTGTTTGAGGGAGGGCCTGTTTTGCAAAAATAGTGTGGGGCCCACAAGTTTTTTTTTTGCTAAGCTACCCCCATTGTGAAAGGTGTTGTGAAACACAATGTGTGTGTAGACTTTTTGTTTTGGTAAATGCCCCTATATATAATAGATATATATTAATATTATCTTCTATTTTCATCCACTAACTAACCAACTATATATATATATATATATATATATTAATATATGCGTACCGCAGCCGCCTCCCTTTTTTTTTTTTTTTTTGCTCGGAAATGCCGCCGCCTTCTTATGCGCACAATACACACTCATGTTTTTCCTCCTTTTTCTCTCTTTTTTTCTCTTATGACTTAAGAGTCAAATAGAATATTTCTTAAAATATTCCTAAGCTTTGGTGTATTTTGATTTACAATTCCAATCTTCCTAAATTCTATTATGAAAAGACCAACAATTTTATACTACCTCCGTTTCATTTTATGTGTCCATCTTGGGGAATCCAACTATTTAAGGGAATAAAAAGAATCTACACCTACTTTCCACAATTGCCCATAATCATTGCACTTTCTTTTTTTATTTTGTTTTGGTATTGATTGCAAGGAAGGGTAGTTGGAGAAACTAAGTAAAATTTATGTACTAATTTAAGAAAGTGGACAATAATTTTGGGACATCCCAAAAAGGAAAGATGGACACATAAAATGGGACGGAGGGAGTATTAATTATCTAATATTTAAGTGGGTCTATATCTATATCACATATGGATCGCAAACGTGGTCTTAAATATTTTATTAAGGCACTAATTAGCTTACTAATTATGTCACGTATCCAATTACACCTTCACAAGGGTACACAAACTGGTCCCATAAATAAACACGAACAATAATTGAATATTAAAGCACTTAACATTTCATCAATTAAATAATCATATGGCATCAACATGTATTATAATACACACATTTACATTTACATGTCTGCCATTTAATCAAATAAATGCAACTAAATACAATTTATCCAATCTACATCTCCCGTGGGTCCCGTTCACATCTGTCCAACTGTGCCCTTTATCAAGTACTTATCATATCGGGGTAACTCGAACTTACCCAAATCGTCGCATGCAATTATTTATACTAATTAATGCATGTAAAATAAATATTGCTTCCATTTTCTGGGTACGAGTATTACAGTTTTAGTCTGATTAGTTAGCCATATGACGGCCTGTGATGATTACTGCATATTCGAACTATTTCCTATTCGGATTATATTAGGAAAGTGTTGATGCAAATCTGGGAGGTTCCTAATTGGTTTAGGAAACTGATAGGTTCCGAGAAGTGTGGGATGCATCTCCAGGCAAGCCAAGTTGGTCCTGAGTTGTATTGTGACTGGACGATTCTATCCCGACCTAGTGGTCAGACTTCTCCTCTGATAGGGCCCCTTGCTATAGGACTAGGAAGCCCTAGATGTCCTGGACCGCTCGGGATGGTGCCCATACAAACAATTGTGCATATCTTGACCCGGATAGAGGTAGGTCATTAGACAGAATTGCTCGTCAAGTATATAGAGTAGAGCCAGTTTTGGACGTATCATGAGGTATACTCACTTTGCCCAACAAAACTATGCTCACGGTGCTAGTTTAGATAATAACGATTAACTCATCTTAAAACCAAAAAAAAAATAAAAAGGGCAAGCAATAGTGGCTATTGCCCAAACAAACTGGCTATGCGATAAGTCATAGTTTTGCTTATAGCCAGTTTGCTTTGGCGATAAAGGCAGCCAAAAAAAAAAAACTCTTTTAGTAAATTTTTATGCCAAAAAAATATTAACTTTGAATGTAAAACCACTGAGGATACACAATATGTTTGAAGTGTGGTCGCCTCTCTTCTAATGAAAACCATCGTCATTGCGATTAGGGGTGTATATAAGCTGAGCCGAGCCGAGCACACGTGATCATGAGCTTTTTCACTCGACATTCTATCCCTTGAGTGTTCAAATGTTAATGAATAGTGTACTCCTTTTTGAGAGCTTATAAAACAAGCCTTAATTTCAAGTGACAGCGCGCTTTTTTACAAGCTTTTTAACGAGTTTTTTCACAAGCCATTTAAAACTATAAAGTACAATAATCGATTTCTATATATAGAGTGAGGTCAATCATGTACAAGTCATTTATCAAGCCTATTTACAAGGTTTTTCATTATCATTCTAAAATTATATAGTTTTATAATATACATATCAATATATATATATATATATATATATAAAGGCTAGTATACAAGCTCTTTATGAATCCTATTAACAAACTTTTTCATGAGCCTTAATCAAACGTTTCCATAAGCTCTGTTGAGCCGAGCCTAGCCTTTATCAAACATGTTCACGAGGACTTGTTGAGTAGTTCTGCTATGTTAAAAGTGAGAAATCGTTTCATGTGATCATCACACCGTGTAACAGCCACTTTGGTCTATCACAATGGAACTCACGTGCGGCTAAAATCATAAATTATTCAAATATAGCTGCTATTTTGATTCCTCCACTATCATGAAACTCACGTTACAGAATTCTAAAATCACAATGGCAATTGTAGACTTCTACAAGTGTGACAATCACATAAGATAATTCTAGCTCTTGGAAAAAAAATTGATCAGATCCACTTTTTTTAACATCAATGTACGCGTATAACTCAAGAAAACGAAAGAAAAAAAAAAAAAAAAAAAAAACTTCTAACATATCTGACCAATCCAACTAGAGATTCCGTGACTTCTTCAAGGGACATTTGTTTATTTATTTATTTTATTTTATTTGCTAAGGTGTAACCGTGCAAGGACTTCTTCAAGGGATCTGGTTGACTTTTCCACACACACAAATTGTTCAACACAATAATAGGCTTCATATATATAGGCGTTCAACATGATAGGGATAATGGATTCATTCCAGCTTTATCTCAACTGCCCATTGAAGCCAATCTAGCTGATGGTACGTACAATGGCAATGTGTTGTTTGGCACACCATTTCTTTCTAATATACATAATCATCATAAACCTCGCCGGTGTTGCCATAGAACAACCACAAATTCTGGTCGGCAACTACTGCATAGACAATGGTAATTACACAAACAGTAGTGCTTATGAGACCAACCTCAAAACCGTCCTCTCTTCACTCTCCTCTAATATAGATCGATACGGATTTTACAATTCATCACAAGGCGAAGGGTCTGACAGAGTTTATGCGTTGGTGCTCTGTAGAGGAGATGTTGAGCAACAGGTTTGTCGAAATTGTGTCAATAACGCCGCAACTAATCTCACCCAGCTTTGTCCAAACTACATGGCAGCAATTGTGTATTTCGAGTACTGCTTGTTAAGATATTCAAACGTGACCATGTTTGGCATTAGGAGTGATAATCCTAATACTGTCCAGGCGAACTCCGCGGACGTGGCGAACCCAGAGCAGTTTAATCAGGCATTGACGCCGAGGTTGAACAGCCTACGCGCCGAGGCTGCGTCCGGTGGACCCCTCCGCAAGTTTGCCGTGGGGAGTACTAGCTTAACTGGCAGTGATATCAGAAATATATATGCGCTTACGCAATGTACTCCTGATTTGTCTGAGGAGGACTGTAGTAATTGCCTCAATAGCATGATCACAGAGCAAATTCAGAGTTGTTGTAATGGAAAAGCTGGAGGGAGAGTTGTGAGACCCAGCTGTAATTTAAGATTTGAGCTCTATTCTTTCTATGATGTAAGCACTATAGCTGAACTACCGCCACCGCCACCGCCATCGCCACCGCCACCGCCACTGCCACCACCACCACCACCACCACCACCACCGGGTAAAGAATAGGTTAATATTATAGCATTTATTGACTTCTTTTTTTTTTTATTACAAAGGAGATTCAAACTTGCGCCTACGTCCTGAAGGAGTTGGTTCCAACTAACATGAATATGACCTCACTCCTAACATTTATTGACTTATGATAGAGCAAAGTTTTAATTTGACACCACCTTTGAAATTGAGCTATAGGATCAAAATGATGTTTTATCAGAAAATATATATATATTTTTTTTCGGTTTTTGCAGGAAAGAAGAACAACACAACTCGAACTATCATCAGTGTGGTGGTTTCAATTGTTGGTTCTTTGATACTTGCCGTTTGTATTTGCATCTTTTTAAGTAAGAGGAACCAGAGGAAGTCAAAGCAGAAATTTCAGAGTAAGTATACTTCAATTTTCATGTTTTTAGTCCAATCTAATGTGAATTGCATAGAGTACACATATCACACATGTATGACATATGTAATAACATACAGTGCGCTCACCCAGTGTGGACCAAAATCGGACTATATATATATAAATATAAATATATCCGTATAGTAAATTGGACTAATGTCGTATCATGAATCTCCCGTGTTTGTTTTAACCTAACATGTGACAGGTAAGCATTACACGCAATGTACGTGACAATTTATAATAATTTAAGCTAATAGTGTCAGAATTTGAGTTGATTGAATGAATTTTTGAAGTTCAACGATCCAATTGAAAAAAAAAATTTAAGTTTATAGACCCAATTGAAAACAAGTGTATAGTTTCATGGACTAAAGTGTAATTTGTCCAGTTTTATTAGGTTCATGCAAAAAACAAGTTTTTAAGTTTTCATTAAAAAAAAAAAAAATTTAAATTCTCCCATGATTTCATAGTTAATATTGATCTCATTTGATAGATCTCGTTTTTTTTTTATTCTAAAATATTGGAATTTACAAAAAAAAAAAAAAAAAAAAAAAAAGAAAAAGAAAAAGAGAAAGAAAAAAGAAAAAAGAAAAAAGAAAAGGGACCTACACATAAAAAAAAAAAAATGACAATTTGAAGTTTTTTAAACATAAGAAGGAATTTTTGACCAAAATAGTGCAACCGTCTTAATGAGTAAAAACAAGCGTGAATTGTTATTAGGTTTGTGTTTGTATAGAAGAACGCGTGGTTAATGCCCTAATACAATTTTAGAAAACATATTTAAAAAGGATAATACTTGGTGCACAACCAAATCCAGAATCTTTTGCTCACAACCTCTATTTTGTGTCTCTCTCTTGATGGGTCCCAAAGAAAAATACAACCAGATTGGAAAATTGAATTGATTAAGGACCGGTTCACTGTACGATCACCATCTCAACTAGTTCACCGTCATTAATGATGTTCCTGATGATGTTAATTGGTTGTATATATCTCATGACGTGATGAACAATTTGGAGTAATGAAATTCATCCTCTTTTGATAAAATAATAATGATAATAATAAGAATAATAATAATAATGAAAAAGGGTCAAATACATTTTATCCTTGTGATTAGGCGTTTTTTTTTTTTTTGAACTTTAAAATGTCATAATAACTTTCAAACCATAACTTCATTTGAATAAATTAATATAATACAACTTCTTAAACATTGTGCAAAAAGGAAGTTGACACTTATTATGAACCAAATAAATTAATATAATACAACTTCTTAAACATTGTGCAAAAAGGAAGTGGACACTTATTATGGGACGGAGGGAGTATAAATTTGTAATCTAAATAAAAGATTTGTCATACAAGATCTGTTGTGAGTCTTGTGACTATGAAAAAATTCAAATTTATATAAGATATATCAGTTGTACCATAAAGGCGGTATCATGTTACTATCTTTGTGTAGTAACATGTTACTACATTTTTTTTAAAGAATGTTATTGTCTTTGAAGACATAACGACTCATCCCTTGTCATAGCCCGGTCCCACAATAGCAGAAACCGAAGTCCGTGACACGCCACCGAAGCTAAACCAATTCATTAACGTTCCAAAAAGAATTAATTTAAGATCACGCAACGGAAAAACAAAACAAATCATGTTTAAAACAAAGCAGTCCAGTCGATTAGGTTGGGGCTCCAGTCAACCGACCTAGAGTTGCAGAGAGCAAGAAATTCCCAAAAGCCACATTCAGTCGACTGACTCCTCGGTACGGTCGACTGATGCCTCAAATGTTCAGTCGACTGGGCTCGTCCGATCGACCGAACCCATCCAACCAGAATGTCTAATTTTCGAGTAGAAACCAGTCGACTGAAGTCCTGAAAACAAAGTAGAGATTTTACTTAAAACAGGGGTCTAGTAGATTGTACTTACAATCGACTATTTTTCAGTAGCAGCCCATTTGTACAGAATTTCCAAGTTAAAAGTTTACTGAAATCAACCAAGGATCAAATACACACTCCACACTCACACTCACACCAAAGTGATCTTAACTGGATTAAAACATTGCTAAAGCGCAAATACAAAAGATTCCTATCTATTACAATATTCAAATTCATTATATGATTTTAAGTTAAACATAGCCGAAAGTCATAAAATTCTTATTACAAGTCTATAACCAAAACCACGAGATAAACAAGATAAGTTGCCTTCTACATGAACTCTCAAACCCACGTGCTCACTTCTGCGATTCCTAGCCAGCATTAACACCTGAAATGGTTATTTGAATAACCACACATATTCGATTTGTTTAAGCTAACGCTTAGTGAATAAAACGACAAATGCATATAAATGATAAACATGCTCGCATTCGCATCTCTACATTTCATACTAGTCTCTGGAGCCTCATGTGTACGTTCCATACTCTTAATCCGCGACTCCTCACCTATAAGTCCATGCGAAAAGGTAAGACCCACGATTCTTTTCTTCAATCGTGCGACCTTAATGCCTATATCGACTCCACAAGATGGCTTGGTAACCACGTGCTCCTTTGACCCAAATCACAATTCAACATGCTCAATTACATATCACCATACTTTCGATAATCAAAACATTTCACCGTGCTATTGGACCTACTTATCAATATAATCGCCCAATATGAACTACACAATATATATCTATACTAACACATGCTTTTCCCACAAAAAATGAATACATGTCAAGAAATCATTCCAAAAACATAGTTGAATCACTCACCTCCGATTTATGCTCCTATAATTTGATCCAAAGAAAACCAAAGTACAAAGATCGTGCAGAAGTCCATCTAGTACGATTCCTATCAATCAGAATCCTAATTATCAACTTTTATGAAAAGATCTAGAAAATAACTTTTTGAAAACTTTATCCAAACGAGTTCTAACGGATATCAAAACGATGCCCTTACCCCAAGGAGTTCAAATATGAAATATGAGAGAAAACAAACGGATAAAAAGTCATCGTTTGGCATCAGAAAGCTGTAAGCTCTAAATCTTCCTTTTGGCTTCCTCTTGAGTGTTAGGTTAAAACTTATATAAAAAAATATCAAGATCATCTCTATCTATATATACACAATATTTTTGAAAATTTTGTTTTTACCTCCCCATGAGTTTTCAAAACTCCTAATTAGTCTCTGAAACTTTCTATACAGCCAATATATCAACTCACGAGTGAAACTTTAAAATTATAAAAGTTTTCGCTTAAGTTCCGTTTTGTTACTAAAACGCAAGTTTCTACATGACATTTATGAAATTGTTTAGCCTACCAAATTAACAGCGTGTTAATTCATACTCATCAGGATGCTAAAATTAACAATAGAAATATATTCTGAACCAGAAAATAATACAGATAGTGAAATACACAGGTAAACATTTATTTCCAGATAAACATATAAGGCATTCCACAATGACCGTCTCAATCTTGGAGAGACGTCACAACATCAAAACACTCACACTACACAGTCTCGAAGGGTTCTCTTACACAAACACCCAAATCGACTTGTGAGTAAAAACTCACTCACACATGTGCCAACATGCACAACTCATCACATTATCATGCATGACAATATAATGAAATGCAATTACACAACTATGGGTGTTATGATTCTCTTCCCCTTAAGAGAAGTTTGTCTCCAAACTTGTACCTCATGTATCGAAAAGTTGCAGATATTGAGTACGCATCTCCTTCTCTATTTCCCATGTCATTTCTTCTGTTGTTTGGCCACACCATAATGTTTTCACCTTCGATATCACTTTATTTCTCAAGACTTGATGCTTCCGATCCAAGATCTCTACCGGGTACGCAACATACGTCAAATCACCCTGAATTTCACTTGGCGTCAGAGTAATAACTTGATCTCTATCTTCTGTCAATTATTTATGTAGTAATGATACATGAAACACGTTATGAACTTGAGCATACTCACTTGGCAAGTCCAATCGATACGCTACGTGTCTAACCCTCCCAATAATCTCAAAAGGTCCTACGTTCCTCGAATTGAGTTTCCCGTATCTCCCAAATCTAGTAATTCCCTTCGAAGGTGACACCTTCAAGTACACCAAATCTCACACGTAAAATTCCAACGGTTGTCTACACTTGTCGGCATAACTCTTATACCTACTCTGAGTTGTTAGTAACCATTGTTGAATTACTTTTATCTTGTTTGTTGTCTATTGCACGATTTTTGGCCCTTCAATCATTCTTTCTCTGACTTCTGTCCAACTAATCGGTGAACGACATACACGACCATACATAGCTTCATAAGGAGCCATTCTAATACTCGACTGAAAACTGTTATTATATGCAAACTCAATCAATGGCAAGTGATCTTCCCAATCACCCTGAAAATCAAGTACACATAACTAAAGCATGTCTTCCAATATCTGGATTGCTCTTTCCGATTGACCATCGATCTGAGGATGAAAAGCGATACTGAAATGCAATTTGGTACCCATTGCTTCTTGTAAGGCTATCCAAAACATCGATGTAAAACTACTATCTCTATCCAAAACAATAGTAATTGGAATACCATGTAGTCTCACAATCTCGCGAATATACAACTTAGCTAACGACATCGGCTTAGTTGTTCGAAGTGGTAGGAAGTGTGACGACTTCGTCAAATGGTCAACGATCACCCATATAATAGTATTTGATTTCTTAGACCTCAAAAACCCACTAGCAAAGTCCATTGTAATGCGTTCCCATTTTCACTCGGTTATCCACAATGGTTGTAACAATCCCGAAGGTACTTGGTGTTCAGCCTTTACTTGTTAACAACTCGTACATCATGAAACGTAGCGTGCTATTTCTCTCTTTATTCCCGGCCACCACTAAACATGTCTCAAGTCTATACATCTTGGTGCTTCCCGGATGAACAGTGTACTTCGTATTGTGTGCTTCTTATAGGATATTCCGTTTCAATTCGTTCTCGTTGGGCACACAGATTCTACCCCTCAATCTCAAAACATTATTTTCAAAAGTAAATCCCTATTGCTTGCCCATTAGAATCTCATCACAAACCTTCTTCAAAGCCACATCTTGAAGTTATTTCTTCGTGATCTCGTGAATCAAGAGTGGTTGTGCCACAATTATCGACATCAAGCCACTTTCAATCCTCGGAATCACTTCAAGTTCCAAGTTCTTCATATTTTGTATCAACTCTCTTTGAGAAGTCACGTCCAAGGCTATGTTGGTTGCTGCTTTACGACTAGGAGCATCGGCAACTACATTCGATTTGCCCGGATGATACTGAATTAACAAATCATAGTCCTTCATCAACTCTAACCACCCCTTTGGCCTCATGTTCAAATCTCGTTGCGTGAACAAGTACTTCAAAATTTAATGATCCATATAAATCTCACATTTCTCCCCACATAGGTAATGACGCCAAATCTTTAATGCAAAAAGTATGGTGGCTAGTTCTAGATTATGTGTCGGATAATTCTTCTAGTGCGATCTAGGTTGTCTTAATGCATATGCAATGACCATGTCACCTTGCATAAGAACGCAACCTAAACCTTTATATGAAGCATCACTGTAAATGATAAACCCTTCTGTCCCCGTCGGAACGACTAAGATTGGTGCCTTCACTAGTCGACCCTTTAACTCTTTAAAAACTTTCTTCACATTCTGGACTCCATACAAATGCAGCATCTTTTCTCATCAACTATGTCATCGGCATTACAATACGTGAAAAGTTTTTTTACAAACTTTCGATAGTAACTAGCTAATCCTAGGAAACTTCATATTTATGCCATATTCGTAGGTCTCAACCAATTGGTAACTGCTTCTATCTTTTGAGAATCTACTGAAATTCCTTTTGCCGACACTATATGTTCAAGAAAAGCACTCTCTGTCAACCAAAACTCACACTTCTTTAATTTCCTAAACAATCCTTCTCGCGTAATCATTGTAAGGCTAATCGCAATTGATGTTCGTGATCTTCAACATTCTAGGAATAAATTAGGATATCATCTATGATACAATAACAAACTCATCTAAGTAGTCCTTGAAAACACAATTCATCAAGTCCATGGAAGCGATTAGTGCGTTAATCACTCCAAACGTCATAACCAGGAATTCAAAGTGACCATATTGAGTTTGGAAAACTATCTTCTCAACATCTTCTTCTTTGACCTTCAACTGGTGGTAACCAGATCTCAAGTTAATCTTCCAAAATACCTAAGCTCCTTGCAACTGATCAAACAAGTCATCTATTCGCGACAACAGATGCTTGTTCTTGACGGTCAACTTATTCAGCTCTCAGTTGTCGATGCATATATGCATTGCCCATCCTTCTTCTTCACGAATAAAACTGGAGCTCCCCATGGCAAAACACTAGGTCGGATAAAATCCTTCTCAAGCAGCTCTTGTAACTGAACTTTTAATTCTTTCAATTCTATCAGTGCCATTTTATATGGTGCTTTGGATACTGGTTGAGACCCTGGTACTACTTCTATCAAGAACTCAAGCTCTCTTTCAATCAATACATCAGGTAACTCATTAGGAAAAACATCCAAAAATTCTCAAACTATTGGAATGTCTTCTACTAGTGGTCCAAGAACTCTTGTGTCAACAATTGAGCATAATAAACTTGAACAACCCTTCTTCAACATCTTACTTGCTTGAATTGTTGCTATCAAGTATAGCGGTATAGTCACACCCTTACCCTGAAAAGAAAACTCTTCTTGACCTAATGGATCGAAACTAACTCATTTATGCTCACAATCAATTCTAGCTTGATTTGCTGACAACCAATCCATGCGTATGATAACATCGAAATAGTTCACTGTCAACGGAATCAAATCGACGCTCAAGACCTTATCACCTATCTTGATTTCACACGACTTGAATACCGAAGAAGTTACTAACAGTTCACTAGCAGGCAATGATATGCACAATTCATATCCTAACGTTTCAAACTTAACAGTTAAATGCTTAACAAAATCACGGGCCACAAACGAATGCATTGAACCAGAATCCATGAGTATACGTGCAGGATATGAACAAATAGGAAGAATACCTAATACGACCGTATCATCCATATTCCCTGGACTAAGCTGGAAATATCGCCCTTGTTATTGCACGACTCCTTTCCCTTTATCCACTCGGGGTTCTACTGTTGATCCACTTGGCACACTTGATGCCCCGGTACTCATTCCTGGTTGTCTCTTACTCGGACAGTTCTTTGCTCTATGCCCTAGTTATCCCCACTTGAAGCATTTCCCCCTCATCTCTGGGTTATAGCTCTTGGTATTTGAGGTTGTGTTCTGTGTGGTCACGTTTGTATTCATAGGACAATTATGGGATTTGTGCCCTAGTTGCTTGCAAAGGTAGCAGGTGCTCAACATATAGCAAGTCCCCTTATGTCGCAGGTCACTTGTCGGGCATAACGGTCTCGAGTCTCTGACGAACATACTCCCTCCTTGGCTTCCCACATACGATCTCGAACTTTGCGTGAATGGTTTCGTCGCATTACCTTGACTCTTACCCTATTGTCATTTGCTCTCTTCCCTTGTTGCCCTTATCAATATCGATCGACACTCTTCTTAGCTATATGGGCAGCTTCTTCAACTAGAGCGACGGCCGGGTGTTGCAACATGTCTACACAGCTATGAATATTCTCCTTAAGCCCTTCCTCAAACTTACGAGCTTTATCCTCATTAGTTGGAACGGTAGTTTTCCCAAAACATAACAAGGCATTATACTGAGAAACATACTCACTCACAATCATGTTGCCCTGAACCAACTCGTAAATTCTTGAAGTTTCTAAGTAAGAGCCGATCGCAGAAAGAAACGCTTGTTGAATTCATCTTTAAATGACTCCCACGTAGCCGACTTTCCTTGTTCGAGTACATTGTTCCACCAATCTAATGCTTCGCCCATTAACATATCAGATGCACACAATATTTTTTCCTCATCGGTACAGATGATCGTACAGAAATGGCTTTCCATATCCATCATTCAATGATCGGCCAAGTCTATGTCAACTTGTCCATGGTACAAGGTAGGTTTTCGTTTATGAAACTATTCCACGATCGTGTGTTGAGGTCATGGTACTGGCGGTGCATTAATTTAATGAACGTTCATCTGATCTCTTTCACTTACGGCTTGAATAAAATTCCCCACCATGTTCACTATTTGGTCCATACGTGAATGCGGTGATAATTCTCTTATCGGCTCAGTCATGACGTTTTAAGTATTCACCCTGTTGAGTTAATTTCATAATGACTATATGCATGCTATGCCAGAACATAGATATGTGCACAGATCATCATCTCAACCCACAATGCTAAACATGAAGCATTTCTACAATAATAATAATATTAAAGTCATAAACATACACTCTACTCGATGTCACTTAGCATATAACGTCACTCATTCCCATGGCTCTAAACTTAAGCTCTGATACCACTAAATGTCATAGCCCGGTCCTATAATAGCAGAAATTAGAGCCCGTGGCATGCCACCTAGGCTAAACCAATTCATTAATGTTCCCAAAAGGATTAATTTAAGAACACGTAGAGGAAAAACAAAATAAATCATTTTTAATTCAAGGTTATCAAGCAGTCCAGTTAACTGGGTCGGGGCTCCATTCGACTGACCTGGAGTTGTAGAGAACAAGAAATTCCTGAAAGCCACCTTCATTCGAATGACTCCTCGGTCCAGTCGACTGATGCCTCACATGTTTAGTCGACTAGGCTCTTCCGATCGACCAAACCCATCCAAGCAGAATGTCCAATTTTCGTGCAAAAACCAGTCGACTATTTCCTGAGAATTTGTCAACTGAAGTCCTGAAAACAAAGGAGAGATTTTACTTAAAATAGGGGTCTAGTCGACTGTACTTTGGTCCAGTCGATTGCTTTCCAGCAACATCCCCTTTCTACAAAATTTCCAAGTGTAAAAGTTTCCTAAAATCAACCAATGATCACACACACACTCCACACTCATACCAAAGTGATCTTAACTGGATTAAAACATTGCTAAAGTGCAAATACAAAAGATTCCTATTTATTGCAATATTTCAAATCCTTCTTTGATGCCTTGCTGGCATTAACACCTGAAATGGTTATTTGAATAACCATGCATATTCGATTTGTTTAAGCTAACGCTTAGTGAATAAAACAATAAATGCACATGACTGATAAACATGCTTACATTCACATCTCTACATTTTATACTAGTCTTCAGAGTCTCATGTGTACGTTTGTTACTCCTAATCCGTGACTCCTCACTAATAAGTCCACGAGAAAAAGGTAAGTCTCACGATTCTTTTCTTCAATCGTACGACCTTAATGCTTATATCGGCTCCACAAGATGGCATGGTAACCACGTGCTCCTTTGACCCAAATAACAACTCAACATGCTCAATTACATATCACCATGCTCTCGATAATCAAAACATTTCACCGTGCTATTGGGCCTACTTATCAATATAATCGCCCAATATGAACTACACAATATATCTATACTAACACATGCTTTTCACAAAAAAACGTGAATACATGTCAAGATATCATTCCAAAAATATAGTTGAATCACTCACCTCTGATTTACGCTCCTATAATTCGATCTAAAGAAAACCCTAGTACAAAGATCGTGCGAAAGTCCATCTAGTACGATTCCTATCGATCAGAATTCCAATTATCAACAATTATGAAAAAATCTAGGAAATAATTTTTTGAAAAACTTAGCCAAACAAGTCCTAATGTATATCAAAACGAAGCCCTTGCCTCAAGTAGTTCAAATATGAATCTGAGAGAAAACAAATGGATAGAAGGTCGTCGTTTTCCGTCGGAAAGCTCTAAGCTCTAAATCTCCCTTTTGGCCTCCTCTTGACTTTTAGGTTAAAACTTATATAAAAAAAATATCAAGATCAACTCTATTTATATATTGGCAACATTTTTGGAAATTGTGTTTACCTCCCCACGAGTTTTCAAAACTCCTAATTAGTCTTTGAAACTTTCTATACAGCTAATTCATCACCTCACGAGTGAACTTTAAAATTATTAAAGTTTTCGCTTAAGTTACGTTTGGTTTCTAAAACGTAAGTTTCTACATGACTCTTAGGAAATTACCAAATTAATAGCGTGTTAATTTGTCCTCACCAGGATGCTAAAATTAATAACAGAAATATATTCTGAACCAAAAAATAATACAGATAGTAAAATACACAGGTAAACATTTAAGGCATTCCACAATGACCGTCTCAATCTCGGAGAGATGTCACAACATCAAAACACTCACGCTACATAGTCTCAAAGGGTTCTCTTACACAAATACCCAAATCAACTCGTGAGTGAAAACTCACTCACAAATGTGCCAACATGCACAACTTATCACATTATCATGCATGATAATATAATGAAATGTAATAACATAATTACGGTTGTCATATCCCCCAATCTAGCAACAATATTGGCCATTTCGGGCCTAAATACAAAGTACTTCCCAAGGGTCAGCCATTCTGGTACCGCTAGATATAGCAGCAGCATACTTATCTGCAGAGGTCCTTTTATGTTTAGCTCTCACGGTTTTAAAAAGCCTTAATGTATATAGAAGAGTGATTAAGCCTTATCAACTAGTCTATGATCATCACCCTAGGCGTTGTGGGACAAGTACACCTTACCTCATCTCATCCATCTTTGCCTTGTTGCCTAAGGAATCTTGGCGCTTAGTCACAATCCACCTTCCTCAAGGGCAATACGTCCTCGTGCGGGACCTACCCCATACTTCTAGCTGGGTTTCTGCTCTAATGCCATTTGTAATGACCTATGCCCCCAATCTAACAATAGTATTGTCCTCTTTCGGCCTAAATATAAAGGACTTCCCAGGAGGTCACCCATCCTGGTACCGTTGTAGCAACAACACACTTAACTGCGGAGTTACTTTTGTGTGTTTAACTCCCTCACTATTTTAAAAGGTCTTGTCTCACATAGAGGGGTAATTAAGCCTTATAAACTAGCTCAGGATCATCACCGCAGGCGACGTGGGTCAAGTACCCATACCTCACCTCACCTTATTCATCTTGGCCTACTTGCCTTAAGAATCTTGGCTCGTAGTCATCACATGACATGTTATTGTTATTACTTGGAAAGCACCGCAACGAGTACTAGGGGTGTAAGAAAACCAACCAGACCGATCAGTTCAGTACGATTCGGTCAGTTTTTAAAACATTCATACAGTGTAAAATCAAACTGAACCAAAATTTTACATTAAACCAAAACAAATTGAATCGAACTGTTTTCACTAGTAGCTAGTAAAGGCAGGAACTTTTGCTAAAATAACTATAACTTTGTGATCCCCTAGTCAATTTGAAGAAATGTTACTATCTTTGACGACATGTTTCAATCTTTTGTACAGAACCATGTTACTATCTTCGACGGTATACAATTACAAGCATTTATAATATCATAAAGGCAATACCATGTTACTGTCTTTGACGAAATGCTACTATTTGATTCCAAGTCACTATTTTTACATATAGTGGCAGTTGAAATGACCATAACTTTGCAAATCTTAGGTCATTTTGGATGGATTTTTTTTTATTTGGGCTAATTTTTTGAGATCTACGCAATGGGAGTGTCAATTTTACAACAAAAATTAAAATTTTTTGGTATCCTTTATTGAGATGCCAAGTTTTTTAAAAAGGAATGTAATAGTCAATATGCATCTTATTTTGTCGATCTTGTTTTGTTTATCACCGATATATAAAATTTATCAATTGCTAATTTGCATTTGAAAGTCATGGCATTCCAAAGACTAAAAAAACCATTTTAAATTGGCCGAAACTGGGAAGAAACATGTAAATGACATTTGAGGGCCATTTTGGTCCCAAAAAAACTCATGTACTTTTGGCATTATAACAAAAATGTGCGATTAGTTTGAACGGTTGCATATAAAATGACCAGATCGTCCATTTCATGTTATGGGTTGATGGTCTTTTCCTAAGCAATCGAGTTGTTTCGATTCTACTGATGCTATACTTAACCCTTAGTTTGTTCTTTAGGTGAACCTATGAATGAAATCAGCACTGTGGAGTCCTTGCAATATGACTTCAACACTATAAGATTTGCTACAGATGACTTCTCTGATTCAAACAAGCTTGGACAAGGTGGATTTGGTGCTGTTTATAAGGTAACAAAACATATGAAAACTATTAAGACTAAAATCTCATGTGATGAAATTGCATTTTCCTTTACTTTTATTTTTTATTTGAGATTCTATTAGATCGAATTCATTCATTAGTAAGAGAGAGTTTGTTGTTCTCTATTGTTCTTGATGGTTGTAACTCTCTCTCTCTCTCTCTCTCTTACAAGTTTCAATTCATATCAATGATTTCTACGTAGCATCAGAGTTATACATTTAAGTGTTAGAACACCGAAAAAGCATGATATACTGTGATTCATACGTGAAAAGTGATTTTGATTTGTTTGACACCTATTTAAATATATATCTTCAGGGTAGGCTTCCAAATGGGCAAGAAATAGCTGTGAAGAGATTGGCCAAGGATTCAGGACAAGGTGAGCTGGAATTCAAAAATGAGGTTACGTTAGTGGCCAAGCTTCAACATAGGAATTTGGTTAGGCTCCTAGGTTTCTGCCTTGAAGGAACAGAAAGGCTTCTCATTTATGAATTTGTGCCCAATTCTAGCCTCAATAACTTCCTATTTGGTATGATTATCCTTTACTAATACATATATATGTACACTTGAAATATTTTCCTATTTTATAAGTATCTTTGAATGCATTTGAACTCCGACTATACAATTTGCTTGGATGGGTATGTAGATCCCCTCAAGCGCGCATATTTGGATTGGGAAAGGCGTTTCAAAATCATAGGAGGCGTGTCCAGAGGACTTATTTACCTTCATGAGGATTCTCGCCTTCGGATTATTCATCGTGATCTTAAAGCTGGCAATGTTCTGTTAGATGCAGATATGAACCCAAAAATTTCAGATTTTGGCATGGCAAGATTGTGTGTGATGGATGAAACTCAAGGGAATACACACAGAATTGTTGGTACCTAGTAAGTATTCATCACCCAAATCATAGCGCTAACAGTTGTACCAATGACAGCCTTCTAATTCACATTCTAGTGGATATTGTTTATGATCAAGACACCTTCCAAAGGTTTGGACGTATGCACTTTGAACAAGAGAGATCAAACTATTTTTCACCATAATGCTCAGGATGCACGAGAATTGTCAGGGGACGACAAGAGACTAGGAGCTTGCTTTTTTTTTTTTGTGTGGTTAAAATGAAAATAGCTAGGGCTTGTTTTGTAAAACTTGAAATAATAGTTCCATTCTATTTTTACTATAAGGTCATCTATCGACTATCAAACATTTGAATACATACAACTTATTCTTCCCACGCACTCCCAAGAACTATACTTTCTAGTGTTAAGTTTGCCACCAACTTTTAACTTCTACCAATACTAAAAAAATACTATATTACATGGCAGTGGATACATGGCTCCAGAGTATGCAATGCATGGCCAATTCTCAGTGAAGTCGGACGTCTTCAGCTTTGGTGTACTAGTCTTGGAAATCATAAGTGGTCAGAGGAACTGTTTTCAAAATGGAGAGAATGTTGAGCATCTTTTGAGCTATGTAAGTCTATACAAACAAGCAATTTATTATTAGTTTCGATGAAAAGCTAATCCCATGAAAACTTATAATTCTGATGGCATTGTACATTATTGAATTTTTTTGTAGGCTTGGATAAATTGGAGAGAAGGAACATCCACAAATGTGATAGATCCAATGTTGAGAGCTGGTTCAAATCCAATGCAGGATATTATGAGATGTATTCACATTGGGCTATTATGTGTTCAAGAACATGTAGCAGACAGACCAAACATGGCCTCAGTGGCTTTAATGCTTAGTAGCTCATCTCTCACACTCCCACTACCTTCAGAGCCCGCATTTTTTATGCATAGTAGCATTGAAATTGGAATGTCATCGATTCAGGAATTTGGTTTGAGAGCAACAGGTGAATCTAGTGAATCAAAAAGTAAATCTGCCAATTTCTCTGTAAATGGGGTTTCAATCACAGAGTTAGATCCCCGGTAATAATATTAAAGATTGCAAATTGTGTTGATAAGTTATGTTTTAATGTTTCTTTAGAGGCTTCTTTGGTTACAGAGCTTTTACAAGATCTTAAAACTCAAGAGTTGCTCATGTTGTATGAAGCAGGAGAGATTTCTCTTGAGAACAATGTTGTTTACTTTTCATGAATCCTTTGTGTTTAATGATAATGATGGTAAGTACTTCTTTTTCAATGAAAGTATGATGGGTTAATTACTTACAAGTCCTACTTAGGAGACTTTTATGGCAATAGCCCCAATCCCATACACTCCCCCCCCCCCCCCTCCCCCCAGAAAAAAAATCTCTCTCTCTATATATATTTAGGGACCATGTGCACATAATTTTTCCATACAACATCACCCATATACGTAAGCATATTGCCAAATCCCTTATGTTATGGTATTATTTTGAGTAGTAAAAATACAGCTATCTAATGCGTAAGTATTATGTATATTACCCATATATGGAAGTTTATTGTCAAATCTGTCATGGTGGTATTTTGATTAATATAAACATCCAATTCTATGCATATGTATTATGTATGTACATATATTAAACGTATATATATTTATATAAGTGTCACACCCGTCCCGAAAAAAGTACATTCATTTTAAATGCATAACTCAATTTGTGAATTATTAATGTTGATTAATAATTGAGATGAGGTTGATTGTGAGTCAACGTGGAGTGTCAATTGAGGACACGGTAATTGGAGAAACAAAGAGGCATTGATATGACTTAAATGACATATGTGATTAAATGCTATTTGACCTTATTTGGTAATTATGAATAGTGATTTTACCTTTGTAGTGTAAATTTTGATAGTTTTGATCTTGATTAGGATCACTTTCAACGTTATAAAGATAACCAGTATGATACATTGTATAAAAGGTAGGTTATCTAGAAATTCCACGAAAATAGTTTTCGGTAATTACGGCGACAAATGGAACTTAGTCAAAAAATTCTATGAATTATTGTTTTTTACTCGTGAAGCAATAAATTAGACATCTAAGACATTTCGGGGGATAATTAGAAGTTTTGAGAACTCGTGGGGAGCTAAATGTAAATTCTGAGACTCGTATCTATATAAAGGAGTCCAATATATTTTCATAAATATCTAAAATCAATTGTGGGAGCTTAAGGGAGATTTATTCCTTTGATCATTTCGATGCCAATCGACGAACTTCTGCCTGATTATTTCCAACCAAATTTCATAATCGGTCTTCTTGAGGTAAGAGCTACGTTTTGACAACTCTTAGGTCTCGTTTGGATAAGTTTTACGAAAACTCTAATTCTAGAAATTTGAGAAAAATATATGAATGCTTATAAGAATCACTTGTAATCGGAGATCCGACGTAGTTTTGGTATCCTAGTACTTCTCCTGAAATCTTAAAAGCATAGCTTAAGGTATGGATTTCTAACCTATGTTATATAGGAAATTTCCATGTTTTGATTATCAAAAGGCAAAATTGTGATCAGGGCAAAATTCACGTGTTAGTATTAGGCCTGTTATTATGCATGCGAATAATTGTGAAAAGCATGTCTAATTGTTTATGTGAACACGTCACGTTATGTAATTATGTGGGTCAAATGGGGGATTTATATAATTTCATCTGGAGTAAGCTTCTCGATGTTTGAGAATTTAGTAGCAATGAATATTGTACATGGTTTAAGGCTTGGACTTGTCAGAGCACTTGGGATGCAATGGTTGAAGGCTTGGACTTGCCGTTGGCATTACGATTTATGGCTTGGACTTGCCGTTACCAGATGAATGTGTACTTTCTCCCTAGAGACTATTTGATGTGATTACTGATATTGAAGCATGATTGGGCATATATGCATATGTAAGAAATTGTTCACTCAGTATATAGCTGAGTAGTGGAGCTTTACTCCATTGCAGGTAAAAAGAAGAAAGGAAAAAAAGAAGAAAGAGTGAGGACAATAAGACGACGAGACTGTCCTTGTACATGTTTTTGTTTTCGTTCCAATGTTGTAAATAATGAAATTCTGAGTAGTTAAAACTAGATTTCTTAACTTAGAACTCGGAATGGATTCGTAATGTTGTAATATATAACAAATTAAAACTTCTTTTGGTTACGTTGTAATGAATCCAAACTCAAGGATTTGTATTTTGGATGCTTAACTTTTCAAAATCTGAATTTGAATGAATGTGGTTAATGTTGCATGAATTGAACCAAACAAGCCTTAGCTTGTATCCCCTACATTTTCTTTTCCAAGTTTAGCAATATTAATGTGTGTTCTTGAAATCTTGTTTAGTTGGAAAGGTTTGGATTAAGGTGGCTTGGTGAGAAGTGTTTGAACTAGTCAAGGTTGAGTGACTCCTCGGCAAAATTCTGCTGCTAGAAGGAATTCTGTCTTAGGTCATTCGACCGGTCGAATAGGGTAGTTCGACCGGTCGGAATTCATGCTGCATGACTCCTTTTTCTACTCCTTTCGAAAAATATTTAAATATTTTAATTGGTTCTTAGGGTACCTTTGGAACCCCTTTTAACATAAATTCATTCATTTCAAAATATAATTAACTTTTCAAATTTATATGGATTTTACAATTTAGAGTGTACTGTATTCAAATGAATGGAATACTCATTGTCATTTTAAGTTTCTTTTCCGCTGCTATGAGTATTTAAATGAATTGAATAAGCGTTGGTGGCATGCTACGTGTCCTATTTCCGCGCGTAGCGGGATGAGTCATGATAATAAGAAATTATATGTGGGTGAGAAAATAAATATTTCATAACATAATATTATGTGTTTGTGAATGAGAAATTTCATGTGGAAAATTTTAGAAAGCAGCAATATTGTGTTTATGTATGGAAAATTTCACATATTCTAAGTATATTTACACAAAACATGCATTGCGCATAAAAAATTCTTGGCATGAGTGAAAACTTTCAGATAGTACAATTGTACTTATGTATGAGAAAATTTCACGAAGTACATGCACAATGTCTTCTTCAAGCTTGAAATACTGAAAATATGACATGTAACATTGAATCAAAATAGTCCAGAATTTCATGATATGAAATTTACATATGTGTAGTGGTAATGTTGTGTGAGAAATTTCTGATTACTGTAATATAGATATTAAATGTAATAGTGGCCATGTAATATTGTTTGCAGTAATTCGTGATTTATATAAACTAGTCGCATATAAATCTCCATAATTTGTGACATTTAGTTATATCTGATTTAAATGGATATAAAATATGATATGTCCGGAAATGTCCGCTAAAGAGCAACCGCCACGTGGCAGAAGGACCCGAGTTATCCGGGAAGAGACCTGGGGGCCCGCGCCCCGCAGTAGACGTCACCGCTCGGGACGATCAGCCGGCCCGGGCGTGATGTGCGGCGGCTTTCCAGTAGGAGCAGCTCGTGAAGAACATTCCAGGCAGTTTCCTTATATGACCCGGACTCTATTAAGGGAAGATGAGTAGTTTCCTAAACCACTTAGGGAACTCTCCTAAGATCATACAAATCTATTGTGATTACATTAGGCTTCCTAATCTTACTAACTTACCATGTAAGGGCTGACTCTTGCATCTATAAAAGAGCCACCTACCCTGTCAAAAGGGATCCGAAATCTATCTTCTCTAAGTATACAAGCATCACTAGAGAACTCACCACTTGCACGCATATACCCGGCCGGTATTACTGGTAGTACCACCCGCTCTTGTAGGCTCACCAGGCCCGCCGGTGATCTGCTAGTGAGAAGCGCACAGACGCAAGCGTGGATGTAGGTCACCTTGTTAACGGGACCGAACCACATACAAACCTCTTCTTACTTTACTTTCCTGCTTAAATCTTGCTTACCAATTTTCGGCAGCATCAGTTTGGCGCCGTCTGTGGGAACGACACAGTCTCCTCATCAACAAAAATCTTTGACTGATCGACATGCTGCCGAAGAAGGGGAGGAAGACCGACAACCCCGCCGACTTAGCCGGCCAGGAAAACCTGCAGATCGAGCCGCGGGCCACATCCATGACCACCGAACAGGTCACGGCGGCGCTAGAGCAGCTCTTGGAGGGTCAGCGTCGAACACAACAACAGATAGACACGCTTATGGCCCAACGCGAGAAGCGCCCTGCGTCAGAGAACCAGCCTGAGAAAAGCGTTCCTGACCGTAGGCCCGCTCGGACCCGCGGGCAAGCTCGATCAGTCCCGGTGTCCCCACCAGATCGGGAACATCCCGCGGGCGGAGAGCGCAGCCAGGCCACTAAGCGCTCCCAAGGGAAACCCCGGTACATTCCTCGTCGGGCGTGCCGGGTGGAGGACGCCAGAATCATCATTGATCGGCGACGTGCAGCAAGGGGGGAAGTGTCAGGATGAAAAAGTCGGGAACTGACCGATGAACCTCCCGTCCTGAGCCAGGGGACCTTAGGCACAGGCTTACCCGAACCCACAGCCGGGTACTATCTCCGAGGTCGACACACTTTGAGGAGGAGGCCTCATCGTCCGACCCCACCTACCGTTCAGACGCGGATAGGAGAGCAGGGCGGAGTGACGTCAAAGCCCAGGTCGAGGAACTGCAGCAGCAGATCGAGAGGCTAAACCGCAAATCCGGTCACGACCTCACTGATACGGAGACAGAATCGCCCTATACCGCTCGGGTGACCCAGTTTCCTATTCCGCGAAAGTTTAAACCCCCTCATCTCAGCTCATACGATGGCACGGGGAGTCCGGTAGACAACATCCGCACCTATAAGGCGCAGATGGCATTGGTCACCACAATAGACGAGTTGCTATGCCTGGCCTTTCCCAGTACCCTAAAGGGGTCAGCCGCACAGTGGTTCCATGCATTGAAGCCCCGGAAGGTTGACAGCTTCAAAGCCCTCGGCAAACTCTTCATTAGTCAGTTGTCGGGATGCTCGACTGGTCACAGCTGGACACCCAGCTGTTGACCGTCAAACAGCGCAGAGGGGAATCCTTAAGGGAATATGTGGACCGTTTCAATCAGCAAAGGCTCCTGATCCGCAACCTTAACGAAACGGCCGCCATCATGGCCTTCCGTTCAGGAGTTCAGCACACCAAAGTCGCCACGTCGTTTCATCGTGACCGACCGGCGACCCTGGTGGAACTCTCAGAGAGGGTCGAGAAATACATATATACCGAGGAGTTCCTAAAGGCGAAGCGCGCTGGCCAAGCGGAGGACGAATCCCCCAAGGCCAAACGCAAGCGTAAAGGGTTCGAGAAGGGTTCGGGAAAGAAGCCAAAGCAGGACCAGAGAGATGCAAGGGGTCAGTCCCAGACTACTTTCACGCCTCTTTCCCGCCCGGTCCATGAAGTTATGGCCGCCGCTGAGGCGCAGAGGCTGCTTCCACAGCCGGCTAAACTTAGAGCCCCGCCCGGCAAGAGGAACCGGGACAAGTTTTGCCGCTATCACAGAGATCATGGCCATGAAAGAGAGGATTGCTTCAAATTAAAGATAGCGATAGAGAAGCTGATTGAGCAGGGACACCTTGCCGAGTTTCTCACAGAAGGACGGCCCCGATAGGACACCCGGGCCCCTAATCAACCGCCGCCACTCGGCCACATCCATGTGATTTCCGGAGGAACATCAGGCGGAGGCGATTCACAGTCGGCGCAGAAGAGGCATGCCCGATCCTCCCGAATGGAGGTCGGGCAAGTCCAATCCCCCGGCTCCTCCCCAGCCGATGTTCTCACATTCACGTCCGACGACCTGCTGGGGGTCCATTGTCCTCATGATGACCCGTTAGTGGTAACGCTTTCTATAGCAAATTATATGGTCCAGAGGGTGTTGATAGATACCGGCAGCTCGTCAGAAATTATGTTCACATCGGCGTTTGACCAGCTCGGGATCTCCAAGGATCGGCTCCGGCCGATTGCTACTCCCCTTGTCGGATTCAACGGCTCCAGTACACAACCGCTCGGAACAATCGAGCTTCCGGTTCTCATGGGGACATATTTCTAGCAGGCCTCCATGCTCGCAAATTTTGTGATCGTAGAGGCCCTGTCGGCATACAACGTCATCCTTGGCAGGCCGACTCTCAACAGGGCCAGGGCAGTTGTTTCCACATATAGCCTAACACAGAAGTTCCCAACTCCGCAGGGGCCTGGGGCCTTGCATGGGGATCAGAGCACCGCCCGCAGTTGTTATGTTAGCTCATTGCGTCGGGGGGCGATAACAGAAACATTAAACATCCAAGAGATGGACCCCCAGGACCAGAGCGACGTGATAGGACCAATGGAAGAACTGAAACAGGTCATCCTGGACCCTGAGCACCCGGACCGCATAGTCAGCATAGGGACTTTACTGGAGCCTGCCTTGAAGGAGAAGTTGACCCAGTTCTTAAGGCGAGATCAAGATGTTTTTGCTTGGAGTCACGAGGACATGCCCGGGATTGACCCCCGGGTAATGTCCCATCATCTCAATGTTAGCCCGGATTGCCGCCCAGTTAAGCAGAAAAGGAGGGGCATGGCCCCCAAGAGACAGAAGGCAGTCGGTGAGGAGGTCGAGAAACTTTTGAAGGCGAAGTCCATCCGAGAAGTCCACTATCCCGATTGGCTAGCTAATGCTGTTCTGGTCAAGAAAAGCAACGGGAAGTGGAGAATGTGTGTGGATTTCACCGACCTCAATAAGGCCTGCCCCAAGGATTGCTATCCGCTGCCCAGGATAGACCTCCTTGTTGACTCAACGGCAGGCCACTCACTCCTCTCATCTATGGACGCTTACTCGGGGTATAATCAGATCAGTATGCACCCCGGGGATGAAGAAAAAACAGCATTCGTCACTGACCAAGGCACGTACTGTTATAAAGTCATGTCGTTCGGCCTCAAGAATGCTGGGGCTACTTACCAATGCCTGGTCAACTACATGTTCAAAGAACTCATCAAAAAATCTATGGAAGTGTACGTGGACGATCTTATGGTCAAGAGCCGGAACGAATCCGATCATCTGGAGCATCTGGCCGGGGCCTTCAGCATTTTGATAAAGTTCAAGATGAGGCTGAACCCGACCAAATGCACCTTTGGCGTCTTGTCCGGGAAGTTCCTCGGCCATCTAGTCAGCAGACGGGGAATCGAAGCAAATCCCGAGAAGATCAAAGCTACTATCAACATGCGGTCACCCAAATCAACGAAGGAAGTTCAGAGCTTAGCCGGACGGGTGGCCGCACTGAACAGATTCGTATCCCGAGCTACCGACCGGTGCTTGCCATTCTTCAAGATCCTCCGCAAAGCATTTCAGTGGTTAGAAGAGTGTGAGGAGGCATCCCAGGAACTCAAGAAGTACCTGGCGTCTCCCCCTTTACTCTCGACACCCGTACCCGGGGAAGAATTATTTCTATATCTGGCAGTGTCACCATCAGCGGTTAGCTCAGCACTTGTTTGGGAGGAGCACGGGGTATAGTTTCCAGTGTACTATACCAGCCGGGCGTTGCAGGGTGCAGAAAGCAAATACTCCCGCATCGAGAAACTGGCCTTCGCCCTCATCACCTCGGCCTGGAGGCTCCGCCCGTACTTCCAGGCCCATGTCATTGTAGTCCTGACCGATCAGCCTTTACGTAGAATTCTCAGTTGGCCAGACACGTCCGGGAGGCATGTCAAGTGGGCCTTGGAGTTGGAAGAGTTCGAAGTAATCTACCGACCCCGGACAGCAATCAAGGGGCAAGCTGTAAAGGACTTTCTGTTTGAGTTTACATACCCCGAAGACCCAGTCGAAGAGTCCGGGCCTCTGGCCTTACCCCCCGGATTAGCCTCTGATATTCCGACCTGGGTACTGCACGTGGATGGTTCCTCCAATCAGCGAGGTAGTGGAGCTGGAATTATCTTGACTACCCCCGACGGTATCTAGCTCGAATATGCTCTACGGTTCGGGTTTCGCGCTTCCAACAATGAGGCCGAGTACGAAGCCCTTTTGGTCGGGTTGCAGTTGGCCATCTCGATGAGTGCGCAACAGGTCCAAGGCTACAGCGACTCCCAGCTTGTGGTCAACCAAGTAAATCAAGAATATGAAGCACGGGAAGACAACATGATAGCCTACTTGGCTCTTATCCAAGCGGCTTCCAAGAAGCTCCGAGGGTTCTCCATCACCCAGATACCTAGAGAAGAGAATACCAGAGCGGACTGGTTTGCTCGCCTCGCCTCGTCCTCTGAGTCAGACTTGCCCGGGATAAGGATACAGTTCCTACCCGAGCCGAGTGTGATCAACTCAGAGGGCATGGAGGTCGACCCGGTCACTCTAGGACCTAGTTATGGACCCGCTCGTGACTTTCTTAACGACAGGAAGGCTACCAGATGACAAGGATGAGGCACGCCGGGTCAAGTACCGAGCAGCGTGATATCACCTCCTTGACGGCATTCTCTATAAAAGGGGATTCACTATCCCGTACCTCCGTTGTGTTCATCCTACGCAAGTGTAAGCAATACTGTTTGAAATCCATGAAGGTGTTTGTGGGAACCACATCGGAGGTCGGGCGCTTTCCAGAAAAGCCCTACTACAGGGTTACTATTGGCCAACCATGGCCCGAGATTCGCAGGAGTATGTTCGAAGGTGTGACAAGTGCCAGCGGTATTCTCCCATGATCAACCAACCGGGAGAACTCCAAACACCGGTCCACAGTCCCTGGCCATTTGCCCAGTGGGGAATTGACATTGTTGGTCCCTTACCGACAGAGAAAGGGCAAGTTAGATTTGCCGTGATAGCTGTTGACTACTTCACCAAATGGGCGGAGGCCGAGCCCTTGGCAACGATAACCGAGCGGAAAATGGAAAGCTTCGTGGAAAGAAATATCCTCAGCAGGTTCGGTATTTCGCGAGTTCTGATCAGTGATAATGGCCGACAATTCGACACACCTGTCTTCAGACAGTTCTGCTCAGGCTACGGGATATTAAATCACTACTCCTCCCCCGAGCACCCGCAAGCTAATGGTCAAGCCGAGGTAACCAACCGTACAATCTTGCAGTCAATCAAGACAAGGCTTGAAGGCGCGAAAGGCCTGTGGGCGAAAGAGCTACCAACCCTGCTATGGGCCTACCGCACTACACCACGAGCAGCTACTGGCGAGACCCCATTCTCCTTAACCTACAGTTTTGAGGCAGTGGTCCCCACAGAGCTTGGGCTGCTGACATACCGGGTGACCAACTTCAGCAATTTGGACAACGGAGAAGCTCTCAGGACAGAACTCGACCTGGTGGAAGAAAGAAGAGACCAGGCCTGTCTCAAGGTGGCAGCTTACAAGTAGAGGGTCTCGCGGTATTACAATAGCAAGGTGAAGCGCCGTAGCTTTCACGTAGGAGACCTCGTCATCAAGGCTGTGAACTAGTCTACCCGAATCCCAAGCCACGACAAATTGGGGGCAAACTGGGAAGGCCCGTATAAGGTGACTCGGGTTAACCGACCAGGAACCTACTGGTTACAGAACATGGACGGGCATGATCTCACCCATCCTTGGAATGTGCAACACCTCCGCAAGTACTATCAGTAGCATCGGACCACGGGAGTTTAGTATCATAGGCAAAAATTCTTTCTTGTAGCTCCGATTGGATAATCGACATAATTTATTATTTTTTAAATAAAGTTACATGGTTCTATTTCAAAAATTTACTCCTGTCAGTACATCGTGCAATGCATAAAAGACCTTGGGCTTAACCCCCAGGCAGAAAAGACCTCGGGCCTACCCCGAGGCAACAAAGACCTCGGGCTTAACCCCCAGGCAGAAAAGACCTCGGGCCTAACCCTGGGGCAACAAAGACCTTGGGCCTAACCCCAAGGCAGAAAAGACCTCGGGCTCTGAACCCAGGCGCAAAAGGACCCTGCAACCACCCATGTTCCAGGTCGGTTTCCTATAGCCACTCCCTAACACGCCCTCGCCTAAAGAGGACACCTAGGGCAAAGGGAGTGCCGACCTAAACAGGAGATTACTTCAAGCATCGCTTAGGCCCAGCCGACAATGGGGCCAAACCCCTAGGTGGCCGACAATGGCGAGCTTCAAATGCCCCTGCGACCACCCATGTCCCAGGTCGGTTCCCTGCGGTCACCGGTTCTCGTACTCCCGCCTTAGCAAAATGCTTGGGGGGCAGGGAAACATTAGGCCAAAACAGGGAATCATACCGGTCACTACAAGAGCTTGGGAGACCTTCCTAAGCGCTTATAGTGATTAGAGATATATCACGGGTCGTAAAACAGGATACGCCTATGATAAGTCGGGACAACCCGGACGGTTATACATGGTACTCCTATAATACACCGGATGATCCCAGATGTTAGGTAAGGCTAGTCCCTACAATGCTCCGGGCGATTACCTTTTAGAAAGGTTAATAAGACTAGGCGTTCTGTTGGTTACGGTCCTAAAGCATTCGCTAAGGCGGGTGCTAGGTCAGCCAAAACCCTACGGATACTAGCAAGTGTTAAGGTATAGTACAACAAACAACAAAGTTAATGGAAGGGAAGGCTGACCTCAAGGGCCTTTTAATTAATGGAAGAAAGTATACAAAGCCTGGGGGGCAGTTGTAGTAGCCTCCCCAAAATTAAAAAAAAAACTATAAACAACGAAATAAAAAATAACAAAGCAGGACCGGGGATTCAGTCTTCCACATTGACCACGTCCTCGGTTTCCCCAGTCCGCTCCCCTGGTGTGGCAAGTCCTCCGGTCCCCAAGCCTCCACCCGGAACGAGCTCAGCGGCCTCAGCAATGGCTGCAAGAGCTTCACCGACCACAGGAGCTTCACCAGCTGCAGGATCTTCACCGACATCCCAGTAATCCGAGTCAATCCCCTCATAGGCCAAAAGGACCCATTCGGGGTAATCCTGGGCTACCCGCCACTTCAGATCGTCATAACCTTGGAAGAAGCCATCGTCAAACGCACCCTCCAAGGCCCCTGCAGCAGGCGTCTCGGCCGCAGCCTTCGCCCGGGCCTCAGCTGCCGCTGTGAGGGCCCGGGAAACCTCCAAATCAGCCAGAGTAGCCGCCAGATCCGCCTGAGCCGTACCCAAACTCAAGGCCAGCGACTTCGTCTTGCTCGTCTCTACGGCCAAGGCGGCTTTCACTACTTGCAATTCTTCCCGCTCCTTCGAGAGGGCGGCTTCAGCGACGCCGGCCCTCCCGGCCAGGGAAGACAGGAGGGACTCGGAGCCCGCAGCCATACAGCCAACCTGTGATGAGAGGGTGAAGATTGGTTAGGCAAATAAAGACCGCAGAGCGGGTCAATATTTAAAGGGAGACAGAACACTTACCAGATGGGAGAGACTATATAGCCACCCTTGGAAGTCCTGGGAAGATAGCCCGGCGCATGCTTCCGCCTGGCTCGGAATAAGGACAAACTTTAGCCTCTTTCGGATCTCACCAGGCCCGCCCAGGGGCAGACCGGACGGAATATCAGCCCGAAGTGCGGGCTCCTCAACATTTAACATTTGGGGAGCCGATGTCCCCACAGGGTCTGGACGATTGACTGTCTCGTGGCAAAGGCGTCTGAGAGGGCGCTCACCGTCCGAAACCTTGGTGGCTGGCTTCTTCCCCTGTGCGACCGCCATACGAGCGGCAGTAGCAGCGGTAGCAGCAGCCTGTCTCTCCCTCAGTTGCTCCAAATTGCGCTTGGGGGCCATTTCTGCAAAAAATAAGATCGCACGGTCAGGAGTGTAAGAAGCGACAAGGACAAGTGCAGGGCTAATACGTAAGGCAACCTGGGAACTCACCGGGGATGATGGGTGAAAACCTGGGGGCTGGAACGAGCTCCTCGGGGGAATAGGTCTCGACGAATCCCCTGTTCGAGACAATACGTTCCAAACACTGGTAGGTAACTCTGCTAGGCCCCAGATCATGGCATGGCACAACTCAGGGATTTTGGGTGGTTCTGTTGAGCCAGCTGTGGACAGAGGAATGAAATCAGTTAGTAAGCCACCGTGTTCCTAAAACCAAAAGAACAGACAAAGTCGGATGGGCGGTTTTACCCCTCAACTCCCCAGCCCAGGATGTCCTTAGCTGGGTCCCCGGAGCCCTGTCGCAGAGGCGAAGGTTGGACACCTGGAAGAATTTGCCCTTCCACCCTTTGTTGTTGCTGGGGCACTTGTCAATGATTTTCCTGCCCGGACGGGCAGAAAATGAGAAAAACCCCACTTTTCGATGCACAGAGAATGGTTGGTGGGCCCACAGAAACTCTTGGAGGGAAAGCTCGTACCCAAATACCTGAGGCCACAGCGATATGCACCCCATCAAGAATTTCCACCCATTGGGAGCTAGCTGCCCGGGAGCGATATCGAGATAGATCAGGACGTCCCGGGCGACAGGGTGAAGGGTAGCCGGAGGCCCGCCATCATAGCATCCTCGAACAGGGTGACGAATCCTGGCTGGTAGAGGTGCGCGCCGCCGGGATTTACGGCTAGGGCGCAACCGTCAAGGAGAGAATATCTCTCCCTGATCCGGAGAAGGTCTTGGGAACGCAATATAGAGAGGGTGGACTCAGAAGCGAACGCTACGGGATCAGACGAGCGGGAATCCTGCCCTCGCTCTGGCGATCGGCCAGGGACACTGGAAACCGGTCCCGACTGGTACCGGGGGATCCTGACCGATACCGTTCACTCTCTGATCTTGACGCAGAATTGAAATCGGAGTGTTCCATCTCTGATACTCCAACAGTAAGGTACGGGCACAAACTGCGACCTAAGTATGGGTCGGAAACCCCAAGCCTGGTATACAGGGGGGGCAGAGTCACTAACCTAAACGGCAGCAAATAGATACTCCCTAGCACCAGGTGACACTCTCCCAAAACAGCCCAAGGAATACCCGCTCGGTTCAACTGAATTAAAGTTCCGCCCGACTTAAAAAAAGCGCAAAATCTGAGGAGGAAGAAATCCCACTCCCGCTCGAACCTCACAGGACTCTTCCTCTCCAGCCTCACTCCAAAATGAAAAAGGGTGGGGGGGAAGAGAGAAGAAAGCAATAGATAGAAGTTCAGGAAGGGAGGAAACTTACAAGATTTAAAGCGTAGGAGGGATTCGTGAATCTCGCTCGGGATTCTCTTCGCTCTCAAAGTCGCTCGGGGACACTCGTCTAAGCAGAAGGGATCTAAGAGATGGGGCAAGTATTCTTTATATAATGGCTGTGAACGGCCACGTTCAGGACAGATCCAGCGGACTAGGAGATTTCCCGCCTAAACTGTCGCTTCGGGCACGTGAAGAGTCGCCTCAAAAGGCGCGCGCATTAAATGCGTGACAAGACGGGTCGGTTAGCATGCAAACGATTCAGTTACGACCACACCACCATCGTTAGATTCTGACCTAACCAACGACTGGTTGGTAAGAGGCGGTGGTGGTCCGGGCCCATGCTACCGCAACCCGGGCACATTGCGACACTGGTCGGGCATTAGCTGCCCGGTGTAGTACAGAAGTAATAAACAGCTAGAAGAGCAGAGTAAGAGAAAAGTGTCGGCCTCAAGGACCTTTTCATTGCAATAAAAGTAAACTATACAGAGATCGGGGGCAGTTGTAGTAGCCTCCCCGGCAAAAAAAAAAAAAAAAAAAAGGAGAGAGAGAAGAGGAGCCTTCAAGTCCCTTTGCCCTTAAGAGCCTTGACTTCCTCTTCCAGAGCCGCCATCCTCGTCACCAGCTCCTTTACAGTGAGCTCGAGGGTGTGAATATCCACTTCCTGCATGACAGAGCCCGTTTGCAGGTGAGCGGTCTGCTTCTCCACCTCCTGAAGACGACCCTCCAGGTTAGCAAGGGAGAGGCCGGTCCAAGAGCTGGGCACGTGGAGGCCGGCCGGGTATTCCATCCAACTTTTCTTTTGTGGAGGTGGAGATCCTTCCTCGACTGCCTTCTCCTTTCCCTTCCTGGATGGGCCTGGTGGCAGGCTTGCATCCTCGGATGAGGCAGAATCACTGTTGGAGGACAGAGAAACTGGCCCCTCGGGTGGGCCGGCCCTGCTTGTAGCACGAGGACCAGTGGTCATGGATCGAGTGTAGCGGCGGGACCCGGAGGCAGCAGCAGCAGCAGGGGGCGCAGATGGAGTCCCACCACCAACCTCACCAGCGGGACCCCCGGTCAAATCTGAGAACGTGAGGCCGGCTTCGACAGCACGGTCGATCGCCTCCGTGTCGGCGACGGCAGGGGCAATACAGCGGAAGGCAGCGAAGGACGTCTTGCACAAATCCGCATCAAAGGCTGCAGGAGGGCAAAGATCGGGGTCCACTATCCAGTTACCAGACACCACGACCCAAGGATATTGGCGCCACTTCTTGTTCGGGAAGTCCAGGCCCTGGACAAGGTGTCTCCCCTCGGCCCCGGGGCGTAGGTAAGGGCCCCCGTGGTCGATGCCCAGGACATAACACCTGACGACATCGACTGAACGGAGGAGTACCCCAAGTCGCTGGTTCAGTACTGATATCCCCCAGAGGAGGCGGGCAACATTTGGGCGGCACTTGGAAAGAGGAATACGCAACCCCTGCAGCAGGTCGCAGAAGGAGGTTGGGAGAGGGAAGCGTAGCCCCACAACTAGCAGCAGATAGCTGCTAATAAGGATGAAATGGTAGGCGACCTCCTCCCCTTCGATGTAGGGGCGAACTCCAACGTCATCTGGAATTTCTCAGTCTTCCTGGAAAGTTCTAAGTCCGTCATCGGAGTTCAGGTCAACATGAGAAGCCATCGGAAAAAGAGGATGTGGGCAATAGAAGCAAAGGAAGAAAGCTCGGGAACGCGTTGCTCTCGAGAACCGCTCGGTAAATTCGGTTGCTAATCTGCAGTAAGAGATGGACTGAACAGATACCCCTTATATAGGCATCGTGAACGGCAGAGATCAGAATGGATCGAACGGCTCATATGCCCTCCCGCCAAAACTGTCAATTCGGGCACATGGGGCGTCGTCTTAAAAGGTGTGAGCATTTAATGCTCGACGTGATGTTTCAGTTGTCGCGCAAACGATTCAGTTACCTCCGCATGGGCGTCGTTGGATCTTAACTAGACCTGTGGTCAGGGGGCACGTGGCATTCGGGATCCCGGGCATAGTCACCGTCCGGTCGGTATCCCAGCGGACCGCTACAATTGGCCCCAGTCCGGGCAAAATCCCGATCTATGCCCGAGTGGTATCATGGAGACGGTCTTAATTTTCAAACTTCATTCGCCGAGATGTCGCATCAACTTTGAAAATGGGGGGCAACTGATATGTCCGGAAATGTCCGCTAAAGAGCAACCACCACGTGGCAGAAAGACCTGAGTTATCCGAGAAGAGACCTGGGGACCAGCGCCCCGCAGTAGACGTCACCGCTCGGGACAATCAGCCGGCCCGGGCGTGATGTGCGGCGGCTTTCCAGCAGGAGCAGCTCGTTAAGAACATTCCAGGCAGTTTCCTTATATGACCCGGACTCTATTAAGGGAAGATGAGTAGTTTCCTAAACCACTTAGGGAACTCTCCTAAGATCATGCAAATCTATTGTGATTAGATTAGGCTTCCTAATCCTACTAACTTACCATGTAAGGGTGGACTCTTGCATCTATAAAAGAGCCACCTACCCTGTCAAAAGGGATCCGAAATCTATCTTCTCTAAGTATACAAGCATCACTAGAGAACTCACCACTTGCATGCATATACCCGGCCGGTATTACTGGTAGTGCCACCCGCTCTTGTAGGCTCACCAGGCCCGCCGGTGATCTGCTAGTGAGAAGCGCACAGACGCAACCGTGGATGTAGGTCACCTTGTTAACGGGACCGAACCACATACAAACCTCTTCTTACTTTACTTTCCTGCTTAAATCTTGCTTACCAATTTTCGGCATCATCACCATATATATCGCATGATATATATATACAGTCCGGATCTTAAGCGGGTGTCAAAAGACGGACTTTGGAACGGACCACTTTTAGCGATGAAAATGTGACTTTTAGCGACAAAATTTTTTGTCGCTAAAAATCATTGTTTTAGCGACGAAAAATTTCGTCGCTAAAAGCGACATTTTCGTCGCTAAAAGTGGTCCGTCCCAAAGTCCACTCCTTCACACCCGCTTAAGATCCTCGCTATATATATATAATTACCATTATTTGCGAGATTGAGTTAAATCTAATTTAGATAGATATACCATATATATTGCATGGCATGTAGTAACAAAATCAACATTAAATGTTTGTTTCTGTATGTATATTGTATGTGTATAAATATCTTATGGATAAAAAAGTCTATAACATGTATGATAATGAGTAATGATATAACTCTAAATATCTATCCCAAAAGGGCTTCCCAAATAATGTGGCAGTAGGGTCAAGTCTAATACAGTGGGATCAATTGAATTTTGATTGAAAGTTTTTTACCTGACCCCATTGCTATATCATTTGAGAAGCACTTTTGAGATAGAAATTTGAAAAGCATAACTACCACGCCCCAAAAACCGAAGCGCTAGAAAAGAGAAAAGATAGAGAGGAAAGAATTAAAACCCAATCACAAATGCAGAAAGATGACTTAAAATTTAATTAAAAGACTATCCGAACAAGCACTAGTTCAAGGGATACAATGAAAAGTTTCATGAAAATAAATACTTTAAAAATGAAGTCTTAAATTATGTGAAATAGTATTCATCTTTGATAGATGAAGAACATTAATGCAACATATGGAACTTATGCTCGTTATTAAATTAAAAAAAATGAAAAAAAAAATGAAAATGTGTGATATAGTGTAAAAGCTCTACTCACACGCTTTTGAAATCATGAAAGAAAACCTTGTTTTGGTGGATAAATAACCTTAATATCATATAGGAAGCTTAAGTTCTTAATTAGACTGAACATGGAGTTCGGAAAATTTGAGCCGTAGGCCAAAAGGACTATTTACATGCAATTTTTACTATTCACTGCTCACAAAAAACTAAAAATGTGAGCAGTTTTGACTATTCACCTGTTTAAACTTTTCCTTTGTTTTAGCTAAGTATGGAAAATTCCCAAGAACATTATATAATCTTCAAATGGAGTTTCTAACAAGAAAAATATCGACGGCAAGTCGATGGAAAGAAGTTTATTAAGCAAAATTTTAAACAACAAAATCCGTCAATGATTTTATTTAAAAAGCAACAAGTCTGTCAAAGACAAAACCAAGCATAACCGAATCTGGCAACGATTCAAATGAATATTAACACATGCATAAAACTTTAAAAGGGAGACGAATTTCTCGGCAACATACATAGATAAGACAACTAATCCAACAAGCATGAAAGGAATGGACTAACACTTGTCCGCCAAAATACAACAAGGCTCCCCCTAGAACAAAATATGGAAATTTAGGTACAAGAAGTTTTGTAATAAATTAATACAACAATTTTCCTTGTTAGAGTATTAAACTATTACAAACTTCCCCAAATAGCTAAATTCACAAGAGAGCTATCCATATGCATAACTAAGCACAAGTCTTCAAAATAGAACAAAATGTATCAAAGTCTACGCGTCGGGTCACATGTGTCCTTTGCCCTTATCAAACTCACATGAAAAAAAGGGTTTTGTCATTTTTATGAGAACGTCGGCTCGTAGAAAATATTGTAACAAGTCTATACGTTATCCATGACTAAAATGAAATGAGGTACAATGGATCGCCACCACGGCTACAATGAAATGATTAGAGCCTCAAGGCTATGCGTGATATGTGCACACCTCTCTCACTACCGGACTATGAGTCACCCACACATGATGTATAGCATACCAACTTCTGGGAGCTAACCGAATATAGTTGGAGTTTGAATGTTTCGAAGGGTCATTCTCCTTGTTTCACATCACAATACATATCCAGATTTCTTAAATAAAATTCCTCCCATGGGGTTTTTCTCTTTCGAAAAAACAAAGCATTTATGTCGTGATAAATGAAATATGTGTCGATTAGGCCTCAATGCTCAATGCATGAATATGACGTTATGATCAATCAACACACTTGATGTCATAACTACAACAATCTACATATCCAATAACAACAAATCAATGAAATGAGAAATTATTCAAAAGTCACAATTTCATACATATAACAACGAATGTCGTAACATGCTTATACACATAAAGGGGTCATCCTAATCACATCTAACACCACATAACATGCAAGTAATTCAATTTGAACATATAATTAACAAAGAGGCATAAAGCCCTAATTTCTCAAATTTGGGAGAAAAACCTGGCACATGTGTCTAAGTTCTCTCCTAACATATAAATGAACTTAAAGCATCTTAGACAAATATAACATATGGGAATGAGACAATGTAAATCTACCTCAAAGAAGATTTTCCAAAATAAATGGAAATCACCCAACATGCAAGAAAACCCAAAAAGGCTTTAATGACTCCAAGTAGTAGAAGAGAGAAGTCCAAGATAGTCCAAGGACACCTTCAAAGCAAAAACCCCTCAAGATTTCTCCATGGATGAAAGCTAAGTCTTCTAACTCTATGAAATTCAGATAGACTATGTAAATGGCTAAAAAAAAAATGGATTTTTGAAGGTATCTCTAGCTAGCTCTTGAAAATCTAAGACTATTTTGTGAAATAGCAAAACTCACAAAAATCACTCTTTAAAGGCCTATTTGAAGCTTGAAAAAAGTTGTAAAAATGGTAGTTCTTGATATACCCAACAAGTATAGATATAGAGAGAAGGAAGAGAAGAAGAGAGAGAGAGAAAGAAAAAAAAAATGAAAAATCAAGAGAGAGAGAGAGGGAATGGCCGGCCATTTCAAGGGGGTGGGGACCCCTCACTTTCTTTGGTTTTTGTTTTCCCTCTATGTTGACTTGAAATGGTATATAGCATGTGTGCGTGTGTGGTCTAGTTTTACACACCCAAATTAAAACTTGTACCCACTTAAGCACTAAGATAATAAAAAAATAATAATGAAATAAAATAAAATAAAATAAGAAAAGAAAAATCAATAAATAAATAAATAAATATAATGGCACAAGTTAAGATAAATTTAAATACTACACCAAAATAATTAACGGGCTCACACATAAGCTTTTAAATACAATTTTACCCTTACTAAAAATTTTGAGTTATGACAATCTACCTCCCTTAAAAGATTCCGTCCCGGAATTCAGAGCAATTGAGCGGAAAAAGGGAGCAACAACTTGCTCAAACCTTGCCTAACTAATACTTATCAAATAAAAGGAACTTACTCTACTCGGGGAAAAGGTGAGGGTAACTCTTCCTAGCTTCATTGTTATCTTCCCACATCGACTCGGGAATGTTATGATGATTCCATTGAATCCTTACCAATGGAATAACCCTACCTTGTATCACACTGTCTTTCTTCTCAATGATATAGATGGGTTCCTCTTCATAGGATCGTCTTCCCCAAGATGCAACTCACTCCAATCTATTACATGTGATGGATCAGGGTAATGCTGACGGAGTGGATCGAAGTTACACCTACAAAGCATTGAAACATGAAATACATTGTGAACACTCGAGAGTTGAGGTGGAAGAGCTAAATGATATGCGACTTTACCAACCCTTTCAAGAATCTCAAACAGTCCCACAAATCGCGGTGCTAATTTCCCACTTTGTCCAAAATGTTGTAACCCACGACGCGGCAAAACCTTTAAGAACACATGATCACCAACTTCAAATTCCAACGGCCGGCCGTGACGATCGGCATAAGATTTTTGTCGACTCTGAGCTGTAATCAATTTCTCTCTAATTACCTTGATCTTTTCGGAAGTCTCTCGAACCATATCAGGGGCAAGAATGATAGATTCACCTAACTCACCCCAACACAATGGTGACCTACACGGACGGTCATACAATGCCTCAAATGGTGTCATCTGAATACTCGCCTGATAACTATTATTGTAAGCAAACTCGGCCAAAGGCAGATGATCTTCCTAATTACCACCAAGTTCCATAACACTAGCTCTCAACATGTCTAAGATCTGAACAGTATGCTCAGACTGCCCGTCTGTCTGAGGATGAAACGCTGTGCTAAGAAGAAGCTGAGTACCCAAAGCTTTCTACAAACTCTACTAAAAGTGAGATACAAACTTCGAATAGCGATCTGATTCAATCGAAATTGGGATACCATGAAGTCTCACAATCTCTCAGATGTAGATCATACTAAGAGTGTCTGTAGTGTAGGTTACCTTAATTAGCAAGAAATGCACCGATTTAGTCAAACGGTCCACAATAACCCAAATAGCATTATGTTTATGCAAGGCCCTAGGAAGGGCCGTAACAAAGTCCATAGTAATATGCTCCCACTTTCACTCGAGAATAGGGAGAGGTTGTAACAAACCTGTGGGTCTCTGATGCTCAGCCTTTACTTGTTGACAAACTGGACAACTAGCAACAAACTTGACAACTGCCCTTTTCAAGCCCTTCCACCAATATTGATGACGTAAATCATGGTACATCTTTGTACCCCCTAGATGAACGGCAAAACAGGAATGGTGAAACTCTTTCAAAACATCTGCTCGATAAGCTACGGGAACAAAATCTCAGTTTTGAAACCTCAAACCTCTATCATCATCGAAAGTTCAACCCTTCTCCCAATCTTCATTAAGCATATGAGATTTCAAGGATGCGGTCTCATCATCGGATTTTTGTACCTCCAAAATTTGATTCAAAAGTGACGGTTGAGCATTCAATGTAAACAAAATAGCTCGGTCGGAATTTTTTGCACAATAAACCTCAAAGTCATCAAGGTGTTCAAACATCTTCCACTCTTGAATAGGTAAATAGGTCAAAGTGCCACGTGGTTTATGGCTAAGGGCATCGGCCATAACATTAGCCTTACCCGAATGATATTGCAAGTCAAAGTCATAATCTCCCAAATACTCCAACCAACAGCATTGTCTCAAGTTAAGGTCTTGTTGAGTGAAAATATACTTAAGGCTCTTGTGATTAGAAAATACCTCAAATTTATCAAATAATGGACTTCAAGAAATTCTTCGGTGATTGCCAATCCATAACAACTTCTATCTTAGAGGGATCAACAGATACCCCATCACCCGAAACAACATGACCAAGAAATTTCACTTCCGGTGACCAAAATTCACACTTTAAAAATTTTACATACAAACGGTGCCCTTACAAAACTTCCAGCATAATACGAAGGTGCTCTTTATGCTTCTCTCTAGATGGTGTATAGACAAGGATGTCATCAATAAACACAATCACAAACTTATCCAAGAATGGACTAAAAATACGGTTTATCAAATCCATGAAAGCGACAGGGGCATTTGTCAAAGCAAATGGCATAACAAGAAATTCGAACTGACCATAACGTGAACGAAAAGCCGTCTTAAGAATGTCACAGTCTCGAACTCGCAACTGATGATAACCAGATCTCAAGTCAATCTTAGAAAAACAAGTTCAACCACGGAGTTGGTCAAAAAGATCATCAATTCTAGAAAGCAAATATTTGTTCTTTATGGTAACGTGGTTTAGCTTATGATAATCAATAAACAATCGGAGTGATCCATCTTTCTTCTTTACGAAAAGGACCGGTGCTGCCGAAGGAGAAGTACTAGGACGAATAAAACCTTTAAGTTGTAAATCCTCTAACTGTGTCTTTAATTCTTTTAGCTCGGTGGGTGCCATACGATATGGTGGAATTGAAATCGATGATGCACCAGGGACTAGATCAATCGCGAACTCAATCTCACGGATAGGCGGAAAACCAGGTAAGTCCTCGGGAAAAACATAAGAGTATTTACTAACAATCGAAGGAAATTCAATCAAAGTGGGCTCATCTTCATCGGAAAATAAACTCGCAAGGTAGTCGTTATGATTCTTCCCCCTACACAAACTGTGAAGTGAATGAATCGGGAAGTCTAAGCGATCACCCTCAAAATGACCAAGGTCCCTGGATGGTAACAAAAAAGTGACTCTTCTCTTGAAACAATTAATAAAAGCTCAGTAGGTAGTCAGCCAGTCCATACCCAAAATTACATCAAAACTAAGCATGTCTATAACAATTAAATCAACAATGATGTTCCTATCGGCAAGAACAAGTTCACAACCACGACACACCCGATCCAAGGGAACTAACCCTCCAATGGGAGTATTTACTAAAAGAATAGAAGCTAAATGACTCACTTCTAAGTCCAAGGATGATGCACAAGATGATGATATAAATGAACATGGTGCACCAGTATCAAATATCACAGAAGCTCTAGAACTAAACACTAATAATGCACCTCGAATAACTAAATACGGGAGGTGCGGTGACAACTAGGTTGAACACAGTAGGGGGTGGTCTTGGGGCTTGTTGTCCTCCTCTATGATGTCCCACATGATGGTGCTGACCCCTAGGAGCATTAGGCTTGAAGCTCTGAGCAGAAGGAGCTGACGGTAGTGATAAAAGAGGTGGCCTATAATTCTACTGATAAGGTCCAGGAAAAGGTGGGCGAACCTGTGGTGCCCAACTGTCTAAGGTGCTGTCTGAGTAAATGGACACTCTCTTAATATGTGATTTAGGTCACCACAACCATGACAATTTCTCGGGCCGAAGTTACCCCCCCCCCCCCCCCCCCACAGAAATGACAAGAACAACAAGAACCACGAGATTGAGACTGATGTGACTAAGACTGAGGTGGGAGCTGAAAAACTGGTTGAGCCTGAATAGGAATCGGAGAAGAATATGTAGACTGTTGAGAATATACTCTTGCTTCTGCTTCTTGAACTGGTGCCCACTTGATGAACCCAACTGATTACCTTTTGATGGAGCACATAATTTCTTATCTTTTTTTGAACTCAAATACTCTTCCTCGAACACAAGTGCTTTCTAGACCACTTTACTATAGGAATCTAATTCAAATCCAACAACTTTCGTGCGAAGGCCCTGACGAAGCCCATTCTAAAAGGTTCTAGCCTTTATCTTATCATCGACGGTGATATCGGGTGCAAAACAAGTCAAGTCCCCAAAATGAGTCTCATAATCGGTAACTGACATCTCACCCCGATGAAGATTTAGAAATTCGATTCTCTTGGCATTACGAGCAACTAGGGGAAAATGCTTATCAAGGAATAATCGGGTAAAAGTGTCCTATGACATACCCTCCAAAAATTGAGTAGTAAGGACAAGTTCCCACCAAATTTGGGCTCGACCTGCCAATTGAAATGTAGTGGCATCAATACGAAGATTATCTTCAACAATTCCGAGATGTTCGAAGATACGAGTAATCCTCTTTAGCCAAAGCTCCGCTTGAACAGGATCCGTATCTCCCGAGAAAACTGGAGGATTCCTCCTACCAAATTCTCTCATAGCCGATTGTGCCCTCGGCTCCACCTGATCAATAGGCACTACAGGCGCCACAAAGGCAGGAACTACCGGTGGTGGTGGAGGTAGAATATCATTCCTCGCTGCTTGGGCAGCTTGGGTGAAATCCTTCATGGCAGCGGCCATCTCACGAAAGAACTGAGCTCCATCGGGAACTCCTGGAGCAGGTATAGGAATAGGAGTTGGAGCTAGAGCAGAAGAGGATGAGGAAGACTGGGCTCCTCGGTCTGTGGCTCCACCTCGGTCTCTAGCATGACCTCTAGCACGGTCAGGAGGTCGGTCTCTAGCACGGCCCCTAACTCGCGGAGGCATAGCTAGGCAGGAGATAACTACAAGGTAACAAGGAATTAAATCATTAGCATTTTACTATACATCTAATTCAAACATTTATTGAATCAAGATTATATTACCATGGCCAGTGTAAACACATAGAACATGAAAATTTAACATGTAATCATATAGTTCCGAAGGCATTCAACATATCAGCATGCTCACTAGGCAACCCAATACTCTATGTAAACTTTAAAGAAAATAATGGAAGCACAAATAGAAACTTAGATATGTAGCAAATAAAATTTGTAAGTAAGCCCAAATTAAACTCCCATAGCCCCTAGGTATTCAAACCCGGTTAGCTCTGATACCAATCTGTCACGCCCCCAAAACCGAAGTGCGAGGAAAGAGAAAAGATAGAGAGGAAAGAATTAAAACCAAATCATAAATGCGGCAGCGACTTTAGAATTCCACGAGAATTCCTACAAAGATGACTTACTACACATAAATCCAAAATGGACTTACATGTCAACGAGTCAAACGAAGATAAAAGCATTTGAAAATTTAATTAAAATACTATCCGAACAAGCACTAGTTCAAGGGATACAACGAAAAGTTTCATGAAAATAAATACTTCAAAAACGAGGTCTTAAATTATGTGAAGAGTATTCATCTTTCATAGATGAAGAACATTAATGCAACATATGGAACTTATGCTTGTTATTTAAATAAAAAAATGAAAAAAAATGAAAATGTGTGATATAGTGTAAAAGCACTACTCACACGCTTTTGAAATCATGAAAGAAAACCTTGTTTTGGTGGATAAATAAACTTAACATCATATAGGAAGCTTAAGTTCTTAATTAGACCGAACATGGAGTTCGAAAAATATGAGCTGTAGACCAAAAGTACTATTCACATGCAGTTTTTACTATTCACCCGTTAAAACTTTTCCTTTGTTTTAGCTAAGTATGGAAAATTTACAAGAACATTATACAACCTTCAAATGGAGTTTCTAACAAGAAAAATATCGACGGCAAGTCGACGGAAAGAAGTTTAATAAGCATAATTTAAAATAACAAAATCTGGCAAGGATTTAATTTAAAAAGCAACAAGTCCGGCAAGGACAAAACCAAACATAACCGAATCTGGCAATAATTCAAATGAATATCAACACATGCATAAAACTTTAAAAGGGAGACGAATTTCTCGGCAACATACATAGATAAGACAACTAATCCAACAAGTATGAAAGGCATGGACAAACACTTGTTTGTCAAATTACAAGAAGGCTCCCCCTAGAACAAAATATGGAAATTTTGGTACAAGAAGTTTTGTAATAAATTAATACAACAATTTTCCTTATTAGAGCATTAAACTATTACAAACTTCCCCAAATAGCTAAAATTCACAAGAGAGCTATCCATATACATAACTAAGCACGAGTCTTCAAAATAGAACAAAATGTATCAAAGTCTACACATCGGGTCACATGTGCCCTTTGCCCTTATCAAGCTCACCTAAAAAAAAGGTTTTGTCATTTTATGAGAACGACGGCTCGTAGAAAATATTGTAACAAGTCTATATGCTATCATTGACTAAAATAAAATAAGGTTTAATGGATCGCCACCACGGCTACAATGATATGATTAGAGCCTCAAGGCAATACATGATATGTGCACACCTCTTTCACTACCAGACTATGAGCCACCCACACATGGAATGTAGCATACCAACTTCCGGGAGCTAACCGAATATAGTTGGAGTTTGAATGTTTCGAAGGGTCATTCTCCTTGTTTCACATCACAATACATATCCGGATTTCTTAAATAAAATTCCTCCCATGGGGTTTTTCTCTTTCGTAAAAACAAAGCATTTATGTCGTGATAAATGAAATATGTGTCAATTAGGCCTCAATGCATGAATATGACGATATGATCAATCAACACACTTGATGCCATAACTACAACAATCTACATATCCAATAACAACAAATCAATGAAATGAGAAATTATTCAAAAGTCACAATTTCATACATATAACAACGAATGTCGTAACATGCTTATACACAAATCACATCTAACACCACATAACATGCAAGTAATTCAATTTGAACATATAATTAACAAAGAGGCATAAAGCCCTAATTTCTCAAATTTGGGAGAAAAACCTGGCACATGTGTCTAAGTTCTCTCCTAACATATAAATGAACTCAAAGCATCTTAGACAAATATAACATATGGGAATGAGACAATGTAAATCTACCTTAAAGAAGATTTTTCAAAATAAATGGAAATCACCCAACATGCAAGAAAACCCAAAAAGGCTTCAATGATTCCAAGTAGTGGAAGAGAGAAGTCCAAGATAGTCCAACGACACCTTCAAAGCAAAAACCTCTCAAGATTTATCCATGGATGACAGCTAGGTCTTCTAAATCTATGAAATTCGGATAGACCAAGTGGCCAAAAAATGGATTTTTGAAGGTATCTCTAGGTAGCTCTTGAAAATCTAAGACTATTTTGTGAACTAGCAAACTCACAAAAATCACTCTTTAATGACCTATCTGAAACTTGAAGAAAGTTGTAAAAATGGTTGTTCTTGATACACCCAACAAGTATAGATATAGAGAGAAGGAGGAGAAGAAGAGAGAGAGAGAGAGAGAGAGAGAGAGAGAGACAAAAAATGAAAAGTGAAGAGAGAGAGAGAGGGAATGGCCGGCCATTTCAAGGGGGCCCACTCACTTTCTTTGGTTTTTGTTTTCCCTCTATGTTGACTTGACTTGGTATATAGCACGTGTGTGTGTGTGGTCTAGTTTTACACATGCAAATTAAAACATGTACCCACTTTAACACTAAGATAAGAAAAATAAAAATAATAAAATAAAATAAAACAAAATAAGAAAAGAAAAATAAATAAATAAATATAGTGGCACAAGTTAAGATAAATTTAAATACAACACCAAAATAATTAACGGGTTCGCACATAAGCATTTTAATACAGTTTTATCGTTATTAAAAATTTTGAGTTATGACAATGTACTGCCCTTAAAAGAATTTCGTCCTAGAATTGAGAGCAATTGAGCGGAAAAAAGGAGCAACGACTTGCTCAAATCTTGCCTAACTAAAACTTATTGAATAAAAAGAACTTACTCTACTCGGGGAAAAAGGAGAGGGTAACTCTTCCTAGCTTCATTCTTGTCTTCCCACGTCGACTCGGCAATGTTATGATGATTCCACTAAATCCTTACCAACAGAATAACCCGACCTCATAACACACGGTCTTTTTCTCAATGATACGGATGGGTTGCTCTGCATGCGGCGCATCTTCCCCAAGATGCAACTCGGTCCAATCTATTACATGTGATGGATCGAGGTAATGCTGACGGAATGGATCGGAGTTACACCTATAAAGCATTGAAACATGAAATACATTGTGAACACTCAAGAGTTGAGGTGGAAGAGCTAAACGATACGCGACTTTACCAACCCTTTGAAGAATCTCAAATGGTTCCACTTTGTCCAAAACGTTGTAACCCACGATGCGGCAAAACCTTTAGGAACACGTGATCACCAACTTCAAATTCCAACGGCCGGAGGTGATGGTTGGTATAAGATTTTTGTTGACTCTAAGCTGTAATCAATTTCTCTCTAATTACCTTGATCTTTTCGGAAGTCTCTCAAACCATATCGGGGCCAAGAATGATAGATTCACCTACTCACCCCCACACAATGCTAAGAAGAAGCTGAGTATCCAAAGCTTTCTGCAAACTCTGCCAAAAGTGAGATACAAACTTCGAATCACAATCCGATACAATCAAAACTGGGATACCATGAAGTCTCACAATCTCTCGGATGTTGATCATACTAAGAGTGTCTGCAGTGTAGGTTACCTTAATCAGTAAGAAATGCATCGATTTAGTCAAACGGCCGACAATAACCTAAGTAGCAATATGCTTACGCAAGGTTCTTGGAAGGGCCGTAACAAAGTCTATAGTAATATGCTCCCACTTCCACTCGAGAATAGAAAAAGATTGTAACAAACTTACAGGTCTTTGATGCTCGGCCTTTACTTATTGACAAACTGGACAACTAGCAACAAACTCGACAACTGCCCTTTTCAAGCCCTTCCACCAATACTGACGATGTAAATCATGGTACATCTTCATACTCCCTAGATGAACGACGAAACGGGAATGGTAAAACTGTTTCAAAAGATCAGCTTGACAAGCTACGAGAACAAAAACTCAATTTTGAAACCTTAAACCTCTATCATCATCGAAAGTTAAACCCTTCTCCTAATCTCCAATAAGCATATGAGATTCAAGGATGCGGTCTCATCATCAAATTTTGATACCTCCAAAATTTGATTCAAAAGTGACGATTGATCGCTCAAAGTAAACATAGTAGCTCGGTCGGAATTTTTTGCACAATAAACCTCAAAGTCATTAAGGTGTTTAAACTTCTTCCACTCTTGAATAGGTAAATAGGTCAAGGTGCCACGGGTTTACGACTAAGGGCAATGGCCACGACATTAGCCTTACCCAGATGATATTGCAAGTCAAAGTCATAATCTCCCAAATACTCCATCCATCGTTGTCTCAAGTTAAGGTCTCGCTGAGTAAGAATATACTTAAGGCTCTTGTGATCGGAAAATACCTCGAATTTCTCACCATACAAGCAATGTCTCTAACTTTTTAAAGCAAACACAATGGCGGCAAGCTCTAAATCATGAGTAGGGTAATTCTTCTCGTGAGGCTTCAATTGTCTCAAACCATAAGCTACAAATTTGCCTTCTTGCATTAAAACACAACCCAAACCTTCAAGTGAAGCATCACAATATATGGTATAGCTCAATCCATGCTCAGGAATAACAAGGATAGGTGCTAAAGTCAAACGAGTCTTCAATTATTGGAAAGCCTTTTCACAAGAATCGTCCCATATGAATTTCACTCCCTTTTTAGTAAGCTTAGTCATAGACATAGCTAAACGAGAAAAGTCCTCAATGAAGCGATGGTAATAACCTGCTTGTCCCAATAAACTATGGACTTCAAATACATTATTCCCAAGAAACTACTAAACTTCAAATACATTCTTCAATGAATGCCAATCTATAACAACTTCTATCTTAGAGGGATCAACGGATACCCCATCACCCGAAACAACGTGACCAAGACATTTTACTTTCGGTAACCAAAATTCATACATAGAAAATTTTGCATACAAAAGGTGCCCTCGCAAAACTTACAACATAATACGAAGGTGCTCTTCATGCTTCTCTCTAGATAGCGAATAGACAAGAATGTCATCAATAAACACAATCACAAACTTATCTAAGAATGGACTAAAAATATGGTTCATCAAATCCATGAAAGCGGCGGGGGCATTTGTCAAACCAAATGTCATAGCAAGAAATTTGAAGTGACCATAATATGAACGAAAAGCTATCTTAGGAATGTCACAGTCTTGAACTCGTAACTGATGATAACCCGATCTCAAGTGAATCTTAGAAAAACAAGTTAAACCACAAAGTTGGTCAAAAAGATCATCAATTCTAGGAAGCGGATATTTTTTCTTTATGGTAACATGGTTTAGCTTACGATAATCACTACACAATCAGAGTGATCCATCTTTTTTCTTTGCAAAAAGTACGGGTGCTCCCCAAGGAGAAGTACTAGGACGAATAAAACCTTTAAGTTGTAAATCCTCTAACTGTATCTTTAATTCTTTTAGCTCGGTGGTTGCTATACGATATGGTGGAATTGAAATCGATGATGCACCGGGGACTAGATCAATCGTGAACTCAATCTCACGGATAGGCAGCAAACCAGGTAAGTCCTTAGGAAAAACATCAGAGTATTCACTAACAATCGAAGGAAATTCAATCAAAGTGGGCTCATCTTCATCGGAAAACCAACTAGCAAGGTAGTCGTTATGATTCTTCCCCCTACAAAAATTATGAAGTGAACGCATTGGGAAGTCTAAGTGATCACCCTTAAAATGGCCAAGGTCCCCGGATGGTAACACAAAAGTGACTCTTTTCTTGAAACAATCAATAAAAGCTCGGTAGGTAGTCAACTAGTCCATACCCAAAATTACATCAAAACTAAGCATGTCTATAACAATTAAATCAACAATGATGTTCCTGTCGGCAATAACAAGTTCACAACCACGACACACCCGATCCAAGGGAACTAAACCTCCAACGGGAGTATCGGCTAAAAGCGTAGAAGCTAAATGACTCACTTCTAAGTCCAAGGATGATGCACAAGATGACGATATAAATGAACATGGTGCACCAGTATCAAATATCATAGAAGCTCTAGAACTAAACACTAATAATGCACCTCGAATAACTAAAGCATTGGGGTTTACTACGGGAGGTGCGGTGACAACTAGGTTGAACACAGTAGGGGGTGGTCTTGGGGCTTGTTGTCCTCCTCTATGATGTCCCACATGATGGTCCTGACCCCTAGGAGCATTAGGCTTGAAGCTCTGAGTAGAAGGAGCTGACGGCAGTGATAAAAGAGGTGGCCTATAATTCTGCTGATAAGGTCCAGTAAAAGGTGGGCGAACCTGTGGTGGCCCAACTGTCTGAGGTGCTATTTGAGTTAATGGACACTCTCTCAATATGTGATTTGGGTTACCACAACCATAGCAATTTCTTGGGCTGATGTTACCCCCCCCCCCCCCAGGAATGGCCAGAACAACGAGAACCATGAGACTAAGACTGATGTGACTGAGACTGAGGCGGGAACTGAGAAACCAATGATGACAGTGCCTGACAAATTTAGGGATTCAAAGGTGATTAAAGATCTTTGAAAGGCTCTTTTATTTAAAAAAAATTTAAATTAATTAAGAAAGAACAAAAAAGAAGGGAGATGAAAGGGAAGAACAAGAGATAGAAAAGAAAACGGTACGCGGCGAGGCCTGCGGCAGTCACGTGGTGCAGCAGCACTCACTGAGTGTCGTACCGGCATTCAATAAGTGCCATTTTGTAATCTAGGAATCTACAGCATGTTGTACGATTACACGACGTACTTGTCTCAATCGTGTCAGATCGAGATTTGCGTTTCACAATGGAATTTTGAAAAGTCTCCAGACAGCTATGGGAAGAGTGTCGTGTGGCACTCTTGGACTACCTCGGGGTATCTCTAAGTGCCACTATGGCTCTCACATACTTTAGATGTATTCTGGACCCTTGATTTGACACCAATCTGCGTAAAAATGCCCAAAAACATGAAACTTTTTGTTTCTTTTGTCCCACATCGCTTAACTACAAGTATTTTCACCAAAAACTCAAACTATAAAAGGGAGTCCTCCCCTCTCCATCCAACACACCTAAAAATCCTGAGAACTATAAAGCTCAAGGAAACCCCCTTGGAGGATTTCGAAGCACTCAAAGTTCTTTGGAAAGTTTAATATTTTAGTTTTTCGGGTTCTTGGAATCCACGGTGCTGATGAAGCCCTGCAGAAGTATTCTGAGGGAACTTATAGAGGTAAGCTCGTTCTTCTTCTTTTGTTTTTCTACTTTATTTTCCTATTTTGATCTTTATTTTCTTAGATCTAGGTCAAATTTCTTGTTTGTTCTTAGCGTTCTTCATTTTTATTGCTTTTAATCTTTAAAGTTTTAGGGCAATTGTATTTCCTTGTTTGTAGTGTTTATTAAAGTAGAGTTATCCTAGACAGAGCTACCCCCAAATGTTAGGTAGCCACAGCTGTAGGGTTGGTATTCAATCCATGGATATCCAACTCCGGAGATAAAAAAGACTTAATTGGGTTTACGAGTCTGAATTAGGACATTCACATAGGAATCATGTAGTGATTCATATTAGTTGGGATAGTAGGCTACCCACGTTTTATCCATGCATAGTAATTTAATTCAAAGTTAGTTTAATTCACTAATTAATTCTTATCCATACACTTGCACACTATCGTCACATAGAATAGTAGGTTATCCATAACAAGCGAGGGTATTTGTAAAATACAACCGCGCTAGAGTAAGAAAATATACCAATTTAGTTTACAATTCCCTGTTATATCTGCAATTCGTGTTACAATGCCAGTTATTATACAATATGACGAATCTATGATGAGTTGTGATGTTTTAGCTGTTATCTTGTAAAGATCGTTGCGTTGCTGTGTGCAGGAATGAATAACAAGATAAAGGAAAATCTTGATTATAAGCAAGACAATTCAAAGATAAAAAATGGAGTTTGAGCGATCGAGCGATCGAAGAGATCTCAAGCGATCTAGAGTTCGATCGATCTAAGGATATTCAAGCGCTCGAGGATTCTATGGTTCAAGCGATCGAGTTCAGTTTGATCGATCGAACATGCCTTTTATCATAATTTACGCGCACGCAGTAAAGACATATTTTTGTAACCCTAGCCTAGGATTTTCTATATATACTAGTTCTGAACACGTCCATAAGGACGCCCAACTTTGGTTTTGACAGTTTATATAGAGAGAGCTAGAGAGTTTGATTGTTTTGTAGGTTCGAATCTTTGGATTTTACTTTAGTTTTGAAGTCATAGAGTTCAATACAAGTTTCTATGCGTCCAGGTTTTTTTATTTTTTTTTATTTTTTTTATTTTTATAATAGTGGTATTACTTTCTATTTGTAGTTTATATAGTTATAATTTGTTCTAAACATAGGGTTTCATGTTAGGTGATAAAATACATAGTTTTCATAGTTTGTATGTTAAAAACACAAATAAACAAGACCTTAATGAATTTTTACGTTAAAAACAAATCTATGATACTCCAGACCATGTCTGAGTAGTCCTAGGGTTGGGAGATAGACTGATCTCCAACCTCTGCCATGCACCAGAATAAAACTTGCATTCGATCAATCGAAGTTAGTTCGATTGCTTGAACCAGAGATATTGTCAAGCGATCGAAGACATTTCGATTAATTGAGAGATGATGATGCTCAATCGATCGAGAGCGCGTCGATCGATTGAATACTCAAAATCTTGAGATGGTCCTTTGCAGTATTCCTAGACTTTCTATTTTTGAGATTTATTATCAAACTGTCCCCATATGCTCAGTTTGTCAAAACAGCTTTTAACTTTAAGCCTTAAGGCATTTTTCTTCAATAACTTTTGCAAACCACTTTGAATGCTAATAGCATTCAGAGTGCGAGTCTTAACTATTGTTTTAAACCGCCTTCATGTATTTTGAATTCAACTTTGATCATATAGTCCCGGTCATGAAAGGACTATTGATTCTTTATATTTAAAAAAATACAGAATACTGTAGGTAGACGTACTCCATAGAGCTTTAATGTAACTGCATGGTAGATGGTTAGGTCACTGTGGATTCGTGTGATCCCAACTCTTCCCTTTTATAAAGTTAAGAATCATTTTAAATATTGCTTTAGGTAATTAGTTAATCACTAGTTTAATTTAGTTGTTTTCTTCTAGTAGTTGTTAATCGTGGAACTTTGTGTTCTACACTCTATTTAAACATCGAATTTTTATTTTCTTTTTGAGTTTAATCTAAGTAACTAGCTTATAACCTTCTCTGTGGGATCGACTTGGTCTTATCCAATACTACTTGTACATCTACCTACACTTGGGTATTACAGACAAGAGCACACAAATAAATTTTGTCTCAAGTTTTTGGCGCCGTTGCCGGGGAAAGCGACCAATTAATACTTAGATTACCTCGCTCTATCTTCATCTATTTCTGTTTTTCTTTTTCTTTTTCTTTAGGTTAAAAATATTTTTAGACTTTTCCCTTTTATGTTCGATAATTCCATCGAAGGAATTTTTAGAAATCCATTCTACTTATTTGACTCCTCTAGTTCTATTAACCCCGTAGCCACACCTACAGATTCAATGGATGACAATCAGAGTGAAAATGGTGAGAATGTGGTTGTGCCTATTGACGATTCGCTACATCCCTTGCACAATCTTATGCAACCCGAACACGCAGCTACACCTTCTTGTATTCTCATTCCACGACATGTGAGTGAATTCTAATTTCACAATGGAATGATTCAACTCCTTCTAACCTTTCATGGTATGGAGAGCGAGAAGGCATATCTGCATGTCCAGGACTTTGAGGACGTCTGCAAAACATTCACCCAAAATTGTCTTATGGATGTCACACGCTTAATGCTTTTCCCTTTTACCTTAAAAGAAAAAGCTAAATAATGGCTACTATCTCTCAAGCCAAACTCTATCCTCACCTAGCATGCGATGAACACGACATTCTTAAAGAAATTTTTTCCACCTCGCATAACCACCGAACTCAAATGTCAAATAAATTTCTACAAACAAAAGAGCAATGAAACCTTTATTCAAACTTGGGAGTGTTTCAAAGATTTGCTTCTCTCATGCCCACATCATGGGTATGAGAAATGGAGAGCCATTAGCTTCTTTTATGAAGGACTTAATGGTGAAACAAAAAAACTGGTTAAAATCATGAGCGCAGGTGCATTTCTTAGCAAAAACACCGAAGAGGCTGAAGCCCACTTCAAGTGGTTGGCCGGACATGTTCATGAATGGTCTAACTCTGAAGATGTTTCACGCACACATCTATTAGGTGTAGAGGAGAAAGTATAGATCAGTTAAAAAGTGAAGATCATCTAATGACCAAATACGAAGAACTAACAAGGAAAATAGAAGAATTAGGGATGAAAGGAGAGAGTTCTAGGTAGGTTTTGCCTGAAGAACCATGCAGCACATGCAATATGTTGGGACACACAATTCAATACTGTTCGAATGTGCCGTATTTTCAAGAACAGGCCCCTATGGAAATGAACGGATTGCAAGGATATAGAGGGGCGGGGAATTCCTGGAACAATAACAATAATAATAATGTTTTTCAAAATAAAAATAATCGATGGAATCACCCCGATTTTGATTAGAAAAATGACACTGGGACCCAAAATCAATATCAACAACAGCCCTACAATAACAACAATCAATATCAAGGGCAATACAATAGGTCGTCCCAACAGTTTAATCAAAACAGATCTAACAACTACAATCAAGCTCAGCCCTCTAATACTCAACAATCTAATGTATACGTGCCACTGCACCAAAAGGCGCAAGAAGAAGATCCACTCTCTAACGCAAACCTAATGCAGCAATTAATTCAAATGATGAGTAAAATGTCTGCTACATTAGAGAAAATAGATGCATGACAAGAGGGATCGGGTGGAACATTTCTTGCCCAGCCACTTCCAAACCCTAAGGGATACAACAATGGTCGCAATAATCAAGATCATGCTAAAGTCGTGACTACTATGAGAAGAGGCAAGATTGTAGGAAAAAACATGCCTCTTCCTACCCCTGAAGAGTATGAAAAGGAGGAAGTGGTTCATAAAAAAGAACCATCCAATAATGAAGAGGAGCCATCTAATAACAATGAAACCACAGATTTAATCGATGAAGCTCCTATAGAGGTAGAAGAAGTTTAGAGAAGGCTAGAAAAGGAGCCTGTTAATGATGAATTACCAAAATGCCCTTTCCCTGTGCCTTACCCTCAAAGGCTAAAGAAAACCAAAAATGAGATAAAGAATCAGGAGTCCTTAGAACTGTTTAAACAAGTTAAAATAAACCTTCCACTCCTTGATACAATTAAGCAAGTGCCGGCATATGCTAAGTATCTTAAAGATTTATGCACTATTAAGAGGTGGCAGAGTATGAAGAAACACGCATATGTTGCTTGCCAAGCAAGCGCAATCATCCAAAATGAACTACCTCCAAAACTCAAAGACCCCGGTATTCCTACTGTCTCATGCCAAATTGGGAATCAAAGAATAGACAATGCATTCCTCGATCTAGGAGTGAGTGTTAACTTGCTGTCATACTTAATTTATAAACAACTAGGGTTAGGTAAACTCAAACCTACTCGAGATTCACTACAACTGGTGGATAGGTCGGTGAAATACCCTAGAGGGGTTTTGGATGACGTCCTCATGCAAATAGACTCGTTTGTCTTCCCAGTTGATTTTGTAATCTTAGACACTGAACCTGTGTCTAATCCATGTGCACAAATCCTGGTGATTTTTGAATATCCTTTCCTCAACACAATCGATGCCACGATAAAAATAAGAAGTGGTATTATGACCATCGTATTCGGGAATATGACTTTAAACGTCAGAATCTTTTCAAATCCCCGTCCTGAAGAATACGGGGATGAGGAAGAAGTGAACCTGATCGACACGATCATTGAAGATGAGGCCGATTTTGTCAATTATAAAGATCCTTTGGAGATAGTTGTGTCACAATTGGATGATGTCTACCAACCTAAAAACTCTACTCCATTGGATGCCGATTTAAATCAAACTTGCCTCATGATGGAAACAAAAGAAGAGGGTAGAGATGAATGCATGTGGGTAACACCATATGAACCATTGCCTCCAAAAACAAAATTAGTTATGCCCTCAAATTTTCAGTTTCCCAATTTGGAATTAAAGGAGCTTCCGAAGGAGCTCAAATATGCTTTCCTAGGGACTGAAAAGATGTACCCGATTATAATATCATCCGCTTTGAATTCCAAACAAGAGGGTAAACTAATCCAAATGCTGAAACAACATAAGGGAGCATTGGGATGGACTATTACCGACCTCAAAGGCATAAGTCCGTCCGTTTGCACCCATAAAATATATTTGGAAGAGGACGTTAAACCATCACGACAAATGCAAAGGCGTCTGCAAAGTCAAAAAGGAAGTCTTAAAACTACTTGACGTTGGGATCACATATCCAAATTTTGATAGTCCTTGGGTCAGCCCGACCCAAGTGGTGCCAAAGAAGGTAGGTATAACTGTCATTCCAAATAGCAACGACGAATTAGTACCGACACGCATCCCCACCAGTTGGCGGATGTGTATCGATTATCAAAAATTGAATACTATGACCCGGAAAGACCATTTTCCTTTACCAATCATGGACCAAATGTTAGAATGAGTGGCGGGTCACAAATACTATTACTTTTTAGATGGATACAGTGGTAATAACCAGATTGAAATTGCTCCTGAAGATCAGGAGAAAATGACCTTTACGTGTCAGTTCGGTACTTTCGCCTACCGACGAATGCCATTTGGCCTGTGTAATGCACCTACTACTTTCCAGCGGTGCATGATCAGTATATTTAGTGATATGGTCAAGCAGCTATTAGAAGTGTTTATGGATTATTTTTCTATGTTCGACCATAGTTTTGACAATTGAGTAGAAAATCTAGAATGTGTGCTAACACGATGCGAGGACAAATACTTGGTGTTAAACTGGGTAAATTGCCATTTCATGGTGACTAGTGGGATAGTCCTCGGCCACATCATTTCTAATGAAGGTATCAAACTGGATAAGGCAAAAATAGATATAATCTCAAAACTTCCTACTCCCTGTACAGTTAGAGATATTCACTCTTTCCAGGGACATGTGGGTTTTTATAGAAGGTTTATCCAAAACTTTGGTGCCATTTCCCTATCACTCTGTCAATTGATTGTAAAAAAATGTACCTTTCGAGTGGTTAGATGCATGTCAAACATCTTTTGATACACTAAAGAAACTCCTCACAACCGCACCTATTATCCAAGCTCCCGATTGGAGTCTCCCATTCGAATTAATGTGCGATGCTAATGATTATGCCATCGGCGCAGTCCTAGGCTAGAGGAAAGATAACAAGGCTTATGTTATATATTACGCTAGAAAAACTCTAAATAATGCTCAAATGAAATACACTACAAACTGAGAAAGAGTTGTTAGCTATAGTCTTTGCCTTGGACAAGTTTCGGTCGTACCTCATAGGATCACCAATAGTCTGTTTCACAGACCATTCAGCACTTAAATACCTCTTGTCCAGAAAGGATACAAAACAAAGACTCATTAGATGGATACTACTACTCTAAGAATTTGATCTAACCATTAAAGATAAAAATGGAGTAGAAAATGTAGTCGCTGACCATCTATCCAGGTTAACCTTTGTTGACAAAACTGAATCGACACCGAATAAAGAAGAATTCCCAGACGAACACCTACTGGCTATTTCTAGTCTGCCCTGGTACGCAAATGTGTAAACTATCTAGTCACGAGAGAAACCCTCGGGCATTGGTCAAATCAAGATAGGAAATGATTCCTCTCGTTCGCGCGTCACTTTTTCTTTGATGACCCATACCTTTCAAATATTGCGCTGATCAGGTCATTAGACGTTGCGTTCTGAATGAGGATATAATTGTAATCCTAGCATCATGTCATTCTGAAGCCTATGGTGGCCATTTCGCTTCACAAAAGACAGCACAAAAAGTCTTACATAGCAATTTTTACTGGCCAACCGTATTTAAAGATGCCTATTCCTTTTGCTAATCGTGCCAACGCTGTCAAAAGCTTGGTACAATTTCAAAAAGAAACATTATGCCTCTGACTCCTATTATCACAATTAAAATATTTGATTGTTGGGGCATAGATTTCATGGTCCCGTTCCCTAAATCAAACAACTGTGAATACATACTCCTAGTTGTGGAATACGTATCAAAATGGGTAGAGGCAATATCGACGAGATGCAATGACCACAGAACAGTAATGTCCTTTCTAAAAGAACATATTTTATCGCATTTCAGAACCCCGAGGGCGTTAATAAGTGACCAAGGCAAGCACTTCTGCAATAGGCCCTTGGAATCACTCCTGAAGAAGTACGGGGTCAATCACAAGATCGCGCTAGCCTACCACCCAAAAACTAACGGGCAGGCAGAGTTGGCTAACAGAGAAATAAAACACATTTTAAAAAAAAATGGTTATCTCTAACAGGAAAGACTGGGCATACAAATTGACCGATGCTCTATGGGCATACCATACAGCTTATAAAACAAACCTAGGAACGTCCCCGTATAGGCTAGTGTACAAAAAGCATGCCACCTCCCTGTCGAGATCGAGCATAAAGCATATTGGGCGACACGCTTGCTAAACTTTGATATTAAAGAGGGAGGTCAGCTAAGGAAACTCCAACCCGCAGAGCTAGAGAAAATCCATAGAGATGCGTATGACTCTGCAAAGTTGTATAAGGAAAGGTTGAAGGCTCGCCATGATAAGATGATCTTTTGTACAACATTCGAGCTGTGGCAGAAAGTCTTGTTGTATGACTCTTGCCTTCACCTTTTCCCAGAAAACCTGATAGGTCCATTTATAGTTAAATCTGTCTTTTCACATGGGGTCGTTGAGCTAATAAATCCCAAGAATGAGGAGAGCTTCAAGGTCAGTGGCCAAAGGTTAAAGCCGTTCTTGGAAAACTTCCAACAAGAAGTTGAGCACAGCCAGCTGGATGAGCCCAACTACTCTTCTACTTAAAACACCAAAAAAGAGTACTTAACCTGTTGTTGTAAACTTTTCATTCCATGCACTTTGTTTATTTTCTTTTCACCTATTTCAATTTTTTTTTTCTTTTTGCGTGTGACTTCGATTCTAATCCGCTATTTTCTTTTATCTTTCCCATGCAGGCTGTTAAATATGAGGAATAATGATGAAACACGGTCAGTGTATTTGATTGGATTATGGGCTGATTCTGAATATTAGAACCCTCCCTGAACTGTCGATGAGATCGCATTCTGCCTTTCCCCTTATCAATGGCCAGGGGTGGATGATGTAATCGACCTGACCCAAGGGTATATTTCCTACCAAATAGCCCTTCTCGACATCAACCCTTTTGAAAATATGGACTTCTGACGTGGAAGGCGAGGAGGAAGGGTATTTTGTTGGTGAGGTAGATGATGAGCTCCTAAAACAGTGGGAGAATGACTCAATATGGGAACCGTGGGATGAGGATGATCTGCAAGATGTCCCCGAATGCCATAATGTCGTTTTCACATTTGTGGACGATTTCATCCTTATTGAACCGATTCCATACATTTATGTGCATATAAGCTATCTGCTGTTCAGGCTTCAATGCCCCCTATCTGCTAGTGCACATGATTCCATCACGCCAATAGTGAGGTTAATTCCTTGTCACAACTTATTTTATTTTCGTTTTTCTTTGTTTGTTGCTTTCATTTTATTTCTTTCATTTGTTTATTCTAATTTTATTTCTGTCTTTATTTTTCTTCATGTCCTTGTCTAGGCACATCACTATGAACCATAATTTACCACCGATATTCCTTCCACATCAGCTATTTCATGGGCCTCCCGTGAGGTCCCCTAGCACTACGCCACGAGAGGGAGAGCAATTGCAGAGCTATACTCCATTATCCATGTCTCCATCGCAATCTCCTCTCATGTGCGCAATCGATTCCTTGGAGATTCCAGACATGCTCGATGATACCCTTGCCACTTTTAGACTATTCTGGGAATGGAATTATCAAGTTTGGATTCCAATTTCGAAGATTTGGCGGAATATGAAATAATTCTTGAAGAGGGAGTTTTCATGTTCGAAGAATAGTGGTTCACTTCAGTTGTGGGTATTCATTTGTCCATCTTTTAGCAATTGAAGTATAATCCTAGACAAAATTTGTTATTTTTAATTTTAATTCTAGCTTTCCGTTGTAATAAGGACTGAAGTACCAAGTTTGGGGGAAATAATTTTGCAAATGGATGTTATTAAAATTTATATTTATAATATTTGCAATTTTATATTACTATGATGATCAATTCTGGCTTACATGTTCTATGTTGCACTGCTTTTATGATATTCCTATATGTCTAGAATAGTTTCTCTCGGTTGGGTGTATACATGTTCACTAATTCAAAGAATCATTAGAAATTTTGTGTTCGATCGATCGACCAATTCTCAATCGATCGATGCCTGAAACCCTCGAGCGCTTGACCAAAGCTCAATCTATTGGTCTTTCGATCGATCGAACATTCTTGATTGATCGAACCTTCTATTTAGAGGAGGCATCTTTCAGACTCTTCCTCAGTCTCGCTCTCCCCCTCACACTTCAAGCGATTAGAGACAGAGAGAGAGCTCTTGGCGATTTTGGTTTCTCTACGCTCACAAATCAATAGGAGGTCTCTGATCACCCCCAAAGTATCATCATCATCTCCTTTACTCTCCCCGCACCTATATCCGAGGTAAGGATCCCCCTCACCTCTCTATTTCATTCTTTGTTACAAACCGAGAGGGGGTGCCCCCCCCCCCCCAATTATTCTTAAGACTAGTTAATATATGTCTTTATCTTATATTCCTTATTTTCTTTTTATTTCTGTGATTGTTCTGTCGTTTCTGCATAATCTGTGCTCGATCGATCGAGCTGGTCTCAAGCGATCGAGCTCAACCCTTGTTCAATCGATCGAAAAAATCTCGATTGATCGAACCTATGCAGAGGCAGTTTTATTCTTTTGTTCTATTTTTTATGTTTTTATTAGTCTTATCTTCACATTTTCTATTCCAAATCCCTCACTATGAACCCAATAACGAAAGCCCTTTGACCTCGCCATAACAAATCCAGTCCCACTTCATGGCTTCCGAAATACTCCTGACCAGTAGTGGTTCACTCGGTATTTTCAATCCCGGAAGGTGATTATTGAGCGACCTCTCGAGACCGCGTCTTGGTGCCCTAGTTTTTGGCACAGATTCGGGCGATGCCACACTGGTTCAACTTACTCTCTTAGGGTAAGAGGGTAAATTTATCTTGGATCTCGGAGGCCTGTGCAACTATGATCTGCGATCCGCCCACCCCATTTACTTACAGATCATTCTTTCACAACCGGGATATCACATTCAGTCCCACCACAGTCGCGGCTGCTCTTGGGGTACCTGAGGTACCCAATTTTATTTGCCCACATCGACCAGACATACAAGAGACCTCACTATCTGCTATTATCTTAGCTATCACCGGTGGTACCGCTCCGAGATGGAATAACTCATCCCTTATTGAGGATCAGCACCTTATCGATGATTATCATATACTACATCTGGCGCTCTATAATTGCATTTTGGTGACATCCTATAGAGAGAAACTAGCACCATGGTATGTGCGTATCTTGTACACAATAGGAACGGGGTAGCCAGTCTATTTACCCCAACTTTACATTGATTTCATGATCCATCCCACCTGCTATATTGCCACCAAAAATCATTTAAAGGGTGCCTGGGCCATTCATCGAGTCATAGCCCAGGTAGGACTCCCCCAGCTACCTACCGATGAGGTTCGCACTTCCTCCAACAAGTTCAGAGAGACAGCTATACGGCGATCAGACACCTAGAAGAGAAAGAGAAAAGGAAAAGGAAAAGAGACGATTGGAGCGAAGAAGAGGCAGGGAGGTGGCACAGACATTGAGGGAGCTGCTTCTGGGACGCCTTTCGATACTGAGGAGCATGACTCTAATGACGAGGTTGATCCTGTCATTGAGGTGGAGAAGTTCAAGTTAGGACAGCAGTCTCAGGTTCCTGCCCAGGGAGAGTCGTCATCCGTGTCTCTTCAGACCATTCACACACTATTTCTGGAAGAGAGAGAGGCCCGGATATGACTCGAGGGCAAAGTCGATCATATGGTTGCGTAGCTCGATATACTATTAGTGTAATTAGGGATCGTCCAGTCTTTACATACACCTTCACATCCCCCAGATGCACCAGCCACCTCAGTTCCGTCATCATCCATTCCTCCGCCGTCACCTACTGATTCTTCTGCTCTATCTACATCGCTGGCACCAGCCACAATCTTTGAGATTCCACCTCCACCACCTCCGATTACGGATCACACCCTATTATCTACACCAACTGCCCCGATTGCGAGTGACCCGGCGATGGCTCCTGCTGTTGCTGAGGGTGGAGATGCCGATACTCCTGCCGTGCCTATCAAGATCCTATCTGATGTTGCTGATGACTAGCAGATTATGATAGTCGAGAGAGTGGGAGTTTTTGTTGTTTTATTTTATTTCTTGTTTTCTCTCTCCACTTTCTTAGTACTCTTTTGGATATTTTGGTTATTATGATCACTGTTTTGTACTATTATTGTTTTATTTTTCCAGTGATTGGTGATGTTGCTATACATGGATCATATTTTGTATTGATATATCTATTGATCTTAGTTGTTTGGAGATTGTATGATTCATTTACAGGTTGCTGTGCTTGCTTTCATTGGTTTGCTTTGATCAGGTGATACCCATCTATTTTTTTAATTAAAAATCAACTTCTGAGGACATCATTGTTTTCAGTTGGGGGTAGGGGATATATAAGTATTCACCCGCATATTCCACACTTAGCACCTTGAAATTGTGAGAAACTTCATTAACTTACAAACTTCATGAACATACAATCTAAATTAAATTAAATTCAATTAAATTTTGAGAAATTTGAAAATTTTGAACTTAATTGATAGAATAACTTTGAACTTTCCCTCATAATTGGTTGTTTATGAAGCAATTACGCATCCATATTAGTCTCATCCTTTTATGAATTACGTTCACGCATTTTTCTAGTATTACTAGGATGATTGCGCGTGTAGGCCTTTTATGTATCCAACATCCATATGCATTATTTAATAGCTATGCAGAAAACCTAAAAATGAGTTAATATGACTTTTGTGCTAAAAGAATGAGTAGTGAAAACTAATTACCCTTAGTGAGTTTTTGATCCAATCTTTATTTCTGAGGGAATCGTCACATAAATCCGAATTGTTTTTCTTGATCATGCTTATTAAATTTGTTGAAATAGTCTCAATTAATTTTTTTCATTTTGGCTGCTTATTAGAGGAGAACGTTCAAGATTTACGAACTAAACTCAATGAACACTGAAATGCCAAAACTAAGGAATTAAGAAAATGATTAAAGCCATCGCTGCCCATTCTTTAATCTATACATATCCCTTCACCTTTATCCAAGAAACCGTTTTGTTTCTATACCTACACTGATTCAATATTTCCAATTCTATTAAGAGAATATAAACTCCTAATCTTATACCTTGACCCCAATGGACCCCAGTACTCAGCTAATATTAAAAAAATACTTGAATGTAAAAAGGGAGTATATATGTATATAAAAAAAATACATATGCAAAGAATGGAAGGCCAGTTGGAGATGTAAAAAGAGTAAAATGAGAAGTTAGACTTCATCACATACTAAGACACACATTCTCTCTCTCATATCTTCTGCTATTATATTAAAACCAAAATTCAAAGTCGTAATGATTCTGAATGAATTAGTTTGAACATGAACATGTGAATTGAGTTATGCACGGTATTTCGCTCCTCTAATAAGTAGCATTCTATTCATAAGACTCTACACTCTAAATGTTCATTTTTCATAGAGTTAAGTATGAAAGCATTAGTAACCAGAATATCACTCTTATCAAAGCTTTCATACATGTGCGATCGTTATTAAGCATGTTTCAGAGAGTCATTCTTTTATGAGTGTGAACCAATGTGAGATTTGAGTCAAAACTATGAGTTCTAGAGGTACGATAATCTAAAAAATTCTAAATAAGGTTTGATGCATAGCTGTTAACTCCACACACACGGATGCATGGATGTGATACATATGTTATATCTATTTTGGTGGCACGAGGAGCATGTGAATTTCTTTCATGGTTTGATTGAGATTAATATATCTTTATAGAGCTAATTTAGCAGTTGAATGGGAGGGGATGTTAAAAGTTGTTCTTTATCTTTTTGAACTTAAATTTGAGAATTTTGTGGGTGTATTCACTGTAAATCCTCACGAGACAACTCTCGTCCATTAGGGGAAACCTAGGGGTTTAACGGCTTGTTGCATTCGCTAAATGCAACTGAAATTCCTGTGAAAGTGAGTTAGGAAGTATCTCTTTCTACTTAGGTTAGCTTGCTTTATTTTATTTTCTTTTAGTCGTTATAGTTTTAGTTTTGCTTGTTTTATTTTCGCTTTATCGCTAGGGACTAGCAATAAGCTAGTTGGGGGTGAGACAAGCGGGGGTATTTGTAAAATACAACCGCGCTAGAGTAAGAAAATATACCAATTTAGTTTACAATTCCCTGTTATATCTACAATTCATGTTATAATGCCAGTTTATATACAATATGACGAATCTATGATGAGTTGTGTTGTTTAGCTGTTATCTTGTGCAGATCGATGCATTGTTGTGTGCAGGAATGAATAATAGGATAAAGGGAAAGCTTGATTATAAGCAAGACAATTCAAAGATGAAAACTAGAGTTCGAGAGATCGAAGAGATCTTAAGCGATCTAGAGTTCGATCAATCTAAGGATATTCAAGCGCTCGAGGATTCCAGGGTTCAAGCGATTGAGTTCAGTTCGATCGATCGAACAAGCCTTTTATCAGAATTTATGCGCACACAACAAAGACGTATTTTTGTAACCCTAGCCTAGGATTTTCTATATATACTAGTTCTGAACACGTCCATAAGGCCGCCCAACTTTGGTTTTGACAATTTATATAGAGAGAGCTAGAGAGTTTGATTGTTTTGTAGGTTCGAATCTTTGGATTTTCCTTTAGTTTTGAAGTCTTGGAGTTCAATATAAGTTTTTGTTCGTTCCAAGTTTTTATAATAGTGGTATTTACTTTCTGTTCATAGTTTATATAGTTATAATATGTTCTAAATGTAGGGTTGCATATTAGTAGTGATAAAATACATAGTTTTCATAGTTTGTATGTTAAAAACACAAACAAACAAGACCTTAATGAATTTTTACGTTAAAAACAAATCTATGATACTCCAGACCATGTTTGAGTAGTCCCAGGGTTGGGAGATCACGATGAAACAGTGATCTCCAGCCTCTGCCATGCACTAGAATAAAACCTGCGTTTGATCGATCGAAGTTAGTTCGATCGCTTGAACTAGAGATATAGTCAAGTGATCAAAGATATTTGATCGATTGAGAGATGATGATGCTCGGTCGATCGAGAGCGCGTCGATCGATCGATCACTCAAAATCTTGAGATAGTCCTTTGCAGTATTCCTAGACTTTCTGTTTTCGAGATTTTTTTTATCAAAACTGTCCCCATATGCTCAGTTTGTCAAAATAGTTTCTTAACTTTAAGCCTTAAGGCATTTTTCTTCAATAACTTTTGCAAACCACTTTGAATGCTAATACCATTCAGAGTGCGAGTCTTAACTATTGTTTTAAACCGCCTTCACGTATTTTGAATTCAACTTTGATCATATAGTCCCGGTCATGAAAGGACTATTGATTCTTTATCTTTAGAAAAATACGGAATGCTGTAGATGGGCGTACTCCATAGAGCTTTAATGTAACTTCATGGTAGATGGTTAGGTCACTGTGGATTCGTGTGATCCCCATGCTTCCCTTTTATAAAGTTAAGAATTGTTTTAAATATCACTTTAGTTAATTAGTTAATCACTAGTTTAATTTAGTTGTTTTCTTCTAGTAGTGGTTAATCGTGGAACTTTGTGTTCTACACTCTATTTAAACATCGAATTTTTATTTTCTTTTTGAGTTTAATCTAAGTAACTAGCTTATAACCTTGTCTATGGGATCGACCTGGTCTTATCCAGTACTACTTGCATGTCTACCTACACTTGGCTATTGCACATAAGAGCACACAAATAAATTTTGTGTTATTTCATACTAGGGATAACACCCTAATTAGGCTTACACATGCACCCTATTACATATAGTAGTCATGTTTGGACATATGTACTTGCTATCCATGCTTAGAATAGTAAGGTATTCTTAGATTATCCTATATATTATGCTATTATTATCCTAATCATGATCAATTAGGGATAATTGGGAGTGCTATGCTATCCCGGGTAAGTTCTCTACATTCCCTCTTATTTACTGCTTTCCTAGGATCACATAGAAGGATGCTTAGGTGGATAAAATATAAATTTTAAATTCCCTACATGATTACTTGTGCTTAGATATCATGTTTTTCTAGGGTTTTAAGTATGATTTTCACGTTTAATTTCATTTTATTTCCTTTCGCATGCATAGGGGAGCGTAGTAATACATTTAGTCACCGACTTACTGTTTTAGCACGTGCATTGCATGTACTTGTATAGTTTCTTACACGATTTTCTTTTATTAGTTGTTTATAACTTGAAATAGGATTGCAATAGAAATAATTGAAACAGTCCATATAATGTCTAGTCAAACATCGTGAAAGCTGAGTAGAGGCCTGTCTTCAGACGAGATGAGAGGCGGTGTTTTAGCACAATATAGCTCCTTCCTCTCTCGTAACTTAACCCCCGAACTGAGTTCTTTAGTGATGACGGAGCGGTTCTCTCTATCCATTAGACTTGATAGATTTAGTTTTCTTGGTTTCCTTTATCAAACCAAGTGGCAACTCTATTAGTGAGAATCTTTCCCAATTTAGTCTTATGGGATATACATACATGGATTACTCACTTATGTAGCCTCGGATATGGATCATGGATATCGATTGTTGCCTCAGATGGGATAAAAAGCCCCATAGAATCCAAAATACGTGTAATACAAATCGGTCGGATCGGATAAAGGCTAATGAAGGGTAGTGAATCTCACTCGTGGGTGTTGGCATGAGATTTGAAATGGTACAATCAAGCAGGCTTAATCCTTCTAGGCCCCAAGCTTAGTTCGGGTACCTACAATTAGCGACTATGCTGGGGACTGAACTAAGAGGGTTAGACTCCAAAACATTCAAGATTCTTTGACTTTATATTATGAGGATCGCATGTGTATTTATTTTAGGAAGCTTGGGAGGACCAAAGTTGAGGGCCTGCAGCCTGTCAGATCCCCTCTGTAGAGGACTTCCCTGCCCTAGCATATACCTAACAGTATAAAAAGTAGTCCACATACCACACTAAACCCTGTAATAGGGGGTATATAGAACTCTCGCTTGGGGGTCCTTTTTGACTCTATCCACCCTGATGCATATAGTAGCCATAGAACCAATCCTTTGGGGCTTGACCTGATATGACAATGTGCGCACAAATGCTTTACTTGCCCTTTGGGACTGTGTGACATGATAAGGAAGCCTACACAGAAAGTGACACATAGCCATATCTAATGCCCAAGGCATTCTATCTATATGAAATGCTCGCCACATGGCATGAGGATGGTTTGCTTATGCTTCATACTGGGAAAATGTGGCAAGAGTCCATATGACTACGAATTATAACCTTGTTTGCATCCTATTCGCTAGAGTAAGTCCTAATTAGACCTATGTTATCATAAACTGTGGCTCGCATAAATTCTAGACAAGAATAGCTAGCGCGACATTGATTATGGTGGCCAAGGGAATGAGAAGGGATACTCCATACTGTGACTAGGACTTATATAGCTACCTATTAATGAAATGGTTATCAGATTTTGTTCTCTTCGCATGAGCATACATGAGCATACATGAGCATTGAGAGAACCTAAAATGAAATAAGAAATAATGGTTTCTTAAATTGGGCACGTGTGGGTATGCAAACTGTCTAGAGATAGCTACAAGGAAAACCGTGAGCACAACTTCTGGGGTCCGTCCTCCTGGTTCAAGAAGATTAGTCTGAACTACTAGTATTGGGATACCTATGGCTGATGAACAAGAGAGAATGGAATAGTTAGAGAATACCCTAGCTCGTTAGGGCAATGGTTATGACTGTTTGGGGAAAGCTACCGTAGACCCGCAGGGCCTGCCTATTGTTGAGCCACTCATACCACCTCCACCTCCTCCACCTATTGTACCTAAGAACCTTATTGATCCAATCCCTAGCAAGGAGAAAGATTGGTTCGATGACAGTGTACGCAGAGATTTTGGGAAGATAATGAAGGATAAGTTGGACTATCTAGAGAGCGTGATGAGAAAATTCCATGGTGTCGATGATTACTTGCTAGATCTAGAGGGTTTCTTTGAGCATGAAAAGATTAATACCCTCAGAAGTTTAAGATTCCTGATCTAGAAAAGTTTGATGGGACTGGGAATCCCAAAAGCCATCTGAAAAAGTATGTCACTACCTTAAGACCTATGGGATTAACGAATGAACACTTGGTCCAATTATTCTTTCGTTACCTTTTTGGAGGAGCCGTGTAATGGTTCCTAGCTCTTGAGTCCTTCAAAACCTATGAGTGGGAGAATATTGTGAATGAGTTTGTGAAGTAGTATGCCTACAATATTGAACTTGATGTCACCATCCAAGACCTCAAAACCACTAGGCAAGACAACGGTAGTCTTTTGCCACATTTCTAACCCATTGGAGGAAGAAGGCTGCCGAGATGGCAAATAGGCCAACCGAAAAAGAACAAGTCCATATAATTAAAAAGAACCTACATCTCACCTATAATGAGCGCATGTGTTTTATGCCTATTACCACTTTTGAACAGCTGTTTGATGTGGGGACTAAGATAGAGGATGCCTTGAGGGATAGGAAGATTAAGAAAGAAGAAAATAACCCAAGGGAGAGGAAAACCAGAGGCAACTATTCAAACAATCATACCACACCTGATTTCAATGTCTTACATGATAACCCTAACCAAAGTGCCAACCAATCCTACCCAAGAAATAATCGCCATTCTAAACCAAGAAAATTCACTCCCTTCAATCTGCTATTAGCCTCCATATTAATTGGCCTCACCCAAAAACGCTACCTTAGACCCTTGAACCCAAGACCTATACTTGATCCTCTCCTGTCAAACCATAACCCTTCAAGTACTGTGCCTTTCACCAGGAACATGGCCATGATACCAATCGTTGCATGCGACTTCGCCATGAAATCTAAGACCTCCTTGATAATGGAGTCATCACACCACCACCCACACCAAATATCACCCATAACCCACTGCCAAATCACCATGCCATTCCCCCATAACCAAATATCAACCTCCTTAGCCTCACCCCGCTCTCTTATAGCTCAACCATATATATCACCTCAATGGCCACACTCGAACCTGTGGTTGTCCTCCTGGAGGAATTTAGGATTTACTATTTGAGTAATGATGAAGAGTATTAGGTGGATGCAAACCCTGAAATAGAGGACCTATTCTCTACTTAGAGGAATTAGACCTTGGCTTAAGAAAAGTGAAATGGTGGGATGGGCAGCCTTTTGATGATTGCATATGGGATGGTATTGAGATCAACGAATGAGTTCTGGAGTACATATGGGGAGAAGGGGATGTACAACACTTGACTAGGGTAGGCAGGAATTTTAAGCCACCACAATTAGATGGAGATCACCCAAGGAAGGAAGTAGACAATGGGAAGGGGAAAGCAGTCAATGTGCCATAAGAAGAGGATGAAGTACTCAAGCAGCTCAAGAAAACACAAGCCAATATATCCATTTGGATCTTGCTTATAGCTTCCACAAACCACAGACAGGCAATCCTTAAAGCTTTAAACCATCGTGATGTACCTATTGATACTACTCTTGAACAATTGGTAGCCCTGATTTAGCCCATGGTGGAGACCCTAATCATATCCTTCACTGATGAAGACCTTCCTCCTGAGGGACCTTGTTATTATAGGCTACTCCATATTACAGTTCAGACTTTGAGAATGAAGGTTTCGGTTGTTTTGGTTGATAATGGGTCCGTACTCAATGTTTGTCCTGAGCAAACCTTACAAGCCTTGGGTGTTCCGTTAAACAAGATAGGAGTCTCATGCCAGTCCATCCCTGCTTATGATAATACTCAGAGAAAGGTAGTCAAGGTATTAATTTTGCAAATCACTATTGGGCCCATGAGCGGGAATGTAGAGTTTTAAGTGATTGACATAGGGGCCTCCTTCAACTTGCTATTGGGAAGACCATAGTTACATGATATGTGGGTTGTACCCTCAATCCTTTACCAAAAGATCAAAATGGTAGTGGAAAATCAGATAGTGGTTCTGTTTGGGGATTCTGGGATCCGTACTGCTCAAGATGGAGTCGCACTGGAGATATAGTTGCCCGAGCAAGGTCCTACTCTTGGTGGGTTCGAGCTCGATGAGATAAGTGCTTTGGGAATGGAAGAGCCGTTAGGGAAGATTACCCCGTACCTTGATGGTTACATAAATCCCATGATATCTCCTATTATGAATAAGATAAAGTTCTTCCCGAGTATGGGCTTAGGTCGTAGGCAGCAAGCTATAGCCAATTTTCCAAATTTTTCTGGACAGAAAAACAAGAATGGTTTGGGGTATACACCAACAAAGGGGAAAGCTAGCAAGTCTAAAGGCACCAGACCTCTCAAGAAGCCTCTCAATAGTTCTTTTGTTAAAGAAGGGGAGGACTTCTACTACTATGGCTTCCCGGAGCCTTGGTATGACCATGATACAAAAGAAGAGGATCCCTGATTTTGAAATCTTCTATAACTGCGAGCCATTGGGAGAGTAGAAGTGGTACAAGGTTATAGAAGAGGGACAAGCTAAAAAGACTGTCCAAGCAGATGGGGCTGAGAACATTGACCAAGGATCTATGAAGCTACTATTGGGGGATGGACCTAAGGACGAGCAAGACCGGGACCAAGAGATGGTGGCACTGCAAGGGGAAAAGATGGACATCTCCAAATTCATCATACAAGCCAAGAGAAAACTCAAGAATTGGAAGTATGAGGAAGCATTGCTCCCAAAAGGGGACTTTTCTAAAGTTTTCAAGTCTGTAATTGGATCCACGCCTATTAGTGGACCGGAAGTTGTTTTTTCATTCTATTTATGAGTCTATTACTAGGGGTAAGAAGTCTGATGAGTCTGATGTCAAGTCTGCTATCGAGTTTGTTAATAATTTCCAAGCTATTAATAAAATGAACTCTGATTCTACTCATTTCAACGTGTCTAATTCTGAATGCATAGATTCTAATGAAAATGATGAAATCTCTACTGATTTAAAAATATTAATTGAAAGGGATGAAAATGACTCAATTCAAAAGGTAGTAGAAGATACTTTGTCAATAAACCTAGGAGCTGAGGAGGATCCCCAAGAGGTTGAAATCGGTTCAACACTTATTAATGTGAAAGTGAAGAATTGACTGCTTTACTTAAAGAATTTAGAGACATTTTTGCTTGGTCCTATGAGAACATGCTTGGAATCAACCTTGAAATTGTCCAACACAAAATTCCACTTTTTCCTGAATCTAACCTGTAAAACAAAAACTAAGGTGAATGAGACCCGAGCTGGAGCTCAAAATTAAGGAAGTGGTTGAAAGCATTTGCAAGCCATTTTCTAATCATAGCTAAGTATCTGGAGTGGGTGGCTAATATAGTACCTATGCTTAAGAAAGATGGTAGAGTGCGTGTATGCGTAGACTTTCGAGATCTAAACAAAGTTATCCCTAAATACGACTTCCCGCTCCCGTATATAGATGTTCTAGTTGATGATACTGCCAGGCATGCACAGTTGTCATTCATGGATGGGTTTTTGGATACAATCAGATACTCATGGCATTGGAAGATAGGGAAAAGACCACCTTTATCACACACTGGGGTACTTTCTACTATAGAGTAATGTCGGTTGGGTTAAAGAATGACGGGCTACATGCCAAAGGGCTGCTACTATATTGTTATATGATATGATCCATAAGGAAGTAGAAGTGTCGGTAGAAGACATGATAGTGAAAGTAAAAGAGAAGAAAGACCACATAGGAGTGCTGAGGAAGTTGTTTGAGAGATTGAGGGAGTTTAAGATGAGATTGAACCTGAAGAAGTGTGCATTCGGAGTAACTAAAGGGAAACTATTAGGGTTTTTGATCACCAAGAGAGGTATAGAAGTAGACCCTACTAAGATCAAAGCGATTCTGGAGATGAAACCACCTAGGTCAGAGAAGGAGGTAAGGAGTTTCCTAGGAAAAATCTAATTCATAAGTCGCTTCATTTCAAAGTTAACCACCACTTGCGAGCCGCTGTTCAAACTATTAAAGAAAGAGGAAAAGTTTGAGTGGAGTGACCCCTATCAGAAAGCCTTTAAGAAAATCCAAACCTACCTATAGAACCTACCTATTTTATCACCACCTATCAAAGGCAAACCCTTGTTTTTTTTCCTGTCAGTATTCGAGGATGCCATGGGATGTATGCTAGCTCAAGAAGACGATGAGGGCCATGTGGAGAAAGCCATATACTACCTGAGTAAGAGGATGGTCAGATATGAACTCAAGTACACATAGTTAGAGAAAACCTGTTGGGCCTTAGTTTGGGCTTCCCGTTGACTTAGGCACTACATGTCATCTTTTCCTATTTTACTCATAACCCGGATGGACCCGTTAAAGTGCCTATTTAAGAAGCCCGCACTTACAAGAAGGATGGCCCATTGGACTCTGATGCTCTCAAAGTTTGATCTAAAATATGTAGTGAGGAAATTCGTCAAAGGAAGGGCGATAGCAGAGTTCCTAGCCGACCAAGCGATAGATGGGGATGATGTTAAAGAATTCTCATTTCCCGATGAGGAGCTCATTATCATTAGTCAAGAAACGTGGAGGGTATATTTTGCTGGAGCCGCTAATCAGAAGGGATATGGAGTCAGGATAGTGCTAGTATCTCTAGATGGTGCTAACGCACCATTAGCCATCAAATTAAACTTTGCTATCACTAACAATGTCAGCGAATATGAGGCTTGCACGATTGGACTAGAAATGGCACTAGGACTAGGGGCAAAAAGGGTTGAAGTGTTTGGGGATTCTAATTTGATAATTTCATTAGCTAGAGGAGACTAGAAAGTCAAGGAGGAGAAGTTGAAACCCTATCATGAGTACTTGGAGAGTCTGGAGGCAAGATTTGAGGAGATCACATTCTTTTACCTACCCCGGGACTAGAACCAATTTGCAGATGCTTTGGCCACCCTTGCCTCGATGATAGAAATACCTGTTGGAATAACCATGAGGCCCTTGATCATAGAAAGAAGAGAAAACCCATCCTACTATTGTGTTTCTAACCTAGAGGACGAAGAGGAGTTACCTTGGTATAGTGATATTTGGAAGTTCGTAAGTGAGCAAAGATACCCTAAAGGAGCCACGGAAAAGGACAATAGAGCAATAAGGAGGTTATCAACCCACTTTGTAATACACAGAGGAGAGTTATACTGAAGGTCACACATAGGAAGGTGTTGAATTGGAGCATCCAACCCAAAACCAATTGGCAATGGGTGGAGTAGCTCCTTGAACTTATATATTGAGTAACTCGGTTATAAGTCCCCGATGTGGGACAAACAATCTCAACACGCCCCCGCACGTGTGGCATGACTGAGAGCCCAACACGTGGATTACTGAGATAGGGTGACGTGGAACACACGTGGACAAATTGGGCCCAACAATAACCTGCTTTGATACCATGTTGAATTGGAGCATCCAACCCAAAACCAATTGGCAATGGGTGGAGTAGCTCCTTGAACTTATATATTGAGTAACTCGGTTATAAGTCCCCGATGTGGGACAAACAATCTCAACAGAAGGAACCTCTTATGTTTAGATAAAAGTAAAGCTGAGAGGCTGATGCAGGAAATTCACGTAGGGGGATATGGCCCACATATGAATGGACACATGTTAGCAAAGAAAATAGTGAGGCAGGGGTACTACTGGTCCACCATGAAACATGACTGCTGTAAGTACGTAAGGAAATGTAATCGTTGTCAGATCCATGCGAATCTTATGCATACCGCATCATCGGAACTCTATAGCCTTACCATGCCTTGGCCATTCTTAGTATGGGGAATAGACATAATTGGAGAAGTGATATCGAAGTCGTCAAATGAAAATAGATGTATCGTAGTAGCTATCGATTACTTTACAAAGTGGGTAGAAGCGGCATCGTATACGAAGTTAGAAGCTAAAGACGTGGCTAAATTCATCAACCATATTATCATCTATCGGTATGGAGTCCCTCGTGAGGTCATATCTGATAATGGGTCGCATTTTAAAGCTAAGGTACTAGCACTACTGGAAGAGTGTAAGATCACCCACCATAAGTCATCACCCTATAGGCTACAGACAATTGGGCAATAGAAGCTGTAAATAAGAATGTGAAGGCAATTTTACAAAAGATGGCAGACACGTATAAGGACTAGCATGAGAAGCTACCATTTGCCTTGTGGTGATATCAGATGTCAGTGAGGACGTCCATTGGAGCTACGCCATACTCATTGGTATATGGGATGGAGTCTATATTACTGATAGAATTAGAGATGCCGTCTTTGAGGGTAATGGCTGAATGTGAAGTAGAGGAATCCCACTAGTTGAGAGAGAGGAGCTAGGATTGATAGATGAGAAATGATTGGAAGCACTGAACCAAGTTTGGGAGTATCAACAACGGATAGCTAGAGCTTACAACAAGAAGGTTCTCCCAAGTAAGGTTACTGAGGGTGAGGGATACGTAGGGAGCCTAGAAATAGGTTTGATCCAAGTCCTTAAGCCATTCATATTCATTTGTTACACTAGGGGCAAGCCCTTCCCAATCTTGATTTCTTTGAGTATACCTATACTAGGGGCAACCCTAGTCTTGAAGCCTAACCCTTCTTTTAAAAGGGCTAGCCCCATATCTGAACCAAACATTAATGTAGATTTTAGGGAAAAGATTCAGGCACGCACTCAAAAGATTAAAATAAAATGGTTTTGAATCGATAAGTTAAGCATGATAAGATTTGCATAACAAATAATAAGTGAAAAGCTGAAAGTGGACCAAATAAGGAGAATCCTCAAGACTAAAGTTTTATTGATTGAAGTCTTATTCCACTTCTCAAAGATAAAACAAAAGCTAAAAAGTAAACGAAGAGAAGGATGTATGCTATTCTAAAGACTAGTCTTGAAAAATGGAGTTAGAGGTTTCTTCATTCCCTTGGTCATTTTTTGTTTAGTCTCTTCTCTTTCTATATGGCTTTTATTACATCTTTTGATGGAGCAAGAGAGATGGATTCCTTGTTGTGTTCTATGGATTGGCGTAGTTCCTAACACATCTTGAAATAAAGGATGTCCGAGGCTTTATGAACAACTTTCTTTGGAATCCCGAGAGGATGGATAAGAACTTCTTGAATGTTATTGAATTAACGGAGAATCCGACTGGGAAGATAAAAAGACCACATATGGAGACCCTGAATACTGACGCCCGAAATTGAGCGTGTAATGAAAGTAGAGGTCTTGACCTTCCACCACTCGATATTCCATTGAATATCTATGAGTAAAGTCGTGGAACCAGATAGTCCAATCTTGCAAAGATTCATGAAGACGAGCAATTTCTCGAGTATGATAGAGGGTAGAGAAGGTGGATAAATTCTTAAGAGGACCTATTAGTTTAGTTCTTTCAAGAAGCCATACCTGTAGCAAGATCATGGACCCATGGAAGTTTTCTACAAAGCGTGCAGAAGCCTTGTCTAATCCGGTTATAGTTTTAGCCAAGCAGATCATCATTGGATTCTTTCCCTTGCTTACCTCTAAGGATATGTTGATAAGCTTCACATCCTCCATGGTAGTAGAATCATTGAAAAGGAAGTGGGAAAGCATGCACAAAGCAAGAATACCCCATCTGTGTTCACTAGCAATGGTAGGATCATTCGAGGAAAAGAGCTTGATGAGGGAAAATAGTAAGATATAACCCCCTCCAATGAGATCATCGCATTCGAGAAGAGTCAGCCCGCTTAAGGATGACAAAAAGGAAGAATACCTGAATTGATGAGAAGGAAACATGAGTTTGGACTCACAGTCATAGCCTAGCATAACGGAGAATTCTTCAAGGGTGGGGCATAGCTCCTCACAATTGAATTAGAAAATATGATATTTAGGATCCCAACAAGTAATCATAGCTTCCATAAATTTTTTTGAGACTTCATGTGATGAAGAGAGAATAGGCTATCTAAACCAAAAGGTTGTAAGTAAACGCAATCAAGGTCGCAGAATTCATTCATCCATTTGAAGAGAGCATGAACCATGATAGTTTCCATTAAAAGGAGCTTTTTGGGATGAATATGAATGAAAATAGGGGAGTTTCTAGGGCCTATATAGAGTATCAAGTCAAGTTTGGGAAGGATTGGGAGTCCAAAGTCGGAAAGAAGTCCGAAAATTGCCAAAATCGTCAAAAGTTGCAAAATAGTCTGAGAGCCATGGTGGCAGTCATATGAGTACTGCATGGCACTCTTGAGTGCCACATGGGCCCTCTAAGTGCCACATGGTACCCTTGAGGGCTACAATGGCCCTCCCTTTACCCTTCCTTTGTGTAGATGCATCCTTGTTCGTTTTCGTTGTTTTAGACCTCCGTTCTGAGTCCGAACAAACATTTTTGTTCATTCAAAGCCTTGTTATATGTATGAGAAGTCCTACTAGGTGTTTTGAATCATTCATTCCTAGTCACAAAGAGTCATAATAGTTTTAGAAGGTTCCCCAAGAGAGCATACTACTCGTACAATTCAAGCAAGAGTCCGAATGGTAATGCAAGGAAGAGATCCATGGGTACAATCCATAAGTCAAGTATAGTCATCCATAGTAGTGCAAGGAAATTAAAGATAAATCATATAGCTAGTCTCAAGAGCATCTCTTGCTTGCATTTGCCCTCCTCGGTCACACCCATGGAGGTTCCTCCTCTTCCTCTTCGCCTTCTTTAATGATGACGCGACAGTGAGAAGTGGAATGCCTAACTGGCTACAGCATTCGTCTAGTAGGAGGCTGGTGTGATGAGGATTCCCTTAATCGCATCTCCAACTCTAATATATGCCTCTACCCAGCATAGATTTCATTGTGCTAAAAAGAAAAGAAATTGTTAATCAAATCAAGAAAAGGAAAAAGTGAGAACGAGAAAAAATGCATGCATTCATTGATTTGATTAGCTTAAATGAACAACTTGCACTAGTTTTTTGATATGCTTCACTTGCTATATTCATCTTTTCAATGTCAAATTGGGCAGAGCAAGACTGTAGGGAGCGCTTAGCTGATTTAAGCTGTTAAGAAGATGAAGAAGATAGAAAGGTTAGAAAGAGGTCATGAAACTAGGGGCAAGGCTCCAGAATTTTACCTTATATTCTAACTAGTGGATCCATGATCTCAAGCTAGCAACGAAGCTCTGGTGTTCTTCAATATAGGGTGTTGGGACGATGGCCACGTTTGAAGAGATGCATTGGAAGTCCAGAGGGATTGCCTTTGGGACGCGATAGGGAACCTCATTATCATCTAAGGTAGGAATGGTCCAATCAATGAAAGGGAGATCGGAAGTAGAATACCTTGAGGGTGCTCTCTCATATAAAGACCCTGTCCCTTGAGCTCTAGTTCTAGAACTCCTCGCTCCTCTGATAGAAGGCCCTCCCTACAACCAAAGAGAGTTTAGCAAGTTGGGCAAGGAAAATAAGAAGAAGAAGAACTAAGAAGGAGTCATACCACATCGCGACCAGTCCTAGGAAAATTAGGCATGAGATAGGAGACCCAAAAATCCTCATAGCCCCCATTAACCATTAGTTGTGTTCCATCCACTCCCGTGAAAGCCTCCTCGAGGTCGTCACCCAAAGCTTGTGAGTGTCTAGCATGTTAGGAGGAAGGATGTCGGGTACAATGAAGTGATCTAGGAAGCATGCCTGCCTTAGGACCCTCTCTCCCAAGTACCAAGCAGTGGCGTAAGGGCCTGTGAATAGAATGCGTTGTTTTGATAATTGAATCATTGGTGCATAGGGAGCCTTTGTCGCACGAGGAATTCTAGCCCAAGAATCCCCCATCACCGAGTCCCCGATCAGACGATTTAAGAATTCCTGACATTTCCTAATCATGAGCTCCAACTTTGACACCCACTTTCTCATTCACCCATTTAAGGCCCTTTGGGAATAGACTAGCACTCAAATCCATAGGCTTGGGGGCAAGCATCCTAAGATACTCGAAGCTCTATAACTGTCAAGCAAAAAAAGAAGAGATTAGACCATTAGCATGCCATTAGAAAAGAATAAAGAGAGGAGAAAATGTATTGAGTAACATCTCCCAGACCCTCTAGAAGCCTCTAACCGAGAGTGAGCACATTTGAGAAATTTTTCCCATTTGCTTATAGAGAATAGCTAAGCTGACACTGCCCCAATCGTATACATGGATTTGGTCAACATTAGCCAAGCTCCCTAAGATGGATAAATGAATCAGGTCCGCCCTAGTACTAGAAAGGGAACACCCTAGTTTGTACATGATAAAGGCTCGGGTGATTTGGTCAGTAGAGAATTGGTTATATATTTGGAAGGCCTCTAGGAACTATGCATAAGGAACCACTCCACTCACCACTTTAGGTGGGTATATTCCTAGGAGATTGATCACCTTTTGCCTAGAAGTTTCCAATGTAGGGTCTGTAATAATTGGTTCTCCCCCCTACCTGAAGCCCAGTTATCATAGAGAAGTCATTCGGGGTCATGGCCATCTTCCCGAATGGAAGATGGAAGGTGCTAGTAGAGTCCCACCACCTTTCTGCAAGACTAGATAGATATGCCAAGTTGTTGGAGCTATTCACCAAGAGTTTCACAAACTCGCCAATGCTGGCAGCTCACACCTTGGTTTTCACGGCTTCGGAGAGTTTCTTGTACCATTCGTAGCCATGAGTCAAGCACCCGTGTCCTTTTAAGGTTACCTTCTTCACCTAGAATGACAATAAAGAAGAAATTGGTGAGTCAGGCATTTCTACAAAAACCTTGTGTGCACAATTTGAGAATCCTTGTTTTGAAAATGGTGGCTTTTGATTCTTACCCATAGGATGGAATCAACCACAAGAAAAACATATTAGAGCATGCATGCATGCAGGCATGCATTATTAAGCTTCAATTTGGTAATATATTGCATTTGGAAAGAAGAAATTGAGTTTTAAAAGAAAAATTTTGAAAATACCTCTCCTTCCCTGGCCTTAAAGGATAAATGTTGATGTGGATCACTTATTAGTTGTTTGGGAGGGAAGTTGTTGGAGGAAGGCTTGTAAGAGTGTCTCCCTTTCCAGAGGTTAAGATGAAGAGGACCTCCACTCTCAATATTGAAATATGAACCGGAAGAGGAAGAGGAAGACATTGTTTAAATTCGAGTGAGAACTTGTGATTTGATAATTGGGAAGTGTTCTTGAATCAGTGAATGATTAATTTTCAAGAGTTTAAATGAGATGTTGATTTTGAAAAACCAATGTGAGGATGAAAGAACTTGGATTTAGAGGATAATGATGGAGAAAAAATGGAGAAAATGGAGCAATTTTGAGAGGAAAACAAGCAAATTTTGAAGTGGGTAGCAAATGAAGAACAAAATGCCGAAAATAGAGGTTAAGAGCCACGGTGGCTCTTTCGGAGTGCCGCGTGGCACTCTCCCAGTGCCACCTTGGCACTCAGCCCAATTTTCCATGTTTTATGCATTCATGCCCCTACAATGACCCGTTTGGTTCCCGGACCCCATTTTGGCTCTGGTTTGACCGTTTAGATGCACTTTTGATCGATTTTTTATGTCGTTATGTTCTTGGAAACATTCGTAGAATATCATTTGCATGCACGTGAATCCCCAACAGAGCATTTAGTCTCATTTTGCATTACAAAGTCGATAGAAGTTCCGCATTGTTGCATTGATTCATTTAAGTAAGTTTTGAATTAAGCATGATGAGCCTTAGGAATTTTGGTCTGTGAAATCAGAGATTCTGGGTTCGATCCCCAGTAGAGTCGCCAGATTATGGATATCGCAGTCTAACCACGCTTCTAAAACTTTTTCAAATTCAAATACGAGTAGCCACTTAATTTTTTTTTTAGAAAAATTAAGAAACAATTTAAAAGCAAACTGATCTTTTGGAAACTAGAGATTTCTAGTCCGGGGATTATGGAATGAGAGGGAAAGAAGCATGACGGACTAAAACATCCCCTCTCATCCTATCTCATGATAGCCCTCTACTCAACATCCTTTTAATCAAATTAATATTCTAAGCATGGCTTCACCTAATACATAGATATAAATATACATTACAAAAGCATGTCGATAGGGGTGCAAGATTTCTGACGATAAAATGGCATACAAAACCATATAGTTTAAATAGCAAGCAAGATGATATGCAATATGAATAAGGAAACTTACTCGAGATCCACCCGCAAATATTAAACGTGCAATGCATGCAAACAAATAGAAAACCTAGAAAAAAAAGGGTCTTTAAGCACATATATACACATAAGGCAAGACCTAGTTTAAGATGTCGCACATGAAGTCGAAAAATCAATAAAATCAAAAAATAAAATAAACTAGGGAAAAGTCGAGGAATTGTACTTCAATAGTGCTACTAAAGAAAGATTATTCCACATGCTTTGAACGCAATATAGTATTAAATCCGAAGTATTATACCCAATTGTAGCGTAAATCTACAAAAATGGAGATGGTTAATAAAATTATGAATTCTTTCCAATTTGTTGAAACTACAATATTCCTATAGATATACAAGTCTCAACTACGAGCCAATGTAATGTCCATATAGAGATGATGTAATCTCAACATAATTAAATATCCATGACTAAGCTCAACCAATTATAGCTTATCGCAATACAAACCAATGTCCTAAATTACAAGAATTAATACACGTGATGATAATGAATATGAACAAGAACAAGCTATGAATCATTTGTTGACTTGGATCATTTAGCCTCCGGATTTGGATTTAATTAATCATTATCGAAACACATTTCAAGCCTTAAGGTATCAGAAAACCATTTGGATCATAATTGGTAAGTTTTACCAAATCTGTCTTAGAATTTACAGAGAGTAGACCAGACTTTCAAAAATAGGAAAAGCATAGTTCCCATCGTTTGATATCAATGATTTTTGGACACAAGGTGCCTCTATGAGTCTCGTTTCTAACCCAAAAAAGAAAATCAAAGATCAAACGGTCCAATCGCTGGGAATTGTACCAAGATCAGACATCACTCAGGTTTTATCAACTCCCTATTCAGAGATTTTGTATGATTTTCTAAAAAAAGTAAATGAATTTGAATCACTTCAATCTATTAGGGGATCTCATTTACTCATTAAACTTCATGGAAAAATTTATTTGAAGTCAAAATGTTTGATTAAGGTTCTGATCTATTCAAATTAAGATTGACTTTCTATTCTGAATGTTTGGACAGAGAGTGACTAGTTCATATATCCTAACATCAAACCATGCTAACTATAAACTTTCATCAAAACAAAGATTTCAGTGCTAGATCTTTGTGTTATGAACACATTCCAAGTGGTCTCATTCAATTCTAATGGATCATGATTTAATTAAAAATCTTTTATCACAGTTGGTTAATGAATTCACTGCACCATGGTTGAATTGGTGTTCATAATTTGAAACAAACTTGATCTATAATTCTAGAGAAAATCTAGATTAAGTATGATTATGATCATCAAAATAGCAATAAAATACAAAAGAGATTCATGGAGGAATCAATGATCAAATTATGAAAATAAGTAGATCTACATCTAATTCCTCTCTCAAACACATGATCCTTGAGGAATATAAATTCATTTTATTCAATTCTCCTCCCAACTTAATGGTCCTTGGAGATCAAACTAAATTGATGATCACAACGAGAAGAGTATGAACAAATGAAGAGAGAGTTCAAACTAATTTGATGATTCAAATCAAAAATTTTCTACTAAAAAGGCTTAATACAAAACTTAATTCATGATTAACCAGATCCAAATTAATCAAATAGATGAGAATTCAATCACAATTCAAGTGGTGTGTGATGAAATGAGATGGGAAGAGACTTTTTGAAAATTGTGTAAAGATCCTAGAACTCTATAAATTGTGATTGAATTTAAATTAAGACTAATTGGAGTTAGAAGATTACCTCCAATAATCCTCAGGTTTTTCTCATGCTTTGATGAAGATCTTAAAAATCTTCAAGCCTTCTTCAAGCTCTTCAAACTCCTTCAATGGTTTCTTCTTCAATTCTCGACTTTCTCTCTCTAAAATCTCTCAATTATATCTCTAAACTATATAAAATTCTTGTATATCTTATAATGGAGATGTATATCTCCTTATATAGACCACCTTGAGAGGTTAATTCAGTAAATTCGAGATATAAACCCATATGCCATGGCATCTTCTAGAATTCAATGTGTATTTTTAATTAAAAAAAATAGATTGCTACAGGCCGTTGCAGTCACTGACTTGTCCGCGGCACTCACTGAGTACTGGTCCAGCACTCAATGACTGCCGGCGCGACATTCAGGGAGTGCCGCCGGCTTCGTCGCGTACTGCCCCACCTTCTGTTATTTATATAGATCATTATATATGTGTATACATACATATTCTTTTCAAATTTTCTTTTCTTTTTATTTTTTTATTGATTTTTTAAAAAATAAACTCTCTTACTCTCTCCTTTTTTTTAAAGAAAATCCTTTTTCTTATTTTTCAGAAATTTCTTTCTCAAAACCATTTACACCAGAATTTATTTCTTATAATATTTTTTAACTGACTCTGTACTTTTCAATGCTTGTTTTTACACCCGAATTTTCCTGAACACCCAGTCTTTCCCCTCTTTCTTTTGAAAATTTTATCGAGACTGAAAAACATTTCGAAGAACATGAATCACTTTAAAGATCTTTGAATTCTGTTGGACATTGTCATCATTGGTTTCTGAGGTAATCATTCTTGGAATTCGACGGTTGGTCAAAATTGGGGTGTCTACTAGGACTTTTATTTTGGACAAAGCAAGTATAGTCGAAAACATGTGGCACAATGGGAAAAAGAGTACTACCAGTCTTAAGGACATGAAGGGGTGATTTCCCAAGAAGGACATGACTCGGGGTACGATTTATTAGATACGTGGTAGTGAGAACGGCCATATCCCAAAAATATTTAGGAACACCTATACCACACAAAAGGCATCGAACCACAGACATAATATGACGGTTCTTTCGTTATGGCACATCATTCTGTTCAGGAGTATAGGGACATGTAAGTTGTTGGAGGATCCCATCCTTGTTATGAGTAGCCCTAAACTCATCAGCAACATATTCTCGGCCATTATCAGACCAAATGTTATGCACAAAAGTTTGAAATTGGGTTTTAATCATCTGTAAAAAAACTTCTAAAGCAAGAAAAAACTTCAGATTTTTTCTTCACAAGATAAACCCAAGTGCAACGGGAGTAATCATCAATAAATGTGACATAATATCGATGATGTGACAGGGCCATGGTAGGTGAAGGGCCCCAAACATCGGAATGAATAAGGTCAAAAGCCCAAGGTGCTCGGTGCATGCGAGGAATATAAGAGGAGCGTGTATGTTTTGACAATTCACAAACCACACATTTAAAATCAAAGTCTTTGCAAGCTTCATTTAATGGAGGAAACAACCAACATAAATACTGAAAATTTACATATCCTAAACGGACATGCCACAAATCTAAAGTCTTAAGAAAAAAACATAATTATTTGAATTTGGTAGAACTGAGTTATTGGAAACAGGAGAGGCAGTAGCTTGCAAGCTAGAGGACATTTTGGGAGGTTGAGGATCAACAAATCAGTAGAGACCATCACGCTCATGACCCCTGCCAAAAATCTTCTTCGAAATCAGGTCCTGCAAATAGCAACAACTAGGTAAGAACACAACTGCACAATTATGATCTTTGGCTAAACGATTTACGGACAAAAGATTGTGGGCAAAATTATGGATAAAATAAACAGACGAAAAAGTGATGTCTGGGGATAAATATGCATCACCCTGGCTACAAACAGGAACAAAGGATCCATCAGCAATACGAATCGACTGGTGAATGGAAGTAAATGATGAAGTAAATAAGAAAGCTCACCAGTTATATGATTGTTAGTGCTGGAATCCAGAATCTAAGTAGGATGGGTAGACTTACCATGGAGAGCAGTCAAAGTGCCCGTAGCAAAAACAGCAATAGAACCGGAAGCAGTCGAGGAGAAGGTATCAAGGCTCAAATATGACTACAGTTAGGCAATCTGAGACTGAAGCTCATCAGAATTGGGCAGAGGCAGAGCCTTCTCAACAATAGCACCTGCGCGGGGAGCACCCTTCCCACGACTAGTACCTTGAGTTTCATTATATTGCTATTTTAACTCGAGATGGAGATCAAAGCAACAATCAATAGTGTAACCTAGTTGATGACAGTGTTGGCAATATAGACGGTTGCTAGCAGGGCGGGGCCCCATGGGGCACTAAAAGTAGGTCGAGAGCCTGAAGAATTGCCAAAAGTAGGGCATGGGCCCAAGCGGGCAACCAAAGCCATCTGATCAGAAATTAGAGAAGTGTGCTCCGATGATTGAGACAACAGGCGATGGCAATGTTCATCATCTTCCACGGTGGCAAAGGCCTCAATTAAAAATGGCATAGGTGAAGTATTCAAAATCTGGATACGCGGGGCCTCGAACTCAGGCTTTAGGCCCATCAAGAACTGATATGCATGCCGACGGTCAAGACATTTGACCTCAACCTCCCCATCATTAGGGAAATCACTAATGGGCTCATACTGGGGTAACTCCTCCCAACAATTTTGTAAATAACCAAAGAAATCAAAAATAAAGTGACCCAAAGTTGCTTGTGAGGCATGAGAGAGGTCCTGGTAAAGCTCAAAAAACACGTAAATCAGAATGAGCATGGGCATACATTTTAGTTAAAGCTATCCAAAGCCCATGAACAGTGTTGTGGTACAAGAACATATGATATATCCGTTCTTCCATTGAATTAAACATCAACCCCAAAATGATACAATTATCAGTAAACCACTCATCGTATGTAGCATCAGTTTTTGCAAGTTTAGGTGACTTTTCGAGTAACCAACCAATCTTTCGTTTGCCTCCAAGATAGAGGCAGAGAGAATTAGACTAGGCGTAGAAATTCTTTCCATTCAACAAGACACTAGTAACCCATTAAGCGGGTGTTAGATGAAAAAAAGTGGTGTCCAGACGAGCTGGGGTAGGAGTGGCCAGCATAATAACTGGCTTGGAAGGATCACCCATAACTGGCCAGCATAATAACTAGAAGTAAGAGAAAGAATCCACAGACAAGAGAGAAGCAGGTTCCAAGAATCACCGTATAATCATGCGATCAAAAAATACAGAGGCAATCAGACACTTACACAAGATCACCAGACATCAACGGAGAGCTCAAGACACCCCAATTATGACCGACTGTCGAATTCAGGGGATGAGTACCTCTAAAACCAATGACGACAATGTCCAACGAAATTCGAGGGTCTTTAAGGCAATTCAGATTCTTTGGAAAGCTTCTCAATCTCAAGGATGATAAAATTTGAGGAATTGAACAAAGGAAAAGGAATTTTGGGCGTGAAAATACGCGTGACAGAAAATAAATTTGGGTTTCTTGAAGAGAAAATAAATTTGGTTCTCAAAATTAAGGAAAAGAAAAATAAAAAATAAGAAATGAATTTTGCTTTAGAAAAAAAAAAGAAAGAAAAGAATTTCAAAAGAAAAAAAAAAGAAGAAAGAAAAGAATTTCAAAAGAAAAAAAGAAAAAAAAAAGAAAAAAGAAAAAAGAAAGAAGAATAGATATATATAATAACTGCAAGAAGGTCGGCACGCGGCAGTCGCGGCACCGAGTGTTGCACCAACAGTCAGTGAGTGCCGGAACAGCACTCAGTGAATGCCACAGACAATTCACTAAGTGCCGCCCGCTGTAACAATTTAAGTACATATTAAACACCCAACATCACACTTCACATAGAAGAATACTTCAAAATTACTGATTTGGCCCAAACCAATGTGTCTATATAAAGAGGTGTATGCCTCCATTAGAGGGAGAGGCTTAGAGGTCTTGAAATTGAAGAATTTTGGGAGAATGAAGAGTAAATATAATGAGAACTAGGAGAAGAAACCATGGAAGCTTGAGAAGCTTTGAAGAAAAACTTTAAGATAGTTGAAGATCTTCATCAAGAACTTATAAAACCTGAGGATATTTAGAATAATCCTCTAATCTCAATTAGATTAAATCTAAAATTCAATCCCAATTCATAGAATTCTAGGATCTTTTACACAATTTTCAAAAAGTCTCTTCCTACCTCATTTCATCACACACCACTTGAATTGTAATTGAATCCTCATTCGTAGTTGTTGATTTAGATCTTAATAGCCTTAGATTTAATGTAAAATAAGTTTTCAAAAAGAAAATTTGATTTGGATCATCAATTGGATTAAATTTTGGCTCTCTTTGTTCATACTCTTCTCAAAGGAATCATGAGATCTTAAATATCTCATTTGATTCCCTTGAGTTTGGTCCTTCAATTGTCTACAAATTCATGATTTATATGAGAATTGGAATTGGATTTTGATCATGGCCTTATATAATTGGTGGATCCAATTCCCATGTTAATGGCTTGGACCCACCAATTTGGAGGTTTCTTGAAGTTCTTCATATTTCATTAAAATCTATAAGGGTTGAATCCTTAATCCCCAAGGACAATTAATTTGAGAGGGGAATTGGACTTAAATGAAATTGATTTTCATAAGTTGATTGTTGGATTCATGAATATTCAAGTGTCCTGAGTTCATAGGATTAAGTAAGTCCTTAAAATCCATTTCTAGATTCTCTCATGGGGTCTATGTTGGGATTAATCTAAGGCTAAATCCATGAAACTCTTTTGTAGTCCGTTGTTTTTTTTATGATCACAATCATACTTGATCTAGAATCTCTCTAGAATTATAGATAAAGTTTGATTCAAATTATGAACATCAATTCAACAGTGGTGCAGTGAATTCATTAACCAACTGTGATCAAAGATTTTTAATTAAATCATGCTCCATTGGAATTGAATGAGACCAATCGAAATGTGTTCAAAACACAAAGATGTATCTTTGCAATTTTGCTCTGTTGAGATTTCATAGTTAACATGGTTTGACCTTAGGATTTGTGAACTAGTTACTCTCTGTCTAAAATTTCAGAACAGTAATTCAGTTTTGATTGGAATAGATCAGAACCTTAATCAAACAATTTTTACTTTAAGTAAATTTTTCTATAAAGTTTAATGTGTTAATAAGATCCCCTAAAAAGATTGAAATAATTCAAATTTGTTTACTATTTTTAGAAAATCATAAAAAATCTCTGGACAGAGAGTTTATAAATTCTGAGTGATGTTTGGTTTTGGTCCAATTCTTAGAGATTGGACCATTCGATCTATGATTTTCATTTTGGGTTAGAAACTAGACTCATAGAGACATATTGATTAGAGGTGAAAAGTGCATATTTATAGCGTATTACATGCTCTTTTATGCATACTTTTATCCCCAAGTCCCTAGATTTAGATACATATCAATGATTAAGTGTTTTCTATGATGTTGAGACTCAAACATGTGTTTTTACTCTATTTTACAGATCATGGAAAACAATTGTTGCATAGAAAGTGATTCTGGTGGAGAGAATAACAAAAGTAGCTGAGAAAATGCCATTTTTGACCATGAAGACTTTAGATTTGGAAGATTTTCCTAAATGTAGATATTTGAGTTACGGTCGCATGGCCTTAAACAGGAGGTCAATCCGAGGTCCGAGTGAAAAGTTATGGCCATTCTCCCATCGGTGCGCAGAGCTATCAATATCAGAGAAGTTCAAGGGCTTGAGGAGAGTTCAATCGATTGAGAGTTCGATTGATCAAACTAAGCTCGATCGATTGAACTTTATTTTCTCTCAAAAGTTGCGTACAATCTGCAGGAACCTTATAAATAAGGACGCTCCAGAACGCAAAAAACAGCAGTTTTAGGGTAGTTTTAGGGTTAGATTAGGAGTAGATTAGGTCAGATTCATGTTCTTCTTCCTTTTTTTCATTATTGCACTGAAGATTATTGAAGATTTCAAGTTTATTTAAGATTATCTCAGATTATTTCAAGGTTTTTCTTTCCAATCCTTGTTATTTCATTGTTCATTAGTTTTGATGTAATGATTGCCCTAGTTTTACTATTTCTGCATTAGTTTTGTTATGTTTCCATAGTTTAGACGTTTGGAATATGTGATGAAACATTGATTCTCAACCTCTGCCATGCAATCTTTAGAAACCTTGGGCTTGATCGATCAAAGTTATTTTCGATCGATCGAAGTTATTTCTATCGATTGAACTAGAGCTATAGTCAAGCGATCGAAGACATTTCGATCGATTGAAGGATGATGCAGTCGGATCGATCGAGATCGCTTCGATCGATCGAACCTGTTAATTTCTGAGATGATTCTTTTAAGTATTCCAAGACTTTCTGTTTTAGAAATCTGTCATCAAATTGTCCCAATAAGCTCAGTTTGTCACAACAGTTTTTAGAACTTACAGCTTTAAGGCTATTTTCTTCAATGACTTTTGAAAACCACTTTGAATGCTAACATCATTTAGAGTGCAAGTAATAACCATTGTTTTAAACCGTCTTCCAAGTATTTTAAATCATTTGTGATGATATAGTCCCAGTCATGTAAGGGCTATTGATTCTATATCTTTAGAAAAATACGGAATGCTGAAAAGGAATGAACTCCATAGAACGTTAATGAGTATACATGGTAGATAGTTAGGATCAATGCGGATTCTCATATTTCCGACACCTTTAATTAATCTGTTTAATTAGTTATGCTTCTTTATACTTTAGTTTATTATTTAGTTTAATTTAATTGATTAGGATTCGTTAGAACTTCCACTCCTACATCCTTATTTTCTTTTCTTTTTCTTTAGGTTGTAACTTAGTATATTTTCTTTCTATTCGTTCCCTATGGTATCGACCTGGACTTATCCAATATTACTAGCACGATCACCTACACTTGGATGCTGCACAAAAGAGCACAACTTTTTAGTCATGTCACATATCATATCAAAAAATCATTAAGATCAAACCATGGGAATTATGCTTTTCCTATTTTTGAAAGTCTGGTCTATTCTCTGTAATTTCTAGAATTCTGTGATAGATTTCATACACCTTGTAAATGATGATCCAAATGATTTTCTAATGCCTTAAGGCTTGAAATGTGTTTTGATTATGATTAATTAAGCTTAAATCCAGAAGCTAAATGGTCCAAATCAATGAATGATTCATATTTTGTGCTTGTTCATGTTCATGCATTCATTATCATCATCATGTTTAGGTTGTGATACTTGTATCTTAGGACTTTAACTTGTAAATCACTGAAATAAATTATGATTGGTTGAGTTTAGTCATGAATTCCTTTTAATCATGCTGAGATTGTACCATCTCTATATGGACATTACATTGGATCCTAGTTGAGACTTGTATATCTATAGAGGTGTTATGATTTCAACAAATTGGAAGGAATTTATGATTTGGTCAACTTTCTCCATGTTTGCTAGGTTTAAATTAGGAGTTTGATATTTAGGATTTGATATTATACTGTGTTCAAGGCATATGAACTAACCGTTGTTTTGTAGCACTTTTAAGGTACAATTCCTCGATTCTCCCATTTATTTCATTTCTTGATTTTATTAATTTTTGACTCCATGCGCAATACCTTAGATTAGGGTTTACCTTATGTGTATATGTGAATTAGAGACTTTTTTTCCAGGATTTTCTACTTTTCGTATGCATTACACCTTTCAATATCGTAGTTGGATCCCGAATAAGTTTCCTAGTTCCCTATTTTCATGTCATCTCGCTTGCTATTTCAATTATGTGGTTTTGTACGCCTTTTATCTTTAGCAATCTTACACCCCCTTCGACATGCTTTTGGAATGTATATTTATATCTATGTATTAGTTGAGGGCATGCTTTGATTAATCATTCGATAAAAAGGATGTTGAGTAGAGGCCTATCACGAGATAAGGATGAGAGGGGGTGTTTTAGTCTGCCGGGCTCCTTCCCCTCTCATTTCATAATCCCCGAACCTAGAAATCTCTGGTTTCCAAAAGATCGGTTTGCTTTTAAAATGATTTCTTAATTTTCCTTTAAAAAAATTAAGTGGTGACTCGTATTTGAATTTGAAATAGTTAAAACGTGGCTAGCCTACAATTACCACAAGAACCCGTAAGATAGACAGGCAGCCAAACAGGCTGTGAGGTAATGACGAGAGAGCACGGAGGCCTCTAATACATTGAAGTGGAGTCCACTAGGACAAACTGTGGGCACTCCAATGATCATTTTCTTTTGGGATAACATTATGCCATGTTGCTTGACCAAAGAATGAAATTTTTTCAGACACGTAGCCAGATAGGCTGCGAAAAGGCCTGGTGAGGCCTGGTGGTGCACTAAAGGAGGGTAGACCTCCAGCGAGGGCTAGGGTTTGTAGGAGGGATCTCACCGAGGGCCGGAGGGGTGGAAGGTTGGAGGGGTGGAAGGGTCTGCGGTAAGGTCTAGGGTGGTGGGTTATGACCGGTGAGGTCATTGGTGGTGAGATGGTGGTGGCGAGAGATAGTGGTGGGTGGTGAAAGGTTAGTTGGATCTGAAACCAAAAAGGTTTTGAGAAGGAATAATCTTTTCATTCATTCTCACTATATATATATACAGTGATAGATAGGAAATGAAAGAAAATAATAAAGAACAATAAAGGAGAATTAAAAGAGAATAAATCAAACTTTTATGGACAACATGACCTCATAAAGAAAGAATAAAATTCTAAAAACTTCCTTAATTCCATTAATTCCTACAAAGCTCATGGGGGTGCTTGGTTTGCTTTGCTAAGGGTGTTGTATATTTGTTGGTTTTATACATATGTTACGAATTCATCCATATAGTTATATACCCGTTACAAATTGTAAAACATATAGCTATATAACCTTCAAATTTTGCCTCTAATTAGAACCAACATGACTCGTGCTACGGTGCACATGAACATAATAACTAACAATGAGAAGATTAATGTACTATCTATCTAAAACTGCACAAGTCATAAACTAACAAAAAAATGATTGAAGACCAGATTGAATTTTGTTTGAGAAATGAGTTTCTAGCCTTTACATTAACAAATAAAAGCTAGAACTTTACCCAAAAAAAATTTATAATAAATAAATAAATAAATCGAAGACCCGATAAGCATCATACCTGGTTGCACATTTATAATAGATGGTTTCAGGAGAGTTATAGGTGTGTGCATTAGAGAACATCCTCCTAACATCTGCTAAAAAAAATTAGGGAATCCTCAATGTAATCGAAAACAACAACTTCAATAATAGTTACCCAATTGTGCACAAATACACACATTACACAAAAAAAACATTAGTGGAATTTGTCTGGCTACCAATGATTATAGTTTAAAAAAAACTCTCTGTGGTGAAAGATTAGTTGATTCCCTAGTAACCCAGTAAGAGTTTGTTCATTGTACTTGAGATGCAATTAGCACGAGAATAATATTTACAGAGCAGGAATCATTGTTAGACCCAAAAAACTAAAAAAGGAGACAAGGAATCATTGCATTTCGAGAGCTTCTGGGTTTACGGAACTATGACTCATGTAAAATAGAAATATGAGAAACAAAACTACAAAGAAGTGAAAAACAACAAATTAGAGTGCAATAAAATGCCAGTATAGTGTAACAACAATTTATTGCTGACTTTGAAGAGTTGAATACATGCATATGTATCAAGCCAAAAAAAAAGAAGAAATTCACTCTAAATTTTGATATATTGGATCGACTATATAACGGATACATATATCATATGGTAAACAAATTTGCAAGAAGCCTAAAAATTAAAGGCACTTACCTATAGGAAATCGAAAAAGGGAAAAGATTAGAAGTAGAGATCATTCGTCAAAATCACAAGAAGACCCATTTGGGGGCTGTTTAGGGGCTGATTTGGCAACTATTTAGGGGCTTTTAGGGGCTGGTTTGGGGCTGGTTTGGTGGTTGAAATCAAGTGTTCAGCTTCTAGTGTGCTTCTCATGGAGAACGTTTTCTTTCACGACTGGCCAAACTCTTCATATAATGTACATAAAAATGAAGGAGTGGCGAAATGAACTGCAAGAGACATGAGAGCATTCAAATTCAGTGACTAGTATTACACTTGGCCTTCCTGCCTAGATTAACATGGATAAATTAGCAAGAAAATATATCATAGAATGAAACAAAAGTAAATGAGGAAAACAAATCATCTTTCTGGAACTAAAAAAGCAAGAAATGGAAACCAACAACCCTCTTAAAGAAACAAAAGGAACAGAAAAATTAAAAAAGCAAAACAAAGAAACTTTTCTTTCTCTTTCAGTTTTTGCTGCCTACTTCCTCACCATGCCTAGACATTATGACAATAGGGGACTGATTTTTATATAAAACATAGTCTAAGTCAGAGTTAACCTGACCAAGATACTGAATCAGAGCCTGAATGCCACCATTTTTATCAAACTTGGGAATCCTTGTGCTGTTTTTCTAGGTACAGAGTTTGGCTTGGATAAATGCTCTACTTTGGTTTTGACACCTGGGATGTGTCCAGAATTGAAATAGGAGAGGGAGAACTGGAGAAGTGGTTTTAGGAAATGTCTCCTAGGTGTTTTTTGTATGGTTCTCAATGTTTTTCAGAAGGATGGGAGTTATGGTGATGATTTTGCAGAGGAAATTGGGGCTGTGGCTTTTATTTGGGAATCTCTGTTTCAAATTCTAGGTAACAATTATCAATGAATTATTCCACTTTGTCGTTCAAAAAAAATTTGTCAGATTTTTTTCTTTTAAAGTGGCATTTTAGGCGACACTAAATGCAGATCCTCTTTAAAATTCTTTTAGTTTTATCAATGGTTTCATATATTGTCTAGCCCGTGCATAGCATGAGGTATCGAATAGTTAAATCAGTAAACAAAACCCATTTGATCTTTGAACTGGCAGCCTTCAACCACGAATCCCACACACCATGACAAGTTTAAAATAAAATTCTGCCACAGTAAATTCAGCAAACACCTAGCAGGTAGCTCCAATGTCATGTATAAAACAACAAAAACAAGTAGCCTTGAAAAGGTTTTAGAAACAGAAGAATTTTCTACAACAATTTTTATCTTCTGATGGTAATTTCTATCCATTAGTTGTTCTATTGCCAAGTTAATGGAAGCTATGGAAGCACATTTAGAAATTAAGTCCCAAGATAATATTTACTACTGTAACAGTCAGAAAGCTAAAATAAACTTATGTAAAATTTATGATCTTCACACCTTAGAAACAGCACAGCATCTCCGGAGACAAGTTTCTTCTTATTGACTAAGGCACTCTTAACCAATAGTGAGCAAATGCCTTCGTGGCTGACCTGCTCAAACATAAAACAAAAACCCCAATCCTTCTTGTACTCTTTGATGGACTTTCAACATTAACGGAAAGATACATAACTTTTAAGTAAAAACCAATACCCAAAATACCTTAATTTGCAAGTTTATCCAAATGTAGTAGTTCTTAGTGCTAGTGATTTTAGGACTTTTTTGGTGGCTACAAAAGGGTTCAACTTCAAATTCACATCAGACTCGTTAAAAAAACTCGTCGAACAAAATTTCATAGATTGTTGCAAGCAGTACAAATATTTGCAAAAGAAAAACAAATAAATACATGATTCATAAAAAATTAAATAAAAAAGAAGCTTTAATGCAACAATAGGTCAGAGACATGATCAGTGTATGTCCACCCGAACCTAAAATTTTGCATGTGTAGTTACATAACTAACCTCAAACCATATGGTGACTTGGTGAGTGTGATTACTAACACGACTAAAAAAGTTGTGCGCTCTTGTGCAACACCCAAGTGTAGGTGATCGTGCAAGTAATACTGGATAAATCCAGGTCGATCCCACAGGGAAGGAATAGGAAGAAAATATACTAAGTTACAAGAAGAAAAGAAAACAAAAATGTAGGAATGGAATTTCTAACAAATCCTAATTAATCAAATTAAACTAAATAATAAACTAAAGTATAAAAAAAGCATAACTAATTAAACAGATTAATTAAACGTGTTGGAAATATGAGAATCCGGGCTGATCCTAACTATCTACCATGCATACGCATTAACGTTCTATGGAGTTCATTTCTTTTCAGCATTCCGTATTTTTCTAAAGATAAAGAATCAATAGCCCTTACATGACCGGGACTAAATCATCACAGTTGATTTTAGCATTAACAAAATAAAAAGAACATTTTTATTAGAATGTTCCTAAATCTAAGGATGTGGGGATAAAAGTATGCCTAAAAGAACATTTCTGTGGTTGGATTTCAAGTTTCTGGGTCAAGATTATTATTACTAATCCATACTAGCACACTTCTCGGGCTTTTTACTGCACAACCAAGGAAAAGTGTTTTATAGCACAATCTTGATGTATGGAATTACAGATAAATACATGTAAGAAGTTAAAAATGGAAGTGAACCAAATCAACAAACCAATTTAAATTAAACAATAGATCATGAAGTTAAAATAACCTGAAAACGGCTGATACAAGATTAAAAAAAGAAAGAATATTGAAAGCAGAGGCCTGCAAAAATTTGAAAAAACATTTGTCAGATACATTCACTAATGTAGAATAAAAAGTTAAAAAGAGATACTTCCCAGGGTGCTGAGAGGGGTAGTTTGGAGACAAACCAAACCTTTGGCATTTTTTCACAACGTGGCTGCTATATTAGGAAGCACCGATGTGGATGAGGGGGAAGGCGATTCGTCAATTTTCTATAAATTTAGGATGCGGTTGAGGGAGGCAGTTGCATAAAATATTACTCCCTCCGTCTCATTTTATGTGTCCATCTTTCCTTTTTGGGATGTCCCAAAATTGTTGTCCACTTTCCTAAATTAGTATGCTAATTATACTTAGTTTCCCAAACTACCCTTCCTTGCAATCAATACCAAAACAAAATAAAAAAAGAAAGTGCAATGATTATGGGCAATTGTGGAAAGTAGGTGTAGATTCTTTTTGTCCCCTTAAATAGTTGGATTCGCTAAAATGGACACATAAAATGGGACGGAGGTAGTAAAAGAGTACGTACACTTTTATACAATTACAAAAAATATTCTATAACTAAATTGCCTTAATTTGTATGTAATTAAATTAAGACATGTATAGCAAGCAAAAGGCTACATAGGCAATACTAGCATTTTGACATGTGATCCAAGTCCCAGCATTCTCAATTGACCCCAAAATGACATTCATCAGACGACGTAACTTCAACAGTAAATAAAATGACAACCAAGTTAAGCCACACCAGTAGATAGTACATACCATAAACCACACCAGCTTTTTAGTTGCAAGAGGTTTCTTGAATTCATGGTTCTTGAGTGACTCATGAATGGAACCTTGGACTTTCATAAAGGAAAGAATCATTAGACCATGCATGAAGCTAATTATTTTTGGCAAACAACACTGTTCAATTGTTTAATTAAAAGTTTAGTACAACACAGTGGTTTAAGCAAATAACATCAATATCTTACCCAAACTTTTCAAACTCTTACGGGTTCAAAAAACTGATAAATATCAGTATGATATACATTTAAAGTTGTTCTCTACCCATGGTGTTCCTTGCATTGATAGAAGTAAAACTCAAAAGAAAAGTTGGTACTAAACAATTTGACAACATATAGTAATCAACTCCACTTTACAGCAAAAGAAGAACTTTTGAACAAAATAAAAAAAAAAAATTGGAACGCGAAGAATAAAAAAATGATTCGATTACTTGAAAAGTTAGAACTAGTTACAATGCCATCTAACTGAGAAATAAAAGATGGATGACGATCATGGAAGACCCAGATAAACTCCAAATTAGGACCACTGTTAAATTTTTTCCTACTAGACCATTTGTGCAATCCCCTTTTTTCTTTAAATAAAAATGAAATCATATCGAACTTTTGAAATTTCATATTTGAACAAAGGTTGGTCAATGAGTGGATAAGAAATAAAAGCAAGTTCAGGTTATGCTAAACCATGATGGGAAACATGTAAAAAAAAAATCAGCCTATTGTGAACATGTTCAAGCAAATAAAGTTCAGACTTCTGCAATTTCTTTATTAGTTGACTACAAGCACAATATTCCAAGTTGGCCCAAAAGCAATTATTTAAAATTCGACATATGCAATACACCTAATCTGACCAATAGAACCCACAAATTATGCAGGGAACCAAAATAGCTTATCTGAAAACTCCAGATTGGGTAACGTTAAGTGTGAGATGAAAAAAAAATATACAGGCATATATACACGTAAGCATATACACATAGGTATCTGCTAGAAGCTACTGCTACAATTCCAATTCCCAATTGGAAGGGAACTCTTACTAATGCTTTCATGTAAACAGAACTCATTAAACATGTTGAATACTGGCCATTACACATCACACTTGTCGTGACATCACAGAAACTTTACACAAGGGTACCATTAAGGTTCAATTTGTGAATATATCAAATAAAGATAACAACAAAGAGAAAAGAGAGAAGAAAGCTAGAGTTTCTCATAACACACGAAACTGAATGAATGAATACAATACAAAAAGAAGAGAGAATAATAGTATATCTAGGAATACCCTAATATAAAGTAAAAGACTAAACTACCCTAAAGCTAAATATAAATAAAACTAATTATAATATCTAACTCTAATATCCCCCCTCAAACTCACGATGCTGCAGCTAGAAGCATAGAGAGTTTGCCAACTAAAAAACGAAAACGCTGAATCGGATGAGACTTTGTAAACAAATCAGCAATCTGTGCGGAAGAAGAAACAAAAGGCAAAGTGATAGCTCCATGCTTAAGATGATGACGAGTAATGTGACAATCAATCTCTATATGCTTGGTCCTCTCATGGAAAACTGAATTGTGAGCAATCTGAATAGCACTCTTATTATCACAATACATAGGTGAAGGGCGAGGAAGAGAGACACCCATATCTGTAAGTAGTCTGCGTAACCAAATAACCTCACGGGTGGTCGAAGCCATAGCACGATACTCAGCTTCTGTGGAAGACACAGCAACAACATCTTGCTTCTTACTCTTCCAAGAAATGAGAGAATCACCCAAAAATATACAAAATCCAGTAACAGACTTGCGATCTGTAGGATCACCGGCCCAATCAGCATCAGAGTATGCACGCAGCTCCAATGAAGAAGATGACGAAAGTAAAAGACTTTGAAATCGAGTGCCCCTCAAGTACCTCAAAATACGATGAACAGCAGCCCAATGAACTGTAGTAGGGGAAGTAACAAACTGACTAACAACATGAACAGCATGAGCAATATCTGGACGAGTAACGGTAAGATAAACCAAGCTACCAACAATAGTGCGATATAAGGTAGGATCAGGCAAAGGAACGCCATCAGAAGGGGAAAGACGAACATTAAGCTCCAAAGGGGTATCAACAATCTTATTATCAGTGAGGCGAGCACGCTCAAGAATGTCACCTGTATACTTAGACTGAGAAAGAAGATAACCTTTTGGAGAACAGGCTACTTCAATCCCCAAAAAAATAACGTAGTGGGCCTAAGTCCTTCATTTCAAAACAACGAGCTAATTCAGACTTCAACACTGCAATCCCATCAACATCATCACCAGTAATAATCATATCATCAACATACAAAGAAAGCATAATACGACCAGCAGTGGTACACCTAATAAAGAGAGCTGAATCATACTCACTCGGGAAAAACCCAAATGAGGTAATCACTGTGGAAAACTTCTCAAACCAAGCTCGAGGGGCTTGTTTAAGACCATATAAGGCTTTTTTAAGCCTGCAAACTTCACCAGGACCATGAGGAACACCCGGAGGAGGAACCATATAAACCTCCTCTTGGAGATCTCCATTCAAGAAAGCATTTTTAACATCCATCTGAGTTATATGCCACTGACGAATAGAAGCAACTGCAATAAGAGTACGAACAGTAGTCATTTTAGCAACAGGAGCAAAAGTCTCCTCGTAATCCATACCGTACTGCTGGGAAAAACCCTTGGCAACCAATCTTGCTTTGTACCGCTCAACAGACCCATCTGACTTAGTTTTGATTTTATAAACCCAACGAGAACCAATAGCGCTCTTACCAGAAGGTAAGGGAACCAAACTCCAAGTATCTGTCTTATACAATGCTGAGAGTTCCTCTGCCATAGCCTGTTGCCAAAGAGGATCAAGAGCTGCCTCTTTATATGACAGAGGCTCAGAGAGATCATGAACTGAAGCTAAAAATGAAGCAAAAGAATCCGAATAACAAGAATAAACAAAATCAGGAGTGTCTGTACAAAAAAATCACTAGGGACATATGCAGACAATAAAAGAGAGCGAGCAGTTTCAACAATATGCCGATGTTTCCTTTCAGCAACACCATTTTGCTCAGGAGTTTCACCCCAAAAATCACTAGGGACATATGCAGACAATAAAAGAGAGCGAGCAGTTTCAACAATATGCCGATGTTTCCTTTCAGCAACACCATTTTGCTCAGGAGTGTCTGTACAAGAGGACTGATGAATAGTTCCATCTAAAGCAAGCAACTCACGAAATTTATGATAGGTATACTCTCCACCTAAATCACATCTAAAACATTTGATGACAGCAGAATGTTGAGTTTTAACAAAAGCACGAAAGGTATTGTAAATATCAAAGAAGTCTGAACGGCGTTTCATAAGATAAACCCAACAGTAACGAGTGCAATCATCAATAAATGATACATAATATCGAGACCCCCCTCTTGTAGTAACAGGAGAGGGTCCCCACACATCAGAATGAACTAAATCAAATGGTGCAAGAGAATAAGAAATACTTCTATTAAATGGTAAAGCGGAAAATTTTGCCAGTTTACAACCACTACAATCAGAAATGTCATGAGTTTTTAAATCTCCTAATTTTCCTGTAGAAGCCAAATATTTTAAACGAGAGGCTGAAACATGACCAAGGCGAGAATGCCATAAATAAAAACTAGATGAAGATGAACTCAAACGAAAGGATGACAAATCAACACTAGAAGCTGCAACCACTGGTACATTGAGTTTGTCCAAGATGTATAATCCCCCTTGCCTACGGCCTGTCCCAATCAGCGTCTGAGACTGCGGATCCTGCACATGACAAAAAGTAGAAGAAAAAGAGACTAAGTAACCTGCATCACAAAGCTGACCAACAGAAACAAGATTCATAGTAAGTTTGGGAATGTGGTAAACACTAGAGAGAGATACATGAGGTGTGACAACAGACCCAACACCTGTTAATGGCATGGGAGTACCATCAGCAGTCATAACAGGCAAAGAGGAAACAGGACATAAGGAAGCAAAAGACGACAAATCAGGTGACATATGATTAGAAGCCCCAGAGTCTAAGACCCAAATACCTGAGGACATACCTGAAGACATACCGGAAGACATACCGGAAGACATACCTAGTGAAGAGGTGGCCATAGCATGTGGCTGTGTGGCAAGGAACTTCTGAAATTGCTCAGCAAGGGAGGTCATAGATGGAGTGGATGGGGAAGGGGAACCGGGTCCAAATGAGTCTGATGGTGGTACAACTGCTGCAGTGTTAGGCTGTGGAGGCCTATACGAACGCTGCTGAGATTGGTTGTCAGATTTCCAATGAGAAGGCTGAGGTTGCTGTTGTTGTGGTGGTCGACTATTGGAAGGCTGGTTGCTGCTATTGGGCTGGTTTGCACGACCCAACCTAGGACACTGAGCCTTCCAATGACCCTTCTCCTTACAGTAGCTGCATACATCACTACCAACTCTCGAGTAAGGCTTATTCTGATTGTTTGACTGTGGTCGAAAAGGGGCTGCTAAAACAGATGGAGTAGAGTCAGGGAGAATTCCCTTTCCAGACTGAGTCTTGAGACGTATTTCCTCGGCTACTAACTCATGGACAACAGAATCAACTGACGGAAGTGGACTACGATGGAGAATGGACCCACGAAGGCCCTCAAAATCACCACATAGAGCCATCAAAAACTGAACCAGACGTTGTTCCTCCCTACTAGCAATATATGGTGCAAACGCCCGCAATTCAGGCGACTCCATGAGAGCCAACTGATCCCAAAGATCTGTCATTGTAGAATAGAACTCTTGAATACTCAAATTTTTTTGTTCAAGGGCACGAATATCACTCTCTAATTGGTACCTTTTTGCAAAATTGGACTGTGTAAACAGTTTAGCCAAATGATCCCACACCTCCTTTGCATATTCAAACTTTGCCAATTGTATACCTATCGAGGGAGCAACGGAGTTGTTGATCCAAGTAATGATTTTCGAATTGTTTGTTTCCCAAACATCTAGCAATTCTGCAAATTTATCAGTCTGTTCATTCATAGGTTTACTAAAATCCCCATTGATATAACCCCACATCTTCTTCCCCTTGAGAAAATTCTTCATCACATAATTCCAATATGCAAAATTCTTGCCATCGAGTTTAACACTAATCGCTTGGAGCGAATCATCACGTTCAGCAGCCATTACAAAAACGAAACAATTAAATAACACAAAGCAAACGAACCAGAATCAGACAGCAGATCCAAAAACGAACACGAATCAGTGCGAGATCCAAAAACGAATCTGAATCAGCGAGAAAAGCAAACGAACCAGAATCAAACAACAGATCCAAAAACGAACACGAATCAGTGCGAGATGCAAAAACTAATCTGAATCAGCGAGAAATCCAAAAACGAACCAGAATCATCCGAAAAAAAATCGTGGATGAGATTCGAACCTGCTCTGATACCATGTGAATATATCAAATAAAGATAACAACAAAGAGAAAAGAGAGAAGAAAGCTAGAGTTTCTCATAACACACGAAACTGAATGAATGAATACAATACAAAAAGAAGAGAGAATAATAGTATATCTAGGAATACCCTAATATAAAGTAAAAGACTAAACTACCCTAAAGCTAAATATAAATAAAACTAATTATAATATCTAACTCTAATACAATTTTATGCAAGTATATTGATTCATGCCATTATGGTCACTAAGACCCCTAAGGGGTTCCCCACCACAGCCATTATGGGACCCCTGTGGCACTTTTAGGATATGAATAGGTTAACGAGATTGAAAATATCATGTCTTTGCCTATTCACAATAGCTTAATAAGCCTCAGAAAGTGAACCATTAAGCTGGAGCGACCATCATCTATATTTCAGAACAGTTAAAAAGAAAGGAAAAACAAAAAAAGAAAAAGAAAAGAGCATACACAAAACAAACAAGTCAAGTAAATTTCCCCCTTTCTCTTTCTCTCTCCTTTCTCTTTTTGTGAAACCCAAGTTGGAGCCCGATGGTCTTTAGTTGTCAAAATTATTTTATTCAATTTTTTTTTGGGATCAATTTTGTAACTGATATAAATGTTACAAATATAAATACACCCGTTACATAAATCAAGTAACCAAAATAATGGTAATTAGTAAAATTTATCAAAATTTGTAACGGATATACCGTTACAAATCATAAAGCATATCCGTTACAAATTTGCCTATATGGTGTAGGGCATATAGTTCTGCCAGTAACTAACTTTACATGGAGTCCAAATTGTACATATTACAAAGTTTGAGAGCTTGCGTCACCTATTACCTTACTAACATTATGCCATAAAAAAAATAAAAATAAAAATAAAAAAAATAAAAAAAAGCTACTCTAAAATGCACGATCATTTACGGAATTCAAAGTCTTTATTTGTAGCATTAAGGCATTGACTATCACTCAATTACAAATTATAACTAACTTACCGAATAGGATTGCAATCTTTCCAATCATAAATGGCTTTCAATTAAAAATATACCAAAACAATAGTTACATAAATGGTTTCAATTTGTCATAATTTACAATCATGATTGAAATTTAAACAAATTTAACTAAATTAAACACACAATTTAGGAAATAGAATAGAGAACCGGAAAACATTGTAGTAGGATACCAAAAGAGTAATTACTTAAATGACCATAATTTACAATCACATTTGAGAACCAAACTTGACTAATTTAAACACAATTTTGGGAGAAAAAAAAATCAATAGGTACTGGTTGGGAATGTAATCTTCTGAATTATAAATGGCTTTCAATTAATAAGATAGCAAAAGAGCAATTAAATTAATGGCTCTCTTTTTTTCTTCATAATTTACATTCATGATTGTGATTGTAATCTTATAAATATCAATATGTTTCCAATGCACAACAATTGATTATATATAATTTACAATCATGACGGTGATTGTGATTGTGATTGTGATTGTGATTGTAATCTTATAAACAAATGGTTTTCAATTTTTTCCACACTTAACAATCTGTATGCACCCAAAATGTGCATAAGTTCGAACAACACGATAAGTTTGGACTATGTAACTGTATGCACCCAAAAAGTGCATAAATCTGATCAACACGATAAGTTTGGACTATGTAACCAGGAGGTCTACCTTGCATGAATAGACCGTAAGCCCGATGGAGGCCGTACTCTCAGCCAAATCTTTTCTTCCTAGCCCCAAAGCTAAGGATGGAGCCATCACTGAATCGAGCAAAGAGCCATCGCTCTCCCCCAAGTATGTAGCACCAGCTACTCGTAGGGAGGAAAGTATGGATTTTGGCAAGGAAACATCTACCTCGTGCAAAAATACATTACATTCTCCCGACAAAGCAACCATGGGTCAAGTAGGGTCTTCAGCAGCTCTAGGACACGTTGGTCCTTTAAAACTAACAAGTATCAATTCAGGTTGTACCGAATCAGGGTTCAAAACCAATGCCCTCAAAACTAGGGTTAAACTCTCTTAAAGCCAGATTTTGGACAACAAAGACACACTATGGGGGGCACCTAGGGCCGAACAAGAATTTTGGCCATATAAAAACCAACAACAAACTGTGCTTACCCTGTGGTAAATCAGCTAGTTCCCTAGTATAACCATATCGATGCGAATCAACTGGATGAGGCCATTCACGAGGAATATGGCCCTTTTATGAGAAGGATCGGTAGGTCGATGTATCATCGGCCGTGCCCGGCCTACATTGATCAAGTTGAATTTTCCATGAATTACAAAATGTCAAGTTTTCCCTGTTCTCTGCAGAAAGTGAGCAGTCCATGTTAGACTATTTCCTAACTCACTCACGGGAAGGGCATTCACTTGGTATGCTAATCTTCCTAACAACTCGGTTGCCATATGGCAACAGATGGAAGAACTGTTTCACGGACAGTTCTATCAGATAGAGCCTGAAACCTCTATAGTTGTCTTGTCTAAAATGCATCAGTTATTTGGAGAGTTGGTTGAAGGTTATATTGGCCTATTCAGAAAATCTAAGTATCGGTGCCGAATCATTCTCCCCGAGACCGAATTCATATAACTGGCCACCGGAGGACTGATCTTCGAAATTCGAAAAAGATTTGACAGAATGAAGTTCAAAGATCAATTTTAATTGGCCTCCAAGGCAGCCCAGTATTAAAGCATCCTGATGGATGAACATGAAATGAGAAATTCGTCAAAAGGCACTTATTATAAAGATCCTAACTATAAAGTCCATAACATTGAGTGTGACTTTAGATTAGGGGAAGTTGATCTGGTCGAAGTAATAGTCAAACGACCAATAATTTGCTCAGCATTGAGCAAACCCATTAATAAAAATGCGGCCATAAGAAAAAAAGCCTTCGAGGCTGGGAAAATTTATACTTTCGACTTAACAAAAGATGATTTAATTTTTGATGCCTTGTTGACTGAAAAGGCTATAAAATTAACTAATGGACATCGGATTCCCAAGGCCGATGACATAAAAAGGAAGGAATACTGTAAGTGGCACAATTCTTAGAAACATGCTACTAACAATTGCGTTATTTTTTGAAATGTTATACCGAAAAATGTGGAAAAAGTGATCTCCAAATTCTCAGATAAAGCAATGGGAGTGGACGCGAACCCATTTCCAAAAATCACAACAACCAGTATGACAACACCGGATATGTCAAAACTTTCTAGACCAAGGGTAAAGTGGATCTTTCCGAGTCAGTTAGTCAAGAGCCTCCACAAAGGGAGGGTCAGCAAGTGGTAGGAGAGCCTAGAGATACAAAAGATTGGCCAAAAACTACAATTAGGGACCTACAAGCAACCCACGAACATCAAAGGATCCTGCAACAAAGCAAGAAGGCCGAAGAAGTCAATTCGGCCTCCAGAGGTAAGGAATTGTAGCACCTGTATTTTTTTACCTATTTTCCTGAACTTCTGTAATTCTCTTTGTAATACTTTCTATTATATATAATATGATCTATTTTCCTATTCTTTGTTTGTTCTATATGATCTATGTATGTTTGCATGTATGTATTTATCCTTAGGGAAGACTTTGCTAAAAAAGGAACCCCAAGCGCTCGAGGATCTAGAGCACTCGAGCCCCAAGCGCTCGTCGCTCGAGTGTTAAAAGGGTGAAATGACTATTTTGCCCTTGGGACTCAAAAGTCTATAAATACCCTTCACAATCTCAGCATTTGTACGTCTGTTATTATAGGAAACAGAGAGTTTGTCTTGAGAGATCCTCATCTTCATACATACACTATGCATACACCTTGTATGTCCACTAATCCTTCATCAAAACCTCTCTACATGGTCATACACACTCACATTTCATACATATGAAGTTCTAGAGCTGAGAGATTGAAGAATTAAGGAAGATCCTAGCTTGGAAGCTTGCTAGAAGTTGTATTGAGTCTCTTAGCTAAAGCATTCTCTATTGAAAAAAAAAAGGTTCCAGTGTGCAGCGGAAGGATAGATACAGTTCAAAAATTTAGATCTACTTCTCATTTATGTTACACGCAATATATATACATACACACACATATATATATATACTTATATATATACATAAACAGTTAGATATACCTTTGTGATTTGTTGAATCGTTTCGAGAACTCTTCTATGATTCCTGTGATGATTCAATCCCATTAACCTTGATCTGACAAAGATGCGTTCGTCAAGCGATCTCCAATTGACTTGAATTTTTTACAGCAGCATTGTCTCGACGTCAACTTCATCGTGTCCAAAATCATCAACTTTTGATCAGTATTGAGCGGTCTGAAGATCCTTTAGTGAGCGTTGTCCGAGGCTAGCGATCTTCACTCCTATGTCTCTTGAATGATCATGGAGGCTAGGGTTTGGTGGAAACCCTTCTAGGAGAAAGCTAGGAGGTCTAGGAAAACTTAGAAATAGATCTAGGGCATTTAGAATTTAAAAATACGTAGTCTTTTAATTCTGCCAGCAGCCCCTCTATTTATAAGCTTATTAAACCGACCTACCAAAAACCGGTTTGTCCCAAAAACCGGTTCCTGGAACCTGTCCCCAGTAACCGGTTTGTCCCACAAACCGGGACAAACCGGTTTCTGGTACCCGTTTTCCTTTTCTCCTTTGCATCCAAACATTCCTTCGAGCTAAGAGTGGGACCCCTAGGTTCTTAATTACTGGCTTCGACTAACTATTAATTCTATCTAGTTAAACTCTTAACTAAGGAATAATAATTAATCAGCTATCATTAACTCCACTATATAATGATAATTGCACTCCAGTGCATAAGAATAAAACCACACTTATATTAGCGATTTCTAGCCTTGTATAATATGACACTAATGCCCCTCTACCTTTCTAGTATTCATATTTATCATTGGGATGTATGAATAACAATACTGTCTACCCAATTAATAAATACGTATATTCCTCGAGTATCAGTCACCACTCATAAATTACCAAACATGTCTACAATAACTTGTTGACATGGCTGCGCAGCTCTCAGTAATCAACCAGTGACATTCTCATGGGAATACTTACTCTATTGTAAAAAATTACTCTTTACAAGAGGGTAGATTACATCTTGATAATATATGTTCCCAATACCATAAAATTGATCACCTAAGATACACCCAGGTGTTAATCTTGAAGACCTCACTGATTGGTAACTCAAAGCAACCAAGCATACAGATTGTGTCCATTATTATCTCAGGATTAAGGACATTTATCTTATACAAGTTTGAGTTCCTATTAACCATGACAGATTTTATTGTCAATAGGTTTAACTCACAGTCCGTCAATGCAACTCATACACTGTCATATTAACTTAGAGTCAAACACTCTTGTGAATGAGATTCATCACTCTATCATATAAAAGTTAATTATGCTACAGTGTATACCTGATAAGTTATCCAATCTTATCATCCGACTGAATGGAATATTGGATCTGATGAAGGACTCAGATGTAAGGACAAGTTATGTGTACCTGACGCAGATGGGTTGAGGAAAGACATTCTGGATGAAGCATATAAGTCAAGGATGACTATACACCCCGGTGGAACCAAGATGTACAGAGACCTGAAAAGGAATTTTTGGTGGGAAGGCATGAAGAGAGAAGTCGCCGAGTATGTAATCAAGTACCCTATTTGTTAGCAAGTCAAGGCGGAACACCAACAACCACCAGGATTATTACAACCACTTTCAATCCTAGAATGGAAATGGGAGCATATCACCATGGAATTTGTTGTAGGACTGCCAAAGTCTCAACAAAACCACAACATCATTTAGGTAATTGTTGATCGACTAACCAAATCAGCCCACTTTATTGCTTATAATATGACTTATCCTGTCGAGAAGATGAGTAGACTATACTTGCAATAGGTTGTACGACTACATGGCGTACCAGTGTCGACAGTATCGGACTGAGATTTGAGGTTTACCGCCGAATTTTGGGAAAGTCTTCAGAGAACAATGGGAAAATCCTTGAAGTTAAGCTCTGCATTCCACCCACAGACCGATGGACAGATAAAAAAGATAAACCAAGTAATGGAGGACATGTTCCGAGAATGTGTTATCGATTTTGAAAGTTCATGGGAAACTGACTTACCATTGATCGAGTTCGCCTACAACAATAGTTCCATTCAAGCATAGGGATGGCACCCTTTGAAGCACTGTACAGAAGATCGTGCCGATCACCTTTGTGTTGGGCTGATGTTGGGGGTGGTAAACTGTTGGGACTAGAATTAGTTCAAGAAACCAATAAAGGAATCAATACGGTAAAGGAAAGGATGAAAATAGCACAAAGCAGATACAAGAGCTACATGGATAAATGATGACGAGATCTGGAATTCGAAGTTGGGGATCATGTATATTTGAAAGTTTTCCTGGTTCGAGGCATTGTAAGGTTTTGACAAAAGAGGGAAAAGCTATCACCGTGCTACATTGGACCATTTGAAATTCTGAAATGCATGGGGAAAGTCGCCTATAGATTGGTGTTACTGTTAGGAAACTGCATTCCCAGAATCCGTTGATAGCGCATATACGTTGGTAGTACAAAATATTTCATGAAAGCTATAATAACCCTACAAAGGGCGGAACTAGGATTACCTTGAACTGCAAAACAGATTGTTGTAGTAGACGAATCGAGAACATGGGCTCGATAACAGCTCACGATCTTTTACCATATCCTCTGCTACCAGAATATCGAATTGAGTATGGGCTCTTTCGAAATCCTTTCTATTTTCTGCTCTCCCTTCTTACGCTCTCTTTTCTATTCTGAGTTATAATACTCTTGATAGAAAAACGCAAACTGAGAAGAGATCCAAAGCAGCATATATATAGGCTACGATAGGGACCATAAGAATTCAATAAGTATTAGGCTTCCTTATGGAATTAGGAAACCCTAATTCGAACTGAATCAGATTCCTATTTTCATAAATTATAATTTATACCACTAAAGAATTATAATTGCACTCCTACCCTTATGTCAAAAATATATTTCGAGCTCCAGGTTATTAAATGCTTATTATCTCCCCACGTTAAGATTACATATATCCATTAATTAAATATAATTATGACAATCATATTTAATTAATCTCTTAAAATTCCTTGAGATCCTCTGCTTAACTTATCTAATATGTCGGATACAAAATCCACCTGTAGGGTTTGACATAATCAAAACTTACAAGTTATCTCAAGGGGATATCATCAATCCCAAAATTGAGACATGGATTCCATCATTGAACAATTAATATTGTCACCTAATCCAATGAGATATTGACCCATTTAAGGATCTCACCCTTTTAGGGATCAAATAAATATCAAATGTAAGTGTTTATAAATTAACTTAGGATCTAGAGCATAAGCACTCATAATAGCCATGAGGTATTAATTATCTTATAAGTCAGTGCAAAGATAATTACCCAAGTCGATCCCGTTTAATACACAAAGTGTACCAGCATAGTGAGTTGAAACTATACCGTTTCCCACATACAAGACAAACCTACTATATCACCATGATGTAGTCCTACCGACGGTGTGTCCAATCCCATCTAAGATTGTAAACCAAAATCTTACATTCTACAAGATCTAATGGTCTAAACTTTCGTGTGTTAGTCGAACTCTGCACACCAAACCACCTACTATGTAGAATAAGAGACATACATGCACAATAAACAATATAATGCAAACATTGCCCATACCGATTCTCATAAAAATGGAATAACTGATTTTATTAAATAAATAATAAATCAACTACATAAAGCATGACTTTTAGTATATATCCCTAACAGTTGCCACCAAAGATGTTGAGAGTTCATAATGTATTCTATGTGAGTATGCTGAGGAAATGCATTCACAACCCAGCACATGAAATTGACTTCAAAGATATCGAAGTAAATGACAATGCTACATTCATCAAAGGTTTTGTAAGAATTATGGATCAGGGAATCAAGAAGCTAAGAAGCAAAGAGATTCCGCTGGTAAAGGTTCAGTGGAAGCATCATGATAAAGGAGAAGCTTCTTGGGAGCTGGAATTGGAGATGCGAGAGAAATTTCCATTTCTGTTTAGTACTAGTTAGTTTTGATTTTGAGGACGAAATCATGTAATAGGTGGCAGAAGATGTAGTACCTGTAATTTTCTCTTCGTATAATAAATCAGTTTCCTGAATTTCGGTATTCAGCTTATTATTATATTATTATTTTCATTGTGTGACTGTATCGATGTGATGATATTACTAATTAGACTATAGGCAGCGCACTGACTCGACCGTAATAAGACTTAACTTAGTCCCGTACCCAGACTTGGACCTGGACATTAGAAATAATACCTATTTGCATAAAGATCAAGATCAACACGCATAACGAAGACTTATGTATGCAAATAAAAAAAAGTAGCACAAAACCCGAGGTGGGCCCTACCATGGCAGGCCACATGGTAGCCCATGCAACATCACCTCTACATGTCACCTATACACTTGCCACTTGTCTACATGTAGGACACATCTCTATGCATGCACACATACACCCATGCACATTGATACCTAACCCTCCACCACCTCTATCTAACCATGCAAACACACATGTATTCCATTTTCTTTAGCCTACAATCTGTACCTATAGAGAGAGATAGGAGATGAGAGATTATATGGAGAGATAGGAGAGAAGTTATGAGAGAAATCTAGTGTCCATTTCTCTTCCCCTGTATACACATCACATACAAACACCCATATATCTACATGTATTGCCATGGGAACTTAAAAGCTATTAGAAGAATGTTAGAAGACTAAGAACAATTCCATAATTGAAGAGATTAGAAGAGGAAGAAACTTTCACCATTAAAGCTTCAGTTCAAGCTTCCTTAAGCTCCATTCCTACATCTAAGACCCAATTCTAAACTTTGGTGAGTTTTTCTAGCTCACTTAGAACATATATAGTATGTAGTAATGTTTAGTAAGTGTTTGAGGATGTTATTTTGATGATTCCATGCCATGTAACTAGGATTTTGGAAGTAAAGTCCGTAGTATAACAGTGCTGTCAAGAAACTGCCAAGAACAGGGAGAAATCGATTTTCGAGAGAAACCGATTTTTAGGAAAAGGTTCAAGAAACTGGTTTATGGGGAGGAACTGGTTTCTGGGTTCTATTTTCTATTACTTTGAATCCTAAGCTTTGTTTGATTGTACATCGATCTTGTCAACATGAAACCATGTCATATGTTTATTAGATGCTGCATGTTAGTAACTTAGTATTAGTAACAAACTTATATATGTGTTTTATGTGTTAAACTTACGTTATGATGCTTTGGACTTATGATTAGCGCATTAATAATTGTACATAGGCTCAAGAATGGATCTATATGGATTATTAAATCTACGGTGAACATGTTGTGCTGTCTGTAGGAGTATGCATGTTTAGTACCTCATGTAGAGAAAGATTCTTGAAAAGGCCTCCAGAATTCAATTAGTAGGAGAAATCGGTTTCTGGAACTTCGTCCAGAAACTGATTAGTAGGAGAAACCAGTTTATAGGAGTTTTTTCTGGGAAAAGTTTCCTAAAGTTGTTTTTGAGGCCAGGAGCTAAACGTTAACGCTTATTCGGATTTTGTAAGTATATTATGATGAAAAACAGAATGATGGACGTAATAACATAATCTTGATGGTTACATAATGAACCAAACTCTATAATGAGTGACACGTGTGCGGTCAAGGATACGTGAGAGTTAGTCGCACTATGTCGAGAGAAGCTTATGCTGAGATTAAGTACCGGATAGGTTAACTAGGTCGCGAAGGCCAGGATGGTGTGAAAAAGGTATAGTTGTTAGGTTGGTAGCCACGAGAGGCCTAGTGTGATGACGCACTAGTGTGGTGAGTCAGGACTCTGTGTCGGACTCAGCGTTGTGAGTCAGGACTCCGTGTCGGACTCAGCGTTGTGAGTCAGGACTCTGTGTCGGACTCAGTGTTGTGAGACAGGACTTTGTGTCAGACTAGTGTTGTGAGTTGGAACTCTGTGTGTAGACACCCCGATTTTGACCAACCGTCGAATCCAGGGGTTGGTTACCTTTGAAGACCGATGACGACTTGAAGATTTTTCAAAGAATTCAAGTCTTTGAAAGTTTTTTTAAATTAAGTTTTCAAAATTGAAAATGGAAAAGAGTAAGAATTGGGTGATTCAGGGAAAACCCGGATATCAAAGTACGTATGAGAAAGGCAGTTTGGAAAATAATTTCAAAAAAAAAATGAAGTATAAGGATTTTGAAAAGAAAACAAAAAAGGAAAAAGAAAAAAAAGAAAAGACAATAATGAAAAGAAAATAAAATAAAATAAAAACACAAAAATACGAAGCATATAGATATACATTTGGTATATTGGTATAATATACTAAATTATATAAGTATATTAGCATGTAGATACATTAGTAATTAAGTATAAGTTAAGAAATAATTGGAAAATTTAAAGAAGGAGAAAATTCTATTAGCCGCGACACACGAGAAGGCCGGCCTGCGGCATTCACTGAGTGCCGGAACAGCACTCACTGAATGCCGCAGACAACTCAGTGAGTGCCGCTTCCTGTAACAGACTGTTTTGTCTTAAATACGTATGGAATATTCTTGCACATAGGTTTTCACCCGAAATTACCTAATTAACCCTTGGATGAGAGGTCTATATAAACAGGCCTTCTTCTCCATTGTGAGGGACTTGAAGCATTTTCATATATATATATATATATATAGAAGAGTTATTCATTGAAATCTAGAGAGAGAATTGAGAGAAAACAAGAATTTCTTAAATAAAAAAAAACTTTGAAGAATTGGAAGAATTTGAAGAAGGATTTTAAGAGAAAGAAAGAGGGAAGTAGAGAGTTAGAGAAAGTTGTGAATTTTTTAAGTGAGTTGTTTTGGGAAAAAAAATTTACTAGACTAGTGGTGGTGGTTCTAGTGGTGGAGGAAGTTGAACCCAATTACAGATTTCAAACTCCATCACAGTCAGTGGGTAAAATTCTTTTCCAATCTTCTTATGTATTTTATAATATGTACCTTCTATATATATTTTTATAATCTGTATTAGACCCATAGAAGGCCTTCTCAAAGCTTAAGGCTTGAGCCAGGTCAAACAGACCCTGATTCGCCATTCATGGCAAATTCAAGGTTCAAATCTAACTTAATTTTTGGGATACATAAAAAAGGGAATTTTTGGTATTTCAAGAAATATTTAAAATCATTATAAATTATTTCCTACTATTTCGTAAATTTTGGTGAATTTTGGACATCATTTAGTATTTATTTTAATTTTGAATTCATTAAAAGGTTATAGAATATGAATTTTTAACTTTACATTTACTGTTAAAATTTTGTAGAACTCCAAAAAAATAAATGATCAGTACCTTGGTGACCAGAATAATATTTAGAATATTTGGAGACTAATTTTGTAAGTTTTTGGAGACGGAAATTTTACTACTAATTCTGAAGCCCAAATTACTATAGAAAAACTATATATTTTTCATAGAATATTGTAACGAACTCGGATTCAACCCTAGTCAATGGCGTTACTTTTGTAAAAATGCAAGGACCATTTTAGTAAGGAAAAATCCTGTTTCGCAAAAATTACGAGAATACCCCTAAAATCTATAATTACCATTTTACCCCTACGCTTTGAAGTTAGACTGAATGACAGGTTTTATAAACATTTTGTGTAGGACTTGAAGGTTAATTTCAAAAGAAATTCTTTAACCACCTAAACTACCAAGGTGAGTGATCGTATTTTCTTTTTACTGATTCAACTCCTCAGGAGTGAATCTTATCCTATTACTGGAACAAGTTTTATTTTAATGATGAAATCGTTGTTCTTATATTTGTTTTGTAACACGTCGATTCGTTCCACTGAAAGAGGTTATCATAGTTGATGTTATTGTAAGTTCCATATTTCTTTGATTCCAATGTCAATTACCACCATTCTACTTGATTATATATTAGTTCTATTAAGAACTTACGAGCCCCTATGTGGGATGATCCATATTGGATCTACGAGTGGCCCTAAAGTTGGCCGACCCTCTCCTTATTGGGTCTACAAGTGCTTCTGATCAGTTAGCTATTGCAGTATATGTATATGTATGAGTACGTGAATGGGTGGTTGGTAATCTGACCTTCTAAAAATGTATTCGTTATACCTATCCTGATGATATTCTACTCTCTTGATATATCGATTGTTATGATTATCTTATTTACCGTTGATATACAGATTTCTCTTTATGTTCATCATCCAGGATTACGATTATTTCACTGAGTCTTTTACTCACACTCTCCAAATCTTTCTAACCCCTTTCAGGTGATGAAAAGTATAAGAAGGTGGGAGATAACCTGGTTGAGGAAGACATATAGAAGAAGAAGAACTTAAAATACTAGCTACCTAGTTAAATAATATGAGTAATTCCAATGGAATTCTCAAAGGCAATATTTAAAGGCTCATGTTAGCCAATCATAATATTATGTAATAAATTTGGAATGACTTGTAATATTATGGTCTTCATGACCTATATTTGTAATAAAATTTAATTATGTTGCTTCCGCTAGTCTCTGAACAAGTTATGAGGCCTTGGTGGCCGGTCACGCACCATAAATCCACCAATTGGGTTTTGGGGCGTGACAACCTTTTTGGAAGATTCTGAGTGTAAGGCGTGAAGCGTCTCAAATCTTTCAGCGTGCTACCTGATTCAACTATGGAGTGTAAGGCGTGAGGCATCTCAGTCGATCAGATGATTTTTAGAAGACATTGAGTGTGAGGCGTAAAGCATCTCAGTCTTTCAGCGTGCTACCTGATTCGACTATGGAGTATAAGGCGCTAGGCGCATCTCAGTCGATCAGATGATTCTTGATTCAACACCGGAGTATAAGGCGCAAAACGCATCTTGGATGGTTATACGATTCTCGAAACTCGCATATATATCGGTCATGATATTCCCAGAGTGGGACAATATTGTAAATAGGAAATTTGAGGTGTAGGACGCCTTTTAATGCTAGGAAGAGCAGCATGACTTTGAATCATCACACCTGAGAGCATAGGGCATAAAATTACCGAGCATATGCATCACGATAAGATAGGAGCATTCTTCAGTATGACTATTTGCGTTTGTATGTTGTCCTTTGCCCGAACTACGTCCTGGTCTGATTCCCTGTCGGGATACGTAGGCAGCTCACTATTGAGCACGACTAGCACCTGACTCTCTATACACATGTTTTGCAACGCACTTTGTTTTTACCTGGATTCGACAGCTTGGCCAAAGGCTTATCTTTCACACAGGCTTCGACATTCACTTGTGATACAGGTTGCTTTACAAGCTCTGCCGAAGAGGGGTAAACTGTAGACACCCCGATTTTGACCAACCGTCGAATCCAGGGGTTGGTTACCTCTGAAGACTGATGACGACAATGACCGGTGAAGTTCGAAGATTTTCCAAAGAATTCAAGTCTTTGAAAGTTTTTTTAAATTAAGTTTTCAAAATTAAAAATGGAAAAGAGAAAGAATTGGGTGATTCGGGGAAAACCCGGGTATCAAAGTATGTATGAGAAAGGCAGTCTGGAAAATAATTTCAAAAAAAAAAATGAATAATAAGGATTTTGAAAAGAAAATAAAAAAGGAAAAAAGAAAAGACAATAAAGAAAAGAAAAGAAAATAAAATAAAAAAATACAAAAATATGAAGTATATAGATATACATTTGGTGTATTGGTATAATATACTAAAGTATATAAGTATATTGGCATGTAGATACATTAGTAATTAAGTATAAGTTAAGAAATAATTGGAAAATTTAAAGAAGGTAAAAATTCTGTTAGCCGCGGCACTCGCGAAGGCCGGCGGCACTCAGCGAGTGCCGCAGACAGCTTAGTGAGTGCCACTCCCTGTAACATACTATTTTGTCTTAAATACGTATGGAATATTCTTGCACATGGGTTTTCACCCAAAATTTCCCAATTAACCCTTGGATGAGAGGTCTAGATAAGCAGGCCTTCTTCTCCATTGTGAGGGACTTGAAGCATTTTCATAAATACAAGAGTTATTCATTGAAATCTAGAGAGAGAATTGAGAGAAATCAAGAATTTCTTGAAGAAAACTTTGAAGAATTGGAAGAATTTGAAGAAGGATTGAAGAATTTGGAAGATTTTCATCCAACAATCAAGAATTCCCTGAGGTAATGAGAGGTAACCTCCCAATCTTATAGAAAATTAGGCTAATTCAATCACAAATTCATAGTTCTAGGATTTTTACACATTTCAAAACCTCTCTTCTGACCTCATTTCATCACACACCACATAGAATTTGTGATTGAAATCTTGTTATGTGTTATTCTCATTGATTTGGATCTAAATAGAGTTTTGGATTTAAGATTAAAAGAGTTTTGACTTGAATTTCTTTTAAATAACTTTTGATTTCATTTCTTTTGTTTGGTTTCTTCTCATAGGATTTATTAGATTTTCAATATCTCATTAATTCTCTTTGAGCTTGATCCTCTAGTCTCCTATAATCCTATGATTTATATGGGGAGTAGGTTGATCATTGTTACATCCACACAAGCTAGGGAGGGTTTAAGTCTTATTCCATGACTTAGAGCTTTCAAACTTGAGAATCCCATAGAGTTTTTCTTTATACTCTATGAAAGTTCATGTGGATCCAATCATATTTAGTCCTCAAGGATCATGCATTTGAGAGAGGAATTAAAAAAAATTTAGTTTATGATGAGATTTTACTTAGGACTAAGCCTAAATAAACTTTGATTTTATTCCATTTCATTATTTCTTTCCTTGGGAACCTATAAGATCTCTAATACCTCATGAGGTTTCTTTGGAGTTGATCCCTTAGTCTCCCATAATTTCATGATTTATGTGGAGATTAAGATGGGTCATGATTGCATCTATATGTTCTTGTGAGTCCAAGTTTTGAACCATAACTTGAATCCTTCAAGTTTAATCTCATAGAGTTATTTCTATATTCTACGAAGTTCAAATAATTTTGAGTCATGTCCTAAGTCTCCAAGGACCATTAACGTGGTAGGGGAATTGATAAGTGAACTCTCACTCCTCAAGGACCATATATTTGGGAGAGGAATTAAGTGTTATTCAAGTTTGTTCAAAACCATGAACATTATTTTATTAGTAGTGCAGTTAACTCACTAGCCAACTATGATCAAGGATTTTTAATTAAATCATGGTCCATAAGAATTGAGTGAGACCAATTGAGGGTATTCATAACTCATATGTCTATCACCATACTCTTAGTTTTTGAAGAAATCTTATACTTAGGATGTTTAGGCTTCATGATTTGTGAGAATGTTACTCTCTGTCCAAAGTTTCAAAATAGTAAGTTAGTTGTAAAATGAGCAAATCAGAGCCTTAATTAAGTTTTCTTAACCTCAAATAATTTTTTCTAAGTAGTCCAATGTGTTAGGAAGATACCCTAAAAAGATCAAAGTGTTTCTCATTTTTTCTATTTTTAGAAAATCATACAAAAACTTTGGACAGAGAGTTGCAGATTCCTGAGTGATGTCTAATGTTTTCCTTATTCCCAGAGATCTAACCGTTGGATCTTCCATTTTCTTTTCGGTTAGACACTAGACTCATAGAGGCTTAGCATACTCAAAAATCATGGAAGTATTTTATTTATATTTTTGAAAGTCTGGTCTGCTCTTTGTAATTCATGTGAAACTGTCACTGTTTTTATCTAATCTTATTGATTTTAACTTAAATGGTTTCCTAATGCTTGGGGACCTAAATCATGTTTTGAATAATGATAATTAAGTTTAAATCCAGAGGCTAAGTGATACAAGTTAGTGAATAATTCATAGCTTGTCCTTATACATATCCATGTATTCATCCACATATATTTATACTTGTAGTTAGGATCTAGCTCTAGGTTGTTTTGTCCCTAATTGAACCTAGTTGTGAGTTCCTTATAATCATGTTAGGATTGTACTACCTCTATATGGACATTGCATTGGCTCCTAGTTGAGACTTGCATATCTATAGAGGTGATATGTTCTCAACTAATGAGAAGGAATCCATAAATAGGTCAATTCTTTTCCTGCTTGATAGATTTAAGCTAGAAGTTTAGGTTTGATTATTTGATATCTTTTGATTAAGGCATGTGTACTAACCTTTGTTTTGTAGCGCATTTAAGGTACCATTTCTCAACTCGTTCTCTAGTTTACTTTACTTCTTTCATTTTAATTGATTTTTGACTTCATGCGTGACACCTTAGAATTAGGTCTTGCCTTATGTGTATATATGTGCTAGAGACCTTTTCTTAGGATTTCTATTTTGTGTGTATTACACGTTTAATAATCGCGGCGGGATCCCGGGTAAGTTTCCTAGTTCCCTCTTTGCACATCATCTTGCTTGCTACTTGAATTTTGTGATTTTTGAATGATATTTTATCGTTAGTAATCTTACACCCTTTTCAATATGCTTTTGTAATGTATATGTATATATGTATTAGTTGAGGGCATGCTTAGATTAATAATTCGATTAAAAAGGATATTGAGTATAGGCTTGTCATGAGATAGGATAAAAGGGGGTGTTTTAGTCCGCCGGGCTCCTTCCTCTTTCATTCCATAATCCCCGGACCCAGTTTATCTTTGGTTTCACAAAAGATCAGTTTGCTTTTAAAATGGTTTCTTAATTTTCCTTTAAAAATTAAGTGGCGACTCTTTGTATTTGAATTTGAATTTGAAAATTGTTTTAAAATTAAAAGTGAGCCCAAATGCCGGTATCTACACCGTGTCAAACTCAGTTTGGTTATGATAAGACTTCGTGTTGGTTTATTTGGGAAAGTTAGGACTCCGTGTCATGCTCATTTATTAGGTTGAGTTGAACACTTCGGTTCTTCGTGACGAAGTGAAGTTGGAGTTAAGCACTTTGGTTCTTCGTGACGAAGTGAGGGTTATGTTGAACACTTTGGTTCTTCGTGATGAAGTGAGGGTTCAGTTGAACACTTTGGTTCTTTGTGATGAAATGAGGGTTAAGTTGAACACTTCGGTTCTCTGTGACGAAGTGCAGGTTGAGTTGAACACTTCGGTTCTCTGTGACAAGATGAAGGTTAGTAAGAACGCTTCGGTTCTTCGTGACAGAGTGAAAGTTTGTGTAAAGTGGGTACATTCGCTGTTGTTGTTGTTGTCTAGATGTTGAGACTTCGAGTTAGGCTCTGGTAGCAGCTTCCTACAGTATCTTTGGGCATGTTGAGATTGGTCGTGATGATTATCTGTATTCTCTTCGAATATTTAGTCGATTAGTGGATATAGTTCGATGGTGAGATCGTGAAAGGACTTTAAAAGACGTAATAGAAGTAGTAAACGTGTTTTATTGTGTGTGGCTATATAAGTTCTATTTGATTTAGTTTTCTCACTCCACTTTCATAAGCTGACGACGCTCATGTTACTGGACATTCTCATGTCCAATTTTTCCATATAAAGATTACACAAGATGTGATGTTGGCCAGGAGGAGTATGAGGAGGATTATGGCTACGCTAGTTAGAGAGAAGACTGGTGGTTGTAATCTTGTAAAATGTTTTTGGTTGTAACCTCAAGCAGAGGACTATATCTATCTTTTGTTATAGTTTTGTAATGCCCTAGTGCCATAAGACAATGTTGTATCTATGGGGCTGTAATAGCTGAACTAGTACTACCATTCCATTGTAATATAATCATGTATGCTGACGTTGGTTTTATTCTACGATAGTTATATTTCCTTTATTGATGGTTGTTTATGGACAATTCGGTGATTCAACTTGTCACGTGCCTAAGTGTCCAAGATAGGAAATTTAAAATTTTCCCTATTTTGCTACGCCAGGGCGTGACACGCCTCTTGATAAATTGCTAGAAATCTACTCCTAGAAAAGAAACAAAAAGATAAAGGAAAAATACCATAAACAGAGTAAATTGGTTGAAGTTGTTAATACTGGATTCTCTCTTTCTTCTTCTTTTCTTCCTTAAATAGCCAACAGTTAACATAACCGCCAAATAGCAATTAAGAAACTACCCCACTATATCCAGGATTTGGAAATAATGAGGCCTCAATGTAGGCTACACGTCATATTTTCCCATTGCCACACATGCTGCATCTCTGGCCCCTCATAGGTGAACAACCAAATCTTCTCACACCGGTTCCACTCGACGTGCCAAAAATTGTTTGGCTAAAAACTGCAATTATGAAAATGTGAGTGTGCCAGACAAATGTCCTTTAGAACTTAAACAAAAATGTAGATAAGATGAATAAAGAGACAGAGGAATGCAATCTCTTTTTATGGGTTCCATTGCTTCAACCAAAGATCAAAGATTTACGATGTGAGAGACACTCAAACTAGTACTTTACCCTCTTTTGATCATCAATTAGAAGGCGCTTTCTTCTTCACCACTCTAATATACATGCTACACACATAGATGATTGAAAAATCTAGAGCAGTGAGGTCAATTGACAAAACTAGAGCAGTGATTGTACAAATTTTTTTTAAACTATTGAATTTGTAGTTATGAAAATAATATTTCAAAGAATACAATGATTTTTCCTTTTTATTTTGGATTTTGAATAAATTTTGGCTACTTTTCTAATAAAGTAGTATATTATTTATGGGTGAGACTTTTACTTTCTCTATATAGAACTGTCTTATTTTTTCATTGATCTCACTGCGCGAGGTATTTCAATCATCTGTGTGTAACAGGTATATTAGAGTGATGAAGAAGAAATGTCATTTTAATCATTTAAACATTTTGTTTGGCCAAGGGGGTAAAGTGACACATAGGTAAACCACATGGGTTATGTATTACATTCAAAACTACAAAGGGGTAAAGTACCACAAAAGCAAACCACAAAGAATTATACTCCGTATATTGCATTATAAATTGTAGGGAGTAAAGTGCCACGTAGGCAAACCACAAGTAAAAGTTAATTTACCCAACTGCCTTAAAATAAAAATAAAAAAAAAAAAAATTAAAAAAAAAAAAAAAAGAAAGAAAGAAAAAAAACTAAAAAAGAACACGCAGTCATTCTCAGCTCTACGTTTGAACCAGAGTGAGGCACTGAGGCAGACAGAGAGTGGACGTCGCTGCTACAGAGGGAGGGGAGTCGCCGGTCGTCTGAATAGCAGCCGGCGGCGGCGGCGGCGGCGGTAAGTCCATGTTTGTTCTCTCCTTTAACTAGGGTTTCTTTGTAGATATGTTTATTGGTAAGTTTATATACATATATATATATATATATATGTTTTTTTTTTTGATTTGGTAAATTTTGGATCTCAACTGGGTTCCTTTTCATTTGGAAAAAAATTTAGATAGGTTTTTGTTATTTTCTACAGAGAGTTTACGAATTTGGATTTGAAAGTTATATGAGGACCAAATTCATGAATAATACTACTATCAGCCCCTATCAGTTTCGAAATTATATTTGACAGATTTTGAATTTCGATTTGTTCATTTTCAGCCAACATTGATTTCTGTGTGGTTGAACGTTACAGGTTGGGAACCAAGTTCATGAATAATATTGAATAATACTACTACCAGCCTCTATGATTTGTTTTGAGAGAGTAATTTTGTTTATTTATGTATACATTTTTGCTCACCCCAAAATTACTCATCCTCCTATACCGTTGGCTAATGCAGTGGGTGCAGTATTAGATGAGAATTAATTAATTGTGTAAAGTACTGGCCAGTGCATTAACCAATGGGAGAAGAGGGTGAGCAAAACTGCACTCTTTATTTATTTTATAATGATTTCCCGAAATTAATTGTTTTTCTTTTTCTGAAATGAGTTGCCATGCATGTTTTTTTCTTCTTTTATAAATTTTTTTTCTCTTTGACATGGGAAAAGTGTCGGTGAAGTGTCGTGTCTGTGTGTCGGCCACGATACAACACGGCGACACGCGACATGTTACCTTTCTTAGAAGTGTCGGTGCTTCCTAATATTAGTGAATTGTAATTTGTAAGTGTAAGAAATTGAGATAATAGAATGAAGATTAAGATTTTGTGTGTATATAGTATCAATTTTTATTGTTTGACAGGTAAAAAAAAATATTAGCAAATTTTCAATTTTCTGTATTTATCGTCAATTACTATAAGGTAAAAAATTCCTGAATCAGCCCCGATAGCCCCAAACATAGTTATCACTTATCATGTTTCCATACCGTTGAAATACTTTTTCTTTATTAGAGATTACAGTTGCTTTATGCATCAGTTATTGTGTGTTTGTTTTCTTTATTGCCCTCCCTTTTCTAGATAAATTGCACTTCAATTGTTGATTGAGGCTCTCTTTGGTTCATGGATTTTGTGAGGGAAAAGAAAAGGTAAAGGAAAACAAGAAGGAAAACTATTTCCTTCCTGTTTTCCCTTCAAGCGTAAATGACATGAAAAAATAAAAAGTTCTAAAATATGTTTGTAATATATGAAAAAAGGAAGGGAAATGACCCACAAGGCCACAACGTTCAAATTGTTTAATCTATTTTCTCAACTTATTATTTTTTCTTTCCTATTTCTGTCATCGTGTTCCTTATTAACTAAACAAAGGAAAACATTTTCTTTTATGTTTCTTTTCTTTTTCTCACTAAATCCAAGAACTAAACAAAGCCTTAGTGTGATTTTAGATTGATTTGATGGTACGTAATAAGTTAATTGATGATATATTGCTTATTCAACCTTTTAAGTTCCAATTAAATTGACATTTTTTTTAATCTCTTGCATTGTTGTTTTGCTAAGTCTAGAGCTTAGGATGAATTTTATTCTAAAAGTAGAAGTAGAAGATATAATGATCTACAGGGGAGAAAATTGGAGATGTCGGTTATGCACAAGTTGTCGGCCTAGATTGTCTTTTATTTTTCATCTTTTTATGTTTTTCTTAAATGATTAAGCCAGAGAACGTTACTAAATAATTACCAACCAAAGCTCAAGAAGAGTGTCAATTTTTTCTTTCTTTTGCTTCCTTTGCATGAACAGCTCCATATTTTACTATGGATATTTGTTCCCCACGGATCATGTTTTCAGCGTTGGAACCATGGGTATATGTTTCTGATGTGAGTATACGTTTAAGCACAGGACTTCCCAAATTCATAACTCTAAGGCCCCGTTTGGTTCGCTTGGAAAGTAAGCGAGAAAAGGAATCTCATTCCTTGGAACTTTTGTGTGTTTGGTGTGTTTAAATGGACCCGGAATCTATTTCCAACTAGAAATAGATTCTTAGAAAAACAAGGAAACTCATCCCTTATGTTGAGGTGGTAATTAGATTCCTTTCTCTAAGAAACAACCTTGTCTCACTCGTTTAACAAATCAATAGTGTGTAAATTTGAATTAACTAATGGTTTGAATTTAAATTACCTAATCAAATGATTAAATGGTTGTTAAATTTTCAAACTATTGTCTTGCAAATCATACAATAATATATAATACAAATACAAATAAATATTTTGTAATTAAAATCTTATCATGTTCTTCAACTGTTTTAAAAAATGAACTTACAATTTAAAGAAGATAAAGTTGTTTCCAAGATTATTCGTTGGTTTATCCAAACACCATAATGGAACTAATTTGGCATCAATTTCCTTGGAATTTGATTACTTGAAATTAGTTTCCTTTTCGTAATTCCTTTCCAGTGAACCAAACAAGGCCTAAGGACACTGGGACATGACGATAAATCCAAAATATTCTTATATTTCTTAGAGAAAATACCTTTATTTTTTTGTTGCAATAGTAATTTTTGAAAGGAGCATTTTGTCCATTCTGAAGTAGGTTTGTATCAAAAGGAAAAGGAATATTGTTAGAGACTTCAATACAAGTAGCTAATATACTTCTTGGAGATGTCAAAAGGAAATGTTGGACGCGCATTCATACCCTTGTCTGGGTTTTGGTTGTCCGCCACGGGTAGTCGGGTACTTCAACCTATTAAGAAGAGTCAATGTAACATAGATGCTGACCACACTCTTGAAACTCCCCATTTCCTCACTTGGAGAATGGGGTTCCTTAAACCTAACATGGATTGATAATTTCGAAGGTCTTGTAAAGCCACCCAAGCTAAGTCAAAATTCATTTGACTCTCAGGACTTTTTCGAATACGTGGTCCCCATTCAATTTCAAAACCCCTTGCTCATTTTAAAACCCAGTGGTCCCCATCCAATTTCAGATTGATAATCTGGACCTTTCGAAATAAATTCCTGGTTCTCTGAATGTGGTGCAACTTATTGATAGAGTGCTTTGCATAGAGTTTAGACAGAATTGAAACTGCAATTATCTTAAGTTCTAGTGATGATGCCTCATCAGGTTATTGATAGAGTACTTTGCATAGATTTCAGACAGAATTGAAACTGCAATTATCTCAAGTTCTAGTGATGATGCCTTATAACAGTGGATTTCTTTGGCCAAATCCTTTTGGTGTCATAAGTTCAATATTTGTAGGCTATTGCAATCTCTCTCTTTCTCTCTCTCTCTCTCTCTCTCTCTCTCTCTCTCTCTCTCTCTCTCTCTCTCTCTCTCTTGTTGATTGTGAAACCCGTTTTATTTTATTTGCTACGCTGTGCAGCAGTTTGGAACAGATTTATCGTTGACTCTCTCTCTCTCTCTCTCTCTCTTGTTGATTGTGAAACCCGTTTAATTTTATTTGCTAGGCTGTGCAACAGTTTGGAACAGATTTATCGTTGATACAACAACTTTTTCCTGATCGGACATGCAGGCAAGTTAAGTTGAAATTTAAGAAAGAAGAGCGACAGCACCCGCTGAGGCTTCATGAAGCTCTAACTAGTCGCACTAAAGGTAAAGCTAGTCATTTGAGCTGGCTCTGTGTGTGTGTGTGTGGCAAGGAAGTGTGAATAAGTTGTGGTTATTGTTTAAAGGATCTGTAGACACAAAGAGGACATTTGCTGAAGGTTCTAGACTGATTTAGTGTTTTTTGCAGTCCAAGAAGGTTTACTTTTAAACGTGATAAGCAGTTTTACAATGTTTTTCTCTTTTCCATATTGAAATTACGGTATATTTCAGTTATAGCCCAAGTAGCATGGACACTTCAATTTGGATGTCGTCTCCGTGTTGAGCACCACACGCACCGAACGTATCGGACATGTGAAAGGACGTGTGAATTTTTTTTTGTTAATATTTACATTGTACAAACATCGACATGGCGGTACATGGTATTGGACACTTGACACGGCACGGTTTGTACCATTAAATAACAGATAATTTTTTATTTGCCGTGTTTTAGGCTTCTAGCCGTGTTGGTGTCGTGTCTGTGTCCCATGGCTGAACATATTTGATGTCAAGTTGGCACGATATGAATTTCTGAGCAGTAATTTGCTATTTTCATGCAGATCTTACACGTTTTGAACAAGTGGTTAAGCGCCTCCAACAACTTGCTGCCGAGGAAAAACAGAACAACAGAGATGACTCAACTGGTTTGACAGGCGAGGAGGTGGAGTTGACTCCTGACATAAATGTATGGCTATTTGATTCTTTCTTATTTTTCGTTTAAACACTTGTGCTCTGTACCAGAAGATAACATAGGTATGTGGCTCCAATATGAAGACTATTATGACTACTGATACACATGAAAGAAAACAATCTGTTCAAAACAATTTCAAGTGTATTCTTTTAATCGGATATATTCACTGTGAGTGTTAATGTATACACAACGCACACGTTGTCCACATAATTACCTGGATTTGAAGAAATAGAATTAGTTGTACCTCACCAGGTTTCACAGGTGCTAACCCTCCAAAGGTCAGAAACAATTCTTGTAACTTTGAGATTAGCCAGCACAAGATAGTGAAGTCACAGAAATCATATTGACTTGCTGCCTTCCTTTTATGATATCTATTAGTTGGTTAGTCACTAATTGCTCCAAGCCTCCAAAAGCTGAAGTTGTTAGAGTATGGGCCCACAAATATATATCATCCATCAACACCCTCCCTCACTTGGGACCTAGGTAGCACCGGTGCGGGTGCGGCGGCGAGGGCTGCGCCAATTTTTCAAAAAGTAGGGGTGCGGGTGCGGCGGCTGCACTTGGATAAAATATTTAAAATGTATTTTTATAAAATTTATATACAAATTATTTTGTAACTATTAGTGCATTAGTGTATACCCTAGATAATTGCTATTATTATTTTCTATTATTTCTTTTTTAAACCTCCAAAGTTTTCAAAATTGTATGAACAACTTGTGTTTTCTTTCAAAAGAATGCTACAAAAAGCCCTAGCCACACTTAAAAAAGAACTCAAAAAATCCACGCCGCACCCAGTACGGGTGCACATTAAGTGCAGGTGCGATGGCCTTTTCGAAGAGTCCGTGCTTCATAGCCAGGGACCATATCTCGTGGAGAGGCAACAAACTAAACAAACCAAACTCCATCATAGTGGAATAAATACAAAGTAATAGTATGCAGACTAGAAAGGGAGATTCGAACCTAAGACCTCTCTCAAACAAGTTTTTGATACCAAGTTAAGTTATCAATTGTTCCTACCTGATTAGAAAATGGGCCCAACAATGTATGTCAAGCTTTAACACCCGCTCTCACATGTAAAGGTGTAAACAGCCCGAATTGGCTGGGTCCAACCCAGACCGGCGCGCATTTGGTAGCATGCAATCCAACCTGGCCCGCACACAGCCCAATTCACTAAGCCACCCACTAGGTCGGTCCTCTTTCTCTCGGCCTGTGGCCCGGTCCGGCCCGTCAACCCACCAAATCGCCCGCCCCACAATCCGTGAGTCCAATTCCCCTCAACTCGCCCCAACCAAAGCTGCCAACCACTCAATCTGATTGGTTCAACTTCAATGTGACAAATTTGAGTCACTCAATTCACGTATTCACGGTTCACCTATCAACCATCCAATTTGACATTCAAAAAACTTTAAACTTTTATTTTTTACAAATAGTAAAAGAGTTTAAACTTCTATTTTTTAAAAACAGTGTTAAATGTTAATTAAAAAATTGTTTTAAACGTTTCTTTTTTGGAAAACAATTTTAAACTTTTCTTTTTAAGAAAGCAATGTTTAAAGTTTAATCTTCTATCTTTTTGTTTTTTAGTAAAAGAAGTGTTAAAACCAAAGAAAAATAGTGTTTAAAGTAACGGACCCCGACCAGGTCCTCAACACGCAAACACAATTCGCCCTCCCCGTAGCTGGGTCGAGCCATGTATGTTTTTCTTGTGAGCGAGCACACACGTTTGTTAGGCTTGCGGGCCCAACTTGTAACCCGCTTGTCTCGCAGCCAGCCAAAATCGTCCAACCTATGTCGGACTGTTTTACACCTTTACTCACATGCAACACTGTCTCGCACCCGCTAACCCGACCAGGTACTCAATACCCAAACTTAAATTCGCCTGCCCCGCCCCGTAGACCCACGAGATAGTAGGTTGGGTCGAGCCATGAATATTTTCCTTGTGGGGCGAGCACAACACGACCGTTAGGCTTGCCGGCCATAGCCATATCCCGCCTAACTTGTAGCGAGCCAGAACCTTCCGACCTTGAACCGTTTCACCTTAACTCGAATGCAATTTTGTGTCACCCGTGGAGAAACAATAAATAAAGCTCCATCATAATGGAGAAGCAATATTCTGGACTATGCAAACCAAAGTGGGGATGGAGATTCTAACATGAGACTGCCCAGAAACAAGGCTCTACGCCATGTTAAGTCACCAATTACTCCAAAAGCTTAAGCTATTAGAGAATGGATCCATCAATATATATCAAGCTTCAACAGTTACTTGTGGTCATATGATCTTATCTAATGTGTTGGCATTCTCTCACATTGGGTCAACCCAAGTAAGTTTAAAACGACCCATGCACTGATCAATTATCCAAAGATCTCTTGACCCTGTGCCTTTATATTTTCCTCTGTAAGGACCATCTGATGCTCACACTTGTTGGAGATTATTGTCATGTCATATTTGTTTGTTTTTGTCAACCAACTGATTGAACTTCAATTATTATTTATTTGTTTTTGTTGCTGAAACGATGTGTGAGCGTTAGGTCAGAAATGGTGATTCAGAGCAACTTCAAAAATCAGTTATTACATGTCCTTTCTGGCTCTATAGCCCGTATCTCCTATGTGGGGACCCTGTTTCCTCTCCTTTTAGAAACTTTAATCTTATAGATAAAGCTTTTACTGTCCGTAGGTACATTGTCATTCTGCAAACACACACGAGCAGGAAAGAAAAAAAAAAAAAAAGAAAAGAAAAATGGTGGCTTTGCATGCTTATGTGGCTCGCCTTTGAGTTTTCCAACACTTCTCAAGGATGCTATATTTTGTGCGCTTTTAGCAAGTCACATCTAACTTCACTCTTAGTTACTTTAATGTAGAAATAGATCTGATTCTCACTTTGGTTATGTATTTTTATGCAGGAGGAAGCAAAATCGGAGCAGCAGATTGAGGAAGCAGTTGAGAATGTAGACCCTGATTTGTCCGAAGTTCAGAGTCCCATCATATCTGATAATAGTGAAGATGAGTTGTATAGATGGAATCAGTATAAAAGTGAATTTTAATGATAAAAAACAATATACTAGCCTTTGTTGTTTCATTGATTATTTTTACTTGATTATCCATTTTTTTTTTAGAAATACTTTTATCACATAATCTTTTGCTTTTAAATACTTTTAAGTTTCATCACATTATCCTCTCTTTGATGCTCTCACCCAAATTTCAGTTGTTGCTTCTGGGTAATAGACCTAATTGTATATATGATAGTGAGTATTGGTCTCTTTTCTTGTTAATTAGCATGTTAATATGCAAGGAAAGGCAAACCAAGTGTGGAATTTTGGTGAGCAGTAGAAGAGAGGTGTTTAGTTTTGGCCAAATTACACTTTAGTCTATTAAACTATATGCCTATTTTCAATTGGGTCCATAAACTTTTTTTTTTTTTGGCAATTGGGCCTATGACCTGCAAAAATTCATTCAATTGAACCCAAATTCTGACACTTTTTAGCTTAAATTATTAGAAATTGTCACGTACGTTACGCGTAATGCTTATTTGTCACATGTTAGATTAAGACAAACACGGGAGACTGTGAATGGCTAAAAAATTATGTGATTTTGGGTACAATTGAATGCAATTTTGGATCTAGGCGAATGTGTTTTCGAATTTGATTGAACGCGATTTCGGATCTGATTGATTGCAAATTTTTGCACTGTTCACAATTTCCCGTGTTTGTCTTAACCTAACATGTGACAGTAAGTATTACGTGCAACGTATGTGACAATTTCTAATTGTTTAAGCTAGCAGTATCAGAATTTGGGTTTGATTGAATGGATTTTTGAAGTTCAAGAACCCAATTGCAAAAAAAAAAAAAAAAAAAAAAATTTATGGATCCAATTAAAAATATGTTATAGTTTAATGGACAAAAATGTAATTTGTCCTTTACTTTTTGAGGCCAGTATGAGCTCCGTCGGCTATTTCCTCCCCTCATGAAGTGGATATGAGATTAGAGCATCTGTAGTGGGCAAGTTAAAGTCCATTGCTTGTGTTAGAATATTAGGAAATTGGTAGAAATAAGGTTGCAACGAAGGTGTTAGTGCAACCACATGTCTAATTTTAGAGCCTTTGTATGTGTAACCGTAGTGGACGTGATTAAGGTGTACCCACTAAGTAGCTTCTCTCTCACCATGTGTACAAATTGAGACTATAATTTTCAAAACTCTGACACTATAAACATGACACCCAAAATAGTCTACAATGGATGTGTTAACATGCCAACGGGTCAACACTAAAAAGAATTAAAAAAAATCCAGAGTTCACTTAGGCTTAGTTTGGCCTCCATTTTGGTGCATCTCTTATTGTAAAGCATAATTTTATGTTAATTTATTTAGTAATTAGTTTAAGAGCTTTGTAAAAATTAAACTTAAGACTTTTTTAGAGGAGCTTTTAAAAGCTCTATAATAGAGTTTTTAAAATCTTAAGGTTGCTTTTTAGTTTCATGAATTTTTTTGAAGAGTAATATGTCGCTTGTACAAAATTATCAAACAACTTAATAATAAATTATCGTTAAGTACTTTTAAAAAGTCACGTGGGGCAAAACCAAGCCTTAGTGTGCAATGCACATTTGAAAAATCTAGCCGTTAGTTACATTATTTAAATATTTTTGTAGCCCAGTTAGTCCATTAACACGTTGGCCAAAATAAAAATGTACAAAAAACATCTGATCGTGGGACCCACGACTTAGCATACACTTTAGCACCTCCACTGCAGTGCACAAAATGCTCATTAAAGTGCATCTGACACAACATGGAGCACTTAACATGTCACATTCGCAGATTAAAACTGTGTAACAAAGGGTTAACCAAGCCAAAACATTAATTACTAATGTGGTTAAAAAGAATCTTCCATTAATTATTGAGTAAAAACAACATATCAAAAAGTTCTCAGATTCAGTCGACTGATCGGGTGTTTGGTCGATGGGTTCTAGTTTACAGAGATGAAATTCTGGAGAAAATCGATCCCGTCGACTATCCCGGGTCCAATCGACTGAGTTCTGGAATCCCTGGTCAACAAATTCCCTCGTCCAGTCGACTGAACAAAGACTTCAGTGAGCCCCCTTTTAAAACATGATTCGGTCGACTGGTGGAGCAAGCCAGTCGACTGGATTCCTCCCTAGCAGCACATAATATTCTGTAGAAACCCTGTTCTAAAACTGTCAATAGAACACCTAAAGCCAGATAACAATATCCTCACTCATTCTAATTAACACCAACTGGAATATAAACATGCACATAACCTTTTGAAAAATTGGAACAGATCAAATACAAGATTATTACAAGGCACGTCCTCTAGCTAGTTTCAATTTTCCAAACATAATTACATGAGTTTCTATTTACAAGTTTTACAACCAAACTCTCTACCCAACTGAATACTCTCAATAAACAATACAAGGAATATAAACCCGAGCTTTCCGGAACCCCGTAGCTCAACGCTTCTCACTGTGGTGAATTTTTGAACCTACGTAGTCATTAGCCACAAAAATCGACTAAGCTTTCGTTCAGTGAATGTATACTAATCATGCAATTGGAGTATTTAATGATTTATAATACCAATCATGCAATTGCAACAATATATGGTCGCCGACGTGTCAAGTAATCTATCACCATCGTTCTGTACCCCTGATTCCGGGCCTTTCTCACCTTTTCCATCGCATATAGCGAATTCACTCTCATTTTCCAGTGACTAAAGTCGATTCGTTGTGGTATCCCATATTCTCTGAGGATTTCACTATCTCTCCGTCCCTTATATACGGGATAATGGTAATTATTACTTGAGACCCATTGACCCAAATAAACACATAAGGAGCTCAACATGTCAATATGACAATTCAACATTACAAACATGTTAATCTCTAATTGACCACATACTTTTATACTTAATTACAATTAAGCATTTACTAACAAATAAATAATATTAAACATCAAATCTTAGGATTAGGATACTCACCTCATAAATAAGTCCAAATAATATAACCTAGAAATCCTAAATTCCTTCGCAAAAGTAGCTCCAGTCAAGTCTAATGATAATTCTACATATATATATATATCACATATATATATCACCCCTCAAAATGGGTCACAGAAAAACGTTATCAAAACCGGAAAAGACAAATCTCACATCTATGAGTCCAAATATGACTTCAGTTCACAAAATAGAGGTCGTATGGCGAAGAAATGGCGACAGAACGGCACCGTGAAACTTTTTTTTTTTCTTTCTCTGTACTCTATGTATATCCATTACCCTGCAACTCTTCTTAGTTTAGTTTTTCTTTTTTTTTAAAAGGAGATTGGTGAGTCATAAAAAAAGGAGATTGGTGAGTCATAACAAGAGGTGTCAACCTCTTAGCCTCCTAACCCAACTTTCGTTTATTCTACTTACACCCCTACTACTTTTTAAAGTTTATTATGAAACCCCTTAAACATTATATTTACTCCAACATCCAATTGGGTATGTGTCTATGTCACGTATGAGTTTCAAGTGTGGTCTCAAATATTTGATGAAATTGCTAATTATCCTACTAATCATCAACCATATTCCAATTATGCCCTCACAAGGGTACTCAAACTGGCCTCATAAATGGTCACAATTAACAATATAATACTGAAAGCAATTAAACAAATATTCATTTAATCACACAAATGCAACTAAAAACAATTTATCCAATTTGGACTTCCCGTGGGTCCTACTCACATATGTCTAACTGTGCCTTTTTATCAAGTACTTATCACATCGGACTAACTGGAACTTACTTAAAATATCACATATAATTAATTTTACCAATTAATGCATGCAAAATATATATTACTTTCACTTTCCGGGTACAAGTATTACATAACACGTCCATTTTCGTCGCTCTAACTAGCGAGTAAGCTTAAAAATTCTAAAAGTAAACCAAGTCTAAAGCGGACAAAAATTCTACTAGGACTTGGACAAAACTTCTTCCCAAAACACTTGCCACTTGCTAGACGCTTGCTCTTAACTTATACAAGTGGCAACTAAAATGTGATTTTAGTGGGTTGAATCATTGCAGATGCAATAATAGTAGGCACACAACAAATTTTACAACACATTTCACAACAGAACTTTAAATGCATGTAGCCTGTACTGTGTAAGTGGTGCATAGAAAAGTATGAAAAATTCATACAACATAAAGTATAACACATTTAAAGCTCTGTTGTGAAATATATTGTGTGCCTAACATTTTTCTTGCAGATGTCCTTAATGCTACATTTGGTAATAGGGATAAAACATGGAAGGAAGAATGGAAGGGAGAGGAGATAGTTGAGATATGCTACGATAAGGAATGGGGTCTTTTCTCTTTTTATTTGGTTAAAAAGTGGAGGAATTGAAATTTGAGGACCGGAGGTAAGAGGCATCTCTTCCAGTTTCTCTTCTCCATCTCTTTCATCCTACCAAACAAACGATTAAAATCAAAGACAAGCGCAACAATGTTAGTGTTCCGACGATCTTGCTAACAGTTATATGGAAGAATTCAAACAAGTTTGAGCTCTGCGAATTGGTACAATGTAACACCATACACAATTGAAAAAAGAATGCAAGGAAAGAAAGAAAGAAAGAAAAGGGCGAAAAAAATATAGAGAATAAATTGTGTTCCACTTGTTCACCCATCATTTTTCATTGATTGGGTGAACAATAAATGAGCAATTTGTTCTGAAAAATGTAAAGGGGTGTAAAATTGATATTTGAAATTTAAACAATTCTTACAAAAGCTTTTACTAATGATGAATATGAAAAAATTTCACTAGTTTTGACAGATTACTACATTGCGTTGGACGAAACTTCAACTCTTCTTTCAGCAAAGTAGGAAGTGTATTTTTAAGGATAAATAAATTACGATGACAAATTTTATTTTTATTTTTTGGGGTTTCTAACCATTTCAACAGCCTTTCTCATAATTTCAATTATTACACTGACCTCCTTTTAGTTTTGTTTGACAAAGAATCCTACACCTTCTGTTAGCTATGAATATCGCAAGTACAAAAAATTTGATGAGTCTTAACAAATAAAATTTCAAAATTATCGAAATTAACAATATTGTTAATTTTTCAACAAAAATTTACAGTACGCAAAGGATGAAAATGCATCAAAATGAGGTTAATTTTGTGTGTGTGTGTGTGTGTGTGTTGGGAAGGAGGGGGATTTGAACTTGCACCAAAAGTGTTGGAGGAGTTGGTATTAAAGAATTATGATGGAAATAGGACTCTCTTGAATGAGAGTCATGTATCATTTACTGATATTATATACAGACTAAACGAGTATACACAAAAGGTAATTACATAAAGTCTTCCTAAAATTGATTTTCAAATCAATCACATATATTATGCCCAACGTCAATGCCCAAGATCAGTACTCTCTTTTAGTGCCAACTATTGTGCACGTGTGATTGCCTAGCTTTTCATTTGAGTTGCTGTGTTCACATTCAATACTCCCCGTCAAACTAGGGTTTGGTGTAATCCAAAGGCCAAGTTTGGTCCGTAAAGCTTTTTTTTTTTTTTTTTTTTTTTTCGAAAACTGGTTAATTAAATCCAAAAAAAGGGCCAAACTCTAGAATATTACAGAAAGCTCAATACATGCTAAGAATGCAGAAGACTAAACATGGGAACAAGGTAATGTCGTGGCAGTGACTTAGTAAATATATCAGCTACTTGATTTTGAGAAGATACAAATCGAGGAATTAGCGCACCAGTTGCTACCTTTTCTCGAACAAAATGATATTCAATTTTGATATATTTTGTTCGAGCATATAAAAAAACAGGATTATTGGCCATATGTAAAGGAGAGACATTATCAGAAAATATTATCGGAGGATGTTTAAGGGGAACACCAATGTCACGAAGGAGGTAAAATCCATGTAAGCTAAGTAGTTGTTGATGCAAGGATGCGACATTCTGCCTCCGCACTAGAACGAGCAACTATAGGTTGTTTCTTTGCACTCCATGAAATACAATTACCACCCAAATAGGTACAAAATCTTGTAGTCGATCTATGTGTATCTGGATATCTAGCCCAATTGGCATCCGAGAATGTGTATAAAACCAGTGGAGTATTATGAAGGATCCGAATACCATGAGAGGTTGTACCTTGAATATATCGTAGTATGTGTTTCACCATTTGAAAATGATGGACTGTGGGCTTATGCATAAATTGGCATACATAGTTAACACTGAAAGCAATGTCGGTCTGGTGAACGTCAAGTATTGGAGTCCTCCAACAATACTTCTATAGAATTCTGGGTCATCAAATGACTCAAGAGATTGAGGAAGAACCTTGCTTGGTGGTCATTGGCATCGACACTGGTTTGCAATCTTTCATGTGAGCTCGTTTAAGAAGTTCAGTAGCATAACGAGTTTGATTGAGAAGTATTCCACTAGAGAAATGAGTGACATTTTTATCGAGAAAATAATGAATTTTTCCAAGATCTTTGATTGCAAATTGATAAGCAAGTTGTGCAATAAATGTATGTAAAAGAGATGAAGAAGACCCAGTCAAGATTATATCATCCACGTATAATAGTAGCAGCAAAGTATCATGAGGGGAATGGTTAATGAAAAAAGATGAATCTGCTGTATTGCAAGTAAAGCCCGTTGTTAGCAAAAAATTGCTAAATTTTTCAAACCATGCCCATGGTTCTTGACGTAGTCCATAAAGTGCCTTCTTGAGATAGCAAACATACTCTAGATGAAAGAATCTTGAAATCCAGGTGGTTGCTCCTAGGAATGGCAAAGTTACCCGCCCCGCTGGACCTCCGCCCCACTCCACTCCTAATGGAACGGGTTTGGAGGAGTTATAATAGGAGTAGGAGTGGATTTGGTATGGAAAAACAAAAACCCTATAGGAGTCAGGGTGAAGTTGGTATCCTTGAAATACTACCATTTAAAACCCGCCCCGCCCCGATTAAATCATTAAGTTACTAAACTACCCTCATACTTATACTTATTTACAACAAATCAGGGCATATATATATACATCTCTTTCTCTTCAGTATTAATAATTAATTTTTGAATTGTGATTAACAAATTTAGAATCATTTGTGTGAAAGTGATTTTAAGGAATTTAAGCTAAAATATAAGTGGTTTTGAATTATAAAAGAACATTTAATTTTGGAATGGTAATTAACAAATGGAGTAGGAGTGTAATAGGAGTACCCGATAGTAAATGGAGTAGGAGTGGAGTAGAAGTTGGTATTTTACTTAAACGGGACGGGACGGGACGGAGTCGGAGTAGGAGGAAAATAAACGGAGTAGGAGTTGGTATAGGGAGACTCCGTACCAACTCCGACCTATTGCCATCCCTTGTTCCTCCATGAACATCGGTTCGGATAATGTGCCGTGGAGAAACGCATTTTTCACATCGAGTTGGCGAATTTTCCACTTATAGCTCAAAGCAATTGACAGTACTAGACGGATTGTAGCTGGCTTGATCACATGAGAAAATGTCTCAGAAAAATCAATCCCAGGGATTTGATTGTATCCTTTGGCTACAAGTCGTGCTTTCAAGCGTTCTAACGTGTCATCATCATTGACCTTGGACTTAAAGACACCCAATGATATTCATGTCTGACTTAGGGGGACTAAGGCCCATGTATGATTTTGATGAAGTGCTGAAAGTTCTTTGTTCATACATGCCTTCCAACCTAGATGCTTCAAGGCAGATTTCATTGATTTTGGCTCCATTGGCAAATTAGTAGTATTAAGGCAGTAATTAGTCCCAAAATATTTAGGATTCAGTTTTGTTATGCCATGACTTTGCCTTGTTGTCATTGGATGATTGTTGGATGAGATAAAAGTTTGTTGAGTTGTGTTTTGGTCTTCAACAGGGGCAATGTTGGAATTGTGATCCACAAGACAAGAAGTTATAGGAATTGTTTCGACCATTTGTGGCTGTTGTACTGTGTCGGCTATGGTAACATCAGACTGCGAGCATTCATGTACGATTACTTCTTCAGATGGTACTGATTTGTCATGCCCCGGTGTAGCAAAAATATCTTTGACCCTTAGGCACGTGACTGGTTGAATCACCGAATTGTCCATGACTAATAAACAACAAGGAAGTATAACTAACAAAAGGTAAAGCCAACATGATATATTACAATGAAACAGTAGTACTAGTTTAGCTATTACACATCATAGGTACATCATTGTCTTATGGCGCTAGGGCCTTACAAAATTATTACAAAAGATGTCCTCTGATGAGGATTAAAACCAAAAATATTTACAAGATTACAACTACTAGTCTTCGCTCTAACTAGCGTAGACTTAATCCTCCTTAGTGTATTCTTGCTCCACTCCCTGTGAATTCATCATCTGGATATGCTGGACATGGGAATGTCCGGCGACATGAAGGCCGTCAACTTATGAAAGCCGAGTGAAAAAACTAAATCAAATGGAACTTATATAGACACACACAATAAGGTATGTTTACTTCTTTTACTAAGTCTTTTAAAGTTCTTCCACGTTCTCACCATCGAGCTATGACCACTAACGTGCCTCACAAAGTATTCAAAGAGAATGCAAACAAAAAACACGACCAATCTCAACATCCCAAAGATACTGTAGCAACTTGCTTCTAGAACCTGACTCGGAAACCCAACTCTAGACAACAACATCAACAACATCGAATCTACCCACTTTACACAAACTTTAACTTTGTCATGAAGAACCAAAGCGTTCTTACTAACCTTCACTTCGTCATAGAGAACCGAAGTGTTTGACTCGACCTTCACTTCGTCATAGAGAACCGAAGTGTTCAACTTAACCCTCATTTCATCACGAAGAACCGAAATGTTTAACTCCAACTTCACTTCGACATCAAGAACTGAAGTGTTTGACTCAACCCTCATTTCATCACGAAAAACCATAGTTTAACTCAAACTTCACTTTGTCATAAAGAACCAGAGTGTTTGACTCAACCCTCACTTCATAACGAAGAACTGTAGTGTTTAACTCAAACTTCACTTTGTCACAAAGAACTGAAGTGTTCGACTCAACCCCCACTTTGTCATGAAGAACCGAAGTGTTCAACTCAACCTAACAAATAAGCCTGACACGGAGTCCTAGCTTTCCCAATCAACCTGACATAAAGTCATATCATAACCAAACTGAGTTTGACACGGAGTCCCAACTCACAACACTAGTCCGACACGAAGTCCTGACTCACCACACTAATGCATCAGCACACTAGGCCTCTCGTGGTCACCAACCTAACAACTATACCTGTTTCACACCATCTTAGCCTCTGCGGCCTAGTTACCTATTCGGCAATTAATCTCAGCATAAGATGCTCCCGACATAGCACGCCTGATTCTCACGTATCCCCAACCAAGCACGATTCACTCATTATGGAGTTTGGTTCACTATATAACTTTCGATTATAACCACCAAGATTCCATTCATATGTTCGTCAATCTTTTTTACATCATAATATACTTACAAAATCCGAATAAGCATTAACATTCAGTTCATGGCCTCGAATATGCCTTAAGGGAACTTTCCCAGAAAAGTACCCACAAATCGAATCGATTTTTGGGTGAGGTTCCAGAAATCGATTTTCTACCCACAAATCGATTTCTGGAGGCCTTTTCTAGATTCCTTCTTCTCATTCAATGTACAATACATTAAGCTCGGGGTACTAAACATACATACTCATACAGATAGTAAAACATGTTCATAGCAATTCTAATAACCCATAAAAATCCACTCTTGAGTCTATGTACAACTTATTAAAGCTTGCATCATAAGTTCAAAGCATCATTTGTATGTTTGATACATAAAACACATGCATGAGTCCGTTAATACGTATATAATGCTATCATGTAGTCTCTGAGATTCATGTAACAAGGTCTCATGTAGATAAAAGTAAAATACAAACTATCTAGATTCATCTTGGAGTCAAAGTACAACTATTAAAGCTCCTTTCATAAGTTCAAAGCACATAATGTAAGTTTAACACATAAAACACATGCATAAGTTTGTTTCTAAGACTAAGTTACTAACATGCAGCTTCTGATAAACATATAACAAGGTTTCATGTTGACAAACTTGAGGTAGAACCAAACAAAGCCTAGGAATCAAGGTAATAGAAAACAGAACCCAGGAACCGGTTACTCCCACAAACCGATTCCTTGAACCTTTTCCTAGAAACCGGTTTCTCCCAAAAACCAATTCATCCTCTATTTCTGGCAATTTTTTGACAGCATTGTTATACTATCGATTTAACTTCGAAAATTAGATTTCATGGCATGGAAACTTCAAAATAAGATCCAAACACTTACTAAACATTAGTACATAATATATAAGTTCTAGAGTGAGTTAGTAGACTCACCAAATCTTGAAATTGAGTCTTAGATGTAGGAATTAAGCTTTTGGAAGCTTGAACTCAAGCTTTAATGGTGGAATCTTATTCCTCTTCGAATCTATTCAATTTTGGGATTCTTCTTAGTATTCTAACACTCTTCTAATAGCTTCTAAGTTCCCATGGTGGTGTGTAGAGGTATACAAGTATGTGGATATGGTGTATGTGTGCAAGGAAAGGGATAAACTCTAGATTTTCCTTTAACCCTTCATGAACTCCAATGTCCTAGCTTTCTCTCTATAAGTGCAGATGGTAAGTGTCCAAGAAAGTAAAATGCATGTGTGAATGCATGGTTATATTGTGCTAAGTGTATGCTAGGTGTCCATGTACATGTGTGCATGTGTGGACAAGTGTCATGGTAGTGGATAAGTGTCCAAGGTAGGGGAGACATGTGTCAAGGGTTTTGCATGGGCTGCCATATGGCCGACATGGTGGGGCCTACCTCGGGTTTTGTGCCACATTTTTGGTTTGTATACATAAGTCCTTGTTATGCGTGTCGGTCTCGTTCTACGTGCAAACGGGTATTATTTCTAATGTCTGGGTCCAGGTACGGTACTAAGTTAAGTCTTATTATGGTTGAGTTGGTGCGATGCTTACAATCTAATTAGTATTACAACATGTCGATACAATCACACAATTAAAATAATAATATAATAATAAGCCAAATATAGAAATTCAGAAAACTGATTTATTAAACGTAGAGAAAATTTATAGGTGCTACATCTTCTACCACCTGTTACAGGATTTGGTCCTCAAAATCAAAACTAACTAGTACTAAAAAGAAATGGAAATTTCTCTCGCATCTCCAATTCCAGTTCCCAAGAAGCTTCTCCTTCATCGTGATGTTTCCGCTGAACCTTTACCAACGGAATTTCTTTGTTTATCAGCTTTTTAATTCCATGTTCCATAATTCTTATAGGTCCTTCGATGAATGTAGCATTGTCATTCACCTCGATATCTTTGAAATCAATCTCCTATGCCGAGTTGTGAATGCATTTCCTCAACATGCTAACATGGAATACATTATGAACTCCCGACATCTTTGGTGGCAACACCAATCTATAGGCGACTTTCCCGATGCGCTCTAGAATTTCAAATGGTCTAATGTAGTGCGATGATAGCTTTCCCCTCTTTGTCTAAACCTTACGATGCCTCGAACTGGGAAAACCTTCAAATACACATGATCTCTAACTTCGAATTCTATATCTCATCGCCGTTTGTCCGCATAGCTCTTGTATCTACTTTGTGCTGCTTTCATCCTTTCTTTCACAATGTTAATTCCTTTATTGGTTTCTTGAACTAATTCTGGTCCCAATAGTTTACCATCCCCAAAGCCCAACACAAGGGTGATCGGCATGGTCTTCCGTATAGTGCTTCAAAGGGTGCCATCTCTATGCTTGAATGGAAATTGTTATTGTAAGTGAACTCAATCAAAGGTAAGTGAGTTTCCCACAAACTTTCAAAATCGATTACACATGCTCGGAGCATGTCCCCCATTATTGGTTTGTCCTTTCAGTTTGTTCATCGGTCTGTGGATGAAATGCGGAAATTAACTTCAAGGATGTTCCCATCACCTTCTGAAGACTTTCCCAAAATCCAGCGATGAACCTCGAATCTCGGTCTGATACTATCTGTATCGGTAGTCCACGTAATCGCACAACCTGCTACAGGTATAGTCGACTCATCTTTTTAACAGGATAAGTCATACTATAGGCGATAAAGTGGGCTGATTTGGTCAGTCGATCGATAATTACCCAAATAGCATCATGGTTCTGCTGAGATCTTAGCAATCCCACAACAAAATCCATGGTGATATGCTCCCATTTCCATTCTGGGATTGGTAGTGGTTATAATAATCCCGGTGGACGTTGGTGTTCTGCCTTGACTTGTTGACAAGTAAGGCACTTGGCTACATACTCGGCGACTTCCCTCTCCATGCCTTCCCACCAAAAGTTCCTTTTTAAGTCTTTGTACATCTTGGTTCCACCAGGGTGTATTGTCATCCTTTACTTATGTAACGACCCAGGTGTTGTGGGCGGGCTACTATAGGTGCCTTTGTGGCTGCAGTAAGTGCTGGCAGGCTACACACAATGGGAAGTTCATCCCACATCGTCTGGGTGTGGAAAAGCAATGTGCTATATATGTGTGGTTTCAAATCTCCCTAGTAAGAGGCCTTTTGGGTAGTTACCCAAGAACAAATCCGTGCGAGTTTGGGCCCAAAGCGGACAATATCTTACTGGGGGAGACTTGGGTCATGATAGAATGGTATCAGAGCCTGACCCAGCAGGAAGTGTGCCAACGGGGACATTGGGCCCTAAGGGGGTGGAATGTAACGACCCTGGTGCTGAGTGCTATAGGGGGAGTTTGTCCCACATCGCCTGGGGAAGGAAGGGTAATGTGCTATATATAGAGGGCCATAGTGGAACCTAGTAAGACGCATTTTGGGCAGGCTTGTGGGCCTGTGCCAGAAAAAATCCGTACGGGTTGGGCCTAAAGCGGATAATATCTTACTGGGGGAAACTTGGGTCGTGATAACTTATGTGCTTCATCCAAGATATCTTTCCTCAAACCATCCGTGTAGGGTACACATAATCTATCCCTACATCTGAGTCCTTTGTCCATTCCAATATTCCATTCAGTCAGATCCTTTGCTGATGCTCTCTCGAACCATTTCTTCAATCCTTCATCCTTCTTTTGAGCTTCAAGTATCCAATTAATGAGGGTTGGTTGTACCATAAGACATCCAAAAGGTCGTCCATCACCTGGTCTTAAAGCTTGAATGTCGAATTCCATTAAAGCTTCTAAAGCTTTCCATTCCTTGATTAAAAATGAGGCGATTAACCTTCGGGGTTTTCTGCTCAGAGCATCTACAACTATATTTGATTTTCAGGGGTGGTACTACAAATTAAAGTCAAAGTCCTTAAGTAGTTCCATCCAACGTCGTTGTCTCGTGTTTAGTTCCTTTTGAGAAAACAGGTATTTCAAGCTTTTGTGATCCAAAAACAAGTCAAACTTCTCTGCGTAAAGATAGTGTCTCCAAATTTTAAGTGCAAAGACAATTATAGCCAATTCTAGATCGTGTATTAGGTAGTTCAACTCATGTGGCTTTAATTGTCTAGATCCATAAGCGATCACCTTGTCATTCTACATAAGTACACATCCTAATTCTTCATATGAAGCATCACTATAAATAGTGTACTACTCACCATTCTTGGGTATAGCTAGCACTAGTGCTGAGGGCAATCTCTCTTTTAGCTCCTGAAAGGCGAGTTAATTTGTGCTTGTCCTTCCACTCAAACTTCGAATCCTTCCTTGTTATTCCGGTTAAAGGAGACGCAATCCTCGAGAATCCTTCTACAAACCTCCTGTAATACCTAGCCAATACAAGGAAACTTTTTACTTCAGATGCGTTGGTTGGTCTATTCCAGCTAGAAACTGCGTCCGTCTTTGTTGAGTTAACCGAAATTCCATTTTGAAAAACTACGTGCCCCAAGAATTTAACTTCTTTCAGCCAAAACTCACAGTTACTAAAGTTAGCATAGAGGCAATTTTCTCTAAGTGTCTGGAGTGCAATCTGTATGTGCTTCTCGTGCTCTTCTTCATTCTTTGAATAATTGAGCATATCGTCGATAAACACAATAATGAATTGATCCAAGAAGAGTCTGAACATCCGATTCATCAAATCCATGAATACAGCCAGGGCATTAGTTAATCCAAAAGGCATAACTAAGAACTCATAATGCCTATATCTTGGCCTAAAAGTTGTCTTTGTATATCCTCAGGCCTAATGAGTAACTGGTGGTATCCGGATCGTAAATCAATCTTTGAAAAGGTTGTTGCTCCTTGTAGTTTATCGAATAGGTCATCTATCCTGGGAAATGGGTACTTGTTCTTGATGGTGACCTTATTTAATTCTCTGTAGTCGATACAGAGTCAAAGATTTCCATCCTTCTTTTTAACAAACAGAACTGGGGCTCCCCAAGGTGACGTGCTCGGTCTAATGAATCCAAGATCTTCTAACTCTTGCACTTGCTTCTTTAGCCCCAGCATTTCCATTGGCACCATTTAATAAGGGGTCTTGGATAATGGTGTTATTCTGGGTACTAACTCAATATAAAAATCAATCTTACGCTTAGGTGGCAATCCAAAAATGTTCTAAAAGACGTTTTCATAGTCTCAGACTATCAAAAACTAAGCGATCGTCAATTCTGAGTTTGTGGTTTCCATAGTGGCTAAGTGACTTGTAAGAAGGGCATCGCTAATAGGGTTGTATTGAAAATTGAAGGGTAGACTCCCTGGTACTGAAAACGTGATCAACTTACTAGTACAATCTAACTTTGCATAATACTTAGTGAGCCAATCAATTCCTAGGACTACATCGAATTCTTTTATAGATAGAACAATTAAGTCTGTGGGTAGGTTCCTATCTTCCAATGTCAAAGTGCAGTCCTTGCATACTTTTTCTAGCTTTACGGTCACTCCTAAGGGTGATACCGCGTTCAGAGCTACCTCGAGTGCTTAGGGTACTAAACCCAACTGTCGTACGATCTCAAAGGTAATAAATGAATTTGTAGCACCAGTATCAAAAAGCACTTTAACTCGACTAGCATATAATGAGAGTGTACCTTCTAAGTTCTGCTATTCCTTTTCATCATAGCTAGCCACCCCAGGTATGATAGCATTGAGTCGGGCCTTACCATCTTGACCTTGAGTAGTAGGCCCATGATAGTTTTCCCTTGGTGCCTTGCATTCTCTGCCCATGTGCCCTCTGTTGCCACAGTTATAGCAGACAACATTAGCTCGATTGTTGGTCCTGCGGGCTGTGCAGTCTCGTGCCATGTGTCTGGGGATCCCACAATTGAAACAACTGTCCTTGTTGTTCCCGGTGGCTGTGGTTGGCACTTGTGGTGCGGGAGGTTTTGTGTTCTTATCCCGTAGAAGGGTGGGTCCTGGTTTCTTACAACTATTCCATGGACGTTTGTTTCCTTGGAAATGAGCCGAAGGTCTTCTTCTTGGTCCATTCCTAGGCAGGGGTGGTCGATGTGCCATCTGCTTCGGGCCCTGATAGCCATCTCTTTATAATCCTGCTGCCAACCTGACCAATGCCACAAAAGGTTGATTCAAATGTCCCAATGTCAGATGCCAGAGGTGCGAATTGAGTCCTCGGTGAAACTTCTTGATCTTCTTTTGAGGAGTCTCAACCATGTGAGGGGAAAAGCGGGACAGGTGTTCAAATTGTGTTGTGTAGCCTCACACCATCCTATTTCCTTGAGTTAACTCGATAAACTCCTCTCTCAGGCCCTTTTCGTCGACGGGAAAATGCTTTTCCAGAATTTCTCTCGGAAGGTAGCCCAGGTCATTCTTCTTGAAGCTTCTACTCTGATGGTTGCCCTCTCGGCTTCCCACCAATCGACTACCATATATGTGAGCTGGAAAGTGGCGAGACGGCGCTTTTCCATCTCGGAGCATTTGATTGATTCAAAAATATGATCCATATCCCTCAGCCATTGCTCTGCTCGCCAAGATTCACCGGTGCCATCAAACCTATTAGAGCGTAAAGCTCTAAATCCTTCAAGCAGTCTGTCTTGTGTCTGGGGTGGAGGTACAATGGGGTTGTTGTTGTCATTGTCGTTGCCGTGGTTATTTTCTATGTGGTCCAAACACTATAGAAATGTACCAAAGATCCCAGTAGGATCTATACCTTTGGGATTGGGATCTAGTGGTCCTCCATTGTGATTTCTTCTCGGTCTGCCTACCATGGTGCTTGTGTGGTAATATACCTACATAAATATCTATTGGTTACTCTCCAGTCCTAACCATGGTTACGAGATATAGAAACGACTGGATGTATAGATAGTTGTTAGCGCCAAGGATTTATTTCATTGTTTTGATGGATAACTTTGATGATTAATAAACTATTAAGTTGTATTTACTAATGGTCTTAGATTGATTAAGTTTGCAGCGAGTAAATCCTACATCCATGAATGTCCACATAAGTTTGAACAATCTCCATACATAGAGATTTGAAGATATGTTCCCAAAGGATTCAAGCATAATGGAGTATTATAAGTTGAAGATCTCATTTCCAATCTTATCCAGGACTCGATGTAAAGCAATTCATTTATGTGAACATAAGTCTTAAGGGCTCAATAAATTTCAAAGAAAAACTACATATTTTAAACCCAACAAATCTTTGAAAATTGTAGAAGAGCAGTCGACTGCCCTATCGATTCAGTCGACTGAATGGTTAGTCGACTGGTTAGTCGACCTGGTTGAGCAGAAATGTTATTTATCTACAATCCAGTCGAATGCACTCCAGACACAGTCGATTGACCCAACTGGTTTCTGAATCTTTTTGAACATCAGTTGACTGACTTGTTAATCCAGTCGACTAAGCGACTGCGAAAAGCACAGTAACGGCTAGGTAATTGCATTTAATGTAGCATTTAGTGCTCCCAACTACTTCCAATAGGTGAATCTCTTAAGGAAGCTATAAATACATATTGATCCCCATTTAAGTCTCTTGATCAATCTTATTGAACAGATTTTTATCACATTCATTCTTGAGCCCTAGTTTGGTGAGATCATAAATACAATTGCTCTATACTTCAATTGTATCATCTTGAGAGCATTCATTGTGAGCTTTAATCTGTATCTATGTACTCTATTGTGAGAGTTATTCTCCTTGTAATAAAACTTACTTAAAAAGGAAGATTGTATTAAGGGTTGGTGTAACCCTTGTCCAAGTGGAGAGGTTGTTCTTCATTGAAGGAAGTGTAAGGGTTTGATCTTCACCCAAAGAAGATTGAGATAGTGAAATCCTCAAGGGGTGTTCTTGAGGGGTGGAAGTAGGGCGCGGCGTGCGTATTGTCGAACCACCTAAAAATCGGTTTGCAAGTGTCTCTTCCCTTAACCTTTTCTTTTCCACTTATAATTATCTTTAATTGGGTAATTAATTTTTAATACTGATCAAAGTTTTTAAAACCTTATTCACCCCCCCTCCCTCTAAGGTTTCCATACAGGGCCAACAATTGGTATCAGAGCTTCGGCTCAAACATTTCAACGTATTTGAGTTAAAGATCAAATGGAAACTACTACCACCACTATCATTTATAGTGAGGGACAATCCTCAAATAGACCTCCTTGTTTTAATGGACCAAACTATGCTTATTGGAAAAATTGAATGAGAATCTACATGATTGCTCAGGATTTTGATCTTTGGCAACTTGTTGTGAATGGACCTCACATTCCCATCAAGATATTGAGAAAACTATTGAGGAATACAATGATATTGATAAAAGCCTCATTAAGATGAACGCTAATGCTATGAACATTTTATATTGTGGATTAGACCCTAATGAGTATAATTGAATTTCTTCTTGCAAGTCCGCAAAGGAAATTTGGGATAAACTTGAGGTTGCTCATGAAGGTACTAACCAAGTTAAGAAATCAAAAATAAATCTTCTTGTTCAAACATATGAGATGTTTAAAATGTCATCAAATGAAACTATTAGTGAAATGTTTACTCGTTTTACCATGATTATCAATAGTTTGAAAAGTCTTGGTAAAACATATACTAATGAAGAGATGATTGAGAAATTGCTTAGATCTTCCAAAGCATTGGCAACCTAAGGTAATAGCAGTTCGAGAAGCCAAGGAACTTTCAACGCTCTCATTGGAACAACTCTTGGGTTCTCTCGTTACCCACGAAATGGAGTTGGCGGTTTTTGATAAGGAAGACAAGAAAAAGAACATAGCTCTCAAAACATCTTACGACAAGGAAGAGGATAGTGAATGCAATGGAGATGATGAGATGGCTATGATCACAAGAAAATTCAAAAGATTTTTGAAGAAGGATAAGAACTTCACTAGGAGACTCCTAAGGAGATTGAAGCCAAAAAGGAGCCAATTATATGCTTCAAATGCAAGAAGCCGAGCCATATCAAGGCCAATTGTCCCTTGTTGAAGAAAAGCTATAAGAAAATCAAGAAAAGGGCAATGAAGGCTACTTGGGATGATTCCGATAGCGACTCATCAAATGATGACTCAAGTGATGAGGTAGTGGCAATTATTTGTCTAATGGCTCACTTGAGTGAGGTAGATGATCCTAATCCCGATACTTGTTTTGATTCTAAAAAATATGATGAACTCCAAAGTGCATTTGAGGAGTTACATCAAGAATTGGAAAACTTGGGAGCAAAGTATATTTCTCTTAAAAAGAACTTTTCATTACTTTCAAGTGAATTAAATGATTTAAAAATTCAAAACGAGCTTTTAAGAAAAGAGAATGAAGCTCTAAATGATCTAAAGTCTCAAAATGATTTATTGAAAAAGGAGAAGGAAGAGTCTTCATCAAATGATATTTCTTCAAAATTTTTAAAGAAAGAAAATGAGGACTTGAAAAAGCAAGTGGAGGATTTAAATAAAACCTTGGCAAAATTCACTCTTGGGGAACAAAATCTAAATATGCTTTTGGGAAAACAAAGATGTGTCTTTGATAAAGCCAGTTTAGGATTCAATCCTACTTTTAAAGAAAAGAAATACAATAACTTCTTTTCAAAAGGTACCTCCACTAGCTCTAACAAAAAACAAGTGAAAAGTTCACATCAAAACATTTTTGTTAAATCAACTTCCTCAGGTATTTCCAATCCTAAAGTTACATGCCATTATTGCTTGAGAAAAGGACATGTAAATTACGAATGTCCAAATAGGAGAAAACTCAAAATGGTGTGGATTGAAAAGGGAACAACATCGCCCTTTGCTAACAAAGTTGGACCCAACAAATATTGGGTACCAAAGAGGATCACTTAAGCTTGTCTTGTAGGTTTGCCTCAAATCCTCTAGCAAGGATAGATGGTTCTTGGATAGTGGTTGCTCAAGACATATGACTGGAGACAAATCTAAATTCTCATCTTTTTCTCCAAAGGATGGAGGAAATGTCACCTTCGGAGACAACTCCAAAGGAAAAATCATTGGTATAGGTAATGTTGGTAAGAATTCTTCTCTACCTATTAAAAATGTGCTTGTAGAAGGACTTAAACATAATTTTCTTAGCATCAGTCAATTGTGTGATAAAGTCTTTCAAGTTATGTTTGAATCAAATAATTGCATGATTAAGTATGCTTGTAGTGATAAAATGTTGTTTATTGCCTATAGAGAAGACAATGTATATACAATTGATTTTGATGTTATTTCTTCTCTAGATGTCAAGTGTTTTGCCGCTTTAAATGAAATAAGTTGGCTTTGGCATAGAAGATTGGGCTATGCTAGCATTGATTTACTTTCAAATTTATCTAAAAATGAATTGGTCAAAGGTTTGCCAAAAACTAAATTTGTTAAAGATAAAGTTTGTGATGCTTGTCAATCTAGAAAGCAAATCAAAACCTCTTTTAAAAAGAAAAAGGAAGTATCAACTTGTAGACCTCTTGAATTACTTCATATATATTTATTTGGTCCAAATCGAGTTACTAGCATGAGTGGCAAAATCTATGCCTTTGTCATTATTGATGATTTCTCTAGATTCACTTGGGTGTTCTTTCTTGCACATAAGGATGAAGCCTTTTCTTTTTTTGTTAACTTTTGTAAATGTGTTCAAAATGAAAAAAGGGTATGCGATTAATAACATAAGTGATAGAGGCCGAGAATTTGATAATAATGAGATTACTTCTTATTGTGAAGAAAATGATTTTGGTCACAATTTTTCGGCACCTAGAACTCCTAAAAAAAATGGGGTTGTTGAGAGGAAAAATAGATCTCTTCAAGAAATGGCAAGAGCCATGTTAAATGAATTTTCTTTACCAAAATATTTTTGGGCCGAGGCCACTAGCACTTCATGTTATGTTATGAATCGTGTGGTCATTAGAAGCAAGCTCAATAAGACCCCATATGAGCTTTGGAAAGGAAGAATGCCCAACATAAGTTATTTCAAAGTTTTTGGATATAAGTGTTTTATCTTGAATACTAAAGATAACTTAGGAAAATTTGATGCTAAATCGGATGAAGGCATTTTTCTTGGATATTCCCAAATTAGCAAAGCTTATAGAGTTTTTAATAAAAGGACATTGGTTGTAGGAGAATCAATGCACGTTGTTTTTGATGAAGAAAATCCTTTTAAGAAAATCTTGAATGATGAAATTGATGTTTCAAAGGATGTTTCAAATAGTGTTGAAAACAATGCTTCAAACTCTTTACCTCTTGAAAATCCTAAGGAAGAAGCACCTCTTTCCATTGAACCACCTAGAGTTGAAGGAAGAAGTGATCTTCCCTTAGAATGGAAAAAATGTGCCTAATCATCCTATTGATCAAATCCTAGGAGATCCTAGTCAAGGTGCAGCTACTAGATCATCTCTCAAAAATATTTGTAATAACTTAGCATTTCTATCTCAAATTGAACCTAAGAATATTGAAGAAGCCGAGAACGATGAATATTGGATCTTGGCTATGCAAGAAGAGCTTAATCAATTTGAGAGAAATGAAGTTTGGACTCTTGTTCCTAGACCTAATGATCATACTATAATTGGAACAAAATGGATTTTTCGAAATAAAAAGGATGAATCTGGCATTGTTGTGAGAAACAAGGCTAGATTAGTTGCCCAAGGCTACAATCAAGAAGAATGTATAGACTACGAGGAGACCTATGCTCCCGTAGCAAGACTCGAAGCCATTAGGATGCTTCTTGCCTTTGCTTGCCATAAAAATTTCAAACTTTTTCAAATGGATGTGAAAAGTGCCTTTTTAAATGGTTTTGTATCCGAGGAAGTCTATGTTAAACAACCCCCAGGTTTTGAAAATTCACATCTTATGGATCATGTCTTTAAACTTACAAAAGCTTTATATGGTTTAAAACAAGCTCCACGTGCTTGGTATGATAGATTAAGTAAATATCTTATTGATCTTGGTTTTAATTGAGGAAAAATAGATACTACTCTTTTTGTTAAAACCTCAAATAAAGATATTTTGCTAGTTCAAATCTACGTGGATGACATTATTTTTGGAGCTACAAATGAGAAGATGTGTGAAGAATTTGCATCTTGTATGCAAAATGAATTTGAAATGAGTTTGATGGGGGAGCTTAGCTTCTTTCTTGGACTTCAAATAAAGCAACATAAGGATGGAATTTTCATAAATCAATCCAAGTATATTAAAGATCGTTTGAAAAGATTTGGATTGGAAGGAAGTAAAGTTTTTCAAACTCCTATGAGTTCTACCTTAAAACTTGATAAAGATGAAGCCGGCAAGCCGGTAGATTGTAAGCTTTATCGGGGAATGATTGGCAGTCTATTGTATCTCACGGCAAGTAGACCAGATATCATGTTTAGTGTATGCCTTTGTGTTAGATTTCAAGATTCACCTAAGGAATCACACGTTATTGCGGTTAAACGTACTTTTCGTTATCTTCTTTTTACTACAGACTTAGGTCTTTGGTATCCTAAGAATACTTCTTTTGAATTAAAAATTTTTTCGAATGCGGATTTTGCCGGTTGTAAAATTGACCGTAAGAGTACTAGCGGCACATGTCATTTCCTAGGACACTCACTTGTTTCATGGTTTAGTAAGAAACAAAATTTGATAGCTTTATCTACGGCCGAAGCTGAATATATAGCCGTCGGGAGGAGTTGTGCTCAAACGCTTTATATAAACAACAATTAGAAGATTTTGGACTTCATTATGATCATATTCCTATAAATTATGATAATACTAGTGCCGTATGTCTATCCAAAAATCCTATCCAAAACTCAAGGACTAAACACATTGAGATCCGTCATCATTTTATTCACGATCATGTTCAAAAGGGGGATGTCGGTCTTGTTTTCATCGACACCGATCATCAAAGGGCCGATATTTTCACCAAACCTCTTCCCTAAGAACTCTTTAGCATTATAAGAAGGGAATTAGGTATGTCTCGTTTGAGTGATTTGGTTTAAATTCATCCTCTGGACTCCCAAACTTGTTTTTCCTTATTTCTGTGTGCTTCTGTTAGAATCAGTTGACGGGTCGACTGGACCCCCGTCCCCGTCGACTGAATTAGTTATTCTTTTTGCAGTTGTTTTTATGCCTAAGTCAGTCGACTGCGGCATCGACTATTTTTTGTGTTTTTACCTCTCTGCCTATTAACGTCGACTGAGGCATCGACTGAACCTCTGCTACCCCAAATGTCTGAACCCTAATTTGATATTTAGTCGACTGCACCAGTGATCCAGTCGACTGTCCCTTCGTTTTCTATAAATACTGGTCTATTTTTTTCCCTTTCACTCCTCTCCTTCCCTCAGGCGACCAAACCCTTCTTTCTCCCTTCTCTTTCCCGTCATCAATCCACTCTCTCATCCTCACCACTCACCCTCTTCTCCTTCGATTTTCTCTCTCTCTTTTTCTTCTTGACCTCCATAGCCACCACCCCTGTATCCTCCTCCCTACGTCTCTCTCTCTCTCTCTCTCTCTATCTTTCTCTCTCTATCGTTGTAAAACCCTAGCCTTCTCTCATGGCTCCCAAGCCTAAGAGAAAGGCTCCTGCAACTGGCTCCTCCTCCGCTCCTCCTGCGACCAAATCCAAGCGATTCCCAACCCAAGAGGTACAGCAGAGCTTTGACGATGTCTTCTCCCACAAACACGTGGTTGTCGGTAAGAGCCTTCCTATTCCTTTTTCAAATACTGCAAATCTTCGTCTAGGATTTCTTATGGAGCGATTAGGATGGCATCTTTTCACTAGTTTAAATCAACCATGCTACCCCACTCTTATTAAAGAATTTTACTGCAATATGAATTTCGGACATCGCACAGACACCTTTGACAAATTCGTTCGTGGTGTTCGAATTCGTCTTAATTCCAATTCTGTGTCTGCTATTTTTCATATCCATCGTGGTGATATTACAGAGTATAATATTAATGCTTGGAATCAAGGCCATGGGTTCGACCCTCTCACTGCTTGCCGTCTTATCACCGGCAACAATGAGTTGTCATACCCTGTGAAGCCCAAGGCTTCTGCCCTCACCTTTGAGGCTCGCCTTATCCACCATTTTCTCACCTATACTCTTCTGCCCCGTGCCGGGGGATGGGATTCAGTCTCGTTTTTAGATGTTTTCTTGATTTGGTGCATTCTTGAGCACAAACCTTATGACCTGTCTTATCTCATTTGTCGCTACATTGGCGAGTGCCAAAAGAAGTCCAAAGCTAGTTCTTTGCCCTATGGTTTTGCGTTAACTTCTATTTTTTGTCACTTCAAGGTCCCCTTGGAGGATGAGTCTGACCGACATGACCCCATTCCCACCGATTACTACTCCTCCACCATTCTATCCCTGATGGGATACAAGCTCGAGGGTAATGCATACGTACCCAAGATCACTGTTGATCTCACTTGTGCTCCCACACCTATCCCTCACCTCTCTAACCCTCAGAACTACCCCTTTCCATTCCTCCTTCATCCTCTCATCCATCTTCGTCATCCGCTCCTCCACCTCCACCTCCACCTGCTGTGCATACAAATTCATCCGCCTCTGATATCTTGGAGCAGCTATCCATTCTGTCTGCTTAGGTACTGAGCCTCTCAATCTCCATCACCTCTCTCTTTGCCTCTCACACTCAGGCTATTGAGACTATACAGACCACTTTCTCATCCTCACAACAGCAAGCTGTCGAGGCACATCAGCGAGCCATCGAGTCCTTACGGGCTGATGTTTTTGAGATAGGCCGCTCTCTGGATACGTTGTGCACCTCTATTGCTGCTACTCAGGAGCTCCTTGATCATCGTCTCGCGTCTCTCCAATCCTCTCTTGATGATGCTCGTGAGGAGATTCGTGTGATCCGGGCTTGCTTGCATATTTGATAGCGTCTTTCTTGGTGTGCTGGATGGGGTAGATGGATAGATGGATGGATGGATAGATTTTTTAGCTAACTACTGGACTTACATTCTTTTTAAATTCTAACATATGTAGTCTCTTTTTGAATGGGATAGACTGACAAATTTTTTTTGCCTCCTTGTTGCCTCCCATTTTTTTTGATATATCTCAGGTATATTTTTTTTGGACACATAGTTTTTGATATGTTTTGGATGGCTATCAATACAATTTTTATTTGTCTTATCCTTACTATATTGTGAATTCATTCCGAGTACTTGTCCCGCTAATTCCATTTATATGCCTTGCTTGTATGAATTTTTTTCCTCTCCTTCCTTCTCTTCTATGCTCTGTGTTCTATCTTGGGAAAATGATGATAATGTATAATCCGGTGATTCCCGACCTCCCCACCCACCCGTGCATCCACTTAGGGGGAGCTTCGCTTCCTTTTCTGCTTTTGTTGATGTCAAAAGGGGGAGAAATAGTTGCCTTGTTCAATTGATTGTGCTTGTGATGTTCAGTTAGTGCTTGCAAAATTTATCATGTTTAATTCATGTGATCAAAGAATAATCTTGTTTTTCTTCAAGTTCTTTTTATCATGGGCAACTAGTAGTTTGTCATCATCAAAAAGGGGGAGATTGTTAGCCCCAAGGATTTATTCCACTGTTTTGATGGATAATTTTGATGATTAACAAACTATTAAGTTGTATTTACTAATGGTCTTAGATTGATTAAGTTTGCAGTGAGTAAATCCTACATCCATGAATGTCCACATAAGTTTGAACAATCTCCATACATAGAGATTTGAAGATATGTTCCCAAAGGATTCAAGCATGATGGAGTATTATAAGTTGAAGATCTCGTTTCCAATCTTATCTAGGACTCTATGTAAGCAATTCATTTATGTGAACATCAGTTTTAAGGGCTCAATAAATTTAAAAGAAAAACAACATATTTTAAACCCAACAAATCTTTAAAAATTGCAGAAGAGCAGTCGACTGCCCTATCGATTCAGTCAACTAAATGGTTAGTCGACTGGTCAGTTGACCTGGTTGAGCAGAAATGTTATTTATCTGCAATCCAGTCGACTGCACTCCCGATGCAGTCGACTGAGCCAACTAGTTTCTGAATCTTTTTGAACATCAGTTGACTGACTTGTTAATCCAGCCGACTGAGCGACTGCGAAAAGCATAGTAACGACTAGTTAGTTGCATTTAATGTAGCATTTATTGCTCCCAACTACTTCCAATGGGTGAATCTCTTAAGGAAGCTATAAATACATATATTTGATCCTCATTTAAGTCTTTTGATCAATCTTATTGGACAGATTTTTATCACATTCATTCTTGAGCCCTAGTTTGGTGAGATCATAAATATAATTGCTCTAGACCTCAATTGTATAATCTTGAGAGCATTCACTGTGAGCTTTAATTTGTATCTATCTACTCTATTGTGAGAGTTATTCTTCTTGTAACAAAACTTACTCAAAAAGTAAGATTGTATTAAGGGTTGGTGTAACCCTTGTCCAAGTGAAGAGGTTGTTCTTCATTGGAGGAAGTGTAATCCTCAAGGGGTGTTCTTGAGGGGTGGAAGTAGGGCACGGTGTGTGTATTGCCGAACCACCTAAAAATCGGTTTGCAAGTATCTCTTCTCTTAACCTTTTCTTTTCCACTTGTAATTATCTTTAATTGGGCAATTAATTTTTAATACTGATCAAAGTTTTTAAAACCTTATTCACCCCCCTCCCTCTAAGGTTTCCATACCGTGCCAACAATAATTCTAATATAAGTACATAATACATCAAGTATTCACATCATCATATAGAGCATCATGTAAGGAAAACAAGTTTTCATTGACAACTTCAAATATTTACATAGTACGAAATTGTTACAAAAACATTTACATAGAAAAGTGTGCATGCTGAATATTTACATAGTAGGGAATAGTACCAATAACATATACAGGAGAAAGGCGTACATGGTACTACTAACACATGTTACATGCCTAAGTACGTACTATACACACAAAAGATGGGCTACTAGCCCTATTACAAGTAGAGCTCTAGATCCTGGGGATCCTATCCCAAAAGTCCTCCATGTCTGACTCGTATGGTGGAGCATCATCCTAAATTGAAATCTCCAGGTGGAACCCACTCCAAGTATGGGTCAAACTCATCGATTATCTCATCATCATCGTCGTCCTCTAAGTCATCCTCAAAATCATCCTCAACCTCTGGCCCTCCATCCTCTATGACTACCATCACTCCATCCTTGTCGGTATCCTCTGCCGAATCCTCATCATCACCAGCCTCTACCGGATCCTCCTCATCTATGTCTGTCTCGCCCCAGAGCAGCAAAAAATAGAGAAAAATAAATTTCCTTTTTGGGTCCATAGGGAATGACTAGTGAATGTCACTAATTGTCCACACCACATAGTTCTAGTTAATAGAAAGAACAACCCACAGTAATATAAAGAAAACCTAATATATTACCAATAGTAGAGTTATTACAACAATAGAGCTACATCGGAAGCATATAAGGTTTGGAAGCAACGTATGCCCAAGTACCAAATATAACAAAGCAGTCTAAATAGGAATAATAAACTAATGACTATCTCTAGATCTTCAACTAGCATAAACATCAGCGTAGTAATCCTCCCTTGCATAGGCGTCATCAGTGGGGCCACCCTCTGAGTATTCCCCTCCTGAATAATAGCCGTCATTGTACGCTCCGTCACCTGTAGCAAAAGGTACAGGATAGTCTGGACGGGGAAAGTCTAGGCATTAAAGGCTGTCAGCTTATTGAGAGCTGAGTGAAAATAAACTAACAAGGTACCAGTATTTGAAGAAATAACAAGTTTATGAGGACACGAGTTAAATGATATCTTTTTCTTTTACGCAACGTCGTTAACCAACCCTTGTCGTTTTATTACTCAAAGACAGATATTCAATATACTCTGACTGAATGAACAGACTCAATCGTTTAACTCTAGGGATACATCCTTATTCTGTCCATTGCTTTTAAGAGTATATTCATAGCTCATTGCAGGTCATGGACTCCACGTCAGTCCGTCCCCCATCTTTTAAGAGCATATGCATAGATCACCGCTTTACAGGGACACAATGCTTCCAATAAGGCATATCAATCTATTGCCACGACTCAACGTCATCTATTTGTGATCCCAGCTCACCGTTTTTAAGAGCATATTCACAACTTACCGCTTTTAAGAGCATATCATAGATCATCTAGTCTATCTTAGGACTACTTGGTCCAACTCACTGCTTTTAAGAGCATATGCACAGCTCACCGCTTTTAAGAGCATGTCGTGACCAAATGTCTGTCCATGTACCATTCCCAAAACTTACCAAACCTACCTAAGTACTGTTCTAGCATCGACACATGACAATTTCCAATGTGGCCTGACTACTCTGATTAAAAGAAACATATATCCAACCCATACAAGAATCAACATGTCACCTACGTCGTCCTATTCTTTCGTTTACCAAATGCCCATTATTCTTTGGTGTCACATTATCCCTGCCTAACCCATAGTCGCATAACAGAAGTCCAAATAGGCAGTCAAATAATCGAACCTCTTATATAATACATAGGTAAAGGGATCCATGTTCTACCAATGCCAATCAATTGGGACAAAAGTCATAACAATCGATTGAGAAAATTTGGCAATCGATTGGGATGTCAATCGATTGGAATTCTATCCAATCGATTGGGACTAGACTGATGGCAATCGATTGGGAATCATGTCAATCGATTGGCACTTCGTCTTCTCCAGCTGATTTATAGAATAACATAAATAAACATCGTATGGATGCATTTAATATATCTAAACAGAGGGACCAAGTGAGTTATAACTCACCTAGGGTGTGTTTGTTGGTGTGTTAGCTTGAAAACCTCAAGGTTCCTCTCTCTCTCTCTCTCTCTCTCTCTCTCTCTCTCTCTCTCTCTCTCTCTCTCTCTCTCTCTCTTTCTCTTCTCTGCCCATCTCTCTCTCTCTCTCTTCTCTTTTCTTCTTTCTTCTTCTTCTTCTGCTTCCTTCTCTTCTTCTTCCTCTACCCAAGGCAACGTGTGCATGTGTTTATGTTGGTGTATATAGATATATGTATATATATATGGATATATGTATGAATAAAATCTCACAAGGTGTGTGTCTCTCTCTCAAGGCTGTGAAAACTTCCCAAGGCCACGAAATGAATGAATATATATAGAGGGGAAAGGTGCCATGTGTCAAAACATGAAGCAAAGAAGAAAACTTATCTTAGCCAATGCCAATCGATTGGGACCTAAGGAAATCGATTGGTTACAGACATTTGAAGGCAATCGATTGGAAAAGATGGCAGTCTATTGGTATATTGCCACGTAAAGAAATCAGGTCGGCAGAAGGGAAATCGATTGGGATAGATGGTAATCGATTAGTATACAAAAAGTGACAATCGATTGGTATCTAAATTTACCAAAAGAAAGGTAAGGGTTATACAAGTATATAGAAATGAATACCAGGTCTTATTTATATAACAAAATATAGGGTATTACAATGTCTCCCTCGGGTGGCCCCTCATCCACATCCTCAACTGGGTCAACATCTGCTGCTGGATCAGCATCCTCTACGGGATTCATGTCCTCTGCTGGATCCTCTCCATCGTCATCCTCCTCCTCCTCCTTAACCATCTCTGACTCATCATCATCTGACTCATCATCCTCATCATCATCATCAGACTCATCCTCACCATCAGACTCAATAACTAGCTCCGCAGCTATAGGTGCATCAATTATGGGCTTCTCCGGTGGGGTGGTGGTATAAAGAGAGGTGGTTCTGCAGGCAATGGTGGGGGCCTCAACTCTACTCAAAAAGTGATGACTCTGAAAGTATGGCGATCCTAAATCATACCGACTGCCTCCTAATGAATGAGTCTAAGGGTGCTCTCTTGGTAATGTGCCTCCATCTGTAGGATCACTGGATCCTGAATCCCCATCACGTGTATGTCATGCCACATGTCCTCCTCTATATGCTGCTGGGCTCTCTGGAGAACCCTCTGGTGATATAGTACTGGGTTGACTGGCTCTATGTGGTTTGTGTATATCAAATGTCCCCCGAGTCCGTCCTTAACATGAATAGGTGCCATGCTAACCTGTCCAACATAAAACTATCGTAAGGTTAGTATCTTTATAGGTGGAAAAGAGTGTAACGGTTTACTACTTAAGTGTGTAGGACAATCACTGTACACGTCTAAACCTAGGGCTTTAATACCAAAAATCGCTGTCATACCCCGGTGTAGCAAAAATAGGGAAAAATTTAAAATTTCCATCTTTGACCCTTAGGCATGTGACTGGTTGAATCACCGAATTGTCCATGACTAATAAACAATAAGGAAGTATAACTAACACAAGGTAAAGCCAACATGATATGTTATTATGAAACAATTGTACTAGTTTAGCTATTGCACATCATAGGTACATCATTGTCTTATGGCACTAGGGCCTTACAAAATTATTACAAAAGATGGGAAAGTCCTCTGATGAGGATTACAACCAAAAACATTTACAAGATTACAACTACTAGTCTTCTCTCTAACTAGTGTAGCCATAATCCTCCTCAGCGTATTCTTGCTCCACTTCCTCCTCCTGGGCAGCATCGCAACCTGTGAATTCGTCATCTGGATATGCTGGACATGGGAATGTCCAGCGACATGAACGCCGTTAGCTTATGAAAGCCGAGTAAGAAAATTAAATCACATGGAACTTATATAGCCATACACAACAAGGTACGTTTACTACTTTTATTACGACTTTTAAAGTTCTTCCATGTTCTCACCATTGAGCTATGACCACTAACGTGCCCGACTAAGTATTCAAACAGTATACAGACAAACAACATGACCAATGTCAATATCCCAAAGATACTATTGCAACCTGCTTCCAGAACCTGACTCGAAAACCCCACTCTAGACAACAACATCAACGATAGTGAATCTACCCACTTTACATAAACTTTCACTTCGTTACGAAGAATCGAAGCGTTCTTTACTAACCTTCACTTCATTATGGAAAACCGAAGTGTTTTACTCGACCTTCATTTCATCATAGAGAACTGAAGAGTTCAACTTAACCCTCACTTCATCATGAAGAACCAAAGTGTTCAACTCTAACTTCACTTCGTCATGAAGAATCGAAGTATTCGACTCAACCCTCACTTCGTCACGAAGAACCGTAGTGTTTAACTCAAACTTCACTTTGTCATAAAGAATCGACTCTACCCTCACTTCATCACAAAGAACCGTAGTGTTTAACTCAAACTTCACTTCATCACAAAGAACCGAAGTGTTCGACTCAACCCTTACTTCGTCACAAAGAATCGAAGTGTTCAACTCAACCTAACAAATAAGCCTGACACGGAGTCCTAGCTTTCCCAATCAACTCGACACAAAGTCCTATCATAACCAAATTGAGTTTGACACGGAGTCCCAACTCACAACACTAGTCAGACATGAAGTCCTGAATCACCACACTAATGCGTCATCACACTGGGCCTCTCGTGGCCACCAACCTAGCAACTATACCTTTTTTACACCATCCTGGCCTCCGCGGCCTAGTTTACCTTTCTGGCACTTAATCTTAGCATAAGCTGCTCCCGACATAGAAAGATTGATTCTCACGTATCCTCGACTAAGCACGCTTCACTCATTATGGATTTTGGTTCATTATATAACTTTCGATTATAACCACCGAAATTTCTATTCATACGTCTGTCAATCTGTTTTACGTTATGATATACTTACGAAATCTGAATAAATGTTAACATTCAGTTCATGGCCTCGAATATGCCTTAAGGGAACTTTCCCAAAAAAGTACCCACAAACTGGTTACTCACACTAATCGGTTTCTGGGTGAGGTTCCAGAAATCAGTTTCTACCCACAAACCGATTTCTTAAACCTTTTCCCAGAAACCGGTTTCTCCCAAAAATCAATTCCTCCTCTGTGTCTGGCAATTTTTTGATAGCATTGTTATACTATGGGTTTAACTTCGAAAATCAGATTCCATGGCATGGAAACTTCAAAATAAGATCCTCAAACACTTACTAAACATTACTACATACTATATAAGTTCTAGAGTGAGTTAGTAGACTCACCAAAGGTTGAAATTGAGTCTTGGATGTAGGAATTGAGCTTAAAGAAGCTTAAACTCAAGCTTTAATGGTGGAATCTTCTTCCTCTTCTAATCTCTTCAATTTTGGGATTCTTCTTAGTCTTCTAACACTATTCTAACAGCTTCTAAGTTCCCATGGTGGTGTGTAGAGGTATATAAGTGTGTGGATATGCTGTATGTGTACAAGGAAAGGGATGAACTCTAGATTTTCCTTTAACTCTTCATGAACCCCAATGTCCCTGGTTTCTCTCTACAAGTATAGATGGTAAGTGTCCAAGAGAGTAAAATGTCTGTGTAAATGCATGGTTATATTGTGCTAAGTGCATGCTAGGTGTCCATGTGCATGTGCATATGTGGACAAGTGTCCAAGGTAGGGGAGACATGTGTCAAGGGTTTGCATGGGCTGCCAAGTGACCGGCCATGGTAGGGCCTTGCCACATTCTTGGTTTGCATGCATAAGTCCTCCTTATGCGTGTCGATCTCGTTCTACATGCAAACGAGTATTATTTCTAATGTTCGAGTCCGGGTATGGTACTAAGTTAAGTCTTATTATTGTCGAGTCGGTGCGGTTCTTACAGTCTAATTAGTATTACAACACGTCGATACAATCACACAATTAAAATAATAATATAATAATAAGCCAAATATGGAAATTCAAAAAACTGATTTATTAAACGTAGAGAAAATTTACAAGTACTACATGATTGTTCTCATTTGATGATTCTGCATGTTCATCAACAGAAGTTATTATTGGCATGCATTGTGGATTTTTTTGTTCTTGGGCACCTGAAAGCCAATCTTGAAATCTTGTTAGTTCATCAGGAAAAGAGTGAGAAAACAATGACCCAGGATTTTGAAAAGGAAAAAAATGATTCATCATAAACCACATGCCTAGATATGTAAACTCGGTTTGTCGGTGGATACAGACATCGATAGCCTTTATGAAATTCACTATAACTAAGAAATACACATGGCAATGAACGAGGGTCAAATTTTTTTTTTGCATAATCCCTTAGCAAAGGAAAACAGTTTCTTCCAAAGACACGTAAGTAACCATAATCGGGTGCTCTCTAAAATAACAACTCGTATGGGCTCTTCCAATTAGTACACGAGATGGTTGCCTATTAATCAACCAAACAGCAGTGCCAAAGGCTTCCACGGAAAATCTTTTTAGGACACCTCCATGAATAAGCATTGTTAAACCAAGTTCAGTAACATTTCAATGTTTACACTCCACTAGTCCATTTTGTTCAGGGGTTTTAGGGCATACACTTTGGAGTCGTATTCCATGTTCAATCAAATATCTCCAAAATTTATTATCATTGAATTCTTCCCCTTCATCACATTGGAAATTTTCATTTTTTTTTTCAAATTGATTTTCCACAAATCTATGAAAATCAATGAAACGTTGGAAAAAATCTGATTTGTGCTTAAGTGGAAAATACAGTGTGAAACGAGTGAACTCATCCACAAAAATCATATAATATCTAAAATTTTGAAATGATGAAATTGGTGATTGTCCCCATAAGTCACAATGAATAACTTCAATGGGATTCTTACAAACTCAGTAGATAAAATAAATGGAAGCTGACATGCCTTGGCCATTTGACAACTGTCACATAATTTCTCAGCCTTATTACAAGCAGTGCTTAATATAAGCTTATTCTTTTTTAGTAGCTCAACAACTTTAGTATGTGGGTGACCAAGACGTTGATGCCAAACCTCGTCGGTGGCGGTCCTAAACCTGGTTGAGTATAGTACTGCTTCCTCTTTTGGATCCAAAGCATATAAACCACTACACCAACTGCCTGAGGCTATTAATGTGTCCTTGTGTTCCTGTCCCTTATAACAAAGCCACTTAATGAGAATTCCGTAATGTGAGGATATTCAGAAGTTAGTTAACTAACAGATAATAAGTTTTTCTTTATTTTTGGAACAACTAAATGTCACACCCATCCCAGAAAATGCTTTTATTTTAAAATGCATATTCAATTTTTGGAAATTATTAATGTTGATTAATAATTAAGATGAGGTTGACTACGGGTCAACGGTGAGTGTCAATCGGGGACACTGGAATGTGGAATTCATGAGGCATTGGCATGATTAAATGGCATTTATGTGATTTAAATGTTATTTGATATTTTTTTGATAAATGTGAATTGTGATTATACCTGTTTTGTTGTACTTTCTGATAGTTTTAATCTTGGTTAAGATCATTTTGAATGTTGTAGTATTAACGTAAGTGATACGTTGCATAAAAGGTAGATTATCTAGAAATTCCACAAAAATATTTCTCGGAACGTATTTACAGACCCAAACGGAACTTAGACGAAAACTTTCTTAATTTATAGCTTTCAGTCGTGAAGTAATAACTTAGGCGTTTAAGACATTTTAGAGAATAATTGGATCATTAGAGAACTCGTAGGGAGGTAAACACAATTTTTGGAAGGTTTGTCTATATATCGTAAACCTTGAGATATTTTCATTTCTCAAAATATCCCAAGTGAGAACAAGAGAGGAGATTTTGGAGCTTCGAGCTTCACGACACCAATCGACGACCTTCTGTCCATTGGTTTTCAACCAAATTTCATATTCTGACTCCTTGAAGTAAGGGCTTCATTTTGATACCTCTTAGGCCTTTTTTGGCTAAGTTTTTATGAAAATCCTAATATTGAGTTTTCTTGAAAAATGTGTAAAAACTCATAGGTTTTGCTTGTAATCGAAAATCTAGCTTGATATCACTATCCTAGTACTTCTTCTAAAATCTTAAGAGTGTAGCTTAAGGTATGAATCCTAGACCTATGTTTTATAGGAAATTTACATATTTTAAATATCCGGCTTGATATTTTGGATTCGGGAAAAATTCATGTATTAATTTGGCCCGTTAATTATGCACGTGAAAACGTATGAAAAACATGTATATGTGATTATGTGAGCATGCTACGTGTCTATGTGGGTCAAAGGGGAGTTTGGTGCAATTCCATTCGGGATAAGCTTCTCGATGTTTAAGGATTTTGTAGCAACGGTTACTGTACATGGTTTGGGTATTATCTCATTAAGATGATTAGGGGTGTCCAGTTTGGAACCCAGAGATAGGCTAATGAGGCAGTCCCAACTTGGAACAGTTATAAGAGCTCCCCGTGTGATGGGACAGATATGTGGAATAAATCTTATGTGCTTAATTGTTTATTAAGGCACATGTGGTTATTGTAATATGTTGTTTTAATAACATGTTAATTTTTAGAGATCACTTCTGTGATCCTTTAGGGATACCTTCATGAGGGCAAATTGGACACGTTGTATAATTAATAGGTTAATTAGAAACTTCATAGTATTATGTGGGACCACTTATGGGACCCATACGTGATATAGACAAACATCCATTTAAGTTTGGGATAGTTTTAATAAGTTTCATTTACTAACAGGGCTATAAAGTAAAACTAATAAAACCTGGGGAGGCAAACATAAAAACTATGCCATGTGGCTTGCATATTACGCGACACATGGCAGATGACTCATCACATGAGTCATCACCTTCATTAGACTAAGTTATAGATTTATATAGAAGAATTTTGTATGAAAATTTGACGAAAATCATACCAACGCTTTCAACGTCGATTGACGCGTTGTTTGACATTCAATTTCAGAACAGGCTACATATTCGGACTCCTGGAGATGAGTCTAACTCGATAGTACCACTCTTGTCAAATTCTGAGATAGTTTTCTGCACCCCAATTTGAGAGCTTAGCTCATAACTTGTAATTTGTATACAGGAATTGCACCCGGAATTTATTAGGGGCTTAATTATGCAATTAGAAGCGAAATCTTTGAGGTGAGTGGCAATAACTATGAAAATTGGATAATTCCTTATTTGAGATTATCTTTGTGATGATTAGCATGTCTATTTGTATAATTTAACATGTGTAATTATTATTGGGCAAACTCATGTGGTTAATAAGACCCACTTGTATGGCAATAACATGATGTGATGAATTTATATGAGCATGTTGAGCTGTATATTTGGGTCAAAGGGGAAATTGTACTTGCCATCGAAGTTATGAGACCAGGTGCCAATTTGGCCATGAGATCGCACATCTGACATGAAAGAGGCGTGGGTCTCGATTAGTCGCGCGGACTAATAGAGTAGTCGCGGGCTAACGTGAAAGGGTGGCCGGTACTTGCGTTCCCAGAGACCATAGTGATGTGTAGAAATATGAGATTGAGCATGTTTATTATTCATGTTTATAATTATTGGCATTCACCATATAGCTGATATAGTGTAGTAGTTATTGAATAACCATTGTAGGTGATAAAGGCAAGTCGGCGAAAGAATGAAAAAATGGAATCGGTAAAGATTTGGCGAGAACATGGGTTTTGGGAATGGTTGTAAATATGAAGTTAACTTATAACGTTTTCTAGAATTTGTAACTTGGTTTGGTTAGTTTTGTACTTGGAAGAGCTATGTTAATAGTTTAACTTCCAACTGATAACTAGTTAAAACTGTAATATAGCTTCAATACTACGTTGGTTAATCAGCAGCTTTGTAATTTGAGTTATGTAAGTTCATGCAATAGTTGAATGATAAGCTTAGTGGTTGTAATATAAGGTTTGTGACACATTAGTATGTTTGGGAATGCTGTGACTTTGTTGGGTTTGGTTATTTATCAGGTAATGTGTAGTAAATGTGAAAGTTGCTTGACTTAGACAGGGATTTGCTGCAAAACTGGGTTCTACTGCATTAATCCAGTGGACTAGAGTCCTAGTTTAGTCTACCAGAATGTGTTCCAGAAACGAGACATCCTGTTTTGGCATTGTCCAGTCGACCAGACCGAGGGTTCAGTCGACCGGGCCTCCGAAAGTTCAGTCAACCGGATCAACCAGTCGACCGGACCAGGGGATTCCCAGAATGATGCTCTCTGTAATTTACATTTCCAATTGACCGGGTCCTCGATCAATCGACTGGATTACCCTGTTTCAAAACTGAAGGTTTTAAAAAGTGTTTTAAATGGGAAAGACTTTTTGTAACTGATCTCGTCAAAATCAAGATATAAAAGTATGCTTACTTATGCTTTACTTTCAAAAGATTTGCAATGTCGAAGTAAAGGTCGAACCCACAGAGATTGAATACTACGCACTTTAATTTTTAAAACCTAAATTTAGTTAATTAAGAAAAACGGATTTTGGATTTAATTTGAATTAAACTAATAACAATAAAAGTAAATCTAAATTATGAAAGCAATTAAATATTTATTTTTATAATAAGTTAAGGAACCTAGGATTGCAAAACCACCACTAGCTTCATAATAAGGGTATTTACGAATTACTTTAGCTTACTAAGTTGGATGATAATGGGGAATTGTAGCTACAAGCCCAATTCCTCCGTCAAGAAAATAACTATGGTTCAAGCACCAACATAATCCATCTTCGGTTAGCACGAATTATCCCACACTAAACTAGGGTTGTGGTATAATCCGTCTAATCTAGGCATGGACTATTCGGATACTTGATAGCACAATTCAATTTAAGCACCATTACATGTAAATAATCTAAACAAGCACAAAAAGCATAGATCATTAGATCTAAGACAAGAGTAAACTTTGAAAGTAACGATTTAATCAATAAAAACACGATTTATTTATAAAAATCCTCGGAACATGCAACTGTCATCCATACATAATAAAACTAAAATAAAAACATTAAATAAATCCTATTACTTGGCTAGGGTTTCATTGAAACCCTAGATCTTGAGTTTAGTTGGCCATAGAATTGATGAACGGCAAGAGGTTGATGGAGGAGGCCATGGGAATCCTTGGTCTTCTTCTTCTTCTTCTTCTTCTCCTCCTTGCTTTTCTCTCCTCAATGGCTGCCTATATTGTTGTGTATATTGATGTGTATAATAATTTCCAACCTAAGAATTGAATTATAATTGAGTATTTATAGATTTGGAGCAAGTTTGGAAGCTTTCCTAACCCAATTCGCACTAAAACTGCTATACTTAGCTTTCCAGATGTAATTAGGCAGTTTCGTTCGCGTAGGAGTCTTCAATACACTGAAATACGCGTTTTCACTTTTTTGCATAGGTCGCGCGAGCGCGATATTGGGAGGTCGCGCGAGCGATTTCTGAACTTCCGCGCGCACGAGGTGCCTTTTCAGCTTCTTTCAGCTTGCTTTTTCTCCTTATTTAGCCTGGATTAGTGCTTTCTTCCAAAACCTGCTCTAAAACAGAAAACAAAATAAAAATACATAAAAACAGGATAAAAACGTAACAAATGTGAATTAAGGCGTGTAATTAGGATCTGTTCTCTCCCGATCACACCCCCAAACCTACATTTTGCTAGTCCTCACGCAAAAAGAACATAAAAATAAAACTACTCATAAAAATCTATTCCATTTTCGCATGGATCACGATTGCATTTAGCATATGAAACAAGCCTTTTAAACCTCTAGGTGTCCCTAGTCGGACGAGTGAAGTCTCGTGAGGGTTCTCGTCAACAAGTCACCCACAACCATCTTTATCAACTTATAAATTTTAAATTTTTTATTAAAAACGAAAAACATAACATTCAATACTCCTTATCATAAAACAATGATTCGAAATAGAACAACGAACAAGAAAAAAAAAACGTAATCAAATGTTCACCTATGTCATAAAAAATTATCCCAAGCACATGTATTGTATAAATCAATAGAATTTCTCATAAAATTGCACGTGTGTAATGTGGTAGTCAAATGAACACGCACATGTTATGAACTTGGAATATAACTCGGATAACCATTTAACTATGTCTCGACTACGAATCTCTCAATGTGAATTACACTCTCAAATGAAACACTTAGAAACAGGTGTAATCTCTCTAATATATGGGAGCAAAGGAAATATATTTTCAAACGAGAAATGTTCACATATGACTCGAAAAAGACGCATGATACGAAATAACAGTAGTCTCATGGATAGGATGCCAACAATCAAGAAAAATTAATCGTTACCATATTTTAATCCCCCTCCCATCGTTTATACATCTAAACCATGTTTCTAGGATCAAATAGGACTTTTCAAAGGTTGTAATGTGGCTCGGGCAATGAAAAAGGATAGAAAAGATTTATTAGGTAGTGTTAGAATGGCGTTGTAAGGCATGTACGATTTCTTTCATTCGTCTCTTCTACCAACTTCATCTTTTCATTCTCTTCTCTTCATATATATATTTTTTAATTTCTTTCCTCTTCTTTTTTTTTTCTTTTCTTTTCCAACCTTATTCTTTTCCTTTTCGTTGCTTTCGAAACAAATGTTCATTGAATACCAAGGCAACTACCCCAAAACATCATCTTATTTTCTTCTTCTTTTCAATCAACACATCACCTTAATACCACTAAAAGTTGATCAATCTTTCAATGGTAAACTCCAAGTTGGCCAAGTTGGAGCAAAAACAGGATAATGGTGAACAAAGAAAGAGAGGCACTTTAACGGCTCAAAGAGGCGAACTAAGGAAATTTTATCATTTTTTCAGTTGGTGGTAAACAAAGAGGGCCTACCATCATTTCCTATAGTCATATGGTTCTTCAATGTTTACGACGGAAGATTATTTAGCATGGTAACAAATATTTTAACTTGACTATCAACCAAAACAAGAATAATGAGACTAAACAACGAGTTAATGCGCTATTTCAATGAAATTCGACAAACACAAAATGTATTTATTACCCTCTATAAAGAAAAGATAGGCTCAAAAGCTCACCGGGTTAAGTCTCCACCATGTGTTATCTAGAAATCCGAATCATATTATAGTTCACATTAAACATGTATTCAAGCGACTACGTGCAGTGCATAAGTTTATGTGCAAATCTATGATATAAAACTACGATTAGAATGATACATAACCTAAAACGTTACATCATGACTTCAACAATTGTTTAATCACATCTTCCATTGTTTACTATTCTATAACGAATCACGCTACATACTAAGAAGTATCGAATTCAAGATTACAAAAACATCGGTAACATCGTTTATTTAAGCACAAGTATCGAAATTTTTTGAAAATTTAGTGTAATAATGTGCATGTGTGTGCATACCCACAAACCTAAACCTTTTATTGTCCCCAATGAAACAATAAAACGAAAGAAAGGAGAGTAGGTAAGAAAGGAACGATAATACCTCGATCTCGACACTCACAAACAGGTGAACGTATAATAATAAGGAATCAAAGTTCAATTACTCCAAACGGAGCACTATTTCACCTGTTAATACGTAACAAAAGAAAATTAAACAAACAAACAAATAATAAAAGCTAATATATAATACATATATTTTTTCTTTTTATTTTGTTATTTATTTATATATTTTTTTGTGAACAATAGAAACTAAACTAGAACTAAAAGAACGTAAAGGAAATAAAGAAAAACAAAACTAGAACTATGGAAACAAAGATAAACTTAAACGAAAAGAACTGAAAAGAACAAACAGAAATGAAAAACAACTAGATAGGTTGGGGAAACAGAAGGTCAAAGAACAAAGAGAAAAATTGAGAAATCCCCACCTCGCGCGAGCGACCCTCGCTCGCGCGAATCCCTCCTCGAGGTAAACCTGAGGCATGTTATTAATTTTATTTAGAAAATTTTCTAAGTGCCAGAATCACGCGAGCGAACCCCCTTGCGCGCGCGATTCTAGGCGCGAGATGTAACAGAGAGCTCATATAAAAATAAAGTTGAAAATTTTTTGTCTAAAGGAGAATATCACGCGGGCGGGCCGCGCGAGCGACGCATCGCGGAGCGGGCTGCGCGCGCGATGTGGTCTATTTCCTTTGTTTCTTTATTTCAAGGTAAATAAGTTCAAAATAAGTTTATCCCGACCCCGAAGCCTGTCTAGAATGTCTAAAACAGACTCAAAGGACTCAAAAACGACTAAAAATAAGGAAAACGAACGAAATAAAGCTTAGGTTGCCTCCCAAGCGCTATCTTTTATGTCTTTAGCTAGACCGTTCTAGCTCAAGATTTATGGAGGTTGAAAATCAGACTTTGTACCCCTTAGGATATCAGGAAGAGCCTGGTGATAAGCAGAAATAACGTCACTTTGAATTAATTCGACCGACGGTTCTCCCGAATTATGTTCAAATCGATTTCTTACCTTTCGAGTAAATTCATCTTTCAGGTCTTCGTTGTCAGGATTCATCTGCTCATTACGAATTATATTATTTTCCTCACCCATATTCAGTTCTTTGTTAGGCTCAATATTCCGTCTTACCTCACATTCCGCCTCATATAGGTAATCGTCGTCTTTAGGAGGTTGATCCATAGCATTAAAAATGTTTAATTTTAAGTTCATGTTCCCAAATGACACCTTCATTATCCCCGTTCGACAGTTAACACGAGCGTTAGCGGTTGCTAAGAATGGACGACCTAAGATGATAGGAGTGTGTTTCCTAGCATCTAGCACGGGTTCAGTGTCAAGGACCATGAAGTCGACAGGATAATAGCATTTATCAACTTTAACCAAGACGTCCTCGACTATTCCTCTAGGTATTTTAATAGAACGATCCGCTAATTGTATGGTAGCGGCCGTAGGCTTAAGTTCACCTAGTCCTAGTTGTTTATAGACGTGATAAGGTAAGAGATTAACGCTAGCTCCTAAGTCAAGGAGAGCTTGATGAATGATAGTGTCACCTATGACACATGATATCGTAGGCGTACCTGGATCCTTATACTTTGGAGTAGCGTGTTGGAATATAGAGCTTACTTTTTTCGTGAGGAAGACCTTTTTCGGAGTATGACTGCGCAACTTGCGCTTTTGCGTACACAGGTCTTTTAAACATTTAGCGTAAGCGGGAATTTGTTTAATATCATCGAGGAATGGAATATTAATTTTTACTTGTTTGAATACCTCGAGTACATCTTCCATTTTTGACCCTTTCTTAGACAAATGTGACGGTCCCTCAACGTTTGGTTGATATGGCATTCTCGGAATATAATTAGTTGGGACCGGTTCTTTTTCTTTCCTAACTCTATCCACGTCCTCACCCTTTTCTTTATTCAAATTTAGATTTTTATTTCTCTCACCCTCATCTGGAATTACAAAAATCTCCTCATCTTGAATAGTCGTCCTAGTCAAAACGGCATTCACTTGCTCACTCGAGCCCCCATTCTCGTATTGTCCCTTAGGATTTTGAATAGTTTACGCATGCAACTTTCCCTCGTTTCTACGACTCACCGCAGTAGCTATTTGTCCCATTTAGGATTCAAGCTTTGCAATGGATTATGTATGAGAGTGCACTATTTGTGCTTGTGCTTGGACTTGTGTTTTTATGTTTTTAAGGGAAGACAACACCTTCTCCTCGAAAGCGTTAACCCGTGGAGGGTTAGGATTAGGAGGGGGTTGTTGGTATTGACTTTGTTGATATTGGGGTCGATAAGTATTAGGAAAATTGTTCGACATAGGATTATAGTTATTTCGTGGGAATTGTTGAATAGAATTAACGTGTTGCTCAACAAATTCCGGATATTGAGATGCTGAAGGACATGCAAATATATTATGAGACGGTTCAAAACATAATGCACATACTTCAGAAGAGGGTGGACTCGACGTTTTGTTCATTTGCATAAGTCGGTCAAGTTTTCTAGATAATTCTTGTATTTCAATTGATTGACTCGACTCAACTTTCACCTCTCGCTTAGGTTGAAGGTACCCCTCAGGACGAATAGACACCGCTTGGTGCATCGAATTCTCGCTCAAAGTTTCGAAAATTTTCCAGGCCTCGTCGGCACTTTTGTGTAGGAAGGTACCCACACAAATAGCATCGACGGTATTACGAAGTGAGGGAACTAGTCCCTCGTAGAAGACCTGAACTAATTGCCACTTGGGAACTTGATGATGTGGGCATAAGCGTAACAATTCTTTAAATTGTTCCCAAGTGTCATAAAGTGTTTTCCCATCTTGCATCACAAAGTTTGTTATTGATTTTCTTATCTAATTAGTTCTTGTGATTGAGAAAAACTTTTGTAAAAATGCCGTATGTAATGCTTCCCATGTTTTTATAGTGTTTTGCTACAAAGATTGGAGCCAATACTTAGCTTTGTTTTTTTTTAATGAAAACGGGAAGAAGCGCAATTTTAACTCATCATCAGTTAGGTGTTGGATTTTTAAAGTAGAGCAATTATCTTGAAAATCACCTAAGTGCTGATAAGGGTCTTCTTTAATACGGTCATGGAAAGAAGGTAGTAGCGCGATGGTAGATGACTTTATCTCAAAGTGGGATGCCGTCACCTCCGATAATTCGATACTCGCCTGTGGTGTATAGGCCGTAGGGATGAAATAGTCTTTAATTGGAAGGGGTTGAGGTATGTTAGGATTGGGATTATTTCCATTATTTCCATTGTTTTCGCCGTCGGCCATTGGAATAGGTTTTATATTAATAAATCGAGTTTTTCTTAACCTTTTAAGTGTAATTTGAATTTCGGCCTACAACTACGACGACGGTTGAGGAGTCCGATTAACTCTAAGGGTACGTTCAAGTTCAGGATCGATAGAAAATAATTCCGGTTTACTTGAACGTGTACCAAACATAAACTTAAAAGAAAATAACTAAAATAGAAACTGACTTAAACAATTACAAGACAAGAATCACGCAAATAAGGCAACATGCACACAACTATTATGATGCATGAATATTATCCTGTAATGCAATGACCGCATCAAGCCCAGTGCCCCGGGTTTCCTAGCTAATGCAGTGCTCACTCTACAACTAACCTAATGCAAGTAATTACGTCTCAACGCCCTGACTTACAGTGGTTTGAAGCGAATTTCAAAAGAAGCAATTTACTTGAATTATTTTTATTTATTTATTTATTTTTTGCGTAAGCTCCTTCGACGTGCACAGCTGCTCCACTCGAAAAATTTTGAGTACCTAAGAAATTACAAAAATAAAAAGAAAAGTTAGTGACTCAAAATAAAACGAAAAAAATAAGAAAAAGAAAACCTAATCTAATATTTACGAATTAACTAAACTAAGATTCTAAAACTAATTGGCTAGTAATGCAATCCCCGGCAACAGCGCCAAAAATTGATCTCGTCAAAATCAAGATATAAAAGTATGCTTACTTATGCTTTACTTTAAAAAGATTTGCAGTGTGGAAGTAAAGGTCGAACCCACAGAGATTGAATACTACGCACTTTAATTTTTAAAACCTAAATTTAGTTAATTAAGAAAAATGGATTTTGAATTTAATTTGAATTAAACTAATAACAATAAAAGTAAATCTAAATTATGAAAGCAATTAAATATTTGTTTTTATAATAAGTTTAAGGAACCTAGGATTGCAAATCCACCACTAGCTTCATAATAAAGGTATTTACGAATTACTTTAACTTACTAAGTTGGATGATAATGGGGAATTGTAGCTACAAGCCAAATTCCTCCGTCAAGAAAATAACTATGGTTCAAGCACCAACATAATCCATCTTCGGTTAGCACGAATTATCCCACACTAAACTAGGGTTGCGGTATAATCCGTCTAATCTAGGCATGGACTATTCGGATACTTGATAGCACAATTCAATATAAGCACCATTACATGTAAATAATCTAAACAAGCACAACAAGCATAGATCATTGAGCACACTACCATCAAAATAGATCTAAGACAAGAGTAAACTTTGAAAGTAACAATTTAATCAATAAAAGCACGATTTATTTATAAAAATCCTCGGAACATGTAACTGTCATCCATACATAATAAAACTAAAATAAAAACATAAAATACACCCTATTACTTGGCTAGGGTTTCATTGAAACCCTAGATCTTGAGTTTAGTTGGCCATAGAATTGATGAACGACAAGAGGTTGATGGAGGAGGCCATGGGAATCCTGGTCTTTTTCTTCTTCTCCTTGCTTTTCTCTCCTCAATGGCTACCTAAATTGTTGTGTATATTGATGTGTATAATAATTGCAAACCTAAGAATTGAATTACAATTGAGTATTTATAGATTTGGAGCAAGTTTGGAAGCTTTCCTAACCCAATTCGCACTAAAACTGCTGTATTTAGCTTTCCAGATGTAATTAGGCAGTTTCATTCGCGTAGGAGTCTTCAATACACTGAAATACGCGTTCACTTTTTTGCATAGGTCACGCGAGCGGGTCACGCGAGCGCGATATTGGGAGGTCGCGCGAGCGGGTCGCGAGAGCGATTTCTGGATTTCAGTGGGAGCGGGCCACGCATGCGAGGTGCCTTTTTCTGTTTCTTTCAGCTTGCTTTTTCTCCTTATTTAGCCTGGATTAGTGTTTCTTCCAAAACCTGCTCTAAAATAGAAAACAAAATAAAAATACATAAAAATAGGATAAAAACGGCTAAAAATTGTGAATTAAGGCGTATAATTAGGATTTGTTCTCTCCCGATCAGTAACTCTGATTTTAATATGAATAATGGATCTTTAGGTGTGTAATGGGAGCCTTGGTGGCATGCTACGTGTCCTAGAATCATATGTGCGATTCCGGGGCGTGACATGTGTAGTTTGTGATGAGACAAACGTTGGAAGTACTTATGAGAACTCGTTGTGACTTGATGAGATGGTATAAGTTTGGGGACAAACAACCTTTTTAGAGGGGAGAGTTGTCACACCCGTCCTGGAAAATACTTTTATTTTAAAATGCATATTCAATTTCTGGAAAACATTAATGTTGATTAATAACTAAGATGAGGTTGATTGTGGGGTCAACGGTGAGTGTCAATTGAGGACACGGAAATGTGGAATTCATGAGGCATTGACATGATTAAATGGCATTTATGTGACTTAAATGTTATTTGATAATTTTTGGTAAATGTGAATAGTGATTATACCTGTTTTGGTGTACTTTCTAATAGTTTTGATCTTGGTTAAGATCATTTTGAATATTGTAGTATTAACGTAAGTGATATATTGCATAAAAGGTAGGTTATCTAGAAATTCCATGAAAATAGCTCCCGGAACGTATTTACGGACCCAAACAGAACTTAGATGAAAACTTTTATAATTTATAGTTTTCACTCGTAAAGCAATAACTTAGACATTTAAGTCATTTTGGAGAATAATTGGATCATTAAAGAACTCGTAGGGAGGTATACACAATTTTTGGAAGTTTTGTCTACATATAGTAAACCTTGAGATATTTTCATTTCTCAAAATATCCCAAGTGAGAACAAGAGAGGAGATTTTGGAGCTTCGAGCTTCACGATGCCAATCGGCGACCTTCCGTCTACTGGTTTTTAACCAAATTTCATATTCGAACTCCTTGAAGTAAGGGTTTCATTTTGATACCTCTTAGGCCTTGTTTGGCTAAGTTTTTATGAAAATCCTAATATTAAGTTTTCTTGGAAAACGTGTAAAAACTCGTAGGTTTTGCTTGTAATTAGAAGTCTATCTTGATATCTCTATCCTAGTACTTCTCCTGAGCGTAGCTTAAGGTATGAATTCTAGACCTATGTTTTATAGGAAATTTACATGTTTTAAATATCTAGCTTGATATTTTGGATCCGGACAAAATTCATGTATTAATTCGGCCCGTTAATTATGCACATGAAATTGAATGAAAAGCAAGTATATGTGATTATGTGAGCATGCTATGTGTCTATGTGGGTCAAATGTGACTTTGGTGTAATTCCATCCGGGGTAAACTGCTCGATGTTTGAGGATTTTGTAGCGATGACTACTGTGCATGGTTTGGGAGAAGGCCCAACCAGGGCACAGTGCATGGTTTGGGAGAAGGCCCAACCAGGGCACTGAATGCGAGGCAAGGAGAAGGCCTTCAAACGTATTAGTTCTATTTATCGGATGAATGCATACCACTCTCCATAGAGACTATTTTTAACGTGTTTTGGATGTGTAAAAGCATGAATTGTCATATATGCATATGTTTAGAATTGTACACTCAGCATATAGCTGAGCAGTGGAGATTTACTCCATTGCAGGTGATAAGAAGAAATGAAAAGAGAAGCGAGGGGAGTGAGGCCGATGGGATGCCGGGGATCACCTTTTGTTTATACTTTTGTTTTCCTTTCTAATGTTGTAATAAAGAGATTTGCAGATAGTTTGAACTATGTACTTAACTTGAAACCTTAGGAAGGGTTTAGTAACGTTGTAATAAGTATTAAAACCTCATGTGGTTAAGTTTGTAATGAATTCGAACCCTTGAGTTCGCGTTTGAATGGTTTAGTTATCACATTCGAGTTTTGAATGAATGTTGATAGAGCTTTTGTGAATGGAACCAAACGAGCCTTAACTTATTTCAATTTCATTTTCTTTTAAAGTTTCACAAGGTTCATGTACAATCTTGTAGCCTTTTTAAGGTGTGAAAGGATTGGACTTAAGAATGAATGTGGTGACGTGAGGTTGATTGATCCTTAGGCAAAATTCTGCTAAAAGGGGAAGGATTCTGCCAGGGGTCTTTTGACCGGTCAAACAGGGCAGTTCAACCGGTCGAAAAAGCTGCTGCATGTTTTCTTTTTGTACCCCTTCTAGAAAATTTTTAAATGTTTCAATTGATTCTTGGGGTACCTTTAGGGTTCCTATCAACATATTTATTCTTGTTTTGAATATAATTAACTTTTCAAATTTATACAGATTTTACAACTTCGAGTGTACTATTTTCAAAGGAGATGAATACTCATTGTTACTTTTAAGTTTCTTTTCCACTGCTATAACTTTTAAATGAACCTGGATGAGCCTTGGTGGCGTGCCATATGTCATATTTCTGCGCATAGCGGGATTGGTCGTGACACTAAAACATTGTTTAATTGTATATAGTTTCTGATCATCCAATGCAATCGAAGTTGTCCCAATATGCAATATCTCTAACAAGGCCCCATTTCCCACAAGTATTTTATCATTACCCTTGTAGGGAACCAGAGATTGAAGTTTACCATTGTCGAAAGTCATGTGAGATGTGGCTCCAGTATCTGGAAACCATGACTCATCTCGAGGCTCTTCAAATTTAATAGCAGCCAATGCTTGATTTAGTTCACCAGCTTGAAAGTCTAGGTTGAATCGATGCCTGCACTCAAATGCTGAGTGTCCTAGTTTGTTACATATTTGGCACATGACATTCTCCACCTTGCGAGTATATGACTGGGATTGCTTCCCTTGAGTCTGATTGTTACTCGAGTTGGCACCTTTTTTTCCATGTCAATTGTTGCGATTGCCTTCTCCAGATTGTGTGAACTCCTTTGCCTTTGGTGAGAATTTTTCCATAGATGAAAATTTATGGGTTTCCTTCTTCTTGAATATTGATTGTTGTAGTCTTGTGACCTTTGCCCGAAGAAAGCCATATTTTGGTTTGGATTTCCCGAACCATTTGAGTTGTTCAGCAACTTCATTGTTTCATGATCCTGTAACAATGTATTAGTTCACGGTACGTTGGTGTCAGAGGTTTGAGCATGGATGTAACGAAAGCCTCGTATCTAGATCCAAGACCCGTCAATAGCCCTAATACCTTATCTCGGTCACCAAAAAGTTTACCAATTGCTGCAAGGTCATCACAAATGCTTTTGTGAATCAGAATGCATTCCGCCATAGCCAATGTATCTTTGTTATGGTGTTGAAGTTTCTGTTGCAAATACAATTCTCGTTCCTATGTTTCTTGCGCAAATGCATCCACAAGAGCCTTCCAAATTTCTTCAGAAGTGTTAAGACCAACTACTAGTCCTAGCACTTCTTCTGAAAGAGTACCTGATATCCATCCTCGGAGAAGCCTATCAGACCTTCTCCAACCAATGAAGTCAGGATTTTCTCCCATTAATATCTCACCTGTCACTTCATTAGTTGAGATTTTGATTAAGGGACTTGGAATTTGTAGAATAAATATGCAAGCAAGCAAGCATACTAGTCGGGTTTAGGTCACTTACCTAGCGGAATAACCCAACAGATCGATTCGGCATTGTTACGAACCCGACGATGAAACCCACGAACGGCTACTCCTCTTGGGCTTCCATGTACTCTCTTGTGCTTCGCATAAGTTGTAGAGGATGCTACTAGAGCGGTCTCCATCAATGTCACATGCTAAATCCCATATCTCCAATGGTGATGGCCAAGAGAGAGAAAACTGTGAGAGAGAGGGGAGAGAGGGGGGGGGGGGGAGAGAGAGAGAGAGAGAGAGAGAGAGAGAGAGAGAGAGAGAGAGAGAGAAAGAGGCTAGTTCCTTTTCTTAGGGTGTGTAAGAGGCAATATATATATAGGCACACACCCTTGGTCACCAAGGCCAAGGCCCATTGGACCCAGTTCGATGTATGTGGGTATAATAATGACCCACAATTTATTACATCTCCCACTCACCCACATAGGGCTTGTTACTAAAACAATCTCTCGAAACAGAACTTCTCATCTTTTCATACAGAGAAATAGAACGTGCAACCTTACGAAAAGAAAGTACAGTGACAGGAGTGTAATGCCAAATCATCTCCATAACCAGCAAGACACATCACTCGGAAGCTTCTCGTGTATGCCTTAGATAGTTCAACCACACCAGGCACAGCATTCTTAATACTTTGGTGAAAAAAAGTGTTGCACCACCTCAATGTAATATGCTCATGACACATCGATCAGTAACAAAATACGATTGGCGCAGGCCTACTAATGAGTCATAAAACATGGTGTGTTATTGAATGGTCTTCCCTGAGCCCTCATGTCAATCCGACTAACTTGACCACTTACCTAGACACACCCCATAGAACGGAATTGTCTCTTCGTCCTAGGATAGCATACTCAAGTAGCTGTCATCAAGCGTTCTCTTCATGACATAGTCTCAAGTCTTGAAGGCAACCGGTTTATAGTATAACCAATGTCTTAGATATGCTACGTGGCTCACACAGTAATGAAGAGGAATCCATTCACTGTTCCACAGTCGATCGCAAAAGCACATACAGTATGAAATGTATGGTATGGCGTTCTTCTATAAAAATGGGCATGCCACTCTGTATTTGAAAAAACAAGTAAAGCTATACGAATCTTAGTCTAGACGGTACACAAAACGTCTAACCTGATTTTTCTAGCACAGTCGCCCCTCCTAGCACTTGTCTGAAAACTCACATTCGATTGTAAATAGGCTACATGGAGTCGTGGGATCTCTCTATATTTGACCAAATATAAAGGTCTCATCTTAGCTTCATCTAAGGCGACATGTAGAAATGATAAGGGTTTATATATAGCTCGCTGTTCTTATACTGCGTAGATATAAGTATTCAAGCTTGCTTTCTAAGTGCTATGGACACATATGTCCTAGCTAGCTATCTAAGTGCCATGAACACAAATGTCTCATCTTGTTCGCCATCTAAGCGCCATGGACACACATGTCCTAGTTCGCTATCTCGGTGCCAAAGTGAATCACCCGTGTGAGTAGGTCGATTCAAGCCCGGTGACATATAAGAAATGTGCATTCATTCCATTCATATAACAAATATACATGGAAACCAACCAGTTAAAAAAACTCGAATTATAATGTCAATAACACAATAAAATGTCAGAGCATATCGAATCCCCATGTGGAGATGTTCATCAAGATAACTTCCCTTTGCGCAAACTACATCTCAAAATGTGACAAAAACGAATGTTTACGTGCTAGAATGGTTTTTGAGATCTTTTGCATTTACTCAGGCTTATGTGCCATCACCATAGATTAGCACAACCTCATCGTTATGAAGTGAAGAGCCTAGCCACTGCAAAAACTTTTCAACCAAAATAGCTCCTCGAACAGCTACAGAGCACACCACATATTATGCTTCCATCGTGGACAGCATAAGGCAAGGTCCATAGTCCTGCAAACATATCGCAAGAACTCTTCACCACTCTCTAGTGACAGGACCAGGGTTGCTAGGGCAACGACTAATTAAACCAACCGCATAGCAGATATCTGTATACACATTAGCATACTTCAGATTCCCTATTTTAGACGCATATGGAAAACTGCACATTTGTTTCCTTTTCTCATTATTCTTAAGAAATTGATCTAAGGTCAAGGTGAGTCCCAAAAAAAATGGGATGTCAATGGGTTTACAGCTTCTCATATGAATAACGTTCAAGAATCCTCGAGAGCAGCTTCTGAGAACGATCTCTCACAATCTAAACTCCCAACACATAGTTGGCATCACACCCATATCCTTAATCTCAAATTGAGAGGACAACCAATCTCAAGTGGCGACAATGGACCTCATTTCATCCCAGCTAAAATAATGTCATCAACATGCAAAGAATTAGAACACTTCTCTTGGACCGTTTAATCACATTATACCATTGCTTAGCTTATTGCGAGCTTGAGATAATAAACAGATCGTTTGAGACTGCATACTTTTGCGCTCAATCCCTTTGGTTACAAAACCAATGGGTTGATCCATAATTATCTCATCGTCCTGTTCTCCATTGAGAAAAGAACAATTTAAACATCCAACTAAAAAAGTTCTAAAACTAAATATGCGACAATTACTAGGATAAGGCGAATGGGGTCAGATCTCACCCTTTGGGAAAATATGTTTCCATGGTCTATACCCTCTCTGGGTACAAACTATCGCCACAAGGTGCGTCTAATACTTGTCCATTGAACCATCTGCCTTGCGTTAGATTTGAAAACACACTTGTCTCCAATAGTTTTACGCACATGCGGAATGTCAACTAACTCCCAGACCTTATTCGCGTCCACAGAGCTCATCTTATCTGGCATAGCAACTATCCACTCAGCTTCAGTAGACAAAGAAAAACGCTTCAACAAAAGAAAAAGGCTCATCCTCATCCACTTGTGCACACATTTGCACACATATGAAAATGTCTTCCTCAATTTCAAAACAACGATAGGGAACTTTGTCCTCATCACCTACAGTATACTACCTGAGAATCTTGAGCGCCTAGTGGTGCACTCCCACTATCTGGTACACTCCCACTAGCGTCTAGCGGTGTACTCCCACTCGACTGTAGACTAGTACCATTTTTCAGCGATTATTGGATGTGGAGTCTCAATCTCTCCACCCTCGCTTAAAGATGGTATGTTGTCTTTAACATCCTCCAAATCATAGAGGTCAAGATATCTGTTAGTACTACCAATCTGGGGGAAGTCATTCTCAATATCATGTGACACCATTTCTGCCATTCCTTTATCTGGTTGTTCATTATACGTAACATAGCCTTTCGAGTTATTAGAATATCTTATAAAGATATGCTTTCTAGCACTTGGGCGTAGTTTCTCGCACTTATGCGAGGTATAGTGAACATAGCCTCCTGAGCTCCACGGGCGCAAATGCTCCAAAATGAGCTTTTCGCCTTTCTATAGCTCAAAAGGGGGTAGAAGGAACTGATTGAGGAAAGGCACTCTAGTATGTAGGCAGCAATAAAGAGTACATCCCCCCAAAACAATATTGGAAGGTTGACTTGCGCCATCATAGTCCTAGCCATATCTAGGAATGTCCTATTCCTTCTTTCTACAACACCATATTGTTGCGAAGTTTCCGGAGTAGGAAGTTGTCTGCGTTTTCCCTTTTTCCTCACACAGTTCCATGAACTGTTTAGATAAGTACTTGCGATCCTCATATTGCACAAAATTATCTATAAAAGTAAGAAAATGAGAGGCGCCATGACGTGCCTTTACAACCATAGGTCCACAGATATCTGAGGGAACTAGCTTTAATGCTTGAGTAGCTCTAATAGCCTCTTTAAAAAGGCTTTTAGCATGCTTTGCTAACTAAACAAGACTCACACATAAGTAGGTCAACCTTAGCGAGTTGGCCCAAAAGGCCTTCTCGAGCTAATCAGGTCATCCTATCACATCCTATACGTTCAAGTCCAGTATGCCATGTCTCAGAATAAATGAATAATAGAGGAAACTAGAATTTATTAAAAACAATCCTTAAGTAGTTATCCCTAGACAACAATGTCCCAATAACACTACCACCCAAAAATATCCATCTTATTACCACCAAATTAGAAAAATGCCTTCAACTGCGTTCTCCTACCTTGTTAGCCTTGGGTGTAAATTTGCTAGCCCCACCCTGCCTCTTGTCTAGTGTACTCTTACCATTGCGTTTAGGCCCACGAGTCTTGCACTCATTTTCCACTTATGAAGTTGTGGTAATGAGTGTAGCAATACAGTTCACCTTACCTTTTAGCGCTCCATATTTAGCTCAACATGTCGGGAAATGTCAAAACAAAAATTTAACATTTCCGTTATGATCATGATTTGTTTCCTGTGGTCCCGCGAATTAGGCAACGAACTACTCATAACCCGAAACTGCAGTTCGGAAGTAAAGATGTTCCTAGTAGTATGATATCACGAATCACACTGACATCGACCTTAGATGTTCAGTCATCGTGTACTTGGAACGTCCCTTTACTTTCCCAAACTTCATAACTAGATACTTAATCTAGTAGTGAATATGCCACTGAAAATAAATTCGAGCTAATCTCACAATTCTTTGGCTATTGGGTAGTACATATACTTCCCAAAAAGATCATGGTACATGCTGCTTATCACAAAGCGCGTGCTATGATCCTTCTCGAGCCAAGTGTCATAGGCTTTCAAGGTTATAATGAAATTGGGCCGAAGGCCCATTATTCGTTTCAATGGGTTGAACTATAGAATAAGTCTAAAGCCCATAAACTCTTACTTATTCTGTAGGTGTGTTACTTTGCTGTGCCATATTACAAAAAATTAGTCCCTTTAAATTTGTGATCTTTGTAAAGATTAACAGGGTGTGGTCTAAAAAATGTTTGAGAACATGCGCAAGGGATTAACATTATTATTTGCACATTAAAGCTTGTTTTAAAATCTAATTACAAATGTATTTTTCCCTTCTTACAATTTAAGACAAAAAAAATTTGCTATTGCTCATTAATCAAATCTTAATTTTGTAAATCACGAAAAACCTTTTATATTGAAGTTTTCTAAACAAACATCAATTAGATGGTACAAATACTTGTCTAAGATCATCCACAAGAGACAAAGTCCGCCATACAATAAAAGTGCGCATGGACCCCTACGTGGGTCCGGATTAACAACTTAGAGCTCATGCTAAGGTAATTCGAGTGCATGATGTATGAACAAAGAAAACCATCCCTTTATAAGTAGGCTTTTCCAATACAAGAAATGTAAACACTCATCCTCACATTGCATTTATAGCCATAAAAAAAATAGGGATGATTTGTTCATATACATACACAAAAACAACCTAAAACATACATGGTGAGGACACAAGCTCCATAAATAGTCCATTAATCGTCCATTCATTTTATCAAGATTAATGCATTAATCACATACACTAAGCACTCATGCGGTCTATTTAAAAATGAATGGACTAATCCATCACTCCATTTAAGTAGGAGGATTAGGTCTCGGGTCATCCAATCACAAATAATAGTAATTAAATATGACCTATAATGCAATGAGCCTCTAAGAAATAATAAAATTTGCAATAAAATAATTATTGCACAGCCCGAATAGCTCCCATATATTAAGTAAAATCAATGAAAAATTCTGAATTTTTCACTAATTTTAACACAGTTTTAAGTCTTAATATATTTTAAAACCAATTCATTAAGGGCTTATAAATTAATAAATAATTTAAAACCTTATGGAAATGTTTAAATAACTAAAAAACTAATTTTTTATTATAAATAAAAAAAATTCCATAATTTTATCAAGGCCCAAATAAAATTTTTGAATCAATTTAACAAATAAAATGATCTAGTTAAACAAAATAACTATGAGCAACTAAATTCTCAAAAATACAAAAATTTCAAGGAATTTGTTCTCAAAAGATTTTCAGTTGTATAACATGGTATTCTAAACACCCCATATTAATTTCAAAAATTAATAGTCTCTTTTAAGAAATTAAAAAAATGCCCATAAGCATAAATTTTTTATTCTTTAAAATACCAAAAATATGAGATAATTTTCAAAAAATTTTCTCAAGTCCTCAATCAATGTACAAAAAACACTACTCATTAAATTTAAGATTTAACAACTTTATTTTGTTATATTTTAAGCAATTAATATCACGTACTTAACACAATATATGCTCTAAAATATATCACAAGAGCGAGAAAATTCACTAAAACAATTCCTCAAGCTACCATTAGTGTGCTAAACACATTGTGTTTATTTTTTAAATTAATAATCAATAAAAATATTTTAAGCAATTTAATACGTGTACGAAAACACATAACTATATGCTCTAAAATATTAATATGATTTAGATAACTTACTAAAAATTATCTATGGGTCCCAACAAAATTTTATATGGTCTCAAAACAGTGTCCCTTATGTCCCTTATTAATTACAAAAATTAATAATGTATTATGCCTATTTTAAGCAATTAAATAAACGTCCATAAACATAAATCATATGCTCTAAAATGCTATAAATACATGTTAACTTACCATAAAATTATCTTAGAGTCCCTTCCAGTGTACTAAACACTGAAATGATAAAGTTTCAATAATATTAATTTTGAAGGATTTTAAACTAATTAAAACCTTGTTCTTAATAAACTTTGGGGTTTAAATAAATAATTTAAACCAAGGGCTGTTTTGTAAGAATCAAAACTTATAGAAAATTCCAGAATATTTAAAAAATATATATGGGACGTGAACAGGTCAGTGAATCGTGTGACCATTAAGGCCTTGTTTGGCTACTATGGCACATTTTTCTTCTTCTTTGGATTTAAAGGCTTGCCAAACAATACATTGGACCTATTCTGTTATTCCACTTACCCACATATAGCACGTGAGTTGGCCCCAATGAATGACAATTCATCTTCTCCATCTCTACCCTAAAACGCAGCACTCCAACAGTGCGCAACGACAACTATGCAGACCTAAGTCTCGCACAATGTTGATCCAATACACATGTTTAATACATGGTTGGAAAGCTCATATGGAGTAGATGAGATGTATGCTAAAAAAAATAGAATCTTTGGTCATAATAAAAAAATAAAAAATAAAAAAAAAAATCAGAAAATGGTGCAAAGTTTCTGCCAAAAATAACTCCTTTAATTTTTTTTTATCAACCCAGAAATTAGGGTTTGCGATTTCTCATTCATCAGAGATAATCAATCCATGAAACTTCACGGAGGGACTCTAGGGACCATAAGGAACACAACCATGTAAAAAATTTGGACCCTTATTAGAGTTTAGTATTAAACCCTCATTTACTAACATTATATACAGAATAAATGGGTATACACAAAAGGTAATTACATAAAGTTTTCTTAGAATTGATTTTCAATCAATCACATATATTATGCCCAATTCTCTTTTAGTGCCAACTATTGTGCACGGGTGTGATTGCCTAGCTTTTCATTTGAGTTGCTGTGTTGTGAGGCAATGATTGTGATGCAGAATCTTCACCTTCAGTAGGTATTGGCAAACTCGGATAGGATCTCTTTCCTAAAAGCAGATGTTTTTATAATTATCCTTCGACAAGCAAGATTGGTGTAATTTTTAAAACTAGGAAGAGATTTTCGTAGTTGCTTGAAACCTCATGGGAGGGAAACAAGTGTGCCTGACATTCTTGTGAATCTAGGTGCTAATCAAGAAAAGCCTTCTGTTAGCTTTGATTATGCCCCTAGGGATATGAAATTAATGCCTCTTCTCGCCGATTGTATTGGTATTGACTTCCCTGGAGGGAGCTAGTTTGTCGTGCTTTTCCTTTTAACCAAGAAAAAACCTCATGGGATTTAGTAAGATTTAATGGTAGATTAAATCATGGCCTGGGGTTTGAGTTTAGGCTGTCTGAGGCCGGCCCAAACGTTGGGACTGGTCCAAAACTTTGGTTAAATCCAGTCTAGTCCAACACTATCTAGGATTTGTTTTGTATAGTTAGTAGAAGAATCGATTTTAAATAATTTGGAATTTGTAGTATTGTCCAGGTGCATAGAAGTCTCTGTGTGACTTAAAATGTGTCAAGAACTAGGTTATTTGTTAAACTAAATAAAACGTAAGACTTGGACGAAAGTGATCATGTTTTCATCATACTCAAAACAACACGATCCATTCTCCTCTTTTCATAATGGGCGAAAAGTAAAACCCTCCACTATCAAACGCTCCTCTCTCTCTCTCTCTCTCTCTCTCTCTCTCTCTCTCTGGCGGATGGAATAAAGGACAAGGGGGAACTCAAGATCTCCCTTGATTTAAAAAAAATTATATATATACCTTAAAAAAAAAAATTTACACTTAAGCCCCCCCTCCTAAATACAAAAACTCCCTAGTTTATTAGTATTTGAGTTTTGAAAAATTGTACAAGACAACTAAATATAATACATTCAATTTATTGGTCTCAATTTGTAGTAATAATGTGCCATTGTGTTGTACCTTTGGTACCAATCAGTATTCACTTTTCTTATATGTTATTTGGTAGCAACTTTTAGATACCCTTTGCTAGTTACTACAATTTTATAATTGGTGGTAAAAAGTCCCAAAGCGTTGTAAGTGAGATGTATGTACATATAATGGGAGAAGATTTCTTGAGTTTTTGTATTAATTTTTATAGTATTAGCTTAATTATACCATCCACATGAAAAATGTGTATAAATAAATGCAAAAAAAATCGCTCCGGGTACCCCGAAGTTCAAGTTTAAGTTAAGTTCAAGTTTTTTATATCAGCCCCTACTCTCTCTCTCTCTCCAATCTCTCCAATTCCAAATTCCAACTCCGGAGTAGAACCCGCACACACAAACTCTCATTATCTCTTCAGAAACTCTTTCTTAATTCTCGTGTCTGTACACACATACGCACATGTCTATTCTTTTTTGGGAAAATTAAATTTCAGTCTCCTTTTTATAGGTTAACTAAGAGTCAATCAATTATTTTTTTGATTTTAGAAGAATATCTATTTTAAGTAAAAAAATTAAAAACACATCAAATTTTGACAAATCGGTGTCAGAAACAACTGTCCAATCGTGAGGAACAACTCACCACTCGGTGTCGGGATGGTGAGTTGCGCCCGACAAGTTTTAACGTTTTTTATTTTTTATTTTTTCATTTAAAATAAGTACCTTCTAAAATAAAATATATAAAAAAAATTAATTAACTCTCAGTTATCCCACAAAAAATGACTAAAGTGTAATTATCCATTCTTTTTTAGGGAGTAAATGAAAGCTTCGAGAGCTCTTAATTGGAAACCTCACGACTCTTTCTCAGAAACCCCAAAAATTCAATTTCAATCCGACCTTTCTCTGCAGTTTCTATCTATGCAGCCCAGCCCAGCCCAGCCCAGCCCAGCCCAGCCTCAAGAACAATCACAACCCCACTTCTGAAGATGAGATCACCCACTACGAATTTGCGTAAAGCAAATCAACAAACCTTCCATATTCAAAGTTCAAAATTTTTACAGAGAGAAGTAAAGGAGGAGAGAGACTAGAAATCGCTGTCGGTTGGGGGATTGTTGGAGCTTCCATTATCTGCGATCTCACCAATTACATGGTTTGTGTTTCAGTTCATTTCTTTGGATTCTAATAAGTATTAACTTCCATGAAATTGTGTGTCGGAAACACTGGAAGCAGAGTGATACTGCTAGTAGTTTGCAATCACGAGAGGAATGAAATGGAAAAATTCCACCACAAGGTCTTATGTTGTATGCGGAACAGGTGGTTCGAAACTAATTCATTGTGTTAAACTTATGTTATAATTTCATTGAGTTCTTGCTCTCAGCAAAGGCGAAAGCAATGCGGAACAGGGTTCAAAAAACTTGGCGTACTGCTCCTTCATGCTTCATGTGGGTTATTTGGGATGAGATGCTTTGAGGACTTGGAGATAGATGCCTATCTCTAGGTGAGGGAATCTTTTCATAATACTTTGATCATTGGGACAATTCTTGCATTCAGTTTAGTGAAAATTCTTGCATTTAGTTTAGTGAAAAAAATTTCTCGTGTGTATCATTAGAACTTTTGGTTGCTTTTGTATCTTGTGCTGACGAATTACGCATAAAAAAACAACTATATATCTCGTGGGTTGTGGCAGGAAAATTTGGCAATCTCCTTGAGGGAATGTTTGTGTTGTGGAGATTACTATCACGATAGAGGAATTCAGCTGGTTGACTCAACCCTTGTTAGAATATGATGGTGCAGAAGGTGACATCTTTAGGGGAGGGTAGGGTCAAGGATTCAATTCTTATTGTTGACCAGATGAGGGGAAAGAATGAAATTGGCTCGCTTGGGCGGGGGTATGTGCCTTTACCATCATATGAAGTTGTTTTCTTTCAATTTCTTCTTTTCCTCTCTTTCTGATCAACAAGAATAATTGAAACCAAGACCCCATCCATGCCTAACAATGCCACAAAAGTGTTTTCTTTTGTTTTTATAAGGTGAATCTCATTGAGTCAGATTGTTCTAGACATTAGGATATAGATACTAAAATTATATACCAAAGAACAAAAATGAATAATGAAGAATGCTGGTGTTTGAAGGCATGAACTTTAAAGGTTCTCTTTTATTAGGCAAATATAGAAAGAGAAAAGTTAGAAATTCTTATGGAATTTTTGTTTTATCCCAGTTGCTTAGTATACCAGCTCGTTTTTTGTCCAATTCTGATTTGGTGTTTTGGGTCAATGGGATTTCAGTCTTGAATTTTCATACGGGTCTCTTCCAACTTAATATTTCGTAATCATGTTGGAATTTTTTTTTAATAAATAGATGAAAATCCACCCAACGGATTTAGCTACAAGTGGATAGCGTGGGATATAAAATGTGACCTCATGCACTCGTGAGTAAAAATACTTTTCAATACATTATCGATGTAAAAGAAAACACATCCAAATGTATCATGTCTGCCGACATCCCCTAAATGAATTTTTGTTTCCCTTGGAGTAAATGTTTTTAGGAATTCATTTGGTGTTGTCCCAAATTCCCAATAGCCAGTCGCAAGCACAAAGAAAGAAGACAATGCATTAGGTAGATGATATCCAGTGTTAAACCTTTTTTAATTATTTTTTTCAAAGTACACAAGTCATTGTTTGTGGAGTGGTGCAATTGGGTTTAGTATTCTCTCTCTGTCTCTCTGTCTCTCTCTCTCAATTGACTGTTTATATATTGCACTTGGGTTTATTCTATCTGGAGTGTCAGACCCAGGGGAGAGAGAGAGAGAGAGAGAGAGAGATTATCTTGACAGAACAGTGAAACCGTAGTAAGTCCTTAGTTAGGTAGTAAAACGTTGTGTAAGCAGAGTTGTCGGTGACCCTTTTGATGTCAAGATAAGTTTCCTTTATAGGTCCCTGTCTATAAGGCCCAGTAGTTCAAACTCACCTGTAGTTAATGAACATGAAATCAATTTTGATAAAATAGAACAACAATTGCAAAATTGGAATATCCCAATGGTTTCTGTGAACAAAATGTATCAAATTGGTACTTTTAGTTCTGTTACTCTCAAAACATCAAAATTAGTGAACAAACAATTTCTTTTACAAAATGAATATACAGCAATTCACGTTTTAGATCCTCAAGCTATTCAAAGATATAGGAAAAAATTCCAGTATCTTCACTTCAGATTAGTTCAAATTGCCATCAAACCCTTAACCAAACGTATGTTTAAAAACCTTTTTTATTATGTGCTTAAGAGATTGTAGGTGTAGGTAATAGTTGACGACTCATATACTTTGACTATACACATCACCAACGACTCCACGTGTAACAACATCACCACTGTGGATTCCACATGGGCTCATCAACACCAAACCGCTAGCCCACTTCAAACGGGCCCACCCGCAAAGCCCACTGAGAAACTTCACAACTAAGAAACTCGCCCCGAGACCCACTTCAATAAGCCCACTCCGAAGGTCCACTTCGGATGAGCCCACTCCAAAGCCCCCACAACGGTTAACTCCACTCCGAAGCCTTATTCTCCAAAGGCCCAAAGTAGCCCACAAAGGAAGAACACTCGAAATATGCACACACTCACCTCTCGGACACCCACCCTTGGTTCGGAAGCAGTACCTAAGGGTGGTCAAGTCCGCTGGGATTTCGGAAACTCATGGTTAGGTGGCTAGAACCCAAAGGCATCTCCCTAACCTGCGCCCCATGGGTAAGGTTAGGGTTGGTCCCAAAGAGAGAGAGAGACACGTGACTTTCACACGTGCCTTACCCCAACCAACCCACGACCAATAAGCGAAGCTCATTACTGCAAAGCTCGTCGGAACCTTTGACCGTCCATGCTTAGTCATATCAAGATTGCTTAACCGACTGCACCAATAGAAAAATACCTCGGTTCCCTCCCCCGCTGAAGCCATTTGTACGCCTCGACACTCGCCCTCGCTTAACCTCTCGGAGCCAATAGCAAAAGCCTTGGTACCCCCACTCGCTTAAACCTCTGCACCAGTAGTATCCCTTCCCTCTCTTGACCAACCAATGATAATCGGTTCACAACCAAACGACAAGCATTTCTCTCTCATTTGTCTCCACCATCTCAATATATGCTTCGTCTACATCCCATTTAATGACCTCAACCACCCTAAACAGGAGCATTTAAGCCACCCACCTACCTTAAACAAACAACCCAGTAAGAGGATGCCAACTCAGCCTCGCTCTGTCATGTCAAAGCTTTGCAAATACACCACCGACCTCAAGTATAAATAAGCACCCTCATTTACTACACCCAACAACCCAACTCGACTTAATCCTGCACTAGAGTAAAGGATTAGCAGTTATTCTTATTCTCAGCCATTAACAAAACATTCCCATTGTCTCTAGCTCACTTTGACCCTTCGCCTCCACCAGCACCTTTCGTTCTCAACACCTTTCGTTTTACCAACATCCTTAGCCCTAAGTATCCTTCGTCTCAACAAGACCCCTCATTTTATTATAGCCTTCGTCTGACTCCACCCTTCATTCTGTTCCAACATTTACCTATCGCCTTGCGATAAAATACATACTGCTTTCTCTCTCTCTCACTTGGGGCTACTTCGGTTCTCATCCGAACCCGAAGCCTCTCCGGATCTTATTATCTTCATTATTATTATTAAATTTTGTTAACTCATTATACTCTTACTCATCTCACATATTGTTCCACGTATACTAACCCAAGCTTGCGTATTATATCTCTCACATACACCACAAAAAGAACTCACACAGTAGGCATGTAAATTTTGGACATTCTCTTTTAGGAACAATTGCATCTTCCCTTTCTAATTGTCCTATTTATTTCAATTTCTATTCAAACTTTCCTATCTCTTATTTGATGAAGAAATTTTTGTTACAATGACTTTAAACATTCAAACTCAAGTTTGTAATTTTCAACCAGGCTTAAGAAATTTTCCGTTTGCTATTATTTATAGAATGCATTATAAGGTTATGCATTCACTAATTCCCAAATGCCTTAGAGAAAGTCCTATTGGTGAGTCTGTATTAATACAGGCTAACACAAATAAAGCTACAATTCGTACTAGCAAAACCATTAAATATTTTGATATCCATATCCCTACACAATGGAAACTGCTCTCGGCAGTCCCTCCTGCTCAACCTGAGCCAAAAATGTTAAAGTAATGTTATTGCACATCCTGATGGTGATGTTGAAATAAATTGCCCCTATTCAAAAATCTAGTTCTGAAATTAGATGTAGAGCTGGTTCATCCATGGCAGGATCTTCCGCCATACCTGCCAGACACTCTTTCCGTACAGTTCCAAATACTTTTCTCTGAATTTTCAAGTATCAATCTTCAAGGAATTAGAGATGCTCCTATTCCCCAAACATTTTATACAGTTCATAACCAAGATGAACAACAATCAGATACTAATGTAAATTTATGTCCAACACATTTCCAAATGGATCCAAGTATCAACATGATCCTACAAACTGAATTTGAAATTGATAAAAATTATTTAAATAATGAGTTCAATTCTCCAAAAAAATGTCCAAAAAAGAGATTGGTTCTTTAAAACCTTTTCCTCTGATCAAAGGACAATTTTTAGAAATAAATATTATGATTTTATGCAAACATTAAAGACTAATGTTTTCTTTTTTATATGGTTTGAAATCCATTCCCATCATCAAAACATCCATTATCCTTTTCAAAAAATTCAAACCACTAGCAAAAGGACTGTGTCATGGTATTATAGAGCCACCAACTAAGACTTTTGATGGCATCCACCTACCTAAGGCACAAATCCAACTCTTGCACAAAGACAATCATATTGTTGCTGCACTCTTTAAATCCACCTCAGATTCTTCAACCAATAAAGAAACAGAGAAAATATTGGAACAAAATAACTACTCCAATTGTTTCCTACATACTATAGCTGCCCAAACAGACCGGATAGAAAATCTCTTACAAAAAGAGGTTATTCCATCCAATGAAAAAACGTAACCCTTTTTTTAAAACCTTTTGATGAGAAATTAAAATTCTCCCTCTCCCTCTCCCTTGACCCAGATCATAAAATTCTTGATAATGTCTCTAAACAATTAGCCCAGTTGCGGATCAATCCTGCTCCATCTACCTCTAATTTTCATGAAGTTAAATATATCAAAACCATTACTAAAGATGTATTCCAATCCGACGATTACCAGATTAATAGGCTCAAAGGGGTTCCTAGATCTTCAAAGCCATATTATCATAGAGTTACTTTTCCGGATATTTTGTATGAAGAAAATTATGGACAGAATACTTCTACAGTTCTACCTATAAAGGCCGAGCCATCTATGAATGGAATATTGATGGAATGACAGAATGCCAAATTTTGAGTACATTACAAGAAATCACTGTGATGGGTATGACCTACAAAGCCACTACTGGATCTACTGATCCTCATATTTTTTAAGCTATTATTACTGGATTCACTGGCCAACTCAAAATGTGGTGGGATCTAGGAGATGGGGGGGGGGGGGGGGGGGGGGGGGGGATTGATCCGCAATTGGGCTAATTGTTTTGAAATATTATCAAGAATTTTATGATTTAGGTCAAGGGAGTGTTAATTTTTCATCCAAAAGGTTTAAAAAACAGTTTTGTTTTTTCATTGGATGGAATATCCTCTTTTTGTTAGAGATTTTATATCTGATCTGTTTGGGAAGCTATAGTAATTAGTATGTAGGAAACAATTGGTTTAGTTATTTTGCTCTAGTATTTTCTTTGTTTCTTTATTGGTTGAAGAATCTAAGGTGGATTTAAAGGGTGTAGTAACAATATGATTTGTATTTGTACAAGAGTTGGATTTGTGCCTTAGGTTGATGGAAGCTATCAAAAGTTTTAGTTGGTGGCTCTATAATATACCATGATATAGTCATTTTGCTAGTGGTTTGAATTTTTTGAAAAGGATAATGTATGTTATGATTATGGGCATGGATCTCAAACTATATAAAAAAGAAAACATTAGTCTCTAATGTTTGCATAAAATCATACTCCCTCCGTTCCAGAATATGTGTCCACTTTTGAAAGTCAACTACAAAATTAAATAATTCCCACAATATCCTTACAATAAAGAGAAAGTAGCATCAATGTGTGGTCCCAAACAAGTAGAAAAGTCAAACACCCATCACATCCAAGGGTAAAAGAGGAAAGTGACTATGTAGTGGACCAAAAAAAGAAATATAAGACATCTTTCTTAAACAATGTGCAAACTTGAAGTGGAAGCTTATTTTGGAATGGAGGGAGTAATATTTATTTCTAAAACTTGTCCTTTGATTAGAGGAAAAGGTTTTAAAGAACCAATCTCTTTTTTGGAGAATTGAACTCATTATTTAACTAAATTTTATCAATTTCAAATTCAGTTTGTTGGGTCATATTGATACTTGGACCCATTGGGGAATGTGTTGGAGATAAATTTAGATTAGTATCTGATTGTTGTTCATCCTCTCTCTCTCTCTCTCTCTCTCTCTCTCTCTCTCTCTCTCTTAATGTAGCCCCCAAAGAAGATGCTATACTTGTCTTTAAATTTCAATTATTTGGCTAGAAGTCTTTTGGGTTGATGTTGCAGAAGTATTTTCATTTAAGGACTGTTTAGTAGCTAGAATAGTGGATTTTGCGTTGTATTCGGGTTGTATGTTGGATAGTTTGAGTGTTAGAAGTTTTCGACATATTTTTAAGGTTTTATTAATTCTATAAATAACTTGAATTAGTGAAAAATGAAACTAAGCCAAGAAGATGAATAACTTATGTAAAAATGTTTGGAAGAGTTTTGAGAGCCTCTTATGTTAGCCTTTACAATGAGTTACAGAACAAGATAACGATAAAATTCTATGATCTAATAGTTATACCTACAGATAATGATAATTCCAAATTACATAAATCGTAATAAGATAAATAAGTTAAAATGATATAAGCTACTAAATTCAATATGCTGCTTGGTATCCCCACAAATTATATAGGGTAAATTACACCGACCTCCCCCGATGTATGGTCTAATTACACGGACCTCCCTCGTATAATTGAAATTTACACTGAACTCCTTTGTTGGAACTTTTGAGAAATGGAGGGAGTATGATGACGTGACCCATAGAATTAAAGTAGGCTGGCTTAAGTGGAGGAGTGCTTCCGGAGTATTATGTGACCAGAGAATACCAGCAAAATTGAAAGGAAAATTTTATAGGACAACAATTAGGCCAGCTATGCTCTATGAGACAGAATGTTGGGCAACTAAGAAACAACACATTAGCAAAGTGAGCGTAGCTGAGATGAGGATGCTACGGTGGATGTGTGGTAACACTAGGAAAGTTAGAATTAGAAATGAGTATATTAGAGAGACTGTAGGAGTGGCACAGATTGATGATAAATTGAGGGAGAATAAACTTAGATGGTTTGACCATGTGCAACGAAGACCTGTAGATGCACCTGGGCGAAAGAGTGATAAGATCGTAGTGTCTGGAATGGTTAGAGGGAGGTGCAGACCTAGACTGACCTACAAGATATGAATATATATAATTTAAGTGAGCATATAGCTTTTGATCGTGCAGAATGGAGAAAAAGGATTCATACAGCCGACCCCAACTGATTGGGACACAAGACTTGGTTTGGTTTGGTTTGGTTTACCCCCCATTTCTACAATTATTTTCAAGTTGAGGGAGATAGTCCAGATTCTTCTCTCTCTCTCAGCTCTGATTTCTCTCTCTCTCTCTAATAAATCATTGACCATGCCTATACTCTCCACAAACGTTATAGGATTAGACTACTTCAATACCCAAGAAGTATCTGAGTTGCCCAAGATCCTCAGTTTGAAACTTGTTCTGCAGAAACAACTTTAACTCCAGAATACCGTTGGAGTCATCACCAGTTATAACAATTCCATCCTCATAAACAATCAACAATATTTTACCAGCTGATGTATGTCTATAGAAGACAGAATGTTCAACACCACATCTTTGGAGTCCAAATTCAGCAACTACTTCATTGAATCTACCAAACCAGACACGGGGAGATTGCTTTAAATCATATAGAGCCTTCCTCAATCTGCATACCATATGGAGTAATACTCTGAATAATATGGAGTTGCCTCAAAGAAGATAACATCGACAGAGACAAATAAGCAACGCAAGATAGGAATATAACAACGGTACCCTTTTTGGGTGCGAGAGTACCCCAAGAACACACATTTGATAGCACGAGGGTCTAACTTATCAGTACCCAGTGTAAGTTGGTGGACAAAACAAACATAGCCAAAAACGCGGGGAGTAACGGGAAAGGAAGGTTCAGTAGGGAATGAAGTGGCATGAGGGGTGCACCCGTCAAGAATAGAAGAGGGCATACGGTTAATTAAATGGCAAGCAGTAAGTACTGCATCGCCCCAAAAGGTTTTAGGAACCCGCATTTCAAATAACAATGTGCGGCTAACTTCCAATAATTGACGATTTTTTCTTTCAGCAACACCATTTTTTTTAGGTGTGTGCGCACACGATGATTGGTGAAGCATGCCAGAGTTTTCCATATAAGTGCTCTTAAGGATGGGAAAAATATTCTTGTGCATTGTCACTACGAAGAATTTTAATGGGAACATTGAATTTAGTCTTAACTTTATTACAAAAGGCAAAAAAAATGGAAAATAACTCTGAACGATTTTTCATTAAATAAATCCAAAGTAGTTCTAGAAAAGTCATCAACAAAACTAACAAAACACCGATACCCTTTTGTGGAGGTTATAAGGTGTGGACCCCAAACATTTGAATGCACTAATTGAAAAGGACTAGACACGCACTTGTTGGCCCGAGGAGCAAATTGAACACGGTGATACTTCCCCAACTGACACGACTCACACTCTAAACAAGACAAATGACTCAAACTAGGAACTAGCAGCTTCAAATTAGCCACGAAAGGATGGCCAAGACAACAATGAATTTGGTGAGGAGACACGGTAGCAATAGGACATGCAGTGGGAGAGGTAGGAAGAGCCTGCGGACCATCGAAGTAATACAAACCATCAGATTCATGCCCTACGCCAATCGTCTTCCGAGTCTTCAAATCCTGAATAAGAACAAAATCAGGGAAAAAGGAGAAGCATTAAGATTTTTAGTCAACTTGGCAACAAATATTAAATTAAAAGGAGACCGAGGTATATATAGGACAGAGGATAAAGACAATGATGAAGCCTGTTGGACAGTCCCTATTCCTTCAATAGGAATAGAGGAGCCATCGGCTAATGTAACAGGGGGTAACGATGACGATTTTTCAAGAGATGAAAAAAGGGTCGATATACCTGTCAAATGATTAGTGGCTGCAGAATCAATAACCCAAGGTGCAGAACGAGAGGTGAGACAAGTAGTAGGTGTACCTTTCTGAACAAGCGAGATACTAGGAATGGATGCCTGCTGAGCTGCTAGAACTGAAGGAACTGAGAATACTCCTCACAAGGGACAGAAAAGTGAGCAAACAGTGCCGGGCGGCCGATGAGATCCCAACAAGTTTTCCTAGTACGACCATCCTTGTTGCAATTATCGCAATGTCGTGGTTGGTCTCTGCCACAACCCCCACGTCCACCATGATGACCCCCTCCACGATGGGGATTACCACCACCCTACTAATCGGGGGATGTGAAGTCTGAGTAACAAGAGCGGAGTGATCAGTAACCGCGGTAATAGGAATAATCGAATCCTGAGAGGTACTCCTCAGAGCACGCTGATATGTCTCAGCAAGAGAAGGAAGAGTGGCACCACCAAGATTTTGAGATCGAACTGGCTCAAAATCACTCTTGAGACCTGCGAGAAATTTCATAACGGCCATTTGTTCTCGCTGCTTCTGCTGTTCCTTCGCCTCAGTGGTGATAGGAAGAATGCTATTCAATTCTTCAACCAATCGTTTAAACAAAGCAAGGTAATCAGTCACAGATAGATCACTCCGCAGTAACTAAAAATACTGAAAAGAGAGATCGTACATCCAAGTCAAATCACTAGAGACGAGATGAGCATACTCCCAAATCTCCTTACATGTGCCCAAATGATCACACATATCTGCAACTTGTGGTTCCATAGAGTTCCAATGTGGTGCAACAATCTGAGCATCTATTTGTCTCCATTGCTTAATGGACTTCTTTTCGGTAGTAGGGGCAGCCCCAGTAAGGCGATCATCAAAGCCCATGCCAGTGAGGGCAATAATGATAGCCCGGAACCATTGGAGAAAATTGAATCCACTCAACTTCTAAGTGGTGAGTTGAGGAAGAGCTTTGGACTCCATGAAGAATATAGAACTCAAGGAAACAAGATCGAAACCAAACGGAACGAGATCTGAAACGCAGCAAAAAAACTTGCCACAGAAGCAGATTGGAGCCCAAAAAAAAAAAAAAAAAAAGAACCAGATCTGGGCAATGAATAGTGCTGTCACTGCTACGTGAATAGTAACTCCGATGAACAGTTACTTTGATGAATAGTGCTGCGTGAACAGTAACTCCAAGACCAGTGCACGATGAACAGTAACTTCGCGATGAAACTCTAGACCCAACTTGGGTCGGCTAGGGTTCTTTCCTTTATTTTTTTTTTTCTAGGTAAAAAAAAAAAAGATCGACCCGCTCTAATACCATGTAAAAGTAAACACTTTGTATATTTAATCAGTGAAAAGAGAATACAAGGGCCTAATTTATATACTTGGCTATCCTAACCACACTTTACATTTTCCCGATGTGGGACAACTTATACACAAACTCTTAAATTCTTAATACAAAACTACCCTTTAACAATATCTATAACCTGATGTTTTGTAGGATGCTTAAAGCTAAAAGACATCAAATAGAATTTTTTTTCTTTGTGTAGTGCCAATTGAATCTTCAATTTTTCTTTGTGCAATAGCACCATCAAACACCACCAGTTCATTAGCCTCCACCACCAAAATCATCATGCCCACTCACCCTGAATAACTGGCCATCAAACACCTCTTGTAATTAATCCGATGACCAAGAAGAAAACTATAATCCAATGGACTATTTTTTTGCAAAAGAGGGAGAATTGTAATCTCACGATGGCTCTGCTTCTATATAACTCTCTTTAGAAGCTACTTCGGTGGTGAATCTGGTGATATGGAGACGGTGGCAGTGGGTAGTGAGTGGCCGATTTGGCCATGGCATCGTGGTGGGCATTGCGGGTATGCCCTAGATGTGTGTGTGTGGGTGAGAGAGAGAGAGAGAGAGAGAGAGAGAGAGAGAGAGAGAGAGGTTGTAAATATAAATATTTTTTATTTTATTTCAGTGAGGTTAAAATAGTCATTTTAGAAATGTTAACCGAAAAATTAACTTTTCAGTTCAATACACTAACGGAGGGGAGGGGAGTGTTACCTAATCTCAAACCTCAACGGAGGTTGGAGTAATTTCCAATTATACGAGGGAAGTCTGTGTAATTAGACCATACCTCAGGGTAGGTGAGTGTAATTTACCCAATTAAATATCACTGTAAGAATTTTATTCTTTTATTTTATTTCATTTTACTAAGTAAGAATTTTGTTCTTTTTATTGTTTTGTAACCATCATTTTCTTTTTATTGTTTTGTAACCATCATTTTCTTATTGTTTTGTGACGAGCATATACAAGTTGTCTTTTATAGGGTGGGACAAGTTGCTATTGTTTCACGAAAGACGAACACAACTACTCATGAAGTGTTATGAGTGAGGCCCAGAGGAAACACTCAAGTTGTACGTCTCTTTCATCTAATGAATCGACTAATTTCTCTGCATTTACTTTTGGATCATGTTACAACATCACGAGGAGCATTTCCTCCCCAAGATGGAAATTCATTATCATGACATCAGTATATGCATATATTATCCTGTATATAACGAGTTAGAGTGTTTGGAAATCATCTTCAAGTATGCATTCTCACCAATTCTAATTATATTATACTGTTCATTATTAACTTATTGAAGATGCATTGTTTACGATTTTATTTTTTTATTTTTACTTTTTTTTTTTTTGAGAAAGACATACGAAAATCAATTGTTACTTGCTTTTGCTTTTAAGTTGGAGATTGTGTTCTGCACACGAGGTCGTGAGTTTGGGTTTGAGGGAACTCCATGCTCCTAAAACTTCTATAGCCAATAACTCACACTCAATAATGCTTTTATTTCTATCTCTATCTCTATCTACCCCACTTTCGGTTTTTTTACCCTAAATAAAAGTATATCAATATTGACACACATAACCAAACCAAACCAATCCAAACCAAACCTTGTATTAATATTAACACACGTACTACGAAAAAAAGTTCGCTTTCATACCAAACAAGCGTAAGGAACTTATCTTAAATTGTATTTTTTTTTGTATAGAGCACTCAATTAGATTATGGAGACAGACACATACAGTCTTAGCATCAAGTTTACTCAATAGCAACACTATCATTGGCTTACATATATTATATATACCTTGAAAGAAAACGTTCAACTTGCACAATATCAAAATACTCAAGCTAGTTCAATGCAAATATTGCGAGCTCCAAGCAGGTACCGAGATTATCCACTCAGGATAAAAAGAAAGATTGACCTTCCAATATTTCCTTGGTGACAAATCTGATTCCGAGGTGACTTGCCTCACTCTTGCTTTATTTGTTGGAAGTCTTCTATTAATGGAAAAAACAGCTCTAGCTCCTCTCTTGAGATTTAACCTTGGTAAAGATAAAATCATTGCAATTTGTAAATTGGTGGTGAATTAAGCCTTGGAATTATAGAGAGTGTAGAAGATGAGAAGAATTACCAAATTGGATGAAGAAAAATAAATTAGCAAGTCTCTGTCTTATTCGTTTTAATCCATGTACGTTTATTGTGACGAAGAGAATCAGGGGATCTGTCTAAGCATGATTACGATTAGATTTACAAGCTCAGTAGTATTATAAGAAAAAAATTTCATTCTAGAATTTCAGGTGAAGGGCTTGGCTTGAGTGAAAGTGGAGAAATAGGCTTCCTATTTTCAGCCAAAGATTTTAAACCGACAAGAAACCGTTCAACACATGGTGGCAACTGGGTATGCATCAAACCTATGAAGCACCGACACTCTTTTTTGCCCCTCGTATCAGTGTTGGTAGCGTATCCGACACAAACACTCTGTGGAGACGTGTCAGTTTCTCAAAATATCGTGTCCTAATTTTTTTTTTACTTTTTCTTGAACTGACACTCTTTGGACACCTGTCGGATACTAAAGTAGGTCGGGAGAGTTTGCGGATGTTAATTCAATTCACCATTGGTGGGTAACTTATGGTGCATGTGCACCTTTGCTTCAAAACCTATCTTTGAAGCTACTTGTGCACCCTTCTTCTTCGTCATGTTGTGAGAGGAGTTGGAGTTCATACTCCTTGTGCACTCGATGAGATGGAATAAAATGGCACCGCAACGTGCAGAAGACTTGGTTTTCATTTATAGTACTGACATTTTTTGGGGACAAGTACGTAAACTATTTAGTAGTTAGCATGTATGCTTCGAAACTTGGTTGATGAATGTGGATGAATGTTGATTTATAAAGATGTTATTGAATTTTATTCGTTGGCTTTGTTATTTTTGATAATCTCATAATTTTTTTGTGATTATGTGTTTTTATGCCAACTTTGATTAGACATGATAAAATATAAATTTAAAAAAAATAGAAAAAAAAATCAACGTATCCCTAACGTATTCGTATCCTGCTTTTTTGAGAACTATCGTGTTCACATATTTGCGTCGCTTCGTATCTATGTCGCATGTCCGTGTCGGTGCTTCTTAGGAGCAACCAATTGTTTGTGAAGTTCAAGCTATTTAAGGATAATGGGAAAATGCTAGGGACTAATAAGGTCATTTTACTTACTTTTAGCAGTAGGTTTATGTGGGATACCATGTTTATGCGTCTTTTTTCTGCAAGTAGGTTTTAAACATGGAGGATAGTCTTGTTTGGGAATTTTCTTGTAAACATTGAAGGCAGCGTGGAGATTTTGTTGGAGGTTTTGAATATGTTGGAGAGTTCACTTAAAGCTGGACTTAAAAGCAGCAAACTAAGAAGGTGCAAAACCATCTTATGCGATATTCTCAGTAAATGAATCGAGATTTGGGAAGGTTTCGACAACACTAGCAAATTTTTATGTGTAATTTTGCCCTTATTTTCATTGATTGTGGTTTGAATTCATTTCCCAACACGTCCTCTTTTGTTTCTCCACTAAGTATTATTTGATCTTGTATTGATCCTTTTAGCAACTCAACTTTTAAGCGATAAATCTCATTATTTGTCACTCTTATTGTTGGGCTAATAACACATTGCACTCTCTGCACCCACACCCTCGTATTTTAAGTTTGTATCACTTTGTCCTCCGTCAATAACCAATTTTGACGAATTTTGATGGACGGTGCAAATTGGCACAACTTAGAAACTGCAGGGGTATAGTGTGTCAACTTTAAAACTATGGGGTATAAAGTATGAACTGTGAGGGTGCATAGTGTAATTAACCCAATCTTGGTTTATTATTATTATTATTATTATTTTTTCCCTAGTAAAATATAACGGCATTTGTTCATTTTAGTGGATCCAAAATCTCACACATATTTGACATTTTGATTATTAACGCATGAGAATAAGGATTGAGGCAAATGAAGAGCTACGGTCCATGCTCAAGAGGATCCCCAACTTGGAGTTAAGGCAATTCAATCAACTGGATAAATCATATTAGCCGATTTGGCTACTTTTCTATTCCGGTGTGTGTGTACATTTTGTATTTATGTACTTGGAACATAATGCTGGGCTGGAAGGAAAGAACATACAATAAAATGACTGCACTACAGTTGATAGAAAGTAATACTCCAATGAATATATTCATGGAAATCTTTAGTTGGACTGGCTACATTTTTTCAGTCCAATTATTCCTAGGAAACTGTAAATGCACCCACAGTTTTTCTCTTTACAATCATGTGCATTAACTTGTTTTTGTATGTTCAGCTCCTCAATTTAGGCACGTCACACGACCTGACCTTACGTGTGTGTGAGCTTGATTTGATTATTAAACAAGCCTAAAATTTAGGCCTGGGTTTGGCTTCGGCTTTGACTTGTTTATTAAATGAGCTTGAAATTCAAGTCTTTTATCAAACCTATTCACTAACGAATCGAAAATTCAAGTCCATTTAAACAAGCTTGGCTTGTTTTATGATTGAGCTTGGCTCATGTATCCTCTAAAATTATATAGTTTTATAGTAATGCATATATACAAGTCAATATACAAGTCATTTATCTATCTTATTCACGAGCTCTGAGTTACTCGAGTTCATGTGTACTTGAGTTTGACTCGTTTATTAAACAAGCTAAAATTTAGGCTTGAGCTTAATTTGGTTATTAAACGAGTTGAGTCAAGCCAAGCCTTATATCGATCATTGTGTGTGAGGGCTCGACTAATTTTGAAAAAAAGGGAAAAAAACAGACATCAATAAATAAATTTCGTCGCTTGGTGTCAAGTGGTGATGGAGCAGGTTGCGTTAGGCTTTTTTTATACGAGGTCTGGTTGCTAAGGTGAGGGATCCTATTTTTTTTGGCAATGTTCCACCCCAGTTTTTAATGTTTATTCGCGACTGGTCGAATGGTTGGGGTATGTATCTCTAGATATGGATGATGATATGTGGAACCCTTCCTCCCATAGTGTGTTTGGTTGCAGATTTGGCTTGTTAGACCATCTCCAAAGGCAAATCATCAATTGATAAGGCAAATTGGTACTTTGATGGGTCTTAGGCAAAGTTGTTGTGTTGATTTTGATGAGTCACTCCAACCCTTACATCAAACTTTTGTTATTTTAATATATTTTTATTCTTTTATCTATTATTTGTATTCTACCTATATTATTGTACTTTGTGATTTTATAGTATTGTTTATTGGCAATATGTGACATTTTCTAATTAAAAAACTATAATATTATTTAAAATATTTTACAATTTAAAATATTATTTTGAATTTTTTACAATTTTAGTTTTCGAATAAATTTCAAACTTAAATTTCCCCCCTACAAAGGAATTTTAAAATTTACTTTCGCTTAAATTCAAATATAAATTATTCAAGAATTGTGCTATCTTTCATTAAAATATTGCAAAATAAGATTTGATGGCATGGGTTAATCGCAGCAACTTTGCTGCCATTTGGGCAACCCAGCAACTTTGCTGCAACAGTTGCTGTGCCTGTTGGAGCAAGATTTTATCACATTTTGCAGCAACTTTGCTTTTGCTGCAATAATTGCCTCAGGGTTGGAGATGGTCTTAGGCCTGGAGAGTGATGGTTTGTTCCAAGGTTGATGATAAAGGGGTGTCACGTACCTTTGTGCGCGTGGTCATTAAATAGTTAGCATTTGAAGCCATGTAGTTGGTCTATGGAAATGACTTCGGTACAGTTGGGTTGGTATGGTACAAATTGTGCCTCTCATTAAAAAAAAAATAATAATAATTTAAACCCAACTGTACCAAAGTCATTTCCTCTTTCTACGCATGCTTTTTGACCGCAAATGCAGTTTCCTTTTGTGCTGCTCGATTGTGTCTTTGTTCAACCATTCCTTGTCAGTGGCCCATGTGATGACCAGAGACCATTTTGTTGACAGCTTGAAGTTATTGCTCCAAGGACTTAATTTCTATATTTTTTATTCCATGGAACATGTGGTTGTTATGGTACCACTGTAGGCCTTTTGATGCGGAAGTGTATCTTCACTGTTTTCATTGTTCCTCTAATGAGAGGACAGGGTGCACAGTTTCTTTGGAACTGTGTTAAAGACTTATCCTTTCGATGTCATGGTGTTTAGTGGGTCTCAATAGCTTACTTGATTTTTAATGTATGCTGAGAAATGTTAGATGCAGAATGATTTGTATAATAATTTGTATAAACATGTAATATAAGGTTGGATTTTGTGCAAAAAAGCCTATATATTCCAGGTGTGCAAGCTTTTCAGCACAAAATTTAACCTTGTGCTATATATTTGTACAAATCGTTATACGTCTAGTATTTTTGATGTATGCTTGCCTAAGTTTTTACTTTTTAGTACGATTTTGTTGTGGGGGAATCTTGACTCTTCCATGCACTTGTTTGATTTGGATTCAGTTTCCGCTATTGCTCAATGCCATATTATTGAGCATATTGTATATCTTGGGAATGTCAGACATCTCTTTTTTAAATTTAATTAATCAAATTTTTGAAAAAAAATAAAATAAATTTCATAACGATAGGCAAATACTTTCTTTTTTCTTGCAATGGATTGGAATGAGAGTAGTGGATGTAGTAGGCAAATAGTTAAATAAAAATCATAATTTAACTAAAGTAAAAAGGGAGTTTCTGTTTGGAAATACTGAAAATAAACCAATTTTTACTCTTTTTGATTTTTTGAAGTTAATATTGTATTAATTTGATAAAGAACTGGAGAAATTATTTCAGGGAGTCCATCACACGTCGTCATGTTGACGTCATGTGATGTCTTAATTGTATGACGATATAGGCTATTTTGAAAGAATATGAACATGACGTGTCTTTATAAAATTTTCAAATAATCATGTTCCCTATATCTAGGGGCACAATTTCCACACATGTCATCTCCACAATTTAAAAAAAAAACCATATATCGCTATATAATTAAACTATTACACCACGTCAACATAGTAACTAGTGTGACGGACTCACTCCAGTTATTGTGACAATTCAAAACAGTTCTTGTGACAATTCTAAACAATACAAGAACTCTTGTATACTTAAAAGCAACTACATAAACACACAACAATACATAATCAGTTCTTCCCAAAGAATTAGAATTGACTCTTGTCATTACCCAAAACGGCATCAAAAGAGTACTACATTCGAAAGGCAAATTGGGTGGGTCCCACTTCGATTCTTCCTCAAATCGCTGCCATTAGTCCCTCAATCAATAGTGTTAAAGACATGAAAGATGATCCATTTTCCATCAGAGCCATTTTACTCTTCTCACTCATCTCCTTCACTTTGGCTCTCACCTCAGCATCACCGTCCATCAAACGCCTCACTCCACTCTCAACCTCTTCCGCTAACACCGGATTACTACCCAACTTGTAATCCAATCTTATCTCCACAGCCAATCCCAACTCTCTCACCATCTCAAAAGCGTTCATTTGTTGCTCCGCATATATTGGCCACGTTGCAATCGGCACTCCGTACCACAAACTCTCCAATATTGAGTTCCAACCGCAGTGTGACACGAAACCACCAACTGATTTGTGGGCCAGGATGGCCACTTGTGGCACCCACCCACAAACCAATCCAATCCCAGCCGTCCGTTCCAAGAATCCATCTGGCAGAACTTCCTCGACATCCGTGTAGTCACTGGGTAGTTCCAACTTGCCTTTGGGTGGTTGACGAATTGACCACAGGAACCGGTACCCGGTTCGCTCTAGACCGGAAGCTATTTCTCTCACTTGCGCCTCACTTAGGCTTCCCATGCTTCCAAAGCACAAAAAAACAACCGATGATGCTGGCTGATCATCAAGCCACTTCATGATTCCTTCGTGGTGGGTCCCATTGGACTGCCATCTGGCCGGTCCGTGGTGGTCCAGAACCGGTCCGACCGGATAAACTGGCGGTGTTTCCAGTGCTAGAAACGAGTTAAGACTAAACGGTTCGAGTTCTTGAAATGTATTGACAATCATACCCTTTGTTTCTGTGTACCTGCGCGCATGGTGTAAAAACCAATAATACCCATCTTCATTTCTCTTCAAAACCGATGGTGGGAAGACTTGTGGAGGGACTGAGTTGGAAAAACCCGGGATATCAAACTCGGTACCCGAGTCCTCAAACGCAGTGGCGACTTGGGTGTGTAGCGTCGGAAGGTGGAGCATGAAGCTGAGGAAAGTCGCCGGCGATTGAAAGTAAAGGTAACAAGGGACTCCCAGTTCGCTGGCGACGTCAATCATTGATGTACAGAACATGTCGAGAAATAACCCGGCGAGTTGGACCGAGTTGGAGTCAGACTCGGTCGAAGGAGCAAGTTTGGCGATTTCGTTCTTGACATGGAGTTTGTTCTTCTGAATCAAGAGAGATAAGAAGCCTATGGGTGATTGGTACTGATCTGGTGAAGGTGGGTCCACCTGAGGGAGGTGGACGAATCGGACCTTTTCAGTAGTACTTGTGGTGACAGCTGCAGCGCGTGAGTCAATGTAGGAGTCGACGAGTGGCCAAGGGGGACAGTTGATGATGAGGATGGTGGCTGAGAGACGGAGGTCATGGTGGGTCAGGTGGTGGGCGAACTCAACGGCCGGAACAAGGTTGCCTATGGTGGGTGTTGCGATGACTACTATTTCTCCTTTCTTCATTTCGATATTTTGGCTCTTTTCTTTTTAATCTGGAAACTTTTTGTTTTAATTGAACCAATTAAGAGCATATCTAATGATGTGCCAAACAGGGCTATACCCAATTTATAGCATCATGCCAAAAAAAAAAAACACACACACACAACTCTAATGGTACCGGATATAGTATTGTCAAATTATAGCAATATTTTGGCATTGCATTGGAGTGATATTTTTGGGTGACATGCTATAATTTGGCATTATTACATTATAAGCATCACTTTTGGCACTCCACGGGAGTAGTGTCTTGAGTGTTATCCTGTAATTTGATATTTGTTTTAGAAGTAATGCTAATGCTTTCTAAATTTTTATCTCAAAAGTGTTTCTTAAATAATATGATAATGTGGTCAGGTCTAATACAGTGTGATTATTTGAATTTTGATTGGGAATTATTTACTAGTCCTACTGCCAAATCGTTTGGGAATCACTTTTGAGATATAAATTTAGAAAACATAGCATTACTCTTCTTTTAGAGTGTACCATTGAAGTGCTTACTCCGTTTGGATTGAGAGAATCAGAGAGAAGAGAAGAGAAGAGAAGAGAAGAGAAGAGAACATCATTAAGAGAAGAGAAGATAACGCATATTTGTTTGGATGGAGAGAAGAGACGAGAAGAGAAACATAACGTTCTCTTGTTTGTTTAGTTTTCATAAGAGAAGAGAAGAGAATGTTTTTAAAACTAATTTACTGTTTTACCCTCTATAAATGCAAGGGGTATGTTAGAATAAGAATAAACATTCAGCATATATTGGTGATTATATTAATATTTTACTATAGTTCTCTTCTCTTCTCTCTGATTTGGAAAGAACCAAATTTGGGTTCTTTTTTCCTCACATTCTCTCTTTTAATATTTTCTTCTCTCCCAAATTAACTATCCAAATAAGAAAATTGGAGAGAATTTGGTTCCCTTACTCTTCTCCTCTCTCCGTTTCTCTCAATCCAAACGCAGTGTAAAATAACACTTACCATTAGAGATGCTCTACTTTGGCACTTCATTCTCAAGGTAAAATTCCTTTAGTGAGGTTGCTTGTTTTGTTTTGTCGTTTAATTTTTTATTTTTTATTTTTATTTTTATCAGGATAATAACACTAACATTCCTTCTACTATGATTCCTTTTCCAGATAGACCCAAAAAAAAAAAAGCATCAAATTGACCCCAATATGAAATTTATGTCTCTCCTTTGAGGAGTTTGAAAATTTTAGAACGAATTTGTCTAAAAAAAAATTGTGTACAATAAAGAGCAATTATATGTGTAACAAAGAAAAATTTTGTCCTAAAATGTTAATGGCTCAAAAGAGCAATAAAAAAAAAAGAGTAATATTTTAAAACATCTACTGATGTGGATAACTATAGTTCTTCTTTAATAATCAAACAAAAGAAATTAAAATTAAATTTTATTTCAAAATTGCTATTGTTATTTGTTATAGTGGTTATAATTTTTTGTCATGGTATTTACAAAAACCACCTCGATTCGCTACAATTTTATTTTTCATGGTGTTTACAAATTTTTATCTTCGTGGTGATATTTTTTGTCATCGAATAACAAATTTTTTTTTATCAAGTTACACATGACTACCTCACAACGTTGCATTTCTCTCTTCTAATAATATTAGGGGCACCAACAAATCTCACAAATATTTATATCTACAGTCTATTTCTCTTCTGGCTGGCACTGTGGGGTCAATTGAAATTATCCAGATCCCACAATGACACCCAAGTGAGAGATAAACTGTGAGTGTAAGTATTTGTAAGATTTATTTATGCCCCAAATATTACCATTCTCTCTTATGTCTTATGTATGTCGGTACGTGCAAACCCCTATGGCACACCACAGGTTTTCCGAGAGGGGAGAGATAACTTCATCTTTTGGCCAAATCTAATACAGAGTACTAGTTTGAAATAGGGTAATACTTGGGGTACAACCAAAGCCACAACCTTTTTTGCACAACCTTCATTTTGTGTCTATCTCTCTCTTGATGGGTCCCACAGTGCCAGTGACACCACAGTGCCCACTAGGAGAGAGATAGACACAAAATGAAGGTTGTGCAAAAAAGGTTGTGGCTTTGGTTGTGCCCCAAGTATTACTCTTTGAAATATACTGTGGGGTGGGGACCGTGGGGTGCAATATTTTGTTTTGTTGTGTTTTTTTTTTCCTAACTTTTTTCAATATGTCTTTTCCAATCATGCAACTTGTAACTGTTAAAGAAAATATTGATATTATCATTGGGTGTGCTGTTATTGATTAGGCGTGGTAGGAGTTTTATACGAAGATTCGAACGTGTATGTCATATAAGTACGGTGTATGAAAATAGTGATTAGACAATTGTGTTAAGTAAATAGGGAATAATCTTTGCTAAAAATTCTTAAATCGTACTAAAGCGTACAAGTTTGAAAGTGATGAAAATAATATAAAACAAAACTTTAAAAATGAAAATATTTTGCATTAGAAATATTACAAGAAATATAAATTACTTAAGAAAGTAGTGCAAAATAGAATAGAGTAAAATTAAGAAACACTTAAAGGAAATTGCTATTGAAATACTAAGTTGAATGCTACTAGAATGCTTTTGAGATATTGTTGTGTGTTGTGTTCGAATTGCTGGAGAGGTTTAGGGTTTAGGGTGTAGAGCTTCATCTATTGGGGCTGTTGTATATTTGTGGAGTGGAGGTGTTAGAAACTTGTTGAGTAAACTTGTCTTGCAATGATGAATAATATCGGAACTTGCTAACTTATTGAGTCTTGCAATGATGTATCTGCAAAAAAAAATGAGACCCATTTTGGGTCTAGGCCTCGTGATCCGAATTATGCTTGGAACAAAAGCCTTGGGTCCCACCTATTTTAGTTGTAAAAATGTCTTGTAAAAATGCGTTATGCAAATCTGTTTTAGTTGCTAAGTTGAGTAAATGGTAATACTTGGGACACACCTTAAGATATAGGTTTTAGGTTATAATTTAAAAGATAAGTCCATATCTCGAGATATAGACTTATCTATTAGGTTGTGACCTATGAAAAGATATAGACTCATCTTTTGAATTATAACCCAAAAATTATGTCTTTAAATGTATTCCAATCTTTACTCCTAAGTAAATCGAACTGGCACCCACATACCTGTCCCACATTTTGTCATGACATTAGTCACATTAAAAATAAAGTCATAGTTTGGGACCCATTATGCTTGTCACTTTCACATTTTAAATGCCCTATTTGTCTATTGCATTTTTGACCAAATTTTCCAATTATTTGGTCATGAGGTAAAATACATATTTTGGATGCAAATAGTTACCTCCGAGCTCTTTAAAAATAAAAGAAATAAATTTTTAAAGAGCTATTTTTGTCGTTACTTGGGTTCAGGCTGCCAGCATCATCTTCTTCCTTCAAGCCATCATTTTTGTCACGGCATTGCAACTCACCACCAAATTCAATTATTAAGACAAATACAAATAAAAATAAAAATAAAAATGATAGGCCCCCATGAGACTGACTTCTAGCATTCAAATATTTTATCGGTCCATTCATGTGGCCCAAATAGTATTTTAAATATGCAGTAGCTAATACTAATATTGTATATATATATATATATATATATATTTATCATTATTGTGAATCGAATAGCATTGTGACTGAATCAATATTTGACTTCGATTTTTAATAAACTCCTTTTTCTGTGATAATAATATTGGTGCAAAAGAACCACCAAATTGAAGACAAAATATGCCAGTGTGAATGAGAATTTTTAGAAGCTAAATAATTAATTAGCTTAACACAAAAAGTGTTATTGGCCACAAAAATGCCAAAATACTTAAACAATTCTTTAAGAGTTAGTTTTTTCAAAGAAATATGTTCAAATGCAAATAAAAAAAAATTGTCCAATTTTTTGTCAATCGGTCTTTGTGGGACTTGCATTCTTGTGTTTTTGAACTTCAGCACTAGTGAGGGACTCTTTAAACGAATAAAAAATTTTCAGCTTGGCATTTACAACTATTTTCTCGCCGTCTGCCCCTCCTATGGCTTAGACGGCGTGAATTTAGTCTAATTCTTGCGTGAATTTTCCTCTAGTTTCTTGATTTTCTCAAGAAATTGTGCGAAAAATTCCAGATTAGTAGCCAACTTTTCATCCGAATTTGTTGTTTTGATTATTATTATGATTTTATTTCGGGTCTTCATTAATATCATTTTTTCCCTTTAAACGACGAACTTGGAAAAGCCACTTGGTTACTTTATCCATTCACCATTTAAAAAATCATCAAGAGACATGAAACCACCGCCTTGCACTTCGGGTGGTGGATCATTTGTCCCATTTGAGGCTTTATGGAGACTGATTCCTTTGCAGAAAAAACAGTTTATCTATCACGCCCTAGAACAACAAAAATAGAGAAAACAAATTCTTTTTTGGGTCCGTAGGCCATGACTGGTGAAGTCATTGAATTGTCTACACCACGCAATTCTAACCAGTAATAAAATAGAGAAATAATAATACAACCAAACTGATCATAACATAAACTTACTAAGCTATTACATCAGAGTCATAATAGAAACATTTAAAGTCTTAGGGCAACATATGCCCAAATACAAAATATAAGGTCACTGTTTAAAATATAGGAATATAAATCATAACCTATCCTAATTTCAGCTGGCGTAAACGTAGTCTTCAGCATAGTAGTCCTCCCCAGCATACTCAGCATTGGTGGGGTCACCCTCTTCTGCGTAACCACCCTCCTGGTAGTAGCTATCATCGTAGGGTTTGTTGCCTGCAGTTTTAAGAACATGGTAGTCTGAATGGGGAATGTCCAGGCATAAAAGGCCGTCAGCTTATTGAAAGCTGAGTGAGTAGAAAACTAACGATGTACCGAAGACAAAGTAATAACAAGTTTATGAAAGGGCATAAGATATAATTCTACAATAGTATATTTAATTATTCAAAAGAGTAATATTTGGGGCACTTACAAATTCAACAAACACTCACACCCACACTCTATCTCTCTTCTAGTGGCACTGTGGGCTCCGCAGTGGACCCAAAGTGCCACTAGGAGAGAGATAGAGTATGTGTGTGAGTGTTAGTGGAATTGGTTAGTGCCCGTAGCATTGTTGTATTCAAAACCCATCGTTAACCAACCATTATCGTCTTGTTACCCTAAGATCGATTAACTAACATACTTTTGATTTATGAACAGACTCGATCGTTCAAGTCTATAGATATACCATCATTCCGTCCACCGCTTTTAAGAACATATTCACAGCTTACCACATGTCATGGACACCACGTCAGTCCGTCCCCAACTTTAAGAACATATTCACAGTTCACCACATTACAGGGACACAACGTTTGAACAAGGCATATCAATCTATTGCCACGACTTAACGTCGTCTACCAGTGATCCCAGCTCACCGCCTTTTTAGAACATATAATGGAACACCTGGTCTATCTTAGGGCTACTTGGTCCAGCTCATCGCCTTTTAAGAACATGTTAACAGCTCACCGGCTTTTAAGAACATATCATGACCAAATGCCAATTCCCGTAAGAATCCCAGAACTTAACAAGCCTACCTAGGTTCCGTACTAATATTGATACATGACATCCCATTGTGGCCTGACTACTTTGATTGAAATGAACAGATATCAAACTGATTCCTGATCGACATTTATCTAACGCCATAATATAACCCTTTTATTCTTAAACATACTATTCTCTGATGCCACATTATTTTCTTTGTTATAACATAGTCACATATAGAAGGCATGGAATGGTAATTGAACAATTAAACAGTTCATATACTAACTAACATAAACTATCCATATTCTGTAACTTCCAATCTATTGGGACAGAGGTCCAATCGGTTGGGATAAAAGCAGTAATGGTTAATTGTGAAAAAGTCTAGTCGATTGGATCACAATCAATACCAATCGATTTCAAACTTTGCTATCGATTGGGAGTCATACCATGTTAATCGATTGGATTAAAGTCCAATCGATTGGGTCCAGGTCATTGGTAATTGATTGGGAAAAGCCCAATTGATTGGAACTTCACCTTCTCCACAAGACTGGCAGTCTAGAATTTAAAACGTACGAGGGACATTTTGCTACGTCTTTCCTTCTTTAAAAACATGTAAAACACCATGTAGAAGGGACCAAGTGACTTTGGAACTCACCTCCAGTGTGTGTGTGTATAAGTGTGTATGGCTAAAGAGCTTGAAGCTCAAGCTTCCTCTCTCTCTCTCTCTCTCTCTCTCTCTCTCTCTCTCTCTCTCTCTAAAAACATGTACAACACCATGTAGAAGGGAACAAGTGACTTTGGAACTCACCTCTAGTGTGTGTGTAAGTGTGTATAGCTATAGAGCTTGAAGCTCAATTTCCCTCTCTCTCTCTCTCTCTCTCTCTCTCTCTCCTCTGTCTCCATCTCTCTCTCCTCATTTTCTGTCTTTCTTCTTCTTCTTCTTCTTCTTCTTCTTCGTCCTCTGATGGGGAGTGTGTGTATATATATGTGTATATATATGTATGTGTGTATGTGTATGGGTATATGTAATATATATCTAAACACCTCTCTCACCAAAAAACTGTCAAACAACCCTCCTAGGCACGAAATGGACTCATATACATAGAGGGAAAGAGTGCCACATGTCAAAATCTCAAGCAAACTTGGAGACCAATTCTAGCTCCCGTCCAATTGATTGGTGCCAGGGGCAATCGATCGGGCTCAAATATTTATGAAGGCAATCGATTGGGAAAGAGGCAATCGATTAGTTATGTCGACAAGAGTTCAATCGATTGGGAGATGGGCAATCAATTGGGATACCAAAGTTGACAATCAATTCAGAAATGTTCCAATCGATTGGGACACTAAATTTAAACAGAAGGGTAAGGTTCATACTCGTATTCAAGGAATAACATCATGTCTCATACATTTATATATATACAAAAATACAGGGTATTACATTATCGGCCTCGAAGCGATTAATCTCTTGGTAAAGATGATCAATCTTATCATCATATTGGCGTGATTCGCGGGCATGCCGATCTATATACTGTGATCAAATGGCGCAATGGTCACTTGTCGCCATAAATTACTACAGACAATAAATTTGTTGTTGTTGAGGTAATAAATTTTAGTGTGAAGTTGGCTTATTCATTCATTTTGCCAATGAATTTGATCACTGTAGAAAGTATAGCAATGCTTCGGTGTACATCTTTTCATCACTCGGTGGTCCCACTGGCGTGCCAAATTGTTTGGCAGAAATTATTGATAGCATCATCGGTGTAGTGCTATTGATCAAGCATACCAGGGGCTTTGTACTTAGACCCAAACGTATATACCAAACTTATACCTATAAGTGCGGTGTACAAAAATATTGATAATTTGGTTGTGTAAAGTAAATAGGGAATAACTCTTTCTAGAAATCCTCAAATCTTATTAAAGCACACAAGTTTGAAAGTGACAAAAATTATATAAAGGAAAGCTTTGAAAGTGGAAATATGTTGCATTGGAGAGATTACAAGAAACGGAAAATACTTAAGAAAGTAGTGCAAAATACAGTAGAGTAAAACTAAGGAAATCTTAAAGGAAATTGCTATTGGAATGTTAAGTTGAATGCTACTGGAATGCTTTTCAGATATTGTTGTGTGTTGTGTTTGGGCTGCTCAAGAGGTTCATTTGTTGGGGCTACTGTATATTTGTAGAGGGAAGTGTTGAATCTTGTTGTGTAAGCTTTGTCTTGCAATGGTGAATAACATTGGAACTTGTGCTAACTTCTTAGGGCGTGTAACTTTGCTTGGGCCCCACCTGATTTGATACATTGCATGTATCTACAAAAAATGAGACCGATTTTGGGTCTAGGCGTCCTGGCCAGAGTTATGCTTGGAACAAAAGCCTTGGGTCCCACCTTTTGTGTACCAGTCCGATTGGCACACACATACCTTGTAAAAATGCCTTGTGCAAATCTGTTTTAGTTGCTAAGTAAATCGGACTAGCACCTACATGCCTTGGGTCCCACCTTTTGTCATGACATTAATCACTTTGAAAATAAGGTCATAGTTTGGGACCCAGTATGCTTTCACATTTTACATACTTATTTGTCTAGCGTTTTTGACCAAATTCCCCAAATAATCGGTTATGGGAAAAAAAAATGCATATTTTGGGTGCAAACAATTACCAAATCCTCCAAAAGCTGAAGCTATTAGAGAATGGGCCCAACAATGTATATCAAACTTCAACACTCTCCCTCGCGTGCAGCCCCGACTTGCACTTGTAGAGCAAACAAACCAAACTCTATCATAGTGGAGACAAATAACAAAGTGCAAATATGAAGAAAACAAGGATGTGTTACCATGTTAAGTTACCAACTACTCCAAAAGCTTACGCTATCATATATTGGGCCCAACAATGTGTATCAAGCTTCAACGGTAACAACCTGTCTAGTTTCAATGAAGTTATTATGTTTGTATTGACTTTGGGCTTGAAATCCTATCATGCTCTAGCTCAAATTTCAGTTATTGCTTATTGGCTAAGAGCATCCATAATGGGTAGTTGTTTTGCTATATTTTGCGTATGGGCATGCCAGAACCAGAAAGTGGTTTAATGTGTGTGCAAAGAACAAAGGTTTCCTAATAATTAAGCGAGTGATGCTAAGTAAACTGATATCTAACTTCTAACGGGCAATTAAAGTTGATAGAGCAGTAAATAAAGAGAGATTAAATAAAAGTTGACTTTTGTTAATTGAAGAAAATAAATTACAAAGAATTACTAGGAATGCTAAGAAGCCTAAGAAAAATAAAAAGGGATACTTTTTATCTGCTAAAAACTAAGGAATGCATTGTAAAATGCTTTTCAAGTTGTGGTTGAACCATAAAGTGGTTCGATGTGTATGCGAAGAACAAAAGGTTTCCTAATCTAATTGAGCAAGTGATGCTAAATAAACTGAAATCTAACTTCTAACAGGCGATTGTGTGAATAAGTAGGAAAGTACCCTTGTTCTAAGTTCCAAAACAGTATTGCAGCATACAAGTTTAAAAGTGATAGAACAAAAAATAACGAGAGATTAAAGAAAAGTGGACTTTTATTTCATTGAGGGAAAATAATTTACAAAGAATTATTAGGAATGCTAAGAATCCTAAGAAAAATAATAAGGGATGCTTTTTATCTCCATAATTCTGATAATATCTTTCATATCTTCAATATCTTGAAACTTCCCTTATCCTCCATCTTTTGAATGCTTTTCGCGCAAACTGGTGTGATATAAATGAGTATGTAGAATCCGAATCCATCAATAGATTTGTAGGTTATGAACAAATAAGGACTTCACTTGAAACAACCGTATCAGCAGTAGTGGTTGCCCCAGGCCTCGGCCTTGACGTTGCTCCCTTCCTTGGATTTGCTATTGTTGAGTTGGTTTTAGTGTCGGTACACTACCCATGGATACATTAGAGCTTCCTTGCCTTCTCTTAGGACAGTTATGCATCTGATACCCGAGCTTACCACAATCATAACAAACCATTCCACCATCGTGCTTCGCTCCGAGGTATTCAACCTTAATCCTGAACAATTCCTTGCTACATGCCATGTCTATCAGCAATTATTATAAACCGTGTTGGGTAGATTACATGTTTCCTAATGGAATTTCCTGTATGTGTTGTACCTAGGCTTATTACCTCCCGAACCTCCACTTCTTGAAGAACTCCCCATTTTTCGCTTGAAAGTACCTTGCCCTTAAAAGTGGCTCCCTCCAGGCATCTTACCTTGTCCTAAAGATAACGTGCCCCGCTCGATGATCAAGGCAACATCCAACACTTTTGAAAATGTTGGCAAATGAAGAGTATCCACCTGCCCTATGATTTTCTCACGTAATCCTTCTTTGAACCTCCTTGCCCGAATAGACTCATTTGGAAGCAAATCTATCGCGAATCAAGCCAAACTTGTTAACTTGGCTAAATACTCCCTTACAATCATGTTGTCTTGTCGAAGATTGGTGAACTCGCGGGATTTCTGATCACTAACGGATTGAGGAAAATATTGTTTTGTAAACTCCTCTATAAATTCATTCTATGTAGTCGACGCTCCTTGTCTAAATATCGATGTCCACCAATTCTGTGCATCTTCCTTCAGAGTGTCCGATGAAAATAAGATCTTTTGCTCTTCAGAGCATGGCAGTGCACGGAAGATTCTCTTCATACCAGTCAACCAATGATCGCACTAGACCACTATAGTACCAGACAATAAGAAAATTTTAAACAATGATTTGAACATGATCATGTTTTCTTCATACCCTAACATGCCCTTTAAGAGCATCTCCAACCGACACGTCTTTTTCAATGTGGCATGTTGTCAAATCCCAACCCGCCATGGACAGACCAGGACTGTGTAACAATGTCATGAAGGCTTAATTAATCACTTATTTATGTTCCAAAACAAAGTTTAGAATTAAATTAAACTTGACAAAGCTACCTCAAGACTACACGTACATGTTAAAACCGGAAGAAAAATCATTTTAAAATACCTTCAAGCTTTGGAAATCAAAAGTAGTATTTTTGTGGGATAATAGGACTCTTGAGGTACCCTTTCATCAAGTTAGAAGTTGTAGAAATCCAAAATTTAAAACCAATTCAGAGGGGCTTTCGGCCGGTCGACCGGATCTGGGCTTTAGTAGCACTTTCAGTAGATTCTGTAGAATTGCCTAAATACCCATTCCCTTGCATAAGCCAAACTGATATGAATCCCTGCATATACCCATTCCCCTGCAGAAGGGGATGAGGTGGTTGATGCTAAATGAGACATAAGGCGGGCTACTTTTGTTGAGAGTTCTACCACAGATGACTTCAATAGTCACTTTGCTGATTCTGTTCATGATGACGATGAAGACAAATTTGATAAGCTTTTGAGAGAAGCGCAAAGTGTACTCTATCCGGGTTGTACGAAGTATTCAAAATTGTCATTTGTTGTGAAATTATTTCATTTGAAGGCAATGAATCATTGGAGTAACAAAGCATTTATTCGTTGATTGACTTATTAAAGGATGCTTTTTCGGAAGGTGAAATGCTTCCTAAGTCACACTAAGAGGTCAAAATGATGTTGCAGGATCTTGGACTAGGTTATGTCCCGATTCATGCATGTAAACATGATTGCGCACTATTCTGGAAGGAGAATGCAAATTTGGAGGAGTGTTCGGTATGCCACAAGTCCTGTTGGAAAATTAATGATGGAAAGGATAAGAAGATACCTCACAAAGTTCTACGTCACTTTTCGTTGAAGTCAAGACGCCAAAGGTTGTTTATATATAAAAAAAAAATGGTTGAAGATATGCGATGGCATAAAGAAAAACAAGTTGATGATGACAGCCTATTGAGACATCCGGTCGACTCAAAAGCTTAGAAAGAGTTTGACAAGACTTACCCACAATTCTCAGATGATCCTCGTAGTGTAAGGCTTGGTCTAGCAAGTGACGGTTTCAACCTATTTGGTAACATGTTCAGCTCCTACAGTATGTGGCATGTGATACTTATGCCATACAATTTGCCTCCTTGGAAATGTATGAAGGAACAATTTTTTATGATGTCATTGCTTATACCTGGACCAACTATACCTGGGAAAGACATTGATGTGTATCTGCAACCACTGATTGATGAATTGAAAGAGTTGTGGGAGCATGGTGCACAGACATATGATGCCTATGCTGAGAAGAGCTTTCAGTTACGTGTTGCTGTTATGTGGACTATAAATGACTTTCCTGCATATGCTAATTTGTCTGATGGAGCACTAAGGGATACAAGGAGTGTCCTTCTTGCAATGAGGATATATCATCAATGAAGTTGAGAGGTAAGATAAGTTATATGGGGCACCGTTGATTTTTGCCTTAGAATCATAGTTGGCGAAGGAACAAAAAGTTTGATGATAAGACAAAACATGGGTTAAAACCCAAGGAGCTATGAGGAAGAAATACTATGACAACTACGTCATGTTCAAGATGTCAACCATAGGAAGCATCCAGTTGTTGGCGAGTAGGTGACTTTAGCAATAAATGAACATTCGATTGGATAATACGCATGACTACTATGATTTTTTGGTGAATTACAGGTTCAACTATGGCACCTGGAATATGACATTTCACTAAATCATTGCCACAATTGAGAGATGATCAGCTTAGATGTTATGGAGACGGACCATTGGGGCAATCAGAGTCATCTTCACACCATGATTCCCTTGTCCAGCATCACTCGATAGGCGAGGCAAGGCGAGGCGAGTGTACCATCAGAGCCTTTTCCTCTGCATACCCCATCATCTATTGGTAATGTTTATTCTGTTATCTATATAATGTTTAGAGATAAAATGTCTTATACATGCTCATTTGCTTTATATGTTCTAACGTAAGTAGTCGTGACCCGCTAGAGCTAATGGGCTAGATAAGCTGATACGAGCTACCGGCCACAAACTCAAAGTTGATATAGATCCTGTGTTAGGTAGACCAATCGATGAAATCTAGTCTGCCAAGCTCTCCAGTGAGATTGGCGTTCTTACCAGGGAGAACATTTCAAAGGAATGCAATAAATGAAGTGAAGCGCCTGAAACAGATAAGGAGTTATTCACCTGTTTGAATGCATGTTAAATATTGTTTGTTATTAAAGCTTTACATATACATATTTTAGACAATAGTAAGCTTTTGCATTTTATATGTTTGATTTTCTTAACTTGCAGATGAGGATTGATGTGGATACAACTACACCCTATGATAAGCGAACCTGCACTGAGCTAGTAATGGCCCGTAGGAGGGGCAACAACCACTGACTGCACAAGTTATTTCAAAAGTACCTCTCAGTAGATGAGGCACGTGCTCATTGCCCCATTATCTCGAGTCAGGAAGAATGGGATAAGAAATGCAACTATTTCTCATCGGAAGCTTTTAAGGTACAATTACACGTTTGATTTTAAAATTTGAGAACGACATTTAACCTTATAAACTTATTCCAAAATTATTTACTCTCGAAGAAATAGTCTGAGACAAATAAGGACAGAGCTTGTCAGACTGTCACCCATTGTATGGGATCACGAGCATTTATGGCGGGTAAAACAAAGAAGGTAAATATTAATATTTATACAAGTCTTTAAATTAAGAATATTTCTATGCAATTCTATTTAGTTTTTTTTATTATAGGAAAAGGAGTTTAGTAAGCCTATATCGGCCGCTGTGAATGGTTTAAATGGTCACGCCATATAGACGTGAATGGATGGTGTTGTGACTAGGCTAGGTTGATACATAAAAGTTTCTAGTCATATCTTATCAAACTTGTGTTTTGTTTTGGTAATGAATGCTTATATAAGTTTCCACATTCTATGTAGGATGAAATAAAGGTGAGGTTGAACCAGCTTGTATCTGAGGGAGGGACCCGCCCAATAGAGGACGAGGCCACTAATTGTGTGTTGGGGAATAAGCCAGGTTATGTTAAGGGTCTTGGTCACAGGCCCAAGCCAACGCCGTCACACACATCTCAAATAGTATCTAGCAGACCTGATCCAGAGGTGACTTCATTAAGTGTCATTTTTTAGAGCCAACAATATACCATAAATCGGATGGCAACAGAACATGAGAGCCAATAGGATACCATAAAACGGATGGCAACAGAACATCCAGAAATGAAGGAAATGATACAACAACTACTATCATCATCGAAACAAAATTCATGGTTAGTTCATTTAAGTTTAAAAATTATTCCTTGATTATTTTACTAATGACTGTTTGGGGTGCTGATTGGAAGGTGGTTTAGTGGTGGTTTTATGGGAGTAAGGTGGCAGACAGTAGTGGAGGTAATGGTGATGGTGGTAAAATAATCAAGGATTAATTTTTGAACTTAAATTAACTAACCATGAATTCTGCTTCGATGATGATAGTAGTTGTTGTATCATTTTCGCCCGTTCTGCTGCCATCCGTTTTATGGTATCCTGCTGGCTCTCATGTTCTGTTGCCATTCGATTTATGGTATCTTGCTGGCTCTCAACAATACCACGTAAGGAAGTCACCTCTGGATCAGATTAATTAGATACTATTTGAGATGTGTGTGACGGCATTGGCTGGGCTCGTGACCAAGACCCTTAACATAACCTGGCTTCTTCCCTATTACACAATCAGCGACTCGTCGTCTGTTGGACCGATCCCTCCCTCAGATACAAGCTGGTTCAACCTCACCTCCATTTCATCCTACATAGAATGTGGAAACTTATATAAGCATTCATTACCAAAACAAAACAAAAGTTTGATAAGATATAACTAGAAACTTATATGTATCACCCTAGCCTGGTTACAACACCAACCATTCACATCTATGTGGCGTGACCATTTAAACTATTCATAGCGCCGATACGCTTCCTAAACTCTTCCTACAATAAAAAAAAAACTAAATAGAATCGCAAAGAAATATTCTTAATTTAATGACTTGTATAAATATTAATATTTGCCTTCTTTCCTTTACCCGCCATAAATGCTCATGATCCCATACAATGGGTGACAGTCTGACAACTCTGTTCTTCTTATTTGTCTCAAACCGTTTATTCGAGAGTAAATAATTTGAAGTAATTTTATAAGGTTAATGTCATTCTCAAATTTTAAAATTAAACTTATAATTATACCTTAAAGGCTTCCGATGAGAAATTGTCGCATTTATTATCCTACTCTTCCTGATTCAAGATAATGGGCCAATGGGCACGTGCCTCATCCACTAAGGGGTACTTTTGAAACAACTTATGCAGCTTGTGGTTGTTGCCCCTCCTACGTGCCATTATGAGATCAGTGCAGGTTCGCTTAGCATGAGATGTAGTTGTATCCACATCAATCCTCATCTGCAAGTTATACACGCCTATTATTGTCTAAAATATGTATATGTAAAGCTTTAATAACAAACACTATTTAATATACATTCAAAGGGGTGAATCACTCCTCCTTCTCTGTTTCAAGCATTTCACTCAATTTGTTGTATTTCTTTGAAATGTTTTCCCTGGTAAAAACGCCAATCTCACTAGAGAGCTTGGCAGACTAGATTTTGTCGATTGGTCTACCCAAGATAAGATATATATCAACTTTGAGTTTGTGGTCGGTAGGTCGTATCAACTTATCCAGCCCCTTACCTCTAGTGGGCCCACGACCACTCATGTTAGAACATATAATAAACAAACAAAAGAAACACAGTCTTTAATATTAATAAGCACAATTGTAAAGCAAATGATCATGTATAAGACATTATGTTATCTCTAAACATTATATTTACAACAGGATAAACATAACCAACATATGGCAGGTTATGAGGAGTAGAAGGCTCTAATGGTACACTCACCTAGCCTATCGATTGATGCTAGACATGGGAATCATGGTGTGAAGATGACTCTGATTGCCCCAATGGCCCGTCTCCACAACATCTAAGTTAATCATCTCTCAATAATGGCAATGATTTAGTGAAACGTCGTGTTCCAAGTGCCATTATTGAACTTGCAATTCACAAAAAAATCATAGTAGTCATGCATATTAACCAATCAAATGTTCATTTATTGCTAAAGTCACCCACTCGCCAACAATTGGATGCTTCCCAGAGTTGACATCTTGAACATGACGCAGTTGTCATAGTATTTCTTCCCCAGAGCGCTCCTTGGGTTTGACCCATGTTCCGTTTTACCGTCAAACTTTTTGCTCCTTCGCCATCTATGATTCTGAGGCAAAAATCGACGATGCTCCATATAACCTATCTTACCTCTCAACTTCATTGATGATATATCCTCATTGCAAGAAGGACACGACTTGTAACCCTTAGTGCTCCATTCATACAAATTAGCATATGTAGGAATGTCATTTATAGTCCATACAACAGCAGCATGTAACTGAAAACTCTCCTCAACATAGGCATCATATGTCCGTGCACCATGCTCCCACAACTTTTTCAATTCATCAATCAGTGGTTGCAAATACACATCGATGTCCTTCTCGGGTGCAGTTGGTCCAGGTATAAGCAATGACATCATAAAAAAAGGTTCCTTCATACATTTACAAGGGAGCAAATTTTATGGCACAAGTATCACATGCCACATAATGTAGGAGCTGGACATGTTACCAAATAGGTTGAAACCGTTACTTACTAGATCAAGCCTTACACTACGAGGATCATCTGAGAATTGTGGGTAGGCCTTGTCAAACTCTTTTTAAGCTTTCGAGTCGGTCGGATGTCTCAATAGGTTGTCATCATCGACACGTTTTTCTTTATGCCACCGCATATCTTTAGCCATTTTTTTTTACATAAACAACCTTTGGAATCTCGGCTTCAACGGAAAGTGACGTAGAACCTTGTGAGGTATCTTCTTACCTTTTCCATCATTTATTTTCTAGCGGGACTCGTGGCATACCGAACACTCCTCCAAATTTGCATTCTCCTTCTAAAATAGTGCACAATCATGTTTACATGCATTAATCGGGACATAACCCAATCCAAGATCCTGCAACATCATTTTGACCTCGTAGTGTGACTTAGAGGAATCGTTTCACCTTCCGAAAAAGCATCCTTTAATAAGTCAATCAACGATTTAAACGCTTTGTCGCTCCAATGATTCATTACCTTCAAATGAAACAATTTCACAACAAATGACAATTTTGAACACTTCGTATATAGACTGCACTCTACACTTCTCTCAAAAGCTTATCAAATTTGTCTTCATCGTCATCATGAACAGAATCAGCAAAGTGACTGTTGAAGTCATCTGCTATAGAACTCTCAACGAAAGTTTTACGTCTCGTATAGCATCAACCACCTCATCCCCTTCTTCCTCATCATTGTATTCCATTCCATACTCGAATCCATCCTCATCATTGTCTATATCGTCATGTGTAGTTTGAGGTACCTCCTCATGATGTATCCATTAATTATGTGTAACCCCCCATTATTCCTTTAATAATAAGGTGATCTTCGACATCCTTGGAAGTTTTAAGTGGCAAGAAGTTTAAACAATCTCGACAAGGACATCTTATAAGAATATTATTAACCAAATTATCACATGCAAACTCAATGAATGACCTAACACCCTTGATGTAAATTTCTTAGAGCCTTTGAAGATGTTGCATCCAACTCTTTCTTCTCCATAACGAACCCCTTTTAATAAAAAATAAATAAAATAAAAAGTAGTTTGATTTAGAATTCTTCGTACTAGAATCTTAAATGAAGTAAGTCAGGTTTGTTTACATTCAAGCCAATCCGAATTCAAACATATATATGGTAGTGCAATTAAACAGTTTGATTCCTACCATGTGTGGTGGTACAATTAAACAGTTTAAGTCCAACCAATTGATAGTATACATACACAGTTTTGGAATGAAAGAAATAAACAGTTTTTTACCAAAAAAAAAAAAAAGTTGAACACAGCCCATTGAACAAAAGTTCCTTGTAAATTACCTTAAGTACAAAAGAGGGATTCTATCTTTATCAGTTTTGGGATCGCATGGAGGTGATCACATTAAAACTTTTTCCGTTCTCTTAAAATTATTACTACTTGCATATATATATATATATATATATTTTATTATTATAGATACATGCACTGATTGGATTTCCTCAAAAGATATACTCTCAAAAGGACGTGGTATTTTATGTGACAACCATGTGACGATGCGTGTCACATCATCTTGTAAGCATCTATATACTATATACTATTTTGTGACTCTAGAATTACTCTTCCTCAAATTTTCAAACCCAACTGAGAAAAACCCATATTGATGATACCGATTGGTACTGCTGTCTGCATATATGTGTACTTGTGTGCGAATATATATGGGGGGAATCTGGATAGACATATACATATATATATATATATATTACACGCACATGAATACACATATTTTTAGCATATTACACATTGGAGAAATAGAGAGGCAAAGAGTGAGAGAGACGATGCACCTAAGTGAAACGTCGAAGCGAGCCAAACGATGCAAGATGAAAGCACAGTCACGGGAGGAAGATCAGAGCACAGCGATGGAGGCACAGTGAGAAGGAAAAGAGAGGAGGGTTAGGTTATATCCCTACCCTACCCAGGTAAAACGATGTCGTGTGAGGCCTTTGATTTTTTATTTTTTATTTTTTTTTCATCGCAAAGACAGTCATGTGGATTAAAGATCTAACGGTTTTAGTTCCATCAAGTGCTTGCATATCTGTAATTTCAACTATTTTTGTGCTTGAGCGGTGGAGCCCAACAATTTTAATCCTCAGCAATGTGTATATGTATATTGAATAGACATAAACTAAAATTTTCAAGTTGGATATGATCCTCTCTTTCTTTTTTTTTTTTTTTTTTTTTTAAATGTTGATTTCGGATCTCATCCAATTAAAAAAATCCCATAAAGTAAGCCTTTGCCAATTTTTTATTTTTTTAAAATATAAATGAGTATTCTCAAATTAGTTCTCTACTTTTTTTTCAATTATACCATATGGTATAAGTGATCACAATGATAATACTATATGGTACAACTAAAAAAACATTTGGACACTGACTAATGCGTATATGTATATTGAATAGACATAAATTAATAATCTCTTTTTAATAATAATTAGTAATTTATCAAAAAAAAAATTTTGAAAGATAATTTATCTATAAATTGATATCTTTAAATTAATAGAGTTTAGGTGGTTCCAACGTTATTAATTTATAGAGGTTATATAGTATGAGGTACAACTGCAATTAAGTCATATGAAAACCAAGCAACGACATGTGTTCCAAATTCTAAATTCTAAAACAGTTTCCAATTATTTTATCAGTAATATCATGTGGCCGCCTGTCACTGTTGTGGAGTCACTTCAACATCCTCCAATCAAAATTCAATGGGTCCACTACAAATGAATTTCAAATGCTTTGTCAGTTCCAAATTGTTTCCCAAATGCGTGTTTAATAAAACCATTTTGTCGATAATTAATGTTTACCAATTAATGTTATGTCTATCGCAATATGTGGTTCTATATTGACATTGTCTATCGCAATATGCAATACAACTGACAAAGCATTTGAAAACAAAACAGTGTCGTGTTTTCCAAATTTTGAACCCCAAATTGGCTTTCCCAAGTGCTTTATCAGTTATATCATGTAGTACCACTGATCACTATCACAGTATGTTGTACAACTTAAAGCATTTGAAAATCGAGTAATTGCATGTTTCCAAATTCTGAATTCTAAACTACTTTCCAAACACTTTTATCAGTTATACCATGTGGCACCACATATCACTATCGCAATATGTTAACAACTGAGAAAGTATTTGAAAACCCAGTAATGTCATATTTTCCAAATTTTGAATCTCAAATTTGGCTCCCCAAATGCTTTGTTAGTTATACCACGTGGTACCAATTATTGAGTCCCAAATTGGCTCCAAATGACTCAACATTTGTACCACCCATTATGATAGTTATAGATGATACATCATGGAACTACATGTGATAATTGATGAAGAATTTGCAAATCGATTTTAAATTTTAATAAAAATTTTCGAAGCATACCATTGAGATTCATAATTTTGCAAGCATAGCATTACTCTTTTTAAATAATAAAATGATTTAAATGAATAAAATGAATTTTACATTTAGCGATGAAATAATTTTGTTACTAAAAGTCCAAATTTCGTCGCCAAAGGTGTAACAATTCCCAATGAAAATATTTCGTCACTAAAAATACAAATTTCGTCGCCAAAAGTGTAACAATTCTGTCACACCCGAACCAGCCACACGCGGATTAGGACCGTGTAACAAGGAATTACCCAAAGCCAAAAACACCCCTTAGTAATGGTAACATAAGAGTTAAACATAGTAAAAGGAATTCGCTAGCTTAAACCAGCCCAAGGGTAAAATAGACATTCAGAAAATATAGTAAAATTTTACATCAAAAGATAGCCCTTTGAGTCTCGGTTCCAACGCAAAAAACGACGCGCGAATCCAAATTTTCTAGAAAGAGTTATGTCTGTTTCCGTAAAAGTCAATAGGCTAAAAATAGACCTGCAAATTCTGCAGATCAAATTTCTACACCAACTCCCAACCCAAATGAGTACACCCACAAACAACGTATTAACATATACAACAAAAGAAACATACTCTCAAGTTTTCCAAAACCCTGTGGTTCAATGCTTCTCACTGTGATGTTCATCTGAACTTTCGTGGTCAATAGCCACAAAATCGAATAAGCTTTCGCTTAGTGAGTACGTGGTATTAATCATGCAATTGGAGTATTTAATTATTCATAACACCAATTAAACATTCACAAAAAAAATGGTCGCAGGCATGTCAAGTAATCAATCACCATCGTTCTGGACCCCTGATTCCGGGTCATTCTCACTTTGTCGTCGCTTTAAAAGCGATATCACACACTCTCAAGTGACCGAAGTCAGTTCGTTGTGGTCGTTACCACCGTTCCCTTTTCACTGAGGACTTCATCATCATCCCCCTTTTCTCTGAGGAATGGCGTTCCTTATATACGAGCTAAATAATTGTGATTATTACTTGAGACACTTTGACCCAAATAAGCATATAAGCAGCTCAACATGTCAACATGACAATTTCAACATTTCAGACACGTTAAATAATAAATAATCACATACTTTTCTACTTAATCATAAATTAAGCATTCTAAGCATTTAATAACAATTAAAAGACATTGAACATCTAATTTTGAGATTAGGACACTCATCTCACAAATAGGTCCAAAATAAGCCTAGAATTCCCAAATTTCTTCGCAAAACTAGCTCATAATGATTCCAATGATAACCCTACATATATATATCACATATATGTATCACCCCTTAAAATGGGTTATAGAAAAACATTACCAAAATTGAAAAAGAAAGATAGAGAAATAATCCTCTCACCTCCACAAGTCTGAATATGGCTTCGGTTCTTGAAATAGAGATCGAATGACTAAGAAACGGCGACGGAACGACAATGTAAAACTTTTCTCTCTACCTCCCAACTCTCTGTAACTCTTTGCTTTGTTTTTTTTTTTTTTTTTGTTGTTTTGTGAAATGAAGATGAAGACACCACGTGCCTTGTCCAGACTTATAAAGTTATGACTCTTAAGTCATAATCGCGTTTACATCCCCAAAACTTCTAAAGCTTATTATGAGACCCCCTAAACTTTATATTAACTACCCAATATCTAAGTGGGTATGCGTCTATGTCACGTGTGGGTCCCAAATGTTGTCCCAAATAATTTATGAAGTTGCTAATTAACCTACTAGTTATGAATCATATCCCTGTTCGCTCTCACATTGGTATCCAAACTGGTACCATAAAAGGGTACAACTAACAATAAAATATTAAAACACTTTAACAAATATTAATTTAATCATATAAATGCAACTAAATGTAATTTATTTAATCTGGACCTCCCGTGGGTCCCACTTCCATATCTGTCAAACTGTGCTATTTATCAAGCACTTATCACATCAGGGTGACTGAAACTCACCCAAATCAGCACATGCAATTAATTATTCCAATTAATGCATGAGAAATAAATATTACTACATTTTTCCGGGTATGGGTATTACATCTCTCCCTCCCTTTTAGGAAGTCTGTCCCCAAACTTTCCTTGTCTCAGGTAAACTCACGGTTCAACTCTAACCTTGAACACTGTAACATGCAATTTAGAATGCATTGCACCCATTGGTTAATACTGACTACAATCTCAATTGGTAATCTACTGATTCCCATTCTCTTTAACATTTTAAATGATCTCACTGAATCACTCAATTCTTCAAACCATACCATTCTCTGATGATAACACATTTAGAATATTTCTGTCCTTATAATATACATTTCTATTAATTTCTTGAAAACAAGACTCACTTACCTGTGATGTATTTCCAATCAGGCGTCAGCTTGCGGAAGGCACCCTTCCAATATTCAATTTTTCTCCATTGCCTCATATGAACTCCCAAATCATCAGTACAATTCAAATATTCCACTTTATGATGATAGGCATCAGTAAGCATAGAATTTCACAATTCCTTCCACATACAAATCGATTAACCCCAGCAAATTTGTATTTCTAATCATTAACATAATCGAATTCGGTTACCTATCCATAATCATTCACCCATCGATATCTAATCTCTATTGACTTTGACTATCTAGTCACGAAGTTTATTATGACAGATATTTTCATTTCGACTTGGTCATTAACATCATTTACAATAACTCCATGACTTTTTGATATTTCTGTCTTTATTTTCTATTAAACCACACATTCCCAGTATGTTTTATAATTCTCATATGAAGGTGATATTATCAATATCTTAGCTTTAATTGCTAACTGATGGTACCCAGATTTCGAATCTATCTTCGAAAGCTTTTATCCCCTGTAATCGATTAACGAATTATCATGGATAATAAATTTCAAGTAGCACAGTCTCACAGTTGCTTATTAACGTATCATCTATAATCCCATTATGAGCTTCAATATTTCTTCAAAGATCCATTTCTTGAGCTATCTGCATTCAAGACATATAATACGCTTCTAGATTTCAACATATCTTACTGTAGAGTGATACCCAATCGCTTCCCATTCCAGTATTCCATCAGTAATTATTCTTTCCCCCTTTTTAAATAAACAAAAGCAAAACATATCTTTAAGTCAACTTCCCTCCCCGTGATACAATAGCATCGGTTGACTCAAATTACACCTTATTTACTCATACTTGTCAAAATACTAACAATAAATGCACCAGCTTTGCGATTCCTTGATATTCAGTCTCTATACTTGACTAACCCAACATTTAAGCATATAATGAACAATTTATCATCTGTAGATAATCTCTCAATAATTCAACTTTAACTTCTACTGGTAATATCCAAACTGCAAACTAAATATCAACAAACTTATATCCCTGTAGCTGATTATCAAATCACTATATACAACAGAATACAATCACAATCTTTTTTCCTGAATCAATTTCATTCGAAATACCTACTTAATTTACTATAAAGCAAAAATATGATCATTTCCCCTTTTTAGTAATTTCATAAAAAAAAAAAAGCACAGAAACAAATAGATCCCTGAGTCAATTCCATCTATTCTGATAGTGTCACTTACCCATACTCTGTTGCTATCATTTCTTGTCTAGTTGTAGCAGAAAATTTCAATTTCTATCAGGTCTCTATTTCAACACAACCATTTTCGGATAATCAATACACATACAAAATTTTTCTGTCAATCTCTGACTCAAAACACTAATAATCATTCTGGCTTTACCTGAATAACGTTGAACGTTAAACTGTAGCACATCATGATTTTCAACTGTCTTCTTTACAATATGCTCAATTCCTGTCATGCAATTAAGTATTTTAAATCTTTGCAATTCATATAGCTTCATGCTTGCAACTAACACTGCTAAATATTCAATACCAAAGTAATCTTTCAGATTTCAAATCTTTTGTCTGATGATTTGCCTCATAAAGTTTCAATTCCCCGTGAAGTACAAGCAATTATCGTATCAACGTACAACTCAATCTCAATTCAAAGTTTAATCTGAATCAATAAATGTTCAGGTGTAGAACAACTAATCAAATCCATGCCTTCATGAATCAATTTTTTAGTTCCTTAAAAAATCTTTCATGTGATCAATATAAATCCACAAGTGTTGTTGTATAAATAACCAAATCTATGGTGCAGTTATGATGGTTATCACTCTCAGATCTTCTATTAGCTCATCTCTTACCTTAGGGTTTAAACCGTTGTAGAAAACTTCTTCATTCATCTCAAATCAAAACTCCAATCTTCAATAATTTTTTTTCTATCTATAACAGATTATACATCAACATCATTACAACTTGGGTCTTCAACATAGTTCTCACAAATTTTCTTTATATCCCCGTGTCCTTCTAAACTATATATATACACTAACGCTGAATAATAACATCATCACTTACCGTCACATATTCATAAGTTTATAAATTTCAACTGGTGTTGTGGTTACCCCAATCATCTTCACAAAGACTCACATTTTCTGTACCAGGTCTTTAACAAATCATAACAATGTCTTCACTCTATTCTTCTGTTACTCGTATCCAAACCTCAAGTTTACATCAGAAAAAACACATGTACGTACTAATGAGACTAATAGATAATTCATTTACTCATTGCTCATATACTACTTCTTGACAATAATTTCAATCAACTTCAACTGATTTTGATTACTCTGTCTTTCTTCTTGTAATAACACCTATAATCTCCACAATATTATGCTTGGATGAACGAATCCCTTATCAAATAAATTTCACGTTCTGCAACTTCTTCATTCTTAACTCTATAACTCTATTAGATACTGATGATGCCAAAAATTGGTAACAGTAAAGTAAAGCAATTTAGGAGAGAGAGAGAGAGAGAGAGTGAGAGACTATTTTTTGTATGTGGTTCGGCCCTGTTAATGAAGGTACCTACGTCCACGGGTGTGTCTGAGCACGTTCACTAGCAGATCACCGGCGGGCCTGGTGAGCCAACAAAGAGGGGCGGCACTACCAGTAATACCGGCCGGGAGTATGCGTATAATGGTGAATTTTGTAGAGGTGCTGTGTAGACTAGAGAGTTGGCCGTCCCCTTCATGAGGGGTGAGAAGTCTCTTTTATAGATGTAAGAGACCTACTCATACATGGATAAGGAATATAATCCTATTGATATAGATTGACACCAATCAAGTAAGTTTCCTAATTGTATTAGGATTGATTGACATTAATTGTGGGGGTTTCCTAATTGGATTAGGAAACAGTTGCACTTTCCATTAGTCTTCTAGCTTGAGTAGGAAACTGCCCATAATTTTGGGTGTATCAGCTGCCCCCCATTTCCAAGATTGGCCAGATGCTATATCGGGGCAAGTTTGGAAATCAGTTTGATATTACTTGCCGCTGTCTGAATGCCTGTGGAAGCTGCCTCGGGGCTTCTGAGCCTGGTGAATCCTCGGGAACTGGCTGAGAGTTGAGAGCCTGCCTAGCTCGGGACCTTTAGGTACTCGGGAATTGACCGGGAGTTGAGACCCGGCCTAATTCGGAGTCTTTGAATGCTCGGGAAGTGACCGAGAGTTGAGATTCGGCCTACTTCGGAGTCTTTTTTGCTTGAGTTAGCTCCCAGGATGGTTATCTCCTGCCCGTGAACCTTCGTCAAGGTTGTGGGAGCAGAATTTGACCATGTTGGAAAAGCCGACCTAAAGCGTATTGCTCTAGGGTCCTTTTTACTGTTAGCTCCCCAGGATGGTTGTCTTCCGCCCAGTTAGCCTTCGTCAAGACTGTTGGGAGAAGAGCTTGACCATGTTGGCGGAGCCGACCTAAATCACGTTGCTTTAGGGTCTTTTTACTCCTCTATCGTCGGCCAACCTAAGAGATTTTAGTCATCTCTATCGTCGGTCTGGACCTAAGTGGAGTGAATGCCTCTGAGTACTGTAGGTGCTCGGGTTGTCCAAGATTTTGACTTAGTTATCCACGAGGCCTGTAAATACCCAGTGTGATTACCTGTTTAGTTCACTACGCCATCTTGCCCCCCAAGCTTTCGCTAAGACGAGGGTCTTAAAGAGGCTATGATCTGTAGGTAACCGACCTGGAACATGGTGGTTGCAGGGTCTTTTGAAGCTTGCCATCATCAGCCACCTAGGGGGTTTGCCCCCATCGTCGGCTGGACCTAAGCGAAGCCGGTGCCTCGGACGTGACCCCGAGGTCTTTGATGCCTGGGTTCGGAGCCCGAGGTCTTTTTAGTGCCTGAGTTCGGAGCTCGAGGTCTTCTTTGTGCCTCGGGGTTAGGCCCGAGGTCTTTGTATGCCTCGAGGTTAGGCCCGAGGACTTTGTATGCCTCGGGGTTAGGCCCGAGGACTTTGTATGCCTCGGGGTTAGGCCCGAGGTCTTTGGAAAGGCTCTCTGACAATTGGCGGAGCCTCATGTGGTGATCAGGCAAGTACCATTGTAGTCGGGCTCATCTAGACCGATGGAGACTGGAGGTCGGATCAGTATCGTCAGGCTCCAGATCTCTCTGTGCTGGAGGCAAAGCTGGAACTGCTTGTTCCTGACCGATGTGAACTGGAGGTCGGGTCGGGACTGTTGAACCATGCTTGTTGTGAGCTGGAGGTCCGGTCGGGGCTGTCTGACCCGGACTGCTGTGAACCGGTGGTCGGGTTGGGATTGCCGGACTCAGACCGTTGTGAATTGGAAGAACTGTCAGAACTCCCGAGCTGATCTCGCTTTCGCTTGCCTCTCGAAGACTTATTACTTTCTTGCCCGGGGTCTTTCATCTTTAGAAATTTTTCAGTGTCGATGTATTTTCCAACCCTCTCTGCGAGTTCGACCAAGGTTACCGGTCGATTTCTATGGAACGACGCGGCGCACTTAGTGTGTTGAACTCCCGAGCAGAAGGCTAGGATGGCAATTGTCTCGTTCAGATTGCGGATTTGAAGCTTCTGTTTGTTGAACCGGTCGGTGAACTCCTTGAGGGACTCATTGTTCCGTTGTCTGACTGTCAGTAGCTGCATGTCTGGCTTTGGCCGCTCATGCATACCGACGAACTGGTTGATGAACTGCTTGCTTAGTTGTTTGAAACTGCAGACCGATCGGGGCTCCAAGGAGTAGAACCACTGCATGACCGGGCCTTTCAAAGTACTGGGGAAGGCTAGGCAGTGTAGCTCATCGGAGTTGGTAACTAGAGCCATCTGAACCTTGTAGGTCCGGATGTAGTCGATCGGGCTACCCGAGCCGTTATAGGGATCAAGGCGAGGCTGCTTGAATTTGCGTGGGATGGAGAACCTCGTGATCTGGCTGGAGAACGGTGACTCTGTGTCGGTATTGGCTTGATTCGGAACATGGTTTTGACCAAGCTTTTTGGCCACTCCGTCGATCTGCTTCTGTAAGTACTTGATTCGGGCTTCCACTCCTTCCCGACCGGTATCTGAGGAGCTGGTCGGGTTGGTGGAAGAGGCTTCTTCATGGCAGGGTGCTGTCCTCTGGGATCGGGCTCGGCTATGACTTCGGGTAACCGTTCGCCTAGGGACAACTCGGCTCTTGACCGAGTGACCCCGGACTGATTCCCGGGCCATATGCTCCTGCCTTTCCTTTCGGGCACCACGCCCGCTGTTGATGTCTCTGGCATCCTCAACACGGGACGGATTGGCTCGGACACGTTGTCTGGTCAAGATCGGTTCCCGACCGTACGCAACGTTCCCGGGTCGCTTCCCGGCCGTTGGAGGATTGCTTTGCTGGGCTAGCAGTGCTTCGATCTGTTGCTGGATTTGGCACTGGCCCTCCAAGAGTTGTGTGAGGGTTGCGGTGATTTGCTCAGATGTCAGGACTGCTGCAGTCGACGCCGGGGCCGAAGGAACATCCCGGTCGGACTACTGCGCAGTCTTCTTACCCTTCTTTGGTGGCATATTGATCAGTCAAGAATTTGTTGATGAGAAGAATTGTCGTTTCCCACAGACGGCGCCAAGCTGATGATGCCAAAAATTGGTAACAGTAAAGTAAAGCAATTTAGGAGAGAGAGAGAGAGAGAGAGTGAGAGACTATTTTTTGTATGTGGTTCGGCCCTGTTAATGAAGGTACCTACGTCCACGGGTGTGTCTGAGCACGTTCACTAGCAGATCACCGGCGGGCCTGGTGAGCCAACAAAGAGGGGCGGCACTACCAGTAATACCGGCCGGGAGTATGCGTATAATGGTGAATTTTGTAGAGGTGCTGTGTAGACTAGAGAGTTGGCCGTCCCCTTCATGAGGGGTGAGAGGTCTCTTTTATAGATGTAAGAGACCTACTCATACATGGATAAGGAATATAATCCTATTGATATAGATTGACACCAATCAAGTAAGTTTCCTAATTGTATTAGGATTGATTGACATTAATTGTGGGGGTTTCCTAATTGGATTAGGAAACAGTTGCACTTTCCATTAATCTTCTAGCTTGAGTAGGAAATTGCCCATAATTTTGGGTGTATCAGATACTGTACCCGGAATATTAGTTATATTTCTAATAATTTACTGATAGTAATTCTATCTTCTTCCAATCAAATTATTCAACCAATCTTCAAATGACATATCAAAATTTGTTTACTACTCAAACATTTCCAAACGTCAATTTGATGTCTTCTCATAATTTGAATAAACTCAATTCTTGACAATTCTTTGTCATTAACCAACGAGCTTCGCTACTGTTACTAATAGAAATGTCGTACCATCTATTAGCATTCTTGTACTACCCTCATATCACATACTACTGATATATCATAATCAAACACGATAACCCCAGATAAGTTATTACCAACTAAGATCCCTCATTCATATATCTGACCAGTTAACAGCTTCCATGATGCAATAAATACACTACAGTTCTTGGAACCAGAAAACACTAATGTAGATCACAATTAAGCAAATAAATGAATAAATAAATTATTAAATAATTTTACCCTTATCTGATGTCTATGGTATCCCAAGCATAAACTATTATTGTTCTTTCCCTTTTAGTGATTGAGCAAATCTTGAAGTAGTGATAGATGTCGAAGCATTCAGATTCCCTTGTCATTTAGTAAGACAATCTAGCATTCGGTTACCCCACTGACCACATCTAAAACAATTATCCCTGAACCCCTGGTTCGACAATTTCCTGCGATATGCCCAAATTGCCTCCAACAAAGCATATCATAATGTTTAGCATGTTGGAAAAACCGGTTTAAATGGAAAGTTTAAACGCGCAGCGGAAAAATCAAGTTATGAAACTTTATTGGCATGCCAGGATCTACTACCCATCAACTCTATAGATGCGCACAAGAGGGGACAAGAATTATACCTTACTGTCTTGAACCCAATTCTGAAATCTCTGACTTCCAGCAGCCTCCACTAGATGGTCTTCACTCTTATGACTCCTATGGATGCTCGCAGGAAGGGCTAGGGTTGGTGGGAACCCTAATGGAGAGGATAGAGAAGGTTTTGGGGCTCCAAAACAATTTCTGTAGCTTCTGACGTTCAAAACGACGAACAACCACTTTTCCAGAACGCAGCTGCCCTATTTATAGATTCCCAGAACCGACCTAGCTCTCGAGCGATCGAAGTGGCTTCGATCGATCGAACATTCAATCGATCGAACCATCTTCAATCGATCGAACCTGTCTAGACTTCAATCGATCGAGACAACTTCGATCGATCGAACCTGTCTTGACATCATCCTCATTTGCCTTTCCAAGCATCCTAGCGGAGCTAAGAGTGGGACCTCCTAGGCTCTTTATTGTTGGCTCAGATCAGTTGATTAACTCCCATGACCAAACTCTTTGATCAGCAAATTAATCGACTGATCAGTTAACGTTTACTCCACTATAAAACGATAACTGAACTCCAACGCAAAAGAACATATCCGAAGCGATAACTAGACTTGTACGTTGTACTAATGTCCCTCTACCGTCAGCATTCGCAATCATATTCAGGTAGTCGGATCAACAGTTACTGTCAACCTGAATCATGATTACTTCTTATAATCCTTGAGTCCCATTCACCTCTCATGATTACCAAACATGTTGATAACTTTTATCAACAAGACTGCAGTACTCAGCAATCGACTTGGTGACATTCTCAAGGGAATGCTTACTCTAAAACAGAGGGTAGATTCTATCTTGACAATATATGTTCACAACCCTATGAACATGACATGCCCAAGATACCCAGGTGTTGATCTTCTGTAGATCTCACTGATTGGTAAGTCAAAGCAGTCATATCCACAGTCTGTGTTCATAATCGTCTCAAGATTGAGAACACGTACCTTATACAAGTTATGAGTTCCTATTGACTGTTTGACAGTCTTAAGCGTCAATAGGAAACTCAGGTCCGTTAATGCACTATAAGCACTAGCATATCAACTAAGAGCTACACTCTAGTGATTGAGATTAATCACTCCATCCAATGGTAGTTAATTATGCTACAGTGTAGACCTGATGAGGTATCCAGTCTCATCATCCACTGTGACACATTCTAAGTATCAAAGAATAGTAATTCGTATCTCACTTGTGTGCATCTCATACACACACGAATTACTTACTATAATACTTAAGGATTAACAATCATCTCATGAAAAGAACATACACAATGAAATGTAAAGCTGATATCCATATATTAAAATGTCAATGTCTCATACATAAAGTAATGGTTTGAGGGCACAAACCCAACATAGCATACATCCCGGTGTCGTTTCTCACATATCGGATAATACGGATTCTTTTCTCTAGAAGTACCACTTGTCGATGAACTACCCTCATTTAGTCTTTTCAACTTACCTTGACTTTCCCTTGGACTTTCCCCTAATCTCTTACATTTTTTATGTTGACTGACTTACTCAGAAACTCTTCTGTGGTCAATGATTCTATTCTTACTCTGGGTTCGTATTTTTATGCGGCTCTTCCTTCGATAAGGTACTAATTCCTACAATCCTTTTCACTCGATCCACCAATATTGTCGGTGATATTTGTCTCTTCTCAGAATTCATTGCTACCAGATAATCAGGACTGGCAACTAATAACCTTAATGGTCACCATGCATACTATTTTATGAAACATCATAAGCATGCTAAAATAAATAAATGTGTATGCATGATCACGTAACTACGTGTTGTTGTGTGCACACTCACGCTTCATATTCGTCATCTCTCGTTCCCAAAGGTTCTAGCCTATTGCTTTGATACCAAAAATTATCACACCCCAACCCACCACATGCGGATCAGGATTGTGTAACAAAGAATTACCCAAAGCAAAACACCCCTTAGTAATACTAACATAAGAGTTAAACATAGTAAAAGAAATTTGTTAGCTTAAACCGACCCAAGGGTAAAATAGACATTAAGAAAATATAGTCAAATTTTACATCAAAAGATAACCCTTCAAGTCTCGGTTCCATCGCAAAAAATGGCGCTCGAATCCGAATTTTCTAGAAATATTTATGTCTGTTTCTGTAAAATTCGACAGGCCAAAAATAGACCTGCGGATTCTGCAGATCAAATTTCTACACCAACTCCCAACCCAAATGAGTACACCCACAAACAACATATTAACATATAGAACAAATAAAACACACTTTCAAGTTATCCAAAACCCCGTGGTGCAACGCTTCTCACTGTGATATTCATCTGAACCTGCGTGGTCATTAGCCACAAAATCGAATAAGCATTCGCTCAGTGAGTACGTGGTACTAATCATGCAATTGGAGTATTTAATGATTCATAATATCAATTAAACATTCACAATAATAAATAGTCGCAGGCATGCCAAGTAATCAATCACCATCGTTCTGGACCCCTGATTCCGGGCCATTCTCACTTTGTCGTTGCTTTATAAGCGATATCACTCACTCTCATGTGACCGAAGTCAATTCACTATGGTTGTCGCCACCATCTCCTTTTCTCTGAGGACTTCATCATCATTCCCCCTTTCTCTGAGGAATGGCGTCTCTTATATACGGGCTAAATAATGGTGATTATTACTTGAGATCACCCAAATAAGCACATAAGCAGCTCAACATGTCAACAAGGCAATTTCAACATTTCAGACACGTTAAATAATAAATAATCACATGCTTTTCTACTTAATCATAAATTAAGCATTCTAAGTATTTAATAACAATTAAAAGACATTAAACATCCAATTTTGGGATTAGGACACTCACCTCAAAAATAGGTCCAAAATAAGCCTAGAATTCCTAAATTCCTTCGCAAAACTAGCTCCTAATGATTACAATGATATCGATCCCTACATATATATATATATATATATATATATCACATACATGTATCACCCCTTAAAATGGGTCGTAGAAAAACATTACCAAAATTGAAAAAAAAAAAAAAAAAAAAAAAAAGACAGAAATAATCCTGTCACCTCCACGAGTCTGAATATGGCTTCGGTTCGCGAAATAGAGGTCGAACGATGAAGAAACGGCGACGAAATGGCAACGTAAAACTTTTCTCTCTTCCTCGCCAACTCTCTGTAACTCCTTTTTTGTTTTCTTTTGGTCTTTTGGTTTATTTTATTTTATTTTTTTTTTTTTTATTGTGAAATGAAGATGAAGACACCACGTGCCTTGTCCAGACTTATAAAGTTATGACTCTTAAGTCATAATCGTGTTTACACCCCCAAAACTTCTAAAGCTTATTATGAGACCCCCTAAACTTTATATTAACTACCCAATATCTAAGTGGGTATGCGTCTATGTCACGTGTCGGTGTGATCCCAAATAATTTATGAAGTTCCTAATTAACCTACTAGTTATGAATCATATCCCTTTATGCTCTCACATGGGTATTCAAACTGGTACCATAAAAGGGCACAACTAACAATAAAATATTAAAACACTTTAGCAAATATTCATTTAATCATATAAATGCAACTAAATGCAATTTATTTAATCTGGACCTCCTGGGGTCCCACTTCCATATCTGTCAAACTGTGCTCTTTATCAAGCACTTATCACATTGGGGTGACTGAAACTCACCCAAATCAGCACATGCAATTAATTATTCCAATTAATGCATGAGAAATAAATATTACTACCTTTCATCGGGTACGGGTATTACAAATTCCCAACGAACAATTTTCGTCGCAAATTAGTGCACATAATTTCCCTCCAACACGATTATTGACGAACAGTTTTCGTCAGCAAAAGTAACAATTCCTGACGAAAATATTTTTTCATGAAAGGGTAAGAATACCCAACAAAATAGTTCGTCACTAAAAGTAAAACAATTTTCGGCCAAATTGTTCGTCACTAAAAGTAAAACAATTACCGACGAAACTATTTCGTCACAAAAGGTCAAACAATTTCCGGAAAAATATTTCGTCACTATAAGTAAAATAATTACCGACAAAAGTATTTCGTCACCAATTGTTACAATTCTCGACGAATGTATTTCGCCACGAAAGGTTAAACAATTCCTAACGAAATATTTCGTCACTAATAGTAAAACAATTACCGACGAAATAATTTTGGCACCAATTGTAAAAATTCCTGACGAAACTATTTCATCACGAAAGGTTAAATAATTTCCGACGAAATAGTTCATCACTAAAAGTACAGCAATTACCGACGAAAGTATTTCACCAATGGTTACAATTCCTAACGAAAAATTGCATCATGAAAGGATAAACAATTCCCAACGAAATATTTCATCACTAAAAGTAAAACAATTACCGACGAAAGTATTTCGTCACCAATGGTTACAATTATCGACGAAAATATTTCATTGGCAATTCAAGAGGACAAACAATTCTTGACGAAATATTTCGTCACTAAAAGTAAAATAATTACTGATGAAAAAAATTCCGTCACCAATTGAAAATGTTTCGTCGCCTAAAATTTTTCCACCAAATTTTTGGCGGCAGAAATGTCCCGCCAACTATTAGCGACGAACTTTAGTGACGAAATGAATTTTCGTGGAAAATTGTTCGAATTTCACCAGCGAAAATTGGTTTCGTCGGGAAAGGTAAATACTTTTGCTGATGAACGATGATTGTCACTAATAGTATACGGGCCACTGTGATCCGATCCCCTCCACCGACATGGGCCATCACCTCCTTCGACGACGGTGTCACTTAAGGTACCCCTCTTTCTCTTTCTTGCACTTTTTCTTCATAGATACATACATATGCATATATATATATATACCTGTATATACAAAGCTGTTTGTGACCCCTCCGGCCTCTTGTTGTTATGCTAATTAATCAAAAAAAAAAATGAAAAGAAAAGAAATGTGTTCTGTGTGTGTTTGCTTTTGTGCATATATATGTAGCTATATATACATATATGCAAATATGGTCACTGCGAGGGAGTTATGGACAAGAAAAAATATGGTGTCACTACAACAAAATAGGCCTTTAAAGACAAAAAAATATTGCAATTGGTTACAAAATGTGTCACTAGTTGTTATGCCAACTCTTACCTAAGTGTCATAATAGGTGCTGTCGCTAAGTCTTGTTGAGACACTTACCCAAGTGTTGGTAAAACCGTCGGTAAAGGTTACTTAGTAACGACAGAGAAAAAGTGTCATTAAAAGTGTCACTAAATGTTACTTTTGAAGTGACATATATTTGTGAGTAATAACAAAATGAAAGTGTCACTAGAAGATATTATCACGTATATTTGTGTCGCTATGAGTGTCACTAGAAATTGTACCAATTGTTTTTTCTAATAGTCTACCAAGTTTTGAACTTAAGACGTCCTTGAATGTGTAGCAGTCATGAATCTGCTTGACCAAATAACCAACTTTCAACTATAAGTATAAAAATTATTGATTTGTATATAATAAAATCGCATACGATAAACATAGATTTAAAGTATTAAACACCATTAGTATTGTATTATATATTTTACTAATTTTATTTACTTATTGTTATATTATATATTACTATAGTTATTATCATCGAATACATTTATTTTATTTATTATTTAAGTAATTAATTTTTATTGAATTTAATAATATGGAGCACTAAGAAAATAACTATGTATCCAATACTAATAGAATATCATTAGAGTCCAGGGGCATAATTGTCTTTTGAACATTAACAGTCGATTGCATTTTTGCTCACCTCAAAATTGCTCATCATTTGCTCACCCAACTCTTTCATTGATTAATGTAGTGGGACCCATGATTAAATAAGGATTAATTAATAGTAAAAAGACATGGGCCCCACTGCATTAGCCAATAGGAGAGTTGGGTGAGCTAGGGTGAGCAATTTTGGGGTGAGCAAAAATGCACTCTTTAAAATCACCTTATATTTATGTCACCAAACACCTACATAATCTATTCTTCCACCATACCACAACTATTATAATTTATTCTGACAAAAACAATTTCAAAGCAATCGCAATCGCAATCGCAATCGCAAAGCGCAAACTACCCTATATTAGGATTTATATTTTCCCTTGTGTTTTCCTTCATGTTTAAATAACGTTAAAGATAAAAAAAAATTAGACAGAATTCCCGACATCGTTTTATTAAAGTAGTACAGAGGGAAAATGTTTAAATTTCAAATGCCGTTAATTATTGGCATTTTGACAAATAAAATCCAAAAATGAGATTCCAAATTACTTTCTTTTGTAAAATTTTTAACCCCATTGCGTGGATCTCAAAGAAATACATGAAATCAAAAAACAAATCACTCAAAAAAGCTAAAAACTGAGTGAGTTAAGGTAGTTTAAAGTTGGCAGATAGTATTAATATTATCTATCAAAATAGATAATATCATCTATTTTGACAGATAAAATCAAAAAATGAGATTCCAAATTACTTTCTTTTGTATAATTTTTCAACTCCATTGCGTAGATCTCGAAGACATGGATGAAATAAAAAAAAAACACTCAAAAAGGCTAAAAAACGAGTGAGTTATGACGGTTTAAAGTTGACAGATGATATTAGTATTATCAGTCAAAATAGATAGTCAAAACAGGTAATATCATCTATTTTGACAGATGAAAATCAAAAAATAAAGTTTCAAATTACTTTCTTTTGTACAATTTTCAACTCCATTGCGTAGATCTCGAAGATGATATGAAATCAAAAAAATAATTTCTCAAAAAGGCTAAAAAAAATGAGTGAGTTATGGTGGCTTAAAGTTGACAGATAATATTGCCTTAGCCATTTTTCTGTTCCAGTAGGGGCTTTTTACGAAATTCAAAAGTAGCGAGGGGCTTTGATAAAAAATGTAACAATTAGACTCTGTACTCCTCTTGGGAACTTCTATGGTGCATTCTAGTGCCTTGGGCTTGTGGCACACATCCCAAGTTACAACATTAGGCATCAATTTAGTACCAAAATGTTGTATCTTTGAAAAATATCAAACTTGTGTTTCAAAATCAATTGCTTTCAAAAATCACAATTTTGTCAACTATACTTTTCAAAATCACTATTTTTGCAATTGGTACAGCATCTCAAGGCTCAAGTATAACATTTGAATGTATCATGGAATGTCTCTACACATTGATTTACTCACTGTTAATTCTACCAAAAATAAAAATAAATAGGAAATAAAGTGAAAAGTAAAGAAAAAGATTTTTCAGAATACTAAAAAAAAAGAAAAAAGAAACCTTTTAAAAAAAAGGATAAAAAAAGGAGAGTCTTCATTAAACATCAGTTGTTGCCTCTGCTAGAAATCTTCAAGCTGCCCAGATAAGTCTTTTTATCCATCACACTTTAAAAGATTATGGGATTAAGTCCCACCCTTTTCAAAATCACTCATTTTTTCAAAAAATATGCCCCACCTTTGTCTATGCATACTGACCCTTTTTTCCGGCATAATAAAAAGAAAAAATAGAGGAAAATACCTAAAGGTGACTCTTAAGACTTTAGGAGCCATTAAATTTCTTAGTTTGTTAAAAAGTCCCTCAAAATGAAACTCTTATTTGATAGAGATCATTCCTTAACAAGCTCCACTATTTCTCTCCCGAAAATACTCTTTCTAGGTTTAGATAGAGAAATTCAATTCAAATACGATTCTGTTTTGTGTTTTCGACCAATTGGAGCGTGATTGGAGCTCTGATTTGAAGCTAAATTAGGAATCTGCGTTGTTGAAGATCTGTTTCCAATTTGATTGTCTGTGATTGGATCGTCCTATAATTGAGTTGCTGACTTGCAGTAATCGTCATCTTCGAGCTATTTGGCTACCAAGAAAATTTGTTCGACATTCAATTTCTTCAAGTTGTTTGGCTGCTGAGAAAATCAGTTAAATAGATGGCATTGGATTAGCAAAGAAGGTTAGTTTTCTTCAATTTTCTGTTTATTCGAAAATCATGCTATGATTGGATTCGAAATAAGTTTTTTTTGCCATAAATTGATGTCTAATAATGATTGGGGTTTAGTTGATTTGTTTTTGCTATGTTTGACTGCTATGTTTGATTGTTAAAGTTATTGATCTTTCTATTTTTTGGTAAATTTGCTTTTTGATTATTGGTGTTTAAACATAGTTCCGATCACTGTAACATTGATGAACTTGAATTTTTGTTTTTGTTGTTGTTTGCTTTGGGTTTTTTTTTTGTTAATGCAATTCATTATTTCCTATTGTTTTACATCTGATTTTGAAAGTTTTGTGCTTTATTCATCATTGTGCATGGTATGAATGTTTCATTTTTTTGTTAGTTTGATTTTGTATTTCTGAAAGTATTGATCAGTAGATCTTTGGTAACAAGTTTCAAATGACATCTTTGTGTTTGTAGTCGATAGTGAAATATGTACTGAAATTTCACTGAATATTGTTTAATTTGAGTGAAATTTTACTAATTATGTGTTGTTTTGTTTTGTTTTTTTGAAACATAGTTGTTATGTGAAATTTTGCTATTTTTAGTTAGAGTAAAAAAGTTTATAATGGATTCTTCAAATGGTTTTAAGCATGCCATTCACTTAATTGACTGAGTGTGTTTTGTAGGTGTAATGGATAGTCAACTAATTATGTTGTGTACATATCACTCAGACACGACTGTTACCAAATTGACTGAAACTGCGAGTTTTCATGATCTTTTGCTATTTATTTGTACAAAATGGGGAATTAGTAAGAGTGATTTTTCTGTTTCATACAAGTTACCGGGGTATTCGAAGTTGATGTTGGATTGTGATGATGATGTCATGAATGTGATTGAGCTCTCAAAGATTATGAATGTCAATCGAGTTGATGTGTATGTTTTGGGGTTAGATGAAACTCAAGATGATGAGTTTGATGAGATAAGTTGTGATGCACATTCTTCTTTGACATTTAATAATGTAGATATGTTGAAATGGATTTGATTCCTAGTTTTAGTGCCCATGACGAGAGTGTAGTGTTGCAATCAGGATGGGCTGATGGTACCTGAGAAGTTGAGCAAAATTTGAAAGTGGTGCTGAAGAGTTTTAGAAAGTGTTGTGCAAGTATGCTATTCAACGTGGTTTCAACTTCAAGTATATGAAGAATGACAAATGCAGAGTTACTACTAAATGTTCTTTGTGTGAAGAGACAGGGTGTAAGTGGTGTGTTCATGCATCTAAAGAGAGCACAAATGGATTCTTTTATATAAGGAGTTTAACAAACGTACACACGTATGGTTCAATGGTGCGTACGTTCAAACATCATCGTGTTAACTCCAATCTTGTCGATAGTTTGATATATGAGAAGGTTCGTAGAGATCTGACAAAACCTATTGAAGTTGTTGGTCGAATTAAGAATGATTATGGTCTTGATATAGAGTACTATCATGCATGGAAGGGGGTGGAGAATGCAAGGATGAGGCTTTACTGTGATCATTTGGATCCGTTTGACAAATTGAGGTGGTATTTTGAGGAGGCAGAAAGGGTAAATCTAGGAAGCCATATGTTACTAGAGGTTGATGTAGAAACTCATCGATTTGAACTGTGTTTTGTATCGTTCGCTGCTTGTATTCATGGTTTTCGTTTTCTTCGGCCGATGATATTCTTGGATGGTACTTTTCTCAAAGGGAGACATAAGGGGATTTTGTTGGCTGCATCATGCAAGGATGGAAATCAAGGTTAGATGAATGAATGTTTTTCATATTAGTTAATATTCAAATTAATTTTTTTGTTATTTGTCAGTTTGTGTTGTTTGTTTATAAGATGAAATTTCAACTAAAATTTTACTTTTTTTAAAAAAACTTTGTTGTTAATTTAGGTTCTAGTGTTTGAGTGAAATGTCACTTATAGTTTAATTGAGAATAGCATGTAACTTTCTATTAAACTTCAGTCAGTTTAGTAGTTGTTGTTCTTTGTTCAAACTTCTTAAATTTAAGTGAAATTTTACTTATTGTAGTGTAGGTTTCTAACTTTTCTGTTTTGTTTGTTGTAGGTGTTTTCAGCCTCGCATTTGCTATGGTAAGCTGTGAGGACACGCGGAATTGAACTTGGTTTATGAATGAGTTGCGGGTGATAGGAACGGAGCAACGGATAACCTTTATATCTGACCTGCATAAAGGCTTGGTAGATGCTATAAGGAATGTTTTTCCAGACGATTTTCATGGCTTTTGCCTTCACCATATGAAATACAATCTGTGTGACAAGTTGAAGGGGTATCATTCAAAATTCAAAGCACGTTGAGTATTCAAACTTCGCGAGTGTGCAAATGCGCCAGATATTGATAATTTTTGTAAAGAGTTGGATTCATTCATAGCTAAAAGGTGGAGAAAGGGCAAGGAATCTTCTGAATGACATTCCTTTTGAAAATTGGACGAATGTATATTTTAAGGGAATGCGATACGGAGAAATGTGTTCCAACATTGCCAAGTTATGGAATTCGAAGATTGTTGAAGCGCGTCATTTACCCATTATGAATATGATTGATATGATAAGGCTTATGACGATGAAGGATTTGGAAAAAGTCAGCAGGGTATCTAAAAAGTGGACTGGTATGCTGTGTCCAAAAGTGCAAAAAACATTGCAATATGCATTGGATAAAGGGATGACATGGCAGATAAGTGCTTCGAGTGACAACACATTTGAGGTACATTCGGATCCTTCAAATGTTGTAAAACTAGACTCACGAGTTTGTTCATGTGGAGAGTGGCAGCTTAAATGTTTCCCTTGTTCCCATGCTACTGTGGTTATACAAAATAGTGTATTACGGAGTGGTAAAGTCATGACAGACTACATTGTGGAGTATTTCTTTGTTCATTATTATAGAGAGGCTTATTTAATGTCCATTGAACCAATAATTACTAATCGAAGGCTAGAATCAAGCTCGTCTGGGGGTTTTGTTCTCCCTCCCATTTGCAAGAAACTTCTAGGGAGGCCAAAAAGGAAGAGGATTCCGTCTAGAGGAAAGAAGCGGCAAATACGATGTGAGAGTTGTGAAAAGATTGGAAATCACAATCGTAAGACGTGCAAGGAGGTTGTTTGATAGAGTTGATTTTTTCTCTTTGTTTTTGGGCTGACATTGTTTAGTTGATATTGATTTTTTTTTGGAAATCTTTTCATTTTTTTGAATTCTGTGATTCTCTTTGTCCATCCATTTTTTTCCTATGTATTTGTGTGTGATTTTCATGTTTTGGAATTCTGTGTGACCCTCTATGATTCTCTGTGATTTTTGTTTCGTGTGCAATATTAATTGTTTATCCTAGGAAGTTACTTTATGGCTTGTACAATGTTACTTGGTTATGTTGATCAATTCGATATACTATTTTAAGTGAAATTTCGCTTATGATAAGTGAATGCAGATATAGTTTAGATGTTGTTAAGATTTGACAAAATGTTATTTTTCACGTTCACATTTTCATATGCATGTTGGTCTTGACTGTATCCCTCATTTGTTGAATTTCACTAGGATAGATGTATGAGTGTTGATTGTAAGAAACAACATTTTAAGTGAAATTTCACTTGAAATAGACATTAAGTTATGATTCTAAGCAATAATATGTTAAGTAAAATTTCACATAACATATATGAAATCCACTCATCATCCTGTTCCTTGCTATCCCTCACTAGTGGATTCAAAAGTACTTTTGGTAGTTACTCATTATGACAACTGAAAGTAGCTTCAATTAGGATGTTTGTGTTGAGATTTCATACAATTTTTTTTTTTTTTTTCATATTTATATTTTCATATGCGTGTTGTGTTCATTATTTACAATATCTGCTTATTAAGTGAATTTTCACATGATATTTAATCATTGACTATAAGTGAAATTACATGGAGAAAAACAGTTTTAGTAGTTTGTAGAAAATTTAAGTGTTACCTACGATCCAAATCGTTGTTGTGGTGTATCCTCTATCTGCTCCATTGTGGCATCAAAATTTGGAGTCACAAACTCTTGCTGTTCACCTATTTGTTCTCTGAAGTAGCTGTTGCGATACTCAATCTTAAAGTAAAAGAGATGTTAGAATAATATATAGCTGAACAAGATTGAAGAAGTGATTAAATTATTTATTTGTATAGTGCAAGTGAGTTTACCATGAGTTCAAGGTCCGACAGGTATGGATCTTTTGTTTTCCGAGTTTGTGGTTTCATAGAATTGTAGAATCTCCAATTGTTTTCATCTTGATCTAAAATCCCCAATGCCCAATGCTTGCCTACCAAAGAATTTCCACCAAATAGCAGAAGAAAGATATGATATTGTGTTCTGGATCTTGTTTGTGATAGTGGTTTATTCACAAACATATTAAGAAGTTTTTTTATCTTCTTTCTGCACCTAGTCTTGTTTTAATAATCAACATATTGTTATTACATATTGTAATAGTTTTGTATGAGATTTTTCTGTGATTTAACTCTTACCAGTCATATGCTCTTGAAAATATAAGATTTTCCATAACTACCCTCAATCCCTTCTCTGTGTACTCTTTCTTCTTGTTTACTGATTAGTATTTCTGCAAATGCATCAATGACCTTGGGCCATTCTTAAAAGTTTGCATATATGTTAAATATCAGTTTATCAAGGGAAATTTCACTTAACATTAGAAAATATGTGCTTACGATGTTCGGAACTTCTTTATCCTGTATTAGGTCAACAATGTCTTTCAAAGTAAAAATATCAGATCCATCTTTTAACTTGCAAACTGCAGCACTGCACAAATAGGATTTTGTTGATGATAGTTGGCAAGTTTGTGATATTAAGTGAAATTTGCTTTAAGAAAATAAAAAAAAAAGAGTATGTGAACTAATTGTATTGTTACCTCTTTCAAGCATGTAGATGTTGTCCAGCAATTCTCTGTCTTTCCATGGGAGAAGATGGAATTATATGTCAGCTATTTGCTTTGGGATGACAAATTTGTCTCTTTTGTTTGTTTTTGGTGTTTCAATCATTTCAATATTCACTATTTTTGTATTGTCTTTTTTTTTCATCCTTGTCTTCCCTTTTTTGATTGCCTTCCTTTTTCTCTACCTTATCATTCTTCTCTTCTCCTTGTTGATTGCCTTCCTTTTGCTCTTCCTATTCATCCTTGTCTTCCCCTTGTTGATTCCCTTCCTTTTCCTCTGCCTTTTTATTCTTCTCTTCCTCTTCTTGATTGCTTTTCTTTTTCTGTGCCTTTTATTTTTTTATTCTTTTCTCTACAGTCATATTCTATGAGCTGTACTAGTATTCGAGTCATCTTGATTCTTGCATACATTGAATTGATTTGTGTGTTGCTCTCTTTCTCTTCATTCTAATTTTAGGTGGTGCATTCTCAACATTCTCTTTCGCTTCTTTTTCTTGGACATTTTTCTGCATGAGTTGTTCCTGCAAGAAATTGATAGTGTTGATATTACATGTGGCTTTAGTAGAAATTGGATTCAAGAGAATATGTTGCAAAGATTATGCCTGTTGTGAGAACCTTTGGACATTGAATTCCTGTATCCTCATGTCGCTTTTTTCTTCTATTTTCTTCAAATCTATTTTAACCTCCTCTGCCTACAATGGAAAAGAACAGATTTCATAAATTTAGAGAAATTTTACTCAAAGCAATATTAAGTGAAACTTAACTTATTTTTTACATACTATCTGTGTTAGCATTTGTACTGTGATATCCAACAGTCTTTTCTCAAGTCCCCCATTTGTTTTCTGCGTATCTTCATATTTCTATTGAAGTCTATCATATTGCTTCGACCTTGACTATTGCAATTGATTATAATCTTCAACAACATTTTTCTTACTCATTTATACTCTTTCAAGGCTTTCCATAAGTTTTTTCACCACCTCACTTGCAGGACATTCAGTGACTCCTTGCTGTTCCGGTTGACCATCAAATAGGTCGCTATTATATTGTAGTTGCAGGCTTGCAATCTGTGTTTCATTGTCCTATTAGCAAGCAGTAAAATCTTTTCTTTCATGATTTTGTTTTCAATTTTTCCCTCAGTAATTCATCTAGGAGAGCTTGAATATGTTGCAGATTTTGCCTCGAAAGATAACTGAGTTGAGTGTTATTTGCCATTGCTTCTTCCAGTCTTTCCACCAAGTCCTTGTTTATGTTGTTCAATCACCCTACCTCCATCTCCACCTCTTCATATATTACTTTCAATTTTTTGTTACTTTCCTTCAATCTTGCATTTTCAAAACTTTCTTCCTGAATATCTGTTTCAGTTTCAGAACTCATCACTTCACTTTTCTCATCATTGGCTGCGAGATCAAAAACATTTTTAGCCAGCTCGGTTGTCCCTTTTTCTTGGTCATGTGCTTGATCATTAAGATCTCTTTATCAAAAACTTCCAGAGTCTTGTTGATCTTGTTGTCATAATTTCTCGTTTTCACAACAAATTACTTCATTTCCCAACTGGAGTCTGTCTGGAGGTTGCATTCACCATCAGCATTATCATCATCTTGATTTGCATCCTCATTCTCTACATGTTCTTTTGTATTTTGTTTCTCATTGTCCATGTCATTTTCGGTGTCATCTTGGTCCTCATTATCATGACTCTCACCTCCCTCATCATCAGCTGATTCCCCTGAGTTTTCAACTAAACTCCAAGCATTTTCTTCATCACTAAATTCGCTAGCTGAGGTATGCATTTCATCAGTGTTAACATCGACCGGGTTCATGTCATCCCTACCATATATATATATCCTTTTTTCCTACTTTGTCATTTTTAGACTCTTAGAAGACACCTGAAACATGTTTTGTATAAATAATAAGTTATTTTTCACTTATTCTTGCGGATAATAGGTAAAATTTTCACTTATGTTTTTTTGGATAACAGGTGATAGTAACATAAGCAAAATTTCACTTATTATTTTAGAAAAAATGTAGGCAACAAAACAATCTACCAAGGGTGGATTGAGGATTTTGTTTGGGTGGGCTGGTGAATTTTCACGGAGGTTTAAATATTTTATATAGTGGTGTCAAACGGGCCGGGCCGGGCCGGGCCGGGCTCGGTCAAAGCGGGCTTGACCAGGCTTCGGGCCGGGCCGGACCGGGCTTCACCTAAAATCGGACCGGGCCGGGCCGGGCTTGGGAAGGGAGGGGGGGTGTCCGCCCCGGACCGGTGGCCCGGGCCTAGCGGGCCGGACATCGGGCCGGGCCGGACGGGCTAGCGGGCTTCCTTCGACTTTTGGCCTTAAACGTGGTGGGCTTCGGGCCGGGCCGGGCCGGGCCATGGACGGAAGAATGTGTGTCCACCCCGGCCCGGGGTATATGAACCGGGCCTAGCGGGCCGGGCCTTGTGGCGGGCCGGGCCGGGCTTTTAGCCCGAAAAAAGCGGGCCAGGCCGGGCTAACCCGGCCCGTTTGACACCTCTAATTTTATACATAAATAACAGGTTATAGTAACATAAGTGAAAGTTTACTTATTATTGGAAAAAAATGTAAGCAACGAAACCACTAACCAATGGTATGACCATATTGTAATTGGAATCCAAGTTACCAATAAATGAAGAAAAAACAATCACAGTACGACCATTTTGTTGATATGTATCAGATTACTTTTATTTATGAATCAATTAAATGCAATGGTATGATAGTAAAACAAATAATAAGTGAAATTCACTTATTATGGATATTTTGTAGTAGTAACATTGAAACTTTACCTCATTTGTTGTCATGCTTGAGATGAGCTTTTTTCTGAAACATCTTAGGAGTTGCAGTAGGTCCCATTTGAGAAATCTTGGAACCCCATTTTCACATGAAGGCTTCATAACATTGGTTTGCTCGCATTGGCAGTATTGTAACATCAATTTTAAAGTACTTAGATTTGTATTGATTAAAAGAAATAGTACATTAAATAATGCATAATCTTTGGAGATTCTCATACATGCAATGCGAGAACACACCTAGGCACTCTTTCCATAGTTCTTATCGATTTGTCAATTGATGTCATCAGTAGGTCTCTTGCCCGTTCTGCCCAATTATACTGTCTCATACCGTTTAGGTCTTCAATGTATTTGATGAAGACCCACTTCAGCGTGTTCCCACTTATTGGTAATAGTATAGTAAGGATTATGAGCAGGCACATTAGTCTTACCACATCTTCTACGCCTTCCATTTCTTTTCCTTTAATAGCTTCTTGCAAGGCATCCTTTATATCCTTTCCTCCAGGCCTATCAATTTTAGCGAATCGTCTTTTTACAAAAGGTATCATTTCGTTGGCACTGTGTACTACATTCATTTTGATTTACTGCGATTTAATCCCAAAAATTAATGCGATATCTGATGCTGAAGGAACAATTATTTTTTGCCCAATTCTGAACTTTCGGTGTCTTCTACTATACGTATTTATCAGCATCAAAGAGGCCATTTGATGATTTTTAATATAATTTTTCTTCCCTATGAATGCTTTGAAGAAATGCCAAAAAGGTGTTTTCCATAAGAGTTTGACATGTGCATGTCGAAGCTTTAGTTTTTTTAATCTCAGCCGCTATACCAACAAATGTTGATCTGTATTGGTAATAATAATTCTTGTTTTCCTTCAGTTCATTGACTCCTTTTGGCTTCTAAGGCTTCTTTGGTGGTGTTTCTAACAAAAAAATCAAGTGAAATTTTACAAACTATATTTAGACTAGGAATTGTAACAGTAATTTTAAGTTGAAGTTTTGCAATTTCAAAATTGAAACTTCAATTTTCACTATACAATGGAATTTGTTGATATTTAAGGTCCATTACTAACTGAAACTTCACTTGATATTTATTAGTTTCTTTATGTTGTTAGGTTACATATGTAAGCATGTTGAATACAAGATAAACAATCGAATATAATACTGGTTGAATATAGAATACAACACAATTCATGGAAAGTACGGTAATGATCCGATCATGTGATCCTTCTACCCAAAGATTTTTAAATATATCTTTAAAAGTAAACAGATTTTTGCGATCTTTATTCTAGAGCATTTAACTGCTCTTTCAAAAATCTTTGGAGTTCACTTTTTGATTAAAACTCCAAACTAACCTTTGTTAAAGTATATTTTCACATGATCATCTTCTAAGGAAAAATCCAAAATTTTAGGAATTGTTTTTGGAAGAAATGCTCTTCAAATGAATTTCAAAGCAAAATTTCAATCCAATCACCTTTATTGAGAAATATTTTCACATCCTCATTTCTTAATAAAAGATTCAAAATCCTTGAGAATTATTTTTGAAAGATCTCATCATTTAATGAAATGTTTTTCAAATGAATTTCGAAAAATTTTGAACACCCGACCTTTGAAAGGGTAGTGAGGATCACAATGAGAGGTGAAATTGGCGCATTTGACATGAATGAGGATTTTATGTGCTTATGTGTTTTATGTGTTAGGATTAGATTTTTTTGTTTCTTTGGCATTTAGAATAGGCACACACATGCATTGCATCCGTGTGACATATGAACCGTTCATGAACATTTTACTAAGCATTTGCAAAAAAAATGTGAAAAATAATAACAAAATGAAAATTCTTTTGAAATCAATCAAAATTGATTAAAATGAAACATGACTGTAGGCAAGATAGCATCAAACCCAGAACAGTTTGGGTTAGAGTTCAAGCGAGAAGATAATGAAAAGGATTATGTTGAGGTTGATTAGCTTGTGGAGCCTAATGATTCAAAAAAGGGCCACTTAACCGAGAAAGTGGCCATAAGGATGGATAATGTTTCCGCAAACACGGGTGGCGAACTCGAAGGTTCAAATGATGCTAGTGAGGTGATAATATTTGGGAACACTGTTATTAAAGTGAATGTGGATGCTCTTGGAAATATAATGAATTGAAGATCATCTGTGACACTCCAATTGAGACCAAAATCGAGTCTAGTCTAGTTTATGATCAAGTAGGAGTCAAGTGTCAAGTCCAGTCAAGTCTTTGAGTCAGTTGGTTATCGAGTTTAGTTCTCAGGTCTCTTCTTATCGAGTTGAGTGATGTAATCCTCTTTCTCTACTAGTTGAATAAAATCTTATTTCGCTTGATTCAGTATGCCCATTCGTGAATGTATAGGTCATTAAGCCAAAAAAGGAAAATAGCTTTTTTTTCGGTCATGGAAAATCTTTGTTAGTAAATCTTTGCATTGAAAAGGATCCCCAAGTGATCAAAGCAAATTTTGTGCCCAAAACCAAGGAAGAGTAGATAATTGTTTAGCTTTACTTTAAGAATTTAAAGATACTCTTGCTCAATCTTGAAAAGATGAACTCGGAACTTGAAGTTTGCTCACCATCCCCTTTTCTTCAAATACCAAGCCTAAAAGTTGAGCCCAACCAGTTCAAAGCCATAACTTGGTCCTTGATGGTAGCCAAATTTTTTTAATGAACTTTTTCTTCCAAAAAAAAAAGAAAAGAAAGAGCTCGCTAGGATGAAAACCCGAAAGGGCACCTAGGCAAAAGTTAGAGCACAAAAAAAAGAAGAAGAAAAAGAAAAAGAAAAAGAAAAAGAAAAAGAGCTCGCTAGGATGAAAATCCGAAAGGGCGCCTAGGTAAAAGTTAGAGCAAAAATAAGATACGTGTTGATTTCAAACTCTGGATCCTAGCCAGTCAAAATCATGAAGAGAGTAAGAGATAGTGAGGTAGATAAACAAATGAAAGAGAAAATAAAAAGCAAAGAATAAGATTTAGAATTCTTGAGTACTTCAAAGTACATCATTGGCACATGAATTATCTCAAGGCTTTGTGCAATTAGGAATGAAAAGAGAGATTTGAAAGTATCAATTAGTCTCAAAATTTTGTAGAATGCTCAATTGCTAAGTGGTCCTAAAACAATGCAGAGATATCTTTGAACAAGATAAAGAGTGATTTGGAGGGTTGATACTGCGTTGTGAGTATGATAGAGTATGATTAAAACACGATGTGTTATGAGAGTTGTAATAGACTGACTAGTGAAAAGGTGAAAAGAATCAACCGCCACAAACAAAAAAAGAAAAGAGAAAAAAAGAGAAGAAAAGGAAAGAAAAGAAGAAAATAAAAGGGAGAAGTAGTTCATGTTCTAATCATCATGTTCAAAGGCTACCACAAGCAACCCAAGAGCACTCATTGGACCCAAATAAAAACATGGCTCGAAAAGCCGGCCTATTCTTGAAGCCTTGTTTTTTCAAGACCTCCAGAGTACTTGAACTACGCTCGACCTGATTCCCACTCGGGGATACGTAGGCAACTTGTTCGGTTCGGTCGACACCCTTGCTATGATCTAGCACTTTCTTTAGAACTTTAACCAAACTACTTTGGACCTGATTCCCATTCGGGAATAAGTAGGCGAGCCTTACTTGGTTCTCAGTCTGAAAAACACCAGCAATATCGTTTGCCCCTGTAGATCCCTCATTCCAGACTAGGAGCAAACTTCGTTTGCTGAAAACCCCTTTTATCATAGAAGTAAGCCCCCAAGTCTCTTTCAAACTAGGGGCAAACTTTGTTTGCCAAAAGCCCTCTATGCCTGAGGCGAGTCCTTAAGTAATTGAGTTTGTTTTGAAAGGATTGAAATGAAGTGCCTTTCATTCTATAAGCTAAAGCACTAATTTGAAGCACATTCTAGATGGGCAAAAAGTTCGCTAAATCAAAAAGGGAAAGTTTTCAAAGTTTAGATTTATCAGCAAAGCACTACGTTTGTAAGATGATGAATAAATGAAAGGTGAGATGATACATCATTCACGTTGAAAGAACGTTGATTCATAATAATACAGAATTTGAGTCAGTCATCTTGTATAATTGGCTTTGTCAAGTCTATCCTCCTTTGATGAGTCAATAAATGGTCTCCATTGTGTGGGTTTAAGATGATGAATAAACATTTGACAAGTCTCTTTGAGCATCCCAAGAGCAATATGAGCAAAGGTTTCGAACACTATCACAACATGATGCTCAAGTGACGATATGAGAAGAGTCCAAGACTAGGGGCAAAGGTGACTTCCCTCTTTTGACAGAATCGATGTGTTTCTTCCAAAGGTCCGCAAATGCAAAAAAATCATTCTATCAGCTCCGTTCAAATTCTTTGAGTCTCGTTTAGAAAATAAATTGAATTGAGTCTGATCGACTCTTAATAAGTGGAATTCGAACTTGATTTGAGTCAAAATAACTCCGAATTATGGTAAAATTGAACTTATTTGAGTCTGACTGGCTCCCGATGTGGAAAGTGAAATAAATGAAGGCTGATTGATTTCTGATTTTGAAAATCTGAGTTGAATGGAGTCTGATTAACTCCTGATAAGTGGAATTCGAACTTGATTTGAGTCTGATTGACTCTCGATTTTTTGAATTAAATTTACCTAAGTCTCCTTACAAGGTTGTTGATCTCCGCTTTTGCAATGTAAGTCCCTGAGTGGCTTTTGACCATCATTTTTGCAATGTAATGAGTGGCTATTGACCAATATCTTCTCTTCTCTAACCGTTAGTCCTCAATGGCGGCTTTCTTCTCTAAGCATTAGTCCTCAATGGCAGCTTTCTGCAATCAGCGTTAGTCCTTAATGGCAGCTTCTCTAAGCATTAGTTCTTAATGGCAGCTTCCCTTCAATATGCATTAGTCCTCAATGGCAGTATCATTGGTGTTAGTCCTCAATGGCAACCTCGCATTCGCGTTAGTCCTCAATGATTTGTAGGTCTCGTTCAAACTCCTGATTTGGAAATTGTAAATTCTTTGTGAGTTGAATTGACTCCAACTTGTGAATATTTGGAATTCTCTTTGAAATTTGAATTCTTTCAAGTTTATTTAACCCTGATTTTGTATATTGGAAATTCTTTTGAGTCTGATTTACTCCTGGTTTTGATATCAGAAATTCGTTTGAGTCTGATTGACTCCAGATTTTAGAGTCTTTGAATTGAATTGAGTCAAATTGACTCTGAATTTTGTGAAATTTAATTGAGTCTGATTGACTCCCGAGTTTAGAAAATTTGAAAATTCCTCGAGTCTGATTCGACTCCCAAATTTGTGAAATGGAAATTCTTTGAGTCTGATGAGCTCCAGATTTTGTAAAGTTAAAATTCTTGTTGAGTCGAATTGCCTCCTGATTTTTGAATAATTTGAATGCTTTAAGTCTGATCGACTCACAACTTGAAAATAAAATTTTGTTTTCAGTCAGATGGACTCCAAGTTTTGGAAATAGGATTTGTTTTGAGTCTGATCAATTCCCAAATTTGGAAATAAGAAAATTCTTTGAGTCTAATTCAACTCCTGTGTTTAGAAAATTTGAAAATTCCTTGAGTCTGATCCGACTCCCAAATTTGTGAAATGGAAATTCTTTGAGTCTGATTCGACTCCTGTTGGAATTAACTCTGATTTTGAGATTTGAGATTCTTGTTGAGTCAAAATTGAATCCGATTAAGAAATTTCAAATGTTATAAATTAACCCTCGATTTTGAAATAAGAAATTCTTTGAGTCCGTGTGACTCCATTTGTATAAAAAGTGAATCCGTTGTTGTAGAAATGTGGGTCCATGGATCCGAATGACTCTTTTGTTTTAAAATGAGATTTTTTTTAAGTCCTTGTGTAAAAAAATTGAATTTTTGAGTCCGCATGACTCCCTTTGTCTTGTAAAATATTAAATTTTGACTCCCTTTAATTTTTTAATCCGCGTGACTCCTTTTGTCGAAAAATTGAATTCTTGAGTTCACATGACGCCTTGTGTAAAAAAATTGAATTTTTGAGTCCACGTGACCCCCTTTTTGAATTTTTGAGTCTGCGTTACTCCTTTTGTCAGAAAATTGAAATTTTGAGTCTGCGTGACTTCTTTTGTCAGAAAATTGAATAAATATAGAATTCTTGAGTCCGTGTGACTCCGTTAATATAAAAGAATGAGTTCTTGAGCTTGCTTGACTTCATATATGTAAGATATGAATTCTTTAGTCCGCGTGAATCCGTGTGTGTAAAATATTGAGTTCTTGAGTCCGCGTGACTCCGTGAGTATAAAAGAATGAGTTCTTGATTTCGCGTGACTCCGTATTTGTAAAATAAGAATGCTTCGAGTCCGTGTGACTCCGTGTTTGGGAAATGTGAATTTTCAAGATCACATGGCTCCCCTTTTGTAAAATGTGAATTCTCTAAGTCAATACGACTCCCCTTTTCAAATAGAAAATATTTTGAGTCGAATTGACTCCTTTTTTTTAGAAATTTGAAATTCTTTGAGTCTGATTGACTCCCAATTTTAGAAATGAGTCTGATTGACTCTGATTTTTTTATTTGAAATTCTTTGAGTCAGTTTGACTCCGAATTTGAAATTAGAAATTCTTTTGAGTACGATTGATTCATGATTTGGAATTAGAAATTTTTTTGAGTATGATTGGCTCATGTTTTTGAAAATTAGAAATTATTTTGAGTCTGGTTGACTCCTGTTTTAGAAATTTGAAATTTTTTTTAAGTCTGGTTGACTCCCAGTTTTGTGAAATAGAAATCCTTTGAGTTCGATTGACTGCCAATTTTGTAAAAATTCTTTTGTGAAATAGAAATTCTTTAAGCCCAATTTTGTGAATTTGAATTTATTTGAGTATGACTGACTCCTGATTTCAGAAAATGAATTAAGTCGAGTCTAGGCAACTCCTAATTTAGCATTTGAATCGAACTCAAATAGAGTCGAAATAACTCCGGACTTGGTGAAACTGAGTTTATTTGAGTCTGACTGACTCCTGATCGAAATTTGAAAAAAATTAAGCTTGATTGACTACCAATTTTGGAAAATTGAAATAAACTTGAGTCTGTGGACTCCAAATTTTGAAAAATGAAATGAATTTGAGTCTGCTTGACCCATGATTCATCCAAATATGGTTGCCCCGTTTTTGAGGGTGTAACGGATTTGCACTCTCGGTTCTCGCAACAGATTTGAGTTAACCCTTGTTCTAGGAATATAACAGATTTATATTCTTGATTCTCGTAACAGATTTACGTTGATCCTATTGAAGGTGTAACGGATTTGCACTCTCGGTTCTCACAACATATTTGCGTTAACCCTTGTTCTGGGATATAATAGATTTATATTCTCGCTCTTTGTAACAAATTTACGTCGATCCTTTAGTTGAAAGTGTAAAAAATTTACATTCTCAGTTTTTACAACGGATTTGCGTTAACCCTCGTTTTGAGAATATAATAGATTTATATTTTCGGTCTTCGTAACAGATTTACGTGGATCCTTTAGTTGAGAGTGTAACGGATTTACATTCTCGGTGTTCGCAACAGATTTGCGTTAACCCTCGTTTTGAGAATATAACAGATTTATATTCTTGGTCTTCGTAACAGATTTACATTGACCTATTTGGGAATGTAACGGATTTACATTCTCGGTTTTCGCAATGAATTTGCGTTAACCCTCATTTTGAGAATATAACAGATTCATATTCTCGGTCTTCGTAATAGATTTATGTCGATCCTTTGGTTGAGAGTGTAACGGATTTACATTCTCGGTTTTCACAACAAATTTGCGTTAACCCTCGTTTTGAGAAACAACAGAATTATATTCTCGATCTTCCTAACAGATTTACGTCGATCCTTTGATTGAGAGTGTAACGGATTTACATTCTCAGTTTTCGCAACAAATTTGCGTTAACCCTCGTTTTGAGAATATAACAGATTTATATTCTCAGTCTTCGTAACAGATTTACGTCGATCCTTTGGTTGAGAGTGTAACGGATTTGCATTCTTGATTTTCACAACAAAGTTGCGTTAACCCTTATTTTGAGAATATAGCAGATTTATATTCTCAATTTTCGTAACAGATTTACGTCGATCATTTGGTTGAGAGTGTAACGGATTTACATTCTCAGTTTTCGCAATAGATTTGCGTCAACCCTCGATTTTTAATCAAAAGCATCTTCTTGACCCCTGCAACAGATTTTGCATCGGTCAAAAATTCTATAATTTTCTCTGACTAACGCATCATGTAATGTGCGTCATATATAGAGAAGATGATATAGAGTAAGCATGGCGCTTGCATAATCAGGTCCATTCAAAAAATACTATTGCATAGCATGTGCATCACGACAGGATAAGTGCATCCATCCGTGTGACTACTTGCGCTTGTGTGTGTTTGACCCTTGCCCAAACTACGTCTTGGTCTGATTCCTAATGGGATACATAGGCAGCTCACCGTTGAGCACGACCAACTTGAACCTTGCTGCGCGCCTGTTTTCTTTTACAATGCATTTTGTTTTACCTAAATCCGACAGTTTGGTCAAAGGCTTGTCTTCACATAGGCTTCGACATTCACTTGTGATACGCATTGCTCCACAAGCTCTGTCGAAGAGGGGCAAACTGTAGACACCCCAATTTTGACCAAACGTCGGATGAAGGGGAATATTACCTCTAAGATCTGATGATGACAAGCGTTCGATTAATCCAAGAATTCCAAAGGTGATTCAAGCTCTTCCAAAGGCTCTTTCAATTCAAAACAAAAAAAGGGGAGAAAAAAGAAGAAAATGGCACGTGGCAAAGCTACGGAAGTCACGCATTGCAGCAGCGATACTCTATAAAGTGCCGGGCGGCAGTCTATAATTGCCGCGAATTTCACCAAGTGCCGCGATTTACACAAAGAAAACGGCAGTCCAATTTTTTGCAGCATTCTGTGAATTTCGTAACGGTTTTCATTGAGTGCCACTCTAGCAGCCAGTGAGTGCCGCTTCCATCTCTAGGGAGTGCCGCATTTTTGTGACAGTCTGTCCAAAAGTAGGTCGGTTTATACCATCAAAAGGCGGCGGGAATTAGGGTTTTGGCTGCGAATTTAAAAAAATGGCCCCCTAATGATTGCCTATATATAGAAGGTGTATATCCCACTATTAGGGGAATATTAGAATGTTAGCATCCCAATATTGATTCTCCTTCAAAATTTTCTAAATAGAGAAAGAGTAGTAGAGTTGGAAGAAGAGTTTGATCATCACTTGGAAGGTCTTAAAGAAGCCAAGAAGTTGAGGATACTTAGAGGTAAAACTCTAAACTAATTAGTTTATTAGTAGCTCAATCACAATATTTAGATACCTAGGATCTTTTAGACATTTGCAAAACCTCTCTTCCCACCTCATTTCATCACACACCACATATATATTGTGATTGAGCTTTCATCTCATTAGCTTGGATCAAAATTGTTTAGTGTTTAAAGCTTAAATAAATCTTGAAATAAAACCTTGGTCCCTTTTCTTTGATTATGTTTATTTCCTAGATTCATGAGAGTTTCAATGTCTTACTTGAATATGTGTTTAGAATCCCTCAATATTCTTATGAACTTATGATTCATGAAGGGATTGAGGTTGATTTTAGTATGTTGAGTCAATGAGTCCAAACTTCATCCATAGTTTGAGCTCATTATTTTAAGGTTTTGTGAAGTTCCTTATACCTCATTAAAACCCATAAGTTTAAGCGTTATTAATCTCCAATGACCATCAAATGGTAGGAGAAGTAGCTTAGTTTAAGTCCATCTCCATGGCTTAGGCTAATCCCTTTCTTAGGTTTCGTGAAGCTCTTCATACTTCATTAAATCTACATGTGTGTGTGTCTTTAGCCTCCAATGACCATCAAGTGGTAGGAATAATAATATGAATCGAAGCTTTTGTCCATAAGTTTGAGTTCATTGTTTTGGGATTTTGTGAAGTTCATTTCATACTTCGTCAAAATCTACAAACATGTATGTCTTTACTCTCCAATGACCATCAAATGGTAGGAGAAATAATTTGGATTAGGCCCAACTTTAAGGTTTAGTAGTTAGGGTTAACAAATAAAGTTGAACTTGACAAATGGTGCAGTAAATTCAATGACCACCTTTGATCAAGGATTTTTAGTTAAATATCGAACCGTTGGAACTGAATGAAACCAACAGGAAAATTTCTATCACTTAAAGTTCTACCACTGTCTTTTTTTTTTTAACTAACTTCCTTGGTTAACATGGTTTGGTTATGAATTTTTGGGAGACAACAATAATCTATCCAGAGTTTCAGAATAGCAACACCCTTTTGAAAGGAGTAAATCAGAACCTTAATCAAACATTTTTGACCCCAAATAATTTTTTATATGAAGTTTGATGTGTTAACAAGACCTCCCGAAAAGATCCAAGTGTTTCTGATTTTTTTACTAGTTTTAAAAAATCATATAAGAACTCTGGACAGAGAGTTATGAAGTCCTGAGTGATGTTTGGAATTTATTCAATTCCCAAAGATCTAACCGTTGAAACCTTGATTTTCTTTTTGGATTAAAAACTAGACTCACAGAGGCATCTTGTACCCAGAAATCATCAAGATCAAACCACGGGAACCATGCCTTTTATTTCTTTGAAGTTATGATCTGCTCTCAGCAATTTTCAGAATCCTGTCACAGTTTTTACCAACTTTGTAAATAAGGGTTCAAATGATCTTTTCTTAACCTAGGACTTATACCATACACTAACAAAGATTACTTAAGCTTAAAACCAGAGGCTAAATGATCCAATTCAATGAATAGTTCACAGCTTTTACATTGTTCACATTCATGTATCCACGTGCATTCATTCATATAGATTGATACTTGTAAATGGAATCTGCTTTGTGTTAGGATTTTTTCCTTAGGATTTAATGATATCTTTATTTAAAGTATGTGAACTAACCCTATGTTTTGCAGCGCATTTGAGGTACAATTTCTCAACCTCTCCTCTAGTTTAATTTACTTCTTTGATTTTAATTGATTTTTTGACTCCATGCGCAACAAACTAGAATTAGGATCTTGTCTGATGTGAATATATGTGATTAGAGACCTTTTCTTAGGATCTTTCTATTCATATGCATTGCACGTTTAATATTCGCAACATGGATCCCGGGTAAGTTTTCTATAGTTCCGGATTTGCATACCATATTGCATGCTACTTGGATTATGTGGTTTTTGAATGATATTTTCATCACTTGCAATCTTATACCCCTTTAGACATGCTTTTGTAATGTATATTTATACATATGTATTAGTTGAGGACATGCTTAGATTATTAATTTGACTAAAAGGATGTTAAATAGAGGCCTATCGCAAGATAGGATGAGAGGGGGTGTTTTATTCTGACGGGCTCCTTCCCCTCTCATTCCATAATCCTCGGACCTAGAAAATCTCTGGTTTCTTAAAAGATCAGTTTTGCTTTAAAATGGTTTCTTAATTTTCCTAGAAAAAAAATTAAGTGACGACTCTTTGAATTTGAATTTGAAAATTGTTTAAAAATTAAAAGTGGGTCCAAATGCCAGTATCCACAGGATGTTTGCATCAGTTGGGTGACTTTAAGGTGTTGTTTTCAGTTATGTTGTGTTGTGTTTCATGAGGTGTTGTCGTCAATATGTTGTGGTCAGTTGTGTCGTGTTGGTGTCATGTTAGGCCCAATTATGGGCTAGGCGATTGAGTTAGGGCCAATTGTGGGCTAGGTGATGAAATGAGGGCCATGTGTGGCCATATGATATATGAGGGCCATATGTGTGGCCGTAATTTGCATCTGAGGGCCATGTGTATGCGATTGACTTAGGGCCAATTATGGGCTAAGTGAGATTAGAGGGCCATGTGTGGCCATAAGTTGCATCTGAGGGCCATGTGTGGCTGTGTGGAAGGATGTGATTGAGTTAAGGCCAATTTGGGTATGATGTGTCGTATGTCGTGTGTTGACAGAAGCTAGTACCGTCAGTTTAGTGTGGTTGTGGTTGTGAGCAGAAGCTAGTACTGCTAGTATTACGATATGAGTTGTTGGCACGGTGGATTCATGCGTGTTGTTTTGCATTGTTGTGGTCACATAGTCAAGGAGAACGTTCGATTTTGGGAGAGAACTTACGTAACGTCGCGATAATTTCTAAGTGATAACATAAATGTTGTGTATATTCATATTGTTTGTGCATTGTAGTATCTCACTCAGCTTTCAGCTGATGGGCGTGTGGTCCCTGGACATCCGTGTCTAGCTGCTTTAGTTCCAGGTGTTGGAGATGTTGTTCCGGAGAACGCATATCATGATAGTGAGCACATTAACTAGGAAGGATGGGGCTTTGCTAGCTGATGAGGTCGTGCTACTGGATCCGTTCTGTTCCCGTTGGGGGAACTTTTATTATCTATTGTTTATCACCTTGTTGTTGTTGTTATTGGCCGTTTGGCCTTTAGACTTCTGTTTCTTTTTGAATTTGGATATTTGTAATTACTATTATGTATAATGAAGTTGTAAGACTCTGATGTTGCTTCCGCTGAACTTATCATTTTTGCTGCTACTATTACTCAGATATTTTATTTTTCATTTGTGTTTGGACAATCATGCGATCTGTAACTTATTACGAGCCTACGGATTCAATAAGGAAGCTTACTTTCCTTAATTATCGCAACGCTGGGGCATGACAGTCAGAGACTTGTGTCACCTTAATTATTCCAGGCTGACTCAGATATGACAGATTAATTAGGAAGGATTGAGTCTAGGCCCACACAGATACGGTAGGCCAATCAGGTCGTGTCTAGGCCGACTTGGGTATGACAAACTGATCTAAAACAAAGGCCTCGTGCCGGATGGTTCTGGCGAACCGAATGAGTTGAGAGATTGTGGTCGAGATAGAAGAGTCAGTAAGATGAGATGGTTACATTGTACCTGCACGGTCTTATATAATTAATTTAACTATTCATTAATTGTTTATATACGATGACTGGAATAATGGATTAATAGTGCTGTAAAGTACTAAATGTTATGACAGTTAATGTGCTTTTATATACATTGCTTGTATGTTCATTATGCTCACTCAGCTTTCATTAGCTGATGACTTTATTTTGTCCTGGACACCCAAAATGTCCAGGAGATGGTTATGCTATACGATTATGCTAACTATAGAAGTCTGCAGAGCTGCTTTTATAATTTATTATAGTTATAATAAAGGATATGAATAATGTTTTAATTTGAATAAGGCGGCTTGTGCCTTAAGAAATACTTTTATTTGAGACAATGCAATATTAATTAAGTTTGTAGTGTTGATTAATATTTTCTTCTCTGCTGCTTTGTTTACTTTGTTTTTTGGGTACATGTTAACAGGACGAGCGATCCATCACCTGTCATGACCTACAGATCCAAAACGGAAATGAAAATTGTTTCTTATTTTGTTACACTGGGGTACGACAGGTGACGACCAAGAGCCAATACTCCTAAGGCAGGAAGGCCAAGATGAATGACGTGAGGTCAGGTGTGGGGCTTGTCCCACATCGCCAGGGGTGAAGTTCCTGGATTGGTTTATAAGGATTAATCGCCCCTCTATATGCAACAAGGCCCCCTTTCTCGAGTGGTGAAGGAACAAAACCTTGAGGGCAGGCGCCAGTGTTCGAAACCTGGTAGGCACCAAAAGAGGACAATATAGGAGAGGGGTAGGCTGCGCAAGCTCTGATACTTTAACAAGGCCTTTTAAAATCGTGAGGGAGGTAAACACGAAAGAACTCCATAGTTAAGTGTGCTGCTACTAGAGCAGTACTAGGTATGGGTGACCCCCTGGGAAGTTCTTTGTGTTTAGGCCCAAAGCGGACAATATTGTTGCTAGATAGGGAGGTGGGTCATGACACCCACATGCGCACATTAGACTCCATGCTATACTCTTTCTCTACAAAACGGAATGGGTCTAAACCCTAATGCGTTGTAGCTGCTAGTATATGGGAACATGGATATTTATATATATCTGTCTTCTGCACGAACAAAAACCTTCATTAAATCACACCACCTGCACGGTACCACCACTTGTCTATCGCCTTCTTGTGCGAACTTGGAACTCCCCTGTCACCCAATTAAAATCATTAAGTGGCATAAGTTTGTTATATGAATAAGTAGAGTTGGATATAACCTGTTGTACGCTTGTATCTTGTGGACATTTGCTTTCTTTTGATATTTATCGATTTGATGTAGCACATTTTGGTATATGTAAATCCATCGCATACACTCTTATTTACTACTCTGTCTTCATCAAAATAGCCTACAACTCAATAAAATATTAGCTAAACACACGCAATTATTGGGACGGCACATGCACCTTCGAGTACTGCGTTAAATACTTCGCAGTGGTTAGTATATGATACCCCACCAACGACCACCATCGTGTGCAAGGGACCACTTTTCTAAGGGAACATTCTCTAACCACCAACGTGCATTGTGATTTATGGCATCAATGTTCTCTATTACACCGTTAAACTTCCTAATCTGATGGGTAGTGCCATCATTCCATACAAGGTCCTTAAATTGGATATTCTTGAATTTTTTTTGTTGAAGTTGTTCATAACGTGCCTGAAACAAAAGCGGTGGTATACAAATGGCCTATGGCACTCTGGTAATCTTTGAATTGCACCAAGTATACCATGATGTCGATCAGATATCAAGAAAATCTCCTCCCGACCTCGCACAACATGTGTACTTAGGTGCCTTAGGAACTATGACCCAATTTGCAATGGTCTCATCATCTACAATGGCAAATGCAAGCGGGTAACATGTATTTGCCGCTGTAACCCAAATAGCTATAAGGATTTTCCCTTTGTATTTACCATTAAGATTTGTCCTATCGATTAAGATTATTGGACGACAATGAGTAAACCCGTCAATTGAAGGTTTAAAGGCCCAAAATAAGTATTGGAACTTGAAGGTATTTTCGGTGCTCTTAAGATGGTTTAGCCATTCCACCACTGTACCTGGGTTGTATTGTTGCAGCGCAGCCATAAATCTAGCTCCGAACACCGCCCTTTTCCTTGCACGTCATGCCTTCTTGCATGATATGGTAAATTTTGGTTGTCCTTCACATTCTTAATGACCAAACTGATTCGCATATCTGGGGCCCCCTTCACGTAACCAATGCTTATATTCACTATAAGATTCATATAAAGATTAATGTGGTCCAAAATTGTGTGGCAGTACACACAATGGTGATCGCCATTGTATTTTGTGTTCTGAAAAAAACCATGCCTATTTTTTGAAGCACGAAGTAGCCATATGCATCCATTCTTGCACGACACCACCCACAGTTTGGTATTTGTTTCAACCACCACGTATTTTCGATCATGCTTCGTGTGATAGAACTTTAAGGCTTGCTGGAGCTGTATCTTGTCCCTAAATCCCATTTGGAGCTCTAACTCAACTCTATCAGCTCACCACATTTTACAAGTCTGGTAGCTATAGCAACTAGTTACCTCGCAACCCCCACCCCCTTCAAGGTTAGTGAAGAAGGGGTTCGGATTGTGAGGCTCTTGTCCATGAGAGGGAGATGAAATTTCGAAACCCTGTGGACCAAATTCTTTACCTTCTCTATCAAAATCCGAACCATCCATCCTGACATCTTCTTCCAAGGGGCTTCTGAAGCAGAAACTTGACCTGTGCTGTCTACAATAATACCCTCATTTGCCCAAGTATTGCCATCAGATCTTACCAACTATTCGAAGGGGTTCATACTGTCATTTTTATCGCATTATGACATCATTCCGGGCATCACTCTACTACTGAAGTCATAATCAGTCCCATAGTTTCGAGTGCTAGAGCTAGGACCTACACTCTCAAAGTTTTGAGTGTTAAAGCTTGGACCTACATTTGCATGAATTTTAGATTGAGAGTTTAACATACCGTACGACTCTAAATAATTCATTGGGTTTGGTGTGTTACTCTCTTCGTTTCTATAATTATAATACAATCTTCGATATCCATTAAAGTTGTACAAATTCATTGGGGATAGACAAGGGGATTGAATGTCAAAGTTTTTAGCCCCTTGCGTGAGGAACCAAGTATACGGCCCAGACTCTACATATCGCAGTGTAAGTAGGGAATATAACACCCGTATGTGTATTGTTGCATTTCATTACAGTGTCATGCATGATAATGTGATGTGATGTACATTTATGGCACATGTGTGAGTGAGTTGTGACTCATGAGTTGATTTGGGTGTTTGTGTAAAAGAACCCTCTGAGACTGTGTGAAATGAATGTTTTGATGTTGTGACGTCTCTTTGAGATTGAGTCTCTCCGAGATTGAGACGGTCATTGTGGATTACCCTAAATTTTTATCTGAAAATAAATGTTTACCTGTGTATTTCATTATCTGTATTATTATCTGGTTTAGAATATGTTTATGTTATTAATTTTAGTATCCTTGTGAGGACGAGTTAATATGCTACATAATTGGTAGGCTAATTAGTAATTTCGTAAAACCATGTGGAATCACATTTTAGCAACCAAACGGAACTTAGTGAAAAAATAGTAAAGTTAGATATTTACTACTAGGAGTGCTAAATTGAAGGTTTAAGACCTTGATGGGAGTTAAATGATATTTTGAAAAGTAAACACTATATATACATAAGTATGACATATTTTTAGTTGTCCAAAACCTAATTTGCTTCTAAGAGGAGGAGAGAGAAAAGGAGATTTCAATCTTCGAGCTTGCGACGCTCATTTTCGGTGATCCATCTGTTGATCAAAATATTTTATCAGATATTTGCACTCCTCAAGGTAAGGCCGTCGTTTTGATATGCATTAGGTCTTGTTTGGATAAGTTTTCTGAAAACTCATTTTCTAAAATTTTCAGAAAAAGTTGTCAATCGGACTTTTGATCGATAGGAGTTATACTAGACATACTTCTGCACGATCTTGATGCTCGGGTTTTCTTTGGAACGAATTTTAAGAGCATCAATCGGAATGATTTCTTGACATGTATTCATGTTTTGTATGAAAAGCATGTGTTAGTGTATAGACATATATTGTTTAGTTTATATTGGGCAACTATATTGATAAGTAGGCTCAATTGCACGGTGAAATGTTTTGATTATGTCGAAAGCGCGTTGAAATGTATTTGAGCATGTTTAGTTGTTATTTGGGTCAAAGGAGTACGTGGTACCAAGCCATTTTGTGGAGCCGTTATAGGCATAAGGTCGCATGTTTGAAGAAAAGAAACGTGGGTGTGAACCACGAATGCCGAAAGGGGGGTCCTGGCGTTCCTTGACAGTGTCCTGGAATGGATCCAAGGAGCACACTTCAAGGAACTAGGACTTCCTCACGCGATTCTAGAGACAAAGAGTCGCCACCTAATTTTTATCGGGAACTAGGAAACTAAATTGACTCGCCCAAAATTGAATAAGCAATCGCCCTTCATTACCAGAAACAAGGTTCGGGGGTCTTGGTACGAGAGGGGAAGGAGCCCAAGCAGGACTAAAGTACCCCCTCCTCGCTCTACTGAATGGTAGGCCTTGATTCAAATATCCTTGTTCTTAATTCAAAATAGGTGTTGTTTCCTCAAACATACTAGATAATATATATATGGTAAAAAGGAACATCTAATGGAAATCATTTCAAGAGATTAAATTAAGTACCAGTCAGATGCACATGCAATACAATGGAGAGGTATACTCACAGTGGCTAGTCCCGCCCGGGACCGATGCAAATAAAGGAGACATTTCATGATATTTAAGAGGGAACAAGAAGACTTACATTGAGTTGACTCAAGTGGAGTCGCAAAAAGAAATGGAAAGGAAAAGTGCAATGCAATCATGCAACAATCCTAGATAAGATGTCTCTAACATATAAGCACATAAACGGAGACTATCCTAAAGGAATCGTGTCGTTGAAAACAAAGTTATAAACCTAGAAAAATTCTAAGAGAAAGGATAGAGATAGTACACGATACATAGGCACTAAGCTACATGTAGACGAGGCAAACCCACAAATCGAAGTCCGGATCCACAACATTCAATTTTCTGCACTAAAACACCAAGGAATACCCAAGCATTGCAAAATACAAGCAAACAAATGAGAATTAATTCTACAACCTCTAATGAATCCTATCAAAAGTGATCTTAAACATGAGCTGGGTTAAAACCCTTTTATCAAAAGTTAGATACATGTCTTAGGGAACTTCTCCAAAAAGTATGACCTCATTAGCATTTTTGAAGTTAGAGAAATAAGAGTTTTGGGAATAGTGGATCAGGTCTGTTCACTGTTCTTGTAAAAATCATAATTAATTATACAAATATCACATGAAGCTCTATTTGGTGTCAAAAGAAAGCTATTTCATTGTAGTATATGAAAAAATAATCCAGTGGACATTTAATGAACCTAAGGTCTTTGAAAAATTGTTTTTAACCAGACTCTGTTATTCTGGAAATTTGGTATCATTTGACAAAGGAATGCAAGACATGATAGAAATTCATGAATCATGTTAATCAAGTTGATCTAAGCTTTTAATCTCTCATCCATTTATCCTATATGATTTCTAAACCAAGTTTTATTCATCAATTGTTGTTGAGTGATCAAGGTATGACCATTTTGTATACATAATCATGATTGTAGTTAAACATAGAAAATTTTAGAATAGTTGTATCAACTTCAAACGCTTAGAAATGATCTTAACTCGATCGTATGCTCACGATATTACATCGGCATATAGATACATGAGTTAGGAATCATCCCCATAAAGTGGATCATCGATAACTATTGTAGATTTTCTTAAATTCAAGCACAAAGAGACTATGTTCAAATCGATCAACTGATTTCTCAACAATTTCTAAAAATAGCATATGGATCCTAATGATTCTCAAAACGGATTGAATGAAAGCTAATTCATCAAAGTTTATCTAGAAAATTTGAAATCCATCAAACTATGGGTTTTGATGGACCAAATTCTATGGACAAACCAATATGTTCTGCTGAATTTTGACTAGTTCATTTTAAAGTGTGAGAAAAACATCTTATGTGTTGGTTGAAGCGTATTAGAGAGATCAAACTCATAGATCAACTTAATTATCATGATTTCCAATCAATTTAGCCCTCAAGTTCTATGAAGAACTTTAGATCATGGATCAAAGGGACTTACAAGTATCCTATTGGAAATGAAATTTAATAGGAATTCTAGGTCATAGGAATAATCGAGAGATAAGTATGAACATAGAAATCATCCTTCCATAGATCATACTTCCAAACCATCATAGAATTCAAAATAGATACATATATATAATTGTGTATGCATGGATCTAAACTAAAATAGAAGAATGAAACCAAAATTGAAAATCAAAGTGAAAATCAATCTCTAATTATGGATAATCAACAAAATCAAAAAGGATTTGGATCTAGCTATGTGAGTGTGTGAAGAACAAGAGAAGGAGAAGATGAGTGTTCTAACAAAAAAAAACTAAAATAGATCCAAACCTTACAGATCTATATATAAAAGTAAGAATTAGAGATAGATTGTGGTGTTTACCTCTTGGAGGATTCTCAATTATATATTCAAAGTTGATTTGAAGGATCTTCTTCTTCAAGCTCTTCAAGCACTCATCCATGGTGGAAGTTAAAGGAGGCAATTGAAGTCAAGTTTATTCTCTAATTCTCTAATCTAATTATCTTGAGATTAGTTTTAAGGAAATTCCATTCATAATTCACTACTCTCTCTCTAGAATTCTCTCAAATTGAAAGTATGTGTGATAGTATCTTCAAGTATATTCAAGGTGTATTCAATATGATTCCAAGATGATCCCATATGAGATGCATGAGATCTATAGATAGAGTTTTTAAAACTTAACACTTAAGTTTCAAGGTTAAAACAGGAATTTTAGAGGTCAGAAAAGGGTTAAAATGGCCATTTCAATGCCTAAACACAGTTTCTGGGCAATTTCCTCGTAGTGGGAAGCCTCTAAAAGGGTATAGAACTCAAAAAGCTCGATGGAGGACACCATATATAGGTGGAAGTTAAGGGGTGAACCGCTACCCCACTATCCCAAACCGCCATTTCATTTTCTTGACCCTCTGGTTGCCTATAAGCCCTATTTCAAGTTTCATGTGCACTGCTTTTTTAGAATTTCGTAAAAATGCTTTTTGGTTCTGAAATCGTCCGTTTATATACCATTGGAAAACTGTCGAGTTGAATTTCAATATAAAAATATTTCAGGAGGATTTGAAATGAGAATTGAAGTTAAATTGAAGTCTGGAAGTCCTCTAGAACTTTCGTCGTCTTTTTGAAATCAAGCAACTCCTTTTTCAAAATTGCTTTTCAATGTGCATCGATTTTGAACTTTTCTTTGAAATTGAATCTCTAGATACCTAGAATACTGTGTTTAGAATACTTCATGTTCATATAACCCTGAGTGAATATGAATTCAGAGAGATGATTTTGACAAAATCAGGATTTATGCATGGAAAAGGGATTTTCTGAGCTTGAAGTCACTTTCCAAAGTTCAATCTTTCGATTGTGTGGAATCCAGTACCTTCCACGGGGTACTTTTCATCATCGAATCCTCCAAGACGTTGTCCACCCTAAATCCTATCAGTGTGGTCAAAATTGGGTGCCTAAAGTGGGTCTTACCTAGTTGCGTGGACTTATTGGCGAGGAGTCATGGACTAGGAGTATGGAAGGTACATGTGAAACTCTGGAGACTAGTATGAAATGTGAATGCGAGCATGTTTATCATTCATGCGCATTGTTGTTTTATTCACTAAGCGTTAGCTTAAACGAATCAAAATATGTGTGGTTATTCAAATAAACCATTTCAGGTGTTAATGCCGACGAGGAAACGAAGAAGTGATTACGGGGTATTGGGAATTCAATTAGAAGGCGATGGAGCATGTACACCTCGCAGTTTTGTAGTAGAAATGTTGTAATGAGAATTTATGACTTTTATCTATGTTTAACTTAGTATCTTAGAACGAGTTTGTGATATGGTAACACACCGTAATCTTTTGTAATTATGTACTTGTAATGTTGTAATCCAGTTAGGATCACTTTAGAATGAGTTTGGAGTGTGTGTTTGATCACTGGTTGAATTCAAAAAAACTTTTAACTTGAAATTTTGCAGAATGTGCTGCTGCAATGAAACCAGTTGACTGGTTTGTGAAACCAATTGACTGGATCCATTTGTTGAGCAATTCACTACATCATTTTGTGAAAAACATTCGATTGGGTTCCCCGACATAGTCGACTGGACTGTGTTTTAGAATCAAATATTTCTGCTTGGACTAGAGTTCAGTCGACCGGACAGTACAGTCGATTGATAATTTTCACCCTAGTGGACTGGACTTGGGGAGCAGTCGACTGGACGGGCTGCAGAGTTTTTGAGCTCTATATATCTTTCATTTTCAGTCAACCGAACCCCTGATCAGTCAACTGGATTGCTGTGGAGTGTTTCTTTAAGTGTTTTCAAATGGGCAAAACTTTTGTAGTCTTAATTTGTGGATTTCTATTGCTATTCTTCCGCTACTATTTACTTTAATTGATTTGGGCGAGCCTCGGTGGTGTGCCATGGGTTTCGGTTCCGCTATTGTGGGACCAGGTTGTGACAAGGAGAATCCAACAACTGGAGGTACCTTCTCAACGTAGAGCTCAACACACCTTATTGCCGAAAAAAATGATGGAATATCAATTACAGTTTCCATTGTCTGATAGTCTACTATGGAAAGGGCCATAAAATTGATAACAGCACCGGTTTGACTTGTAATCTACAAGTGAATTTCAAGTCAACGATTTCCCCTTCACAAGCTACCTTATTATATACCAAAGCGGCTAACTCAAAAAATATTATTCCCCGATTCACTCGTTGAAGATACTTCGCTGGAATGTTGTACTTAATACCTCCTTTGCTGTGGTCGCTTAGCATAATACACCCCCCCCCCTAGTAAAATGCAATTAATGTCGACATTAGATTAGAGAAGTGTATGTAGTATAATAATCTTCTAGTTTCTATAAGAAGAATATATAAACAAGGGATGAAGAAGAAGAACTAAGAAGAAAGAAGATAGAAGAAGAACTTCAAGAAGGAACAAAATGCGTGTGTAGTTTTTAGATCTGTGAACTTCAAGATTTTTTAAAATGCATGCTGCTTCTTATAAATGAACTACTTTTAATGGCGTTCTTACTAAAAATGACATTAGTACACTCTGTGATTGATATGACTTCAGACTGCACGCTGCACTGGAACCATTTTTTACAATGTAGAAAAGCTGGCAATGACCTTTTTAATGACATTTTTTTTACCAACAATGCTATAATAATAGCACTTTTAGAAATTACGCCATAAATATTAATGGCGTTTTTTGTAATCACGTTATTTAATGGTGTTGTTTGTAATGACGCCATATGTGTTTTTTTTAAGAAATGAACAAAAAAAAAAAAACAAAGTGAATGGCGTTTTTAATAAAACCGCCACTCTTATTTTTCTAAATTTCCCGTATATGTTTTTTTTGAAAAAAAATTGAAGGAAATAGCATTTTTGTAAAACATCCACTCACTTTTTCTAAAATCCTTTTTTCTCAATTTCCATACAATGCTTTTTTTAAATGAAAAAAATTCAATTATTAATGGTGTTTTTTGTAAAAACGCCATTCTAATAGCCTTTTGTAAAAAGACGGCATTTGTGTTATTAAAGTTTTTGGAAAAAATGCTAAATTAATGACGTTTTTGATATGGACGTTTTAACTCTGTTATATCTTTAAGTTAAAACATGCCCTAATTTAATAATTAAGTTGTTTTAGAACAATATTTGTGGAAACAAGTCGTGTTTGCTATAGTTTGTTTTTGGGTGCAAACAATCTGAAACCCTCAAAAATTCCATTTCAATCCAAATTTCCTCTTTTGATTTTACGTAGCCCAACCTCAAGTACACGGGCCCACCAACGCCACTTCTGAAGATGAGATCGGTGACTATATATTTGACAACACCCATTACGAATTACCTAAAGCAAGTCAAGAAGCCTTCGGGGGAAGGAAACCCATATTCAAAGTTCACAAGTTTTAGATAGAGAAGAAGAGGAGGAGGAAGACTACAAAATTGTTGTCAGGGTAGGGTTGTTGATGCTCCCAATTGAAAATCGGCTCTCAACAAATAGCATGGTTTATGTTTCAATTCATTTCTTTGGATTCTAAAGAGTTGAATGAATATACGGTTAATATCACCTATCGCTCCATGAGGTTTGACTAGAATAATTTTCGCTCACATTTGAAAAACAATAACTTGTGTGTTTTTATAAAATTATAATCTAGCCCTCAAAATTAGTGAATAAATTAATTAAAAATATTTACAAAATATCTAAAAGGCCCACCTGCTGGGTATGTACAAATTTCACAGACTTTTTTTTTTTGAAATCGATTCGAACAATTTTCATAGTTTTCAGAATTTTATGAAAACTAAAATTGAACCAAGCATATGAAGTTGTTTTCTTTCAATTTCTTCTTTTCCTCTCTTTCTGATCAACAAGAATAATTGAACCCAAGACCCTATCCATGCCTACCAATGCCACAAAAGCGTTTTCTTTTTGTTTACATAAGGTGAATCTCATTGGATTAGATTGTTATAGGCATTGGGATACAAGACGCTGAACACGTCAAGAAATTGAAATAGGGATGGAAAATTGATGAACAACTGCATAATAAAAAGAAAAGATAGTGTCTTGGAGTCCACCAAGACAAGGACTCTTGGAATCTACCACGATCTCTTAGAATTCACCAAGACCTTAAGACTCTCAAACCACAACTCAATTTTTATTCATCATAAACTGTTCAATACAATAGCTTGACACCCTATTTATAGTGAATATGATACCTTGCAAAATTCAAAAGCTTCCAAAAAGATAAAATTTCCTAAGGATAATTATTGCCCAAATAAAAGTGCCTAAGATAATATCCTTAAAAGATATTTATTCTTTAAATAAAAAGTTCTAAACCCAAATAAACAAATAAAATACAATATCCTCCCGAATCAAATACAATTATTATGATAATCTCCTTGTGATCCCTATCAACTCTCCTCGTCTGGGAAGAACTTGACTCCGTCGAGTTAGAATGGTAGTTAAGTTGAGAAGAATGGAGAACACTCGTATAATGGAAAACTTTCTGGAAATGGCCAACTGTTGGGTCTAGGCTGTGGAAAGCATCACTCCAGTCGAAACACATGCTTATGAAGTAAGGGGAGGCAACACGAACTCCATATGAAAATTCAAATTAGTAACCATATTTAGTGACAAGTCAAGCAATTTGCTTTTAAGTCCATTGGAGGGTCACTACAAACATGGTTAGATGGTCGAGTAGGTGGGAAAACAAGGATTACAGTCTCTGTTTTACGTTGAGAATTTAACGGAGGAGGAGACTGTGGCTAAAAGTGACAAGCAGAGGAGATATAGGGATCAAAAGGAGATTTTTGTAATATTTGTTTTTGATCTAGGAGGATATTGTCATTTATTTTGGTTTGTTTAGTTTTGCAAAATTTTCTATTTAAAGAATAAATATCTATTAGGAATAGATATTTTTTTATGATATTATTGATTTAAGGGAATAATTATCTATTAGGAAGTTTTAGATTTTAGGAATCTTTATTTGTCTATAAAAAGAGGTCATGCTTATCGTATTAAAATAGTTTATGAATGAATAAAATTTGAGTTCTTGTTTTAAGAGCCTTTTATTCTTGAGCTATTCATCAATTTTTCATCCGGGTAATACTTGGGACACAAACAAACACACCAGTGACATCACAAGAGAGAGATAGACACATTATTTGGGTTGTGTCCCAAAAGTTGTGTGTTTGTTTGTGTCTCAATCTTTACTCATTTCATCCTTATTTCAATTTCTTGACGTGTCCTACGTCAAATTTGGTACATGAGCAAAGTCAGATTCGCACGATGAGATCAAGCTTTTTCTCGAGATTCCATCACAGTTGAACCCACTCCACTATTCATCTTCCTCAATCCCTACCGTTACAACCCCTCAACCCAAATCCTTCCACCAAACAGTTTGCATAACCAAGCTAGGCCGAAAGCAACCAAACCCACATTAGATCCCAACCCTAACCATCAAATCAAATAGGCCCTAAACTCTGTAAACCCCCCAAGCAGCGGCTACCAAACAACCCCCAAAACCTTAGTCTTACCAATTACCATCACTACCACTAGATTCGACCTAGCCCCTCAAACAAGCCCACATAATTACGACGAACCCTCCGCAGATCTCAACCCAATCAACCCCTAATCCCCACTAGATTATGAGCGCCATCCTTTCCCTCGACCCTCTCCACAGCTGTGACCATAACTAACCCTCCGCACTCTTGCGACTAGCCCATAACAGGTCTGTTACCAGCCACCAACTTCAACCAGATCCATTTTGAAAATCCAACTAGTTCGAACCCCATTCATAGTGTCCCTCAACCAGCTACAGTCCAATGTCAATTCATAGCCACACCTTGAAGCCCCTCTTATTTTTACGGTTTTATGGATATGCTTGTTTTTCTCACCAGCTCATTTGTTTTAATTTAAACCCCTCTCAAGTCCATTTTTTTCAACAAGATTAGCCCACTTGTTTTTTTTTTTTATCCAAACCCAAGCCCATTTTCTGGTATATTAGACTAGCACAATTGTTTTCTTTTAAACAAAACCAGCAAAAAAACCCAAGCACTGTCCACTTAATTGACTTTAAATTAAACCAAAAGCCCAATCCCATTTCTTACCAAAAACAGACCAAGGCGCACTGTTTAACAAATAATACAGCCTTAGCCTTGCTTTACCCAAGTCGCAAGCATACCCCATGCCAGTCCAAAAAAAAAATCCCAAACTTTCTGTAAGTTATAAAAAGGACCCCTGAGATCCTGAAATTACCAAAGTGTCCCAAACTTTCTGGAAATTACAGAAAAATCCCTGTAAACTGCATATTTTCCCATAAACACCCATCTTACCTTGGCAAAGATGTATGATATTCTCCAACACCTCCAACCACAAATTGATGATTCTGGACATTACCCGTAGCCAAGATACGTTGGATTCATACCTACATTCACTGCGGGGAAAAAGTTTGCAAGATACTTATTGATAAATTTTTTTGAAGAATGTAGTTTCTCCACGTGTTATTAACAGATTCAAACCTCAGACCGAACAACACCCACGACCACATAAGATAGTTCGGGGAGATCGCTCGACTTTTCTTGTACCTAAATGGCGTTAGTGCCATTCCGATTGAGCTAATTATGTAATGAACATATTGGATGTGACATGTACCTTTAGATATTAATTATCTAATTCTTGGTCATCGGTGGATCAATGACTGTGGCGAATGCAAAGGTAAAGATGAATTCTATTGTTTTCTGTATTATGAAAAAAAATATTAGACTAGTATACCAAGCCCCTTCTCCTGTTCTTAAGCAAGATAATTCTTCCAAAATCGCTCAAACCGAATCGGATAACAAAATATGCGAGTAAAACATAGAGAAAGAGTTCGTGACTACGGATGTTCCTCATTATGCACCTCCAAAGGTAGTTGATTCATCACTCGAGGTCAACAACTCATCAACAATTATTCACGAAGACATACCTAAGGAGGTTCCCACTAAGGTTGTTGACTCATCACTCGAGGTCAATAGCTTACCAATAGTTATTCACTAGGAAACACCCAAGGAGCTTTCGATAGAGTTGCTACCCCTCAATAAGGCCCAGATGTTGCTAGTTTTCACACAGATAAGTATTGTGAAATTATTTTAAGTATTGGACTTAATGGGCTCGTGTCTTCAGCAGTCTTCGTTCTTCCTCCACCTTGATCGGGAGAGAACAAATCTTAATTATACACCTTAATTTACATTTGTTAGCAGTTTTATCCTGTTTTTGTATAATTTTACTTTGTTTTTCATTTTCTAGTCAGGATTTAGAAAAAACCAAGGATTCCAGGCTAAATGGGGTGAAAAAACAGAGAGAAAGAAGCAGAAAAGCCATATCGCGCGAACGGCCCGCTCGCGCGACATTCCAGCACATCGCTCGTGCGACCTGCTCGTGCGACCTCCCAATTACGCGTCCACACGGCCCGGTCGCGCGATCTGTACAAAAAACCTAAAATGTATATTTTTAAGTGCTGAAGACCCCTACATGGATGAAATTGCCTAATTACGTCCTAAAACCAAATTATAGGAGTTTTAGTCGGATTAGGTTTATAAAAGCCTTCCTAATCTCTATACAACTATGTATATCTCATTCTATAGCTATTGGGGGGTCACACATCTTTGCATATACCAACTTTGAAGGCAAGAGGAAGAGAAGATCTAGCTTGAAGGTCTCTAATGGCAACCATCATCTCAATCTTCATGTTTTCATCAACCATGTGCAACTAAACTTCCATTCTAGGGTTTCAATGAAACCCTAGCTATGTAAAGGAGAATTCTTTGCTTTCTTACTTTAGGATTTTGTGTATTTAGATAGTAGTTGTATGTTTGAGGATTATTTATATATAATCGGATTTTTAATGATAATAATCAATAGTACTTTGGAATTATTCTTGTCTTAGATTCTTTCTTATGCTTATTGAACTCAATATTCCTTGATTTCTGTGATTGATAGAAATATTTACATACAATGTTGCTTATGCATGTGATTGCGATGTTTAGATCTTTTATAATTCATGCTTAGAAAAGATGAGTAATGCTATACCCTAGTTATAGGTAGATAATTCATGTGAACCGAAGATGAGTTATGCTTAGATTAAACTAGTGATATCCTCTTGTTGATACTATTGAGCTTGTAGCTACAATAGATCGTAACTATACAATCATAAAACTTAAAGTATAAAGTATAGACCCCTGATGCATAGTTAGTGGTGGATTTGCAATCCTAGATCTCACTCATTCATATTAAATCCATCTTAAAACTTGCCCTAGTTTACTTAGATTCAATTTTAGAATTTATTTTCATAATTTCATAGTTTAATTCATAATTTAATTTGTAGTAATAAGTAAATCATCAACCAATCGAAATTATGTTTTTCTATATCTAAATAGATTTAGGTTTTCTAAATTAAAGGACAAAAATAATCAATCTCTGTGGATTCGACATTTACTTCCGCACTACAAATCTTTAGAAAGTAAGGCATAATTTATATCTTGATTTTGACGAGATCACACCTGTCCATTCAAAACGCAACTACATATACAAGGATGTGCTTCGTTTTCTCTGGCATAACCACACTACTAACTCGCCAGAGTCGAGTTTTTCAAAGACAGGGAGAATTGATAGGGATTAAAAGGAGATTTTTGTAATATTTGTTTTTGATCCAGGAGGATTTTGTCATTTATTTTGTTTATTTAGTTTTTACAATATATTCTATTTAAAGAATAAATATCTATTAGGTATAGATATCTTTTTAGGATATTATTGATTTAGGGAATAATTATCTTTTAGGATGTTTTAGATTTTAGGAATCTTTATTTCTCTATAAAAAGGGGCCATGCTTATTGTATTAAAATAGCTTATGAATGAATAAAATTTGAGTTCTTGTTTTGAGAGCCTTAAGGTTTTGATGGATTCCAAGAGTCCTTGTCTTAGTGAACTCCAAGACTTTATCTTTTCTTTTTATTCGTCAATTTTCCATCCCTATTTCAATTTCTCGATGTGTCCTGCGTCAGGAGGAATTGGGATGATAGCAAGATTATTTGGAATATCATTAACAAGTGGCTTATCATCATGTTTCTTTTTGGGTATCTCCTCATGACCCTCTATCCACGCTAGGGACCTTAAGTGGTGGGTCGGGTGTGTTCACAATCAGTTCAAGAGACACTTCGATGGGTTCACACCAAGTGTTGGTTTGCTCAATTTGAGCATTTGTTTGCTCACGGTGGACAAACAAATCCTGAAGGAGTTTTTGCTAGGTTGATGCGTGCGCAAGGCAAGGAAATGCATGTGCACGGTCACAAAAGCACATGCACGACTAGAACACACCCGCCAACACATGCCAATGACCGTGGAAACAACGTTCAAGATCACACACATGGATCACAACATACATATGAAATGGGAAATTAAGAACAATGCACGTGAAAATGGGAAAAACGCACGTGCGAATGGACATAGCACGAGGGTGTTTGGTTACGACATTTCACTGAACACTTGGTGAGCACATGAAGTTTTCTCTTGGACCAAGACCCTTAGATCATGAAATCTATCCCAAACAAGCCACATTGTGGCTTGAGCAAGAAGAAGAATCAACACATGATCAACAAATCCCAAAATATAAAGAAAAGGGCAAATAATCAATCCCTAAGGTGGGTTTTCTAACATAGTGAGCAAAGAGAATCAAAACCAAAACCTAGGGTGAAATTATCCTAAATCGGTGAAGATCAAGAGAGAAAATGAGGGATAATCATTCCTTGGCAAATGAGGATAAAGATCCCAATGGAAGATCAAGGAAAGTTTAAACAGTTGGGGTCGGAGTGCTTTGAGGAGAAATTTTAAAATTTTTAAGAAAAATGAGCCTAACCCAAAACTTATAACCAATTTTCAGCGTCGCGGATCGATCCATGGTGTAATGCCGGGTTGATCCGATATTGTTATATCACTTAAAATGCCCCCAGAAAAATGCGAATCGATTTAATATCGTTATTTTGGGCAGAATGACCCCTCCAAGAATCGCAAATCGATCCACCTTATGAGCCTGGATCGATTTGAAATGAAGATTTTGTGCAGTAGACCCCTCAAAACTTATGGATCGATCCACTAAGAAACCTCGGATCAATCCGCCTCTTTCACAATGTATTCCAACTTCTAAAAACTTAAAATTAGGAATAAAGGAATTAAGTATGGATAAAATGGACATGGATTAGAACAAAAATTATGCCAAGCATGTAACATTGGGCATACAAAAAAGATTGTGGCTCAGGCGAACCTATTCATCCCCAAAGGTTTGAGCTGTTGCCCATTGACCATGGAAATGTTCCCGTTTGTGGGATCTTTAATCTCCACAGCTCCGTGGTTATACACTTTATGAACAATGTAAGGGCCAATCCAGTGGGAATGTAGCTTACCTAGAAATAAGTGGAGCCATGAATCATACAATAGCACCTTGTTACCAACCACGAAATGCTTACGTACTGTGTTTGTCATGAAAACCTTTGACCCGTGCTATGTACACTTTCAAACTCTCGTAGAGTTCACTTCGAATTTCATCCAACTCACCGAGTTGGAGCTTCCTCTTCTCACAACTCTTATCAATGTCAAAATTTAGCTTCTTGATAGCCCAATAAGCTCGGTAAATGACAGGCTTTCCTGTAAACCAAATGATAGGGGGACATTCCTAAGTTTGTCTTATAGGCTGTCTAGTACGCCCAAGGTGCATTAGATAACCATGAAGACCAATCTTTTTTAGTTGAATCTACCATCATTTCCAAAATTCCCTTGATTTCCCGATTGGCCAATTCGGCTTGGTCATTGGTTTGGGGATGGTAAGTGGTGGAAACTTTGTGGGTCACGCCATATTCCTCCAAAATTGAGCAAGGGGAATTGCAAAAGTGCACCCCTTGATCACTAATTATGGCTTTGGAGTGCCGAACCGGGACGGGATATGATCTTGTTGTGGTCATTGGTCCTAGACGGTGTGGCCTCAACCCACTTGAAGATGTAATCGACTGCCACCAAGATGTACTCGTATTGATTGGATTTAGGGAAAGGACCCATGAAATCTATACCCCAACAATCATATACTTCAATAACAAGAATGGGGTTTAGAGGCATCATGTTCCTCCATGTGACTTTTCCTAGGAGTTGGCATCGGGCACAGGCTTTGCAATAAGCATGTGCGTCTTTAAGCAAAGTTGGCCAATAAAAGCCACTATGAAGCACTTTGAATGTCATCTTTTGCGAAGAGAAATGACCACCACAAGCTTGGTCATGACAAAAGACAACACACTAGGAATTTCATCATTAGGGATACAACGCCTAATGATTTGATCGGCACAATACTTAAACACATACAGATCATCAAAGAAAAATGATCGTGCCATGGTCACCAACCTTTCTCTATCTTGGTTGGACCAATCTTGTGGTAGTTGGCCGGTGATAAGTAAATTAACCACATTGGCATACCACTGGAGGGTTAAAACATTGAGCAATTGCTCATCTGGGAAACACTCTTGAATTCGAATGGGATCGATATGGTCATATTCAAAAGTCAAATGTGACAAGTGATCGACAACCACATTCTCAGCCCCCTTTTTATCTTTGATCGAGAGGTTGAATTCTTATAGGAGAAGGATCCATCGGATAAGCCTGGACTTAGCAACTTCTTGGAAAGAAGATATGTCACACCCCGATTTTTGAAAAGCCAAACATCCAATCAAGTGCATACCCTGATTTAATATTCAACCGCTCAAAAATCCAAGGTTGCTTATCCACTCCCAATTTTAAAAGACCATTTTAAGATAAATTGAATTTAAATTACTTTCCTAAACCACAGTATCTCTTTTCAAATACAATCCATTTATCATCAAACTCATTCCCAAAGTTATTACAAGAAAACCAAAAGTTTCCCTTTCCATAGAAATAATAAAATATTCCTCCATTGAATCACAATAAAATTATCCTGTTACAATAATAAACAGAACAATTTTCAACACTACACTATCTCAGGTCAAAGCTACTACGAACGTCCCCAAAGTCCAATAATATAACTGAAATATAACTACACCTAATACATATTCTCAATCTTGGTTGTCTTTAACTTCACAAACAGATCGGCTGTTCGATCCACAACGGACTCCAACTATACTATCCTTCACATGTCATTCGACTACATTTCAAACATAAACGTACCCAAATGCATAACACACTCAAGTCAGTCACGTGACTGGTATGAGTTAAACAAAACACAAGTCTTAGGGATCCAACTTGAACCCGTACTCTACAAACCACACTATAACATTCTTGGGCCAAGACAGGTAGTTCCACACACATATCTGGACAATAGAGTAGTTTCCATTTATGTGGTGGCAAGTAGTTTCTTGCCCGAATAAAACAACTAAATACTTACCTTTCTTAAACTATGATAAGCCGAAACCTGCAAACACATTAGTGGGCCTACCATCCTATAAAAATAGAAGTTAACACTATAATAGAAAACCAAAAACAGGGTGTTATTAATTAAAATGAATTTATCTCCAAGAAAGAAATAGAATTAAACAAAACTTAAAACATAAAAAACGTCCAGAATAAAATTTCCAAGGAAAAGCTTGCGTCCCTGTTCATTAATTCTAAATAGATAATTGAGAAATTAATTATTAATCTTCAGCTCTTAGATAGATGATGTTCAGCAGATTCTAAAAATCGATGAAAACAGTGTCAAGATGACTTTTTTTTAGGAAAAGTGTAAAACACGAAAGTTGTTCGGATCGTCGTTTTACTTTAGTTTAAGCGAAACAGTTATAAACTATGAATCTAAGTATAAAAAATAATCAATTTACTAATCTGGTCCAGTTTATTATCAAATTACTACATTCCCAAAAAAATGTACGTTACACATATAATGTTACGTTTTAAGCTAACAAATACACACAAAAGTTGTTTGATAAGACGATTACTAATCATATATAAATTTCTAGGACTCGACTACTACAAGTTATAATAAATTACAATACAACATATAACCACAAATTTAAACACCACAAGTATTTTATTTATTACACCCTATGTTCACCACCTTGGCCACCCATCCATGGTTTAGCCTACACATATATCCCATGTGCCTCCTAACGTAATACTAACTCCCACTCCGGTCCCAACTCCCATTGGTTATCATTGGGATTTGAGTATCCACCAAAAGGCTAGTCCTTACGTTCTTGACGTTAATAAAATAATGTCTAAATACACATAAAATAGACCAACAAGCCGAGCATAAGGCTTAAAAATGAAGAGACGAGTCATCCACATAGTCGCCGTCTAATCACACAAGGACGGGTCATCCACGAAGTCGCCGCCTAAAATCACAAGGAGCAGTGGTGAACTCTAAAGGATTTTCTAATATTAACTTCTATTAGAAAACTTCACATAGATGGTCTCACATTCACAAATTTATGAGACCCAACATTAGATGAGAATGCTTACATCTCAACGTAATTTCACATTATATCATAGTAACGTATACTGGTTCATCCCGACGCATAAATCAACTTAGTCAATCAACACGTTTTAATCTCATAAAACTGCTACTGTAATTTAAATTTACAATCCTAACAGTGTGGATCAGTAAAAACTCAAAACACGAAAAGTGTGCAGAATCACGTTTACCACAGGACATGCTGGCAAAATGTTCAAATTTTAAGCCACGATTTCACAATATTTTTCTGAAGTTTCAGCAACTCTTAGAAATTGAGTTAAACGAATTTCACAAAATTTCTTAATTATCATGAGTATTTCACATATGTGTTCATCAAACTAACTATCCACATAACCTTTACGAATACCCTAGGATTATTATCCGAGATTCAAATTCATGAAGTCACAAAAATGTGCATTCTAACGCAAAATTAAACATCAACAATTAAATTAGACATGTAAAAAATTTATTCACTCGCATGTACACGTGTATATATATATCTGAATACACATATTTAACTCACCTTGTTAGATGCGAGTACAAATCTAACGACGAATAACACGCTTCGCGATTTCGCACGCGATGACGGATCCACCCTTCTCTTCTTCTTCTTCTTCTTCTTCTTCTTCTTCTTCTTCTCTCTCTCTCTCTCTCTCTATCTATCTATCTCTCTCACATCTGTTCTCTATTTTCTTTTTTTTCTTTTCTTTATTTTTTCTTCTAACCCTAAGGCACTTAAAAATATATAGGTAGAAAGATATAAACACACCCACGTATAATTAACACACAAATACTAAAATCCCGTTTTTTTATCTTACGGGCTTACAAAAAAGGCTTCATATGGGCCCGAAATACATTCCAAAGTACTAAAATGAGTACCCCAGTGGGTGTATATGACCTGGGTACTTAATTTAAATGTTAAAAAAATGCTATTAAACACATTCACGGGCCTCTAAGTACTACTCAAAAATAAACACATCAACTCTTCAATAACTTGTTCGACTTAAATTTTTACAACATAACTACACCACTTTGCTCTACAAAATTTCACACAATAATTAATAATTATTTAAATAAATAAACACAAATAAATAAAATGACCATAAAAATATAAATGCATACAGCCAGTTAATAACACATAAAAATTTAGGTTGCCTCATTAACATTATTTTTTTTAAATGAATATTTATATCAAGAAAATACGGGGTGTTACATTCTACCCTCCTTAAAGAAATTTTGACCTAAAATTTAAAACAAACACCGATAACACATGCAGTAAACAAGGCTAAAGTTAAACGCACAAATTCACGCATAACATTGATCAACATTTAACTCTCGACCCTAAGAGATGTGGTACTTCGAGCAAATAATCCAAACAAGAAAACCCTCATATATATATATATATATACCTTTATCCACATAGAATCAATTGTTAAATGATAACAGATAATTAAGACATACATAATAATGCAAAATATGAGAATAGGAACTATGCATGAAACATGTTTACCCCCACACTAATCCTCATTGGAATATCCAAATAATTGATCGTATCGATCCACCCACTAATACTCATCCTTCCAAAAGTCCCTACTGAGAATAAGTATGAGAAATTAATACACCGGCTTGATAGATAATGCAGAATCTATAACAACAAATAAATAAATAAACCCCCTTCATAGAAATAGAAGAGAATAATACCTTAGCAGAATACCCAATGATAATATCAACATAAGGAATCCCGAATACCAATGGTAGATCAAGCATCATCAGAAAACCAGTAGATACTCAATAGAGGTGAGAAAACCATAAACCAATAGATAATAATCCAATAATAAGAAGAAGTCAAGAAAATCCAATAATAATTGGATTAGAAATCAGCGGATACTAGAACAATCCCAATACTCCGATATGTGCCAGAAGTTAATAAATATATAATCTTCAACAATATATTAAGAGGTCTTCTTGATTATAATCGATAGATGCAATACAATCATAACTCCGCTTGAATTCCTGACGAAGATAATCATATTGTATGTGTAGGCAACCACATAGTCGTTGCCCATTATACAATAATTGATAAGAAGTCACAAGTCGATGAAAACTTCCAACTCCCTCAATTACTTCACATATCAATAATATGTATGCATTACTATGCAATGCAAAATAATATTATGCATGATTTCACATATTCATCATGCAAGTGACAAGCATTAAAAGTTAAACAAATCATAAAAAAAAAGCACAAAACTTACACATAACATAGAAATAGAGGTAGCACATAGTCAATCTAAATCTCAACCCAAGAAGATTCGTAGTCCTATAGCTCTGACCAAACCCAACAATCCACATTTCGAGGATCACCTAGACTAGCTAAGCTAACCATAAGCTCTGATACCAAACTATCACACCCCGATTTTTGAAAAACAAATATCCAATTAAGTGCATACCCTGTTTAATATTCAACCGCCCAAAAAATATCCAAGGTTGCTTATCCACTCCTAATTTTAAAAGACCATTTTAAGATAAACTGAATTTAAATTACTTTCCTAAACCACAGTATCTCTTTTTAAATACAATCCATTTATCATCAAACTTCTTCCCAAAATTATTACAAGAAAACCAAACGTTTCCCTTTACATAGAAATAATAAAATTTTCCACCATTGAATTAAAATAAAATTATTTGGTTACAATAATAAATGGAAGAATTTTCAACACCACACAATCTCAGGTCAGAGCTGCTACGAACGTCCCCAAAGTTCAATAATATAACTGAAATATAACTACACCTAATACATATTCTCAACATTGGCTGTCTTTAACTTCACAAACAGATCGGCTGCTCGATCTACAACGAACTCCAACTATACTATTCTTCACATGTCATTCGACTACATTTCAAACAGAAACGTACCCGAATGCATAACACACTCGGGTCAGTACATGACTGGTATGAGTTAAACAAAACACAAGTTTTAGGGATCCAACTTGACCCGTAGACTACAAACCACACTACAACATTCTTGGGCAAAGACAAGTAGTTCCATACACATATCTTGACAATAGAGTAGTTTCTATTTATGTGGTGGCAAGTAGTTTCTTGCCCGAATAAAATAACTAAATACTTACCTTTCTTAAACTATGGTAGGTCGAAACCTACAAACGCATTAGTGGGCCTATCATCCTATAAAAATAGAAGTTAACACTATAATAGAAAACCAAAAACAGGGTGCTATTAATTAAAATGAATTTATCTCCAAGAAAGAAATAGAATTAGACAAAACTTCAAACACAAAAAACGTCCAGAATAAAATTTCCAAGGAAAGTTGCGCGACCCCATTCATTAATTCTAAATAGATAATTGAGAAATTAATTATTAATCTTTAGCTCTTAGATAGACGATGTTTAGCAGATTCTGAAATCGATGAAAACAGTGTCAAGATGACTTTTTAAGGAAAAGCGTAAAACACGAAAGTTGTTCAGATCGTCATTTTACATTAGTTTACGTGAAATGGTTATAAACTATGAATCTAAGTATCCAAAATATTCAATTTATTAATTTGGTCTAGTTTATTATCAAATTACTACGTTCCCAAAATAATGTAACATTACACATAGAATGCTACGTTTTAAGCTAACGGATACACACAAAAGTTGTTTGATAAGACGATTACTAATCATATATAAATTTCTTGCACTCGACTACCATAAGCTATAATAAATTACAATACAACGTATAGCCACAAATTTAAACACCACAAGTATTTTATTTATTACACCCTATGTTCACCACCTTGGCCACCCATCCATGGTTCAGCCTACACATATATCCCATGTGCCTCCTAACGTAATACTAACTCCCACTCCAGTCCCAACTCCCATGGGTATCCTGGGATTTGAGTATCCATCGAAAGGCTAGTCCTTGCGTTCTTGACATCAATAAAATAATGTCTAAATACACATAAAATAGACCAACAAGCCGGGCATAAGGCTTAAATATGAAGAGACGGGTCATCCACGTAGTCACCGTCTAATCACACAAAGACGGGTCATCCACGAAGTCGCTGCCTAAAATCATAAGGAGCAGTGGTGAACACTAAAGGATTTTCTAATATTAACTTCTATTAGAAAAACTTCACATAGATGGTCTCACACACAAATTTATGAAACCCAACATTAGATAAGAATGCTTACATCTCAATGTAATTTCACGTTATATCATAATAACGAATACTAGTTCATCCCAACGCATAAATCAACTTAGTCAATCAACACGTTTTAATCTCATAAAACTGCTACTACAATTTAAATTTACAGCCCAAACGGTGCAGAATCAGGAAAAACTCAAAACACAAAAAGTGTACAGAATCACGTTTTACACAGGACATACTAACAGAATGTTAAAATTCTAAGCCACGATTTTACAATATTTTTCTGTAGTTTCAGTAACTGTTAGAATTTGAGTTAAACGAATTTCACAAAATTTCTTAATTATCATAAGTATTTCACATATGTGTTCATCAAACTATCCACATAACATTTACGAATACCCTAGGATCATTATCCGAGAATAAAATTCATGAAGTCACACAAATATCATAAATTAATTCGACAATAATAATGTGCATTCTAATGCAAAATTAAACATCAACAATTAAATTAGACATGTAAAAAATGTATTCACTCACATGTACATATATACATATGTGTACATATATATCGAATACACATATATAACTCACCTTGTTAGATGCGAGTACGAATCTAACGACGAAAAACACGCTCCGCGATTTCACACGCGATGACGGATCCACCCTTCTCTTCTTCTTCTTCTTCTTCTTCTTCTCTCTCTCTCTCTCTCTCTCTCTCTCTCTCTCTCTCTCTCTATCTCTCTCACATTTGTTCTCTATTTTCTTTTTTTTTTTCCTTTTCTTTTTTTTCTTCTAACCCTAAGGCACTTAGATATATATAGGTTGAAATATATAAGCACACCCATGTATATTATTAACACACAAACACACAAGTACTAAAAATCCCATTTTTTATCTTACAGGCTCACAAAAAGGCTTCATATGTGCCGGAAATACATTCCAAAGTACTAAAATGAGTACCCCAATGGGTGTACATGACCCGGGTACTTAATTTAAATGTTAAAAATACTATTTAACACATTCACGAGCCTCTAAGTACTACTCAAAAATAAATACATCAACTCTTCAATAACTTGTTCAACTTTGATTTTTACAACTTAACTCCACCACTTAGCTCTACAAAACTTCACACAGTAATTAATAATAATTAAAATTAATACACAAATAAATAAATGACCATAAAAATATCAATGCACACAACCAGTTAATAATACATACAAATTTAGGTTGCCTCATTAACATTATTTTTTTTAAATGAATGTTTATGTCAAGAAAATATGGGGTGTTACAAGATACTTAAGTGCAGCATGGTCGGTAAAACAAACGATCGGGGATCCTATCCTATCACATCGTGGAGTAGTTGATTTTGGCACTATCTAAGGTTCAGCTTGCATAATAGATGACGTGGGGCTTCTTATCCTTCCTTTGCCCCAACACGGTCGCAATAGCATAGTCACTTGCATCACACATAAGCTCGAAGGAAGGCTCGAATCGGGAGCTTGCATAATGGGTGCAGTGGTAAGTGCGTCCTCACGCTTATATCAAATGCCTCTTGGCACTCTTGGGTCCACTCAAAAGCAACATCTTTAGCAAGAAGCTGGCACATGGGCCGAGAAAGAGTGCTAAAGTCCTTAATAAAATGCCGGTAAAAACCAGCGTGACCTAGGAATGACCTTATGTCCTTAGGAGTTTTCGAGAGTAGAAGATTGGAGATGACATCAATTTTGGCCTTATCAACTTCCATGCCCTCACTAGACACTATGTGGCCCAAAATGATGCCTTATGTCACCATGAAATGACACTTCTCCCAATTGAGCACAAGGTTCTTTTCTATGCATCTCTTGAGAACTTTCTCAAAGTTCTCAAGGCACTCATCGAAGGAGTCACCAAACATACTAAAGTCATCCATGAAGACGTCTAAAACTTCTTGACCATGTCGCTAAAAATGCAAAGCATGCACCTTTGAAGTGTCGCGGGTGCATTACAAAGCCCAATGGCATCCTCCTATAAGCAAATGTGTCATAGGGAGATGTAAAGGTGGTCTTCTCTTGATCCTCAAGGGCTATTTAGATTTTATTGTACCCTGAGTAACCATTAAGGAAACAATAGTGTTTATGCTCGACCACTCTCTCTATGCTTGATTTTGGAAAGGCAAGGGAAAGTGGTCCTCATTTTCTCGTTCATAAAAGTTGGGCAAGAGATTGATCATTCTCGATTTAAAATGGAACAGTCTCGCATTGTACGAGAATGTTATACATAATGGGGATAAAACTATCTCAGGTTAAAGGTAATCCTCGATCGTTCTCCCGAAATGTTAATCAATAGGTGGTGGAGGCAGATAATGTTGGCAAGGTGGTGGTGGTAGATATAGCAGCGGGAATGCCTGATGAACGGGAAGAGGTGCGAGGTTATATTGACCCCATTGCTCCCAAAGGAATATATCTAGGGGATTCACGTTACCTGTGGTGAAAGTTGCACGGTCTGTTAGTGAGTCCTAATCCAAGTCTTGGTGGCCATAAGTGGAAGAATTAGGCATAATTGAATGTGATGGGGTCAACGGTGGCTACCAAAAAGGTTCACCATGACTACCACTAGATCTCTAAAAGTAGATATATCTTATGGCTACGTATCCTCTTAATCTGCTCTACTGACACTCGTTGGACCGTCTCAGCCCGATAGGGAGCCTCCAACCGTACTCGTATCATGTCTGTCACATTCTCATGGTGAATTATCTACCACATGTCATGCTCTACTCTAACGGCAGCCTCATGCTAAATTAGTGCGAAGTAGAGCTCCTAATGGAACGGCTCTATCCCATTAGGACCAATCACATATCCTCCAATACATCTGGCACGTGGTGTGAGTCCATGATAATGTCCTAACAAAAGCAAACTATCTTATATTAAGGCTAATCTTAACAAAGCTGGATGTCAAATCCTAAATACGGTGACACTTGAGTATACCTATTCGTTTGCTATCATAACCTATGCCTAGGCTTAGGCCTAAGGCTCTGATACCAAAACCATATCATGCTCTAGCGTAGCAAAATAAGGAAAGTATTTCATTTTTGTTTTGGACCTATAGGTCATGACAGGTGATGGATCGATCTATTATGTACTTAGCATAACAATCAATGATAAATAGAGCATTTAAAGCAATAGGGAAGATAAATAATATTCATTACAACTCAAATAAAATCCAAATAATATTACACTGTCTTTAAATCGAACATCTTTAAGGCACAGGCTGCCTTTTTAATAAATTAAAAACATTGTTCTCTCTTATTAAAATTTATTAAAACATAAAAGCATCTCTAAGAGTTCCTCTTGTCTAACTGGCATAATCATACTGCCCTGCATAGTTAGACCCTAGACAATCGTCCTTCTGAGTGGCTCACCAATCAGATCATCCACTAGACCTTCTTTAAGATTTACCATTATGCCAACATCATCTTCATCGCCACGATATGGCCTACCCAACACAAGACTATTTGGGGGGACATGGTGCTCACTTGTATGCTATCTGTGACACTGCCACTTGAGTCATCCTTGTGAGCCTCATAATTGCACACATGATCGCAGCCACGAACGAAATGAACACCTCCTCGAGTCTCCCTTTCCTACCCTTATTACCCATCTTTGTACCACCCGTAGGTATGAAGCCTTAGACTCTGACATAAGTAAGAAACCACCATCCCCAATCAATGAAACCACTCTCATTTGGAGTGATGCACAGATACAGTCCCAGGCCAAGAGGGCCAGGGTTGGGGAGGGACCATCAGGAGCTCAGGCAGAATAGGAGGTGGGTCCCAACTACGAGGTATCCCAATGTCTCGACAGTTTAAGTGTTAAGCAGTAGCGACAGAGCCAGGAGCTTCTAAGCCTTCGAGGGGACTTTCAGGGCTTGAGGGGTGACTTCTAGAGCTTCAAAGGGGATTATTAAAGGGATATTAGTATGCTGATGTGCTTTTAGCGAGATATGTATAGCATGCATTACCCAGATTCTAATGTCCCATATTACTTCTATGATCCCAGTGGCGAGCGGAATGGCGACGATTAGTTAGGGGGTGTTTAGCTATCACATTTTGGACATTTTTGTGTTAATGGTTGGGCTATTTTTGGTTTCACTTTGGAGCAGTTGGATGTGGATGTTGATTTTTTTTTGGATGATCTTGATGTTTATATTTGGTTATGTTGGTTTGGATATGGATGATTTGGACATGTTATTTTTATCGACTGTTTGGCTTATGTTTATTTCTTATATCTTGTGCCATTGTCAATATGTCTTTTCTTGCCACTTTTCAATTCTTTCATTTTCTTTGTGGTACTAACATTACAGGTGCAATTTATTACCTCATGCTTGGCTTGCTTGCTTCCGGTGATATTGTTCCACCCCTTGTACTTACTAGTTTCATTGGGGACAATGTTCGGTACTAGTTGGGGGGTGTGATATTTATCTCATTGCATTTTAGTCTTATTTCTTTCTCTCTTTCTTAAAAAAAATAAAAATAAAATCTAGGGTAGTTGCCCTATTCTAATGTCGAGCAATTAAGCTTGTCTTAAGTTTTTTTTTTCCTGATTTTAATACTTGACACTTCCTACTAGTCCTATAACTACCTCGATTATCGTGAACTTCATAACTTTTAAATCTTGTTTCTTGTGGAAGCGACTGCATGGTGACTTGTAATAGGATGGTGTTTAATATTATTACCCAGAAATCGATCAAAACACTTGTGGAGACTTTTACCTTGTGAGATTTTGTGTCGTTCTCCATTCTTGAGTGTTACACACACAAATTCTCTTTTGTTGAAAAATGTATCAAAGTCGTAGCTAATATCAGTTTTTTTGTTTGATCGTGCATTAGAAGAAAATCTTGTGAAATGTACAATTCTTGCTCGACGACACACTAGTGGAGAATAAAGAATCACAATATCCCGAGGAATGGATTTTAGGCCCCATTTTCACCAATTTTTCCGCTCTTACCCTCCATACCATCCCATCTCTCCATTTCTCCATTAAATCCCTTTTTCTGTGCTCAATCACATTCTTGGGAAATTGTTGCATGAAGTTATATTCGTAGTTCTAAATGGGATCGAGTCGTGATTGTCGGGAGAGTTATAAGAAAAGAGTAAAGAGAAAAGAAAAGCTCGAAAAATAAATAAAAAAGAAAAAGAAAAAGAAGAAGATCAAAATAGAAAAAAGATAAAAAGAAAAGAAATTGTGCTTTATGAAAAAGAGTACTTCTCCATTGTAGTTAAAGAAAATAATTGTTGCCGACTCATCTCTAGCATTGTTTAGTCCTTTTGCAACCTCATAAACCCAAATTCATTCCCATAATCCTTCCTTCCTCCACATCTTATACCTCATCACCTTTTTCCACATTTTAACCTTTTTGTGACCAGTTGATCCTCAAAAATTGTGATTCAAAATTCGAGACAAATGTGACAAAAAGTTTAGAATTTTTATTTCACCACCTCTAATGCACAGTATCTTTCATGAGATTAGTTTTACCCATTTTATAAATATTAACATTTTTCAATCTTGTCTTGTACGCAGCTTTGCATTCCGTTTTCAATTACTCTTTACCCCGCATGTCCTGAGTGTATTGCCTGATTCGAGTGTTTTAATTTTGAGAGCAATCTCGGTGAGAATTGTGTTGAAGCGAGTTGTCAATCGAAATTTGGTTAATGAAAGCATTGCACTGTCCTAATACTTGTAGTCATGCAGTTTACACCACACGCTCATCCAAGAGTTGGAATAAATGAAGTTTTCTAATAATCTTGATAGTTTGTAGAATCTTGGGAACTTGCATGTCATGTGCTAAAATCTTTTTGAAAAACTTGTGACTATATTAAGTGTCAGCATTAGATAGTGGGCAACTATCATGAGGAAATTGTATGTTATTAGGTATCATTCTGAGAACCCTCCGGAGCAACACTCCACCTCTACGGGTAGCCTAGAGGTTTAACAGCTTATTGCATTTGCTCAATGCAATTGTGTTCCCCACGAAAATGGTTTGTCTTTCATTTTAAATAAAATTTTTGTGCACGGTTATTCTTGAATCTCTTGGTCTTCCGCTTTGTTGCTAAGAGACTAGCAACATGCGAGTTAGGGGGTGTGATTTGTGTTCAATAGTGCACATTTTACTTCATGATTTTGCTCTTATTGGACATGAATTATCGCTTACACTGGGAGATTTAATGGATCAGTTCTACTTTTGTTGTTCTTCTTGTTGTTCACTTTTTGCGAATAAAAATCTCTTTCTTGTAGGTTTTGGGAACTTGTACAAAGTGGGAACCAATCCCGTTTGGTTCTTATCATATAAAAAGTGAAGGAATGTAGATTAGCAAGGGCGGATCGATCCAGCCTTTCAACACGAATCAATCTGCGGATTTGGAGGAAGCTACTGCCCAAAATATTCATATAGGATCGATTCGGGATCATAGGATGGATCGATCCGCGATCCTAGACAATAGTTCTGCTGTTATATATGAATAGCAGATCGATTCGCCCATTACACAGGGTTATCATTTATTTTGGTTAGTGTTGGAGTTATATACTTGTTATCTCTCTCTCTCTCTCTCTCTCTCTCTCTTAGGACTTCTTCTCCATCTCAATTACTCTCTAATTTAATACCATTGTTGTGTAATTAGTTCTAGAGAGAGAAGATTATAGTTGTATTGAATGCTTTGAAGCTTTGCTTGGATTTCTTTGGAGTTTTTCTATGGCATTTATGAAGAAGTTCTTGTGTTGGTATTGTCTCTCTCTCCATCTCTTTAATGTTCTTGTTTTTACATTTATGAGTAGCTAGATCATGTAGGTTGGGGATCATAAACCCACTATTGGACCCTGTGTGCTTTAATGTAGGATTTTCATGTTTTGTAGCATTTCTAGGGTTCATGTGTGTAAGGTTTGTTTTTCTAGGACTTCACTTATAATGTCAAGCATTATAAGTTGTTCCATCCTTGGATTTCAAACCTAACCCCATGTATTCCATTAAACCCTCTATCTAGCTTGTTGGTTGACCACCATATGTTTAATAGTTTGTCTCAATGGAGCTTTTTACTCTAGAATGTGCTACAAGCATGAAATACATGTGTTGATTGGTCCAAGGTGGGGGAATTCACTCCACCCTCTATATTTTAGCTACTCATAGTTGTAAAAACAAGAACATTAAAGAGAGGGAGAGAGAGATAATACCAACACAAGAACTTCATCATAAATGCCATTCCAAGCAAAGCTTCAAAGCATTCAATACAACTAGAATCTTCTCTGTCTAGAACTAATTACACAATAACGGTGGTAGATGAGAGAGTAAATGAGATGGAGAAGAAGACCTATGAGAGAGAAAATATGTATATAACTCCAACACTAACCAAAATAAATGATAACCCTAACAAAAAAATAATCTCTAATTATTTATTCTCCAAGCACAAAATGGCAATCTTGTAAAAGTGGGAAACAACTTCAGGTAGCGCGGATCGATCCCAGTGTAATGGACAGATCGATCCGCTATTCATATACGCCAGCAAAATCGTTGTCCAAGATTGCAGATCGATCTGCCTTATGATCCTGGATCGATCCTATATGAATATTTTGGGCAGTAGCTTCCTCCAAATCCGCAGATCGATCTGCGTTGAAAGGCCGGATCGATCCGCCCTTGTTGATCTGCATTCCTTCCCTTTTGATATGATATGAACCAAACGGGATTGGTTCCCTCCCAAAACCTACAAGAAAGTGATTTTATTAGCAAAAAGTGAACAACAACAAGAACAACAAAAGTAAAACTTGTCCATTAAATCTCCCTGTGTAAGCGATAATTCGTGTCCAATAAGAGCAAAATCATGAAATAATAAGCGCACTATTGAACATGAATCAAGAGCTTCAAGCATACCTAGCATCTCTAGTTGCTCCTATTATACCACCACTGGCTACAGGTCTAGTGGCCGTTGTACCCATTGCACCTATCATCGATGACAACGATGACGAGAAGACAATGATGATGATGATGATGCTGGAGTAGTCCCTGTACTGTTCGTAGGGATTGAGGTTGATATGGATAAGGGATATGAGTTTGAGCTAGCATCCGAGATTGGTATCATAGAGGATGCTCCACCCTCTATGTCTTACAATGATAGTTTCAATCAGGCTGCAGTTCACCCAGCCCATAGGCCTGGAGTTTGGCGTCGATGGCCCGTTGCCTTCGCTTGGTGCACTTAGATTTTTTATTTAGTCTTGTTTTAAATATATTGGACTAGTAGTCCCACTTTTTGCTTTATCGGATATTATAGATAGCATTAGAATGCATATGGGGCAATGATTCCCACATTTTGTACATCAGACTAGTACTCCCAAAATTTCACTTTTGACTAGGTAGAAGCATTAACTTGATATGTTAAAATGTAATTGCTTACAGATATATATAACTACTTTTGGATATTTGTTGAGCCTTATGTGAATATTCTATTTCTTGTTATGAATTTCTTATTTGCTAACATTGGTACTATTAGAACTTGAGATATAATATGGCTAGAAGGAGTCCTAGAAACCATGGCATGATCAAGGGAGCACCCCTAGTTACCAATCCAATCGGCATGTTCGAAGCACTCATCCGAAGGATAGAACGAATAGGGGATTTGACTACCCAGAATAATCAAAATTAAAATGTTCAGGGAAATGGAGGAACCGCACGTCCAATGGTAGACAAACAATTGGAAAGGTTTCGTGCAATGCGACCAGAGCAATTTGCTGGCACTGTTGAACCATGGAAGGCCGAACAGTGGCTAAGACAGATGGATCATATCTTCAAAACAATGGAGTGTAATGACCTAGAGAAGAAGAAGCTGTCAACATTCTAGTTAACATATGCTATAGCAGATTGGTAGAAGTTGTTAAGGCCACCATAGAAAAGAGGTTGTCAGGATAATGATATGGGCCACTTTTAAGAGAAAATTTCTGGAGAAGTACTTCCCAACCACAGAGAGGCACAAATGGGAAAAAGAATTCATGGATCTTGTACAAGGAAACAAGTCTATACATGAATACACAACCCAGTTTAAAAGGCTATTTCGGTTTGCTCCACACATAGTGGACACGGATGAGAAGAAAATTCAAAAATATAACCTGGGATTTGCACCGCCTATACGTTGCATAATAATTGGGCACCTTAACAAGAAATTTGAATCTCTCGTTGACATGGACACAAAATTGGAAGAAGATGTGCGATCGAGTCACAAGCAATTTGACTTTCGACCACCATAGAAGGGTAATTTTGGAAGCAAACAGCTGTATCGTAACCAGGGTCAGAAGAGGACTTTCGATGGAAGCCAGAAACCTTACCCAGCCCCGCATCAGACTCAACCACAACTAGACACAGGAGGGAATACTGATAATTGTTATAATTGTGGCATCCTCGGTCACCTATCTCGAGACTGTAAAGCATTAAGGCACGATAATCGTCAAGATGTAGTATGTTACAACTGTGGTAAGACTGGTCACTTCAATAGGAATTGTCATGCCCTCAACAGAGGAAACTATGGTCAATAAGGATAGGCCCGACTGAATGCAATGATTCCTGAGGTTGCAGGTTATGAAGAAGGTGGTTATGATGAAGCTGGGTATGAAGAAACCTAATATGAAGAGTAGCCAAAACAATAAGTCATGAATGGTAAATTAACACTTTTTAATCATCGTGTGAAAGTCTTATTTGACACAGGTGCCACACACTCTTTTGTTACTGCCAAGATTCTTCCGAATGTGGATATAGTACCTCAAAAGTTAGTCATAGCATTGAATGTTGTCTCACCATTAGGATCTATTGTCACACTATGACGTGTATGCAAATATTGCCCTATACACTTAGAGATTCGTAACCTTTTGGAAAATTTGGTTATCCTTGCAATGAAGGAATTCGATGTGATATTAGGAATTGACAGGCTTACTAAGTATCATGCTATGGTAGACTGTGTTAAGAATAGTATCACTTTTTCGGTACCTTGAGATCAACCTTTTGAATTCCTATATAACCCTATGAGTGGCACATTTCTCACCAACTATTTAGCTAACATTGAGATTGTTAGTATGGAAGTGGCTATCTCATCAATTCCCATTATCAGAGACTTTGAGGATGTTTTTAAGGACATCTTTAGGTTACCACCTAAGATAGAAATTGATTTATGCATTGATCTAGTGCCTAGCACTATCCTGATATCCAAAGCACCTTACAGAATGGCCCCTATAGAAATGCTGGAATTAAAGAAACAAGTTCAAGAGTTGGAAGATTTAGGATTTGTACACCCGAGTACATCACCCTGGGAAGCAATAGTGCTATTCATAAAGAATAAGGATGAATCACTTCGATTGTGCATTGACTACAGAGAGTTGAATAAAGTCACAATCAAGAACAAGTATGCTCTACCTCAGATAGATGATCTGTTTGATCAATTATAAGGAGCTACGACCTTTTCAAAGATAGATCTACGATTAGGATACCATCAGTTACTCGTATGACCCGAGGATGTACTAAAGATAGCTTTTAAAATAAGGTACGATCACTATGAGTTCTTTGCCATGTCGTTTGGATTAAGTAGTGCCCTGACAGTATTCATGGATTTGATGAACAGAGTGTTCAGGCCTTATTTGGATCAATTCATCATAGTCTTCATTGATGATATCTTGATCTATTCAAGGACAATGGAAGAACATGAAAGACACTTATGAATCGCAATGCAGACACTTCAAAGTCATCAATAATATGCAAAGTTCTATAAGTGTGAGTTTGGACACAAGAGGTGAAATTCCTAGGACGTGTGGTCTCATAATAAGGAATCGTGGTGGTCTCATCAAAGACTGATGCAATTTTAAATAGGACTTCACTGACTAATCCAACAGAAGTCAGAATTTTTCTAGGACTATGGGTTAATATTAGAGATTCGTAGAAGGATTTTTGAAAATAGCAGCCCCTCTTACTGGTTTGACTAAGAAGGATGTAAAGTTTAAATGGAATGATAAGCATGAGCAAGCTATTCAAGAATTTAAAGAGAGACTCACCACGGCACTAGTGTTAGCAATACCAAGAGATGGAGAGAAGTTCTCTATCTTCAGTGACACATCATATCAATGATTGGGATGTGTACTTATGCAAGACAACAAGGTAAATGAATTGAACTGCCCAACTCATGATTTGGAGTTGGTAGCAGTAGTGTTCACTCTTAAGATCAGGAGACACTATCTATATGGAGAGAAGTTTGATTTGTTCTCCGATCATAAGAGTCTAAAGTATTTGTTTACTCAGAAAGAACTGAATATGAGGCAATGCCAATAGATAGAATTGATTAAGGACTATGATGTCATGTTATAATACCACCCTGGTAAATCAAATGTAGTCGCATATGCCTTAAGTCAAAAACCTCAAAGTATAGTTGTATCTATAATGGTTAGAGAATGGAAGGCCGGAAACAATCGCTAAATTTGATGTTCAAGTTTTTATGGAGAATGAAGGATAAACTTTGAATGTCTTGTAGTGAAACTGACACTTATTAGTAGTATTTTGGAAGGACAATAGAAAGACGCCGATCTTTAACTCTAGTTTCAAAAAGTATCTACCAAGGACCCAGAGGAATGGAAAATTGGAACCGATGGAGCACTATGGTAGAGAGATAGATTATGTGTACCTAACAGGGATGGTCTAAGGAGAGACATTCTTGAAGAAGCACATAGGTCAAGATTGACAGTTCACCCAAGAAGAGCTAAAATGTATAAGGATCTAAAGAGATATTTTTGGTGGAAAGGTATGAAAAGGTATGTAGCCGAATTTGTGGCTAAATGTTTGACTTGTCAATAAGTGACAACTGAACATTAGAGACCCTTAGGACTCTTGAACCCCTACTTTTTCTAGGTTGGAAATGGGAACACATCACGATAGACTTTGTAGTTGGATTACCCATAACACAATAGCACCACGACGCAATTTGGGTGATTATGGATCATTTGACAAAGTCGACTCACTTCATTGCTTACAGTATGACTTATCCAGTAGAGAAGATGAGTAGGATGTATATTCAGCAAGTTATACGACTACACAAAGTACTAGTGTCTATCGTATCAGATTGTGATTCACGATTTACATCAGGGTTCTGGGAAAGTCTACAAGAAGCATTGGGAACTTCATTAAGCTTAAGTACTATTTTTCATCCACAGGCCGATGGACAGACTGAAAGTTCATGGGAAACACATCTTCCATTGATTGAATTTTTTTACAACAACAATTACCATTCAAGTATAGAGATGGCTCCATTTGAAGCATTGTATGGACGACTATGATGATCCCCGCTTTGTTGGGCAGAGATTGGAGATAAGGAACTATTAGGACTGGACTTGGTTAGAGAGACCAACAAGAAAATAACAGTTGTGAAAAAGATGATGCGTGCCGCACAGAGTAGATAGAAGAGCTACATAGATAAACATAGAAAGGACAGAGAGTTCGCTGTTGGAGATTATGTACTATTGAAAGTATCACCTATTCGAGGAGTAGTACGCTTTGGACAAAAGAGAGGTAAATTGTCACCTCGATTCTTTGGACCGTTTGAAATACTGGATCGCATTGGGAAGATAGTATATCGACTCGCATTTCCACCAATGATGTCTAGAGTACATAATGTATTTTATATCAGTATGTTGAGGGAATACAAGGGTGACCTTTCATACGCAATTGATTTTAATGACATAGAGATCCACGAGAATGTCACTTACAGGGAGAGGCCTGTACAGATTTTGGGTCATAGTATGAAGAAGCTACGGAACAAGGATATTCCTCTAGTAAAAGTTCAATAGAAGTATCACGATAAGAATGAAGCATCTTGGAAGTTGGAATCAGAAATGAGAACTAAGTACCCAGAGTTGTTTCAGGATTAGTCAGCTTAGATTTCAGGACGAAATCTCTATTAAGGAGGGAGTGATGTAGCAACTTGTATTTTCTAATTTTCCTAATAATAAATAAAATGCCATTTTTATTGTGCCATTTTTATTGGATATTAATTCTAGCAATGGTACTATTTTAATAAAGAAATAATACTCATGTTATTAATTGTTAACCCAATGCCAGATTTTATTTTACTATTATGTATTATTTTTAGTTGTGATATTATTTCCATAAATAATCTGTACTAGTATTATTAGTTGTTAATACATACCTTCAATTTGGTAGCCCCTTAGTAATTTTAATTGTAGTATTATCACTAAAGACTGCGCCCCTAAGTTAACCTATGATTTGGAATAATAACCATTGATAATATAATATCACATCGCCTACATTTTTGTCCCTAATGATTTTATTTGGGATTTATTATAAATTCTAATTGAGCCAAACCAAACCAAGCCAAACTAACTGATTATATTTTAACCACATATTGAATGATTTGATCAATCAGCCGCGTCATTCGCAGACTGATTGAAGAGTAATGATGAAAATTGTGAGGCTAATGCTTATCTTCTAGCCAAGTTCAGATATGTGGAGGCTATAAAATTGTGAGGTGTGTGATTGTGATTTACCACAAACAAAACTTACTACCTTTCCTATATAAATAGTGCAAACACAAGCAATTAAATACACACTTTGCAAACAAAATAACACAACACTCAAGCTTCCCCTCCATCATTTCACTCTCATTTTCTGTCACAGTTGGCACACAAACAAACTTCGAACTCTCAAGCTCTCAAAACCAAAGCTTAAGCTTCCATAACTCTCTCCCTTGATCTTTCATTGCCCTCTCTCTCACTATCTATCAAAATCACACACACACATAAATTTCTAGAAGTCACAGCAAGAATTGTGTCATATTAGAAAGAAGGAGATACAGTAAGAGGAAGACATAGCCATTGATTTCAGAGCTCCAAGCTTTTATTTAGAATTACTTATTTTCTTCGGCATCTCTATCCTACTAATCTAGTAACCGGTGAGTCTCTTGAACCCACATTTAATGTAGGAGTCATTACGCACACGCTGAGTCCCTCAAAAGTCACTATATATGAATAGATACATATGTATAGTTATGGAGCTTCAAAATGGTGATCTCACAAAAGACAACAAAAATGGATTCGATAAATTGGAAATGAAAGATTACAACCCCAGTAGCTTTTGTTTCAAATCTTAGACCTTAATTTGTAACGGTTACGATGTACGGCGAAACCGTAATTTTGGCGGCTCTCGAATTTTCATCTATAACTAGAGCTACGTTAATAATTGGAAAACAAGACTTATATATTGGTATTCTACGCAAAAAAACAAAGAGAATGATATATTATAAGCAATATATAAAATCGGTTTGCAAAACCCAGAAGTTCCCATATTCTACAGAAATTATGCGAAGAAGATGAAGTAAGATTGATCCTATGAAGATCATTCCTACAAAGATCGATCCTTGATAAGATCTATCCCAGCAAGATCGATCCTATGAAGATCGATCCTTCAAGGATCAATCCTTTAAACCAATTTTTATAATTTTGTTTTCACTGTTGCTATGAGCTATACTATGTGCTTAACTGCTAGTACGTTGTAATATAATGTTAGGGGTCTCTCAGTCTAGTTTTAAAAGGATTTAAGAACTTGTACTTTCTACTTTAAAATACTATACCTTTAGTTTTAAGAGTTATACGTCACTATTTTATAATGAAAAGAAGGACAGTATTGTTAACGAACATCTTGATAAGTTAGGAAAATTAATAATAATCACAAGTATAAATCACTTTGACACTTTGTTAAAAGAACTCTGATACCTTTATAAGAAGATGTGAAAAGGAAGCTCTGATATTGGCATGCTAGAAAAGGGTCTATTGGTTCAATATATATGTCTTGTGAGAAATAAAAGATGTCTTTGGGTTATGTCACTTAAATTATTTCTAGGCCCCCATAGATATGTCAGATTAATTAGGAAGGATTGAGCCTAAGCTAGCACGAATACGGCAGGCCAGTCAGAGTCTTGTGTCACCTTAATTATTCTAGGCTGGCACGGATACGGTAGATTAATTTGGAAAAATTGAGTCTAGGCTGGCACGGATACGGCAGACCAATCAAGTTGTGCCTAGTCAAACACGGAGACGACAAATTGATCTAAAAATAATGGCCTTGTGCCAGATGATTCTGGTGAACCGAATGAGTCAAGAGATTGTGGTCGAGATAAAAGAGTCATTAAGATGAGATAGTTACATGTTTTTATGCATGGTCTTATATAATTGATTTAAACTGCTCATGAATTGGTTGATATGCGACAACTGGAATAATGGATTAACTGTACTGTAAAGTACTAAATGTAAAGACGGTTAATGCACTTCTATATACATTGCATGTGTATTCATTATTCTCATTCGGCTTTCATTAGTTGATGACTTTTATGTCCCGGGCATCCGATTGTCCAGGGTCTGACTATACAGGGTAGTATGATTATGTCAAATAGGCAGGAGGAACTCTTGGAGATGCTTTATGTTTTAATAAGTTATGATAAGAGAGAACAATGATTTTAATTTAGTTGTAATGATCATTATTATTTATCTTCCTTGTTGCTTTAAATACTCTATTTATCACTACTTGTTAAACTATGTACAGGATAGACCGATCCATCACCAGTCATGACATATGGGTCTAAAATAGAAATAAAATACTTTCCTTATTTTGCTATGCTGGGGCATGATAGGTCAAAGGGCCAGTTGGACCGGTCAAAGGTAGCTGGACAGAGAGGCTTTTCTAGAGAGGATCGTTCAACTGGTCCAATGGGACCGTTCGACCGGTCAAAAAACCTCCTGCCAGACTTCATTTCATATGTGTTCCCAATGTTTATAATTCAAACTTTTTACTTAAATAGGGTCTCTTGGGACTCCTTTAAACCTTTCAAAAGAAACTTTTGAAAATGGGCTTGGTTAAGGTATGTTTGAGTGCATGTGATCCAAAACTTTTTGAAATGTCCATTATTGGTTGAGATTCTTTGATTTAAGCTTATTTTAAACTTGTTTTTGGAACTTTAATGACTGGTAATAGACCTTGGTGGTGTGCCATGTGTCTTGGAATCATTTGGGTAGTTCTAGGACATGACATTTAATGGTATCAGAGCAATAGGCTTAGAACTTTGGGTACGAGAGATGACGATTGAGTGTACGTGTAGATGATGAGTATGTAGATGCATTACATGAATGCATATGAGTAATTGCTACTATGATGTTATATGTTATGTTAGCATAGCATGCAAGATATTTATGTCAATTGACTAATAGGTAAGAAAATGGATCTGAATCCAGAACATTCACCTCATTTGAGGATGGACCATCTGGAAGATGTAGTAAGCAACTTTGTAAGGTCAGTAAGTGAACGGGTAATAGTGCGAGGTGACAAACCTGTAACCCTACAATGATGGGTTGAACGGGGAGTCATTGAGCAATTTTATAAAAGGAAGCCAAGTTAATTTGATGGGGGCACAGACCTGTCATAAGCTAATCATTGGGTAATGGATATGAATCATATTTTTCCTAGCAGTGGAGTGCATAGATGGGGAGAGGATAATGTGTGCTATAGACACATTAAAAGGGAAAGCCCAGAATTGGTGGGTAAATATGATTGATCAAGGGGCACTGCAGACGTGGTATAGGTTTGTGAAAGTCTTTTATAAGCGGTATTTTCCAACATCTGCCAAGACTCAGATGGGCCGTGAGTTTGCAACCTACAACAAGGGGATATGATAGTAAATGAGTATACAACAAAATATAATAGCTTACTTCAGTTTGCATATTGAACAATACCAAGGGAAGTGGATAGGATACAAAAATTTTAGGAAGGACTATAGGATAACATTAGAAGCCGAGTTGATACGCATCTACTCCGAACAGTGGCTGATGTATAAGATGTTGCTTTGATAGCGGAAAGAGATATTGACAAATATAAGTAAAATCAACAAAGTAAGTGGCCAGCTGAGGAAAAGAGTAAAGGATAAGATTTTTATAAGAAGGCATTTTTGCAAGATTTTGGCTCAGGCTCGGGAGTTCAAAGGAAAAGTTCCTTTTTTTAGGAAAAGACGCCCGCTATGTCCAATCTATAATTATCAGCATGGGAGAGTGTGTCAATTGACATTAGTATGTAACATATATAGGCAGAAGGGGAATATAGCAAGGAATTTCCTACAAGCTCAAACTCAGAGTATAGGAAGCATAAATCTAGATATGAGGGTAAATGCTTTAAGTGTGGACAACCCTTACATCAAGCTAAGGTTTGTCTGACACAATGGCTTTAACTAGAGCAAAATCGGGAACAAGTGTGGACAAACGAAAAAGGCCTTAACAAAGACAAGGGAGTTACTTTCGATTAACACCAGGAGATGCGGTAGCTGCTGATTCCGTGGTATCAGGTACATTACCCGGCACGTGTTTTAATAGATTTAGGTTCAACACATTCTTTTGTTGCAAATGAATTTTTTAGACACTTAGATAGTATGTCAGAACCTCTAGGGTATGATTTTTCAATATCGTACCATTAAGTAAATCCATAGTGAGATCTAAAATTTTTAAAGCATGTGATATCATGGTAAATGATAGGGTTTTGATGGTGAATTTAATTCTGTTAGCCATTAATTTTTTTGATGTAATATTGGGTATGGATAAGGAATTTATTCAACCCAGTGTATCACTGTGGGGTGCACCAGTCTTGTTTGTTAAGAAGAAGTAGGGTACGATGAGACTGTGTATTGATTATACGGAACTCAATAAGCTAACCATAAAGAATAAATATCTGTTGCCTAGAATTGATGATTTAATTGATCAGCTTCAAGGAGCCCAGGTCCTTTCTAAGATTGATTTGCGATTGGGTTACCATCAATTAAAGGTCAAAGAAGAGGATGTAGAAAAAACAATGTTTAGGACCCGTTATGGTCACTATGAATTTATTGTATTGCCTTTCGGAGTTACAAGTGCACCAGCGGCATTTATGGACTTGATGAATAGGGTGTTTATAGACTATTTAGTCGAATTAGTAATTGTGTTCATAGATTACATTCTAATACATTCTAAGAGTATGGAGGATCATGAGAGGCATCTGCGGTTGGTTCTACAACGACTCCGTGAAAAGAAGTTATTCAAAAAGTTGAAGAAGCATGAATTCTGGTTAATTGAGATTGCATTTCTGGGACACTTGATATCAAAAGAGGGTGTATCAGTAGATCTGTAAAAGATTGAAGCTGTGGCCAACTAGAATATGTCGACAAGTGTGCCAGAGCTATGAATTTTCTTAAGATTGGCTTGATATTATCGAAGGTTCATGGAAAAAATTTTTAGGAGTGCAATGCCAATGACACAACTTATGCAAAAAGATTTTCCTTTGGTTTAGATTCCAGAGTGTGAGGAAAGTTTTATTGAATTAAACACTTGTTTGATGACAGCACCAATACTGACCATTCCTTTAGGTATTGAGGGGTTTGTGATATACAATGATGCTTCATATCAAGGTTTAGGTTGTGTTTTGATGCAAAAAAGCAAGGTAATTGCATATGCCTCATGACAATTAAGGCCACAAAAAGTGAACTATCCGACTCATGATATTGAGTTAGTGGTGGTTATTTTTGCCTTGAGAATTTGGAGGCATTATCTCTACGGGGAAAAGTGTGGAATCTACACTGATCATAAAAGTTTAAAGTATTTGTATACACAACGATATTTGAATATGAGGTAGAGAAAGTGGTTGGAGCTAATGAAGGACTACGACTTGATAATTCAATATCATCCAAGGAAAGCTAATGTGGTGGCCGATGCATTATGTCGAAAGTCAACAAATAATTTGGCCTATGCTTTGACTTCACAAGAAAAGTTAATTTGGGAAATGGAGCAGCCGAAGCTAGAGGTGATTCCAAAAACTAGGGGTGCTTTAATGTAAGTAATTGTTGTACAACCGTCCTTTATTGATGATATTCAGACTAAGCAACTTCAAGATCCAACATTAAAGAAGATTCATGATGAGATACCTGAAGGTAAGCAATCAGAATTTATTTTTGAGAATGGCATGTTGAAATTTAGGAATCAGGTTTATATACCCAATGTAAATGGCATCAAGGAAGTGATTTTGGAAGAGGCGCATAATACCAACTATTCAATTCATCTGGGTAGTAATAAGATGTACCGTGACTTACGAGAAATCTATTGGTGGTCAGGGATGAAATGGGAAATAGCTGAGCATGTGGCAACGTGTGTAGCTTGTCAAAGCGTAAAGTCAGAACATCAAAACCTAGCGGGAAAATTGGAACCATTACCTATACCAGAGTGGAAATGGAAAAATATCACGATAGACTTCATGGGAGGTTTACTGAGGTCTAGGAAGTCAGATGATAGTGTTTGGGTGATTGTTGACCGATTGACTAAGTTGACACATTTTCTACCAATCAAGATCAATGGTTCAAAGAAATTAACTGAATCATATGTACAAGAAATTGTGAGACTTCATGGAGTTCCAGTATCTATAGTCTCATATTGAGATACTGCATTCACATCAAGATTTTGGCAAGGATTGCAGAGAGCAATGGGTAATAAATTGAGTTTCAGTACAATTTTCCATCCTCAAACGATGGATAGTCAGAACATGTGATTCAGATATTAGAAGATATGCTTTGCCTTTGTATTTTGGATTTTAAAGGTGATTGGGAGGAGCACTTACCATTGGCTGAATTTGCCTACAATAATAGCTATCAATCCAGTATTTGGATGGCGCCTTTTGAGGCTTTATATGGACGTAAGTGTCATTCGCAAATTTGTTGGACTGAAGTTGGTGAAAGAAAATTTATAGGACCTAAAATGATTGATCAAACTATGGAAAAGATAAAGATAATACAGTAGCGGCTTCAAATAGCCCAAAAGTATATATAAAAGTTATGCAGACTTGAAAAGAAAATCGATGGAGTTTGAAGTTGTAGATTTTGTATTCTTGAAGGTGTCGCCTTCAAAGGGGATTACAAAATTCAGAAAATGAGGAAAGTTGAATCCAAGGTATGTTGGGCCATTTTGGATTACTGGGAGAGTTGGACCGGTAGCTTTTGGTTGGAGTTGCCACCGGAATTGGCTAATGTACACGATTTATTTCATATATCAATGTTAAGAAGATGTGTATCGAATTCAAAAAAAGTGAGTACTCTAGAACCGTTGGAAGTTAGAGAAGACTTGACATATATCGAGCATCCAATCAAGATTCTTAACAGGAAGGAACAAGTTTTGCGGACGAATACTATTCCTTTAGTTATGGTACCGTGGCAAAATCACTCCGTTAAGGAAGCCACGTGGGAAGAGAGGATGAGATGAAAGAGAAGTACCCAATCTTGTTCTAGACTTGAGGTACTACGAGTTTGGGGACAAACTCCTTTTTAAAGAGGGGAGAAATGTAACACTCGCTCCTGCGGTTTATATTTTAATATTTCTTTAGCATGCATAATCATGAGTTTATGTTAATAATAGTGTTATGTGACACTTATTGGAGGTAGGTTTGACCTACTAAGTTGATTATGGGTGTCCAGTTGGGAACCCAGTTTTGGTCAGAATGGCAGTCCCAAGCTGGGACATGTGTTGGTGGGTCCTAATTGAGATGGGATAGTAATATGTGGAATATCCTTATATGATTAAATATTTATTAAGGCTAAAATGGTTTATTATTTTACTGTTAATAATATTGTGTCATTAGTTGGAGACCACTTTTGTGGTCAGCTAGGAGTACCTTTGTTAGAGCGAATTGAACACGTTAAATGATTAGTAGGGCAATTAGCAACTTCATATAATTTTATGTGTAAACACTCCCACGGATTATTTTAATCACGTTTTAATATGCATTATTAGTGATTTAATAATAATGAGAATATGTGTTAAGTGGGTTTTGACTCATTAAGTTGATTAGGGGTGTCCAGTTGGGAACCCAGATATTTGCCAATGTGGCAGTCCCAGTTTGGGACAGTTATGAGAGGTCCCCGTGTGATGGAAAAGATATGCGGGATAATTCTTATGTGCCTAAATATTTATTAAGGCTTATGTGGTTATTAATATGGTGCTTTAATAATATGTTAATTGTTTAGAGACCACTTCTGTGGTCAGTTGGGGATACCTTTGTGATCGCAAATTGGATACGTTGCATAATTAGTAGGCTAATTAACAACTTCATATAATTATATGGGTCCACTTATGGAACCCATACGTGACATAGACAAACACTCATTTAAGTTTTAGATGGTTTTAATAAGTTTTATAACTAGCAGGGGTATAAACGCAAAACTAGTAAAATTGTGGGGAGGTTATAATGAAAAGGGAAAAGTCTTATAACATGACACATGGATTTGATAAATCATGTCATCTTTTTCCTTATTCATTTCGTTAGATACAGAGAAATTGTATACGAGATTTATGACGAAAGTTTCGCCGATGTTCACGATGCCGTTCAACGCACTTAACGATGTTCAATCTCAAAACAGAACACATATTTGGACTCCTGGAGGTGAGTTCATCACGTTAGTACTAATTTGGTTAAGATCTGTGATATTTTTTTCTGCGACCCATTTTTGGGGATTTAGCTCATAAGTTGTAGATTTTGTATAGGATTTGTACCCGGTGATTAGAGGAGCATTAATCTCAAGTTTAGACACCAATTCTACGAGGTGAGTGACATTAATTATGATACATGGATGATTCCATGTTTGGGTTCATTTGAAATGTAAACGCATGTTAAATTAGCTTAATAAAGTCTATTAGTTTATTAATGGGCAAAATTCATGTGATTAAATTAGGCCCAATTTGATTGTAAAAGCATGATGTAATGAATTATTTGAGCATGTTGAGTTGTCTATTTGGGTCAATGGAATTACTAGTTCTATACCACCATGAGGTAATGATGTGGTGATGACCACGGCCGCCAGAGGCCTTTGGACCGCATGTGTAGAGACGAGGGTAATGACTAGGTCACATGGGCTTCGGGAGTGGAGCCGCGGGCTAATCGGTAGTGATGGAAGTGAACTAGTAATTGCCGAAGACTATAGTTGGTTGTAATGAGATGAAGTTGGGCATGTCTGTTATTCATGAGAAAAATTATTGTTATTCACTAAGCATATATGTTATATATTGTAATAGTTATTGAATAACTATTGTAGGTGTTCAAGGTGAAGCTTCGAAGGAAAGAAATGGATTATAATTGAATTCTTGTTTAATAGACTTATGTTTAATATGTAAAATTAGTGGAATATTGTTATCAGTTATTTATTTGGGTTTGTGTAGTAAGAGGATAGTGGCTTAAATTCTTGTAATATGGGGGACGTATTATGTTGGTTGATTTTGGGCTAAGGTTATATTCTATGTACCTTGCATAGTTGGATTGGGGTGACAAGCTCGGAGTTTCTACTCGACGAGTTCTACATGAATTGATTATAGATAATACTTTCCTAAAGTATTTTAAAACTGTGTTAAGAACTCACGAAGTTCGGGGCTATGACTCGAACATGTTTTACATGTTTTTGGAACATTCACAATGTTTTTAAAATGATTGAAAGAGGTGTAGGTTCGAGTGGGTTGAATGATACTTAGGCAAAAATTTGCAGCAGGGGATGAGTTCGACCCAGGTCCCATTCGACCGGTCGACCGGGGCAGTTCGATCAGTCGAACACCCCTTGGTCCAAACTTTGTTTCTCTTAATTCTGGAGTTCAGTTTAACTCCTAAATAGGTATGGGGGTACTTTGGGGACCCCTTTAACCTACAAAAATATTATTTTTGAAAACATATTTTGTTAAGGTGAGTTTGGGTGTGTGTGTGTGTGTGTACAATCCTTTGAAAAAGTGAAATAGCGTATTGAGTTCTTTGGTCAAAACTTTTAGTATTGTGATTTTTGCAACTTTAATAACCCGAGACAAGCCTTGGTAGCGTACCACATGTGCTAGGATCATTTGGGTGATTCTGGGGTGTGACAATATGGGACCACTTATGGGACCCATGTGAGACATAGACAAATACTCATTTTGGTTTGGGATAGTCTTAATAAGTTTAATAAATAGCAGGGGTATAATTGCAAAGAAGCAAAATAGGTGGGGGTTTCATAACAAAATGGGAAAACTTTTATACATAAGACACCTAAGAAGATGACTCATCATTATCTTCTTCTTTAATTTTAGCCTAGACGCACGCAGAGAGGGAGAGGATTGCAACAGAGCGACGGTGACTTCTCGAAGCCGATTCACGCGCATAACGACGTCGTTTTTCAATTCTGGTCGCACAATCAAACTCCTAGAGGTGAGTCGAACCCATTGGTACTACTTTATCGAGTTATGTGACAGTTTTTCTGTGACCTACTTTGGGGTTTTAATTCATAACTTGCAGTTTTTATATAGGATTTGTACCTAAAACATAGTAGGACTCTAATCTCACGATTAGGAGCGAAAACTAAGAGGTGAGTGATGTTAATTTTGATATTTGGATGATTTACATGTTGGGTTCAATTGTAATGCCAAAGCATGCCTAATTAGCTCTATTTTTGCATGCTTAGTAGTAGTTGCAAATCTATGATGTAGAGCTATGCCCTTTTATTAGCTGGGCATAGTTATGTGATTATACAATGTGATGTTTAAATGAGCATGTTAAGTTGCCTATTTGGGTCAATGGAATTGCTAGTTCTATACCACCATGAGGTAATTATTGTGGTGATGACCACGGCTGCCAGAGGCCTAAGGGACCGCACATGTGAGGGCATGGGTCATGACTAGTCACGTGGGCTTGGGTGTGGAGCCGCAGACTAGCCAGTAGTGGTGGGAGTGAACTAGTAATTGCCGGAGACAATAATTCTTTATAATGAGTTGAATTGGGCATCTTTATTATCCATGTTCATGATTAATGTTGTTCACTAAGCATATAGCTGTGAACCAGGAGATGGCTTGGCTAGCTTATGGAATTTTGGAAGCTAATATGGCTTGTTTATAGCTTCATGATTTTAAGTTTAAGACTTGTAATATGTTATAACCGGTTCCCCAATCCAGGTTGTATATGTTGTTAACGTTGGTTCCAACTTTGGATTGTAGATGGCTCAAACTTATGTAATATTTTTAGTTAAGCTTTATACTTTAGTCAGACCTTTTACTCCTGTAATAACCAACTTGTTTAACTTAGCTCTTGTTTATAAGAGTTATGGTTTTTTTATGAGTTAATCAGTTGGTTGCATCTAGTATTCTTGTGTCGTTGTTTTGGGACGTTTGAACTCGGAGATTACTCATTGGAATTTGGTTATAAAATAGATATAATTGGTACTTTTCCTTTAAAATGTTTTTGAAGCTCCTGCTTGAACCTGGAAGCTCATGGTTGTGACTTGGGTAAAGTGGTTTAAAGTTTGGGTGTGGATTAACTTGTGTTTTGGTAAGGTTCTATAAAAGATTTATAACTTTTGAGAACAGGGTTTTGGCTGATTGGGAGACCAGAGGGGTGTTAGTCCGGTCGAAGGGCCAGATGAAGCGATCAAAGGTACCTAGACAAAGAGGCTTTTCTGCATAGGGTCATTCGACCTGTCCTATGGGACTGTTTGACCGATCGAAAAACCCCCTGCCAGACTTCCTTTCCTATGTATTCCCAATGTTTATAAATCAAACTTTTTACTTAAATAATGTCATTTGGGACTCCTTTAAACCTTTCAAAAGAAACTTTTGAAAACGGATTTGCTTAAGGTACAGGTGCGTGTGATCCAAAACTTTTGGAAATGTCCATTGTTGGTTGAGCTTTTTTGATTTAAGCTTATTTTAAACTTATTTTTGGAACTTTAATGATTGGTGATAGGCCTTGGTGGCGTGTCACGTGTTTGGGAATCATTTGGGTGGTTCTGGGGCGTGACAGCACCTTTTCAATTGTCGTACTAAAATTCCTTTGTAAGATCATTATTTCTTTTTAGAAGGATATAAGATTATCATTTCTTTGCTTTTAAATATAAGATTCAAATTGTGTTGTTTCAATTTGGTATGATATTTGAGTTTTCTCTACTTTTGAGTATAAGAATTGAATAGTTTGGTATGAAAATTGAGCAACAAGGTATCCAATTTCAAAATCAATCTAGTATATTTTGGCCATGGTATAGATTTTTTGAAATTCAAAGGTGTACAATTTCAAAGTCAGACTATTAGTTGTTTATTTTTAACTTTGTTTATGATGTGACAGAACTAGGACCAAAATAATTATTATGATACAAATTATAACTAAAAGAGCAAAATATAAGCATATAACCATTTGTGCGTGCGTGTGTAACCAAAGTATAAAATTAACGATTTAAAAAAGAAACAATTGTACCAAAAGATGACAATTCTGTAAATTATGTTACAAAATTGACCTATATGTAAATACTACGTAAGTAGCTGTTTTTGCTGACTTTTTTTAAGCTAATTGTAATTATGGTTGCAAAAGTTGATTGAATAGTCGTTATTATATTAATAAAAATTTTAAAAGTTGAATTGAATGTAATTATTAGTTCACTTAAATGTAATTATTTCTCTGAACTGACATAATTGCCCTCACACAAATCAATATATCCTTATGTAGTTGTACACATATACGAGTAATTATGGTATAGTAAAGAGATATTACGGTATTTGACTAACTATGCAAACAAATAGAGAAATACCGAAATTGGAGAAATCAATTTGAGTTTGCACGCTTCCATAGGTGACTTACCTTCTTTTTATATAGTAGAGATAGAGATATACGCATATGCACATGTAGGGAAAAAATGGTTTATATTGAAGTTTTAAACGCACAGCGGAAAAGATTAAGTTATAAAAACTTATTAGTATCCCAGGATCTACTACTCGTCAATCCCATAGATGCATACAAGAGGGGACAAGTGTTATACCTTAGTGTCTTGAACCCAATTCTGATATCTTCAACCTTGGTGATGCAGCAACCTCCACTAGGTTGTCTTCACCCTTATGTCTCCTGCGGATGCCTGCCGGAAAGACTAGAGATGGTGGTATCTCTAATATAGAGGATAGGAAGGTTTAGGAAGACTAAAACAGTTTCTGCAGCATCTGGTTAATAAAAACGACAAACTCTCTTTCCAGAGCGCAGCTACCCTATTTATAGATTTCCAGAAGCGACCTAGACTTCGAGCGATCGAAGATCTTCGATCGATTTTGATCGATCGAACCATTCTTGTCACAGCCCGGTCCCATAATAGCGGAACCGGAGCCCGTGGCACGCCACCGAGGCTAAACCAATTCATTAACGTTCTCAAAATTAGGTTTGAAGAACACACGCAGCGGAAAACAAAACACATTTTAAAACCAGAGGTTCAGTCGACTGTTCAGTCGACTGTTCAGTCGACTGCTCAGTCGACGGGAGTGGGCAGGGATTTAATAGCAATTCCAGTCGACTGAGACTGAAGGTCCAGTCGACTGATGCGGGGTCCAGTCGACTGCTGAGGGGTCCAGTCGACTGCTTTTGCTAAAATAAGAAGCAGTAGCTACAGACTCAGGGGTTCAGTCGACTGCTCAGTCGACTGCTCCCCTGGCAGCAGCCCAATCTGCAGAAATTCAAGTTTAAAAGCTTTCTAACTTCTACCAAAGATCAACCATTCAATCCAAACTCAAACCAAACTCAGTCTAAAGTAATTCTAGCTGTATTAAAGCATTACCAAACAAAATTACAACATGTTACTAACCATTACAACGGTTTAAAATCCATTCTAACATACCAAATTAAACATGGTTTAAAACAACCAAAATCTTATTACAACATTCCTATGATTCCAAAACTACAAGATTTACATTCAAGTTGCCTCACAAGCGAATTCCCGACCCACGTACTCACTTCTCCAAATCCTCGCCAGCATTAACACCTGAAATGGTTATTTGAATAACCACACATATTTCGATTTGTTTAAGCTAAAGCTTAGTGAATAAGACAACATATGTACATGAATGATAAACATGTCCGCATTCACATCTCTACATTTCATACTAGTCGCCGGAGACTCACGTGCCCGTCCATATTCCCAATCCGCGACTCCTCGCCAATAAGTCCACGCGAAAGGGTAAGACCCACGATTCTACAAACAATCGTGCGACCTTAATGCCTATATCGGCTCCACAAAATGGCACGGTGACCACGTGCTCCTTCTGACCCAATTAAGCAACTTAACATGCTCAAATACATATCACCATGCTCGCGGTAATTAAAACATATCACCGTGCTATTGAGCCTACTTATCAATATAAATGCCCAATATGAACTACACAATATATCCTTAAGAATTAATACATGCTATTCATACAAAACATGAATACATGTCAAGAAATCATTCCAAAAACATAGTTGAATCACTCACCTCCAAATAACGCTCCTATAATTCAATCTGAAGAAAACCCGTGCACAAAGAACGTGCAGAAGTCCGTCTAGTACAATTCCTATGGATCAGAATTCCATTTATCAACTTTTATGAAAAATTCTAGAAAATAACTTTTCGGAAAAATTTGGCCAAACAAGCCCTAACATATATCAAAACGAAGCTCTTACCTCGAGGAGCTCAAATATGAAATCTGGGAGAAACCAGACTGACGGAAGGTCGTCGTTTGGCGTCGCAAAGCTCTAAGCTTCTAATTCTCCCTCTAGCCCCCTTTTGGCCTCCTTTAGAATTTAGGTCAAGAACATTATGGAAATATCTCATCCATCTCTATCTATATATAGGCAACTCTTTTGGGAATTACTTTTACCTCCCCACGAGTTTTCCAAACTCCTAATCAGTCTCTGAAACTTTCTATACAGCTTATTCATAGCCTTATAAGTGAAACTTAAAAATTATAAAAGTTTTCGACTAAGTTTCGTTTGGTCGCTAAAACGCGAATTTCTACATGACGTTTCCGAAGTTGCTAATTAGCCTACCAAATTAATAGCGTGTTCATTCGTCCTCACCAGGATACTAAATCTAACAACAGAAATAAATTCTAAAACAGTAAATAATACAGATATTGAAATACACAGATAAACATTTATTTTCATATAAACATTTAAATGTTCCACAGTGACCGTCTCATACTCGGAGAGACTTCACAAACAATAAATCTTCAATCCCAACAATTTCAAAGGGTTCTCTAATACAGACACCCAAATCAACTCGTGAGTCAAAACTCACTCAACCAAGTGTCATAAGACACGTCACATCTCATTATCATGCATGACAATGAAATGCAAATGCAATAACACAAATATGGGTGTTATAATACTCTCCCCCTTAAAAGAAGTTTGTCCCCAAACTTATACCTCATGTCTCGAAAAGGTGCGGATACTGAGTACGCATCTCATCTTCTATCTCCCACGTCATCTCTTCCGTAGTTTGGCTACGCCATAACACTTTCACTTTCGATATTACTTTATTTCGTAAGACTTGATCCTTTCGGTCTAAGATCTCTACCGGATATGCGACATACGTTAAATCACTCTGAATCTCATTCGATGTCGGAGTCATCACTTGATCTCTATCTTCCACTAATTGTTTGCGTAACAACGATACATGAAACACGTTATGAACTTGAGCATACTCGCTCGGCAAGTTCAAACGATAAGCTACGGGTCCAACCTTTCCAATGATTTCAAAAGGTCCTACATATCTCGGATTGAGTTTCCCGTATCTACCAAATCTGGTTATTCCCTTTGAAGGTGACACCTTCAAATACACTAAGTCTCCCACATCGAATTCCAACGGCCGTCTGCGCTTGTCGGCATAACTCTTATACCTACTCTGAGCTGTCAGTAACCGTTGTCGAATTACCTTTATCTTATCCGTTGTCTCTTGTACAATTTTCGGCCCTTCAATCTTTCTTTCTCCCACCTCTGTCCAACTAATTGGTGAACGACATACACGACCATATAAAGCTTCATAAGGAGCCACCCCAATACTCGATTGAAAACTGTTGTTATACGCGAACTCAATCAACGGCAAATGGTCTTCCCAATCACCTTGAAAATCAAGTACACATAAACGAAGCATGTCTTCCAAAATCTGGATTACTCTTTCTGATTGACCATCGGTCTGAGGATGAAAAGCTGTACTAAAGTGCAATTTGGTACCCATTGCTTCTTGCAAGGCTCTCCAAAACTTCGATGTAAAACTACTATCCCTATCCGAAATGATAGAAACTGGGATACCATGTAGTCTCACAATTTCGCGAATATACAACTTAGCTAACGTCATTGGCTTAGTTGTTCGAAGTGGTAGGAAGTGCGACGACTTTGTCAAACGGTCAACAATCACCCAAATAATAGTGTTCGATCTCTTCGATCTCGGAAACCCACTAACAAAGTCCATTGTTATGTGTTCCCATTTCCACTCGGCTATCGGTAACGGTTGTAATAATCCCGAGGGTACTTGGCGTTCGGCCATTACTTGTTGACAACTAGTACAACGCGAAACGTAACGTGCTATCTCTCTCTTCATTCCCGGCCACCAATAAACATGTCTCAAGTCCCTATACATCTTGGTGCTTCCCGGGTGAACGGTATACTTTGTGTTGTGTGCTTCCTCTAGGATGTTCCGCTTCAACTCTTTCTCACTAGGTACACAAATTCTACCCCTCAATCTCAACACATCGTTCTCAAACGTGAATCCCGGTTGTTTGCCCATTGGAATCTCATCACAAATCTTCTTCAAAGCCACGTCTTGAAGTTGTTTCTCCGTGATCTCGTGAATCAAGAGTGGTTGTGCCACCATTGTCGACATCAAGCCACTTTCAATCCTCGGTATCACTTCAAGCTCCAAATTCTCCATATCTCGTATCAGTTCTTTCTGAGAGGTCAAATCTGATGCGGTATTGGTTGGTGCCTTGCGACTAAGAGCATCGGCGACGACATTCGCCTTGCCCGGATGATATTGAATCGACAAATCGTAGTCCTTCATCAACTCTAACCATCTCCTCTGCCTCATGTTCAAATCTCGTTGTGTAAACAAGTACTTCAAACTCTTGTGATCCGTATAGATCTCACATTTCTCTCCGTATAGATAATGACGCCAAATCTTCAATGCAAAAATCACGGCGGCCAATTCTAGATCATGTGTTGGATAATTCTTCTCGTGCGGTCTAAGTTGTCTCGATGCATACGCAATGACTTTATCACCTTGCATAAGAACGCAACCCAAACCTCTATATGATGCATCACTGTAAATGATAAATCCTTCGGTCCCTGACGGAACGGCTAATATTGGTGCTTTCACTAGTCGACCCTTCAACTCTTGGAAACTTTCTTCACATTCCGGACTCCAAACAAAAGCAATATCTTTCCTCATTAACTGCGTCATCGGCATTGCTATACGCGAAAAATCTTTTACAAATCTCCGATAATACCTAGCTAATCCTAGGAAACTTCTGATGTCTGTCACATTCGTTGGCCTCGCCCAGTTAGTAACTGCCTCTATCTTCTGAGGGTCTACAGAAATTCCCTTTGCCGATACTATATGCCCAAGGAAAGCTATCTCTGTCAACCAAAACTCACACTTCTTCAATTTGCCGAATAATCTCTTTTCACGCAATCGTTGTAAAGCTAATCGCAAATGATGCTCGTGATCTTCAACGCTTTTGGAGTAGATTAGGATGTCATCTATGAACACGATAACAAACTCATCTAAATAGTCTTTGAAGACACGGTTCATCAGGTCCATGAAAGCAGCTGGTGCATTAGTCACTCCAAATGGCATAACCAAAAATTCAAAGTGACCATATCGAGTTCTGAAAGCTGTCTTCTCAACATCTTCCTCTTTGACTTTCAGCTGGTGGTAACCGGATCTCAAGTCGACCTTTGAAAATACTTGCGCTCCTTGTAACTGATCAAACAAGCCATCTATTCGTGGCAATGGATACTTGTTCTAGACGGTCAACTTGTTCAATTCCCGGTAGTCGATACACATACGCATTGTTCCATCTTTCTTCTTCACAAACAAGACTGGTGCTCCCCACGGCGAAACACTCGGTCGAATAAAACCCTTCTCCAACAGTTCTTCTAACTGAACTTTCAATTCTTTCAACTCTATCGGTGCCATTCGGTACGGTGCTTTGGATACCGGTTGTGACCCTAGTACTACTTCAATTGTGAACTCAAGTTCTCTTTCAATCAATACGTCGGGTAACTCATCGGGAAAAACATCTGGAAATTCTCGAACTACTGAAATGTCTTCTATTAGTGGTCCAAGAACTCTCGTGTCGACAATTGAACATAAGAAACCCGAACAACCCTTCTTTAACATCTTACTTGCTTGAATTGCCGATATCAAGTACGGCGGTACGATCACTCCCTTACCCTGAAAAGTAAACTCTTCTCGCCCTGACGGATAGAAACTAACCCGTTTCTGTTCACAATCGATTCTGGCTTGATTAACCGACAACCAATCCATACCCAAGATAACATCAAAGTAATTCACCGTCAACGGAATCAAATCAACGCTCAAGACTTTATCACCTATCTTGATCTCACATGACTTGAATATTGACGAAGTAACTAACGGTTCACTACTAGGCAATGATACACACAAGTCATATCCTAGCGGTTCTGACTTAACAGTTAAATGCTTAACAAAATCACGTGATACAAATGAATGCGTTGAACCAGAATCCATAAGTATACGTGCAGGATACGAACAAATAGGAAGAATACCTGATACGACGGTATCATCCGTATTCCCCGGCCTGAGCTGGAAGTGTCGTCCTTGTTGTTGCGCGACTCCTTTTCCTTTATCCACTCGAGGTTCTACCCTTGACCCGCTTGGCACACTCGATGCACCGGTACTCATTCCCGGTTGTCTCTTACTCGGGCAATTCTTCGCTATGTGTCCCAGTTGTCCACAGTCAAAACATTTTCCCCTCATCTCTGGGTTGTAGCTCTTTGCATTTGAGGTTGTGTTTGGTGTAGTCGAATTTGCGTTCAAAGGACAGTTCCTAGACACATGCCCCAATTGTTTACAAAAATAGCAAGTGACCAATTGATAGCAGGTTCCTCTGTGTCGCTGGTTACATGTTGGACACAACGGTCTCGGGTCCCCCATGAACGTACTCCCTCCTTGACTACTCATATGCGATCCCAAACCTTGCGTAAACGGTTTCTTCGCATTCCCTTGACTCTTACCTCTATTGTCATTGGGCCTCTTTCCTTGTTGCCCTTGTCGATATCGGTCGACACTCTTCTCAGCTATACGGGCGGCTTCCTCGACTAGAGAAACGGTCGGGTGTTGTAACATGTCCACACGGCCACGGATATTCTCTCTAAGCCCTTCCTCAAACTTACGAGCTTTATCCCTATCAGTCGGAACAGTAGTCTTCCCAAATCGTAACAAAGCATTGAAACGAGAAACATACTCACCCACGGTCATATCTCCCTGAACCAAACTCGCAAACTCTTGACGTTTCTGAGTATACGCAGATTGCGGAAAGAAACGTTTGTTGAATTCCTCTTTAAATGCTTCCCACGTGGTTGGCTTCCCTTGTTCAAGCACGTTGTTCCACCAATCCAATGCTTCGCCCATCAACGTATCGGATGCGCACAAAATTTTCTCCTCATCGGTACATATTACCTGACGGAAATGTCTTTCCATGTCCATCATCCAATGATCAGCCAAGTCTATGTCAACCTGTCCATGATACAACGTCGGTTTCCGTTTATGAAACTGTTCCACGATTGTGTGTTGAGGTCGCGGTGCCGATGGTGCATTGATATAACGAATTTCCACTTGTGGAGGCTGAACGTTCATCTGTTCTCTTTCACTTACTGCTTGTATGAAATTTCCCACCATATTCACTATTTGGTCCATCCGCGAATGCGGTGACAATTCTCTTGGTGGATCAGCCATAACGTTTCAAATATTTCCCCTGTTGAGTTCAATGCATAATGACCATGCATGCTATGCCACAATATGAATATATGTGCACAGTTCATCACAAGCAACAAATGCTAACACATGAAGCATTTCTACAATGATAACGATTATCTTTACAATTACACACTCCACTCGACGTCACTCAGCATATATAACGTCACTCGTTCCCAAGGCTCTAAACTTATGCTCTGATACCACTAAATGTCACAGCCCGGTCCCATAATAGCGGAACCGGAGCCCGTGGCACGCCACCGAGGCTAAACCAATTCATTAACGTTCTCAAAATTAGGTTTGAAGAACACACGCAGCGGAAAACAAAACACATTTTAAAACCAGAGGTTCAGTCGACTGTTCAGTCGACTGCTCAGTCGACGGGAGTGGGCAGGGATTTAATAGCAATTCCAGTCGACTGAGACTGAAGGTCCAGTCGACTGATGCGGGGTCCAGTCGACTGCTGAGGGGTCCAGTCGACTGCTTTTGCTAAAATAAGAAGCAGTAGCTACAGACTCAGGGGTTCAGTCGACTGCTCAGTCGACTGCTCCCCTGGCAGCAGCCCAATCTGCAGAAATTCAAGTTTAAAAGCTTTCTAACTTCTACCAAAGATCAACCATTCAATCCAAACTCAAACCAAACTCAGTCTAAAGTAATTCTAGCTGTATTAAAGCATTACCAAACAAAATTACAACATGTTACTAACCATTACAACGGTTTAAAATCCATTCTAACATACCAAATTAAACATGGTTTAAAACAACCAAAATCTTATTACAACATTCCTATGATTCCAAAACTACAAGATTTACATTCAAGTTGCCTCACAAGCGAATTCCCGACCCACGTACTCACTTCTCCAAATCCTCGCCAGCATTAACACCTGAAATGGTTATTTGAATAACCACACATATTTCGATTTGTTTAAGCTAAAGCTTAGTGAATAAGACAACATATGTACATGAATGATAAACATGTCCGCATTCACATCTCTACATTTCATACTAGTCGCCGGAGACTCACGTGCCCGTCCATATTCCCAATCCGCGACTCCTCGCCAATAAGTCCACGCGAAAGGGTAAGACCCACGATTCTACAAACAATCGTGCGACCTTAATGCCTATATCGGCTCCACAAAATGGCACGGTGACCACGTGCTCCTTCTGACCCAATTAAGCAACTTAACATGCTCAAATACATATCACCATGCTCGCGGTAATTAAAACATATCACCGTGCTATTGAGCCTACTTATCAATATAAATGCCCAATATGAACTACACAATATATCCTTAAGAATTAATACATGCTATTCATACAAAACATGAATACATGTCAAGAAATCATTCCAAAAACATAGTTGAATCACTCACCTCCAAATAACGCTCCTGTAATTCAATCTGAAGAAAACCCGTGCACAAAGAACGTGCAGAAGTCCGTCTAGTACAATTCCTATGGATCAGAATTCCATTTATCAACTTTTATGAAAAATTCTAGAAAATAACTTTTCGGAAAAATTTGGCCAAACAAGCCCTAACATATATCAAAACGAAGCTCTTACCTCGAGGAGCTCAAATATGAAATCTGGGAGAAACCAGACTGACGGAAGGTCGTCGTTTGGCGTCGCAAAGCTCTAAGCTTCTAATTCTCCCTCTAGCCCCCTTTTGGCCTCCTTTAAAATTTAGGTCAAGAACATTATGGAAATATCTCATCCATCTCTATCTATATATAGGCAACTCTTTTGGAAATTACTTTTACCTCCCCACGAGTTTTCCAAACTCCTAATCAGTCTCTGAAACTTTCTATACAGCTTATTCATAGCCTTATAAGTGAAACTTAAAAATTATAAAAGTTTTCGACTAAGTTTCGTTTGGTCGCTAAAACGCGAATTTCTACATGACGTTTCCGAAGTTGCTAATTAGCCTACCAAATTAATAGCGTGTTCATTCGTCCTCACCAGGATACTAAATCTAACAACAGAATTAAATTCTAAAACAGTAAATAATACAGATATTAAAATACACAGATAAACATTTATTTTCATATAAACATTTAAATGTTCCACAGTGACCGTCTCATACTCGGAGAGACTTCACAAACAATAAATCTTCAATCCCAACAATTTCAAAGGGTTCTCTAATACAGACACCCAAATCAACTCGTGAGTCAAAACTCACTCAACCAAGTGTCATAAGACACGTCACATCTCATTATCATGCATGACAATGAAATGCAAATGCAATAACACAAATATGGGTGTTATAATTCTCGATCGATCGAGACTGCCAAGACTTCAATCAATCGAACATACTTCAATCGATCAAACTTGTCTTGACAACTTCCTCATGTGTCTTTTCAAGTATCCTGGAGGAGCTAAGAGTGGGACCTCCTAGGCTCTTTATTGTTGGCTCAGACCAATTTGTTAATTACCATGACCAATCTCTTTGATCAGCAAACTAACCAACTGGTCAGTTAACGTTTACTCCACTATAAAACGATAACTGAACTCCAACGCAAAAGAATATATCCGAAGCGATAACTAAACTTGTATGGTGTACTAATGTCCCTCTACCGTCAGCATTCGTAATCATATTCAGGTAGTCGGATAACTGTTACTGTCAACCTGAATCATGATTACTTCTTGTATTCCCATTCACCTCTCATGATTACCAAACAAGTTGACAACTCTTATTAACAAGACTGCAGTACTCAGTAATCAACTTGGTGACATTCTCAAGGGAATGCTTACTCTGAATCAGAGGGTAGATTCTATCTTAACAATATATGTTTACAACCCTATGAACATGACATACCCAAGATACCCAGGTGTTGATCTTCTATAGACCTCACTGATTGGTAAGTCAAAGTAGCCATATCCACAGTCTGTGTTTATAATGGTCTCAAGATTGAGAACACATACCTTATACAAGTTATGAGTTCCTATCGACTGATTAACAGTCTTGAGTGTCAATAGGAAAGCTCTGGTCCGTCATTGCACTATAAGCACTAGCATATTAACTAAGAGTTACACTCTAGTGATTGAGATTAATCACTCCATCCAATGGTAGTTAATCATGCTACAGTGTAAACCTGATGAGATATCCAACTCAGCATCCACTGTGACAAGTTCTAAGTAACAAAGAATAGTAATTCGTATCTCACTTCTATGTATCTCATACATACACGAATTACTTACTATGATACTTAAGGATAACAATCTTCTCATGAATGAAACATACATAACTAAATGTAAAGCTGATATCCATATATTAAAATGTCAATGTCTCATATATAAAGTAATGGTTTGAGGGCACAAACCCAACAAACTCCCACTTGCACTCACAACCATACAGGATTACATCTGAGACCTAGACTATCTAGATGACGATCAAAGACCTTCTGTGGCAAGGCCTTTGTAAACGGATTAGCAAGATTGTCAGCGGTGGCAATCTTGGTGACAGTCACATCTCCACGTTGAACAATATCTTGGATTAGATGATATTTTCGTTCTACGTGCTTTCCCTTCCCATGGTTCCTTGGCTCCTTGGACCGAGCCACTGCCCCACTATTATCACAATAAAGCATAATAGGTGACAGCGACGCTGGTACCACCTCGATCTCCATAAGGAACTTCTTGAGCCAAACAGCTTCCTTTTGCGGCTTCACAAGCAGCCACATACTCAGCTTCTGTAGTTGAGTCTGCAATGCATTTCTGCTTAATGCTCCTCCAACTAAAAGCATCACCTCCCAAGGTAAAGAGATGACCGGACGTCCACTTCCTTGAATCTTTATCTGACATAAAGTCCGAGTCAGTGTATCCTATTGGAATTAACTCACTACCGCCGTACATAAGCATGTAATCTTTAGTTCTTCTCAAGTACTTAAGAATGTGCTTAACAGCTGTCCAGTGTTCTGGACCCGGATTCGATTGATACCTACTAACCATGCAAATGGCAAAATAGATATCTGGTCTAGTACATAACATCGCATACATGAGACTTCCAACTACCGAAGTATATGGAATTCCTGCCATGCGATTCCTCTCCTCCTGTGTCTTAGGACACTCTTCCTTGGAGAACGCTAAACCATGCCTGAAAGGTAACAAACCTTTCTTCGAATTATCCATTAAAAACCTAGTTAGCACCTTATCGATATAACCAGCTTGAGATAATCCCATTATCTTTCGCTTGCGATCCCGAAAGAGTTTTATCCCAAGAATATAGCTCACCTCTTCTAAATCCTTCATATCGAAAGTACTAGCTAGCCAAAACTTGACCATTGACAATGCCGCTACATCATTCCCAATGAGTAGAATGTTGTCAACGTAAAGCACAAGAAAAGCCACCACTTTTCCTTCACACTTCTTGTATACACAAGGTTCATCTAGATTCTGTATGAAACCAAACGATTTGACCACTTGGTCAAAACGAATGTTCCAACTTCTAGATGCCTGCTTAAGCCCATAAATGAACTTTTGCAACTTGCATACCAAGTTCCCTTTCCGACCAGCTATGAACCCTTCTGCTTGCTGCATATAGATGTCCTGCTCAAGATTGCAATTCAAGAATGCAATCTTGACGTCCATCTGTCAGATCTCATAATCTAGACATGCAGCAATGGATAAGAGTATCCTGATGGACTTGAGCATAGCTACTAGTGAAAAAGTTTCCTCATAGTCAATGCCATCCCTTTGAGTATAACCTTTCGCTACAAGCTTAGCCTTAAAGGTCTCAACATTTCCATCAGATCCTCTTTTCCTCTTGTAGACCCACTTACAACCAATGGGTTTAATATTAGCTGGAAGTTCTACAAGATCCCAGACCTGATTAGAATCCATAGATTCTAATTCAACCTTCATAGCTTTAACCCAATGAACTGAATCAACATCAGCCATTGCCTCTTCGTATGTAGTAGGATCAGATTTAGATTCTATTGAGACATCTTCAAAAACTTCTCCTACGAACATGTATCTATCAGGCCGGCTGATAATCCTCCCACTACGATGAGGTACTGTTACTGAAATGGGTGGAGAAGTGGTGTTTTCTTGATTTACATCGTTATTAACTGCGGGTTGGACTGAGGGCTCTCCTTCTATCTCTCTCAGATTTATCCTTCCCTTAGGTTTATGGTTCATGATATAATCATCCTCCAAGAAAATAGCATTTGTACTAACAAACACTTTCTGTTCTCTTGGATCATAAAAATACCATCCATAAGTACCCTTCGGATACCCTACAAAATAACATATTTCCGATCTAGAATCCAACTTGTTCATCTTTCCTTTCAGCACATGTGCCGGACACCCCCATATCCGGAGATGTTGCAAAGAAGGCTTGCGCCCAATCCACATCTCCCGTGGTGTCCTGGGAACAGATTTGCTTGGTACTAGATTTAGTATGTATGCAGGTTTCCAAAGCATAACCCCAAAGGAATAAAGGCAACTCCGAATAACTCATCATCGACCTAGTCATGTCTAAAAGAGTCCGGTTCCTTCTCTCCGCTACACCGTTCTGCTGAGGCATAACAGGTGTAGTCAACTGTGACAGAATCCCATTCTATACGAGGTGATCAATAAACTCATTAGAGAGGTACTCGCCACCTCGATCAGATCGAATGGCCTTGATATATGTTCCTAATTGCTTCTCCACTTCAGCCCTAAACTCTTTGAACTTTTCAAAAGCTTCAGACTTGTCCTGCATTAGGTACACATATTCATACCTAGAGTGGTCATCAGTAAATGTAATGAAATACTCATAACTACCCCTTGCTCTAATATTTATTGGTCTACACACATCAGTATGAACTAATTCCAAAAATGCATTGGCTCTGTTGCCCCTTGCAGGAAAGGGTCTTTTGGTCATCTTACCCTCTAAACAAGATTCGCCGACTTCCATTGGTTCGAGAACCAAATCGCCTAAGACCCCTTCTTTGACTAGTCTGCCAATCCTATTCAGATTGATATGGCCAAGCCTCATGTGCCAAAGCCTTGTTGGATTAGTGGAAGGTTCCTTTCTTTTAGATGGTACAATTACCATTTAGTTATTAAGTTCCATACAAGAGTCTTTAGAGATATTGGGAGTAATCACATATAAGCCACTAGTTTTAACACCAGAACATATAAAAGAACTATTTCTTTTAATAACAACTTCTGTTCCAAAATGAAAAGAATAACCATTATTCGATAAATTTGAAACTAAAATTAAATTACAGCTCATCAAAGGGACGTAAAGAACATCTGATAAAACTATTGTCTTATTGTCCAAAAACTCTAAAACTACTACTCCTATAGCAACCGCAGAAACGATTGCGCTAGAACCCAGAGTCAGCACGATTTCCCCATCACTGCATTTTTTGGTTGATCTGAACCCCTGCAACAAATTATAGATATGGTTAGTCGCACCAGAATCAATGCACCAAGTGTTTGAAGTATCCGTAACAAAACTTACGTCAATCACATGTGACTCAATCATACCTTGAACTCTTGTACCTAAGAATTCTGGACAATTCCTCTTCCAGTGGCCCTTCTCACCGCATTGGAAACACTTTCCTTTGCCTTGGTCACTCACCTTCCCTTTACCCTTACCTTTTCCCTTAGATTTTGCAATCTTAAGAACCGGTCCAACACTTGAACCACCAGTGCCAGCTTTCTTTTTCCCTTTCTTTCCTTTCGGCATAGATCGGGAACAGGAAGCGCTTTTCTCAACGTTCAAAACATTGACCCCAAGTTTGATCACCCCTTCCGCTGCCAGTAAAGAACTCATTAATTCGCTCATTGAAAAATCCATTTTATTCATATATTAGTTTAATTTAAATTGAGCGAATGACGGTGACAGCATGTTGAGGATCATATCAACTTGGGTTTGTGCATCGATGTTGGCACCTAGGGTCTCCAGCTCATTCAAATAACCAATCATTTTTAAAACATGTTCTTTGACTGGAGTCTCTTCTGACATCTTAGCACTCATTATCTTCTGCATAGGTACCTGTCTAGCAGGCCTGCCATATTCCCCGAACATCTTCTTTAGGGATTCAATAATGTCACTGGCAGAATTGTTCGACTGGAATTGGTGTTGCAACACACCAGCCATTGAGGCTAGAATGTAGCAACGAGCCATTCCATTCGACTTCTTCCATTTATCGAACTCGCGTCTGGCAGCTGTCGAAACATTTGCCGCGGGTTCTTCTGGGCATGGGGTGGTGAGGACATATATGTGATCCACCGCAGTTAATACAATGTCAAGGTTTCGTTTCCATTCAGTGTAGTTATTTCCAGTTAACTTGTTTTGAGTGAGTATGGTGGCAAGTGGACTAAATGTAGATCCAGACATTATGATTTATTGTAAAAATCAAAAGACAAAATAAATATGAATATCATATTTTGACGTTTGAAATAAAAGAATCTTTAAAACTCTTATTTTAAAAAAACAAAGTCGCCGGAATATCGAAACAAAAGAATAAAGCCTCCGTGTATTTTCGATTTTTTGATTAATCACGACTTGTCCGCTATGCAACTCTTGCAAAACAAGTTATGACTCCTGATCCCTTTTGATCTCTAAGTTTCTGAATAATGCCCCATATGGAATCCCTTATCCATAGCTTAGCTAGTGTGTACCATTAACTAGGATCCAATCACAACCGTCTCAAGTAGCGCCTCCGTGTAGTGGTCACCCTCTAACACGTCTAATTGATCCTATCAAAGGAAGTTCATATCTAGTAACCAATGAGTAGCGTATCCTCCGTATGGAATGATCACCCCTGGCGAGGTGACACAGAATGCACTACTCATCTTACAATGAACCGTTAATGGAAGATCGTGGGTGTTATTAATAAGACCCTCTCCCACTAGATTTAATAAATTAAGGATTTTGCTTTTGAAAAATGTTTCCACACACTACCCATAAACATCCAATGTTTACTAATGTGTTGAAAACGGTTTTTGAATTTTATTTTAGAAAACTTGTTTTTATAATGCATGCAACAACAACATATTTAATACTCCAATCACAAACAAGCATATAAAAACAAAAAACTAAAATTTAAATGAAGGCATTCATATGCCTCTATCTCCCATGGCTCTATCTCCATAAAACCTCTTCTTGGTTTGATCGCCTCCGGTTCCATCTTCATGGACAATGGCTCCTTGCTCCATCTTTATGGACTTTCAATTTCTAATACATTGGTCCTATACCTCTTTCGAAGCTTACAATTTGTCTAGAAAAAGAAACTAAAACAAGAAAATAAAGAAGGCTAGGGAAACCGGTGCGACTTTCGCATTCGCAGGATTGAATTCGCAGCGCCCTTTACATATGCCTTTAAACCAAACCAATAAATAAAATAAACATGCACCAATCTCAAAACATTCAAACAAAAATTAAATGCTCTTGGTGCCATGGGAGATAGGGACTAAACTTGCTGCAAAAGGTTAGTCGCACGTACATCCATGCATATATAACATATATATAATCGTTAGAACCCCTAATTGATTCACACAGTACATAAACTCTTTAGGTACTGAATTAGAACACAAAACAGTATCTCACTTCTCTGTCACAGTTCGATCGATCGAAGACCGTTCGATCGCTCGAACCTTCGATTGGTTGAACATTGTTCAATCGCTTGAACTTTCTGTTTCACAGAATATTTTAAAATAAAGTATTCAATTTTAAAACCCTTTAAAAACTGTGAAATAGAACAACTGACAAAGAATCTGTCACGATCGATCGAACCCCATTCGATCGATTGATCACCAACAAGGTTCGATCGATCGAAATATGTTCGATCTCTTGAGTACAGAGGATGTTCGATCGATCGAGATTACTTCGATCGATCGAACACACCTTGTATCCAATGCAACCACATATTTGTATTCTACTGTGTAAACACTGCAGAAACAGATCTGTGATGATGCAGTTTTGAAACCAGTTCTAAAATCAATCATGCAAACAAAAATAGTGTTCCAAAAACGCATCTATAGATCCAAACGAGCGTGGCTCTAATACTAATTGTAGGGAAAAAATGGTTTTAATTGAAGTTTTAAACACGCAGCGGAAAAGATTAAGTTATAAAAACTTATTGGTATCCCAGGATCTACTACTCGTCAATCCCATAGATGAGTACAAGAGGGGACAAGTGTTATACCTTAGTGTCTTGAACCCAATTCTGATATCTTCAACCTTGGTGATGCAGTAGCCTCCACTAGGTTGTCTTCACCCTTATGTCTCCTGCGGATGCCTGCCGGAAAGACTAGAGATGGTGGGATCTCTAATATAGAGGATAGGAAGGTTTAGGAAGACTAAAACAGTTTCTGCAGCATCTGGTTAATAAAAACGATGAACTCTCTTTCCAGAACGTAGCTGCCCTATTTATAGATTTCCATAACCAACCTAGACTTTGAGCTATCGAAGATCTTCGATCGATCGATTGAACCATTCTCGATCTCGATCGATCAAGACTTACAAGACTTTAATCGATCGAACATACTTCAATCGATCGAACTTGTCTTGACAACTTCCTCATGTGTCTTTCCAAGTATCCTAGAGGAGCTAAGAGTGGGACCTCCTAGGCTCTTTATTGTTGGCTCAGACCAATTTGTTAATTACCATGACCAAACTCTTTGATCAGCAAACTAACCAACTGGTCAGCTAACGTTAACTCCACTATAAAATGATAACTGAACTCAGACGCAAAAGAACATATCTGAAGCAATAACTAGACTTGTCTGGTGTACTAATGTCCCTCTACCGTCAGCATTCATTATCATATTAAGGTAGTTGGATAACTGTTACTGTCAACCTGAATCATGATTATTTCTTGTATTCCTTGAGTCCCATTCACCTCTCGTGATTACCAAACATGTTGACAACTCGTATCAACAAAACTACAGTACTCAATAATCAACTTGGTGACATTCTCAAGGGAATGCTTACTCTGAATCAAAGGGTAGATTCTATCTTGACAATATATGTTCACAACCCTGTGAACATGACATACCCAAGATACCCAGGTGTTGATCTTCTATAGACCGCACTGATTGGTAAGTCAAAGTAGCCATATCCACAGTCTGTGTTCATAACACGTACCTTATACAAGTTATGAGTTCCTATCGACTGACTGACAGTCTTGAGTGTCAATAGGAAAGCTCAGGTCCGTCAATGCACTGTACGTAAACACTAGCATATTAACTAAGAGTTATACTCTAGTGATTGAGATTAATCACTCCATCCAATGGTAGTTAATCATGCTACAGTGTAAACCTGATGAGATATCCAATCTCATCATCCACTATGACAAGTTCTAATTAACAAAGAATAGTAATTCATATCTCACTTCTATGTATCTCATACATACGCGAATTACTTACTATGATACTTAAGGATAACAATCATCTCATGAATGAAACATACATAACTAAATGTAAAGCTGATATGATATATTAAAATGTCAATGTCTCATATATAAAGTAATGGTTTGAGGGCACAAACCCAATAGCACATATGTTATTTTTGGGTTAATTACACTTTCACCCCCTGAAGTATGACCCATTTTAAACTCACCCCTTTAAATATCAAACCCAACAAGTTACCCTAGCGAGTTGACTCACCATTACTTTTTTGACTGAAAATGAGATTTTACCATTTTACCCCTAGTTAAGCACTTGACTGAAGACTTTTTGGGTCAATTTTCTTAATTCTTAAAATGCCCTTCTTTGAGGGTTTTGCCTCTCTCTCTCTCTCTCTCTCTCTCTCTCTCTCTCTCTCTCTCTCTATCTATCTATCTATCTCTCTCTGAATCTATTCTTATATCTATTTTCCCTCCAGTTTTCTTGATTGCCTCTCCATTTTAGTAACACCCCTACCCGGGAAAAAGGTTTCACAATCTCGTAATATGCATTAATTAATATTAATTAGTGTATAAGAATAGATTAATGGGAGGTTTGGACTCACCCATGGAAAAGTTCTAGTGAGGAGGGACAGGTTTGGAAGTGGGACCCAGTGAAGGGCCCGGATAAAATATAGATTAATTTGCATTTCAATGATCAGATGCATTTTATATGACTAATTACTATATGTTTAATTGCTTCCATATCAATTGTTAATAAGTTAGCTTTTGATACATACCAATTAACCCAATAAGGGCATTTTTGCAAAAATATGCATAATTAGTAGGTACGTTAGCAATTTCACAAATAATTGGGACTATGTATGGGACCCATACGAGACTTAGACAAACATCCATTTAAATAATTGGGTAGTTAATAGAATGTTTGGGGGATCTCATAATAAGGAAGTAGAACTAGTGGGGGTACAAATGAAAGAAAACAAAAACTTGTTGACAACTCAATGCATGAGTTGATAGGTGTCATAGGGAAGAGCTTGGTTCTCAAAATATACAGAAATTAAAGAAGAAAGAGATAGACACCGAGAGAGAGAGAGAGAGAAAGAGAAATACGTCTCCGACACAATTAATTCGTTGTTCCGTCGCCGTTCGTCCTCCAATTCACGAATCGAAACCGTATTCGAACGCGTGGAGGTGAGATGATCATTTCTATACCTTTTATTTACATTTTAATTGTCAAATTTTGGTAGCTCACTCTAAACGGTGACAAGCGGTTGCCAAAAACTTGTAGGAACACTCCGGAGTAGGATTGGGCCAAGAATAGTTAAGCAATTCACTTGTTTGGGGTAAAATTTATAAGAGGTGAGTGCCTCTAATCCATGGGCTGAATGTAAATCATATTTACTATGTTAATCTTTATGCTAGTATGTTGAACTCTTGTTGATTAATGCATGGATATGAAATTGTGAATATTAGCATGTGAATTTATGTGGGTTTTGATTAATTTACAAAAAAACTCGGAAGTTATTATGCCTAATTTGCAAGGATTGTCATGTTGAGATGATTAGGTGATTATGTGTTATGTGGGCTGAAAAAAGCTTTATGTTGATTCATCGTGAATTTACTCCATAATAAGGAGACGTGAAAAAACCTAATGGTGTAAGGGTACTCACCACTTAACTGTGTAAAGGTGTGTGGGTGATGACCCAGCTATAGAAGGGTATGTGAGATGGTGTGATTTAGATGTGCTATATGCACATAAGGGCAAAAGGCAAGAGCGACGTCACGGTGAATTGACATTTGGTCTTTTGGAGACTAAATGATATGTTGATTGTTGACTTGTCCATTGAATATGACATACACCCATACATGTGATAAGTTTTACTCACTAAGCGAAAGCTTAGACAAATATTATTTTCTGTTGTGGTTATTGAATACCCACCTCAGGTAAGGCATGGGAGGAGGAAAGGAAATGACCGGCATGTCGGGTTTGGGTTTGAGAGTTGTAAATATGTGTGGTTATATCCATATGCTTAGATGGTTTAGTTTCAAAATATAACTCTAATGTTTAAACAACTTGAGTTTTGGGAGGGTGTAATATGTCAAGTCCAAGTTAATGTTGTTTATGAGTTTTGTTATGTGGGTTGTACTTGCAAACCACAAGTTGTTCATATTGGGAGGGGCCTTGGGAGTTAGCTAGCTATGGATATTAATTAGCTTGTTTTTCCTTATCCTTGAATGTTTATGTATTTTGATTAGGGAAAATGAGGAGTTTAATGCAAGTTTATGTTGCTAGTGAAGGATTAATGTGCTTTGAGTGTTAAAACAACTTCTCAACTGGCTTGAAATACTTTTGAGAACTCTCATTGTTTTTGGTTAATGTTTAGAGATATTTGCAAACACTTTTGAAATGATTTGGATGCTTTCATATGGGTTGGTTGACTCAAAAGATGTTGTGTATATGTTTTGAATGAGTTTTGGTTGTAATCAAGTTATTTGCAATGTTTATGAATTCATTTTCAACAAGTTTTTATGAGATGTTAGTTTTGACAAGAACGGAATGTTAAGAACTTTGTTTTAACTCAAATGAAATAGAATTGATGGTTTGTTATGATCCAATAGTAGTGGTAATGGGGTTTTACGTGTTTGGTTAACATTTGGAAGAGTTTGGATTTGTGTTTGAAATGTTTTCACAAAGTTCCACGAAATTTGATTTGAGTTTGGGGCATTTTGGCTTGAAAAATAGGGGTTTTTAGCAGTAAAAATAAAGTTCTGTAGACTCGGATCGATCCAGGCTAAAGGGTGGATCAATCCAGCCCTTTTTGGGGACATTCTGCTAGAAATATTGAAGTCGGATCGATCCGACTTTAATGGGCTGATTGATCCGCGTACAAAATCTACTGCACGTCGACTTTTACGAAAACGTGCATTACTCTTTCTAGAAAACTCGGATTCGCGCACCATTTTTTTGCGTTGGAACCAGGACTCAAAAAGCTATCTTTTGTAAAATTTGACAACATTCTATTTATGACCATTTTGCCCTTGGGGCTGTTTTGTCAGAATAATGTCATTTGATGTTGTTAAATTCATATCTTTCTTAAGGAATTGTATATTTTCTTTTCTAGTTAGTGTATTGAGGCGCTTGTAACATTGTTACATGTGTCCTAATCCGCTAGGGGCAGGTTGGGGTGTGACAATTTTTGGTATCAGAGCAATAGGCTAGAGCCTTGGGGACGAGTGACGTATGACGCGTAGTGTGCACATAACGACACGTAGTTACATGATCATGCATACATGTTTACTTAGCATTTTTTTAATGTTGATTATCATGCTATGGGGTTATTTAAAGTAACGTGTATATGTGTGTACAGTATATTGTGGGTGCTAAGAGCATAATGTCTGGAGGTGAGAACCCAACCCGAATGGAACGAGTTAAAAGGGCTATTGAAGGGCAAGTCCGAGTGGTAGAAACACGTGTAGTTGAGGAAATACCGGTGCAACCAAATCAGAATCCAAGAGAGGAAATTGTTACCATTTCGAAATTCCACAAGCAAAAGTCAACCATATTCCATGGGGAAGCCGATCTAATGAAAGCAAATTTTTGGATTTCCGACATGGAAAAGATTTTCAGGGTATTACCATGTGCAGAAGAGATACAAGTTTTGTTTGCGGCTGACACGTTGAAGCATGAAGCACAGTATTGGTTGCGTACCAAGCTGGGCCCAGGCCAACCAACCACCTGGGAACAGTTCCTAGAGGTATTCAACGAGTAATACTTCCCGGAGTCCTTCAAGGACTAAAAAGCTCATGAGTTCATGGAGTTAACATAAGGTGGGATGTCGGTTAGAGAGTACTTGGCACAATATACAGTTTGGGAAGGTTTGCTGGAGACGTGATAACAAATGAAAAGGTGAAAGCGACGAAGTTTGTTATAGGACTTAAAAGTGATATCCGGGGGCGAGTAACAGTATTTTGACCTCAGACTTATGCCGGGGCACTAGATATTGCTTCCATTGCGGAGAGAGACATTGGATTCAATTTAAGCATGCCACCACCACCGAGCCCACCAAACAAGAGCTAGGGTCAAGTGAGTATAGTGAACAAGAAAGTTTCAAAAGGCAAAACTCTGGAAGTCAATTGATAAGTAGTGGTTCATGTGAGGAAAGACCGTGGTGTTCCACGTGTAATAAATAAGATTGGAGAAAATGCTATCAAATGATAACTTGTAATATTTGTCAAGAACTCGGACATATTGCGAGAAACTGTCCAAATCGGAGCAAGGTGATTAAGGGTAATTGTTATGTATGTGATCAACCGGGTCATCGAGCACGGGAATATCCTAATAAACAACAAGGAGGTTTGAGTTCTTTTGCATTTGGGAAAACAACTCAAGGACATGTGCAGCAGCCAGTGGAAAGAGAACTTTTCAACTCACAACCGCAGGGACGGCCACTACAGATAAGGAGGCGACAGGTAAAGTTACTAGATCACCTAGCTGAGGACATAATTAGAGGATGAGAAATCTAAGTTTGGGAGAACATCTATGAGTGGTTGAAACTTGAGTAGAGCAAAAGTTTGGGGACCAAACTTCTTTTTATAGGGTGAGAAATGTAACATTCGTACCCGGGAAAAAGGTTTCACTATCTCGTAATATGCATTAATTAATATTAATTAGTGTATAAGAATAGATTAAGGTGAGGCTTGGACTTACCTATGGAAAAGTTCCAATGAGGAGGGACAGGTTTGGAAGTGGGACCCAGTGAAGGGCCCGAATAAAATATAGATTAATTTGCATTTCAATGATTAGATGCATTTTATAAGACTAATTGCAATATGTTTAATTGCTTCCATATCCATTGTTAATTAGCTTTTGACATATACTAATTAACCCAATAAGGGCGTTTTTGCAAAAATGTGCATGATTAGTAGATACGTTAGCAATTTTAAAAATATTTAGGACCATGTGTGGGACCCATACAGACAAACACCCATTTAAATAATTGGGTAGTTAATGGAATGTTTGGGGGATCTCATAATAAGGAAGTAGAACTAGTGGGGGTGCAAATGAAAGAAAACCAAAACTTGCTGACAGCTCAATGAATAGAGGTGTCAAACGGGCCGGGCCCGGTCAAAGTGAACCCCGAGCGGGCTTCAGGCCGGGCCGGGCTGAGCTTCACCAAACATCAGGCCGGGCCGGGCTTCACCAAACATCAGGCCGGGCCAGGCCGGGCTTGGGAGTGGAGGGGGTGTGTTCGCCCTGGACTGGTGCCCCGGGCCTAGCGGGCTAGACATCGGGCCGGGCCGGATGGGCTAGCGGGCTTTCTTCTATTTTTGAAGTGGGCCGTGGCGGGCTTTTTCACAATTTCGGACCAGGCCGGGCCGGGCCATGGACGGAAGGATGGGTGTCCACCCCGGCCCGGGATATGTGAACCGGGCCTAGCAGGCCAGGCCTTGTGGCGGACCGGGCCGGGCTTTTAGCCCTAAAAAAGCGGGCTGGGCCGGGCTGGGCCAACCCGGCCCGATTAACACCACTATCAATGAATGAGTTGATAGGTGTCATAGGGAAGAGCTTTGTTCTCAAAATATACAGAAATTAAAGAAGAAAGAGAGAGACACCGAGAGAGACAGAAAGAAAAATACGTCTCCGACGCAGTTAATTCGCCGTTCCGTCGCCGTTCGTCATCCAATTCACGAATCGAAATCGTATTCAGACTCGTGGAGGTGAGGCGATCGTTTCTATACCTTTTTTTACATTTTAATTGTCAGAATTTGGTAGGTCACTCTAAATGGTGACAAGCGATTGCCGAAAATTTGTAGGAACCACTCCGGAGTAGGATTTGGGCAAGAATCGTTAAGCAATTCACTTGTTTGGAGTAAAATCTACAAGAGATGAGTGACTCTAATCCATGAGCTTAATGTAAATCATATTTAATGTGTTAATCTTTATGCTAGTATATTGAACTCTTGTTGATTAATGCATGGATATGAAATTGTGAATACTAACATGTGAATTTATGTGGGTTTTGATTAATTTACTCAAACTCGGAAGTTATTATGCCTAATTTGCAAGGATTACCATGAGATCATTATGTGATTATGTGTTATATGGGTTGAAGAAAGCCTTATGTTGATTCATCTTGGATTTACTCTATAATAAGGAGACGTGGAAAAACCCAATGGTGTAAGGGTACACACCACTTAATTGTGTAAAGATTTGTGGGTGACGACCCAGCTATAGAAGGGTATGTGAGATGATGTGATTTAGAGGTCCTATATGAGCATAAGGGCAAAAGGCAAGAGCGACATCACAGTGAATTGACATTTGGTCTTTTGGAAACTAAATGATATGTTGATTGTTGACTTGTGCATTGAATATGACATACACCCATACATGTGATAAGTTTTACTCACTAAGCGAAAGCTTAAACAAATATTATTTTCTATTGTGGTTATTGCATAACCACCGCAGGTACGGCACGGGAGGAGGAAAGGATATGACCGGCATGTCGGGTTTAGGTTTGAGAGTTGTAAATATGTGTGGTTATATCCATATGCTTAGATGGTTTAGTTTCAAAATGTAACTCTAATGTTTAAACAACTTGAGTTTTGGGAGGGTGTAACATGTCAAGTCCAAGTTAATGTTGTTAATGAGTTTTTTTATGTTGGTTGTACTTGCAAACAACAAGTTGTGCATATTGGGAGGGGACTTGGGAGTTAGCCAGCTATGGATATTAAATAGCTTGTTTTTCCTTATGCTTGAATGTTTATGTATTTTGATTAAGGAAAATGAGGAGTTTAATGCAAGTTTATGTTACTAGTGAAGGATTAATGTGCTTTGAGTGTTAAAACAACTTTTCAACTGGTTTGAAATACTTTTGAGAACTCTCATGGTGTTTGGTTAATGTTTTGAGATATTTGGAAATACTTTTGAAATGATTTGGATGCTTGCATATGGGTTGTTTGACTCAAAAGAGGTTGTGTATATGTTTTGAAGGAGTTTTGGTTGTAATCAAGTTATTTGCAAAGTTTATGAATTCATTTTCAACAAGTTTCTATGAGATGTTAGTTTTGACAAGAATGGAATGTTAAGAACTTTGTTTTAACTCAAATGAACTAGAATTGATGGTTTGTTGTGATCCAATAGTAGTGGTAATGGGGTTTTACGTGTTTGGTTAACATTTGGAAGAGTTTGGATTTGTGTTTGAAATGTTTTCATAAAGTTCCATGAAGTTTGATTTGAGTTTGGGGTGTTTTGGTTTGAAAAACAGGGGTTTTCAGCAGTAAAAATCAAATTCTGCAGACTCGGATCGATCTGGGCTAAAGGGTGGATCGATCTGGCCCTTTTCGGAGACATTCTGCTAAAAATATTGTTGGATCAATCCGGCTTTAAAGGGCGGATCAATCCGCGTACAAAATCTGCTGCACATCGACTTTTACGGAAACGCGCATAACTCTTTCTAGAAAACTCGGATTCGCGCGCCATTTTTTACATTGAAACGGAGACTCAAAAAGCTATCTTTTGATGTAAAATTTGACCACATTTTATTTATGACAATTTTGCCCTTGGGATTGTTTTGTGAGAATAATGTCATTTGATGTTGTTAAATTAATGTCTTTCTTAAGGAATTGTATGTTTTCTTTGCTAATTAGTGTATTGGGGCTCTTGTAACATTGTAACACGTGTCCTAATCAGCTAGGGGCGGGTTGGGGTGTGACAACTTTTCCACCCATAATTCTCTTACTTATTGATTGTTCATAGTTGGGTAGCTTTTTTGTATAGGGATCAACCATATGGTGGTGATCATATGTTGGATATTTTGGTAGTTGACTTTTGTAAGCTTTTGATCATCTAAATAATACAATCAAACACTTTATGCCACTCTGTGTATAACTTTTACGTTATACATGTGTGAATGTTTGTTATGTATCACCTATTTATCCTTAAATTGATTAAAAATCTAAAAACTTTGCAAATTGGGATAAAGAAACATGCATTAATCTATTTTAAGAAGTACAAACCATTACAAATGTCTTCACAAAAACCCCCAACTTCTCTTTTATTTTGTATATACATATATATAGATAAACAAACTTCAACTAACCTAAGAACAAAACACATCCAAACAAATGGACCCATTTACTACTCCACCCTCTTGGCAGATACAATTCAGGGACCCCTATTGACTTAAAGCTTAGCCAACATACAACTACCACAAACAAAGCAAACATTACAGAAACTGTTACAACTCTTTTCTCTTTGACTTTACACTTGGCAATGAGGTCTTGCAACTCTCGTTTTTGTTGATTCAATTTCATGTTCTTGGCAATGACTTGAATTTGAGAATGTTGACTTGAATCCATCAATTGATCACCTATTCATTGTTCATAATGCACTTAGTCATAAACACAAACCTATATTTATGTATATATATTTATATGTGTACGTGTATATGTGTGCGTCACGTGTTCGTGTGTGTGTTTGTGTGTTCGTGTATGTGAACGCGTGTGTGTGTATCTCTCTCCACAATGTCAATGGACCCCATTAAATGATAGATAGACACATTTATGTGTTTGTAAATTGTGTTTGTGAATTTTATTTGTGCCCCAATCTTTATTCTTCTCAGAACCCCCAAAAATTTCATTTCAATCCGACCTTTGTTTGTAGATTCTATGCAGCCCAGCCCAACCTCAAGAACACTACCCCACCCTACCCCCCAACCCCACTTCTGAAGATGAAATCTGTCTGTGACTCTGTGTTTGACAGCACCCGATACGAATTTGCGTAAAAAAAATCAACAAACCTTCCATATTCAAAGTTCAAAAAAAAAATTTAGAGAGAGAGAGAGAAGAAAATCGCTGTCGGTTGGGGATTGTTGGAGCTTCCAATATCTGCGATCTCACCAATTACATGGTTTGTGTTTTAGTTCATTTCTTTGGATTCTAATGACTATTACTATTTGAATGAATATAATACTAATAGCGTATGAGTTCAAAATTTCTTTTTTTGATCTTGGATTTCTGGGTTAAGAAAAAAAAGCTTGGTTTTCAAATTTTAATTTCATTTCTATGTTTTCATGTCGGTTAACTTGCATGAAACTGTGTGTGGGAAACAATAGAATACTGCTCCCTTAGTGCTTAAGATTTGATTTTGATATTTAGAATTCATAATTAGATTTTTTTTTAGTAGTTTGCAATCACGAGAGGAATGAAATGGAAATTCCACCACAAGTCTTAGGTTGTATGCAGAACAATAGGGTTCGAAACAAATTCATTGTACTCTTCCAAACTTATGTTGGAAGAATTTCATTGAGTTCTTGCTCATAGCAAAGGCGAAAGCAATGCGGAACAGGGTTCGAAAAACTTGGCGTACTGCTCCTTCATGCTTCATGTGGGTTATTTGGGATGAGCAGAATACGAGATGCTTTGGGGACTTGAAGATGCTTATCTCTAGTGTAAGTTGGAATATATGGTTAAGTTAAGGGTTATATTTGTAATGCAATTTAAGGGTGTATTGGTCGTTGACTGTGATTAGAACTGATATAGATTTGATAGAGATATTCCAGAATATTCCAAAGATCATCCAAATTTTATTCTTGATTTCTTAAGATTATATTGTAATCTTGGATATGATCTTATCTCTTTCTTTCATATCTTATCTCTCACTCTCACCCTATGTAAAGGGTTGAACTATTGTAAAGAATTCAAGTTAGTGAAATATATCTCTGTTCTTTATTTTATAAATTTCTACATAGTATCAGAGCTCTAGGTTAGGATTTTTACAGTCACCGCCGTCGGCGGGTGGCAACTAGTTGCCCACTGGAACTCTCATTTTTCTGGTGTTCAAATCAATCTTTCATAGTTTTGTTTTTTTATCTTATTTTATTTTATTTTTCATTTCAAATCTGGGTTAGTTTATTTTGCACAGAAAAATTGGGAAAAAGGAAAAAAAAATTAGGATAAGTCAGAAGAGTTCCGCCTCCATAGTTGTCTAGTGAGAGAAAGGATCAGTTTTTTAGAGAGTTCAAACCCCAATTTTTTTAGAAATTACTTTTTTACCCAAACTTTTTTTCAACAAAAATACAAATTAGTCCATTTTTTCTAAATAATAATAATAAAAAAATTCCAAACTTTAGTGTTCATTTTCATTCCCACCTTTCAGTTTGAGGGAAGAGTAAAAGATATCAAAGGGCACCCAGTTGCATTTCTTTGCACCTCTTTTTTCATGTCACACGATGGTTGCTTCCGTGAACACTTATCTCCTTTCTCCATGTGATCTTGGAGCTTCTTGCAAGTATGATATGTTTTGCTTATACGGACTCTCAGAGGGGTTTGCTAGTTGACGGAACCACCCAAGACGGGGTTGCCAGTGAACAAAACCGCCCAAGTGGAGGACGCTTGCATATCAACGTGCACAAGGTGTTGCTTTCAAAGAGGATGGACCAACATTGATAGTCTTCTACTTTGTTTCACTTTCCAAGTTGGATACTTCAACAAGATAAGTTTCCATGTGCCAACTTGAGGGGGAGTGTTGGAATATATGATTAAGTTGAGGGTTATATTTGTAATGCAATTTAAGGGTGTTTTGGTCGTTGATTGTGATTAGGACTGATCCAGATTTGATAGAGATATTCCAGAATATTCCAAAGATCATCCAGATTTTATTCTTGATTTCTTTAGATTATATTGTAATCTTAATGGATATGATCTTATCTCTTTCTTTTCTATCTTATATATCTCTCACTCTCACCCTATGTAAAGGGTTGAACTATTTTAAAGAAATCAAGTTAGTGAAATATAATCTCTCTTCTTTATTTTATAAATTTCGACATCTAGGTGAGGGAATCTTTTCATGATACTTTGATCATTGGGATAATTCTTGCATTCAGTTTAGTGAAAATTCTTCTGGTATTTGTCTTTTGTTTCTCGTGTGTATCATTAGAACTTTTGGTTGCTTTTGTAGATTGTGCTGACGAATTATGCATAGGTAAAAAAAAAAAAAATGAAAAAGCAACAATATATCTCGTGGGTTGTGGTTGGAAAAATTTGGCAATCTCCTTGAGGGAGAGAGTAAGAGCATGTTTATGGAGATTACGATCACGATAGAGGAATTCAGCTGGTTGACTCCAATCTTGTTATAATACGAAGGTGAACAGGGTGACATTTTTAGGGGAGGTTAGGGTCAAGAATTCAATTCTTATTGTTGACTAGAAGAAGGGAAAAAATGAAGTTGGCTCGTTTGGGCTGGGGTATGTGCCTTGGCCCAATTTCAATTTCTTCTTTTTCTCTCTTTCTGATCAACAAGAATAATTGAAGCCAAGACCCCACCAGGGCCACAAAAGCGTTTTCTTTTGTTTTTATAAGGTGAATCTCATTGAGTCAGATTGTTCTAGTCATTAGGATATAGATACTAAAATTATATACCAAAGAACAAAAAAGAATAATCAAGAACGTTGGTGTTTGAAGGCATGAACTTTAAAGGTTCTCATTTATTAGGCAAATATAGAATGAGAAAAATTAGAAATTCGTATGGAATGTGAGTTTCATCCTAGTTGCTTAATATACCAGCTCGTTGTTTTGTCGAAGAGAGCATTTTTGCTCACCCAAATATTGCTCACCCATTATTTTCATTAGCCAATGCAGTGGGACCCAGAGTTTTATACCATTAATTAATTCTCATTTAATCTTGGGTCCCACTGCGATGAACAATTTTTGGGTATGCAAAACTTTGTCCAATTCTGATTTGGTGCTTTTGGGTCAATGGGATTTCAATCTTGAATTTTCATACGGGTCTCTTCCAACTTAATATTTCTTGAATATGTTGGAAAAAAAAATGAATTTAAAATAGATGAAAAACCACCCCAACGGATTTAGCTACTAGAGGATAGCGTGGTATATAAAATGTGACCTCATTCACTCATGAGAAAAAAAATACTTTTCAATACATTATCGATGTAAAAGAAAACGCATCCAAATGTATCATGTCTGCCGACATCCCCTAAATGAATTTCTGTTTCCCTTTTTGGAGTAAATGTATTTAGGAATTCATTTGGTGTTGTCCCAAATTCCCAATAGCCAGTCGCAAGCACAAAGGAAGAAGAGACTGCATTAGGTAGATGATATCCAGTGTTATTAAGGGCTCGTTTGGTAACGTTGTCGTTTTCTGTTTTCTATTTTTGTTTTCGTTTTTTAGAAAACGAAAATTGAAAACTCGTTTGGTAACGTTTTTGTTTTTTGTTTTTAAAAAACGTTTTCAAATTTTGGGTAAAAAATGAAAACACCAAAAAGTCGTTTTGAGTTTCCTGTTTTTGTTTTTAAAAAAAAAAAAAAAAAAATCAACAATGTTACCAAACAAGTTTTCATTTTTTTTTCAAAAAAAAAAAAAACCAAAACTGGTTTTCGTTTTTAAAAAATTGAAAACTGAAAACAGAAAATGTTACCATGCGAGCCCTAAACCTCTCTTAATTTTTTTTTTTTCTCTAAGTACACAAGTCATTGTTTGTGGAGTCTAATGCAGTTGGGTTCAGAACACTCTCTCTCCCTCCCTCTCTCTCTCTTTCTCTCTCTTGATTGATTGATTGATTTGATTGTTTATATATTGCACCTAGGTTTATTCTATCTGTGGTATCAGAGCCAGGAGAGAGAGAGAGAGAGAGAGAGAGGGAGGGAGATTATGTTGACACATAAGACGCCAGTACAGTCTGTGAAAATTTAGCAAGTCCTTGGAGAGGCAGTAAAATGTTATGTAAGCAAAGTTGTACGTAGGTGACCCGTTTGATGTCGAGATGAGTTCCCTTTGTAGGTCCCTGTCTATAAGACCCAGTAGTTCAAACTCACCTGTAGTTAATGAACAGGAATTCAATTTTGATACAAATAGAACAACAATTGCAAAATTGGAATATCCCAAAGGTTTCTGTTTCTGTGAACAAAATGTATCAAATTGCAGGTACTTTTAGTTCTGTTAATTTCAAAACATGAAAATCAGTGAACAAACAATTTCTTTTACAAAATGAATATGAAGCAATTCACCTTTTAGATCCTCAAGCTATTCAAAGATAGAGGAAAAAATTTCAGTATCGATTAGTTCAAATTGCCATCAAACCCCTTAACCAAACTTATGTTTAAGAACCTCTTTTATTACGCACTTCAGAGATTGCAGGCATGTAAATTTTGAAGATTCTCTTTTAGGAACAATTGCATCTTCCCTTTCTAATGGTCCTATTTATTTCAATTGCTATCCAAACTTTTCTGTCTCTTATTTGATGAAGAAATTTTTGATACAATTGCCTTTAAACATTCAAACTCAAGGTTATAATTTTCAACTAGGCAAAGGAAATTTTCGTTTGCTATTATTTATAGAATGCATTTTAAGGTTATGCATACACTAATTGCCAAATGCTTAAGAGAAAGTCCTATTGGTGAGTCTATATTAATACAGGCTAACACCAATGAAGCTACAATTCATACTAGCAAAACCATTAAATGGACTGATATCCAAATCCCTAAACAATGGAAACTGCTCTCAGCAGTCCCTCCTGCTCAACCACATATAAAGTATCTGGAAAAGTTGCTTTATGATAATATGGTTTTGAAGATCTAGGAACCCCTTTGAGCCTATTAATCTGGTAATCGTCGGATTGGAATACATCTTTAGTAATTATTTTGATAGATTTAACTCCATGAGAATTAGATGTAGATGGAGTGGGATTGATCAATCCGCAACTGGTTAATTGTTTTGAAATAGTATCAAGAATTTTATGATCTGGGTCAAGGGAGAATTTTAATTTTTCATCAAAAGGTTTAAAAAAGGGTTATGTTTTTTCATTGGATGGAATAACCTCTTTTTGTTAGTGTTTGCTATATTTGTTGTTCGGGCGTGCCAGAGCCTTGTGAGGTAGACCCAAACTTAAAACACAAAATTTCCTAAACGCTTGTGTGAGTGATACACAAGGCTTTATGAAAATCTGACTTCTAACAGGTGATTGTGAAAAGTGAGTAGGAAAGTACCCTCACTTAAAGTCCTATGGCAGTATTGAAGCATACAAGTCATACAAGTGATGAAAGAAACGGAAAGAGAAATTAAATAAAAAGAGTGACTTTTATTTAATTGTAGAAAGAAAAATTACAAGAAGTAATTGAAAAGCTAGGAAAATAAAAGACTAAAATCCTAAGAATGCTAAAGGATGCTTTAGAATATTTTTTTGGATGCGGTTTGTCGAAGTGACGCGGAGTGATCTGACTGCTTGGCCTGCCTGCTGATTTATAGCGGCCTAAACTGATACAGATACGGCATGTTGATCTTCAAAGAACAATAATCTGGTAAAATTACCAGATTTGTCTCCCAAAATCTGCTCTTGACTTCCATAATTATCTGGAATAAAATACCAGATTTCTTCCATATCAGTAGATAACATCTGATAAAAGCTTCAATATATCTTTGAATATATACATATATGTATATGTATATATATATCTTGTATCTGGTCCGAATATGGTATAGATTCAGTTGCCTTTGCTTGCCAGTAAAAGATAATACTGATAATATGCTAATATTATCTCCCAAATTTGATAATATTTTGATATTATCTTTCCATAACAGATAATACTCCCATATCAGATAATAATATTATCTCCCAATATAATTTGACATTATCCCAAAAATATGATAAATACTCTTGAAATATTATCTTTCCTTATCACAATATAGTATATATCACCAATATTGCAACTAATAATATCAATCAGGGATACTTTTTTTTTTTTGCTAAAAGGGCAAATGCATTAATTTAGAAGCAAAAGTACAAATAAAACTTAGTCATACAGTGACTATCCTCTAACACAGGAGGAGGATGATCGCCAAATGAACTAAGCCAAACATAACAAAGAAAATACAAACGACAAAAGCAATAACAAAAACAACAACAAAGATAACAAGAGTAAAAACAAAAGGTACAATAGTAAAGGAAGCATAAGTGGCTAAAGAAATCGTTCCGAAAGCTGCACGAGAAATCCAGCACCACGCCATAGAGACAGCCGCGAGACTAGAACTGGAACCCAGGGCAACTTCACTCTTGTAGATGGAAAAGACAGCCCAAAGATAGAAGATGGCATAAAGCCAAGCCCAAAAAGGTGAAGGAGCTTCACCAAAGGGAGCAACCAAAGTTGCTTGAAAATCTTCCGAAGTAGTAAAGACTACATCAGGAAGAGAACCAATGCAGAAGGAGATAGTCCCAAAGCCACCAATCATACCCAATGATGACCAAAAAGCTAATCTACTGTTTCAAGACTAGTCTAGCCAAACATTTAACATCTTGAACCCAATGGATTGCACAAAGAGGGAGAATAAAAACCAGAAAAAAACAGGAAAAGGGGCAAAAACACCAAGAAAACTTCCCAAAAGAGAGAGGGGAACTTCACAAAGGAAGTGGAAACCTTCACAAAGGAAGGAGAAAGGGAAAGAGAGCAGAGAGTTGTCAAGAAACCGAGAAGGAGAACTGTCAAAACAGAGGGAAGGAGGAGGGGCGGTGTGTGTGAGGCGGCTAAGGCTTTAGGGCATCATCTCTTCTCTCTCTCTAGAATTTCTAGAGAGAGAAGCTGTCAAGTGGCCATTATCTCCGTGATGAAAGTCTTTTCAATCAGGGATACTTGAGAATGATAACATTCCATATATGGACCACCATGTCAAATCTAAAGCAGCCAAATTGTTGATTGCTCCTAATCACTAATCAGTCCGAAAGGCTTAAGTGATAAGACCAAATAATGCTCAGTCTGATTCTCCAGTTATGCCAACCAAAGCGTTGTTACCAATTGAGGTGGGGCCGTGCTGACAATTCAATGGTGATGCCGGCTTAGTATTGCAAACCAAGCATGGCTGCCCGAATGGAAGGCAAAAATGAAATTGCCAGCCATGGCCCCATCATGATTTTTAATGATTTGTATAAATGGAATAGAAGACAAAAATGGGGTCAGTCCGAATGCAAAGCCAAATTAAAGTAGGGGTAACCATGTGACGTGTGGCATACCAAATTAAATACGTGACAAGCAAGCACGTATGGTCAGCCCGATGGCAAAAGGTGATCAATCACTTGACCCTAATTTTTTATAATTGGTCTCTCAGTCCGATTAAAATATTACAATCGGCCTCTACCAATTTTGACTTTAAAAAATGTATTTTTTAGGTGCAAACAATTGCCCCCTGGCTATTTAAAATGAAAAACTTGAATTTTGAATAGCCAAATTTTTTCAGACTGATTACCTCTAGACTGCAATAGGTCTTACCAATCGGTGAATATTATCCGAAGAAGAGCTTTAGCTGTTCGGAGCAGCTTGGCCTTTGTGAAACATTGAGGTCAGTTTTTCTATGATACATGCCAAGCGGGGAACAAATTTTGATAGAGTAATTCAGGCCACCCCTTCATTCACTATTGAACCCATGATAGTAAAATGACAATATGTCAAATTCCTATTGAAATCTTAACCTTATGGGCCCACCTTCCACCATATGCCTATCAAATAAAATTCCTTGCATGAATAATAAAGCCACCTTCGGTCAGTATCCCAAATCAATTCAGATTATTTATGAACATGTTCAACCGAATCAGTACTCAAGTTCGGTCTTCAATAATTTTTTTTTTCTTTTTTGCTTACGGTCTGGAGAACAGTCCGAATAGCCTATTGATTGAATTAATTCAGTCCGATTTTAGTACCTTTTGATAATACCATTGCTGCAATAATATCCACCAAATCACAGCTAACTTTTGATGACATCCACATAGCCATCGTGAGCGTAGATCAACCCAAGCCAAATAATTAATTGGCCTAGCATAAAAAAATCGTTTGGCAAAAAAAATGCCAAAAAATTTAAACAACTCCTCGAGGGTTAATTTCCTCAAAGGAAGTTGTTGAAAAAATCCTTCGACCGATTTAAAATCAATCGGTCTCTTTGGAGCTTGCCCCCCGAGCCCTTCATCGCCGATTTCTTGACCATCAAGGGGGTTTTCATCATCGTCCTCCTCATCACTAGGAGGGTCTATGGCCGATACGGGATCACTCGGTCTGTCACACTTTTCGGCCTTAACAGAATTTTGAGGCTCATCTTGAATTTTCCCCCCGGGTGCTTCTTCGTCTTCTTCAACGTCGACGAGAGGCTCTATAGCCGAAATAAAATTTTTCGACCTTTCCTCAAAAATTATTTTTTCGTCGTCTTCTTGCCCCCCGAGCGGCTTGGACAGCGTGGAATCAAGATGACCAGAGACATCGGCCTCTTGATTTAGAGCGGTAGCATCGGCCTTCTCGGGCCGTTGTCGTGACTTTAAAAATTGTTCGATCTTTTGCCCTTGAGCCTCTAGTATTGCCAGGCTTGCTTTCGTGTCTTCTTCAAACCTGCTAAGCTTTGCCTGCTGTTCTCTCGAGTGCGCCTTCATATCTTCAAGAGCACGATGAATGTCGTCACAGAGTAGCTTATTTTGCCAGTCACCGTATAGAAAATTGTTTAGAGACATGAACGAATTTCCCTCGTGCGGCGGTTCATCAGCTCCACTCGAAGCTTTGAGGAGGCCGATTTCTTGATTAAAAAATTGCATGTCGGCCTCAAAACGGTCTATCTCATTGTAAAGATGACCAGTTTCATTCCAATATCCATCGTTGTAGAGACGATAGATTTCTTCGCGAAGTTGGCGTAATGACTCGTTCCGCTAACCAATCTGGTTGTTGCAGAAGTGTAGCCATGCTTCAGTGTATGCATAGCTCATCACTTGGCGGTCCCACCGGGCGTGCCAAATTGTTTGCTGTAATTATTTATTCGGGCGTGCCAAAGCCTTGTGAGGTAGACCCAAACTAATAAAACAAAATTTCCTAAACGCTTGTGTGAGTGATACACAAGGCTTTATGAAAATCTGACTTCTAACAGGTGATTGTGAAAAGTGAGTAGGAAAGTACCCTCACTTAAAGTCCTATGGCAGTATTGAAGCATACAAGCCATACAAGTGATAAAAGAAACGGAAAGAGAAATTAAATAAATAGAGTGACTTTTATTTAATTGTAGAAAGAAAAATTACAAAAAGTAATTGAAAAGCTAGGAAAATAAAAGACTAATCCTAAGAATGCTAAAGGATGCTTTAGAATGTTTTTTTGGATGCGGTTTGTCGAAGTGACGCGGAGTGATCTGACTGCTTGGCCTGCCTGCTGATTTATAGCGGCCTAAACTGATACAGATAAGGCATGTTGATCTTCAAAGAACAATAATCTGGTAAAATTACCAGATTTGTCTCCCAAAATATGCTCTTGACTTCCATAATTATCTGGAATAAAATACCAGATTTCTTCAATATCAGTAGATAACATCTGATAAAAGCTTCCATATATCTTCGAATATATACATATATGTATATGTATATATATATATATCTTGTATCTGGTCCGAATATGGTATAGCTTCAGTTGCCTTTGATTGCAAGTAAAAGATAATACTGATAATATGCTGATATTATCTCCCAAATTTGATAATATTTTGATATTATCTTTCCATAACAGATAATACTCCCATATCAGATAATAATATTATCTCCCAATATAATTTGACATTATCCCAAAAATATGATAAATACTCTTAAAATATTATCTTTCCTTATCACAATATAGTATATATCACCAATATTGCAACTAATAATATCAATTAGGGATACTTGAGAATGATAACATTCCATATATGGACCACCATGTCAAATCTTCTAAAGCAGCCAAACTGTTGATGGCTCCTAATCACAAATCAGTCCGAAAGGCTTAAGTGATAAGACCAAATAATGCTCAGTCTGATTCTCTCCAATTATGCCAACCAAAGCGTTGTTACCAATTGAGGTGGGGCCGTGCTGACAATTCAATGGTGATGCCGGCTTAGTATTGCAAACCAAGCATGGCTGCCCGAATGGAAGGCAAAAATGAAATTGCCAGCCATGGCCCCATCATGATTTTTAATGATTTGTATAAATGGAATAGAAGACAAAAATGGGGTCAGTCCGAATGCAAAGCCAAATTAAAGTAGGGGTAACCATGTGACGTGTGGCATACCAAATTAAATACGTGACAAGCAAGCACGTATGGTCAGCCCGATGGCAAATGGTGATGAATCACTTGACCCTAATTTTTTATAATTGGTCTCTCAGTCCGATTAAAATATTACAATCGACCTCTACCAATTTTAACTTTAAAAAATGTATTTTTTAGTTGCAACAGTTAGAGATTTTCTATCTAATCTATTTGGGAAGCTATAGTATGTAGGAAACATTTGGTGTAGTTGTTGTGCTCCAGTATTTTCTTTGTTTCTTTATTGGTTGAAGAATCAGAGGTGGATTTAAAGGGTGCTGCAACAATATGATTTGTCTTTTTTGCAAGAGTTGGATTTGTGCTTAGGTGGGTGGATGCTATCAAAAGTCTTAGTTGGTGGCTCTATAATATTCCATAATATAGTCCTTTTGCTAGTGGTTTGAATTTTTTGAAAGGATAATGGATGTTATGATTATGGGCATGGATTTCAAACCATATAAAAAAGAAAACATTAGTTTTTAATGTTTGCAAAAAATCATACTAATATTTAATTCTAAAAATTGTCCTTTGATCAGAGGAATAAGTTTTAAAGAACCAATCTCTTTTTTGGAGAATTTTTTATTTTTTTTTATATATCTTTTTTTGGAGAATTGAACTCATTGTTTAACTAATTATTATCAATTTCAAATTCATTTTGTTGGATCATATTGATACTTGGATCCATTTGGGAATGTGTTGGAGATAAATTTAGATTAGTATGTGATTGTTGTTCATCCTCTCTCTCTCTCTCTCTGTGTGGCCCCCAAAGAAGATGCTATACTTGTCTTTAAATTTCAATTATTTGGCTAGAAGTGTTTTTGGTTCATGTTGCTGAAGTTTCTTCATTTAAGGACTGTTTAGTAGCTAGAATAGTGGATTTTGAGTTGTATTCGGGTTGTATGTTGGATAGTTTGAGTGTTAGACGGTTTGAACATGTTTTTAAGGTTTGATTAAGTCTATAAATAACTTGAATTAGGGAAAAATGAAACTAAGGGTACATTTGATAACCAAATTAAGTGCTAAAAATGAAAAGATTCAACACTTATTCTTTTTCAGTGCGTTTGATAATATACCACTTAATTGAAAAAGCAGCCAAAAAACCACTGAAAACTTTAAGTGAAAATTTTCTACTGAAAATAATTACTAAATGCAATCTATTTCAATAGCTGAAGCACTGTTTTCAGTATTACAAATTCAATCACTTAAAATTTTCAGTGCTTAAAATCCAACACTTAATTTTCAGTTTTATCAAACGCACCCTAAGCCTAGAAGATGAATAACTTATGTAAAAATGTTTGGAAGAGTTTTGAGAGCCTCTTATATAGGCTTTACAATGAATGACTGAGCAAGATAAAGATAAAATTCCATAATCTAATTGTTATACCTACAGATAATGATAATTCCAAATTACATAAATCGTAATAAGATAAATAAGTTAAAATGACATAAGCTACTGAATTCAATATGCTGCTTGGTATCTCCACAAATTATATATTACTGTAAGAATTTTATTCTTTTCTGTTATTTCATTTTACTAAGTAAGAATTTTGTTCTTTTTATTGTTTTGTAACCAACATTTTCTTATTGTCTTGTGATGAGCATATCCAATTTATTGTCTTTTATAGGTTGGGACAAAGGTTGCTACTGTTTCACGAAAGACGAACACAACTACTCATGAAGTGTTATGAGTGAGGACCAGAGGTAAAACTCAAGTTGTACGTCTCTTTCATCTAATGAATCGACTAATTTCTCTGCATTTTACTTTTGGATCATTTTACAACATCACGAAGAGCATTGCCTCCCCCAAGATGGAAATTCATTACCGTGACATCAGTATATGCATATATTATCCTATATATAACGAGTTAAAGAGTGTTTGGAAATCGTCTTCAAGAATGCATTCTCACCAATTCTAATTATATTACATTTTTTATTATTAACTTATTGAAGATGCGTTGCTTACGATTTTATTGTATATTGTTTATTTTTTTGAGAAAGACATAAGATTTTTACTTTCTCAAAAAATCAAGTGTTACTTGCTTCTGATTTCAAGATGGAGATAGTGTTCTGGACACAAGGTCGTGAGTTTGGGTTTGAGGGAACTCCATACTCTTAAAACTTCTATACCAAATAAGTCACGCTCAATAATGTTTTTATTTCTGTCTCTATCTCTACCCCTCTGTCGGGATTTTTTTTTCGCTCTATATAAAAGTATATCAATATTGACACACTGTTTGCACCCAAAAACCGTCAATAATTTTTGAGCCCGAGTTAAGTTGAGAAGCTGGGTTAAGTAATAAAGACTCATCGGACTCAAGAGGTGAGCCCGATGGAGGGAGCAACTGTTGGAAGAAATAAGAGGAGTCCGATGGGGGCATTGAGCAAGTGTAAAGATCATCGGGCTGTGAGAAAACATAATTTATCATGTTGAGAGCCCGATGGTGGAGTAAAGCAACGATATAGCCAATCGGACATCATGTAATGAAAAGGAAGTTAGTCCGATTGATCATAAGAAGTTGAAGAAATATGATCGGACATAGAAGAAATCATGTAAGCTGATTGAGCCCGATTCATCCAGGAGGAGCAATGATGAGGCCGATTGAATGAAGGAGAGGGCGTTGTTGTTCGCAGCTGGCAGGATGATGTCGTCATCGGAAGCTATAGAAATAAGAGTCCGTTTTGGACAGAACCTGATCATGGCCAGCTGTATTGAAGTGTGATCCCTAAATTAAAGGGATTAATTCAATCAAGTGCTGGATAAGGTAGGAATCATGGATATGGAAGGACTTCTTCAATCAACCAATCAAGTAATGGCTTGAGGCGTAAGTTAAGGAGTCATAGTCCAAATAAAAATCAATCCAGGCCGCTATAAATATAAGGCAGGCCATCCAAGCAAAGGACCCCCGCGTCTCTTTCGAAAACAGCATACACAGCATTCGGTATTCAGCACATTCGAAGCATTCAGAGCACTTTCTGCAAATCTTTGTTGTTTCCAGTTCTAATAACAATTAGGTCTGTCCTTTGTTATTTTTCTTCTTTTGTTCTTTTGAATATTCAGCTTTTTCTGATGTTCTTGAGATCTGTTTAGTTTTTCCAAGCATTTAATAAAAATTCGTTTTTATTAAACCGTTTGTGATTGTGGTTTACCTGTTTAAACTTGACACTTTCTAGCTTGTGCGCTTCAGTACTGTTAGAGAACTTACAGTGAGGGTACTTTCCTACTCACTATACACAATTACTTGTTAGAAGTCAGATCTAAAGCCTTGTGTATCACTCACACAAGCAGTATAGGAAATTAGTTTGCACGTACACACACACACCGAACCACAGATTGGTTCTGGCACGCCCGCGCAAATTACAGCAAATATTTTTGGCACGCCTGGTGGGACCCACAGTGTCAAATCATGCCTCCGAAGAAAGATAAGACGACAAAGGACGATCAGCCTATGGATCCGCCCACGGAGGAGAGCACCGGCCATTCTCCACAGGACGGTAGTATCACGTTGGAAGCCATCTCAGAAGCCATGAGGGCAAACGTGGAGCCCATGTGGCATAAGTACAACGCGCTCATAGGCTCTATGGGCAACCTCAAATCGGTCATGCAGCAAACGACCGATATCCATAAAAGTCAGGCTGATCTGATCCATGAAACTAGGACCACGCACGTGAAGTTGGACCGACTGACGGAAACAATCGGAAAGTTGATTGAAACCTATAAGGCCGGATTCAGAGGAGAACAAGTCAACAGTTCGGGCCCGGGTACCTCGCTGGAGTCCGATAAGCCGAAAAGCCCACCATATGTCTGTCCAAACCTAAGGGATGGAAATGGCTCGGGCAAGCAATCTGAGTCACAGACCGGCATGGCTGGCAGTTTGGTGGTCACCGATCCCAATGGATCGGCGACACCAGGGCCTGGTGGATCAACCGGCCAGGCTAAAAGTTCAGCCGGCCATACACAGCCACCAGGGAATGGCCATGGGGGGCAGAGGAACAACGGTGGATTTTGGACCTATCAAGTCCATAACAACCAACAGAATGGACAGCCGCCGTTGATACCCCCATTAAGGAATGTTCAGCCCGTAGCTCAACCTATCAATAGGGAGGAGTTGGTAGCGGCCATACACGAGGAGTATGGCCCGTTTATGCGAAGACTGGAAAGGCCGACCTACAGACGGCCGTACCCACCGGAGATTGACCGAGTCATATTTCCTCAGGGGTACAAGGTACCGAATTTCACTCTATTTTCTGGAGAGAGTGAACAGTCTTCAGTTGAGCACGTTGGCCGTTTTATCGTTCAATGCGGCCATGTGGGTCACAGCGACCCATTGAAATTAAGATTATTCCCAAACTCGCTAACAGGCATGGCGTTTTTGTGGTACGTTAACCTCCCAGCCAATTAGGTGTTAACTTGGCAAGGGATGGAAGAACTATTTCACGGCCAGTTCTACAGGACTGAGCCTGAGACATCACTGGCAGATTTGTCCAGGATGATGCAACTGGTAGGGGAGACCGTGGAGACCTACATTGCCCGTTTCCGAAAGGCAAAATACTGGTGCAAGACAGTGTTGCCCGAGGAAGAGTATGCAAAGATGGCCATGGGAGGCATGTCCTTTGAGCTTCGCAAGAGGTTTGAAGGGACTGACTTCCGTGATCTGTTCGAGCTTGCCACCCGGGCCGGTCGCTACGAACGTATTCTCTTGGATGAGCAGGAAAAGAAGAACTCTTCCAAGGGAACATATTACAAAGACCCCAATTACGAGGTCCACTTGGCAGAATGCGACCTTGAAACGGAATGTGATATGGCCAAATTGATTTGCAAACGGCCAATCGTATGTGACGCCTTGAACAAGCCTGTTAATAATAACGCCGCGGCAAAGAAAATGGCGTTCGAGGCAGGGAAAAACTACACTTTCGATATAACAATGGCTGATCAAATATTCGATGCCCTATTGGCCGATAAAGTGATCAAGCTAAGTGAGGGTCATCGGATCCCAAAGGCCGATGACGTAAAAAATAAAGAGTACTGTAAATGGCACAATTCTTGGAAGCATTCAACTAACAATTGTGTTGTTTTTCGCAATTTCATACAGGAAAACGTCGAGAAGGGAGTCTTCAAATTCTCGGACAAAGCAATGGGAATCGATTCAAATCCTTTTCCTCAGATCACGGGCACAAACATGGTGATGCCCGATCTAACCAAGCTTTCTAGGCCGAGACTGAAGATTGACTTATCTGACGGGGAGTTGGTGCCAAAACAAAGAGAGGGCAAGCAAATTGCTATTTCGGCCACTGATGGGCCGAAGGTAACAATACATGACCTACAAAAGAGCTACCAAGAACGCAAGGCGGAAGCACAAAAGGCCGAGGACGAAACGGCCAAATCCAGTACGGATAATCTGATAGCCGATCTACGGCGTCAATTGGAATTCATCGAACAAGGCCGTTGCCCGAGGTGCAAGGCTGACATCAAGAAGGAAGTCTCGAGCCCGAGTAAGAGGCCGAGAAGCTATGAACATCGGGAATCAAGCCCGAGAAGGCCAGTACATGAGAGATTGTCATTACCGTGGGAAGGTCAGGCCAAGCCCGAATGGCGGGCAAAACACCAGTTGGGGCAGCAAGTCGGCCATGTCAAATCCGGCCGACTGGGGGCAAGAAGTTCCCAAGCAATCCCAAGGCCTCAGATGCAAGCAACAACCTCTGGCAGGAGCCCGAGGATGGTGCTACCACCTCGGGTAAGAGATCAAAAGTGGCATAGAGTTGAACACTCAAAGTTCCCAGCACGGCCGCAATATAGCAAGTCCCAGAAAAGAAGATATCAGAGAATGCGACAGGCCGATCGGGAACGCCAGTTCTTGAAAAATCAGGCCGGGAGCCCTACTGCTCCTACTGAGCCTCCAAAGGAGAGAGGTAGAGGTACATCGGACAAGAAGATCGAGTCCGATGGAGATGAGTCGGATTCAAGTTTCTCGCCAATCCAATTCGGGACAATTCCATTAGGCCTGTCTTCCAACATGGTGTTTACGCTACCCATGTCCTTCATGGCCAAGCCGGACCAACCATCGGCCATGGAAAGGGATGTGGTGGAAGGCCTAGCTAAGGAATCGGCCGTGATGGAAGAAATCTTCTGGAACGGCGGAGAGACCGTTAAGCCTAAAGTGGTGGAAGCCACGAGCAAAAATGTGGACGCCACTGATGGACAGACCGATCGGCCTAAGATTACTATCTTAAGGCCGAAAGAGCAGTAGACTGAGGAAGGAGTAAAAACCGGACCAGTTAAAGTAGTGTTTGAAAAGCCAACACACCAGATGTCCCAACATCTGAAGCCCTTGTATGTGAAAGGGCACATAGAGGGCGTCCCAATAAACAGGATTCTTGTTGATGGGGGGTCCACTATCAACATCATGCCCCAAATTATGTTAAGGATCTAGCAGAAATCAGAGTCGGAGCTGATTCCGACCGAGATGAATGTCCAAAGCTTCACGGGGGCACCTTCAAGGACCAAGGGGATCCTACCCTTGGAATTGACCGTTGGCAGTAAAACGGCCATGACTGCTTTTTTCATCGTGGAAACTTCAGCGGCCTATAATGCTTTATTAGGCCGGGATTGGATACACCCAAACTATTGTATCCCCTCCACGCTTCATCAGTTGTTAATTTTCTGGAGAGGAGAGGAGATGAGGTGGAAGTAGTGGGGGCAGACACCAAGCCCTTTGTAGCCCGGGTGCAGACGGCCGATGCAGTTTTATATGAAGATGACATCGGGCCGGTTAAGTTGCTGGGATGCAACAAATTGGGAAGACCAAATTCAGCGACCTTCCTTAAAGGAAGTTCGTCGGACATCAAGGCGTATTTCCATAATCTCAGTCGAACAGAGGAATCGAGGCCGATTGAGATCGTCAAACAGGAAGATGTCCATGGAGACTCCGACAATTAAAGAACGGAAGCTGCTGGCCTTAAGAGCCAGCATGGCCAGATGGTGTGCATTCTTGGCCGACCGAAGATTGGAAATCGGCCCTGGTGACGGAGTGATCAATCTGGCTGATTGCATTTACGAAGAAGAAGCGCTGAAGGAAGAAGAGATTCAGATACATGAGTTGGAAACGGCCACGGCTAAGCTGGATGATCTTAAGGCCGACGTCCAAGACCCTCTATTGGAAGTCAACCTAGGCAAAGAAGGAAAGCACAAGCCTACCTATGTAAGTCAGATGCTGGATCCTCAGTGTCAGGCCGAGATGATTGCACTCCTGCATAAATATAAAGATTGTTTTGCCTGGGAATATGACGAGATGCCCGGTTTATCTAGGGAACTGGTGGAACACCGATTGCCAATTAAATTGGGGTTCAGGCCGTTCAAGCAGTTACCTCGGCGCATGTCACCAGAGGTAACATTGAAGGTGAAAGAGGAGATCGAGAGATTACTTGACGCTGGCTTCATTCGGAGAGCCCGATATGTTGAATGGGTCTCGAATGTAGTGCCAGTAGTGAAGAAGAATGGGAAGCTAAGGGTTTGCATAGACTTCAGGAATTTAAACCTAGCTACCCCAAAAGATGAGTATCCCATGCCTATGGCCGATCAGTTAATCGATTCGGCCGCTAAACGCAAAATTCTGTCATTTATGGACGGGCATTCGGGGTATAACCAGATTTACATCGCCGAAGAGGATGTCCCGAAGACTGCTTTTCGGTGCCCGGGGGCAATTGGAACCTTTGAGTGGGTTGTCATGCCCTTCGGACTCAAGAACGCTGGAGCCACTTATCAACAGGCAATGAATTCAATCTTCCATGACATGATCGGACAGTTCATGGAAGTTTACATAGATGATGTGGTGGTAAATTCAGGGGATTACACCGATCATTTGAGGGATTTGGAAAAGGCGTTTGAAAGAATGCGGGCTCACGGATTAAAAATGAACCCTCTTAAATGTGCATTCGGTGTTACAGCAGGAAATTTCTTAGGTTTCCTAGTACATCAAAGGGGGATAGAGATTGACAAAAACAAGGCTCGGGCTATCCAGGCAGCCCAGCCACCTGCTAGTAATAAGGAACTTCAGAGATTGCTCGGACAGATCAATTTCTTAAGAAGATTCATATCAAATTGTGCAGGGAAGACCCAAGTATGGACCCCACTATTGAAGATCAAGACCGATGAAGACTTCAAGTGGGAAGACAGCCATCAACAAGCCTTTGAAGGAATCAAACAATATCTGTCAACGCCTCCAGTATTAATGCCACCAAAAAAGGGTAGGTATTTAAAGTTTTATATATCGGCCTCTGACTGCTCTATAGGTAGTGTGCTAGCTCAAGATAATGAGCAAGGTAACGAGCAGGCCGTTTACTACTTAAGTAGAATTTTGACTCCAATCGAGCAGCGTTATGCTCCGATTGAGAAGTTATGCTTGGCTTTGTATTTTTCTTCACAAAAGTTAAGAACATATATGCTTCCTGTTTCCACTTATATGATATGTCAAGCTGATGTGATAAAATACATGTTATCAAGACCAATCATGAGAGGCCGAATTGGGAAATGGACCTTGGCCTTGATGGAGTTTGCCGTCCAATACCGTTCATAGCAATCGGTAAAAGGCCAGGCCATAGCCAATTTCTTGGCCAATCACCCAGATCCTACTGATTTGGGGAACCTGCCTCTAGCACCCAAGGTCCTGAGCACATCCCTAGTCCCATGGACTTTAATCTTTGACGGTTCAAAGAACGCAGAAGGTGCTGGGGCAGGAGTGGTGATTGTATCACCCAAGTACAAGAAGACAAAAATGTCTTTTCGGCTCAACTTCAAATGCACTAACAATCAGGCCGAGTACGAAGCACTTATAATCGGACTAGAGATACTCCTTGAAATGGGGGCATCATCTGTGCATATAAAGGGCGACTCAGGATTGGTGATCGGACAGATTGCTGGAGAGTTTCAGATAAGAAGTTGGGAGCTATGCCCGTTCCATGCAGTTGCTACTCAGCTCATGGAAGCATTTGATGACATTAGTGTGAGCTATATCCCAAGAACAACCAATACTGAGGCCGATAAGTTGGCAAAGACAGGATCAGCCTCACCCTCCCAGAAGAGTTTAGAAGACCAACTAATCACGGTCAATGTCCGGTCATTACCGTCCGTTGAAAAAAGGGGTTGGTACGCTACTACCAATTCGGTCCTGATGGAGGATAGCGATTGGAGAATCCCCATCATTGAATACCTGAATCACCCAAATGTCAGGGTAGACCGAAGGGTTAGATTGTTTGCAGTCCGATTCGTGGTACTGTATGGAGAATTATTCAAGAAACCGATCGGTGACGACGGGGTCCTGAGGTGCTTAGGGAAGAAACAGGCCATGCAAGTTATGGCCGAGGTACACGAAGGGATATGTGGAGCACATCAGGCCGGCACCAAGATGAAGTGGTTACTGAGAAGGTATAATTATTATTGGCCTGGTATGTTGAAAGATTGTATCAGTTATGCCAAGGGATGTCAACCTTGTCAAAAGCATGGTCCGATTCAACATGTGCCGGCCAAAGTATTGCAACCTATAATCAAACCTTGGCCGTTTAGGGGTTGGGCGATGGATTTAATTGGTAAAGTCTTACCGCCATCATCCGGCCAGCATTGCTTCATCATTGTGGCTACGGACTACTTTACCAAGTGGGCCGAGGCCATACCTTGTAGAACGGTGACACAAGCCACCGTCATAAAATTCATTGAAGAACACATTATCCATAGGTTCGGCCTTCCGGAAACAATCACGGCCGACCAAGGATCAGTGTTTACAGGGACGGAAACATCGGCCTTTGCAGAAAGTAGGGGAATCAAGATTCTCAATTCAACGCCTTATTATGCACAGGCTAATGGTCAGGCCGAGTCTACTAACAAGATCCTTAAGGGGATCATTGAAAAGATGATTATGGAGAATCCTAGGGAATGGGACAAGCTTTTGTCCGAAGCATTATGGGCCTATCGGACATCTAAAAGATCAAGCACCGGGGTTACACCGTTCATGCTGACCTACGGGCATGACGCAATGTTACCTATGGAAGTAACAGTCCGATCGGCTAGAAGAGCTTTACAGAACCAGCTTGAGCTCGCTGATTATACAGAGTCTATGATAGCTGAATTGGAAGGGCTTGATGAAATGAGGCTAACGACTTTGGATTCATTGAAAGTGCAAATCAACGGGCAGCCCGAGCTTACAATAAGAGGGTGAAGGAGAAATCTTTTTGCACGGATGATTTGGTATGGAAGGCCGTGTTACCTATTGGAGATAAGGATAATCGATATGGTAAATGGTCGGTCAATTGGGAAGGCCCGTTCATCGTCCATCAAGTCAGAAGAGGTGGTGGTGCTTATAGGCTGCGTGACTTAGATGAAACTGTTCATGTCCGACTAATCAATGGTCAGTATTTAAAATCTTATTATCCAACATTATGGGAGACCATTGATCTAGATTATAAACCTAATCCTGGGTTGGAATATGATCAGTTGATAAATTATGAGCCTGAGCCCGAATGATTTAGATGAACAGTGGTTTTGTATTGATAGGCTAAGCACAGCTTACTTACAAAATAATAAAGAAAAAAGAAAATTCTTTACAAATTATAAAAAAGGAGTCGGTCTCTAGGCCGACCCAAAATTCCTAAGCTTAGCCTTCAAGTCCCCCAGGTCTTGATGGCTCCAGACCGGTCCCTCTTGGCTTTTTCTAGTTTCTGGGCCCATGCCCGGGACACCGGGACACTGGCTTGCAATTGATCGCTGCACTTCTGGGCATCACCGCCTAGTGAAGAAAGGGCTTCATCAATTTTTTCAAGGGCTGCGTTGTTGGTAATGACATCGGCCTCACATTGGGCAAGTTAAGCCTTTAATGCAGCAATACGGTTCCGCAGCCAAGAGTCCCTTGCTAGAACCTGAGCCCGAGAGGCCTTCCCTGCTTCAAATTTGGCCTTGGCCCCTTCCAAGAAATTTAATGCCTTCTGCCGGGAGCCCAAGTGTAGTTCGGCATCAGCTTGAATTTTCAAAGCCGATCTATCCATAAGACGGGCATTGGGAAGTCTTTCTTTTATGTCCAGCAGTAATGATAGTTGCCCGTTGGAAAGGGAGGGATCGGCCATGAGAGTGTTCAAGGCAGTGTCAATGTCAGCAGCAGCAGGAAGGTTGGAAAATTCCTGGTCAGCCAGCCCGAGGAGTAGGTCCTTGGCTTGTTGCAGCAGGGAAGGAGAAACTGCTTCGGGCTCCAGGGGGCCGAGGTCAAAAGCTCCCAGGTCCAGGCCCGAGAAGAAGTCATTAAAGGGAACAACTGGCACTGGACCTGAAGGATCGGCCTGTTCAAGATAATGCAGTTAGGCATGGTTTTTAGAAAATTGTACGAATTAATGCAAAGTAACATAACAATACCTGGGTGTGAGGACGAAGCGAGGCCGAGATCGCTTCGCGAATATCGGCCTCATTTGGTTGAGCAGGTGTTGGTTGAGAAGAAGGGTGGCTGGTCTCCACTTCTGGACTCATCGAGGCCATTGTTGTCTGCAGAACTTCATTTTCAGGGACAGAGCCCGAATTATCATCACCGGCCTCGGTGGCAGACGCTTCAGGAGGACTGACCTCAGCCACTACCGGTCCTGGTATTGTATGAACAGGAGATCCAATGGCCGCGGTGGGTTCCCCGTGCCCGGTTGGAGTTTCGATTTCAGAAGGGACGGCTTGATTTACTTCATCCCCAGCGGCCTCTGTGGTAGTTTCAGCATCGGCCGCACTTTCAGTGCTGGAAGAGAGGACAACTTGCTCAGGGGCTTGGCTGATATGAGCAAGTTCTTCATCTCCGCTTGAAGGAGTAAGGGGAGGCACGATGTGAAGAGGCATCACCCTCACGGCAACCTGCTCTAGATAGGTCGCTGCGGAGGCCGGTGATGTAGGGATAGTTGGAGGAAGAGGCTGAGTTGTTAGAAGGGGATCCTCTCCTGAGTCGTCATCAGCAAGCTGCAAAGAATAGAACAAATAATTAATACTGAATGACGAATTCGGGCTTAATCACCAAAGGAAGCGGGAGAGCTAACCTGAACGGAGGCTGGCGTTGTCTTTTGTTTCTTTTGAGAGGGACCTTTGTCCGAAGCTGGTTTACGGGCCGGCCTCTTGGCAACTTGTTTGCGCCGGACTGGAGCTGCCGTTGGAACAGGTACATCGGCCTCAATGGTTGATGAAGCTATAAAAGGCACAAGGGCCTCGGTAGCTGTGCTTGGAAAGATAACTCGTGCCCGTTCATCCCACCATTGGGTGAATTCCTCTGACACCATTGGCCGGGCAGAGAAGGGTGTGAAGTTAAATGCAGCTTTCAATCGGTCGGACCTCTCTTTTATTTTCTTCACTTGCCCGTCATTAACAATAAGGCCGCGTTCAACCCAATCAACGTTGACAGTTATGCCAGGGGGGACGGGCACGAGTTGTGTAAGCCCGAATTGACGGGCATACAGAGGGGCAAAGTAGTATTCGGCCCCGTATTTATTGTTGGCTGATGGGATGCTCGGGCTAAAGATAATGTCTCTAGCTACTAAGTAATTAGAGAAGATTTCATTATAAGTAGACTGGGTGCCCGAACCCCAGTTGGAAGGGTTATTGGAAAGCTGGAGGAAAGAAGAGAATTGAAGAGAAAAGAATGGAGTAAAGAGATTGACAGCCCGAGGGGAGCAACCCTGATAAAAGAAAGAAAAACACTCTTCAAAGGAGTGTGAAGCAGGAGATATGTTCATGAATTGAACAACGGAGATTGGAACATCGGCCAATGGGCCGATGGTGGGTTGGAATTCAGGGAAGTAGGAGTGAAGCCACAGTTGCAGTACCCACATCGGGCTACCACCGGCACTGAAGCCCGAATGGACAAAATCCGTTATACCTCTAACCAGGTGCGCCCAAACAAGCGTGGCCATGGCTAACGGCTGCCCCGATGCAAGAGCCAGGGCCAAGGTTGTGTATTCTTTAGTGATGGCTTGGCTAGCAGAGCAGAAGAGGTATTTATTAAGCCAGTAGATGATGAAGGCCATATGTTCTGCATCGGACACCTCCGTATTATCTGCTCCGATGCATGCAGTGAGAAAGCCTCCAAAGGCTGTGATCGGCCTATGGAAAACGGCCCCGTCCCTTACAACTTCTTGTTGAGGATAGGCAAAGCTGGCCGTCCCAACGTTAAGTCCGGGAATGATCTCTGGTCCATGAGGGTGAAGGCCGAGTAGGTAGCTGATGTCTTTGACGGTGGGAGACATTGGTCCACAGCGAAAAAGAAAGCCGTTGCATGATGAGGACCAGAATAGTAAGGCAGAGAGAAGAAGAGGTCGGTCTATCTCTATTCTTGACCGACTTAGCAGTATGGCGTCGTGAATGCCCGTTTGCTTCCAGACATCGGCCTTAGAGGCCGACACCCTGGTAACCCATTTGTCCCAGTCAGCGGCTGGGGTCGGCCATCCTCGAATTGACTGGTTTGCAGTCTGGACCTTGGTCCAATGAGTAGGGACTTGTAGGAGCGCTTCGTTTTCTACCGGAGGGAAGAAAGGAAGAAAAGCCGCCGGAGGGTGGCCAAGAAACGCCGCACCCAAGCCTGGTGCGGCGGGTGAACCATTGGAGGAGCTGTAAGGGGTGAGATAATCAGTGGAGATGTCAGCGGCGTGAGCTGTGGCGAGGGTCCTAACCTCTCGGCAGCGGTTTTGTGGCGGTGGAGCGTCTGCGAAAGATTTTTTTCCTTTGGAGGTGGCCGGAGCGGTCTTGGGAGCCATGTCTATGGAAGAAAGAAAAGTCGCCGGGAAAGATGAAGGTAGAGTGAGAAGCTCTGTGTTTTGCTTGAATTTTGGAGAGAGTAAAAATGCGTGTGTAAAGGGGTTTCAGAAGGTGGGTGATATTTAAATATCACGACGCCGTAATCATGGCGCATTAAATATGGAGTGACTGGTGGGATTCTCCATAATTTGATGGTTGCTGCGTGCTTGACGTGTGGCAAATTTGAAATTCAAAACGTCACATCAATCAAGGCGGGACATTTGATATGACCTTTTGGGGGGCAATTGTTTGCACCCAAAAACTGTCAATGATTTTTGAGCCCGAGTTAAGTTGAGAAGCTGGGTTAAGTAGTAAAGACTCATCGGACTCAAGAGGTGAGCCCGATGGAGGGAGCAACTGTTGGAAGAAATGAGAGGAGTCCGATGGGGGCATTGAGCAAGTGTAAAGATCATCGGGCTGTGAGAAAACATAATTTATCATGTTGAGAGCCCGATGGTGGAGTAAAGCAACGATATAGCCAATCGGACATCATGTAATGAAAAGGAAGTTAGTCCGATTGATCATAAGAAGTTGAAGAAATATGATCGGACATAGAAGAAATCATGTAAGCTGATTGAGCCCGATTCATCCAGGAGGAGCAATGATGAGGCCGATTGAATGAAGGAGAGGGCGTTGCTGTTCGCAGCTGGCAGGATGATGTCGTCATCGGAAGCTATAGAAATAAGAGTCCGTTTTGGACAGAACCTGATCATGGCCAGCTGTATTGAAGTGTGATCCCTAAATTAAAGGGATTAATTCAATCAAGTGCTGGATAAGGTAGGAATCATGGATATGGAAGGACTTCTTCAATCAACCAATCAAGTAATGGCTTGAGGCGTAAGTTAAGGAGTCATAGTCCAAATAGAAATCAATCCAGGCCGCTATAAATATAAGGCAGGCCATCCAAGCAAAGGACCCCCGCGTCTCTTTCGAAAACAGCATACACAGCATTCGGTATTCAGCACATTCGAAGCATTCAGAGCACTTTCTGCAAATCTTTGTTGTTTCCAGTTCTAATAACAATTAGGTCTGTCCTTTGTTATTTTTCTTCTTTTGTTCTTCTGAATATTCATCTTTTTCTGATGTTCTTGAGATCTGTTTAGTTTTTCCAAGCATTTAATAAAAATCTATTTTTATTAAACCGTTTGTGATTGTGGTTTACCTGTTTAAACTTGACACTTTCTAGCTTGTGCGCTTCAGTACTGTTAGAGAACTTACAGTGAGGGTACTTTCCTACTCACTATACACAATTACTTGTTAGAAGTCAGATCTAAAGCCTTGTGTATCACTCACACAAGCAGTATAGGAAATTAGTTTGCACGTACACACACACACCGAACCACAGATTGGTTCTGGCACGCCCGCGCAAATTACAGCAAACACACACGTAACCAAACCAAACCAATCCAATCCAAACCTTGCATCAATATTGACACACGTACTACGAAAAAAAGTTCGCTTTCATACCAAACGACGTAAGGAACTTATCTTAAATTGTAGTTTTTTTTGTGTATAGAACACTCAAATAGATTATGGAGACGGACACATGCGTTCAAATGAAAGCCCTAGAAACTACAGTCTTAGCATCAAGTTTACTCAATAGCAACACTATCATTGGCTTACATATATTATATATACCTTGAAATAAAACGTTCAACTTCCACATCATGAAAATACTCAGGCCAGTTCAACGTAAATGTTGCGATCTCCAAGCAGGTACAGAGATTATCCACTTAGGATAAAAAGAAAGATTGACCTTTCAATATATCCTGGTGACAAATCCGAGGTGACTTGCCTCACTCTTGCTTTAGTTTAGTTGTTGGAAGCCTTCTATTAAAGGAAAAAACAGCTCCAGCTCCTCTCTTGAGATTTATCCTTGGTAAAGATAAAATCATTGCAATCTGTAAATTGGTAGTGAATTAAGCCTTGGAATGATAGAGAGTGTAGAAGATGAGAAGAATTACCAAATTGAATGAAGTGAGTGGCCATAATGAAAAATAAATTAGCAAGTCTCTGTCTTATTCGTTTTAATCCATGTACGTTTGTTGTGAAGAAGAGAATCAGGGGATCTGTCTAAAGCATGATTACGATTAGATTTACAAGCTCAGTAGTATTAAGAGAAAATTTCATTCTAGAATTTCAGGTGAAGGACTTGGCTCGAGTGAAAGTGGAGAATTAGGCTTCCTATTTCAACCAAAGATTTTAAACTGACAAGAAACCATTCAACACATGGTGGCAACAGGGTATGCATCAAACCTATGAACCACCGACACTCTTTTTTGCCCCTCGTATCAGTGTTGGTAGCGTATCTTACACCGCCGACACTCTGTGGACACGTGTCAGTTACGCAAAATATTGTGTCCTAAATTTTTTATTAGTTTTTCTTGAACCGACACTCTTTGGACACGTGTCAGATACTCAAGTAGGTCGGGAGAGTTTGCAAATGTTGATTAAATTCACCATTGGTGGGTAACTAACAATGCATGTGTACCTTTGCTTCAAACCCTATCTTGGAAGCTACTTGAGCACCCTTCTTCTTCGTCATGTTGTGAGAGGAATTGGAGTTCATACTCCTTTGTGCACTCGATGAGATGGAATAAGATGACATCGCAACGTGCAGAAGACTTGGTTTTCATTCATAGTATTTGACACAAGAATTTTTCTGTGTGCGCTTGTGTGCTATACCCAAGTGTAGGTAATCGTGTAAGTAGTAATCTGGTTAAGACCAGGTCGATCCCACAGAGAAGGTGTTAAACTAAATACCTAGATTAATCTCTAAAAAGGAAAATAAAAATCAATATTTTAAAGAGATGTAGAACACAAAGTCCCACGGTTTATCAACTACTAAAGATAAAGCAATTAAACTAAATTAAACTAACGACTAACTGATTAATTGAAGCGATATTTAAAACATGTTTTTTTCTTAGTAAAAGGAGATGTTGGGATTACACAAATCCACCGCGACCTAGCCACCTACCATGCAATTACGTTGAAGCTTAATGGAGTACATTCTCTACAGTATTCTGTATTTCTCTTAGGATAAAGAATCCATAGTTCTTTCATGACCGGGACAATGTCATCACAATTAAGTTTGAAACATATAAAAGCGGTTTAAAACAATAGTTAAGACTCGCACGTACAATGGTGTTAGCATTGAGGGTGGTTTGTAAAATGTATTGAAGAAAAATGCCTTAAGGCTTTAAGTTTAAAGACTGTTTTGACAAACTGAGCGTTTGGGAACAGTTTGATAACAAATCTGTAAAGCAGAAAGTCTAGGAATACTGCATAGAATGTTCTCAAGAATCAGAGAGTTCGATCGATCGACGCGCTTTCGATCGATCGAACAACTTCATCTCTCGATCGATCAAAATGTCTTCGATCGCTCGACAATGTCTCTGGTCCAATCGATCGAAATAACTTCGATCGATCAAACACAAGAATTATTCTGCTACATGGCAGAGGCTTAAGATCACGGTTTCATCGTGATCTCCCAACCTGGGGACTACTCAGACATAGTCTGAAGAGTCTCAGATGTGTTTTCAACGTAAAGATTCATTAAAGTGTTGTTTGGTTGTGATTTAATCATGTAATCTTTGAAAACTTAAAGGTTTAAACTCCCTAACATGCAAAACTACGAGATAACAGATTATACTACTATAAACTACGTGAAGAATGTAATTAAAACAATAAAGGAGTAACCTGGAAAGAAGAACTTTGATTAAACTAAGAGAATCCAAGCTACAATACCAATAATCTTTGAAAAACCTACAAAACAAGAAGAAAAACTCTCTTCTCTCTCGATAAAACTGATAAAAGTCAAAGTGGGCATCCTCTCGGACGTATACAATACGAATATATATAGCAAAAACCTAATTCTGGGGTTAAAAATCTGTCTCTGCTGGGTGCGCGTAAAATCTGATAAAAGCCATGTTCGATCGATCGAACATCTCTCGATCGATTGAACTTCTGGGATCTTCGATCGCTTGAGCTGCATTCGATCGATCGAAACCTCGATCGCTCGAGACCTCTTCGATCGCTCGAAACTCTCTTTTCATCTTTGAATTATCTTCATTGAAACCAAGCACTTCCTTTTATCTTGCTTATTCAATTCTTCACACAGCAACAGTAATCTGTACAAATAACCACTAAAACAATACCACTTATCATAGTTTAATCAAATTGTGTACAAACTGGCATTGCAATTCAAATTGCAGATAAACAAGGGAATTGTAAACTAATTCAGTGTATTTTCTTCTTTTAGCGCGGCTGTATTTTACAAATACCCTCGCTTGTCAATATTGCCTTTTTTGGGGACTAGTACATAAACTATTTAGTAGTTAACATATGTGCTTCGAAACTTGGTTGATGAATGTGGATGAATGTTGATTTATAAAGATGTTATTGAATTTTATTCATTGGCTTTGTTATTATTGATAATGTCATACTTCCTTCGTCCCATAATAAGTGTCCACTTCCATTTTGCACAATGTTTAAAAAAGTTGTATTATTTTATTTTTTTTGGTTCTTTAAAGAGTCACTTTCCAATTTTACCCTTAGATGTGATGGCTGTTTGACTTTTTACTTGTTTTGGGACCACAAATAAATGCTACTTTGTCTTTATTATAAGGGTAGTTTTGGAAAGTAAGTAAAAGCTATATACCAATTTAGGAAAGTGAACACGTATTATGGGACATCCAAAAAAGGAAATGTGGACACTTATTATGGGACGAAGGGAGTAGTATTTTTGTGATTATGTATTTTTATGCCAACTTTGATTAGACATGGCAAAATATATATTTCAAAAAAATAGAAAAAAATCAACGTATCCCCAACGTATTCGTATCCTGCTTTTTTGAGAACTATCGTGTCCACACATTCGCGTCGCGTCGTATCCGTGTTGCGTGTCTGTGGATATCGCAGGCTTCTTACCCACATGCGACTCTTTTAAATTCTTTTCCAAAAAAATTTCTAATTCAAAACAAATGAGTCGCCACTTAATTTTTAAAAGGAAAAATTAAGAAACCATTTTAAAACAAACTGATCTTTTGCGAAACCAAAGATAAACTGGGTCCGGGGATTATGGAATGAAAGGGGAAGGAGCCCGGCGGACTAAAACACCCCCGTTCATCCTATCTCACGATAGGCCTCTACTCAACATCCTTTTTAATCGATCTAATAATTTAAGCATGCCCTCAACTAACACATAAATATATGTATACATATCACAAGCATGTCAAAAGGGTGCAAAATTGCTAATGACAAAATATTATTCATAAGCCACGTAATTCAAATAGCAAACAACATGATATGCCATGGAGAACTAGAGAACATACCCGGGATCCGGCCGCGAATATTAAACGTGCAATGCATGCGAGAATAGAAATCCTAAGAAAAGGTCTCTATCACATATAAACACATAAGGCAAAACCTAGTCTAAAGTGTGGCACATGGAGTTGAAAATCAATTCAAAATCAAAGAAATGAATTAAACTAGAGAAGGGATGAGAAGTTGTACCTCAAATGGCTACAAAACAAAGGTTAGTACACATGTCTTAGACAATATATAATATCAAAGAGTAATTAATCCTAAGTCATGTTCAATTAGATTCAACTAAGTCCAACTTTTCAACTAAGTCCAACTTTATCCAAGAACTAGTTCTAATTATAAACATCAATGTATATTAATGAATGAATGATTATGAACAAGAATGAGATATGAATTTATTCACTAATTTGGATCACTTAGCCTCTGGATTTAAGCTAAATTATCATTATTAAAAACATGATTTGGGTTCCAAGACATTAGGAGACCATTTGAGTTGAAATAAATAAGATTAGACAAAAACAGGAGCAGTTTTTTATGAATTACAGAGAGCAGACCAGACTTTCAAAGCTAGAAAAACCACAGTTTCAACGGTTGGATCTTAATGATTTTTGGATTTGATATGCCTCTGTGAGTCTAGTTTCTATCCCAAAAAGAAAATCAAGGTTTGAACGGTTAGATCTCCAGGAATAGGGAAAATACTAGACATCACTCAGGAATTTGAACTCTCTGTCCAGAGATCTTGTACGATTTTCTAAAAATAGTAAAAAGATGAGAAACACTTAGATATTTTTAGGGTATCTTCCTAACACATCAAGGTACTTAGAAAAAATTATTACAGACCCGGGAAACTCTATTAAGGTTCTGATTTATTAATTTCAAAACGGACTTACTGTTCTGAAATTTTGGACAAAGAGTTGCACGTTTTGAAATCATAAGACCAAACCATCTTAGACATGGAATTCCATCAAAACAAAAATTACAGAGGTATTTAAATGAGTTATGAAAATCTTCCAATTGGTCTCATCCAATTCCAATGAACCATGATCCTATAGAAAATCTTTGATCACAATTGGTTTATGGATTCACTACACCATTGTTGAATTAATGCTCATACCTTAAAACCAACTTGATCCATGATCCTACAAAGGACTAGAACCAAGCATGGTTGTGATTATTGGGACAAATTAATGACATAGGAAGATGTTCATAGATTTAACCTTGATGGATTCTTATCATAGATCTCATAGTTGGAGATCTATCAAGAAAATCCTAAGGTCTTACTTATTTTAAATATAGACTATGAAAATCTACATCCAATTCTTCTCTCAAATACATGATCATGGAAGAATATAGAGTCAACTTATTCTCCTCTCAAGTTAATGGTCCTTGGAGATTAAGTGAAGTTTAAATCTACTCAAACCTCATTGGAATATAGTAAGAATTCCATAAGATTCTTAATGAGGAGGTCCAAATTATGGGTTAAGACTTGAATCTCACCAATTATGTGTAAATGTGACCATGATCAACCTTAACCTCCATATGAATCACAAGGTTATAGGAGAATAAGGAATCAAATTCAAAGAGCTTCAATGAGATATGGAAGATATCATGAACCTTATGAATGAAATAGAAATAAAGGAAATCAAAGTTTTATTTAGGAACACAAATTCTTCAAAACTAATTTATCTCAAACCCAAGGCATTAATTAGATCCAAACTAATGAGATGTCATGGAATTCAATCACAAGTTCTTGGTGGTGTGTGATAAAATGGGGTAAGAAGAGAGGTTTTGAAAATGTGAAAAGTTCCTAGATCTAAGAACTTGTGATTGAATTATCCTAACTCTACCAAGGATTAAGATGTTACCTCTATGACCTCAAAGAATTCTTCAATTTCTTGTGAAGCTCTTCCAAGATCTTCAAATTCTTCTCAAAGTTCTTCAAATTCTTCAAGAAATTCTTCTCTTCTTCTCAATTCTCTATATGATTCTTATCTCTTTCTCTGTCTAAAACTCAAGTATATCTCTTGTATATGTATGTATATTGATTCAAAAGTTCAAGTCCCTCAAAATGAAGATGAAGATCTGTTTATATAGGCCATCATCTCAAGGATAAATGGGTAAATTCGGGTGGGGACCCATGTGCAAAGATTCTTCTAGAACATGTGAGAAAAGCAGTCTGTTACAGCCAGCGGCACTCGACGGCTCCCGACGGCATTCGCTGAGTGCCGGGCGGCACTCATTGAATGCCAGGCGGCAAACACTGAGTGCCGGCGCGGCACTCAGTGAGTGCCGCCGGGTTTTTCGCGTGTCGGGGCTAACTAAATTTTGTCCTTTTTAAATTTTCAAAAGATATGTTGATGTAAACTAAATTTTTAATCTATATATATCTATATTTGTACTAAGATCCCCCATGTGCATGGTATATACTTAAATATACTATTTTCTTTTTGTATTTTCTCCTTTTTCAAAATCTTTTCTATTTATTTTGTCCTCCTATTTTCTTCCAAAGAAACTTTTTTTGATTTTGTTTATTATCCCCTTTTTTTATATATATATATATATAAAAAAAAATAGGTTCCCAGACTGGGTTTCTCACACGTTCTTCATTATTCGAGTTTCTCCCCGAATGCCCAAATCCTCTCCTCTTTTATTTTCAATTTTGCAATTTTAACTTGAAGAACATCTAGAAGATTTTGAATTTCTTGGAAAATCTTCAAACGTCATGGTTATCATCATCATCGGTCTTTGAGAGGTAACCAATCCCTGGATTTGATGTTTGGTCAAAATCGGGGTGTCTACAGTTTGCCCCTCTTTGACAGAGTTTGTGAAGCAACGCGTATCACAAATGAATGTCAAAGCCTGTGTGAAAGACAAGCCTTTGACCAAACAGTCGAATCTAGGTAAAAACAAAAAGTGCGTTGCAAAATCGGGTGCGCAGATAGCCAAATGCTGGTCGTGCTCAAAGATGAGCTGCCTACGTATCCCATCGGGAATCAGACCAAGACGTAGTTCGAGCAAGGGACAACAATACACAAATGCAGGTAGTCACACAGATGAATGCACCTATCCTATCGTGATGCACGTGCTCAAGCAAATTTATGCTCCATGTTCTCAGGTTCAAATGACTTAAGACAATGCTACTCCTTATAGTAGCAAAACGTATTTTTTGTCTTGAAATTTTTCTATGCTGATGATGTCCTATCTTGGGAAAGTCGTGACTATCATTTTTTATGTGAATGTTGACCGACTGAGATGCGCTTCGCATCTTATACTCGGGTGCCGAGTCAGGAAGTATGCTGAAAGACTGAGATGTGCTACGCGTCTTATACTCCGGTGTCTTGAGGATCATTTGATTGGCTGAGATGCGCTTCGCGTCTTATACTCCGGTGTCTTAAGGATCATCTGATCGATTGAGAAGCGATTCGTGCCTTATACTCCGGTGTCGAATCAGGAGCCACGCTTTTGAAAAGACTGAGATACGCTTCACGCCTTATACTCCGGTGTCTTGAGGATCATCTGATCAATTGAGATGCGCTTCGCGCCTTATACTCCGGTGTCGAATCAGGAACCACGCTTTTAAAAAGAGTGAGATGCGCTTCGCGCCTTATACTCCGGTGTCTTCCAAGAAATGAGATGTTTTGCAGAAAAGTCAGAATCGCTCCAGATTCAATGACCCCAGGTAGTAGAAAAGTCATAATCACTCCCGATTCAATGACCCCAATGATCGCAGAAAAGTCAGAATCGCTCCCGATTCAATGACCCCAATGATCGCAGAAAAGTCAGAATCGCTCCCGATTCAATGACCCCAATGATCGCAGAAAAGCCAGAATCGCTTCCGATTCAATGACCCCAAATAGCAGAAAAGAAGCTTGGCATTGCTAGGGTAAATCCCCTTTCTTTTTCTCCTTTCAGAATAGTCATGTGGACTTAACAATCCGTTTTCTATTTTCAAAAAGAACTGGAGTCGCACGGACTCGAAAATTCACTTTTCTATTTTTCAAAGATTTGGAGTCGCGCAGACTTGAAAATTCATTTCCTATCTTCAAAGATTTGGAGTCGCGCAGACTCAAAAATTCATTTTCTATTTCAAAAATCGAGAGTCTCGCAGACTCGAAAACTCATTTTCTATTTTTCAAAGATCAAAAATTCATTTTCTAAAAAATTCATTTTATTTTTCGAAGATCTGGAGCCGCGCAGACTCGACAATTTATTTTCGGCATTTCTAAATTTGGTTTTATCCCTTCCCTTTTTGTTTTGGTCGGTAACCCCAGGCTGCAGTAGATGACTTATGCCAAGATCGAAGATTTGATCGGTGACTCATAGGATGCGATAGACGACTTATACCAAGACCGAGGATTTGATCGGTAACTCATAGGATGCGATAGACGACTTATACCAAGACCAAGGATTTGATCGGTAGCTCATAGGATGCGATAGACGACTTATACTAAGACCGAGGATTTGATCAGTAGCTCATAGGATGCGATAGACGACTTATACCAAGACTGAGGATTTGATCGGTAACTCATAGGATGCGATAGACGACTTATACCAAGACCGAGGATTTGATCGGTAACTCATAGGATGCGATAGACGACTTATACCAAGACCGAGGATTTGATCAGTAATTCATAGGACGCGATAGACGACCGAGGATTTGATCGGTAACTCATAGGACGCGATAGACGACTTATACCAAGACCGATGATTTGATCGGTAGCTCATAGGACACGATAGACGACTTATACCAAGACCGAGGATTTGATCGGTAACTCATAGGATGCGATAGACGACTTATACCAAGACCGAGGATTTGATCGATAATTCATAGGATGCGATAGGATGCGATAGACGACTTATACCAAGACCGAGGATTTGATCGGTAACTCATAGGATGCGATAGACGACTTATACCAAGACCGAGGATTTGATCGGTAGCTCATAGGATGCGATAGATGACTTATACCAAGACCAAGGATTTGATCGGTAGCTCATAGGATGCTATAGACGACTTATACCAAGACCGAGGATTTGATCGGTAACTCATAGGATGCGATAGACGACTTATACCAAGACCGAGGATTTGATCGGTAACTCATAGGATGCGATAGACGACTTATACCAAGACCGAGGATTATATCGGAGCTGGTCCAGCCTCAAAAGATTTGCCTTGGGACTATTCTAGCTCAAGATATGTTTCATGTGCTTCTTATTCTAGATTCATCATTTTCTTTTCTTGATAGATTGTTTGCTATGGACAGCAGTTTTAGGTGATTCAAGCAAGGAGAGGAAGAAGTACGAGCCAGTTCCTTACGATAACCCCACTTTTCTACTCACGAATTCCCCTTTTGACTATGGACAAGTTCAAAGGCTTTTTGGTACATCTTGATCTACTGAGGATATTCACTTGATTTTGTTCTCTCTGAAGATGTTACTCGCCCTTTCCTTGGCGGGGCAGAATCTGACTTCCTGCCCTTCATGCTATTATCCTTCTTTTGAAATTTCCACTTCTTGCTGATCCATCTGAGGAATGTATCTTTCGGTTTTCAGGAGGGTAGACTCAAACTGAGTTAAGACACACATAGTTTTTCAAATTTGTGACCAATTCTGCTTTCTTTTCTTTGCGCTTTTCTGATTATTATTTTTTAGAGAATCATCATCCCATAGTTTTCTTTCATTGTATCTTCCTTTACAATTGACTTTAAGGTAATTAGGAATTCTTCTTTTCAATGCTTCTTTCCATCTTAAATCAATTTCAGATTTATGCATGAAAACTTCAACTTTTAACCTCAAGAACTTTCAGGATGTCCAAACTTGATCCTTATTTGGAAAGCCAGTAAACCCAGAGATATCTTATTTGGAAAACGATAGTTTGCCCCTAGTTTGACAGGGGCTTGGAAGTGCTGGGCAAACGAAGTTTGCCCCTTGTTTGAGGGAGGTGACGCGGCCTCTGTGCAAGCGAAGGTAATTTCATGAATTGGTTGGGTTTCTTCTTTGGACCAAGGGTCTTAGGAGACCCGCCTACTTATCCCCGAATGGGCATCAGGTCCTATAGTAGTTCGGTCGAGGCCTGAAAGAAGTGTAATGATTGACTCTGTATGCGATTGTGACCGAACCTTGCAGGCTGCCTACGTATCCCCGAATGGGAATCAGGTCAAAACGTAGTTCATCTACTCTGGAGGTCTTGAAAGAATAAGGCTTCAAGAATTGGTGGGCTTTTCGAGCCATGTTTTCATTTAGGTTCAATGGGTTCCCTTTCTGGGCAGATTTTCTGAAACATATTCCTTGTGGCAGCTTTCGAACAAGATGATGAACTAATTCTCCTTCTTATGCATTTTTTTTCTTTTCCTCTTTTCTTCCTTTTTTTTTTCTTTTCTTCTTTCCCCTTTTTTTTGTTTTGTGGCAGTTGATTCTTTTCACCTTATCACTAGCCAGTCAATCTTTACAACTCTCATAATACAACATGTTTTACTCATACTCTATCATACTCACATAGTAATATCAGCCCTCCAAATTACTCTTTTATCTTTCTCAAAGATATTTCTGCATTATTTTAGGTCCACTTATCACTTATCCATTGAGTCTCTCACAAAATTCTGAGATTAATTTCAAATCTCTCTTTTTTATTTCCAATTTCTTTTCTTTGTTTAGAACAAAACAGAACTTTGGGATAATTCGTGTGCCAATGATGTACTTTGAAGCACCCAAAGGTTCTCAATCTTATTTATTCTTTGCCTTTTCTTTTCTTTTTCCTTTCTTTTCTCTATCTCGCTATCTCTTATTCTCTTCATGATTTTGACTGGCTAGGATTCGGATTTTGAAATCAACACGCATCTTATTTTGCTCTAACTTTTGCCTAGGCGCCCTTTCGGGTTTTCATCCTAGCGAGCTCTCTTTTTCTTCTTTTCTTCCTCTCTCTTTTACTTTCTCCCTTTTTTGTGCTCTACCTTTTGCCTAGGTGCCCTTTCGGGTTTTCATCCTAGCGAGCTCCTCTTTTTCTTCTTCTTCTTTTTTTTGTTTTTGGCTCTAACTATTGCCTAGGCGCCCTTTCGGGTTTTCATCCTAGCGAGCTCCTTCATCTTCTTTTCTTCCTCTCTCTTTTACTTTCTCCCTTTTTTGTGCTCTACCTTTTGCCTAGGTGCCCTTTCGGGTTTTCATCCTAGCGATCTCCTTTTTTTTTTTGAAGAAGAAGAAGTTCATTTAAAAAATCTGGCTACCATCAAGGATCAAGTCATGGCTTTGGATTGTGAGCGCACCTCTTGGCAGAAAGGGGGATGTTGGACAATCTCTGGATTCATTCCTGGCTTATCGTTGTAGGACCATGAAAACATCCTTCTATTCTTTTAGCAATGAGATCAATTTTATGCTTTTATCTTTATTGAGTGAAAAGAGAAAGAAAGAATTACTTTGAGAATCTTCTTCATTTTCTAAGTCAATTGCCAAAGTTTCCTCAATGATTTTGCATGCAGGTTCATTTTTCATTTTCACAGTTATTATATTTATTTAAGCACAATCAAGTAAGCAGAATCAGTCACTTTCATTGATAACAGAAAATTAAAAAGTTTGGCTCATACTTGGCCATTACAGACTTCCGGGGTAGGGGAATCCTAACACTAGACTCAAGGACATTTTGGAAAATTCCCTGATTCTATCTCTCCTCCATCGCATCAAGAATTCAACAAACGACTCTCTATTCTCTTGCGTAGTCGTCTCTAGATCTGTCACAGTTACATCAAGCTCTTGATTGTATTCATATTGGGTGACAAAAGCCTTCACCACTTCTTCCCATATGCGACTCTTGCTTGGCTCTAATGTGAAATACCAGGATAATGCTGCCCCAGTCAAAGTTTGCTGAAACAGCATGGCCATCATGGCAGGACTCAGACCACTTGGCTGAAAGGCCCCGATGCACATCCTGACGTGGTTTCTAGGGTTTCCAGAACCATCAAACTTATCTATCTCTGGCATCTTGAAACCAACTGGCAGCTTCTCCCTAGTCCCCTCAAATAAACCTTCTAGCTCTAGCAGATAGCTATCAACCCCGTTGGATTTGCGGACAACTTTTTCTAGCATTTCCACCTTTTCCTTCATCTCGATTCGTTCTTTCTCAGCTTTCTCCATCTTCTCCCTTCCTGCCCTAGGTGCATCATGTCTAGGTGCTTCTGGATCCTCAAACCATTCATCTCCTTCAACTATCGGTGGATCATTTACTGTCCTTTGGCGGGTCAGTACTTCCATCATGGCCATCATTTGGTCCATTCTCTCTTTCAATTGTGCTATTTCTGCAGCATGCTGTTCCTGGTCTATTTCTCTTTCTGTCTCTGGTTCTCTTCGTACTAACCTTCCACTCAAATCCCTAACCCAAACCGTCCTGGTGTCCAATGCTATCTTGACTACAACCATTTTTATTTTTTAATCAATTTTCAAACAACTTTATTTATTTATTTTTTTTTGGAAAAATGTTTAGTGCAATGTTCATGATGGTTCATATGTCACACGGATGCAATGCATGTGTGTGTGTGTGCCTATTCTATATGCCAAAAGAAAGGAAAATTTTGGTCCTAGCACATACAACATATAAGCACATAAAATCCTCCTCCATGTCAAGTGCGTCAATTTCTCCTTTCATTATGATCCTCATTACCCCTTGAAAGGCTGAACATTTTAAATTTTTTGAAATTCACTTGAAAAGCATTCCTCTAGATGACGGGATCTTTCGAAAAATTTTGGATTTTTCCTTTGAAGGCAAAAACATTTCTTAATAAAAGATGATTGGGTTGAAATTTTGCTTTAAAATTCATTTGAAAAGCATTTCTTTCAAAAACAATCCCCAAGATTTTTGGGTTCTTCCTTCAAAGACGAGAATGTGAAAATATACCCCGACAAGGGTTGACTTGGAAATTTTTTTTTTTTTAAACCAAAATGTGAATTCCAAAGATTTTGAAAGAGCGATTAAATATTTTGGAATGAAGACGTCGAAAACCTGTTTGCTTTCAAAGATGTAATTAAGATTCTTTGGGTAAAAGGATCACATGATTGGATAATTATCGCACTTTTCATGAATTCGGATGCATACAAGGTCAATGATGCTTAGCTAAACATGATACAAGAGATGTAATCTTATAATCAAGATTCGGCTTATTCTTAAATGTCATAGGACATGAAAAGGAATTGCTCGAAAGTGATTAAGAAGTTACACATCTTTTATCAAGTAAGCATCGTCATCATCTCAAGTAATCCCTTTCGGGCATACAAAACTCCCTAGCACATAAATCCTATTCAAGAATTGATTCCCTAATTTTGAAAGGTTCTATGGAAACTACTATACAAAGGCCGGGTTTTGGTCAGATAAGGGACCCTTGACACACACCCGATAGGATGCTTCGTATACCAAAACATGGTACGAGATCAAGGGTGATCACACGGCCCCATGATGGCTTGACCGACCGGGTTGCCCCGAGCCTCCAAGGTCATAGTTCCGTGCAATCGACTGGCGAGACATGCAAGTGCAATGCAACGGGCATACAAAAATTAATTAATTTGATTAGAAGGATGCTTTCAAGTCTAATCCTCGAGTGAACCCAAAATCAGAATTTTGGTCTGCGAAACCAGAGATTCTGGGTTCGATCCCCAGCAGAGTCGCCAGATTGTGGATATCGCAGGCTTCTTACCCACATGCGACTCTTTTAAATTCTTTTCCAAAAAAATTTCTAATTCAAAATGAATGAGTCGCCACTTAATTTTTAAAAGGAAAAATTAAGAAACCATTTTAAAGCAAACTGATCTTTTGCGAAACCAAAGATAAACTGGGTCCGGGGATTATGGAATGAAAGGGGAAGGAGCCCGGCGGACTAAAACACCCCCTTTCATCCTATCTCACGATAGGCCTCTACTCAACATCCTTTTTAATCGAATTAATAATTTAAGCATGCCCTCAACTAACACATAAATATAAGTATACATATCACAAGCATGTCAAAAGGGTGCAAAATTGCTAATGACAAAATATCATTCATAAGCCACGTAATTCAAATAGCAAACAACATGATATGCAATGGAGAACTAAAGAACATACCCGGGATCCGGCCGCGAATATTAAACGTGCAATGCATGCGAGAATAGAAATCCTAAGAAAAGGTCTCTATCACATATAAACACATAAGGCAAAACCTAGTCTAAAGTGTCGCACATGGAGTTGAAAATCAATTCAAAATCAAAGAAATGAATTAAACTAGAGAAGGGATGAGAAGTTGTACCTCAAATGCGCTACAAAACAAAGGTTAGTACACATGCCTTAGACAAGATATAATATCAAAGAGTAATTAATCCTAAGTCATGTTCAATTAGATTAAGCTAAGTCCAACTTTTCAACTAAATCCAACTTTATCCAAGAACTAGTTCTAATTATAAGCATCAATGTATATGAATGAATGAATGATTATGAACAAGAATGAGATATGAATTTATTCACTAATTTGGATCACTTAGCCTCTGGATTTAAGCTAAATTATCATTATTCAAAACATGATTTGGGTTCCAAGACATTAGGAGACCATTTGAGTTGAAATAAATAAGATTAGACAAAAACAGGAGCAGTTTTTTATGAATTACAGAGAGCAGACCAGACTTTCAAAGCTAGAAAAACCACAGTTTCAACAGTTGGATCTTAATGATTTTTGGATATGATATGCTTTTGTGAGTCTAGTTTCTATCCCAAAAAGAAAATCAAGATTTGAACGGTTAGTTCTCCGGGAATAGGGAAAATACTAGACATCACTCAGGAATTTGCAACTCTCTGTCCAGAGATCTTGTATGATTTTCTAAAATTAGTAAAAAGATGAGAAACACTTAGATATTTTTAGGGTATCTTCCTAACACATTAAGGTACTTAGAAAAAATTATTAGAGACCCGGGAAACTCTATTAAGGTTCTGATTTATTAATTTCAAAACGGACTTACTGTTCTGAAATTTTGGACAGAGAGTTGCACGTTTTGAAATCATAAGACCAAACCATCTTAGACATGGAATTCCATCAAAACAAAAATTACAGAGGTATTTAAATGAGTTATGAACATCCTCCAATTGGCCTCATCCAATTCCAATGAACCATGATCCTATAGAAAATCTTTTATCACAATTGGTTTATGGATTCACTGCACCATTGTTGAACTAATGCTTATACCTTAAAACCAACTTGATCCATGATCCTACAAAGGACTAGAACCAAGCATGGTTGTGATTATTGGGACAAATTAATGACATAGGAAGATGTTCATAGATTTAACCTTGATGGATTCTTATCATAGATCTCATAGTTGGAGATCTATCAAGAAAATCCTAAGGTCTTACTTATTTTAAATATAGACTATGAAAATCTACATCCAATTCTTCTCTCAAATACATGATCATGGAAGAATATAGAGTCAACTTATTCTCCTCTCAAGTTAATGGTCCTTGGAGATTAAGTGAAGTTTAAATCTACTCAAACCTCATTGGAATATAGTAAGAATTCCATAAGATTCTTAATGAGGAGGTCCAAGTTATGGGTTAAGACTTGAATCTCACCAATTATGTGTAAATGTGACCATGATCAACCTTAAACTCCATATGAATCACAAGGTTATAGGAGAATAAGGAATCAAATTCAAAGAGCTTCAATGAGATATGGAAGATATCATGAACCTTATGAATGAAATAGAAATAAAGGAAATCAAAGTTTTATTTAGGAACACAAATTCTTCAAAACTAATTTATCTCAAACCCAAGGCATTAATTAGATCCAAACTAATGAGATGTCATGGAATTCAATCACAAGTTCTTGGTGGTGTGTGATGAAATGGGGTAAGAAGAGAGGTTTTGAAAATGTGAAAAGTTCCTAGATCTAAGAACTTGTGATTGAATTATCCTAACTCTACCAAGGATTAAGGGGTTACCTCTATGACCTCAAAGAATTCTTCAATTTCTTGTGAAGCTCTTCCAAGATCTTCAAATTCTTCTCAAAGTTCTTCAAATTCTTCAAGAAATTCTTCTCTTCTTCTCAATTCTCTATATGATTCTTATCTCTTTCTCTCTCTAAAACTCAAGTATATCTCTTGTATATGTATGTATATTGATTCAAAAGTTCAAGTCCCTCAAAATGAAGATGAAGATCTGTTTATATAGGCCATCATCTCAAGGATAAATGGGTAAATTCGGGTGGAGACCCATGTACAAAGATTTCTTCTAGAACATGTGAGAAAAGCAGTCTGTTACAGCCAGCGGCACTCGACGGCTCCCGACGGCATTCGCTGAGTGCCGGGCGGCACTCACTGAATGCCAGGTGGCAAACACTGAGTGCCGGCGCGGCACTCAGTGAGTGCCGCTGGATTTTCTGCGTGCCGGGCTAATTGAATTTTGTCCTCCTTTTTAAATTTTCAAAAGATATGTTGATGTAAACTAAATTTTTAATCTATATATATCTATATTTGTACTAAGATCCCCCATGTGCATGGTATCACCCATGTGCATGGTATATACTTAAATATACTATTTTCTTTTTGTATTTTCTCCTTTTTCAAAATCTTTTCCATTTATTTTGTCCTCTTATTTTCTTCCAAAGAAACTTTTTTTGATTTTGTTTATTATCCCCCTTTATATATATATATATATATAAAATAGGTTCCCACACTGGGTTTCTCACACATTCTTCATTATTCGAGTTTCTCCCCGAATGCCCAAATCCTCTCCTCTTTTATTTTCAATTTTGCAATTTTAACTTGAAGAACATCTAGAAGATTTTGAATTTCTTGGAAAATCTTCAAACGTCATGGTCATCATCATCATCGGTCTTTGAGAGGTAACCAATCCCTGGATTTGACGTTTGGTCAAAATCGGGGTGTCTACAGTGTCCGTGTCGGTGCTTGTGTCACGCCCCGACGTAGCATAAATCAGGAAAGTGTTTCATTTCCTTTATGGACTCGTCGGTTGTGACAAGTGAGAATAACCAATTGTCCCTGCAACAGATAACTTAATAGCATTTCTAAAGAGAAGGATACTAATAAACATAAGCTCCAAAATAAAAACTTACTAAACTATTACATCAGTCAAGGTCTTGGGCACAAACCGCCCTTATTCAAATAGCTAATAAAGTCTGTTACATCACTGAAAGTAAAGACATAATAAATATAAATCGACCCTTCTGGAAAACCTTCGGTCTCTAACTAGAGTAGTTGAAATACTCTGGTTGCTCATGACCTGGAAAATCTGGACATAGAGTCCAGGACGCATCAACGCCGTCAGCTCATGCAAGCTAGTGAGTAAAATAAACATGTACTCGCAATGTAGATATATAGGCATATAGAAGAGCTTGCAGTTTAAACTTTTAAAACAATAATTCCAAGTGCCAACTTCAATTATTATAACCACGGGAAGGCAATAAATAAATGAATATGTGACCGTGCATGAATAATGTATCATCTCATCTTACAGACTCTTTTCCCTCGATAAACACAAGATCACATCATCCAAACTCCCTCGTTCTAGTACCTTGAAAATACTCGGGCAGCCTCACTATAGTACAACGGGTACCAGGGAATGTCCAATCAGCCTTGATCCACGGCGTCACACTATAATACCACCACGGCATACCAGAGATAACCTCAATCAGTATCCGAAACTCGGGTATCAGGGAGTGTCCATGGAGGCACCACACACTATAGCACTACCATGGGTGCCACAGAGTGTCCAATTTGCCAGCGTCATATTAAAAAGGTACCCTAAAACCACATCATCATGACATCCACTGCCTCGATCCATGGCATCACACTATAGTACCACCACGGCATACTAGAGATTACCTCGATCAGTATCCGAAACTCGGATACTAGGGAGTGTCACTATAATACCACCATGGAATACCAAAGATAACCTCTATCAGTAGCCAAAACTAGGCTATTAGGGAGTATCCATGGAGGCAACCCATACTAATACACAATCCCTTTTACTCTTTTTACACTTTTCTCACATACTATGCATGTCAACTCGACTCAAACATATATGTAACGTGACTTATCATAATTACTAGAAAATAACGAGCATACAAGAAATCAAGTCTTATATGAAACCACAGGTGAATTCATCAAAGACTTCTTTAATATGCTTTTACAGCTACAAGTACACAAGTAGGTCCACTTTGAAGCAATGCCCTTAAAAATGAGTTATAATTTTTATGGATGAATTACATATCAAAAGAAAGGTCTTTGAGGCTAGTTTCCAACGCTTCGAACGGTGCACGTTTTCGAGTTTTCTAGAGGAAGTTATGACAGTTTTACTAAAAGTCATCGGTGCTGAAAAATGGCAATCGAATGGCAAAAGTGGCAATCGATTGGATGAAGTAGCAATCGATTGGATATGTTGCCAATCGATTGGAACTCTGTCTTCTTCCACAGTTTCAAAATTATAAGCTAGTTTTTACCCATTTTGTAAACTAGAATCAAACAAGTCATGTAACATACCATTTTCTTCATTTTTTCGCAAGGATTATGAATACGTGATCGGTTTAAACTAATTTGAACCATAGCTCCTGTGATTTATGAAAAACCGAGAGGTGATGAAACTTTAAATTCGTAACACGTCACGATACGGATGAATTACATCGTAGCATTCGGATCACAGCTTATTGGAACTAAGATCTTTCATTTTCAATTCACGGAATTGATTTTGGTTAAGTTTCATAAAACTCCATTTTTCAACATTCAATGGTGATTATATATATATATATGTATATACACCTCTATGTATACAGAAATGTACATATATAGACATTGGGAGTGAGTTGAAATTACTCACAAAGGGATTTGGACAATAATTTAGCGCGCCGATAATTCCGCCAAAATTTCTGACGTCTTGAAATTCCTCCTCGTTCTCTCTCTTAATTTTGATATATAACTATGTATGTGTAACTGTAGAAGTGTATATATATACTGTATATGTGTGTGTGTTAATCTTGAGAGAAGACAAGAGAAAGTTGAGAGAAATTGAGAGAGTTTGCAGAGGGACATGAGAGAGTGTGAGAGATTGAGAGAGATAGTGTGATATATATAGCGAAATATTTGGGCTCCAAGAAATCAAGAGATTTCTCTAGGTGTGGTTGAGCTCACATGCTCCTTCACCAAACTGCAATATATTCGCAGCTTAAAACAAAAACTGGTATTTTACAGTCGTGATAAAAATACAAAAAATTATATTAGCGTAGGAAATAAATTCCTAGTTGTACAAAAGTATAGTTGTAGTTTCAAATCCATTGTAAGTATTTATGGAAATTACGGTTTGACCCCAAACAAATATTATAAATAGAATTAAAATGAAATATTTATTTATTAATGAGAATAAAAAAATATTGAGTGTTACAGCTTGTTAGGATCAAACGATTGTTTGTGAAGTTCAAGCTATTTAAGGATAATGGGAAAATGCTAGGGACTAATAAGGTCATTTTGCTTACTTTAGCAGTAGGTTTATGTGATATAGCATGTTTATGCGTCTTTTTTCTGCAACTAGGTTTTAAACAGGAACTTGGAAGTTGGGAGGATAGTCTTGTTTGGGGATTTTCTTGATAACTTCGAAGGCATCGTGGAGATTTTGTTGGAGGTTTTGAATATGTTGGAGAGTTCACTTAAAGCTGGACTTAAATGCAGCCAGACCAATAAGGTACAAAACCATCTTTTGCGATATTCTCAATAAATGAATCGAGATTTGGGATGGTTTGACAACACTAACAAATTTGCATGTGTAATTTTGTACTATTTTCATTGATTGTGTGGTTTGAATTCATTTCCCTACACGTCCTCTTTTGGTTCTCGACTAAGTATTATATGGTGATCTTGTATTGATGCTTTTAGTAACTCAACTTTTAAGCAATAAACCTCATTATTTGTCACTCTTATTGTTGGGCTAATTACACTCTGCACCCTCGTATTTTAAGCTTGGTGTCACTTTGTCCCTCAAAAATTAGAAGTTGACAAGTGATAATGGGAAGGTTCTAATTTGTATCACTTTGTCCTCCGTCAATAACCAATTCTGACAAATTTTGATGCATGGTGCAAATTGGCACAACTTAGAAAATGCAGGGTATAATGTGTCAACTTGAAAACTATGGGGTAAAGTAACACAAAGTACAAAGTATAAACTATGAGGGTGCAGTGTGTAATTAACCCAATTTTGGTTTTTTTATTTTTTTTTCCCTAGTAAAATATAACGGCATTTGTTCATTTTAGTGGATGCAATCTTACACATATTGGACATTTTGATTATTAACACATGAGAATAGGGATTGAGGCAAATGAAGAGCTTAGGTCCATTCTCAAGAGGATCTCCAACTTGGAGTAAACGCAATTCATATTAGCTGAATTGGCTACTTTTCATGCTGGTTATTCCTGTGTGTTTTGCACTTTGTATTTGTGTAGTTGGAACATAATTTTGGACTGGAAAGAAAGAACATACAATAAAATGACTGCACTACAGTTGATAGAAAGTGATAATGAATATATTCATGGAAATCTTTAGTTGGACTGGCCACATTTTTTCAGTCCTATTATTCCTTGGGAAACTGTAAATGCACCCACAGTTTTTCTCTTTACAGTCATGTGCATTCACTTGTTTTTGTATGTCCAGCTCCTCGATTTAGGCACGTAACACGACCCGACCTCATGTGTGTGAGAGCTTGATTTGATTATTAAACGAGCCTGAAATTTAGGCTTGGGTATGGCTTCAGCTTGTTTATTAAACGAACTTGGATTGAAATTCAAGCCTTTTATCAAACCTATTCACGAACTTACTAACACGTCGGAAATTCAAGTCCATTTAAACGAGCTTGGCTTGTTTTATGATTGAGCTTTGCTCATGTGTCCTCTAAAATTATATATAAGACATTTACATATCTTGTTCACGAGCTCTGAGTTACTCGAGTTCATATGTACTTGAGTTTGACTCTTTTATTAACCGAGCTAAAATCTAGGCTTGAGCTTGACTTGTTTATTAAAAGAGTTGAGCCGAGCCGAGCCTTATATTGAACATTGTGTGCGAGGGCTTTCTAAGCAGCTCGACTAATTTTGAAAAAATGAAAAAAAAAAAAAAAAAAAAACAGACATCAACAAATAAATATTGTCCCTTGGTGTCATGTGGTAATGGAGCAGGTTACGTTAGGCTTTGCTAGCAGGTAAGCCAATTAGCTATTTCATTTTTTGTATTCTGCTCCATTCTTGGTGAGTTGGGGTTTTATATGAGGTCCGGTTGGTAAGTTGAGGGATCCCATTTTTTGGCTAAGTTCCACCCCCGTTTTTAATGTTTATTCGCGACTGGTGTTGGGGTATATATCTCTAGATATGGATGATGATGTGTGGAACCATTCCTCCCATAGTGTGTTTGGTTGCAGATTTGGCTTGCTAGGCCTGGAGAGTGATGGTTTGTCCCAAGGTTGATGATAAACGGGTGTCAAGCACCTTTGTGCGCGTGGTCATTAAACGGTTAGCATTTGAAGCCATGGACTTGGTCTATGGAAATGACTGAGGAACAGTTGGTTTGGTGCTATGTATACTATGCCTCTCATAATTTGTACAATTTTTTTTATAAAAACAAAATTTTAATTTTGTGAAAATTCTATGCAAACTGTGAGAAGTACAGTTTGCACAGCACCAAACCCAACTATACCAAAGTCATTTCCTTGGTCTACGCATGCTTTTTGGTTGGGAGAACACATTGGTCCATTTGGGTGGTTTGGGTGTATATACCCCAGACTAGGGGTGTCATTCGGATGGAACGGATCGGAAATAGGTGTTTCGAAAAAAATTTCAAAATTTTTGGAATCTAGAAATCAATTCCAATTCCTATTCCAAAATTTCGGAAATTCCAAATTCCTTCCAATTTCGGAAATTCTGAAATTTTCGAAAATGTTTCTCATTTCTTTTCCTTCAGGCCAACGAGCCCCTATGCGGCTGTGCCCCCTAACCCTTTCCCAACCGACGTCGCCACCACCTACTCTGACCAACGTCGGCTCCTTTCTCACCTGACACCACTAACGCCGCCCTCAAGATTTTCTCTTTTCCCTTTTTGCTTATCTTCCCTCTCATTGTCTCGTTTTTCTCAAGTTTCTTTTTTCTTATTTTTCTTTTGTAAGCATGCAATGATGCAAGGAACTTTGGTCGCCGGAGCTTGGCCATCGTCATCATCTTTGTGCCATCGCCTCACCCCTCAACTTTGGTTGAGTTGAGGACCTGAGGTACGAATTGTTTATTCTCTTTATTCTTTTCTTTTTTTGGGTATTATATCTATGAAAATTAGTTTATGGGTATTGTGCTTTTGGATGAATTCAGGGATTCCTTAGAATTTTGACATGTGTTTTTCACTTTTTTGTGTGTTGTCATGCTGTGGACTGATTGTGGGAAGGAATTGTGTGTATATAGTTTTCCAAAGTAATCTTAGATTTTTCAAACTCAGTGCCCTTTCTTGCGATTTTTGTTTTTTTTTATTGTTTGTTTTTTTTTTTTTTTTTTATGAATGTGATATGGCTTTCTCATCTGTACATACTTCATAGGTTTTTTTAAAAAAAAATAATTGTTTTGATGCTATGTATTGTATGAAAATGTGAAAAAATAAGTTTTGAATTTTTTTTTGTGTGATGTTATTATGTTTGTAATTCTATATAATTATTAATAATTATAAATAAATAAATTTATTATATAATTATGACATCATAGTTTGATTCCGGTTAACTCGACGGTTGAACCACTAACCCGTGACCCAGTCATTTTTCCGGTTCGATGAACAGTTCGGTTTTCAAAATATTGCATTCACTATACAAATTCTATAAAATTCAAAGAGATCGACCTACAGATTCAACAAAACCCACAAACATATCTCACACAGATTGAACAAAGAATACCAACTTTTCACAAAATCTAAACAAATCTCACATAGATCTGAACAAAGAATACAAATTTATATGTATTTGACTAAAAACAAGCGTGCATATATACCTATTAGAAGAAAATTCAAAAATTATTGGAAAATTACCGAAAAATGTGATTTTGGAATAATTTTGGAATTTTCGGAAATCCTAAAACAATATCGATTCCGTTATAAAATTCTTCAAAATTTTAAAAAATCGAAAATTCGGAATTCAATTTTAGCTTCCAAAATCGGACTTTTTTGGATCAGAATCGGACGGAGTCGGAATTTCTGTTTCAAATGACACCCCTACCCCAAACCACTTTAACACTTGTCAAGCTTGGAGTGGAGGAAAAAGGGAAAGTTGGGATGAAGTGATGGCTGTTTGGCGCACAATAAATGGAGTGATGGTTGTCTGACGCGTAATAAATGCAAGGGAAACCTGCTATGGCCGGTTCTCAGGTGATGTTTGTTCCTTGATCAGGAACGATTGTTCCATCTTATGAAATGTTGTTCCCTTTTATATGTTTCTTCTGTGGTATGAAACAATTGTTCTATGTTACAAATATTTGTTCTCCGTGGATTGGTTTGTGTGCCAATCATGTTAGAGATTTACATTTATGTATAAAATCTTGTACAATATTAGTAAATTTGAGTTTTACTGTATAAGTATGAGTGATTTATTATGAGTAGCTGGTTGCATTAATTACATTAAATCACAACCATATTAATTTTCCAAAAGCCACTTTGTTCCAAAGACCATAAACAGTTGTTCCAAAAGCATGTTATGTTTGTTCCAGCAATAGAGAAACTTGTTTCTCCACAAAATTAATGTTGGAAGCTTTTCAATTGGTATACCTACTTGGTGTGGTACTTAATAATTACAGGATTTAAGGTAGGTAGTTGCTGTAATTACATTAAATCTCAGTCGTATTAGTCCCCAACATTACTTCAACATTAGTTATAGAGAAACTTGTTCCTTTCATAAGATAAAGAGATCTACATATATGCATAAAATCTTGTACAATATCAGCAAATTTGAGTTTTGATGTATAAGTATGAGTGATTAATTATGGGTAGGTAGTTGCTTTAATTACATTAAATCTCAGTCATATTAATTTGTGAAATCTCAGCCACAAAATTAAGAGATCTACATTTATGTATAAAATCTTGTACAATATTAGCAATTTGTTTTATTGGAACAACAATTCATAATCATGGAACAATAATTTGTGAAAATGGACCAACAATTGTTGATCATGGAACAACAATTAATGTCTCTGAACAATAATTCATAATCATGAAACAACAATATGTGAAAACCAAACTACAATTACAGATCATTAAACAATATTTTGTGTTCATAAACACTATTTTAAAACTTAACACAAACACACACTTGAATTAAATTAATCATGATTATTATGAGTTTCATGAGCTTTTATGATTACTTGTGCTTAGGATTCATGTTTTTCCTATGAGTTTGAGTGTGGTTTGTACCTTTCCTTTCTTCTTAAGTCCTTTTCGCATGTATGTAGAAGCGTAAATATGCGCTATTCTCCACACATGTATGTGGAAGCGTGGTTTGCACGTTTCCTTTCTTCTTAAGTTCTTTTCACATGTATATGTAAGTGTAGCTATGTAGATATGAGCTATCCTCCACACCTTCACTGCTTTAGCACGTGCAATGTGTGTAATTTGCTTAGTTGTTATGCACATATCTTCTCTTTCATGTTTTTTGAAGACCGCCACATTTCTCTTCTTCTTTCGAGGCATCTCTGTGTGTGTGTGTGTGTGTGTGTATGTGTGTGTGTTTGTGTTTGTTATAAAGGGGACAATTTCTAATAGTGGAACAATAATTTCTAGTCTTAGAAAAATAATTTCTGAGATGGAATAATAATTAAAAATCATGGAACAACAATTTTTAATAATGGAACAAGAATTTGTGTTCATGGAACAACAATTACTAATCATGGATTAGCAATTTTCAATCATTGGAACAACAATTTCTAATCATTGGAACAACGGTTACTGATAATGGAACAACAGCTTGTAATCTTGAAACAACCGTTGATGATAATGGAACAACAATTACAGATCATAGAATAATAATCTGGTAAGTTCTCGACAAGTCCTTTATATTTACCTCTTTCTTAAATCACATAAAAGCATGAGTAGGTGGATAAAATTGAATTTTTGATAATAGAACAACATTTGCTGATCATAAAATAATAACTTCTAATCATAAAACAATGTAAGTTCATGGAACAATAGTTATTGATCATGGATCAACAATTTATGATTATGGAACAACAATTTATGATCATCGAGCAAGAATTCTAATAATGGAACAATAATTTTTAATCATAGAACAACAATTTGTGTTCATAGAACAACAATTACTGATCATGGAACAACAATTTCTAATAATGGAACAACAATTTCTGATAATGGAACAACAATTTCTAATCATGGAACTGTTATTTATGATAATGGAACAACAGTTACTGATCATGGAATAATAATTTCAAACAGAAGAATAATTCCTAATCAGGCAAAAACAATTTGTGTTCATGGAACAACAATTACTGAACAAGGAACAATAATTGTGTTCATGGAACAACAATTCATGATCATGGAACAATAATTTCTAATCATGGAACAATTCATACCATACACATTAATTTAAGTGCTCCATATTTTAATATCTCTAACCCATCTTCTTCAATTCGTTCTACTGAAATATAGACCCCCATCCTCTCAACGAGCCCTATCCATATAAATTGGTTTGAAGTCCAAAGTTTTATTAAATCACACGAATTTTGGATAAAACCGCAAAGTGGGTCTATGGAAAAATTACAAATTCGTGATGATTGGCAAAGAATTTTGAAAAACTGTTCTTAGGGGCTCATAAGGAAGCTAATATGGACCTTTTAACATAAGTTTCATGAGTTTTGGTGGTGGTAAAAAAATCAAGTTTCAATGGAAGCTTTAATGGCAGACGGCCATGGCTAAGCTTAAGGCTCTGTTTTGTTTACCTAAATTGTCTGTGTGTGCACACAAATAAATTGAAGAAAGAGTAAAAATAGAAGGAGCTCACCTAAGGGTTTAAGAGTCTTGGTTGACTCTCTCTCTCTCTCTCTCTCTCTCTCTCTCTCTCTCTCTCTCTCTCTCTCTCTCTCTCTCTCTCTCTCTCTCTCTCTCTCTCTCTCTCTCTCTCTATGTTCTTGCTTGTGTATGTATAGACAAAGGGGTGAGAGTGATCTTATGTTGCAGTAAGGAGATTGTGGGATGAGTCAGTAATGAGAAGACTTGTACCTAAAATGTGCAATGTTTGATTGGGTCATGGATGAAATGAGAAATGGGAGGGAAAAGAGCTAGAGAGAGAGAGAGAGAAAATAGTACAAAACTACTGTGATTTTATTTCCAAATAGACTTCTACACATGGACGGCTAAGAGGAGGGGCATCCTTCACCCAATGGTTGAGATTGGTTTGGGTGTATATACACCCAAACCGCCCAAACGGACCAAAGTGTGCGCCGCCCATGTGATGACCTCTATGTTGACAGCTTGCCAAGGACCTAATTTCAATAATTTGTATTTCATGGAGCATGTGGTTGTTATGGTACCACTTTTGGCCTTTTGATGCCATGGTGTTTAGTGGGTCCCAATGGCGTATATGAGTCCTAATGTATGGCAAATAATTTTTATTTTTTAGTAGGATTTTGTTGTGGGGGGAGTCTTGACTCTTCCATGCACTTGTTTGATTGGTTTGGTTTCAGTTTTGGCTTTTGGCCACATTGTTAAGCATATTGTATATTTTAGGATATATCCCTAATACATTTTGTACACATCTTTTTTTTTTTTGTTTTAATTAACCCTTTTTCGAAAAAAAATGAAAAGAAAAGAACAAAAATAAAGTTCGTAACCACACGGCAATACTTTCTAATAATTTAACTAAAGTGAAAAGGAAGTTTTTGTTTGGAAATAGTGGAAATTAACCCATTTTTACTCTTTTTGATTTTTTTCGAAGTTGATATTGTATTAATTTGATAAAGAAACAGTTGTTGGAGAAATCATTCAATGGGTCCGTCACACCACGTCGTCATGCAAACGTGTGATGTCTTAATTACATGAAGATATGTGCCATTTGAAAGAATACGAAAAATGAGATCTCTTTACAGAATTTTAAATAATCATGCTCCCTATTTCCATAGACACAACTTTTATACATGTCATTTTTATCTTTTTAAAAAAGTCACATATCGCCATACAATTAAACCGTCACACCACATTAGTATAATGACCTGATGTGACGGGCTCACTCCAATTCTTGTGACAATTCTAAACCATACAAGAACTCATCTATTATACCTGTCTAAATTTCAAGGCAAAAAGCCTTCATACAGAACGCCACTTGGCATCTTCTATTATTTTCTTTTTTTCACATGTACATTTTCTATTATTTTCCTCTTTTTTTTTTCTTTCTTTTATATCCTAGGTCATGAAAGTTGAAAGGTCTTTGTGGTAGTCCTTTTCACATAACTACAAAAGATGAAGAGTCATGTATTTCTAATTCAAAGTATTTTCCCCATAAATGTCCATTCACCTTCTCTATACATTTCACATTTTTTTACCAGAAGCATATGTATATATATACATGCTATACATATATGTATGTGTAGATGACTATAGAGAGATAAATTAAGGAAATGCTCTTCTTCCACTAAACCCAACCAACACACCCCCCCCCCCCCCCCCCCCTCCCTGCAACACACGAAAAAAAAAAAAAAAAAAAAAACCCACAACAATATGATATAATAGTTGTATTATAGAAAGATCGATACATGCCATAAATTAGTTCACTTTAGTCTTTCTCTTTTCACTGGCATCCTTATATCTCTGTAAAGTTGGCTCGGTTGAGGACCTATTGGCTTTTTCACTCACATGCACGTAATTTAGCAGGTCTTTTGCAATATTTTTCGTTTTTATAATTTACTGTGTTGGCAGAATGAATATATGATGTTCTGTTAAAAAAAATACGAAATAGTGAAGTATAATTGATTTATGATTTGAAGAAGAGTTTTGATACCTTGGCAGAAAAGAGAGAAAATTATGTATTTGGGTAAAAATTCAGAAAAAGAAAAGGGGCAAGTACGTGGAGTAAATGTTGGATGCAACGGGTATTCCACGTCATTATCTATTCCCTCTCACATATTTGAATGATGTGCTGAAGTGGAGAGGTTATCCCCCTAGAAATAGGTTCAGATGGATAATCTAATTAATCTCGTTGTTTACCAAGCTAAAATTTAGTTTTTTTTATTTTATTTATAACACTTAATTTTTTAAATCAGTCCATCACAATACAGCCCGTGCATATCAAATGTTATCGACTAGTATATATAAAGAGTAAGGCCAAAAGCCTTCCCACAACGTGCCAAGTGGCATTTTCTATGATTTTTTTTTACCATGTGGCAATTCTTACATTTTCTTTTCTTTTGTTTATTTTTCCATTCATTTCTTTTTAACTAATTCTAGGAGATCTTTCCACTCTTCAAAGGCTTTTTTGGCTATAAATTCTCTCACCGATTTATTAATCGTACATTTTCAACTTTCTTATGCACCTGTTCCACATATCTTTCCTTTTTGCAACATGGCATTTTTTATTTTATTTTATTTTATTTTTCACTCCCTTCTTTATTCTTCTTTCTTTCTTTATTTTTTTATTGATTTATTTTTAACTTATATTATACTTGCAGAAAGACTTTTTTTTTTCACTTTCTTCTTTATTCTTCTTACTTTCTTTCTTTCTTTCTTTTTAAATTTTTTTTTTAAACTTATGCTATACTTGAAAGACTAAAAGTCTCATACAAATGTAACTTTGTGAGTTTTAGTACACAAACTATGGAAGGGGGCCGCACCTAGGTACATGAGGAGGAGAATCAATTCAATTAATTTATGCTTATTTGCAACCGATACAATGCTTTTACCATAGTATACTATGAGATAACTACATACGTTCATGTTTATGCATTATAGATAATATATAAACACACGCATAGAGAGATGAGTTTAAACTTCTTTAACATGTTCAAAAGGATTGGAAAGAGTTATAATAAAGCAATTAAGCAAGGAATGACAGTGAATAATGGTCATGCACAATCAAGCCAAATGTTGTAACTCAATCCATCCCATTAACGGTGTTCTATTATTCAAATAATCATTTTATATTAATATTATGGAAGAAAAGCACATCAATACTATTGATTAAATTTGGCCACTATTATAGCAACCTTTTAATTCTTTCTACTTTCCGTTAAAATGGGTAACAACAATTTGCAAGCCGTTTGTTTGTTTATTTTTATATTTTGGTTGGAATGTTTTGTTGAGCTTGTATATGATTGAATTCTTTTCCTCCTCTCATAAACTTTATTTTGTTGCAAGAAAATTTGTCATATGTTTACCATTCGAAGGGGTGAGTTTCTTGCTTGTGTATATATAGACAAACGGGTGAGACTGATCTTATGTTGCAGTAAGGAGATTGTGGGATGAGTCAGTGATGCGAATTAAGACTTGTACCTAAAATGTGCAATGTTTGATTGGGTCATGGATGAAATGAGAAATGGGAGGGAAGAGAGAGAGAGAGAGAGAGAGAGAGAGAGAGAGAGAGAGAGATAGAGATAGAGAGAGAGATTACCTGCTACTGGGAGTTAAGAGAAAGAGAGAGATTACCTGCTACTGGGAGTAAAGAGAGAGAGAGAGAGAGAGAGAGAGAGAGAGAGAGAGAGAGAGAGAGAGTTAAAATAATACAAAACTACTGTGATTTTATTTCCAAATGGACTTCTACACGTGGACAACTAAGAGGAGGAGCATCCTTCACCCAATGGCTGAGATTGGATTGGGTGCATATACACCCAACCGCCCAAACGGACCAAAGTGTGCGCCGCCTATGTGATGACCTCTATGTTGATAGCTTGCCAAGGACTTAATTTCAATATTTTTTATTTCATGGAGCATGCGGTTGTTATGTTACCACTTTAGGCCTTTTGATGCCATGGCGTTTATTGGGTCCCAATGGCTTATATGAGTCCTAATGCATGTTTGGCAAATTTTTTTTTTTTTACTTTTTAGTAGGATTTTGTTTTGGGGGAGTCTTGACTCTTCCATGCACTTGTTTGATTGGTTTGGTTTCAGTTTTGGCTTTTGGCCAATGCCACGTTGTTAAGCATATTGTAAATTTTAGGATACATCCCTAATACATTTTTTACACATCTTTTTTTTGTTTTAATTAACCCTTTTTTCAAAAAAAAAAAAAAAAGAAAAGAAAAGAACAAAAATAAAGTTCGTAACCACACGGCAATACTTTCTAATAATTTAACTACAGTGAAAAGGAAGTTTCTGTTTGGAAATATTGGAAATTAACCCATTTTTACTCTTTTTGATTTTTTCGAAGTTTATATTGTATTAATTTGATAAAGAAACAGTTGTTGGAGAAATTATTCAATGGGTCCGTCACACCATGTCGTCATGCAAACGTGTGATGTCTTAATTACATGAAGATATGTGCCATTTGAAAGAATACGAAAAATGAGATCTCTTTACAGAATTTTAAATAATCATGCTCCCTATTTCCATAGACACAACTTTTATACATGTCATTTTTATCTTTTTAAAAAAGTCACATATCGCCATACAATTAAACCGTCACACCACATTAGTATAATGACTTGATGTGACGGGCTCACTCCAATTCTTGTGACAATTCTAAACCATACAAGAACTCATCTATTATACCTGTCTAAATTTCAAGGCAAAAAGCCTTCATATAGAACGCCACTTAGCATCTTCTATTATTTTCTTTTTTTCACATGTACATTTTCTATTATTTTCCTCTTTTTTTTTTCTTTCTTTTATATCCTAGGTCATGAAAGTTGAAAGGTCTTTGTGGTAGTCCTTTTCACATAACTACAAAAGATGAAGAGTCATGTATTTCTAATTCAAAGTATTTTCCCCATAAATGTCCATTCACCTTCTCTATACATTTCACACTTTTTTACCAGAAGCATATGTATATATATATACATGCTATACATATATGTATGTGTAGATGACTGTAGAGAGATAAATTAAGGAAAGGCTCTTCTTCCACTAAACCCAACCAACCCCCCACCCCCCATCCCCGCAACACATGGAAAAAAGAAAAAAAAAAAAAAAAAAACCCACAACAATATGATATAATAGTTGTATTATAGAAAGATCGATACATGGCACAAATTAGTTCTCTTTAGTCTTTCTCTTTTCACTGGCATCCTTATATCTCTGTAAAGTTGGCTCGGTTGAGGACCTGTTGGCTTTTTCACTCACATGCACGTAATTTAGCAGGTCTTTTGCAATATTTTTTGTTTTTATAATTTACTGTGTTGGCAGAATGAATATATGATGTTCTATTAAAAAAATACGAAATAGTGAAGTATAATTGATTTATGATTTGAAGAAGAGTTTTGATAACTACCTTGGCAGAAAAGAGAGAAGATGATGTATTTGGGTAAAAATTCAAAAAAAGAAAAAGGGCAAGTACGTGGAGTAAATGTTGGATGCAACAGGTATTCCACATCACTATCTATTCCCTCTCACATATTTGAATGATGTGCAGATGTGGAGAGGTTATCCCCTTAGAAATAGGGTCAGATGGATAATCTAATTAATCTCATTGCTTACCAAGCTAAAATGTAGTTTTTTTTTAATTTGTAACACTTTATTTTTTAAACCAGTCCATCACAATACAGCCCATGCATAGCACATGTTATCGACTAGTATATATAAAGAGTAAGGCCAAAAGCTTTCCCACAACGTGCCAAGTGGCATTTTCTATGATTTTTTTACCATGCGGCATTTCTTACATTTTATTTTCTTTTGTTTATTTTTCCATTAATTTCTTTTTAACTAATTCTAGGAGATCTTTCCACTCCTCAAAGGCTTTTTTGGCTATAAATTCTCTCTCCGATTTATTAATCATACATTTCAACTTTCTTATGCACCTTTTCCACATATCTGTCCTTTTTGCCACATGGAATTTTATTTTATTTTTCACTCCCTTCTTTATTCTTCTTTCTTTCTTTCTTTCTTTTTTTATTGATTTATTTTTAACTTATATTATACTGGCAGAGTTACTTTTTTTTTTCACTCTCTTCTTTATTCTTCTTTCTTTCTTTCTTTCTTTCTTTCTTTCTTTTTAATTTTTTTTTAAACTTTTGCTATACGTGAAAGACTAAAAGTCTCATATAAATGTAACTTTGTGAGTTTTAGTACACAAACTATGGAAGGGGGCCACACCTAGGTACATGAAGAGGAGAATCAATTCAATTTATTTATGCTTATTGGCAACTGATACAATGCTTTTACTATAGTATGAGATAACTACATATATTCATGTTTATGTATTATAGATAATATATAAACACACGCATAGAGAGATGAGTTTAAATTTCTTTAACACGTTCAAAGGGTGTAACGACCCTGGTGATGTGTGTTGTAGGAGGAGTTCGTCCCACATCGCCTGGGGAAGGAAGGGTAATGTGCTATATATATGGGGGGCCACAGCGGAACCTAGTAAGACGCGTTTTGGGCAGGCTTGTGGGCCTGTGCCAGGAAAAATCCGTGCGGATTGTGCCCAAAGCAGACAATATCTTATTGGGGGAGACTTGGGTCGTGACAGAATAGTATCAGAGCTAGACCCAGTCGAAAGTGTGCCAACGAGGACGTTGGGCCCTAAGGGGGGTTGAATGTAACGACCTTGGTGTTGTGGGCGGGTTGCTGTAGGTGCCTTTGTGGCTGCAGTAAGTGCTAGCAGGTTACACACTATGGGAAGTTTGTCCCATATCGCCTGGGTGTGGAAAAGTAACGTGCTATATATGTATGGTTCTAAGTCTCCCTAGTAAGAGGCATTTTGGGTAGTGACCGAAGAACAAATTCGTGCGGGTTTGGGCCCAAAGCGGACTATATCTTACTGAGCGAGACTTGGGTCGTGACAAAATGGTATTAGAGCCTGACGCAGCCAGAAGTGTGCCAATGGGAACGTTGGACCCTAAGGGGGGTGGAATGTAACGACCCTGGTGCTGTGTGATGTAGGGGGAGTTCGTCCCACATCGCCTGGAGAAGGAAGGGTAATGTGCTATATGTATGGGGGGCCACAGTGGAACCTAGTAAGACGCATTTTGGGCAGGTATGTGGGCCTGTGCAAGGAAAAATCCATGCGAGTTGGGCCCAAAACTGACAATATCTTACTGGGGAAGACTTGGGTCGTGACAAAGAGATTGGAAAGAGTTATAATAAAGCAATTAAGCAAGGAATGACAGTGATTAATGGTCATGCACAATCAAGCCAAATGTTGTAATCTCAATCCATCCCATTAACGGCGTTCTATTATTCAACTAATCATTTTATATTAATATTATAGAAGAAAAGCACATCAATATTATTGATTAAATTTGGACACTATTATAGCAACCTTTTAATTCTTTCTACTTTTCGTTAGAATGAGTAACAACAATTTGCAAGTCGTTTGTTTGGTTTATTTTTATATTTTGGTTAGAATGTTTTGTTGAGCTTGTATATGATTGAATTCTTTTCCTCCTCTCATAAATTTTATTTTGTTGCAGAAAAAATTGGCGTATGTTTACCATTCAAAGTTAGTGAATTTCTATATATTTGTCATATAAAAATATTTAATGATATTTTTTCTTTGACATACATTGACATTGTTGACTTGTTTATACTTAAAAGCAAGTACATAAACACACCCAGCAAAACATAATCAGTTATTCAGTTCTTCTCAAAGCATAGAATTGAGTCTTGGCTATAACCCAAACGATATCAAAAGATCACTCCTTGGTGGGTCCCACTTCGATTCTTCCTCAAATCACTGCCATTAGTTCCTCAATCAATAGTGTTAGAGACGTGAAAGACGATCCATTTTCCATCAAAGCCATTTTACTCTTCTCACTCATCTCCTTCACCTTGACTCTCACCTCAGCATCACTGTCCATCAAACGCCTCACTCCACTCTCAACCTCCTCCGCCAACAACGGATTACTACCCAACTTGTAATCCAATCTTATCTCCACAGCCAATCCCAACTCTCTCACCATCTCAAAAGCGTTCATCTGTTGCTCTGCATATATTGGCCACGTTGCAATCGGCACTCCGTACCACAAACTCTCCAATATTGAGTTCCAACCACAGTGTGACACGAAACCCCCAACTGATTTGTGGGCCAGGATGGCCACTTGTGGCACCCACCCACAAACCAATCCAATCCCAGCCGTCCGTTCCAAGAACCCATCTGGCAGAACTTCCTCCAGATCCGTGTAGTCACTGGGAAGGTCCAATTTGCCTTTGGGTGGTTGACGAATTGACCACAAGAACCGGTATCCGGTTCTCTCTAGACCGGAAGCTATTTCACTCACTTGGGCCCTACTTAGGCTCCCCATGCTTCCAAAACACAAATAAACAACCGATGATGGTGGCTGATCATCAAGCCACTTCATGATTCCCTGATGGGTCCCATTGGAGTGCCATCGACCCGGTCCGTGGTGGTCCAAAACCGGTCCGACCGGGTAAACTGGCGGAGTTTCCAGTGCTAGAAACGAGTTAAGAGTAAACGGCTCAAGTTCTTGAAATGTATTGACGATCATACCCTTTGTTTCTGTGTACCTGCGGGCATGGTGTAAAAACCAATAATACCCATCTTCATTTCTCTTCAAAACCGATGGTGGGAAGACTTGTGGAGGGACTGAGTTGGAAAAACCCGGGATATCAAACTCGGTACCCGAGTCCTCGAACTCAGTGGCGACTTGGGTGTGTAGGGTCGGAAGGTGGAGCATGAAGGTGAGGAAAGTCACCGGCGATTGAAAGTAAAGGTAAAACGGGACTCCCAGTTCCCTGGCGACGTCGATCATTGATGTACAGAACATGTCGAGAAATAACCCGGTGAGTTGGACCGAGTTGGAGTCAGAGTCGGCCGGAGCGAGTTTGATGATTTCATTCTTCACATGGGTTTTGTTTTTATCAATCAAGAGTGATAAGAAGCCTATGGAGGATTGGTACTGATCTGGTGGAGGTGGGTCCACTGGAGGGAGGTGGACGAATCGGACTTTTTCACTGGTGGTTGCGGCGGCGCGGGAGTTAATGTAGGAGTCGACGAGTGGCCTATGGGGACAGTTGATGATGAGGATGGTGGCTGAGAGACGAAGGTCATGGCGGGTCAGGTGGTGGGCGAACTCGACGGCCGGACCAAGGTTGCCGATAGTGGGTGTTGCGATGACTACTATCTCTGCTTTGATTTTCTTCATTGGATTGTTTCGCTCTTTTTCTATATTATAATATAATGAATAGGCACTTCATTCATCAAATTTGTTCTTGTGTGAGTGTGTATATTATATCAACCTCCTATATATAGAAGATGCTAAATGCTGATTGCTAGTTGCGGAGTTACTTAATTACCAAAATATCATTTTAGTATATCATAATTACTCATATATCTTTATAGATAATTGTTGGAAAATCCCTACAAGTAACCCTCCTAAGTTTTAAACTCCAATTGTTTTGACCATTTTCTAAAAAGGACAAAAGGAATCTAAGTCAGTGCTCACACGGTATAAGTGCACGCACCATAGAAAATCTCACATATTCCCCAACCCCTCACGCGCGCGCCTTTTGGTTTCAGCCACTCACACCGTGTGAGTGGCTATACCATATGATATCCATTTCGAAAATACATTTTTAAACTTTAAACCTCCATAACTTTTGTTCTACAACTCTGTTTCTTACAAATTTTATACCGTTGGAACCGTGTCGACGAGAGCTACAAAACTAGTACCATTGTTGATACCATTTGAGCAAAAGAAAAAAATTCTTATTTTTACATATTATGCTTCAGACGAACCTAATAAAATTTTCACATAATATTTGTGTATGGGTTATTGAATTTTCACGTTATATTCACGTATGCCAAGTTGATATGATGTGAGGAAAAAAAAAACCAAATGTTCACTTTGTTCTTAAGGAGAGTTTTAGTGAATTTTTACAAAAAATTTGCATTTGTTTGGATTGAAAAACTATGTTTTATAATTTATTTGTGAAATTGATTTTTTTTTATAAAGGAAATATGCATTGTTTAATATGAAAGAGAAAAAAAAGAAGTAAAATTTCACTTGGCATATAAAAATATTAAGTGAAATTTCACTGAACTTGTATATGAATATTAAGTGAAATTTTACTTAAATTGACACTTGAGGACTTTTTAACAAAGTATCAAATTATACCTTAAACTCTAGAGAGTTACTTCTATCGAACTTTGGGATAGTTAGTGAATTTTCACTTAACCTACTAAGTGAAATCTCACTAAACGAGTATACGAATGTTAAGTTTAACTTCAAGTTTTTCAGGAAGAAAGCATGTACGGGTTCATTGAATTTTCACTTAATATTTATGTATGCCAAATTTATATGTTTTGAGAAAAAAAAATTAAAAAAAGACGAATAGCAATAAAGTCATTGATACCTCATTAAGGCTTAGTTTGGCCCCATTTTGGTGCTTCTCCTTTTTTAAAGCACAATTTCATGTTAATTCATTTGGTAACTAGTTTATGAGCTTTGCAAAAATGGAACTTAGGGCTTTTTTGGGGAGAGTTTTTAAAAGCTTTAGAATTGAGTGAAATTTCACTTAATATTTTATGTATATCAAGTGAAATTTCACTTAATATTCAATTTCACTTAATATTTATGTATATCAAGTGAAATTTCACTTATTATTTATGTATGTAAAAACATGAAAATCTTTTTTCTCAAAACATATCAACAATAAATTTAAAAAAAGACGATTTTTAACAAGAATTCCTGCATTTGTTTTGGTTGAAAAATTATGTTTTATAATTGATTATGAAATTTTCTTATTTTAACAAAATATGCATTGTTTAAAAAAACAAAAAACAAATCACCATGCCTACATGAATATTTAGTGAAATTTCACTTAACTCGTACATGAACATTAAGGCTTAGTTTGGCCCCCATTTTGGTGCTTCTACTTTTTTAAAGCACAATTTCATGTTAATTCATTTGGTAACTAGTTTATGAGATTTGCAAAAATTGAATTTAGGGCTTTTTTTAAGGAGAGCTTTTAAAGCTCTAGAATTGAGTGAAATTTCACTTAATATTTCATGTATATCAAGTGAATTTCACTTATTATTCATGTATGTAAAAACATGATTTTTTTTTCTTCAAAACATATCAACAATGGTACTAGTTTTGTAGCTCTCATCGACACAATTCCAACGGTATAAAATTTGCGAAAAATGGAGTTATAGGTCAAAAGTTATGGATGTTTAAAGTTTAAAAATATTTTTTGAAATTAGAAATACTACGGTACGCTGCTCGCATGGTGCGAACAGCCTTTGGAGAAGTTGGGCGAGTGGGGCGCGTGGGCGCGCGTGGGCGGGCACGTGGGGGCGCGTGTGAGCTGAATTCATGCACGAGATCTTCTATGGTGCGCGCACTTATACCGTACAAGCACTGATTTAGATTCCTTTTGTCCTTTTTAAAAAATGGTCAAACGAATTGGAGTTTGAAAATTATGAGAGTTACTTTTAGGATTTTCTAATAATTCCCCCATATCTTTATAACTATTATATGTATTGTTTTGTAAAAGGATAATTCTGTCATTTCAGCTTAATAATTATATTCAGGTGAGCGTTTGAAATTTTATTTAATATAATAATAAATATTCAGTCAATAACATTATGTCTAATTACATATAAGTCAACCAATTTTAAAATATTTATTATTCACTTCAAATAATGTCAACAATAATAACTATTTACGAATTGATCACTAATATGTACATTTAGGTCAACTTTTTCACTAAATTAGGATTTATATATTTTATTGTGTGTAATTACATTTACGTCAACAATTGTTTGCATGTTTATATCATTCGCTTAAAAAAAAGTAAGCAATAATGGCTAATTACGTATTGGTCTCTAATATTTACATTTTGGTTAACTTTTGTCCTGAAATTTTGATTTATATAGGAAATTACTATTGGCACTACACGGATGAAACAAGGGACTCCACAGTATGCATGGTACCACAGGCTCTAATAGTTGTACCATGGAGTTCCGTTCTTCAATTTTGGAGTGCCATTAACAATTCCCTTTACATATTGTGATTTTTTTTAACACATATTGTGGCTTTTCCCCTTCCCCTTTTTCCTTTTATTTTCAAACTGATTTTATAGTGCACACATATGCCTATAAATTTAATTTACACATACATGGCTATAAAATGGCTATAAATTTAATTTGCACACATGATTAAATTAAATTTATTTTTATTATACACACATACCTAATATATGTCATTTGCCGTTTCAAAACTATTGTCCATTAAGAAACTTTGAATATATGGAGATTAAATTTACTCATAAATATATATATATATACAGGTACTGGCATTATTGTCGTTCATTAATTTATTAAATTATTACACAATTGATAAGGACATTTTAAATTGCCAAAATATAAAAGTAATTAACAAAATTATCTATTACCAATTCAAAATACAACTAATACTACCAAGAATGAAAAAAAGAAATAAAAACCGTGATAAGAAAGAAAAAGCGTCAAAATTAAGTTTCGTTCAACAAACTCTAAAATGCTTTATAATCCTACAACCAAATCCATACCAAATTCACTTTTACTCAAATCTCATACCAAATTGAAACAACATTATTCACATCTTATATTGAAAAATTGATAACAATATTAAAATTTGCCAAAAAAAAGTAAATAAAATTAATACGAGGGGATAAGCACATGTGTCCTTGAGAGAGAGAGAGAGAGAGAAAGAGAGAGAGAGAGAGAAAGAACTAAATCTTTTTTGACAATATCATGGCACAAGCTTCCACACAACCAAGTGGTTTGGTTGTATCATATATACCACCAAACCTCTTAACATATACAGTGGTAAGAAATGTTGTACTATTTTAAAAGATATTTATACTTGGTAAAAAATATTATACTTTTATAAGAAATGTTTGTACCAAAGTAAGAAGACGGTGTACCTTTATAAAAAATGTTTGTACCAAACCAAAACCACTTGTAGTTTTACCCGTGATAAAAAAATATTGTACTTATGGTAAGGGAACTTTGAACACATGTGTCACACCCGTTCCAAAATTCATATATTTTAAAATGGCATTGCATTAAATTGTGGAATTATTAATGTTATTAATAATTTGAGATGGAGTTGACTATGAGTCAACGGTAAGGTGTCAGTGAGGACACGGTAACATGGTGGTTCATTTTGCATTAGCATGAGTAAATGGCATTTATGTGATTTAAATGTTATTTGACTTTCTGGTATTGCGATGAATAGTAAATTTACATGAGTAGAGTAAATTCTGGTAATTTCGATATTACTATAGATCATTTTGAGAACTGTGGTGAGAACGTGAGTGACACGTTAAATAAAAAGGTATTTTGTGTAGAGATTTCACATAATTTAGTTTTCGGACGTTATTTTGGACTCAAACGAGACTTAGTCGAAAACTTTTGTAAATTATAATTTTCACTCGTAAAGGCATAAAATGAACGTGTGCGACGTTTCATGGGTTAATTAGAAGTTTTGAGAACTCGTGGGAAGGTAAACGTAATTCCCGAGAGTCGTGCTTATAAATAGTAGTGGATGAGATTTCATTTCATCCAAATCTTTCTAAAATATCTATAGAGGAGAGAGAAAAGGGAGATTTGATCATACAGGCTTTGCGACGACGATCGGCGACCTTTCGTCCGTCAGTTTTCAACCAAATTCAAGATTTGAACTCATGGAGGTAAGACCTACGTTTTGGTACTACTTAGGCCATGTTTGGCTAATTTTTCCTAAAAAGCTAATTTCTAGACTCTTGGAGAAAACCCAGTAAAACTTATAGGAATCGTCTCGAATTCGAAATCCGACGATTAATTGGCCCTCTAGTCAATCCTTTAAAGTTTGGGGGAAATCGCACGAGGTATGAAGTTCAACTTGTGAAATATAGAGAAATACATGTTTTATATTTCGACGATGAAATTAAGATCCGGGCAAAATTCATGTGTTAATCTTAGGCCCGTTAATTATGCACGCAATTAAATGTGAAAAGCATCTCTACTTTTACGCGAGCAAGTTAAGTTGTATATGTGGGTCAAAGGGGAGTCTTATACAAATTCATGCCGGAGTAAGCTTCTCGGTATTTGAGAATTGTAGTAGCAATGGCTACTATGCATGGTTGATAGACTTGGACTTGCCATGGCACTTGAGAATGTATTTGGGGATGCAAAGGTTGATGGACTTGGACTTGCCCTTGGCATCGTGGTTTAAGACTTGGACTTGCCGCTACCGGATGAATGCGTATTTTTCTCCCTAGAGACTATTTGTTATGAAATGTGAGATTAGAACATGTTATATCATATATTGCATATGTTAGAACTTGTGCACTCAGCATATAGCTGAGCAGTGGAGATTCACTCCATTGCAGGTAAGAAGAAAGACAAGAAGAAGCGTGAGGAGTGAGGTCGAGAATCGCCGGGAAATTACACTTGTCTATATTTTTGTATCTTTTCCTAAACTTGTATAAGGTTTGGAATCTGTAATATGTTGTAATAGAACCTTGGGAGTTAGTTGGCAGTATTGTACTTTGTATTCGAATACCCGTCATGATGTTTTAAATCGCTAATGTTTAGTTATAGTTGTGTTGGTGTCGGATTTGGAGAGCTTGAGTTGTCATATTTCACACAGGGCTGCCAGCAAGGGGACCAGTCGACTGGACCCTATATCAGTCAACTGGATCTCGTGTGGTTTAGACACTGAAAGTGAATAGTGGTAGATCTGTCAACTGGGCCAATTTTCAGTCGACTGGACTACTGTATCATTTTGGGTTCTGCTTTTAATTATGGCAAAACCAGTCGACTGCATCAATTCTCAGTCGACTGAACCTCTTACAAAAATGTTGATTTTGTTTCTGCTTAAGGCACAGTCAACTAATCGACTAAGTCCCTAACACGGTCGACTGGACGGGCTAGTGAACTTTTCAAAACCTTTTTGCTTAGGACTTCAGTCGACTGGACTCCCGATACAATCGACTGGACCTCTATTTTTAAAAACTGAATTGTTTCTCTAGGTTTCCATTAGATAAAACTTTTTTTATAACTCTGTACTTCTGTTTCCGCTGCTATTTTACTTTAAAGGAACTGGATAAGCCTTGATGGCGTGTTACGTGTCCTATTTCCGCGTGTAGTGAGATGGGTGATGACAGCATGATATGGAACCTTTGTACCTGCAAACTTTGTACCTGTGGTAAATGAGCTTTGTACCCATGGAAAAGAACCTTAGTATCTATGGTAAGAAATCATTGTACCTATGGTAATAAATCTTTGCACCTGTTGTACAAACATTTTTATAAGGGTACAAACATTTCTTACCTTGGTACAAATACTTATTATAAGGTACAAATATTTCTTACTACTACAACCAAACAACTTAGTTGTATGGAAGTCTTTCCCAAAATTTAATGCAATATGAAATTCCTATAGTGAGGTGGCTTGTTTTGTTTTGTACTCTTATTTTTCTTTTTGGGATTTTGGGGAGAAATATCTCAAAATGAGTTGGTATAGCGAAAATCTAAAATTTTGGTATTTTAGCTTAAGATCATTCTCTACTTTTTTTTTAGTACCAATTAGTGTCATTGTCATTTTTTTAGGAAATTTTATCCGTACCCACATTTTCTACTCTCCACACCCACCTATTCAGTACATCCACCACTTGAGTTTTAAATATAACAATTTACTATCTACACCACCACCATTCCAATAATAACCCTAACCTAAAAAAAAGTAATCTTTCTTTCTTCCTACTTTATACACCGACCACTCTCCACCCACAGCCGCCCCTAATTCAACTCAGCCCATATGGTTGATTTCAAGTGGTTAGTAGTCCAATTATACAAAAAGAATATGGTTTTCACCGTCTCCAAAGATATTGAGGAGTGGTGTTGCGACCGTGGATTTGGACTTTGGAGCATGTGGAGGTTGTGGTGGCATGGATTGTAATCCATATATATATAATATTTACACACATACCATACACATTCAAATGTTAATTTACACATTCTGCCATCACTTCATCATTAAATTTGACACTCATCAAAATTGGTTGAGTAGGTAATCAAGCAGTTGAATAAGGATTAAATTGAAAGAATCAAAGTATGAAAAAAGGGGTATATAGTAGATGATTTGGGACACTGTCTCAGATTTACCAAATTCTGCATCAAAATTAATCACAATTACAAACATCCAACCATGGTGGTCAGAGGTTGCACTGGCAGCGATGGTGGTTCTAGAGGTGGAGGATGAGTTTAATTAATTCGTCCTTCCGTGTCACTTTGTACAAGGGTAAAATTATAATATAAATTTTTTATTAAATGGTGGGTCTAGAGAGTAAAACAGGTGGGGTGCAGATAAAATTACCCCACTTTTTTTTTCTTCGTAATATCCGTCATTTTTTTTTCGAATACAAATGACAAATCCCCCAGCTTGTCCTCCCTGATTTCGGTATCAGTACCTATTATTGTCTTATCGGAAAAGAAAAGGGGCCAAACCCCGGGCACGAGCACTGACCCCATAACACACGCACCAGGAGACAAGCTAGCGGTAGGATATGAACTCACACCAAATTGGACACTATCCATCTTGAGATCTATCCTCCAACTAGTACCACTTAGTTGCTACTTTTAGCTAAGTTCATTCCCTACTTTTTTTTTTGTACCAATTAGTGTCATGAGTAATATTTGGGGCACTAACAAATTTCACTAACACTCACACTCTACCTCTCTCTTAGTGGCACTGTGGGGCCCACCGAGAGAGATAGAGTGTGGGAGTGAGTGTTAGTGAAATTTGTTAGTGCCCCTAGCATTGTTGTTAGTGTCATTGTCACCTTTTTTTCTTCTTATTTTCAGTCATTTTTACCCCCTTTTTTTGAATATGAGGACAAATCCCCTAGCTTGTCCTCCGTGACTTCGGGATCAGTACCTATTGTCGTCTTTATTGAAGTAGAAAAGGGGGCATACCCCGGGCACGAGCACCAACCCCACAACACACGCACCAGCTAAATCATGGAGCTAGGCAAGCTAGCGATAGGATCTGAACCCACACCAAGTTTAACATTGTCATCTAGAAATCCATCCATCCAACTAGCTTACACAACCCTTGGGGTCTGACCTCCCTTAGGGAGGCCAAAGGACCTGTCCAAATCCCTTGTATTTATCCATGTAAAGTCTCGAACCCAAGACCAAGGGGGTAGAACACCCCCTATCTTGGTTCGCCTACCACTGGGCTATAAGGGATTTGGTTACCCATTCAGTGTTAGTTATGCTATGTCCTATTAGTGAAACTTTGAATTTAAAATTCCATTACTTCCAATATATCAAACTCTTTTTTCCTAAAATTTCTAATTTTGGAATCGTGAAATCGATATCTTTAAAACAAGTTCCATATGTGATGAAATTCTAAAGAAGAAAAAAAATTGAATTTTTTAGTTAGTTGTTCAGCGATTTTATCTGTTATAAACACATAATATTATATGTTTGAGAAATGACAAATTTAGATGGACAAATAGATAAAATGGTATTTTTGACGAAAAACAAGTACAAAATGACTTATGGGGTTAAGGAAAACACGTGTGAATTTTTGTTAGGATCTGTTTAGATCTAAGGGCCTTTGGCTGTGGGCCCCTTCTTTTTCATGATTTTTTAAATTTGTCTTCTCCAAGTATGCCACTTTGCTCAGTGTTTTAATTATAGGTTGTTTTAGTGTTAAAAGACAAATAAGATTCCTTATTATAGAAAAGTGCTTCGTACATATAGAGATGTCAATCGGGCCGGGCTGGGCTCGGTCAAAGCGGGCCTAATTGGGCTTTTAGGCCGGGCAGGTTCGGGCTCCACGTAACATCGGGCGGGGATGAGCCGGGCTTAGGAGGGGAGGAGGGGTGTCTGCCCCGGACCGGTAGCCCGGGCCTACTAGGGCCGGGCTTAGGACCGGGCCAGGCTTCACCTTTTTCGTAATTTTTAGTGTTAAAAAAATCAAAACACTAGAAAAATTGGGCTTCGAACCAGGCCTTCGGGCTTGCTAGGGGGTCGGGTAGGCGTGGCCATGGGCCGGGCCGGGCTCGGGCCGGGCTTGCACTCTTTACTAAGGGTAAGTACCTTTGTCCACGCCTAGCCCAGCCCGTGGCGGGCCTACAATTGGTTTCCCAAGCTCGGCACAGCACCAACCACTAAAATCCCAAGCTTGGCCCGCGGGCCGGCCTATTGCTATTTTTTATTTTATATTTTTAAAAACTTGAACTAAAAAAAAAATACCATAAATAATGTTTTGAATGATTATTAAGACACATTATTCACAAAAATTCAATAAAAACTCTTGTGATAATACATATACATTGAATATCTTATGTAAAATTATATATTATATAATAGAAAATACAAAAAATAAATATATTTTACTAATATTTGGGCCGGGCCGGGCCAAAGCGGGCCTCATTTGCTTTGTCCAAACCTGGCCCTAAAATTGATCGGGCCTAAAATTGTTGCCCAAGCCCGCTTGAACGGGCCAATATCTTTGCCCAAGCCCTGAAAAATTAGGGCCAGGCTGGACGGGCCAAGCGAGCCACGGGCCGTTTGGCCCGTGGACATTAAAGGGGGTGTCCCCCCTGGACTTGTGGTAACGGACAAGGCCTAGCGGTCCGAGCCTCGGCTCGGGTCGGGCCGAGCTTTTGGCCCAAAAAAAGCAGGCCAGGCTCGGGCAGGGCAGGGCCAACCCAACCCAATTGACACCTCTACGTACATAAGTACAATAAAGTGAAATATTATTAGGCTGTAAATGAATATGAGTGAAATTTTTGTTGAGGGACTTTTTAACCAACTAAAAAATAATTGGGCATTAAACTCTTGGTAGATACTTCTAAGAATTTTCGCCTGAATTTCTATAATTTATATATGGGGCTTGCTATAAGAGTAATGCTTCCAAATTTATTTCATAATTTTTTAGGGTAAATATCATTGACCTCCCCTGATGTATGTCATTATATCAATGACCTCCCCTGTGTTTTTGAAAATATCAATGGCCTTCCTTGTTACTAAAATCAGTTAATGACGTATAATTATTTAGCTCGAACACATTATGCACTTGCTTTGGTTGATCTGATGGTGTGATGGCCGAAGTGAGAACCCCCATGTGATCAGTCTGTTTCCCATGCCTAGCATATTTTACTGTCTTTCCTCGTTGGGCCAGGTCGTTTCCCAAAAGCTTCAATGGCCATTTATCAACCCTTCAGTCTTCCCACACCAGTTCTTTGTGAACTCAAAGTCCTTCACGAATCAAGAACTGGTCAGTAGGCTCAACGGACCAAATGGACATATGTAATACCCCAACCCGCCACAAGCGGGTTAAGTCGTTTGAATATGCAACAAGGCTTGACCCCAAGTTAAGAATGTAAAAGAAGACAAACACACAAAAATAACATCTTTGTATAGGTCAAACAAAGCATAAGTGCAAAATGGTATTTTTGAAATATGGTCAAATTTTAATTATATTAATAGATAGCACTTCGAGTCTGGGTTCCAATGCAAAAAACGGCACACGATAGCAAATTTTCTAAAAAAGAGTTATGTATGTCTGTTTTCGTAAAGGTCGCCAGGCTAGAAAAACATATGCGAATCTATCCTCAAAAATGGTGGATCGATTCGATTTTGGCATATTCAATTCCAAAGTTTCTCGAGATGCTACAGATCGATCTGAATCAGACCAGATCGATCCAGACTCTGCAAATCAGAATTTTACACCAGTTTTCCCCTGCTCTATAAGTTCAAAACATTACCAAAATCAAACGAAACCTCATGGAATCTTTCAAAACCATTCCAAAGAGATTCTAACATGGTTCTAAACATTTTCACAAGGTGTACAAGTGCTACTACACTTAACATTCCCAACTCTTACCAATCAAACCAAAACGTGTTTTTAAACCCATACTCTCATCCAAACATATTCCAAACTATATAAACGTAAGCATGAAAGGTTCTAACATGATTCCATGGAAGATTACAACATTTACATGCGTCTCAGGCCATTTAACAGAAAACTAACACAAACTACAAGTTCTAGTTCAAACTAAACATAAGTCTTACAAACTCGATTTGAACCCGTATTATAAGATCTGATCACAACACACTATAAGCATGGATTGCAAGGATGCACAACTCTTCTCGACTCAACGATTCCCAACTCACGGTTTCTCGCTGTCGTGCTCACCTGAAATGGTTATTCAATAACCACTACAATATATAAGCTATATGCTTAGTGAGAGATATCAATCAAGCATACAGATGACATATCAGTGTCTAAATTTATTTTAAAACAAGTATAGCGATGTGGACACCGGCATTTTGGGAGGGGGCCCGCCTTTTAGGTTTGAAATTGTTTGATTTGAAAAGAGAGAGAAAATGGTAGGTCTGTTGAAAACAGATACAGAGTCGCCACTTGGTTTTTAAGGAACCAAGAAACCTAATTTGACTCACCCAAGCGGATAAGGGAACCGGCCCTTCATAACCAAAGAACTTGGTCCGGGGTTTTGGTACGAGAGAGGAAGGAGCCTTTGTCACGACTAAAACACCCTCAACTCGCCCCGTCTTTGGACGGGCTTCAATTAGCATCCAAATAATCATCTTATACTATGTATGGTTCAACAATTAATACTATGATAGTATATTACATCACATAATGAAAATTTAAAATGGAAGATCTAAAGATAAGATATCATTCATAAGATCTAAGCCAAATATCATGCAATGTAAAGTGAAAGATCACCCAAATAAACCTAAGAAAAATCGTCTAATCATGTATCAAGTAATTAAGTTTCCTTAATCTAAAGGGGGATATGAATTGTTCTTGAAACAAATAAACAAAGAAATCAAAGTGTGCTTAGCAAGCTAGTGTGATGCATGTTATTCTTTGAAAAAAGAAGACCTCTCAATCCCCGGGACGGATGAGAAAGGATGATTAGATCAAGGGGAAGCATGAACGTGTGATCGAGTTCATTCCTTATAATCTTCTTAGATTAAGAGTTACAAAAACCCCAAATCTTGCATGAATGCATTGTATGTATCTAAAATGTGCAAAGTTTGTAGTGTGTTTTGTGTACATGGATTTCTAGAATGACTTAGAAGTCTAAAATGTGTATGAATGAATGAATGAAATAATCATGGGATATGTACAAATGTAGTATGAACTACTTCCTAAGATATGAACTAATTTGGAATGCATATAGGCATCAAATCAAATAATGAAAGTTAAAATGTGCTTGTTGTGAATAGTGGACAGAACAGTAACTAGATCTTTTGCAAATTGAAAAGAGGGGTTAGGAATGTTTTCAGTGCATTAAGTTTTATGGAGATCTTCCTTATTGTGTCTAAAACACTACCCAAAAAACCAATCTCCAATAACTATCACAGATTGAGAGAAATCATATAAACAATGAAGGTCACTCAGAAACAGAGTCCGTACTGTCGACTGAAATGTTAAAAAATCTTAGAAACTGAAAACAAATGATCTAGGGGCCCATTTTATACAGAACGTTCCCTAAGACATTGAAGTTTAAGGAAAAAATAAGTTGGGACCACCCCTTTTGGAAAGGTTTTCTGAAAAAGAAGTTGGAAGTTGGCTAAGCTGCTGTGACAGTAGAGGCAGAATGCCTGGAAGGAATGTTTGGGTCCAAATGGACCATTTTCAAGTACTTCCAAGTCAAACCAAAAATCATGGGTGGTCTCCAATGAGTTAGGAAGACTTTCCAAGTGGCCTTGCATCCATATGTTGAGTATTGAGTTCTAGAAAAATCTTTGAACTCAGATTACTCACTGTTTTGACTCACTGTTTTGAAAATTTTTGGGGAAAACAAGGTTTTCTTTCTTGAGCTTAAAATGAGAGGGATTGAGAGGGGTTTTGAAGTAGATGTTTTGAAAGCATATTTTCAATATCCAATGTAGGTTATAGCCACTTGAAATACCAACCTCAAACTCATCATCAAGAACCTCCAAGATTGTTGGAGAGATTGATTTTATTTTGAGCATAACTTCAAGAATACCTTGGAGGTATTGAAGTTATGATCATCATCTATCAAACACGTTTTTGAGGTCAAGAGCTACTATCCATAAGGATTCACTCACCCCAAACTTCATGTCATCGTTTAGATGATGATGGACTTGTAAGTAAATAAAGAAAATCAAAAAGAAATGAGATGAGGAGAGATGAACATTATATAAACAAGCAAGCAAATAGTTAGCAATCAATAGATGATATTCATGATGTATAGAACTTGTAGTTTGGTGTTTCACTCATATGTAATGACATTAGACATGGAAGAAGCTTCCACTCTCTTAAATGCTCACTAAAATGGTGGTTGGGTGTATTGAATGTTGAAGTAAATGAGAGTAATGAAGTAAAAACAAAGTTTAGAACTCACTTTTGTTTTGAAAATCAAAGAAGGAAGCTTCTTTTCTCTCTATTCTACCTTATCTCTACAACTTTCTCTCCCAAACTTTTTCTAAGCTTTCATTTGACTCCCCCAAAATGAAGAGCAATAGGGGGTTTAAATAGGCCAACTTGGGGTGGTTTTGGGGTTTTAGAAGTATTCCCATTGGTCCCAAACATCTGAAATCATAAAACTACGTCGTTTTGGTTTTCAATTAATCAAAATGAACCCCCAAGAAAAATTACAAAAATATACTGTTCTGGAGGGGAGTGTCACGGCGGCACTGGGCCAGTGCCGCGGCGGCACTGCTCCTCCTTCGTCCAGATAATGCTGTTTAGGCCCCATGAGGTTCCAGTATTCGCGAAAAGGCGCTATTTCATCCGAAATTCACAGAAAATGCATAGGAACTTCAAATTGAGGTTGTGATATACCGTTGGAAAGGTAATGGAGTCTACTTTACATAAAAAAAATAGTTCAGGGAAAGGTCTCTTTGACAAGTTTTGCGGTATTTGCGATAAAAGCCGATTTGATCGCCTTTTTCGCCTTCGAAAATTCAAAATAAATTCGTTTTAAATCCGAAAATTATGTGCAATATACCGTTGGAAAGCTATTGACCTTTAGTATCCATGAAAAATGTTTGAAAATTGTTTCGGCGCCCCTCTTTCAAAGTAAAATTTTGGTCAAACCGGTCAAACCTGGGATTCCCGGGAAGTTCTGGAAATCTCCAGGAGTTCCCAAGAGCTGACGTTTTCGCTCGATTTTCTTTTGAAACTCATTTTAATACTTTTCTCATGATTTAGAATGATTTCGGTAAATTCGGACAATTTTGGTCAAACATGGTCAAACCTTGTCAAACCTTGGTCAAACCGATCAACGGGGACTTTCCGGGAACTTCCGGGGGTCTCTGGGAGCTGACGATTTCATCCGATTTTACTTAAAATCTAATTTTATCACTTTTCTTACGACGTAGTATGTTTCCAGAACTTTTGGTCCAAATCTGGGAGCTTCTGAGCTTTCAGGTGCATTTTGGTCATTCTGAGCATTCCGAGAGATAGAGCTGACTTCCAAGAGTCCTTTTGAGTCTTTTACGATCATTGTGAACCACCAATCCATGGGTCTCCTAAATCTGATAGCCGACAAAATGGGGTGACTACAAGCGATCTCCCGGTTGAGCAAGTATTTTTCCTGCCACTACCCGCAAGTCCGTGACTCCCCCCAATAGTCCACGGTCAAGAGCTACTATCCATAAGGATTCACTCACCCCAAACTTCATGTCATCGTTTAGATGATGATGAACTTGTAAGTAAATAAAGAAAATCAAAAAGAAATGAGATGAGGAGAGATGAACATTATATAAACAAGCAAGCAAATAGTTAGCAATCAATAGATGATATTCATGATGTATAGAACTTGTAGTTTGGTGTTTCACTCATATATAATGACATTGGACATGGAAGAAGCTTCCACTCTCTTAAATGCTCACTAAAATGGTGGTTGGGTGTATTGAATGTTGAAGTAAATGAGAGTAATGAAGTAAAAACAAAGTTTAGAACCCACTTTTGTTTTGAAAATCAAAGAAGGAAGCTTCTTTTCTCTCTATTCTACCTTATCTCTACAACTTTCTCTCCCAAACTTTTTCTATGCTTTCATTTGACTCCCCCAAAATGAAGAGCAATAGGGGGTTTAAATAGGCCAACTTGGGGTGGTTTTGGGGTTTTAGAAGTATTCCCATTGGTCCCAAACATCTGAAATCATAAAACTACGTCGTTTTGGTTTTCAATTAATCAAAATGAACCCCCAAGAAAAATTACAAAAATATACTATTCTGGAGGGGAGTGTCACGGCGGCACTGGGCCAGTGCCGCGGTGGCACTACTCCTCCTTCGTCCAGATAATGCTGTTTAGGCCCCCTGAGGTTCCGGTATTCACGAAAAGGCGTTATTTCATCCGAAATTCACAGAAAATGCATACGAACTCCAAATTGAGGTTGTGATATACCGTTGGAAAGGTAATGGAGTCTAATTTACATAACAAATAGTTCAGGGATAGGTTTCTTTGACAAGTTTTGCGGTATTTGCGATAAAAGCCGATTTGATCGCCTTTTTCGCCTTCGAAAATTCAAAATAAATTCGTTTTAAATCCGAAAATTATGTGCGATATACCGTTGGAAAGATATTGACCTCTAGTATCCATGAAAAATGTTTGAAAATTATTTCGGCTCCCCGGTTCCAAAGTCAAATTTTGGTCAAACTGGTCAAACCTGGGATTCCCGGGAAGATTTGGAAATCTCCGGGAGTTCCCAAGAGCTGACGTTTTCGCTCGATTTTCTTTTGAAACTCGTTTTAATACTTTTCTCATGATTTAGAATGATTTCGGTAAATTCGGACGATTTTGGTCAAACTTGGTCAAACTTGGTCAAACTCTGGTCAAACCTTGGTCAAACCGATCAACAGGGACTTTTCGGAAACTTCCGGGGGTCTCTGGGAGCTGACGATTTCATCCGATTTTATTTAAAAACTCATTTTATCGCTTTTCTTATGACGTAGTATGTTTCCAAAACTTTTGGCCCAAATCTGGGAGCTTCTGAGCTTTCAGGGGCATTTTTGTCATTTTGAGCATTCCGAGAGATAGAGCTGACTTCCAAGAGTCCTTTTGAGTCTTTTACGATCATTATGAACCACCAAGCTATGGGTCTCCTAAATCTGATAGCCAAAAAAATGGGGTGTCTACAGTTTGCCCCTATTTGGCATGAACTTGCGAGGCAACGCATGTTGCAAGCGAGTGCCAAAGCTTTGAAGAGACAGGTCTTTTGGAGGCTATAGATTTAGGATAAAAAGGGTTGCAAAAGATGCAATGATGCTGAGGTCTAGTGCTGGTTGTGCTCTTAGTGAGCTGCCTACGTATCCCAAGGGGAATCAGACCAGGGCGTAGTTCAGGCACAAAGGAATAAATCACACATGCACATACTCAACAATCATGCAGATGCTATGCTATAAGAGTGATATGCTATGCATGTATGTGATATGAATTTTGTCCTAAGTCCTATCATGTCTAGTGTTCTGATCCTAGCATGAATTGGTGCTGTGGGGTGTACCACTCCAAGTGGACTTGTGTCATGCTAGTGTTTCTGACTGTAATGCAGTTATTGACCCGAATAGGGACACCAAGGTTTGAAGACTCTGGGTCTTGGAGCAAACTTCTAAATTTTGGGAAGCGTGCTTCGCAAGCGAATGTTATTGGATGTGGGGTCCCAGAGGACTATAATCGGAGATGCAGTTTGACAGATAACCGACGGACATGGAAGCCCTGGAAATTAAGAGACGGACACAGAAGTCCTGAGACGTCAAGTGATGGACATAAAATCCCGAGATGTCAAGCGATGAACATGGAAGCCCCATTAATGGACATAAAAGCCTAAGATTTTGAATGAGAATGATGAACATGGCATATTTTGAATAAGAGTGATGGTAAACTAATGATTATTAATGAACTAATGATGTACGAATCGAGATGATGAGTCGACAATGAACTACTGTGACTATCATGGATTGGATCAACAGTTGGGCTAATCGTGACCGAAAGAGTGACGATGCACGAATCGAGATGATGAGTCAATAGTGAACTACTGTGACTATAACGGATTGGATCAACAGTTGGACTAACCGTGACCAGAAGAAGTAACGATGTACGAATTGAGAGGATGAGTCAACAGTGAACTACTATGACTATCATGGATTGGATCAACAGTTGGACTAACCGTGACCAAAAGAAGTGACGATGTACGAATCAAGATGATGAGTCAAGAGTGAACTACTGTGACTATCATGGATTAGATCAACAGTTGGACTAACCGTGACCAGAAGAAGTAACGATGTATGAATCGAGATGATGAATCGACAGTGAACTACTGTGACTGTCATAGATTGGACTGATGATGTACGAATCGATATGACGAGTCGACAGTGAACTACTGTGACTGTCATAGATTGAACTGACGATGTACTAATCGAGATGACGAGTCGACAGTGAACTACTGTGATTGTCATGGATTGAACTGACAATTGAACTAACCGAGATGTCGAGTCGACAGTGAACTACTGTGACTGTCATGGGTTGGACCAACGGTTGGACTAACCATGATCAAAAGAACAGACGATGTATTAATCGAGATGAAGAGTCGACGGTGAATTACTGTGATTATCATGGATTGAACTGACGATGTACGAATCGAGACGAGGAGTCGACAGTGAACTACTGTGACTGTCAGGATTGAACTGTCGATGTACGAATCGAGATAACAAGTCGATAGTGAACTACTGTAACTGTCATGATTGAACTGCTGATGTACGAATCGAGATGACGAGTCGACAGTGAACTACTGTGACTGTCAGGATTAAACTGCCGATGTACGAATCGAGATAACGAGTCGACAGTGAACTACTGTGATTGTCATAGATTGAACTGACGATGTACGAATCGAGATAACGAGTCGACAGTGAACTACTGTGACTGTCATAGATTGAACTGACGATGTATAAATCGATATGATGAGTCAACAGTGAACTACTGTGACTGTCATGATTGAATTGACGATGTATAAATTGATATGACGAGTCGACAGTGAACTACTGTGACTGTCATGATTGAACTGACGATATACGAATCGAGACAACGAGTCGACAGTGAACTACTGTGACTGTCATAGATCAAACTGACGATGTACAAATCGATATGCCTGCTAGGGATTAAACTGAATCTGCTGGGGATAAAGCGACTCTTTCTGGGATCTCTCTTCAACTACTTCTCTTGACCGGGAACCAGGATTCAAATTCGAATCTCTCATAGTTGATCAAATCTTTCTGTCCCAGAATCGGGATCCATCTCTGAATCTCTCGTGGTTGATCAAATCTTTGCGGTGCCCAATCCAAGATCAATCAACAGCCACTCATGGACTTATGTTGCTTGAAGATGAAGGAAAATCAACAACCACTCATGGACTTATGTTGCATGGACGAGGGAAGGTAATCAACAACCACTCATGGACTTATGCTGCATAAAGGAAGATCGATAGCCACTCATGGACCTATGTTGCAAGGAGATGATGGTCAACTTTCGATGGTTTGGAAAGGGATGAAATTCGCATTTGCCCTAAGTTTGGACGCTTTCCATGCTGATGCCTTAACCGGTGCAGTAATGGTGTTTGGTACTCTTGCTTGTATTGGCATGCTCTTTATAACTTGATTTGAAAATTTTATTAGTCACTGTTGACTTACACATTTGAGACTACAACAGACTCAAAAACTTGACAGACATTGACGCACGAGGACGACACATTTGACACCAAAATGAAACAAGCTCGTCTTGTCAAAACTTGATGTGTTTTGTCATAAACGATGTACCATTTCTCTTTTGGTGTTCACCCCTCATCTTAACATGGTAGCACTTTGCTGATAAATCTGATTTTTGAAAATTCCTCCCTAGTGATCTAGTCAATTTTCTACTTCTCCCAGGAAGTGCTTTGAATTAGTGCCTTATCTTTTAGAGCAAAAGATGCTCTATTTCAAAATTTTCAAAACAACTTGGTAACTTGAAAACTCGCCCTCAGTGTGAAGGGATTGTGTCAGGCAAACGGAGTTTGCCCCTAGTTTAAGGTGTACAAAGTGGGATTCATAAACAAACGAGGTGGGTGACCGAAGTTTGCCCCTAGTTTGGATGATGGTTTATTGGAGGTTTTGGGCAAACGAGGTACGTGACTGAAGTTTGCCCCTTGCATGAAGGGTAGATAGTAAAAAGTCAGGCAAACGAGGCGGGTAGCTGAAGTATGCCCCTAGTGTGGAAGGTGATTTTCTGGCTTGAGGCATGGACCGTGACTTTAATCTCTCAAATGCTCATAACTGTTGCCTAGGCACCGGTGAGTTGACCTAGCAAGCTCTTTTCTCTCTTTTGTTATTGCTCACCTTGGATTTAACTCTAATTTTTGCCTAGGCGTCCTTTCGAATTTTCGACCTAGCAAGACATCCTTCTTTTCTTTTCGAAAGTCTGCCTACATACCCCCTAACGGGGATCAGGTCTAAAGTAGTTCGGGCCAAAGTCTCGAAAGAAGGGGGGTTGATTATGATGGTGTCGACCGAACCGATGTGGTTGCCAACGTATCCCTGAGTGGGAATCAGGTCGAGCGTAGTTCAAGTCAGGGCTTGAAAGAAATTGGATATGAGGGTTTCTTAAACTAATCATCAAATAAGTTCAAACTTGAGCCACTTGCGGTAGCTTTGAATAAAAGGATTCAGTTTCAATCTCCCTTTCTTTTCTTTTTCTTTTTCTTTTTGTTTTGTTTTGAGGATTGATCCTTTTCACTTTCGCCTAGCCAGTCAATTTTGCTTTTTAATGTAGTCGATTCTTATGAGATCTTTTAATCGTAATCTCAGAATTCCAGAATGTGCATGTCAGCTCTCGAAATTTATTTGTGGTCATTCTGTGCCTTTTGAAATGTGATCTTGGCACGTTCTTAAGATGTATCTTGAAGCGTATGATTCTCTCATTTGTTTCATCAAAATTTTCCCGAACATTTTGACTGGCTAGGGTCAGATTTTGAAAATCAACACCTTTTTCAGCTCTAACTTTTGCCTAGGTGCCCTTTCGGGTTTTCAACCTAGCGAGCTTTTTCTTTTCTTTTCTTTTTCTTTCTTTTTTTTTTTTTTTTTTGAAAGTGGAGATGGAACTCACTGAAATGTTTGGCTACCATCAAGGGCTAAGTTTGCATTGCTTTCAATGGGACAGATTGCATGGCTCCCAATTGGATTGGGCTTAAGGCTTCGAAATGGTGAAAAAAAAAGGTGTTGGGCAAGCCCCAAGTCAGTTTCAAGTATGTCTTTTCAAGATTGAGGCAAGAGCATCTTTAAATTCTTAAAGTAAGACTATTCAATTCTCAGCTCTTCATCAGTGTCAGCGTGAAATCGACTTTAACCTTTTAGGATTCTTTTTTGTTTTGTCGTAGAAAAATTATTAGCAGAGTAATATCCATGGTAATTTGAAAAGTGACACTTCAGTTTAGTGATTCATGCATTTATGACTAGGCACATCAGATTAAGCAAAATGAGATTTCATTCCATCAATAGAGAAGGTTTACAGACTAATTAACAACTCGATGACAGACAGACTCGATCACAAGACTAGAATTGAAATGGACTCGAAACATAGAACAGACTCAACTTGACTCGACCCGGTCTCAAATGGAGTGTCTTTGCGACCCATTTATTATTCTTATTCTATATTTTTTTTAGCAGAAGTTCCAAACACCATCACTTTACTGCGTAGCTTCAACATTCATTAGCATCGACGGAAGGGATCATTCGATCGGTTGGTCCAAGCCAAGATAGTGGATGGGATTAGGATAGGGGACATCTTCTATAAGGTTCTGAATGTCATGGCGGAGGCGGATGCACTGATCGGTGGTATGGCCTAGATTTTGGTGATAAGCACATCGTAGGCTCATGTTGTAGTGGGAGGGTATAGGATCTGGTAGCGGCTTATGAGGGAGGAGCTGCAGGTGGCCCTTTTTGAGTCGGTGGTCCAAGGCTGTGGAAAGAGGAACATCAAGTTTGGAGAATTCGCGAGGGCCTTTTAGGCAATTTGGCGGAATGGAGTGTTATGGACGAAGGGCGCAGGCCATTGATTGGTTACTAAGTGCATTGATATTCGGGGAGTCCAGGGGGTAGTTAGGTCTCTTGGACTGGTGTTGGGGTTCATCCTTTTTTAACTTTCCTTCTCTGATGGCATCCTCTATTCTGGTGCCTATTTCAAATAGCTCTTCGAATGTGGAGATGGATTGGTAGAATAGCTTGTCATGATATACTGGTTGCATGTTCTTGACCAGCATACGTACTTGCTCTTTCTCAACAGGTCTGTGGATCATTTGAGCCACTTTATTCCTCCATCTGCTCAAGAACGCAGTGAAGGACTAATTGAAGTTCTGCCTGGTAGTCTCTAGATCCCGGATGGTGATATCAAACTCTTGGTTGTAAGAGTAGTGATCAATAAAAGTTCTAGCAACATCTTCCCAGACTCGGGTCTTGGAGGCTTCAAGGGTTAGGAACCAGGATAGTGCAGCATTCTTAAGGGTTTGCGGGAACAGCACCGCAATGTGCTCATGAATGTAGCCCATCGATTGGAAGATGCTCATGCATAACTTGATGTGACTTTTTGGATTCCCTGTTCCATCAAAACGGTCAATTTCATGCATTTCGAAGTTCTGGGGCAGCCTTAGCTTGATGGGCTCAAAGAGGCCTTCCAGGTCTAACATGTAATCATCAACCCCTTTGCTCTTCCTCAACACACTTTCAAGCTTGTCAACTTTGTCCATTTTCTCTTGGAGCTTCTTCTCATATGCAAGCGGTGGGACCCCTTGAAACTAGTCTTCTTCCCCATTATTCTCGGGAGGCGGTCCAAACCCAAGCGGTGGTGGTGGTATGAACCCTGGTTGTGGTGGGAAACCAGGTGGGTACTATGGCTGATGTTGTTTCAGTTCTTCCATGAAACTCAAAACTTGGGCCAGGCGATCAGATTGCTGGCTTATGGTTGTTCCCAACACAGTGACCTTATTTTCCAATTCTTCTTGATTCATGCTGAAGTAACTTGGCGGGCAGATCTTGACCAAACGACTCTTCGAACTTCTGACCCAGGATGGGGATCTCAGTGGCTGACTTTGGGAATCTATAATGACATTTAGATTCGAGAAGAGTGTATTAGATTCTGATAGTGATGACTGGGGAGACAATGACAGTGATGTTAACAAACGTGGACTGACTTGTGTACAGACTGACTAAGATAGTGCGTGTAGACTGATAGGAATGGTGTATGCAAATGAGACAAGCATGCAGATGTAAGCCCTATTCTATATGATGCCCCTACTTCTAACATATAGCAGCTAAACAAATAAGGTCATAGCCATATAGAGTGTGCTAACCTTACTTTCCAGTGTGATCACCAAGGGATAACAGGGATTTCTGGTTGATTTGGACTGAGCTTCTAGGAGAAATTGGGAAATCAGAATTTCTGGGAGAAATTGGTACATCTAGGCATTTTTGGGATGTTTGGATGGAGTTGCTGGAATTTTTGGGAAATCTTGGAGATTTGGATAGAGCTTATGGGAAAACATGAAAATTTGGATAAGTTGGACAGAGTTTCTGGGAGAAACAAGTATACCAGAGTTTCTGGGAAAAATTGAGATTTCTGAGTAATCTGAGAGATTTGGACAGAGCTTCAGGGAGAACAGGTATAACTGGGTAAGTCGGACAGAGTTTCTGGGAGAAACAAGTATATCGGAGTTTCTAAGAAAAATTGAGGTTTCTGGGTATTCTGGGGAGAAGCAAGAATATCTGGCGGGACATAAGTATATCGGAGTTTCTGGAAGAAATTGAGATTTCTGGGTAATCTGGGGAGAAATAGGGATTTCTAGGAAATCTGGGTGATTCGGACAGAGTTTTTAGGAGAAACAGGGATACCCTGATGAGTTGGGTAGAGTTTCTGGAAGAAATAGGGATATACGACGGGAATAGGTGATGATGGTGATCATACTGTCTAGCAAGTTTTCATACTCCTATGTCTCAGGACCAACAAACAAGGTTTGCGGTGTATATCTTTGTGAGCATGGAACATACATCCTTATCATGGTGCCTAGGCAAGTCAACTCAATATGATTACATGTGAGTGATTGCCTTGGGAATCATAAGAAAGAGGTTCTGTTCTATGCCACATAAGCGTCTACACCGCGCAGGTAATCCCGCCAGGGCATACAGCAGTTATATCACATTGTCCTATCTGAAAAGATAAATGAACAGTCCTATGAAAGGTTCTACAGGAATCTATATGCAAAGGCTGGGTTTAGTCAAAGAGGGTCCGTTGACGAGAGTTCCAATATACCGTCGGAGAGACAGTACGGAGGTTTTTACTCTTTTTGATATACCTTAGAAGGTACAATATCAACGGTGACTTGTGCCATGGCACAGCAAGACCTGAACAATGTCAGCGCCGCGTTTCAGACACAGTCGAAGGGGAAATGCAGAAGTGCAATGCGGTGAACCAAACACTGTAAAAAGATGATTTTTAATATGAGTCAAACCTCTGTATTATTTTGTTTTAAAAATAAATATCCCCAGCAGAGTCGCCAGATTGTGGACACCGGCATTTTGGGAGGGGGCCCACCTTTTAGGTTTGAAATTGTTTGATTTGAAAAGAGAGAGAAAATGGTAGGTCTGTTGAAAACAGATACAGAGTCACCACTTGGTTTTTAAGGAACCAAGAAACCTAATTTGACTCACCCAAGTGGATAAGGGCACCGGCCCTTCATAACCAAAGAACTTGGTTCGGGGTTTTGGTACGAGAGAGGAAGGAGCCTTTGTCACGACTAAAACACCCTCAACTCGCCCCGTCTTTCGACAGGCCTCAATTAGCATCCAAATAATCATCTTATACTATGTATGGTTCAACAATTAATACTATGATAGTATATTACATCACATAAGGAAATTTAAAATGGAAGATCTAAAGATAAGATATCATTCATAAGATCTAAGCCAAATATCATGCAATGTAAAGTGAAAGATCACCCAAATAAACCTAAGAAAAATCGTCTAATCATGTATCAAGTAATTAAGTTTCCTTAATCTAAAGGGGGATATGAATTGTTCTTGAAACAAATAAACAAAGAAATCAAAGTATGCTTAGCAAGCTAGTGTGATGCATGTTATTCTTTGAAAAAAGAAGACCTCTCAATCCCCGGGACGGATGAAAAAGGATGATTAGATCAAGGGGAAGCATGAACGTGTGATCGAGTTCATTCCTTATAATCTTCTTAGATTAAGAGTTACAAAAACCCCAAATCTTGCATGAATGCATTGTATGTATCTAAAATGTGCAAAGTTTGTAGTGTGTTTTGTGTACATGGATTTCTAGAATGACTTAGAAGTCTAAAATGTGTATGAATGAATGAATGAAATAATCATGGGATATGTACAAATGTAGTATGAACTACTTCCTAAGATATGAACTAATTTGGAATGCATATAGGCATCAAATCAAATAATGAAAGTTAAAATGTGCTTGCTGTGAATAGTGGACAGAACAGTAACTAGATCTTTTGGAAATTGAAAAGAGGGGTTAGGAATGTTTTCAGTGCATGAAGTTTTATGGAGATCTTCCTTATTGTGTCTAAAACACTACCCAAAAAACCAATCTCCAATAACTATCACAGATTAAGAGAAATCATATAAACAATGAAGGTCACTCAGAAACAGAGTCCGTACTGTCGACTGAAATGTTAAAAAATCTTAGAAACTGAAAACAAATGATCTAGGGGCCCATTTTATACAGAGAGTTCCCTAAGACATTGAAGTTTAAGGAAAAAATAAGTTGGGACCACCCCTTTTGGAAAGGTTTTCTGAAAAAGAAGTTGGAAGTTGGCTAAGCTGCTGTGACAGCAGAGGCAGAATGTCTGGAAGGAATGTTTGGGTCCAAATGGACCATTTTCAAGTACTTCCAAGTCAAACCAAAAATCATGAGTGTTCTCCAATGAGTTAGGAAGACTTTCCAAGTGGCCTTGCATCCATATGTTGAGTATTGAGTTCTAGAAAAATCTTTGAACTCAGATTACTCACTGTTTTGACTCACTGTTTTGAAAATTTTTGGGGAAAACAAGGTTTTCTTTCTTGAGCTTAAAATGAGAGGGATTGAGAGGGGTTTTGAAGTAGATGTTTTGAAAGCATATTTTCAATACCCAATGTAGGTTATAGCCACTTGAAATACCAACCTCAAACTCATCATCAAGAACCTCCAAGATTGTTGGAGAGATTGATTTTATTTTGAGCATAACTTCAAGAATACCTTAGAGGTATTGAAGTTATGATCATCATCTATCAAACATGTTTTTGAGGTCAAGAGCTACTATCCATAAGGATTCACTCACCCCAAACTTCATGTCATCGTTTAGATGATGATGGAATAGTAAGTAAATAAAGAAAATCAAAAAGAAATGAGATGAGGAGAGATGAACATTATATAAACAAGCAAGCAAATAGATAGCAATTAATAGATGATATTCATGATGTATAGAACTTGTAGTTTGGTGTTTCACTCATATGTAATGACATTGGACATGGATGAAGCTTCCACTCTCTTAAATGCTCACTAAAATGGTGGTTGGGTGTATTGAATGTTGAAGTAAATGAGAGTAATGAAGTAAAAACAAAATTTAGAACTCACTTTTGTTTTGAAAATCAAAGAAGGAAGCTTCTTTTCTCTCTATTCTACCTTATCTCTACAACTTTCTCTCCCAAACTTTTTCTAAGCTTTCATTTGAATCCCCCAAAATGAAGAGCAATGGGGGGTTTAAATAGGCCAACTTGGGGTGGTTTTGGGGTTTTAGAAGTATTCCCATTGGTCCCAAACATCTGAAATCATAAAACTACGTCGTTTTGGTTTTCAATTAATCAAAATGAACCCCCAAGAAAAATTACAAAAATACACTGTTCTGGAGGGGAGTGCTGCAGTGGCACTGGGCCAGTGCCGCGGCGGCAGTGGGCCAGTGCCGCGGAGGCACTACTCCTCCTTCGTCCAGATAATGCTGTTTAGGCCCCATGAGGTTCCGGTATTCGCGAAAAGGCGCTATTTCATCCGAAATTCACAGAAAATGCATATGAACTCCAAATTGAGGTTGTGATATACCGTTGGAAAGGTAATGGAGTCTACTTTACATAAAAAAACTAGTTCAGGGATAGGTCTCTTTGACAAGTTTTGCGGTATTTGCGATAAAAGCCGATTTGATCGCCTTTTTCGCCTTCGAAAATTCAAAATAAATTCGTTTTAAATCCGAAAATTATGTACGATATACCGTTGGAAAGCTATTGACCTCTAGTATCCATGAAAAATGTTTGAAAATTGTTTCAGCACCCCGGTTTCAAAGTCAAATTTTGGTCAAACTGGTCAAACCTGGGATTCCCGGAAAGTTCTGGAAATCTCCGGGAGTTCCCAGGAGCTGACGTTTTCGCTCGATTTTCTTTTGAAACTCGTTTTAATACTTTTCTCATGATTTAGAATGATTTCGGTAAATTCGGACGATTTTGGTCAAACTTGGTCAAACTTGGTCAAACTCTGGTCAAACCTGATCAAACCGATCAACGAGGACTTTCCGGGAACTTCCGGGGTCTCTGGGAGCTGACGATTTCATCCGATTTTACTTAAAAACTCATTTTATCGCTTTTCTTACGACGTAGTATGATTCTAGAACTTTTGGTCCAAATCTGGGAGCTTCTGGGCTTTCAGGGGCATTTTGGTCATTCTAAGCATTCCGAGAGATAGAGCTGACTTCCAAGAGTCCTTTTGAGTCTTTTACGATCATTGTGAACCACCAATCCATGGGTCTCCTAAATCTGATAGCCGACAAAATGGGGTGTCTACAAGCGATCTCCCGGTTGAGCAAGTATTTATCCTGCCACTACCCGCAAGTCCGTGACTCCCCCAATAGTCCACGGTACAAGCCAATGACCCATGCCCCACACGTGCGATCTAATGCCTTTGTCCACAAACAAGTGGTCGTCGCCATAATACAATCTCATGGAGGATTCAACGAGCTTCCCTTTGACCCAAATAGATAACTAAGCATGCTCACATAAATATATTACTGTGCTTTTCACATAAAGTTCAATGTGTTTTAAACACTCATTCGAATCGGTCAACTTTGTTGTTAAAGGCGCCACTCAGGCGGGGCCAGCCTTTGCGCCTCGCCTTGCCTTAGGCGAGGCCCCTTTAAACAAGTCCGCTTAGGCGTGCCTTTCTTGTGCCTTTTGATAAAAGCCCAAGGCGTAAAGCTCATACCTCAATAAAATTATGCATCAATAACTTAATTAGGCATGGAATTATCATACTAAAAAATAACATTAACTTTAGACCCAACTCATGACCCACCTCTTATTAGTTTTGGACCCATATTAAGACCCATTATGTCATTCCAACTTCCAAAACACAAGGGTAACTTTTGAAAATAGAAGAAGATTCTTCTTTTTGACCAACACTAACAACCGTTTTGACTCCCAAATTTAGAGAAGGAAAAGAAAAGAGAAAGGAAAAGACCTAGTTGTACAAATAATCTACAACATAATTAAATTTAAAATTTAGTGATAGTTTCATAGCTGAGTAGGTCTTCCGCCTTCACTGCTTTATTCTAAGATTGACTATTTTGTGAAGCATCATGGAGACAACTTACTAGTTGGCCAATTAAGCTAATAGGTCAAAATGCACATTACTTCGATGTTTTGGCAATTTCTATGTATATGTTAATTGTTGAGTTCTTATATTTGCTTAAGCATATCAACTTATAAGTTTTCTTGGAGTGCGCCTCACTTCACTCAGGCTCGCGTTTTTTTTTCTGCACCTTGCGCCTAGGCCCCAGGAGGCATTTGCGCCCAAGTGCGCCTTGCGCCTTAAATAACTATGGGTCGACTTGATATATAGATTTAGTCGGCTGAATGTTCCTTCTAAAAAATCAATCTTGATTTTGGAGTTTGGACAACTAGGTCAACTGAAATTTGCATAATCAGTTTTTTAACGGACAAGATACAACAGTCACCATTCTAAACAATGTAACTCTTAGACGATGACTGCTGGGAATGAATTTGAATGTCTCAAATAGTTGGAAATTCAAATTACAACCTTTAAAAGAGTTATAATCTTTCAAACATATATAAGATCTATAATAGATCTCAGACCTAATGCTTGAGAAAAGCAAATACAACAAAAGACTCCCTCTCTCTCTCTCTCTCTCTCTCTCTCTCTCTCTCTCTCTCTCTCTCTCTCTCTCTCTCTCGTTAAGAAAATTATGCAAGATAACTAGAGGTTGGATATAAAGATACTTAGCATTGCATTGACCTAAATCAATATCAACTTGTATCATGAGGCACATGCTCCAGACATGGTGAATTGCTGAAAATCATATACTAATCGTTCCATCCATTGAGTTTGCCAAGAAGTACTAATCATACTTCTGAAGTGATGCCAAACTACAATTCCACAAGCCCAAGTGTCTAAACATATAAAAAGGTAAATATGATTGACCTTCTTTGAGGTTTATCAATTTTACATGCTACCACTCATGTTTCGGAAATAAATTGACTTCCTTGTTAGAGTTTGTCGAATGACAAAGTTTAAAAACTACACAATTGCAATTTTACCCTAGATAAAACTACATTGCAGAGCTGAAATTCTCTTAATTATTCATCCTCCATCCTTCTTGTGTCCAAATCACAAGCCCCATATATTTTATATACAACTACACTAATATAGAGTTATTTGTTTTTATTCCTCAATCATTGTAGTTCTCTCCATGCTCTCTCTCTCTAATGTCCCTATAATTATTTTGTTATATATATATGAATTATATAGTATTTACTAATAATAGTTTATAATAGGAAACTTTACTATATCATATAGTAGTGTACTTATTTTTTTAGAGGGAAAACCACATTTTCATTTTCCCACCAAATATTTGGTTGAAAGGAAATTTAAATTTGGTATGTTGTCCCACATAGGAAACTTGGAGTAATCTTGTGGGAAAGCCTCTCCTATAAATAGGAGGTGATTCTTCATATTCTCTCCCAAGCTCCCTAGGGATACCTCACAAGAGGAGACCCATGGAAGAGCTTCAAGTTTTTAATTTTTTCTTTTTAATTCTTTTATATATATATAATATTATATATATACATATATATAAAAGAAAGAAAGAAAGAAAGAAGAAGATTAAAGTAGATAGTTATACATAACGCTCGGTTTTAATACAGTTTAAATTTTACAAATAACGGTCAGTGACCGTATGGACTGTTTGGCGACGGAAGTCCTCAACAATCAAGAACAGAGAGTCATGACTTTTCTGAATAATAAGTGTGATCCTTCTTCGTGACTTCTGGTGTGTATATTTATGGACATCAGTAGACATTCATAAGTTACTTCTTTCTGTTCTGCCTTTCTGCTTCTTCTTCTTTCTATACATTTTATGATTTTATGTCAGGGTAAATTTGGTGGTTCCAAGACTGCTAAACAGTGCAATTTAGACATTCTTAAGTTAGGCTTTGTATCCTTGAGATAGATTTCCAAGAGTCCATTTGCATCATAATAGGGAAATTACTATCTTAAAGAAAGCTTCCTGGAAGTGCCCTGCCTAACGAATTTATTTTTTTTAATTGTTTCTGTTTTCTTTTCTTAAAAATTAGTCTTGTCATTCTTCTTCAAATTTGTTCTTTTTACCATTAGTTTTACAACAATTTTAAGATAGTAATGTTCGTCAATGGATTCAACAATGGTGAAGACTCAAATTCAAGAAGTAGAAAGACTTGAGAGGGTCAAAGGTATCAATTACAAGCGATGAAGCATGAAGATCAATTATCAACTCACTATTGCCAATGTTGCCTATGTTCTGTCTACTACATATCTACAAGATGAACCAGTTAATGGAGAATACACTGAACGACAAAAGAAATGGGTTGAGGATGACTATGTGTGTCACTTTACAATTCTCAATGCGATGACAAATTCTCTGTTCAATGTGTTTCACAAATTTGCTACATCTTGGGAGTTATGGAATGCTATCCAACGGAGGTATATAAATGAAGATGCCGGAAATAAGTCCTTCCTTATTAACAAGTATATTGAATTTAAATTTGATGATTCTAAATCTATAATTGATCAAGTGAATACTCTTAATGATATTGCCGCCGAATGTGCTGATATTGGTGAACCTTTTTCGGACAGTTTTCAAGTGTCTACAATTATTGGTAAACTTCCACCTTCTTGGAAGGATTACCAAAGAATTTTAAAACATAAAAAGAAACCTATGAATTTGGATGAATTACTTCAACATATCCAAATTGAGAGCGAGGCTAGATTAAGATATTCACTTGACCATCAAGGAAAGACTGAAAAACTTCACAATGTGTAAGGTCCGGTATCCGACTCTACAAAACCTATCTCTAAGGATCATAATGGAAAGAAGAGTTCTTTTAATAACAAAAAGAGAAAATTTGGTAACTCCAATAAAAAGGAGAATACCAAGAAGAAGAAGAAAGGTCCCTGTTTTGTTTGTGGTAAGTTAGGTCATTGGGCCAAAGAATGCCGTTTTCGTAAAGGACAAAAAAAGAACGAGACTAACGTTGTGGAAGACGAAGACATGATTGCAATGCTCACCGAAGTTCACATGGTCAATAGTGATGAAGGATGGTGGGTTGACTCCGGGGCAACCTGTCATGTGACTCCTCACAAAAATATTTTCAAGACCTATGAAGCTGTGAATGGTGACAAGGTTGTATTCATGGGCAATTCCTCCACAAGTTCTGTCAAAGGAAAAGGGACCGTTCAACTTCCTCTCACCTCTGGGAAAGTGTTAACGCTTAAAGACGTTCATCACATTCCCGGATTGCGCAAGAGCCTTGTTTCCGTTAACAAGTTAGATGACCATGGTTTTAGAGTTGTATTTGACTCCCAAAAAGTGATCATATCAAAGAAGGGATCATTCATTGGGAAAGGCTATGCCAAAGATAATATGTACTTGCTTAATCTAAATAAAGATGTGTCTATTTCTACTTATATCGTTGATGTGAATGATAATCATGGTTGGCATTATAGATTAGACATATTGGTAGTAATACTATGAATCGTATGATCTCACACAATTTACTTCCTAAAGATAGTGCTATTTTAACTAAACAAAATTGTGAATGTTGTGCTCAAGCAAAAATAGTTAAAAAAAAAAAACCTTTCAAATCAGTTTCTAGGAAAACTACATTATTAGAGTTAATACATACCGATTTATGTGACAATAAAGATCATTTAACTAGAGGAGGAAAAGGTATGTCATAACTTTTACAGATGATTATTCTAAATATACTTATATTTATTTACTTAGAACAAAAGATGAAGCTTTTGAAAAATTTAAGATCTTTAAAGAAGAAGTTGAAAATGCACATGGAAAAAGGATTCAACGTATTAGATCTGATAGAGGCGGTGAATATCGATCAAATGACTATATTAATTTTTGTGAAACTCATGGAATTGTTAGAGAAGAATCTGCACCTAATTCTCCCCCTCAAAACGGAGTAGCAGAATGTAAGAATAGGACACTACTTGAAATGGTTAGTGCAATGTTGCTACATTCAAAATTACCTATGACATTTTAGGGCGAAGCCCTATACATAGCATGTTATATATCTAATAGAATTTTACATAAGAATCAAGATAAAACTCCTTATGACTTGTGGAAAAATCGTAAGCCGAACATTGATTACTTCAAAGTTTGGGGTTGTATCGCTTATGTTTTAGATGCTACACAAAAACAACCTAAGTTAGGGAGTAAAGCTACTAAAAGTGTTTTCGTTGGATACTCTAAGCAAAGCGAAGCTTCTAGATTCTTAAACTTAAGCACTAACAGTGTAATTTAATCTACACATGCTATTTATTTTGAACACTTAACTATTAACGATGCGGATAGTCATGAATTAGGAAATGATCTAATAGAAGAGGTAGATAAAGGTCCACATATTAATGTTCAAGATAATGGAGAAAACTCTCATAACTTGATTAATGAGAAAAATTCAAATAGCTTGAGAAATGAAGACATCGAAGGCAATTCTAATGGATTGAGAAGGAGTAAGAGACGTAGAATTGAAAAGGATTTAGGACCGGACATGTACACTTACTTGTTAGAAGAAGATCCTAAAACTTTCCAAGAAGCTATGTCCTTAACCGATGCAGATTTATGGAAAAAAGAAATCGATGATGAAATAAAATCTACAAACGAGAATAACACATGGTCTTTAGCTTATCTTCCTCCGAACTCTAGAACTATAGGATGTAAATGGGTTTTGAAAAAGAAACTCAAAATTGATGGAAGTGTAGACAAATATAAAGCAAGATTAGTCGCTAAAGGCTTTAGTCAAAAAGAAGGTATAGACTATTTTGAAACTTTTTCACCTGTGACTAAAATAACATCTATAAGAATCATGTTTGTAATTGCTTCCGCTTATAATTTAGAAGTACATCAGATGGATGTTAAGACTGCATTTGTTAATGGAACTTTAGATGAAAAAAATTTTATAAATCAACCTGAAGGGTATGTAGTCAAAGGTGAAGAAGATAAAGTTTTCAAGTTAAACAAATCTTTGTATGGTCTAAAACAAGCACCAAGACAATGGTATGAAAAATTTAGACAAGAAGTTACAAACTTTGGGTTTAAGAGTTCCAAAGTAGAAAGTTGTGTATTTTATAAAGTGACTAATAATGATAAAGTCTTAATGACACTTTATGTTGACGATTTTCTTATATTTGGTTCGAATATGGGTTGCATAAATGAAACTAAGAGGTTTCTAGCTCAAACGTTTGATATGAAAGACTTAGGACCCGTGGACGTGATTTTGGGTATTAAAGTAATAAAGAAGGATGGAGCTTTCATTTTAACGCAATCACACTTTATAGAGAAAGTGTTGAAGAAGTTTAATCATTTTAATTGTAAACCTAGTAAGACACCTATCAATCCTAATAATAAGTTAGTACCTAAATAAAGGAGAATCTATCAATCAAGAATAATATGCTAGGGTTATTGGTAGCTTAATATATGCTATGAACAACACTAGACCTGGCATTACGTGTGCTATCGCAATACTTAGTAGATTCACTAGTAATCCTAGTTCTGAACACTGGAAATAACTTAGTAGAGTTTTGAGATATTTAAAACACACTATAACTTATGGGTTACATTATTGTTGCTCAAATTTTGTTTTAGAATGCTATAGTGATGCTAATTGGGCTTCAGATAGAACAAATTCTAAATCAACTAGTGGTTGGCTATTTACTTTAGGAGGTGCTATTGTTGCTTGGTCATCCAAGAAACAATCTTGTGTTGCTTTATCATCCATGGAATCTGAGTATATTGCTATGTCTTTAGCTAGTAAAGATATTGTATGGATGAAAAATTTTATGAAATGCATTCCTTTTATTGATATACCTAAAGCGCCTATAACTTTGTATTGTGATAATCAAGCTGCGATCTATAATACTAAAAATATGAGAATATCTAGTAATAGCAAACACATCGCAATGAGATATAATCACATTAGGCGACTAGTGAAGAAAGGTAAAGTTACTCTTGAGCATTTACCTACAGAACAAATGCGTGCAGATCCTTTGACAAAACCATTAAGTGGTGAGAAGATTGACAAAACCATGAGGGATATGGGACTATTACCGATTAATTAGAGGTAACCTTGACTGTAGCCTACTTTAACAAGATGATGTCAGAATCTCTGAAAATCACTTGATTAAAGTTCAAAGGAGTTTAGTCAAGCATTATCTAAGAGATGTTAACGCGAGGTTATATCTCCGGTGCATTACTTATGTCGGGAATAGTGGGGGTAAAGCTATTCTTTGCGAAAGTCTCATATCTGGTTAGTGCACTGAATATTTCACAACAAGAAGGTTGAATTATATTCTTAACAGAACTCATAGCTTATGTGGGGCGATAGAGCAGTTGTGAAAATCCCTTGATGAGTCTGCCTTTGCAAGTATGAAAGTAAGGGCCGCTTTCTATGGGTTCACGGTAAAACCCTAGTGTACTTGCTAAGAAGGATCAGCGCAAGGCCTATAATGCGCTGGCTCTAGAGAACCATGAATACAAGGTATTATGTGAACATTGTTTCAATTGCTTTAAAGGCACAAAGATCAAGACACAGTTCTCTTTGGCATTTAAAGTTCATTCTTTCATGTTCAATCCTAGGTTCAAGGCTCGTCCACCTGTGGATATCCATTATACTGTACCCGACTTTTGTGTTTTTTTTTTAATTTGATTTATTTATTATTTATTATTAGTAAATAGTGGGGGATTGTTATATATATGAATTATATAGTATTTACTAATAATAGTTTATAATAGGAATCTTTACTATATCATATAGTAGTGTACTTCTTATTTTTTGGAGGGAAAACTAAATTTTCATTTTCCCACCAAAAATTTGTTTGAAAGGAAATTTAAATTTGGTATGTTGTCCCACATAGGAAACTTGGAGTAATCTTGTGGGAAAGCCTCTCCTATAAATAGGAGGTGGTTCTTCATATTCTCTCCCAAGCTCCCAAGGGATACCTCACAAGAGGAGACCCATGGAAGAGCTTCAAGTTTTTAATTTTTTCTTTTTAATTCTTTAATTCTTTTATATATATATATATATATATATAATATTATATATATATAAGAAAGAAAGAAAGAAGAAGATTAAAATAGATAGTGATATATAACGGTCGGTTTTAATACAGTTTAAATTTTACAAATATCGGTCAGTGACCGTATGGACTGTTTGGCGACGGAAGTCCCCAACAGTCAAGAACAGAGAGTCACGACTTTTCTGAATAATAAGTGTGATCCTTCTTCGTGACTTCTGGTGTCTATATTTATGGACATCAGTAGACATTCGTAAGTTACTTCTTTCTGTTCTGCCTTTCTGCTTTCTTCTTCTTTCTATACATTTTCTGATTTTATGTCGGGGTAAATTCGGTGTTTCCAAGACTGCTAAACAGTGCAATTTAAACAGTCTTAAGTTAGGCTTTGTATCCTTGAGATAGATTTCCAAGAGTCCATTTGCACCATAGTGGGGAAATTACTATCTTAAAGAAAACTTCTTGGAAGTGCCCTGCCTAACGAATTTGTTTTTTTAAATTATTTCTGTTTTCTTTTCTTAAAAATCAGTCTTGCCATTCTTCTTCAAATTTGTTCTTTTCACCATTAGTTTTACAACATATTTATCCCTCTTCACCATTTTGATTTCAGTTTTATCCTCTCCCTTTCTCTTCCGATGCATTTTGTTGTCCTTGATTTGAGAATGGCAATGGAAGAACGTCTGTCAGGTGTAGTGCATGTATTATCCGAGGAGGTTAGTGATATTTATCGTAGAATAGATAATTAACAAATGGTATACTAATGGTATAGAATCTCACTAACCAAGAAATAGAAGAAGGCATAAAAATGTTGCGAGAGTAAGATATGTTCCCTTTCAGTTGCACAACATGCAAATCCCTGTCACGCATATGCAGATGTTAATTAAATAGATAAACACCACCGAGGTGGTAGCCCAGTTGGGACGGGGCTGACATTCCTTACCTCAGGGTCAGGAGTTCGAATCCGAACGTAAGTTGAAAGCGCTTGCGTGAGTAAAGCCTGATTTCTGTGGTCTGTGGATAAGTTTCTGGCCCACTTGGTAGCTTCAGTGGGGTGTGGTGACGGGCTCGCTTCCACAGGCAGTAGCTATTGTTGGAAATTTAACACGCGGAATCAAATTCCCCCAAATAAACACACACACATGAACAGTAATTAAACATGCACACCAAAGAAAAGACACACAGATTTCTACATGGTTCGGCCAAATACCTGCCTACGTCCACACCCGAGAGATCCATTCTTTCACTATTGAGTAAAACATGGTACAAGCTTACATGGATTAAATCTCATAACCCAAACACAAAGACCCTTGTACTCTCCTCACTCAATACCCCAAAGAACCCGACACAATTAATCACTGTAACATAGAGAAATCACAGAGATAAAGAAATACCCATCCCTACCTCACATCCCTATCATTGTGAACAACCCTCACAGAAAACCCCAATGATTAATATCTCTCTCACCCTAGACCATGCAACCCCATGAGGGGAGACCCCCAACTTGGTACACCAAGGGCTCTATCCTAAATTCCTATACAACATCCCCTTATATAGAGTTTGCAACCCATTACTTATTGGACAAGTAATATAACTCTATCAAGGAAACCAACTCACATTAGGAATCTAGCCAAATCACAATCCCTAAATTAATGAGATTGCCCCACATGTGATATAATCCTAACAATCACCCCTCTATCACTTGTGGGGAAACTGTCCAATCATTCTATCACACATGTTCAGCACCCCCTCAACCGGAGCACCCACAAAGCTGACAACTTTGTAACCGTTTGCCATTGACCGTCTTTCGTACCAGCTTGCACACCCCGAATCAATATGCTCTCAACACCTCCGATTCGCCAAACCGTGGCCAATACATGTGCAATTGCCCCAAGTTAACTATACGCATTAACTTCATCAGAGAAGAGCCTCGACCTCTCATTCTCCCCAACAGGATTTTCCCTCACCATCGTCTGAACCGTGAAATAAACCATTCACCCCACTTGCAAGAATTTTCCATCGAGATATTGGGAGTACAACTCTACCAACCAGACGACATAAACCATCCACACTTCTCTCAACCGATATGTGTGATTTCAGCAATAATATTAGATTCCTCCGCAACTTTGGGATTAATATCACACCACCCAAATAGCGAACCTGCTCCAAAAATATTTGATCAACGCTCCTACGTGCAGTATCCTAACAATTACCTCCGTCGGATAATTGCGCCTGTGTCTGCCCCCGCCTTCTTGGAACCCATCAAATAATTTTCTCCAGAAGCACATACTTACCGTACCCGGAATCTAACAACCCAAGAGAAATGCCCGTATGAGTAGAATGTGAGAACCTCTCCACCATACGCAACCTGCTACAATCATAGTAGCATCAAAATTATTTTTTTGCCCTAGATCCCAACCTGCTGCAATTTACATAGGATCTATCACCAAAAAAAAATAATTTCCAATCCATACAGAATTTCACAAATCTGCACCCACCAATGAATCCGCAGCGCCCAAAAACCTTAGGAACCCAAATTCCAGCTAACATAGTTATTTGCACTAATTAGTTGAAATTTTAACCAATCAAAACCATGACTCAATCCTCCTTGCTTACACTGGATCACTCCCTTACCAAGCTTACTCACCATTAACCATTTGTAATTCATTACAAATCCAGCAAGTCATGCATCATCACGTGACTGCTCACAAAGTCATGCATCATCATCATCACACTGCTCACAAACCGTGGATAGGCCAAGTAATCCATGGCCGTACCAGAAAAACAACCGATCACGTCACGGTAGCCCGCTGCTCCCATCGATATAGTATATATTCTCTTTTTTTTTTTCTTCATCCTGTGTTATCTTTAGCCACCGTGCTGCCAATCTCCACTGTCACCGTGCGCTTCTGTCACCATGATCTAACCACCATAGCTTTGATACCACTTGTTGGAAATTTAACACGCGGAATCAAATTCCCCCAAATAAACACACACACATGAACAGTAATTAAACATGCACACCAAAGAAAAGACACACAGATTTCTACGTGGTTCGGCCAAATACCTGCCTACGTCCACACCCGAGAGATCCATTCTTTCACTATTGAGTAAAACATGGTACAAGCTTACATGGATTAAATCTCATAACCCAAATACAAAGACCCTTGTACTCTCCTCACTCAATACCCCAAAGAACCCGACACAATTAATCACTGTAACATAGAGAAATCACAGAGATAAAGAAATACCCATCCCTACCTCACATCCCTATCATTGTGAACAACCCTCACAGAAAACCCCAATGATTAATATCTCTCTCACCCTAGACCATGCAACCCCATGAGGGGAGACCCCCAACTTGGTACACCAAGGGCTCTATCCTAAATTCCTATACAACATCCCCTTATATAGAGTTTCCAACCCATTACTTATTGGACAAGTAATATAACTCTATCAAGGAAACCAACTCACATTAGGAATCTAGCCAAATCACAATCCCTAAATTAATGGGATTGCCCCACATGTGATATAATCCTAACAGCTATGACTCAAACCGGACATTCCACATCGGGGAGGGGCTCCTATGGTCACGCCAAGGGAGAGTTGCTACGCTGATTGCCCCCGCCTCCCCTTTTTTTTTAGCAAAAAAAAAAATTAAATTAATTAAATAGATAAACACCAAATATGGACAAAAAAAAATCACACCACTATAGGATTACACGAAACCTCTAGGAGGGATGAAAAATATTGGGGGTTGTTACGTTCGACGTGAATTGTAGAATTGCCTTATGCTTGCAATCACCCCATCATGAGATCATGCAAACACGGAATAAAATAATATCCAAAAAACAGAGTGTTGCATGTTTACTTTAGAGGATGATAATTATGTTGCAATAGTCCAAGAAACGGTTGACATCCTAGGATAAGACCTCAATGGATTCCAACTATGTAGTAATCCTTCTAAAAGTAGTCTTTAATAAAAGTATTACACTACATATAAAAAAAAAATAGAAAGAGAAAAGAAAAAGAAAAAGAATACATATAGCAGGAAAACTACCTCTCAAACGATTGTTCAGAAAATTATTGAAAACCTTGCGTTTAAGTTGGGTCCACTCAATGACCACCAAATTACCACAATACCCTTAATGAAATTCTGGGTTTTTACACTTTACCCCCCTTAAAAGAATTCCGTCCTGAAATTCAGAACAAGAATGAAAGGAGTACATGGTGTGTTATTGAATTAGTCTTCCCCGCCTATTAATGTCAATTTCACTAACTTGACCGCTTTCCTAGACATACCCCATGTAACGGAATATCAAGAGGGATGGAATGTTAGGATCGCGATCACATCACCCTTGTACCCAAACACTATCTCATCTCTTTTGATTTTCCTTTTCTTTTTCTATGATTGGGAGTTACAAAAATGAGAGAAAAGAAGAGAAAGGGAGAGAAAGTACCTCACTTTCTCTCGCTTTCTCTCGATTGCGAGTTTTAATGAGGAGAGAAAAGGAGAGAAAACTAGCCTCACTTTCTTTCAATTTCTTTCTCTCCAAATTGGGAAGAAAAGGAGAGAAAAGAAAGTGGGGATTAATTAATATTTCTTAATACCCACTATACCCTTCTAGTTTAATCTTACTTAATTGTAATTTCATCTAAGTGGGGATAGAATGGTAACTTTAATTTCTTTTCTTTTCTTTTCTTCTCAACTTGCAATCAAGGGGAAAGAAAGTTACTTTCTCTTCTCTCCTCAACTCCCAATCAAGATGAAAGAAAACACCATCCTTTCTCTTCTCTTCTTTTCTCTCCTTACTTATGACTTTCTCTTCTCTTCTTTTCTCTCCTAAACTCCCAATCATAGCGTGAAGGCTCACTATTTCCACGATAAGGGTAAGGAATTCGATATCTAGTAAGTCTAGTAGGAAAACCTTCTGGTTTTTGGCGAGCGTCAACCGTCACAATAGCTCCATTTCTCAGACCACATAAAGCAATTTTTCCCTAAAACAAGATATACATCTATTACGTGGCAATCATATGGCGCTAGTTGTTAAAAGAGGAAACAGATCGAACATGCAATATACAGGTGTATGTATAATATACTTACATGTACTTGCCCAAATATACACTGGCGGATGCACATAAGGACGAGGGGGGCGCAGGACTCTCTGAGATTTTGAGAATTAAAATTTTACTCTTAATTTTTTTTTAGCATTTTACATTTAGGCTCTCCTCAACTATGTGTAGGCCCCCCCTAAATTTATGTTTAGGCCCTCAATAGGATCCAAGGCCCAATTTAGTGCTATCAACTACATATATATTGATATACAGGTATATACAACTCAAAGGAAATGTGCCTAAAATTTTAAAAATTACCCTTTTAGTGTGATAATTTTATGCATTTTAGAAATAGTCTCCCTTAAAATTTTGAAAGACATTATACAATATTTACATGACACCGAATAGACTTATATTATAAGTATATTCCCAAAAAATCACAATTATAGACAAGTAGACCCTAAAAAAATCGTCAATTATGTATAAATAGACCTCAAAAAAATCGCCTCGGGGGGCGCTGCCCCCGAACCCCCGTATAGCCTAGCCCCCCCCCCTGGCCAAAATTCCTGATTCCGCCCCTGCAAATATACATATGACTGATGATTATCATATGGATGAAATTTTTCACTTCACTTTAAGAAAAACTTATTCTTTTAAGCAGTAGTGATTGTACCTTACCAAATGCGTTTAATCAAAGTAGCACCGAATCATCTTAGTCCTATGTACCAAACTGGGTACTAAACAAGCCCCCGTGAGCCTACCTCCTGGGAAATTCCCTTAGATCATGTTCCCTTTGCAGCCATTTGACACGGGGTCCCACCGGGCGTGCCAAAAATTGTTTGCAATAATTTCTGGTGAGGTGTGCGTTGGGCGTGTCAGAGTCCGTGTTGACTCAAAGTGGTGGTGATTATGATTACCTAATCTGACTTCTAATCAAGCGATTTGTTATTAATAATAAAACAACAGAATGTGGGCTTTCTCTACTCTGATGCAAGCAAGAAATTACAAATGGAAACTGGAAAAAAGGCGAACTAAGTACAACAATTCAGAATACCTCCATAGACATCATCTTCTCCATTGATTGAAAAGTAGTGATTACAAACGTTCAAAGTAACAAACAAAAAACGAGCACTCAGGAACAAGAACTCACAGATCACTCAAAATCACTCAAGAACAAAAGAGAATTGTTATGAGGAGACACTAAAGTCTGCTGAGAGCAGAAGTGGCGTGTGTGTTAGCCCCTTCCAAATGTTGCACCACCTACCCTATTTATAGACTTGTTTGCATAACCGTTCATGTTAGTGGGGATAATGGGGTTAGTGGGTTTAGTGGGGTTAGTGGGTTTAGTGGCCCCTGTTTCTAGGCATGTAACAGTTTCTGCTCCCACTATGTCCCATGATCAACTTCCATGACTTGTGTGATGATCCCATTTCTGCCATGTTCTTCTCTCGTAACTGCCTCCCTTCCAGCTCAGCACGTTCTGAAGACCACGTTCTCATCCATGCTTAACTGCCTACCACCTGAGTCGATCCAGGACCGCTTGTGTCCTTCCCTGAGTAGCTTAATCCTTGCCAATAACAGAAGTCGGCCTTCTAGTCAGTAGGAAGCCTACTTGCGTTTCTCGATCTATTTTAACCGATGTTGCCTTTTTACTCAAAGCCCGATATTACATTTTCTTGCATGGCTGCTGTTAGCTATCATCCTACGGTCTTACCACTGTAGGATCTGTAGAGGACATCATCGACCTTATCTGCTGATATCAACCTTGCCTTTTGGGACCGATATCTTTATTAGAGCCGCGTTTCTCTTACCGATATTAGGGTTCAATAATCATAGATAGGTTGGGGATCGGTCTAGTATGACCGATCTTATGGCTATTGTTTATGTTGCTTTGCCACTCGCCATCCTTGTTGAAATTGGGGTATTTCTTTAAGAACCTTGTATCAACCTGTCCTCGGTCTTGACACCGATATCCTCCTATTGAATGTACCATCCTTACCAGCAGCTAGATCAGATATCGGTCTTTCCTACGTCATCGGCCTCATAACATGTTCATCTGCCTACATGGTCCTGTGATGACGTCCTCAGTCTACGTGACCGTCATGAGCCTTGGAAAACCCTAATTTAGGGTGTAAACAATGCCCCAAAAACGTCTTGTCAAACATGGCGCCATTAGTTTGATGAGACGTTTTAAAATTCAAATTTAATGCTACTCTGCAACTGGGGGCGTACGGCTCCACGTGGCATTTCCCCAATAGCTCATGCTTCCTCGTTTCCAGAAACGAGGCGTACCTCTTGGGAACCCGTTCCCAAATCATGATGACCCCCTTCTCCTTCTATATAAATCATTCCAACCCTTGTCATTTTTCACTCTACTTTCTTGCCTTTACTTTCTCGGAAAATTTTCTTTCCTTCTCAAATTTCCATGGCTTCTTCCTCTGCAACTGGTGCTTCCCACACCGCCGGTGCTACCTCGTCTTCTCCTGCTGCTACTGGTACTGCGCCTGTGGTATAAACAAATGCCACCGCCGTTAAGCAAGCCCTCGAGACCATTCCTGGGCTAATCAACCCTCAGGTATTGACTCCTCTTCCTCCAAGTTCTTCAATAGGACTTGGTCCTTCTTTTGATTCTTTTCCCCCATCTTCTTTAGATCCCTACTTCCCTCTGGTTGTAGAAGACAAGGAGCTACTCTATCAATCCCCTAACTTTGATTGGGGCTCCCAGTATGCCCCTTCTAACCCCTTGCAAAATTGGCCTATTCTTTCTCCTAACTGGATCTCCTGGGTAGACCGATTGGCGGAGGTGAAAAAGGACCTATGGAAGGCCCTTGACATCTATGATGCCATTATGCTTAGCTGAGAGAGATTTTACCTTGATAAGCCTCTCTTCTTTTCTTCTCTCTTCTTCTGGTCGACCTCGGCCAACGCTTTCTTCTTCCGTTGCGGCCTTATGAGCCCAACAATCCAAGATGTTTGTTTCCTTACTGGTCTTCCTGTCCATGGTGAGGAAGTTACTCCTAACCTTTCGTCCGCACTTGAGTTCGAATACCCTAGGACCACATCGGGCAAGGGTTCTCGTGTTATTACTGGCTTCGGTCCTTTCATCTCGGCCAGTATGGAACAAGGAGAGGTCACTGATCGAGAACATGTTGCCTTCTTGATCTATTGGCTGAACCGATTTATCTTTTGCTCGGCCTCATACGGCATAACCAAAGAATACACCCACATCGCCCTTGCTTTTGCCTCGGGCACAAAACTTGCACTTGCTCCTCTTATTCTTTCCCACTTATACCGTGGCATTCTTGAATTCATTTTTTCCGATTTCAAAAATTCGGGAGGAGCCCTTTGGCTCCTCCAATGTTGGCTGCAATCCTACTTCCCCGATAAGGACGTCATCGGCCTTATCTGCTGATATCGGCCTTGCCTTTTGGGACCAATATCTTTATTAGAGCCGCGTTTCTCTTGCCGATATTAGGGTTCAATAATCATAGATAGGTTGGGGATCGGTCTAGTATGACCGATCTTATGGCTACTGTTGATGCTGCTTTACCACTCGCCATCCTTGTTGAAACTGGGGTATTTCTTTGAGAACCTTGTATCAACCTGTCCTCGGTCTTGACACCGATATCCTCCTATTGAATGTACCATCCTTACCAGCAGCTAGATCAGATATCGGTCTTTCCTATGTCATCGGTCTCATAACCTGTTCATCTGCCTACATGGTCCTGTGATCACGTCCTCAGTCTACGTGACCGTCACGAGCCTTGGGAAACCCTAATTTAGGGTGTAAACACAAGGCCTACGAGAAAATTTCCTTTTTCTGTTATGGATATAGTTCTTAACACATAGGGCAATAGAACGATCTAATTTTCATTGTAGAAATTTTTAGTGGTCTTATTACCACATGAGATTCATCTATTAGATTGATTTTCTAATGGAGGCCAAAAGACCTAAGAGTTCTCATCTTTGCGAGGAACAGAATAAGAGATTTTTTCTTAGATACTTTGTTTAATCTACATTTCAAATTTGCATTCCAAACATAATTTTGAACACATATGGCAATGAACACATGTGGCAATAAAACGAAACTATTTTTTTTATTACTTCCTGAATACACACACGCGCACACAACACAACACAACACAAACGAAGTATAATTCTATGCTTCCCAAATCCAAATCCCAAAAACTTATCTCAAATGATGTGGCTGTGGGACCACTAAATTTTAATTAGAGACCACTGTGAGGTCACTGCTTCAACATCTTCCAATAAGAATTTCTATAAAGTTTACAGAAATAGACTATTCTACTGGACATAAACCCAAGTACTGCTATATAGATTTTTGACAGGCTGAATAGAGATCCATGACTAACTAGCTCAATAGAGCCATATATGTGTGGCTATTATTGACACGTTATATCCTGGGACCAGTGCACCAACTTGACATAAGATTAGCATAGTCCCAACAAGACTAGGGACAAGATGACTTTGACTTAACTCAATTAATAGAAAGGAGATCATGTTGCTCAACATAATGATGCGTACACAACTATTCTTCTTGTGCCTAGCTTTGTAGGCATCTAATGCCCGGCGGTGTTGAGCCTCAGTCACACCTTCAACCATGACAGGTTGGACCATTGAATTTTCATTGTGCTCCATGAGCTTCTGATCATTAAATAGGAAGGTCACTTTGATCTTCCATAGGTCATAATTTTTCCCATTTAGTTTGTTGTCTTTGTTAAGTTCAATAATGAGCTAGTTGGTTGCCATTTCTACATTCGAGAACATGCAGAAGAGGTTGACATTATTATAACACGCATTATTCCAAAAATTATTTGTTTTTAAAATCCAATTAAAGAGAATTTCTTTTATTACAATTTCAAGATCGAAAATCTACATTGCTCGTAGTCATCACTTTACTTTTGTAACTTAAGAAAACATTTTCTAATTGATTTTCCTAAAACAAACACACATAGATAGCACTTAACCTATCTATTGTCATCCACATGTAATAAAGTGCACCATACAAAAATTGCGCATGGATCCCAATTGACAATTTTGGAGTTCATGCTAAAATAATTCAAATGTATAATTTATGATCAAAGAAAATTCATCCCTTTACAAAATGGCTTTTCGAAAACATAAAAATAAAGTCTCATCTTCACTTTACAATTATAGCCATGAAAAAATAGGGATGCTTTGCTCATAAGTATACATGAGAACAATTTTAAACATACATCGTGACAACACAAGCTCTCCTAATTGTCAATTTTATAGTCCATTCACATTTAACTGGATTAATGCAATCACATTCAACAAGCACTCATGTGGTATAAATTAGAAGTGAATGGACTTGCCCTCTATTCCACTTAAGGAAGAGAGATAAAGGGTCTAAGGTCATACAATTATCTACCAAAAAATAATTACTACATGACCAATAATTCAGAAAGCCTCTAAACAGAACATTTGAAATATTTTAATTATATTGAAAACCAAAGTTTCCATAATAAATAAAAATTTTCAAAATAGATTAAAGGCCCATTAAACTTCAAGTTGATCTAACTAATTAAGTCAACTTAGTTTAAATAATTAATATATAGATTCCCAAAAAATCTGTTTAAAACAATTCATAAAAAGTTTTAAATTTGCCAAAAATCACATAGGAAATTTTGAAATGTTCAAAAACTGATTTTTAACATAAATAGAAAATTTTCAAAAACTATGGGAGTCTTAAACATTAATTTAATCAATTTAACAAATTAAATTGATTTATTGTCAAATAAATCAGCAATAAGGCATAAATTCCTAAAAAAAAAAAAATTTGAAGGAATCAGCCATTTCTTAAAGTTTTATATGGCCCAGTATAGTGTACTAAACACATCATATTAATTACAAAAATTTATATTCATATATAGATATTTTAAGCAATTAAAATGGTATCCAAAAACATGTTTTAATACTCTAAAATACCACAAATATGCCACGACAATCCCTAAACTTTTTCTCAAAACTCCAAACATTATACTTTCTGTCACATATTAATTATAAAAATTAATATTGTGTTTTGGATATATTTAGCAATTAAAAACACATACTTTTACATATTCAAAAATACCAAAAGTAATGGATTAATTTCCACTAAACCTATTATGGGTCCCACACGATGCCACTAACATAGGAAAAATAAAAACATAATTTTCCTAAATTTTCCTAAATTTTAAATTAATTAAAATATTTTTTAGCAAATTAAAAACTAATTTTTTTAAATAACAAAAAATGTTTTAATTATATAATAAATACTTAACATTTTCAAGAAAATATTTAAAAATTATATTATGGACCGGGACCCAATGTGGGACCCCCACTCGCCGAACTCGTGCCTACCGGACCACCATCGGCCGACGAGTGGGCCCCACTCTCCACTATGAGAGTGGGCGTGGGCTAAAGGGGCTTCCTCAAGAAGAAACCCAGAATTGGCAGCACAGCGGCTGCGCGCGGTGCCCACTTTGCGGCCTTGCCACGGCTTCGTTGAGAAACGAAAAGTCGTGTATGATATACAATTGGAAAGCCCTCATGGAGTAGATGAGGTTTGTGCCAAAAAAATAGACCACTTGGATGTCTAAATCGTCCAGAAAATGTGCCTAAAGTTGAGAATTTTTTTCGAATTTATCGGTTTATCAAACTAGGGTTTGATTTATCTCCTTCGTTTGAGATAATTAGGCCATGAAACTTTGAGGGTAGCCTCATATGATATATTAGAACAGATCCATATCAAAAAATCAGAAGAATATTAAAGTTTACATGTAAACCCATCACGAGATTTGTTTTTGATAAAAAAAAAAGGTCCAAAAAATAAATCTTGAATATGATGGATCCTTATACAGGCGAACAAATCAACCTATAGGCTCAGATACCAATGTAGATAAACTCACACACATGCATAGGGTAGGGTTTAGGACATTACCTAGCAGAATTGAACCTGACAGATCGTAGATCGTTGATTGTTACGAGCCCTCAACCTTGTTCTTCCAATCGGAGAATACTAGCCTCCGTGTACGCCTTATACTTCGCTATGGTCACAAGAACGACTACTAGAGCAATCCCCTTGATGTTCACGTGCTAAATCCCAAGCTTCCTTAGTGATTAAGCTAGAGAGAGAGAGAGAGAGAGATAGCCGAGAGAGAGAGAGAGAGAGAGAGAAAGAGACAAGTGTGTGTATAATATTTTTTGTGATCATCTCTCTTAGTTGTAATATATACAACTTCCATATATAAGCACTCTCCTAATAGGATTTGAATAGGACTCCTTATGGGGATACTTAGCAACCAAGCAAGGCATGTTGGACCCCAAGTTCAATGTGGGTGTCCCAACCCAAATAATATTTGTTACAAGAACAAATACAAAAGTCATATCCCAAACGCATGCCAGATTCTCTCTCATCCTAAACACACACACACATATACATACACACATACATACATGTACATATACTCTAATTAATTTTTCAATTTGTTCTTTGAACTGTAAGAAATCAACTACAGATCATCTTTTTGACCCAAAAAAAATAGGGTAAATTATCTTTTTTCCCCCTGTGGTTTGAGCTAGTGGCACATAACCGCCCCTGTAGTTCCAATTGTAACACATAACCCCACTCTAGTATTGTGCAAAGTGCAACTGTAAGATTTCCTAACATCCATAGTATAAAGACGATTTTGCCCCTTATGTAGATCACAACCATATCATTAATCCATCTCTCCCATCTCTCTCTCTTTTTCCTCTCTCCAACCACCCATTGGCTAATCAAAATACAAAACTTTCTTTGGTAGAGAAGTATAACCAAGAAATGCCTCATCTGATTTTCATGCCTAACCAAGAATTATAACTGTATAACCAAGAAACCCACAAAAAATTGACAACAACGACCAAGCCCTCCAAGAAACCAAAAGATTCCACAAGGAAAAAAAAGGTTAAATACATCAACAATTAGCAACAATACATACACCATCTTCTCTCTCTCTTATCTTCAACATCACACCAACAATTGCAAAACCCAAAAGCTTGAGAAGAAAGATCAAAATCCCCAAATACCCCTATACAGAAATGAAGCAAATGTCCCACATGGACAACATACCATCAACACAAGGGAATGGAAAAAATTCCATACAATCATCTCTCTCTCTCTCTCTCTCTCTCTCTCTCTCTCTCTCAAATTAGCTAACCTTCTGATCCTTTGTCTTTCTGGGTTTCATGGTTTCGTCTTCCTCTTCTTCTTTAGACCACCATCCTCATCCTCACCCACCTCACTATTGCCCTCCTTCGATCTTTCTCGTAGATCGTTCTGAACCCACTCTTGGGGAGGACCCATCTGGGAGAAACTGGTCAAGTCCTCTGCCCGAGTCTAGTCAGGAAAAGGGATCTCTGTCATCATCACCGGAACTGACGGGTTGGTCAGAACCCACATTCGGTTTCGAGTCTATTCACTGACTTTGTTTCCTCTACAAGTCCACTGTTTTTAGAGAGATAAATGCTAAGATTTCAAGGGAAGAAGATGGGGGGTATAAATGTCATTTTTAGTTGCAAACTTTTGGATGGAAATGTTCCTCACACTTTTGCCGTTAAATCACACAGCAAATCTCACAGTTGCACATTGTACTATATTACAGGGGTGTTATGTGTTATAATTGGAACCACAGGGGGTTATGTGCCACTGGCTCAAACTACAAGGGGGCAAAGAGCAATTTACCCAAAAAAAATAATAGAGATCGTCGATATAAGAAATCAGAGAGTATATATACCAGATCTTTGATCAAAGTAGAAGACTAACACAAGTTAGAGGAGAAGTGGCGATGCCATAGGCAGCAGTGGTCCCAGATGGCGATTGTAGGCGTCATGTCTCAAACACAGCACAATCTTCAAGTCCATCTCGAACTTGTCGTAGATCGTCGTCGTCGGAATCGGCTGATGATGAGTGGATCTTGCCATTTCTGCTCTTTCTCACTCTCTCTCTCTCTCTCTCTCTCTCTCTCTCTCTCTCTCTCTCTCTCCAAAATGTTGGTTTCTCTCTACTAGAGTGCTGAGCTTGACTGAGGAGGCAAATGACCCTAAACTTAACCATTTATACCCCATATATTTTCGTTAATATCATAATTAAGAAGGGCATTTATGTAAAAACATGTATAATCGAGGCGGGTTCGAGAAAATCTACCCCCACCCCACACCACCCCACTAGACTCGACCCGACCCAACCCGACCCTGAGTTTTGAAAACCAATCTCATACTTGCCCCTACCCCGTGTAAATACATCCCGTACTCATCCTATTAGGGGTGGAGCGGGTCGGAGAACCCGAATAACCTGCCCCATTACCATCCCTAGAGATCAATAATATTTATGCTTTTTTTTATCACAATGCTTTGAATTTAAAATAAAGAACAAAAGTTCTTCCCAGCATAGTCATAAAATCAACTTGGAGATTAATCTGGTGAAGTTATAGGGTGGATGAGGTTAATAGGGTGGATGAGGTTAATTGGTCAGACCGGATATATATAAATATAATTCAAATATAAAAATGACAACTAAAATGGTAAATTGCACTTTTCACCCTTGAAGTTGGGTGGTTTATCACTATAGACCCTAAAATTTTAAATGTGCCATTGTGCTCCCTAAAGTTTCACAACCGCAGCAAATAAGTCCAATTAGCCCTTTAGTGACAAACATTTCGTCATTAAAATTATAAATTTCGTTGCAAAACATCTTTTTGAATGATATATCACATTTTAGGTTTTTTTTTTTTTTTTTGATACCTTACCTAAGTTTATTTATTTATTTATTTATTTTAATCATTAAATCGTGCCATAATTTTTCAGTCGTAGCACATAATGCTTTGGAAACCCAAGTTTTAAATGTAATGAATAAAGTATAAAGCAACAATAATTGATTATTTAAAAAAAACAATAATTAATTATTAAGATGTCTGCACACTTTTTTTTTTAAATAACAAGAATTGATTATTAAGATGTGTGCATACTCTAATTTTCACATGCAATCTCGGTGTTGATTTATTCAATTTATTTTTCCTGTTCCAAACTATATCTGGAAGATAGATTAATGTATTAGTTGGTGTATGAAATTTCATAATAAATTTGTTTCATTTCAACAAAAGGACTAACTGGTTTTAATTCGTTTTGCAGGAACCCACCATTCAGTAAAAAATAATTAGCAACTTTAATTTGTACTACTTACTGATTAATGCAAGTCTGTAATTTTTTGTTTCTATTTCTGTAACCTTGTTTCATAATTAGCGCATGCATCGCTATTTATCAAAATTATAGTGAAATTGATTCTAAATAAATCGTAAATTACATTAGCTTTTAATAAATAATTAAAAAAATAAGAAAATAAAACAACCAAATCACATAATGGAAAGTAAGCAAATAGAAGTTGATCTTTTTGCTTTAAGGTAATAGTGATAGACCCCTAATTGTCAGGATACCCATCTGTCACGCCTCGAAATCACCCATATGGCTCTAGGACACGTGGCACGCCATCAAGGCACATACAATACTCCTAAAGGTTCAATAAAGACCATAAAATACAGAGTTATAAAAAGTTTTCCCATTTAAACACTTATAAAATATTTCGTTTCGAACACAAGAAAGTCCAGTCGACTAATCGGGGACCCAGTTGACTGTTTTGGAAACTACAGATAGCTGAAATCTCAAGGATCCAATCCAGTCGACTAAATTTGTAGAAGGTGGTGCCCAAACCCGGTCGACTAGTACCTATCCAGTGGACTGTATTCATGGTTCCAGAATGTCCCGTTTTGAAATAGATCTAGTCGACTGTAAAAGCACTTCCAGTCGACTGGTTTAGGAAAAACATAAGCCTGACTTCATTTTATTCACGAATCCGGTCGACTGGATCAGGAAATAGTCGACTGCATTAGGCAGCAAAGCCAATTCTGCAGCAACACTAATTCTAAACCAAACCCAAACCAAGCACATACAACTCCTGATAACGTAATCAAAACCAACATAAACGATTTATATAACCACGAGTTAACAATATTACAACATACACGAGTTACCATTCCCGAGTTATTATAAATCCCAAGCCCGGATTAAGAACCGATACAACTTAAAACAAGTTCTACAAGTTTGAACATTTAACATGAAAGTAAACATAAACTACTCCCAACAGTTCCACGTTCTCCCCACGCCCGTTAAATCATTTCTTCGGGTCCTCGCCAGCATGTGCACCTACAATGGTTATTCAATAACCACTGCAATTTATAAGTTATATGCTTAGTGAATGATAATAATTGAAAACATGGATTAACAAGTTACAATGCATCCTATTACATTCAACTATAATCACTGGGAATACATGTGATGTCACACTCAATCCAGCTCGCGATTCTACCACTGAATCCACGTAACAGGTAGATACCCACGCCTCTCCCTTAAGACGTGCAGTACCCAATAGCCTCTGGCGGCCCAATATCCAACACACACGATGAACAGCACAAGTACACCATTGACCCAAATAGACAACTTAACTTGCCATATAAGCTCATCCCACCATATTTTTAACATAAAATTGGGCCTAATTAACCGCATAAATTTACCCTATATTGACTAAACAAGCTAAATTATACAATTAGTCATGCTTAGCATACAAATTAACCAAAACAGGGAATCAACCCATTGAATCCCCAATTAGTATCACTCACCTCGCAGAATTCAGTCCTAATTTCCATATTATTAACCCTCTAATCGCCAGGTACAAATCCTATATCAAAATTATAGATTATAAGCAAAACCCCCAAAATGGGTCGCATAAAAGCTATCACAGAACTTAACCAAATTGGTATCTACACGTTAGACTCACCTCTAGGAGTTCGAATATGCAGTCAGAATTAAAGTGGAACATCAAATGACGCGACGATTAACGTCGAACGGTTCGTCAAAACTCTCATAATCTCTGTCTGTGTCTAACTTAGAATGAAGGAGAAGCAAGAGTTCACATGTGTCATCCAAGACACATGTCACTCAACATGTTAATCCAATTTTCCCTATTTGTGTTTACCACACCTCAATTTCTAATGTATTGCATTACGCCCCTACAAGTTATAAAACCATATTAAAGCTATCCCAAGCTTAAATATGTATTTGTCTATGTCTCGCATAGGTCCCATAAGTGATACCATATAATATTATGAAGTTGCTAATTAACATACTAACTATGTAGTGCATCCAATTCGTACTCACAAAAGTACCCCAAACCCGCTAACATGATATAAATCAATATAATAAAATATTTCACATAAGCCCTTAATAAACACATAAGCACATAAAATCATTCCACATCACTGTCCCATCATACAGGGGCTTCACAATCTATGTCCCAATTGGGGGATGCCACATTGGCCCATCTGAGTTCTCAAACGGATACCCATAATCAACTTAGTGGGTCAAAATCCACATCACAATGCATGTCCAACAATATTATATTTATACAATAATGCATGCTAACTATAATAATAATATTTTCACCGGAGCGAGTGTCACACCATCACTCCTGACCTACTACCTTACTCAAGCCCTAGGTCAGTATGTAGTCCTCGGGTAGACCTCCACCTCAACAGAATAGTCCTGGTCCAACACGGTCGGCCCAATAACGAGTCCCATTCGGCCTGGACTCAGCGACTCCTAGATTAAAGACAACCTAATCTAGGATTGTTAGGACAAGGTAGCAATTATCTAATTAGACTCCTAAATCAACTAGGACACAATATTTGTATTAGGAAATCCTTTGTACAATTTTACACATCCCTAACCCTAGCTTGTATAGTCAGTTTCCTCATCTCTTCTTGAGGCTACAAAACCCTAGTCAGCCCACAGCTCCCCCTTAGATTGCTAAAAATAGTCATAATAAAACAATCCAATGGTAGTTCTAGTTCAACTGTTGGATCATCAAGGCCACCTACACCAAACTCTATAAACATTTTTGTTCTTAGTGAAAGCACTGACACACAAGGATGCGTAGACGTAGGTTGTTTCATTAACAGCGCCTAACCATCTACAAATCTCTCTCTCTCTCTCTCTCTCTCTCTCTCTCTCTCTCTCTCTCTCTCTCTCTCTCTCTCTCTCTCTCTCTCTATCTCTCTCTCTCTCTCTCATATTTATTACATCCTAGATACTGCATCTGATCTGAACACCAAAATTTGACATTATCAATTGGCGCTGTCTGTGGGAAACAATAGATCTCCTTCAGCAAAACAAATCTTTGATTGATTAATGGATGGAAAACGTGTTTAACAAACCAAAAATACCACCGCCGCAACCGCAATTGCGACTACTGTGGCTGAACCAACCCTGATACCGAGTCCCCTTGTGTCGCAAATGTCAATGAGTTCCCTATTCCTAACAAATTCAAATCTTCCCAGATAGACTCTTACGGTGAGATGGGGAGCCTGGTGGATCATATTCGAACTTATAAGGCCCGACTCAAGTAAAGGGAAAATAGGTTTCGAAAACATATTTAATGAGCAGCGAAAAAATAGAGTTAAAAAAACCTTTTGGTATGCCCGGATCTACTGCTTATCAATTCTATAGATGCGTAAAACAAAAGGGAAAAGAGTTTATACCTAACTGTCTTGAACCCAATTCTGATTCTCTTCTTCCTTGATGGTGCAGGAGCCTCCACTAGATGGTCTTCACTCCTATGTCTCCTATGAACACTTCCCGAAAGGCTAGAGATGGTGGGATCTCTAATGGTGGGATCTGCAGCTCTCTGAGTTAAAAAATGACGATTAAGAAATTCTATACAGAACTGCCCTATTTATAGATTTCCAAACCGACTTTAAGCCTTCGATCGATCGAAGTGGCTTCAATCAATCGAACCTTCAACCGATTGAAAAACATTCAATCGATCGAACTTGTCTTGACTTCAATCGATCGAAACTCTTTCGATCGATTTAACTTGTCTTGATAACACCCTCTTGTGCCTTTCCAATCATCCTAGTGGAGCTAAGAGTAGGACCTCCGAGGTTCTTAATTATTGGCTCAGACCAGTTGTTAATTCCCATGACCAAACTCTTTGATCAACAAATTAACCAACTAGTCAGTTAACGTTTACTCCATTATAAAAGGATAACTGCAATCCAACGCAGAAGAACATATCTGAAGCGATAACTAGACTTGTATGGTGTACTAATGTCCTTCTACCATCAACATTCATAATCATACTCAGGTAGTCAGATAAACTTTTACTGTCAACCTGAATAGTGATTATATCTATCATTCCTTGAGTCACATTCACCCTTCATGATTACCAAACATGTTGATAACTCTTATCAACAAGACTATAATTCTCAGTAATCAACTTGGTGACATTCTCAAGGGAATGCTTACTCTCTATGAGAGGATAGATTCTATCTTGACAATATATGTTCACAATCTTATGAACATGACATACCGAAGATACCTAGGTGTTGATCTTTAAGACCTCACTGATTGGTAAGTCAAAGCAGCCATATCCACAGTCTGTGTTCATAATCGTCTCAAGATTGAGAATATGTACCTTATACAAGTTAGGAGTTCCTATCGACTATTGACAGTCTTAAGTGTCAATAGGAAAACTCAGGTCCGTCAATGCACTATAAGCACTAGCATATCAACCAAAAATTATACTCTAGTGATTAAGATTCATCACTCCATCCAATGGTAGTTAATCATGCTACAGTGTAAACTTGATGAGATATCTAGTCTCATCATCCATTGTGACAAATTCTAAGTATCAAAGAATAGTAATTCGTATCTCACTTGTATGTATCTCATATACACACGAATTACTTACTATGATACTTATGGATCAACAATCATCTCACGAAAGAAACATACACAATGAAATATAAAGCTGATATCCATATATTAAAATGCTAATGTCTCATACATAAAGTAATGGTTTGAGGGCACAATCCCAACATCAAGCTTATCACAAAATCCAATGAACTATGGTGCCTAGCTTTTTCCAACACACTAAAAGCCCCCGTCGCTCATTGGTTTCATTTATGTAAACCAGGGATGATCAACACCTTTGATCAGCTCAGTAAGCTATTCAATAGTCAGTTTGTGGGGATGCACGAGCAATCGAAGCTAGTTGCTTACAGTTAAGCAGAAGAAAATTGAAACACTCAAGGAATTTCTGAATCGGTTTTACGAGGAAAAGTTCAAAATCTACGATTAGATGAAACTTGACATTTTTTTTTTTGGAGAAAAAAAGACTCATTTTTACAAGTTGCTAGTTTGTTTTTAAAACAAATGAGCTTTTCTAATGTACTTTTGGGACCTAAGCTACACACATTTTGTGACCAAATTTGGATGTATGATACATTCTAAACCATGCAAATATTAAGTCAAAAAGTGATTTGGATCAAAGAGGTTTTCAAACCAAAGTTGTTTTCAAAGTTACAACCTACCAACATTTGGGACCAAAATGCTACAATTTGGCATCAAATTAGATGTATGATAAAACCAAAATCTTTTTGATGTATTATACAAAATTCCATAGAAAAAACATGGAACTACCATGCCCAAAGAGTAAAGTTCCATACTATTGACTCTAAGCATGAATGAAATCAAAGAACTATAATGAAACTACAAAAACTAATGGTCCATCGGCTTGGTTCAGCGCAATAAGTAGCACAACAATTGAATGTTCTGCATACCTAACAGAACAACAAAGATATGTATGGTTATTACAGATGAATTTATGGTTTATGTTCAATCATGTAATGCCGAACAAAGTCACGACCAACTCAGTAACCCTAGCTTCTTTAAGCTCAAATTTTTTTACCAGATAATACGAATAACCAAATAAAATTAATAATACTTAGTCCAAAAGAAAAATGTAAATAAGATTTTGATCATACAAAGATTTACCTAAGGTTCTTGCGACTGTGTTGAGGAAGATGAAAGAAGATGGAGGGTAGGGAGGAGGGTGGGTATAGAGAGTAAAGTAAGGGAAAAATTGTTAGTTTTAAAATGTTGGGGTATTTTTGGAATGAGGGGTGGGTGTAGGTAAAGTGTTTTAAATTAAATAGAATTGGTGGGTGTAGATAGAACCACTCATATACTAATTTTAGTTAGTTTTCATTATCTTATTTTTTTCACTTTTTTAGATACAAACTGTTTGCACCACAAAATAAATTCCATGATATGGGCCCACAGAGGATATGGTCATGAGAGGAGGACGAGTCACGTGGTTATTTTTGTAGTTGGCCAAGATGATGGGTTTGAACATAGGATGATGGCGGTTACACATTGGAACAAGTCAGGTTGATGGTAAATAACTGCCAATGACCCATCTTTCCAACATGTGCGTGCAAAATCTACCACATGTATTAAAACAGTTATAAAGAAGTAGAAAAACTGTTATTTAGTGTAGAATGGCGGTTATAAGGTAGTGGAGTTATATTAACACATGACCATTATTTAAATAGTGTAGTGGGAAATAACCACCTAAAACTACCATAGTCATGGGTAGTTTTATGGGACATAACCATCCATGAACTACCATAACATGGGGGGTAGTTATATAGAAGGTTATTATCTCTAAATTACCATATAATGTTCATCAACCGCATCATCAACCTGAAGTGACGTGATCATTCTGAAATACAATGGCAGTTATGCAGTGATCAGTCTGAAATACAGTGGTGGTTATGCAGTTAATTAAATTCAGTGCGTTGCCTATAAATACAAGAGAGAATGAAGAAGAAGGCATCATCAAAGATCAAACAAACTACATGCTTTAAGCATCTTTATCTTTTATTTTCTTTTTTTATTTTAGGAGTAGATGTTAGATGTAGTTCTTTACTACTTGTAAAGAAGGAGTGTGTTCTCCTTCTATGTGTTAGAATTGGAGGCGCGATTACCACTCCAATCTCTTGTAGCCGTTCTTGTGCTTAATGAAAAATATTGTCTTTTGGGGCATATGTCTGTTTGGTGAGATTTATGTGACATTTTTAAAGTCTTTGATTTTGTCAAAGCACCGAGAACCTAAAGGAAAGTGTTGTTCCTGTACTTTCCAAATTACCTGATTATTCTACTTCCATCTTAGAGGAAGTTTGATAGCAAACAAGACATTTTCTTGGAATGCTCGAGCATAAGAACATTTTCTGCCAAACAATTTTTGGCATGCCCGGTGGGATCGAAAGTCAGAAATCTCATTCACATTCAAACGATATTATGAAAACTCGAAGTCAATTTAAGAAAAAAGAAGTAATTGGCCTCAAGGCCGATGAAAATTTAAAAGGGATCGAGGGTTAATGGATATGTTCAAAGCGGTAACAATTTTGAGAACATTGAAGGAAGCCACAATGTGGAAGATTTTCAGCCAATAAGGATGATTGAAAGTGACAATAATCCAAATTCGCAAGTTCTTAAGGATTATATGTTTGCGATACATTATAATGTTGATAATGCTTTGCATGATTGGTTGCAAGCCAATTCTCAACAAACAACTATAGTTATGAGGCCTATTACAAATTTGATGCAGAATATTGGTGATCAAATCACAAGGAGCATTGATCTCCAAATGGAGTTCATGATTGAAAAACTCGGTCTGTCATCTTCAATGAAGTCTAATGCACAAAAAGAGATGACTCTGGATAAAGAAACTCGACAAATAAATTATGGCCAAGTAAAAATTCCAAGAAGGCCACAAGTTCAAGAAAAGAGACCAATTTTCATGACTGTGCCCAATACACCAATTTGTGGCACTTTATAATCATGTTGCCAATTCAAATCACCAACCTTATCTCACAGAGGGGGCACATCAATCTGGTTGCTAATCAACCTAGTATTATTTGGTGGGTAGTTAATTCGACTTCTAATCACCCTAATTTAGCAGAATATTAGCCTGATTTTGCTGGAGATCAGCCTGATCTCGGTTTCCCTAGTGGTCAGCCTGGTTCTTCTAGTGGTCAATCTGGTTTTGCAGGAGTAGTTACGCTGGTGGTCAGTCTGGTTTTGCTAGAAATCAGCCTGGTTTTGCTGGTGGTCAGTCTGATTTTGCTAACTATCAACCAAGTTATGCTGGAGATTAGCCTGGTTTCACTGGTGGTCAGTCTGGTTTTGTTGACTATTAATAAGGTTTTATTGAATTTCACCCTGGTTTCGCTTACGACTAACCTGGTTTTTCTGGCTGTCAACCTGGTTTCACTAGCTATCAACCTGGTTCTCAGGCTAGGGGCAACCTTATCAACTTGGTTCTCAGACTGAGGGGCAACGCTATCAACCTGGTTTTTAGCTTGGGGTGCAATGCTAACAATCTGGTTCTCAACCTGAGGGGGCAACCTTATCAACCTGGTTCTCAGGTTGGGGGCAGTTCTATCAACCTGGATTCATTATTGGAGGTCAAGGCTATCAACCTGGATTCATTGCTAGAGGTCAAAGAACTCAATAGCCGAGTGACGTAGGTGTACAAGAGTACTTCGCGCCACAACCATATCTTTTTATAGGTTCTACGGACCGATGCCTGCGCTTCATCTGGGAGAAAAGAATCATAGATATGCCGGTCATTAGAAGGAAGAACCGCCATAAAAAGATTCCTCGTGTATCATCTGTAGCAAAACTATGAATGGGAGCTAGCAATCTAGACCGTATTGAAGAGGTTCCTGAGACACAGCATGGAAGAGTCACAATATTAAGAAGCGAGGTCCAAGAATGAAGAAGGGGTAGAATTACTAAATGAATACGAGTTGTGGCTAATACCCGAGGCATAAAAGAAGCATTTTCTACGGGATTCCGAAACCACCAGCCACCCCAACCTAATTCATGATGAGCCAATCTAGATTCGTTGGTGGGGACAAGGTTATCAACCTGCTGGTAATGAGGTACATTAATGAGGTACATTGCTTATGTCATCCTAATGTCCAGACGAGTCTATGGTTAGGTCTAAATAAGTATGAGTAGTTGAAGTAGTAAGAGAACAATTACAATAACAATTAAGAGAACAATTGGGGGCAGCTTTTAAGGCTTCACCAAGATCACATTATCAAAAACCTTATCGTGACTATATTGATCGAATGTTTGAGTTTCCTCAATGTTTTAAAATTCTAGATTTCACTTTATTTTATGGAGTTGATAAATTAACAACACTTGAACATATAGCCAGATTTACTGCTCAATGTGGTGAAGTTTCAAATAATTACATGTTAAAATTAAGAATGTTCTCTAGTTCTCTTACTGGACCTGCCTGTACTTGGTATGTAAACCTGCCAGTTGGTTTTGTCCAAACTTGGCAAGGTATGGAAAGAATATTTCATGCTCAATATTATCAAGCTGAACCAGAAATTACAAATGTTGATCTTGCTAAAGTGAAGCAAAAATCTAGTGAAAGTGTTGAAACATTTATTTCCAAGTTTAAGTGCGTAAAAAACATGTGTAAGATAAGATTTCCAAAGGCTAAATATGCTTATTTGGCTATTAAGAATCTCATACCTATAAGCATGCATTTATAGGTCAACATTTTGTAGATTTATGTCATCTTGTAGAAGTTGTGTCTAGATATGAAAAAGTGGTTAATGAAGAAAATCAAAAGACACATTCTACAGGAGGGACGTATTACATGGGTCAAAATCAAACTGATCACAAATCTGAAATGGGGGTAGAAGTCCAAAGTGATCATGATGAAAAGGAGGTTGGAGATCGAAGTCAGAATTCAGAGACAAGCCACGAGGAGAGTGGTTTAAGGCAGTTATCAACCTGATTCACTTCTAAGTTGTCATCAACATCCCTTAACTTCAATCAATTAGATTCTTAATTTAAGCGATGTTGGGGGGCATTGTTTGCACCATAAAACAAATTCCATGGTATTGGCCCACAGAGGATATGGTCATAAGAGGAGAACGTGCCACGTGGTTATTATTGTAGTTGGCCAGGATGATGGGTTTGAACACAGGATGATGGCGGTTACTCATTGGAACAAGTCAAGTTGATGGTAAATAACTGCCAAGGGCCTATCTTTCCAATATGTGCGTGCAAATCTTTCACTTGTATTAAAATAGTTATAAAAAAAGTAGAAAAACTGATGTTTAGTGCATAATGGCGATTACAAGGTAGTGGAGTTATATTAACACATGGCTATTATTTAAATGGCTTAGTGGGGATAACCACCTAAAATTGCCATAGTCTTGGGTTGTTTTATGGGAAATAACCACCCATGAACTACCACATTATGGGGTAGTTATATAAGAGGTTATTATCTCTAAATTACCACAATGTTCATCAGCCACGTCGTCAACCTGAAGTGACGTGATCAGTTTGATATACAGTGGCAGTTATGCAATGATCAGTCTAAAATGCAGTGGCAGTTATGCTGCTAATTAAATTCAGCGTGCTGCCTATAAATACAAGAGAGAATGAAGAATAAGGCATCATCAACGATCAAACAAACTACATGCTTTAAGCATCTTTATCTTTTATTTTCCTTTCTTGTTTTAGGAGTAGATGTTAGATGTAGCTCTTCACTACTTGTAAAGAAGGCGTGTGTTCCCCTTCTTTGTATTAGAATTGGAGGCGCGATTACCACTCCAATCTCTTGTAACCGTTCTTGTACTTAATGAAAAATATTGTCTTTTGGGGCATATGTCTCTTTGGTGAGATTTTTGTTACATTTTTAAAATTTTTGATTTTGTCAAAGCACCGAGAACCTAAAGGAAAATGGTGTTCCTCTACTTTCCAAATCGCCTAATTATTCTACTTCCATCTTAGAGGACGTTTGCTAGCAAACAAAGACATTTTTTTGGCACGCTCGCACACAAGAACATTTTCTGCCAAACACAAACTTACTGATTAAAGTTTTATAACTAATTTGTTTTTTAAAATTCCTTTTCAATCGATAATATGGTTAATCCATTTAAAAAGAGTGAACTTTGAATCTTTCCATGTGACAAATTCGAGATGACCAGCCTCACACTTGCTTTAGCTTGTTGGGGGGATTTTCTATTAATTGAAAAACAGCTCCAACTCCTCTCTTAATATTTTTCACCCCTGAAAACCACTCTATCTCAAGCTTTCCTTTTTACATTTTTTTTTTCTTGCAACAATGTTATGACAACCTTCTTAGCCCCTTGCATGTTGTTCCCACGGTCTCAGAATGTCCAACTTAAAAGTATGTTGCCTAGTTTATAACTTTGGACAAATGAAGTGATCTCAAAATTAAGCTACTAAATGAGAAGCAATCTCTATTAGAACATAATTTAAGAACATAGATAATCATCATATAATCATTTGATTAAACTAAGCATGGCTAATGTTCTTATTACGATTAAACTAATCAGAATCTTAAATCTTCATGATTTCACAAATTATGCCTAAGGTAATTAATCAAGAATACATAGCTTGATCCATCCATTGCTAATGTTGAATGCGAAACGCCACTTCAATTCGAATGTGTAAGCCCATTCTTGAAACCTCCTTTCTTGATCACAATTCGAATTTGTCTCTCTTATCCTAATCCTAATTTATTGTATTGTGTATAGGTGAATGATGGAAATTCGCCTATTAATTTATAGGGAGAGAGATAACCAAATTTTGCTTATTAAAATTCCTTAATCTCTATTGTCCATTGTCGTTGATATTGTAATACCCGTACTTTCCGTTGTACTTCAATATATCTGTATATATAGGGTCCTATTACTTTCTTGGTCTTTGGGTGAGATTGTGTGCCAATCGATTGCTATCTGTATACCTACCACCAATCGATTGGGACATTCTTTCTAGCCTAACCCCAATCGAATGGTACTGAGCCCAATGGATTGAACTCATCAGAACTTGGTTACCAAGTTTAGATTGTGTGGCCATAATTTACTCCTCTCCCCTATATATACCCCTCCCTTTATACATATATATGTTTTGGCTGTACATGTGTTTGAGAGAGAGAGAGAGAGAGATAGAGAAGATAGAAGAGGAGAGGCAGAGAGAGATAGAGAAGATAGAGGAAGCTCACCCAACACCGAGGACCATCACTGCAATCCGAACCTTCCGGTGAGTTCCATACTCACTTGGCAGCATTTTAGGAGCTTTTACATAAGTCATGGTAAGAAAGAACGTATATAACACATCCCCGTAATAACTGTTGGAGTATTTTCATAAAATATTATTTTTAAAAAAAACTTTATCAATTTTTAACATTTAGTGCTTTAGCATTAATCCAATTTAATGATTTTATGTAGTTACTATGTATATAACAGCCACAAGAAATTAATCTACTTTATTGTTATAATATAATACTAATAATGGTATCCTTTTATGATTAAAAACGTTCATGTGAACGTTCATTGATATACTAGATGTACTGTCTTAGAGTAGTAAGAAGAGAAGGATGATCTCTATTTTTTGTTTTAGCTTCACTGGAAAGTTATACATATATATATATATATATATATATGCATAGAAATTTGAGCCGTGAAGGAGGGGTTTTCCAACTTTAAAAAATTCTGTGAGCTTTTCTCTTCAAGTACTTTGACAGAGAGATCAAAATCACTTTTGTGATTCTTGTTTTCAAAATTAAAAAGAAAGATTTCCATTTTCTGTTTCCGAGCAATATATCAGAAAGGATGTTTAGTATACCAGTTTTTCTTGGTGCAAAGAAAAACTGAGACAGAAGTGATTCTGGGCTGTTTTATCCTAGGGACGGCGTGACAAGTACGAACTGTTTGCACACTTTGGGCAGAGCCGCGAAACGTCTTAAAGAGAGCGAGATCCGCGACTCGGCCCATGAGTTGTTAAATATGCTATTGATCAGGTAGTTTTGTTCCAAGTTTATTTACGTTTTCCAACAATTTTAAGACGAGTTCTTATGCCATAAAACTGGATCATCCTCTTAGTCTTTGGATATCAACTAGCCTATTTTAAATATTAGTATCTTCACTTTAAGAATTAAAGCCAGAAAATGTTATTTTTCTAAACTACAAAGAAATTGGTTTTCTTATGTATTTTTTGGAAAATCTATTGAACCCAAATTTTTTATGTTGGTCTCAATAAATCCACAGAGATTTGGGTAGAAAATATTTTTATGCAAATATAAATATTTTAATAGGATTGAGTTTAGCCTCATGAAGGCTAATTAGAATATCTCTTGAATGTATGTGTAGATATATAAGTAATTTGTTTGCACATGATTTGTATTCTGTTTTCTTTGCCTACATAATTGCAATTCGCAAATATTCATGGTTCTGTATGTATATATATATATATATATATCTATTATGCATGCATATTTGTTAAGATAAATTGAATCGTATACCCTGGCAGTGAGTTTTTTTTTTCGGCCAATTGGAGCCGCACCATGATCAGTTTGAATCCAAATGCAGATTATGTATATCACATATATTCTAAATACTGTGATTTGATATAATATATTGTATATTATATTTATACAGCACTATACATTACTAGGGGAGCCTGCACCAAGTTAGTTGGTGGTGGTGAAGTGCTCAGAGAAGCATTCAGGAAAAATTATAGTGTGTGGTTGGTGTGGCGTAAACTTTTGGTTCATTGGACCAAATAAACTTTGATACATGGTATTATTTTTTTTAGGGGTCCAATTGGAATGATTCAAATATTTTGGGCTAACTGTCAAACTGTGTTTTGATTTTCACAAATCTCAAAATAAAGGGATATGGATACCTGCAGCTTAGGGACAGAATATGAAAAAAAAAAAAAAAACTAAAAAAAACTAAAAATTGGAAGTGCTGGACAATAATGCATGTTATTTGTAGTGTTGAATGATTTCACTAAATCCCATGAACTGTCTTGAGTATATGTGACATTTCCTTCGTAGATCTCGTAGCGATCTGTTACTTCAGGGAAATGTTTGGTACACACTTTTTGACACATTTTTTGACACACTATGCTTTAAACACATGTACCTTGTGCTGTTTGAATTTTTCACACTTTTCTTTGCACCACTTACACAACACAGGGTACATGCATTTAAAGCTGTGTGTCAAAAAGTGTGTGTATGTAGCACTACTCGTCACTTAATAGTTATGGATTATTATTATTATTATTTTTTTTATGTTTCCATTTAGACCTTAAAAGTTAAGAAAAAAGTTTGAACCGTGTAAATGTATATATATGGATTTTGAAAACTTCGTTTGAAATTGTTTCCCAATCAATTACAGAAGCTCTTTGGTGTTATGTTTAGCCTTGTTTGTCAATTTGATTGAGATCCTTTAAATAAGACAAAATGAAGAAAACGCTCCATGAGTTCATTGGCTGGTACTTTTGTAGTAGTAAAATAATGATCCATCCTTATTTGACCATTCTCATGTGAATTTACTATACCAAATAGTATGGTATATTTTATATACAAGTAGGAGCGGACCAGTCATTGATTGTGGTGAGTGCAGCTAATACATATATACTCAGAGTGAGATTGTATTTGATGTGTGTATTCCCGTGAACTTGTATATATATCATTCAAATAGTATTGACTTGTGATGTTTTATTTTTTAGAGGTCCAATTGATCGGATGATCACTAAAATAATTTTGGATAAGCTTTACTAATATGTAAGTTTGGTATAAAAAAGTACTCACTCTAAAACAAAAATTACTCTTTTTAAGTGTTGAAGAATAGAAAATCCAATTTTTAATATTTTCGAATATTGGATAATTTGACTTTATGTTACAATTTTAGTCCTAAGAAATTTGCTAGTAAGCCATGAAACTTGCCCTTTTGGGACATGCATGTGACAGTATGCGTGTCATTATTATATATAAAATTTGATGAGACTTTTTAATTTACTGATAGTTAATTTTTAGGAGCTTGTATTTCCTTTAAATTGAGAAATAGTGGGGGTTCTCAACCTCCTGTTTTTTATCCCGTCTATATATGTTGAGTTCAGATTGCATGATAAAGATCATGACATATTGTCTGTACCACAAAAGTGTAAGAGAGCTGAGCGCTCAAACGACTTTGAAAAGTAATTTTTATATATTTACTTTAGAAGAAGATCCATTTGTTTAGAGGAAAATATTGAGTTTTTTAGATACCTATTCTCTTGTTTTACATCCAATATATTTTATTAGCTATTGTTACTATTTATGGTTTCTATACTCGTGAAATGGATGTCAAAACCGTTTTAATGGAGAATTAGAAGATGAAACTTATTTGGATAAACCTAATTAAGGGTGTATGGAGAAGAATAAAGTGTGGAAAGTTATTTACACTTTATATCGTTTAAAAATGGCACCCAACCAGTGTATGAAATTTTGAACAAACTATTTTTCCAAATGGTTCAAATTTATTAAAAGTGACAAATGTATTTATTTGTCATACATAGAAGGAGTATGTGTTATGATATATTTGTACATAGATAAGTTATTAATTTTTTGTTCTAATTTAGATATGGAAAAAGAGACCAAAGATTTATTGTCACTTAATTTTTATGTGGAGAATTTGGGTGAAGCCAATGTAATTTACGGATTAAAATCACAAGAGCTTCTGATGACACTTTGAAGAGGTTTTGAGAAATTGCTGTTATTTTGATGTCATGAGTGGCTCTAGGCATATGAGTAACAATCACAATTGTTACAAGAGATACTCTCCAATGGAGAATGAAATATGTTTTACTAGGTTATTTATGCAATACCAATCTTCTGGTATGGGTGAGTTGAATGTCATTTTTGGAAGAAATTAAATTTTGAAGATGCATTGTATACCCCGGAGATAAGAAGAATTTTATTCTTTTATTTTTTTTTAACTGCATTGCATACTTCAAAGTTTGAAAGAATTTAATTTTTTGGTTGGTTTTTAACCAAATTAGCTTTTTGCATGGGAAATTAAGTATGCAATTTTGAAGTTAGGAATGCAATTGGAAAAACTATGATATTTTAAAGAAACCTATTAATTTAGGTATTTTCTATAAAGAGTTTCCCGCTGTACTTGAAGGTTACAGTGATGACAATTCCTATCCCATAATGCAAGACTCCAGAGCCACAAGTGGCTACATATTTAGTATTGGAGAATTGTTGACAAAGTCATGTGTTATCTTAAAAGAATCATGAACTTCTGATTACATTTGGTTTTCCGCTATCCTTAAAGGATATAGCGATGCTGATTGGAATACCCTCTCAGACGACTCTAAGACCACCAGTGGATACACTTTTTGGTGTTACTGGGCCCACAGTTTTATGAAAGTCTAAAAATAGACTATTTTGGTTAAGTCCACGATGAAGCCGGAGATGATACCATTAGTTACGGCTAGTGAGGGAAGCTTGGCTGAAAAGTCTGGTATGAGATACCCCTTTAAGGGAGAGATAGATACCAGCTGTTTTATCCACTGCGATAGTACCGCGGCTTATTGCGAAAGTATAGAACCGTTATAACGGTAAGAGGCGACAGATATGTTGCAAGAACAGCGCTATTAGAGAGTTTATCTCTACTATAGCTATGAGAGTGGATAATGTACAAGTCTGAGGATAATATAGTTGATCCTTTGACGAAAGGACTAACTCGAAAGAAGGTTTGAAAACCTAGAAAGGGATGGGACTGAAGCCCATGGATAGTTGAGTCACTTGTGATGGTAACCCAACCTATAGACTGGAGATCCCAAGAAATAGGTTCAAAGGGTAATAACAAGTCATGAAGTGATACGAGTGGAATCATGCTATTATTATGATAGAGGGTTAACTCTCTCAGTCCATCCCTATGAAGCATGACATCCTGAAGCGGTACAAGGATGAGTTAATATAACTCTTAATGAGATCTAAACTCCATATTGAGTAGGATACCTAGCTACAGGAGTATCCTTGTTAGACTTACCTATGCGAATGTGGAAGTGGGGCCGCTTCTTATGGAATTTGGGCAAATTCTCTAGAGCTTTCGCTATACTGGGATATAAGCACATGGCCATAAAGTGTTGGCTTTTGGACTACACCTTAGTAAGGTTGTGTGTGGGGTGTTATCTGAGATAAAGTTCAAAACTACGGTTACTCTAGTATAATCGGAAGCACTATCACTATGTAAAGGTTCAAGTTGAAAAACACATTTATTTATGCACAATCTTATGATCAGTTGCTCGATGAAAAATTCATATTTTTAAATTTTATTAAAATAAGTGGGGGATTGTTGGAGTATTTTCATAAAATATTATTTAAAAAAAACTTTATCAATTTTTAACATTTAGTGCTTTAACATTAATCCAATTTAATGATTTTATGTAGTTACAATGTATATAACAGCCACAAGGAATTAATCTACTTTATTGTTATAATATAATACTAATAATGGTATCCTTTTATGATTAAAAACGTTCATGTGAACGTTCATTGATATACTAGATGTACTGTCTTAGAGTAGTAAGAAGAGAAGGATGATCTCTATTTTTTGTTTTAGCTTCACTGGAAAGTTATACATATATATATATATATGCATAGAAATTTGAGCCGTGAAGGAGGGGTTTTCCAACTTTAAAAAATTCTGTGGGCTTTTCTCTTCAAGTACTTTGACAGAGAGATCAAAATCACTTTTGTGATTCTTGTTTTCAAAATTAAAAAGAAAGATTTCCATTTTCTGTTTCCGAGCAATATATCAGAAAGGGTGTTTAGTATACCAGTTTTTCTTGGTGCAAAGAAAAACTGAGACAGAAGTGATTCTGGGCTGTTTTGTCCTGGGGACGGCGTGACAAGTACGAACTGTTTGCACACTTTGGGCAGAGCCGCGAAACGTCTTAAAGAGAGCGAGATACGCGACTCGGCCCATGATTTGTTAAATATGCTATTGATCAGGTAGTTTTGTTCCAAGTTTATTTACGTTTTCCAACAATAACTAGTTCGTCTCTGCCAGTTCCTGGGAAGAAGATGTAATTCCCAATCGATTGGTAAGTTTGTTATCCCAATCAGTTGGCATTTATACAATCGATTGTAATTATTTGTTTTCCAATCGATTGCCAAGATGTGCAATCAATTGGCAATTTTTTTACCCCAATCGATTGGACCCCTGATCCCAATCGGTTGATAGTTACAGATTGTGGATATTTTCTGTTGTTAATATTATGAACTATTTAGTTGTTTAAATGTTGTACATTCAAGTATGAGACATCCATTTATGAGGTGTCAATTGATGGTAGAAAGATGCCATTTTGCTGTAGTTTTGGTGACAATTAGTAGTAACTTTTTCGAGAGAGCCATTTGAGGTTGAAGTCTTATTTGGAAGTAGTTTTTTTTAAGGTATCATTCGATAGTAACAACAGTTACATTAGATAGTAATCTATGTCCCCAATCTGCAGTACTTGTGGTGTTCGTGTGATACAAGTCTCATACAACCAAATATACTTTCCGGAGTTCTAACTTTTTTCCTTGGGGGTTAACTCAAGAGCACTGGTAGAAGGATGAGTGGAGCAATGGCAAGTATCTTGTGATGGGTTTGAAAATTTTTAATTCCCATTCTCCTTTCTCTCTCTATTTTCACGAAAGAAATTGAGCACATGAAATATTTGAAGACAATTTCAAGAAATTGAATCAAAAGTTGTTCACTAGATTTAAAATTTAATGTCTTTTGTTTCCTATTTTTATCATTGATGTTCCTTACTAACCAAATAAAGAAATAGAAAATCAGCCATAAATCCCTTATTTATCTACATTCATGGATAAAGGACACGCAAAATACTATTTTGGTTCAAGTTCCCTTATTTATCCCTATTCATGGTTAATAGTTTTTTTATGTCTAAAGGTAAATTAGATTAAATATTTCAATTTAATGGCTCCTAATTTTATGTGCAACTTCCATAAAGGTAGATTAGATTAAATGCCTTTCCATACAAAAAAAAAAAAAGAAGCATTAAACAGATTTGACTTATTTGTGTAAAATCAGCAATTTTAACTAGCATTAAAGGGTCCATTATTTTTACTTTTATTTATTTTTTTTCTAATTAGTGATATATACTTATCTTATCACCATCTATCATCTAATCTTCTTGACGTCTATGTTAGACAGTAAAAACTAACATATATCAGTCTCACCATGTATCATCTAATCTTTTTGATGTTTATGTTCGACAGTAAAAACTAACATATATCAGTCACAATCTTAGTTATACAATATCAGCATTATTATCAATAAGTTACTTATCTACATTCCATCTTTCGAAATTACTTGTTTGGAAATTTACAGGTATGAATTTTTGTGTTTGAACTACGGATTATTCTATTTATTCATCCTTTTGAGAATTTCACAAGTGAAACTGATGGCTTTCCTGAGGTGGTTTTGTCACTTTGTGAATTTCACAAGTGGTACTGACGGTTGCTGCCATGGCTTTTGTTTGTGTCACAGTTTGAGTTGTTAAATTCACAATCGATTTTTCTCGAAATTTCAACTGATTGGATAAAAGTCATGTATTATTTTTCACAAACTTAGTAGTGAAATTCACAAGAAAATTTACTAGTTGATGACCCTCATTGGTATTTTCACAAACGGATTTGTGAAAAATCTCAGACCAGTTCAAAAATTTGTTAGTTGAAAATTATGCACTGGTTTATTATTGAAACTCTGAATTTTTCAAAGCATTTAAACCACAAAATACGCACTAACCATGTACATTTCTTCTCCATTTTTGGTATATCAAATCGCCAGGCATAGATAATCCGATTCTTGCTCTAATTTTTACTCCTCCAAAGTCATGTCGGCAATGTTAATATTTTTTTTAAAAAAATTTCAATAAATACATTAATCAAATAGAGAACTAGTAACAAAACAATGAAAAATGTTTTCATTTTCAAAAATAAGGAAAAGAATCCCATATCAGTTGACATTTTGGGTTTCCAAAATCTGAACTAAGTTTTTAATGAATACCTTAAGAATGAGCATGATAAAATTAATGCAATATTCTATGATGCATCTTAATCGTTTTGGTACTAAAATGCTGTCACTAGGTCCTAACATAAAAAATATATATATATATATATATTAAAACTATAAAACCACTTTGAAACCAAAGTGGTTTTCAAAGTTACAGGATCCATTTTTACCATTTTGGACCAAATTACTATGTATTGGAACCAAGTTGAAACCAGAGTTCCGCTGCCAATAACAAAGAGCCCCAAGCAGAGTTCATATAGTTTTCAATCTCCAGGGTTCAGCTGCCAATGACCAGATAGCATCCAGCAACCTGCACACAATGATAAAAAAAAAAAAAAAACACACCACCCCTCCCTTTGATTTGCTGGTCATAATTAGCTACTAGTTGTTCTGCTCAAGTTGCTAAATTTTGAACTACTAGTTACTAATCTAAAATCAGCATGAAAACTTGTTGGCCACTATGCTGTAAACAAGTACCTACCGGCTACAACACACAGATTCCTTAAAATCTGACAAAGACCTCTTCACTTCATCCACCAAGTCTTTCTCATACAACACTACAGTGAATAAATTTGAAAAAATTTCTATTTACAAGAGGAAGTCATAGAAGCATCTGTTAAGACTTCGAAGAAATTTAGAGGTTAGTTGGAGCATTTGGCGGGTAAGTTTACTCCATTTTTCATTTTTCACATGTTATTCTGATGTTTTCCAGTTTTTTTCTTTTTAAATGGCTTCGAAACAAAGGGGAGAAAGAAAGAAGTTGACTCAGGCAGTGTTTTGGTGTTTTTCACAGTTTTATTTCTGTGTTTTTCACTGTGGATTTTTATTTTGTTGCTTTTCAATTTTTCTCCGAATCATAGATTTGCAGTTCGATTCAGGATTTGGAAAAATGGCATTTCGATTCAGGATAGGATCCTTATTTCACCACTAAATGAATTTTGAAATCTTCCTTCACTACCCAAAATTAATGAGCAGTTGAACATTGTGGGTGATAGACTTGATATTGCATTTCTTACAATTTTAAGGAAGACTTGGAAAAGACTTAAACTTGAGAGGATGGTTCAGAAATGTGCTTATCTGATTATGATACGATGCTTTCTGGTTTTGCACTCATTCATTGGATTACTCGAGAGAGTTCAAAATTGTTTAAGGAATTGCAGAAAGTGTGCGCCACAGAAATCAGTTTTTGAATTTGTTTTTGACAGCTTTGCAAGGTTCTGATTCAATAAAGGCAGATTAAAGGGAAAGAAAAAGGCAAGGCAGGCAAGAATTCCTCATGCTATTACACGAAAATAATGTAAGAAACTAGGGAAAATTGCATTGTTAAATGAAAGAAGTTTCCTTAATTTTTCTTTTCCTCCTATTTTCCTTGGTAACCAGAAAAGGATCACTGCTAATTCTTTGTGACTAAGTTTTAAGTGCCCTTTTTTTTTCATTCCCTAAATCCGTGAACCAAACAAGGCCTAAAACCTATACCACCCATTAGCTTTGATATGCAAATTTTCATCACAGCTAAATGGATCACTATCGAGCTAGGTGTCTATTTTCAATGTTTCTTTTGTGCCTGAGAAAAGAGTAAATGATTTGATCGAACCTTGCAACATCACACCTTACACAACCATATACATATATTACGGAATTGAGAATATATTGTTCATGAATTACACTATTTGTTCGTAAACAATTATTTTACTGACCTTCACCAGATCCGCAGAGTCTTGCTATCCCAATATATCTTTTTACGAAGACAGCAACAACGTGGTGCAAACGTTGTTGCTGTCCCATATATACAAAAGCTATGCTATATCCTAAAGAATCGGAAATAGGCTTTTCTCCATGATTCTTTTACCCATAGAGTGATGCAAACGCCACAAAGCCCAACAACAAATCCTGTTCCCATGCTAACATAGAACCATAGCATCTCAGAATCTTTTGCACCATCACTGTCTTTTGAACCTCCTCCTCCGGGTACTTTAGATGCATCATCATCACCTGGGCATCTAGTTGGCAGAGGAAGTCCACATAATAGAGGATTACCCTGATAGATAGACAAGTCATCGTAGAGTGTTTGAAGTTGCCTTCCCGATGGTACCCTTCCACTGAAGTTGTTGTGAGATAGGTTCAAGTGACTCAACGAGGTTAAAGACGACAAGCTTGGTGGAATGGGTCCAGAAAGATTGTTGTTCGAAACATCGAAAGTTTCCAACCATCTGAAGTTTCCGATCTTCTCAGGTATGCTTCCAGTTAGGTGATTATTCGAAATATTTAAGGTACCCAATGCAATGAGTTTTGTAATCTCTTCAGGGATTTCACCCACTAGGCCATTTTCGGAAAGATCAATGCTATTGACATATTTAAGAGTTCTGCCATATTCGAGTTCTCTTCCCTTTGCCACCACAATCGCTTGCTGTATGTAAATGTACCGGTGTGATCTGAAAAGTTGGTACTCCATATCACTGCTATTATCATAAATCAAAGCAGTTAAGTTTCCCAAACAACTTGGAATAATCCCAGAAAGATTGTTGTGTGCAAGATCTAGGATGTGAAGAACTGGGAGATTGCACCATTCTTGGGGGATGTTTCCACTGAACGAGTTGGTTCTCAGGCGTATCATCCAAGAATTAGTCAAATTCTCTCCAATCCACAAGGGTAGATTTCCTGAGAATCTATTTTCTCCAAGATCAACACTCATCAATCCCGAGCAGTTCTTCAATGAGGTAGGAATCTCTCCGTCTAGGTCATTGTTACTCAACAAAAATATACTGAGAGCCGTTAGAGAACCTATTGAACTTGGAATATTACCAGAGAGATTATTGTTCGCAACATCCACAACCCACAAGCGTTGTGATTCATTCCAACAGTTGGGGATTCTCCCATACAATTGGTTTGTACGAAGGGAAAGTACTTGCAAACTAGTCATTGTGCAGATTGATGATGGGATTATGCCACTGAGATTGTTCTCCGATAGAAATAAATATTGTAATTGCGGCATTAGGGCACTAATATTTTCCGAAATTGGTCCAGAAAATGAGTTGCTCTGGAGATAAAAATGGGGTGCATTAGTGGACCAGAAAGGGATAGGACCCTCAAAGAGATTATAACTCAAGTCGATAACATTTATATTTAGCGATTCTAACCGTTGTGGCAGCTTCCCCTTGATTTGGTTGTTGGAGAGATCCAAATTGGTGAGTTGAGAGAAGATTTTGGAGAACCACTCCTCAGGTATGTTGTCTGCAATCCCCACATTTTTTAGGGTCACAGAGGTCAATTCACTCTGAACTTGAAGCCATACCGGAAATCTGGGACCTACTAGGCAGTTTTTGAGTTCCAGGGATTTGAGCCGGAAAGGTGGAACCCATTCATATGTCACATTGAGAACAAAGGTCTTGATCGTGTATGTTATTAGGATTACCTGCTCTAATCTTGTGAGATTCATCAGATGGGCTTCTGTTATAACACCTTCCCAAGAATTTACATGAAGATACAAAGTTATGAGGTTTGAGAGTTTTCCAAAACTTTTTGGAATTGTCCCATTCATCTGATTGAAGGAGATGTCGAATTCCTGAAGGGATGACAAACTTCCTACAGATTCAGGAATCGAACCCCAAAATGAGTTCATGCCGAGGTCAAGTATTTGCAGATTAGAAAGTTTTTCGAATGAATCAGGTAATTCACCTTCCAGTTGGTTAGCACTTAAATCCAAAGAAGTTAAGCTACTACCAGTTGGACACCCCGAGAAACCACTCAAAAGTTCATCAATCCCACCACTGAAATTGTTTCCTGAAAGGCCCAAGTACTGTAACTTGCAAAGTTTCCCCAAAAATCTAGGCAGTTGACCTTGAAACCGTCCACTATTAGACAAATCCAAGTATTCCAGAGACACCAAGTTCAGAAAATCACTAGGACTATCACCTCCGAAAGAATTCGAGCTTAGATCTAGTTTTTGAAGGCTTGTAAGATTGAAAAGCCAGTTGGGTATTGAAGAATTGAATGAATTTTGCGACATATCAAGAACTGAAAGCAAGGTGAAGTTGACGACTGGAAGTGAAAGTGGTAGGCTTTGAAGATTGCAAGAGTGCAAGTGTAACTCCTCAAGTGAAGGAATCATATTAACTGCTTGAAACCAATCTGATTCTATGTTGTCTAGTTTGACTTGTCCCAAATTCAGGTACTTCAAAGATGAAAGACCCGAGAGCCATTGCAAATTTATAGAGCTTAGCCCATACAAGGCTGTGAACGTATACGAATCCGCGTAAAGATCAAGATAGTTCAGGTTCGACAGATTTCCAAGATTTGATGGAATCTCCCCCCCGAATGTTGAGAAAGAGAGATTGAGGTACCTCATGTTCTTCATCATACCGAAAAATTCAGGAATTTGAAATCCTTCAAAATCGTTCACACTTAAATCCAAATACTCCAAATATTTCAAGTTGAGCAAGGAAGAGTTTATCTCACCACCCAAACACGAACTTTTATACGCGGTCATGTCGCCTTCAGCCATTGAAGCAATACCATAGCTAGTGGTTGGAAAATGGTTTCTGAGATCGATCTTGACTACGTGCTGTGATATATTGTTGCAGAAAACACCACTCCATTGGCAGCAATCTTTGCCTGCCCAAGAAGAAAGCCGTCCTGAAGGATCTGTTAGGCCTTGTTTGAAGTTAATAAGTGCTTCTCTCTCCTTGTCTATGCATTTTACACTATTGTGTTGTGTAGCTCCCAAGCCAAATTTGATGATCCATATTTGTTGAGAGCCTAAAAGGCACAGTAAGAAGATTACAAGTTTCATTGTTCTTCAGGGAAAGCTAGTTTGCAGGAGTAGAGAGTGAAAGAAAAATATTGGAGTACATGTGAGCATGAAAGTCAGTCAACTAGCGGATTTTATGGGTAAAGGGTAATGGAAAACAAGGGTTGGGTCAATAATATTAAAACGATGAAAGTCTTGTTGGTGTTGACTTTGATACCAAAAATGGGGCTATCTTGTATCAGCATGCATTGTTTCTTCCTCTCATTTTATTATTATTATTATAATCATGTGTTTACTCTTCACTCCATTTTTTTCAATTCTTATTGTATTTGGAAGAATGAAATTAATTAATTGATGAGTTTTTGAGGCCTTCACTTCATGTGCCCATTGTCGTGTTGAAAAAAGGTACCTATACTAAACACCATGTTGAAAAAAGGTTCCTATTCTATAGCCAGAGGAAGATTCTTAGGAAAGTAATGCTATGGTTTCGCAATTTGGGTTTCGAGCATATGTGGCAATGGCCAATGGGTCATCAAAAACAAGTGGTCCTACTATAATTGAATGGGGTCACACTGCTACATGTACGTGCTAGTCAATTAAATTTCAGAACCGTAACATTATTCATTCTTTAATACATCCTTACTTATGATACATTCATTTGTTGGGTGCCTCTTCATGGTAATAAGGCGCCATTTTCATCGATGCTGTTTGGATAATCCAACAGCCGTGAAGTGTTTTTACATATGCAAAGCTGCTCAAAATAGCTGTGCCCTAGCAACAAGAATTACATTAGATAGTAATCAAGTCCCAATATGCAGTACTTATGGTGTTCATGTGATAAAACCAAATATTTCCATAGATCAAAAAAATAAAAAATTCTTTGGGGCCGAACTATGGAGGTGACTGGAGGAATGGTAAAGGATCAAGAGCACATGAACTATTTGAAAGACAATAAGAACTTAAAGAAAAGAGAGAGAAATCATTCACAAGATTTTTTCTGATGCAAAGTCATTCACAAGATTGAAATTTAATTTATTTCTTTTGTTTCCTATTGTACTCATTAATCATTGTGTTCTTTACTAACCAAACAAAGAAAAGTATTTTTCTTAATGTCTCTTCTTTTTTTTTTATTATCATTTATTTAAATTTTAAACTCAACAAATGCATTCATCAAATAGAGCACTAGTAACAAAACAAAAAAAAAAAAAAAATTATTTCCATAATATCAAAACGAAAAGAAAAGAATCCTATAATTTGCCATTGTGGGTTTCGTAAATATGAACTCTATTTTAATGAATACTTGAAAAGAATGAACATGATAAAAATTAGCAAAGAGCTTAACAGAGTTCATAAATTTTCCAATCTCTAGAGTTCAGCGGCCTATAACCCACATATTTCTTTGTATAATAGGTCCTTGCAAAGATCAAGCGAACTATTGTATTCTACAACTTGAAATTGTCATATAACTTTTGATTTACAAGTGTTTTTTTTTTTTTTTTTTTTTTTTTGTAAACTTTGATATTTTGAAATCAGAAAAAAAAAAAAAAAAAAACGAGATCTATCAATCGAGATAAATATTGACTATGAAATCATGGGAGGAAAAGAAATGTTAAACTACAACGTGAAAACGCGTTTTTTTTTTTTTTTTTTTTTTTTTTGCATGAATCTGAGAAAAATATACTCCTTTTGTAAAATTGACATCCATAGGTACGTAGATCTCGAAAAAAAAAAATTGAAAAAAATATTTAAAAAAACCCCCAAAGATGAAGAAGTTATGGACGTTTAATTGAAACAGATAATATTACAAACAAATATAATAATATTTGTCTAGACGGATAAAAGCTTAAGATGAGATCCAAATTATCTGTTTTGGCACAATTTCCAAGTCCAATGCATAGATCTCGAAAAAAAATAAATGAAATAAAAAATAAATAAAAAACACACAAAAAGGCCAAACAATGAGAAAGTTATGGTTGTTTAATTGAAACAGATAATATTATTTGTCTGTAAACAGATAGATAAAAGCTCAAAATGAGGCTCCAAATTATCTGTTTTGGCACAATTTCTAAGTCCAATACGTAGATCTCGAAATAAAATACATGAAATAAAAAAAAATCACACAAAAGGCCAAACAATGAGAAAGTTATGGTTGTTTAATTGAAATATTACCTGTTTGTATACAGATAATATTATCTGTCCAGACATATAAAAGCTAAAAATGATGCTCCAAATTATCTATTTTGGCACAATTTCCAAGTCCAATGCATAGATCACAAAAAAAAAATACATGAAATAAAAAAAATCACCCAAAAAGGCCAAAAAATGATAAAGTTATGGTCGTTTAATTGAAACAGATAATATTACCTGCTTGTAAACAGATAATATAATCTGTGCAGACAGATAAAAGCTCAAATTGAGGGTACAAATTATATCTTTTTGCACAATTTTCAAGTCCAGTGCATAGATATCAAAAATATACATGAAATCAAAATTTAAAAAAAAAAAATGGCCCAAAAGGCTAAAAAAAAATGATAAAGGTATGATCTTTTAAAGTTAACATTTTAACATACTATCTATTATTTGTTTGTCAACCGGTAAAATAGTTGAACCAATTAAAAAATTCGATTTTATTTCCTTCATAATTTCATATTACTTATAGATCTTGTTTTAAAGATCTCGATTTTTCAAGATTCCAAAAATATAAATTTTATGAAAAACAAGTTTGAAAATTATAGTTATAATGAAATATAAAGAAAACTAATAATGACATGACATAACTACCTCTCAAAGGATTAAAAAAAAAAAGACAGAAAATAAGGAAAAAAAAAATAAGTAAAGAAAGATTATAATTGGTACCAAAAAAGTAGCGAGAGGCCTTAGCTTAAAATGCCAAAAGTTTTAGGATTTTGGCTATACTACCTCATTTTAAGGGATTTTTCACCAAAAATTAAATGGAGGTTTGGACTAGGGTCCCTAAGGTTGGGCAACTCTGGCTTATAGGACAGCCCATTAACAATAACCTCCACAAGGACAAAAGCCCAAACCTATTTTTTAGCTCCAATCCACAACATCAACATTTCACTCTTCAAGGCCATTTCAATATTTTCATCTTACCAAACTACCCCACTTCATCTTCATCCTCCCATGGCCACCATTACTACCACCCCTACCTGACCTCCATTCACCACCTCCGCGACCTCAGATGATCACCATCAGTGACCACCTTGGCAACTAACACCATCGCCACCACCAGCGTCGAACCATCACCAAAACGAACCTAGATTGCCATCACCACCAACACCATCACCACCATTACTGTCGACCACCATCACCACAATCAAACAGATCTGAATCTGTTTGAGTCGTTTTCATATTTCTGCAAATCTGAAAATTTACAGTAAGAGAAATTTCTCATCATAAGAGAAATTTCTCTTAAGATTTCCAAATGTCCTCAACTGAAATTACTCTCTTATTTTTATCTCATCAAATAATTGAAATTAGTATGGATATCTTTCCCAATCCCCTTTCACAACTCATGGTTCATCAAGATACAAACAATCATTGAATGATCATTTTGCACGTTGAATAGCCTTCTGTATAAGTGAAAATTCGCTTAGGATATCCTAAGTCAAATTTCACTTAGGATGCATCCTAAGTCAAATTTGACTTAGCATTTTTCCACTTAAGATTTTTGTTATGCTTTGCTTGTACTGTTTGAGGAGACTCAAGTTTCAAAAGAAATAAAAAGACTTTTCTTTCTTCAAGTTTAGATGATGACTATCCCAATTTTGATCCAAAAAGTAGTAATGGCATGGGCTCCAAGTTGTTTTGTGCAAGTGGGTCTCACGCTCCTAGCAACCCCAATACCAACGGCCAAATGCACAGCTCACATACCCCCCTCTAAAGCTGGAACACACATGGGAGGCAACTACTTTTTCCCCAAACCCGAAAATGTGTCTACATTATTTTATTCTGGTGCCTCTTTAACCCACATTGGCACTAAAGTTGCTCAATCTGTCCAACATTGCAGCCCCTTCACTATATTTCTAGAGAGAGAGAGGGACGAAGGCGGTGGTCGCCGGATATGGCGACGGTGGTGGTGGCTGGAGTTGGTAGGGGTGGTGGTCGGAGGTGGCATGGGTGGTGGTAATGGTGGCTAGGGTTTGGTTGGGGTTAGAGGATGAAGATGAGGGTATTTTTGTCACGGCCCATCCCACTACGCGTGGAAATAGGACACGTGGCACGCCATTAAGGCTTATCCAGTTCCATTAAAGTAAAATAGCTGCGAAAATTATAAGTGAAAACCATTAAAATCAGAGTTATAAAAAGTTTTGTCCAATTGAAACAGTTCCAAAAGAATTCAGTTTTGAAGGCAGAGGTCCAGTCGACTGTATCGGGGGTTCAGTCGACTGAAGGCCTGAAGCAGAAGGTGTGAAAGTTCAAGGACCCAATCCAGTCGACTGTGTCGGGAGTCCAGTCGACTGGGTCCTCAATAAATCAGTCGACTGGTGCCTTGTCTAGTCGACTGGACACTGTGCATGCAGAACATGGTGATTTCGTGCAGAAACCAGTCGACCGAAAACCCCTCTAGTCGACTATTTCCTCACAAACCAGTCGACTGAAACAAGGATCAATCTATTGTTTTCTCTCAGAAAGGCCCAATTCTGCAGCATTCAAACACAAGGGTCTCCAAACCGATTTCTAATAACAACACGATTTTAATTCACAATTCGACATATATATACACCCATGTTTACTAGGAATTACAAGTACTAATCCAACCCGTAACAAGATTTGGTTACAACAATCTACTACTACCAATTCTTATTACATGTTTGGAACCATACAAAAGTATAAACAACAAGGTGATCTCCCAGCGTTCCTCAACGGCCTCACTCCTCACGCTTCTTCTTGTCTTTCTTCTTACCTACAATGGAGTAGATCTCCACTGCTCAGCTATATACTGAGTGCACAAGTTTTAACATATGCAATATATGACAAAACATGTTCTAATCTCACAATTCATACAAATAGTCTCTAGGGAGAAAAATACGCCTTCATCCGGTAGCGGCAAGTCCAAGCCTTAAACCGCGACGCCAATGGCTAGTCCAAGCCTACAACCATTACGTCCTCAAGTGCCCTGGCAAGTCCAAGCCTTAAATCATGCACAGTAGCCGTCGCTACTAAAATTCTCAAACATCGAGAAGCTTACTCCGGCATGAATTTGTATAAGACTCCCCTTTGACCCACATAGACAACTCAATGTGCTCGCGAAAAAGTAGACATGTTTTTCACATTTAATCGCGTGCATAATTAACGGGCCTAAGATTAACACATGAATTTTGCCCGGGTCACAATTTCGTTGCCGAAATTTAAAACATGTATTTCCCTATATTTCACAAGTTAGAACTTAATACCTCGTGCGCTTCTCTTCAAACTTTGAAGGCTCGACTAGAGGGCCAATAAATCGTCGGATTTCAAATTTGAGATGATTCCTATAAGTTTATACATGTTTTCACCAAAAGTCTAGAAATTAGATTTTTATAAAAGTTTGCCAAACATGGCATAATGACTACCAAAACGTAGGTCTTACCTCCATGAGTTCAAATCTTGAATTTGGGAAAAATCTGACGGATGAAAGGTCGCCGATCGTCGTCGCAAAGTCCGTAGGATCAAATCTCCCTTTTCTCTCTCCTCTCCAACGATATTTATAAAGTTTTGTGAAATAATGAATTTCACCCCTCCTCTATTTATAGGCAAACTCTTCGGAAATCGCGTTTACTTCCCCGCAAGTTTCTCAAACATCTAATTAACTCCTGAAACTTCACACTCGTTCATTTTATGTCTTTACGAATGAAAATTATAATTTACAAAGGTTTTCAACTAAGTCTCGTTTGGGTCCAAAAATAACGTCCGAAAACTAAATTCTGTGGAATCCCTACACAACCTACCTTTTATTTGACGTAGCACTCACGTTCTCACCACAGTTCTCAAAATGATATCTAACAGTATTAAAATTACCAGAATTTACTCTACACAGGCAAATTCGCTATTCATGAAATACCAGATAAAGTCAAATAACATTTAAATCACATAAATGCCCTTTACTCATGTCACTGCAAAATGAACTATCATGTTCTCGTGTCCTTACTGACACCTCACCGTTGTCAACTCCTCATCTCAATTATCAATAACATCGATAATTTACGAAATTCAATTATGCATGTTAAAACCATGAACTTTTTGGAACGGATGTGACAATTTTGGTCTATGGATACTGGGAAGACTTATGCCCAATGTGTATTTTAAGTTGTCCTTAATCTCAATAAATCTACTCTTAATGACCTTTTCACCAATTTTTCCAAAATTAAATAGAGGGCTTTCTACAATTTTAGGAGAGCTTAGTGTTTGTGTGTATATATGTATAGGGAGAGGATCATAGGTGCATTGGGTAAGTGCTCTGACCCAGTGTACTGGACTTTTAAGCCTACAAAACCCGCAGGTCAGCGGGGCAGCAGGACGTGGCGCTGGTCAATGGGGCAGCATGCAAATTTTTTAGGCTTAAAACCCAGTGCATTGAGTTAGTGCACTTACCCAGTGCACCTAAGATCCTCTCCCTATATGTATATATTATTTCTTGGGTATGTTCAAAAAATGTATAAAAAAAAAACGTTTGGGAAGTCTTGAGCTCCCCACCCCCTCCCCCTTTTTTTTTTTTATGGGAAACAAACTTGAGCCCCTTTGCCCTCACTTAAAATTCGTGCCACTTTGGGGATAGATAGATAGATATAATAGATAGAAATGTATATATAGATGAAAAATCTCTGGAATAGACATCCGTTTACGGACTAGGATTTTAGTGACAAAATTTTCGTCACTATCTATATCTATATATACAGGCAGGCTCTCCAACGGACATCCGTTTTTCGACCATGGTTTTAGTGACAAAATTTTCGGCGCTATCTATATCATGCATATGTATATACATATATTAACATATTAAAGTCAAAGCCTAAATGGGTAGTTGGTATCTTTACAATATCACGAGATTTTGGTGGTGTTATTACAATATCAAGCGATTTAAAGCTGTAACGCGAAAAGTGGCATTCCAGTTCGCTTGTGAACCATGATCCGGAACGAACATTCCAAAAATGAGAATCGCTAAAGTTTGAACGATTTCCGATAACATTGCTTTGGATCCATATTGAGATCCGTTAGGCCATTACAACTTCCAAAACACAAGGGTCACATTTTTTAAAGAAAAATTTAGTGGAAAATCTCATTCTACCAACGTTTGTTGTAATAGACCCACCATTTGGTACTTCCCAATGATAGACCCTATAATTGTAAATGTTGTTAGAGATTAGTCCAAATTTTCCTATTATAGAATTATTAGATGTCTTTTCTACCCCTAACATATATATATACATATATACATATATTAATTCAGATTTAATGATTGAATCAGTTACCAAATCTGACCAAATCTTATCAAATCCCAATTGATATTGGTTACAATATATATAGAAATTTTATTCTAATATTTTAGGATATTACTTTACACAACGGTTACAAACGAATTTCATCATTTCTAATTCAGTGTATTGCATATTCAATCTAGATATCACATCATAAACGAGTCTTTCTGCGGGTATTGAATTTTACACTGCAAACAGACCATTTTTATACTGTAACTGGTTTATTAGTGTGAAATTTTAAACTGCAACTGGTTTATTAGAGAAATTTTACACTGCAAAATTTCACTGCTTTCATTAAACCGGATTTTGACTTGCCATATATACACATTAATTCTGGTAGTAATGATAGCATTTTGACTTGCCAATATCTCATTTTGTATTAATATCCCATAATTATAGTGCTTTCCGTTTTTGTGTTTGTGCCATAAATCACATAGCCTTTGAACCAAGAACATGAGTGTTAATATTCACACTACAACCTTTGAATTGTGGAGTTGTTTTTGGAACAAACTAATTAGCATTACGTTGGAATGGAGATTCAATTAGCAGTTGACTCTTTTTAATTTGGTAAGCAGTCATCATTCAAATAATAAATTATAGTACATACTAGCAGTATACAATTTCGCACGACAATATAGGAATCAAGAACATGAGTGTTAAATTTCACACTAGAATGAACATGAGCGTTCAATTTCACACTAGAAAAATTAAACAAAACCACACCCAGATTCAAACAACTAGCCTCCAAAGCCACGCCCAGATCCAAACAACTTCCAAAACACAATTAAATGGACTCAACCAAGTACCCCCCTCCAAAGACTCAAAAAAGCACCCACTGAAACACCCCAAATTAAATATTGCTCCAATACAACTAAAATAGAAGACAAAAAAATAAAAAGTCAGCAAACACCAATGAAAAGGCAAAATTGAAAAGCAAAGCAACATCACGAAGACAACGACTTCTCCCGTAAACCCGCGCGTGACAACAAGCTCGATCCCAAATGCAACACCCAAAAACAATCACCACCTCGCCGGAGAAGACCATCACAAGCTTTTTCTCGTTAAATGGAGTCTCGGGTTCATCCACATCACGAAGACAACGACCTCTCCCGCAAATCCGAGCGTGACAACAAGCGCGATCCCAACTGCAACACTCAAAATAATCACCACCTCGCCGGAGAAGACCATCGCAAGCTTTTTTCTTATTGAATGGAGTCTCCGATTCATCCTAGAGAGAGAGAGAGAGAGAGAGAGAGAGAGAGGTGGAAATCTTATATATGTATATATATACACATATATATAAATTTGGTCTTTAAAATTTGAAACCCCTTGATTTTGGGTGTTTCCAAATTAGATAAAGAGTTTGAAAAGGAATGACTCATTGATGGGCTTTTAGGGGTAGTTTGGTCACTAAATAAAAATGTGGACCTATCACCAAAATATCGTTAGAGTTGAACCTATTATAACAAAATTAGACTAAACAGGACATTATACTAATTAACTCTTTTTTAAAATAGCAGAATATTTTTCTTTGTGACCAACACTATTTTAAAGCAAGAAAAGAAAAGAGAAAGGAAAAAGGCTAAAGTTATAATAATCTACCTAGGGAACTAAATTTGAAATTTTGTTATAGCTTCATACTTGATTAGGTATTTACTTAGTTATTTTAAAGTAGACTATTTTGTGAAGCATTGTAGAGACAACTTACTAATTGGCCAATGGAGGTACTTGGTTAATATGTACTTTACTTAGATGTTTTAGTATTTAATACGTATATGTTAATTGTTGAGTCCTTTGTATTTGCTTAAGTTTTTGGGTAAAAAGCATTCTGCACATCTAATGTATATGCCATTTTGGACTTAGCACCCTAATGTTTCAATTTTCTCAACTTGGCCCTTAATGTATATAGCGAGTTGCAATGTGGCCCTTCCGTCAGAATTTCTGTTAAAAATTAACAGAAACTCGCCCATGTGCTAGTCATGTGACTTATTTAAGGGTATTTTAGTCATTCACTATAACTAAAAGCATTTTGCACCCTTGATGTTTGATTCATTTGGCGATTTGCACCCTTAATGTTTAGGTCGTATGGACAAGTTTTATTTTTATTTTTATGAAGAAAAAAAAGGTGTTCCGACATAATTTTTGGGTGTCTCTACCGCTACCCATTAAAATAGTAAGAGGACTAATCCAAATAAAATGAAACAAATCTAAAGTTATCCAACCTATTATAATTGGAATTTTAAATAAACTCAAATTCTAAAAGGATGGGGCTAAACCTACAACCTTTTGAGAGTACATTATTTATTTTTAGCTTATATTTTTAGGTTATATGTATCTGCGTCCCCTCAACTTTGGAATTTTTTCTTTTGCCCAATATATATATATATATATATATATATATATATTTAATCGCAATGAGAATTAGTGTTGATTCAAAGAAGTGTTACAATCAGTGGTGGAGCCATGATTTGAGCCTAGGGTGGCTTGGGGTAGCGCCCTTGACCTATTATTCTTTTTTTTTTTTGGGAAAACTGTACCTTTGGGCTTAAAAAATTGCATATTATTATGTGAGTTTTAGAATTACCCGAAGACAAACATATAAATCTCTTCATTTTTTCATTATAAAATGATCATATGCGTTATTTCTTCTTTTATTTTTAACACTAGTTTCACCTACAAAACAAATTTTTTTTAGAAGTTTAGGATCATAGTGAAATTTATAGATCAAAGTCATTTATTTAGTTTTTAAAAAATTGTGGATCAAAGTGAGATTTTTGAGTTAAAGCGATAAACTACATGTAAATCTTGTCTCTTTTCCTTCTGCATTTATTCACCCTAAACACCATATCTGACTCGTTTAGAAATCTTTATTGTATTTTCTTTATAATTTATTCCTTTCATTTTATTTCATTTAATTTTAGAATTAAAGTTAATTCAAAATTCCAATTTGGATATATAGCTGGGTAACTTTGGATTTTTTTTTTTTTTTTTATCTGGATTAAGTCTCTTACTATCATTAAAGGGTAGCGGTAGAGACTCCCAAAAATTATGCCAAAACACCTTCTTTTTTTTTCATAAAATAAAATTAAAACTTGTCCAAACGACCTAAACATTAAGGGTGCAAATCGCCAAATGAACCAAACATCAAGAGTGCAAAATACTTTTAATTCATAGTGAATGACTAAAATACCCTTAAAATAAGTCACATGATTAGCATGTGGGTGAGTTTCCATTATTTTTTAACAAAAATTCTGACAGAAGGGCCACATTGCAACTCATTATATACATTAAGGGCCAGTTTGAGAAAATTAAAACATTTGGGGTAAGGCTGTGATACGGCCAAAAAAAAATAGCAGTTTGGGCCGCACCATACGGCCATTTTCTTACCGTTAGATTAATGTTCCTTTCAATTTGCACCCTTTATCCCAAACCAGTGGTATCTGTTTAAAAAACTACCTCTAACCTACCCAACTAGTCACCGGTTACCCACAAAAAACCCGCCCAAACCCTTCCCCCTCTCTGTCACACTCTCTCTCTCTCTCACACAGAGGTAAAGCTCTCTCTCTCTCTCACAAGCTCTCTCTCTCTCTCTCACAACCAAAAAGGAAGGAAGCTGAGCTTCCCTCTCTCTCTCTCTCACAACCAGACTAAGGTAAGGAAGGAAGAAGACCACCGACCAAACCCTCTCCAAACCCTCCACCGTCCAAACCATCCACCGCCCAAACCCTCTCTTTTTCTCTTTATTTCTCTAAAACCAACAACAAGGAAGAAGGACCGGACCATCCACCACCGTCCGACCACCATCCCCCCTTCGTTCGCCGTCGCCGTCGCCTATCTCTCCTCTCGGTAGTCTCTCTCTCTCACTCACTGAACACATAGACATGCATAGTCGCGCACACACTCATTGCGCAGATCGTACACACACACACATATCTATGCCTCTCTGCCTCTATTGTTCTTCTTCCTTAGTGTTTGTTTGATGGAGATCTTGAATATTGTACTGGAGAAGGTTTTCCATTTTTTTTTAATACAGTAAATTGCAAACTCCAATAATTTTCAATCCACCAAAATAGTTGTGTTTCTAATGTAAAAGTTTGTGTTCTTGTGTAAAATGTTGTGTTTCTTCTGTGTAAAGTTCTGTTTCTTTGGTAATATGTTCATATGCAAGTGTAAAAATTTATATTCCAAGTGTAAAATATTATGTTTCTAATGTAAGAGTTTATGTTCCTTGTGTAAAATGTTGTGTTCCTTCTGTGTAAAGTTCTGTTTCTGGTGTAAAATGTTGTTTCCTTCTGTGTAAAGTTTTGTTCCTTTGGTCATATATGTTGTTTCCATCTGTAAAATGCTATGTATCTATCTTTGGTAATAAGTTCATATGCAAGTGTAAAAATTTATGTTCCAAGTGTAAAATATTATATTTCTAATGTAAGAGTTTATGTTCCTTGTGTAAAAGGTTGTGTTCCTTCTGTGTAAAGTTCTGTTTCTGGTGTAAAATGTTGTTTCCTTCTGTGTAAAGTTTTGTTCCTTTGGTCATATGTCCATGTACAAGTGTAAAAAATGTTGTATCCATCTGTAAAATGTTATGTATCTATTGTAACTTAAAATGTTGTGTTCCTTATGTGTAAAGCTCTGTTTCTTTGGTTATAAGTGTAAAATATTATGTTTCAAATGTAAGAGTTTATGTTCCTTGTGTAAAATGTTGTGTTCCTTCTGTGTAAAGTTCTGTTTCTGGTGTAAAATGTTTCCTTCTGTGTAAAGTTTTGTTCCTTTGGTCATATGTTTATGTACAAGTGTAAAATATGTTGTTTCCAATTGTAAAATGTTATGTATCTATTGTAAACTTAAAATGTTGTGTTCCTTATGTGTAAAGTTCTGTTTCTGTTTCTTTGGTTATAAGTTCATATGCAAATGTAAAAATTTATGTTCCAAGTGTAAAATATTATGTTTCTAATGTAAGAGTTTATGTTCCTTGTGTAAAATGTTGTGTTCCTTCTGTGTAAAGTTCTGTTTCTGGTGTAAAATGTCGTTTCCTTCTGTGTAAAGTTTTGTTCCTTTGGTCATATGTTCATGTATAAGTGTAAAAAATATTGTATCCATCTGTAAAATGTTATGTATCTATTGTAAACTTAAAATGTTGTGTTCCTTATGTGTAAAGCTCTGTTTCTTTGGTTATAAGTGTAAAATATTATGTTTCAAATGTAAGAGTTTATGTTCCTTGTGTAAAATGTTGTGTTCCTTCTGTGTAAAGTTCTGTTTCTGGTGTAAAATGTTGTTTCCTTCTGTGTAAAGTTTTGTTCCTTTGGTCATATGTTCATGTACAAGTGTAAAATATGTTGTTTCTAATTGTAAAATGTTATGTATCTATTGTAAACTTAAAATGTTGTGTTCCTTATGTGTAAAGTTCTGTTTCTGTTTCTTTGGTTATAAGTTCATATGCAAATGTAAAAATTTATGTTCCAAGTGTAAAATATTATGTTTCTAATGTAAGAGTTTATGTTCCTTGTGTAAAATGTTGTGTTCCTTCTGTGTATAGTTCTGTTTCTGGTGTAAAATGTTGTTTCCTTCTGTGTAAAGTTTTGTTCCTTTGGTCATATATTCATGTACAAGTGTAAAATATGTTGTTTCCAATTGTAAAATGTTATGTATCTATTGTAAACTTAAAATGTTGTGTTCCTTATGTGTAAAGTTCTGTTTCTTTGGTAATATGTTCATATGCAAGTGTAAAAACTTATGTTTTAAGTGTAAATTATTATGTTTCTAATGTAAAAGTTTATGTTCCTTGTGTAAAATGTTGTGTTCCTTCTGTGTAAAGTTTTGTTCCATTGGTAATATGTTCATATGCAAGTGTAAAAATTTATGTTCCAAGTGTATAATATTTTGTTTCTAATGTAAAAGTTATGTTCCTTGTGTAAAATGTTGTGTTCCTTCTGTGTAAAGTTTTGTTTATGGTCCATCTGTAAAAAGTTATGTTCCTTTTGTAAAATGTTAGAGGTTGTCTTCACAAATTGCTTAGTATGAGGAAGCAAAGGGCGATAAAGAGGAAAGTTGTACAATGGCATGTAATACCAAAGAAACCTCCTACACCAAAGAAGCTTCCTTCAGCATACATGCTGTTTTAGTAAGTAAAAGTAGTTTTAAAATGCAAATTAAAGTAATCAAAGTGTTTGCTTTGCAAATCCAAACATCGATGTATCATACATATGTTGGTTAATGCAGTCATGAAAGATGTAAACAATTGAAAGTTGAAGGTGGAGAGAAGAAGCAACAAAATGAAGTATCTGCAAAATATAACAATTTAATTTAATTATATGTAACATGTTTAGGCGTCAATTGTTAAAACTTCATTGTATATGTGTAGATACAAAGGGAATGTGGACAAATGTGGAAAAAAATGGCAGAAGAGGAGAGGCAACCTTATGTTGAAAAGGCAAAAAAGGCGTCAACGATGTATAAAGAGAAGATGCCTACTGAGAAGATGCCTACTGAAAAGGTAACCATTTTATTGTCACATAATTTGGACAATGCATTTATGTGACAATAACAACATCTTTCAGTGTTTAATAGGGAAAACCATTCGTTCAAACAAGAATGGCACTGCCCACTTTAGTTGAGTGCATATCCAAATTTTCGCAAGATCAAATAGAAGCAGTCAAATCTATTGGTATCGGAGCCCTCATAGACTTACGTTGCACAAGAATTGATCACAAACTTTGTGGTTGGCTTGTAAAAAGGTTCGATCCCACAGATTATTCATTTACTGCACATGGCAGGAAATGTAAGGTGACCCTAGAGGATGTAGAGAGAATTATGGGCATTAGTTCCCTCGGCCTTCATTTCAGTCGAGAAGGGCCATCCAGCGATATTGAAGAAATGTGTGATAAGTATGGGTTTAAAGGTGGACTGCTTAAAATAAAAGACTTGAAAGAAGATATACAAGCGATGGAAGACGCAGGAGAGGAGTTCAAGGTAAGATTTGCCTTGCTTGCCTTGGGATTCATCTATTGCCCCAGCATGAAGCCAGGCATCAATCGTTACTTTCTCCACGGATTGAAGGATGTATCTATTCTTTCGAAGACGAACTGGGCCAAGTTAGTGTTGGGCTACCTAGCAAATAGTGTTCACAATTATAAGGAAAAAAAGCAAGTTGGAGTTAGCGGTTGCTTGCTCTTTGGTGGTAAGATTGTATACATGTAATTCTTTGTGATTTATTTGGAAATCAACCAACTACAAGTAATATTATTGAAAAAGTTTTTTTTAGTTGTTCTACATTGACAAATATATTCCATATGGGCTGCCCATGTCATCTACTAAAAGCGGTACGTACCCCTCGATTGTTTGGTGAGGGAACGAGGACATTAGCGCGCGAGTGAGATTCCTTGTAAAGAAGGGTTTGTACACGAACCAAAAGGTATATAAATGAACTCATATATGGGTAATCTATGTGATCCGACAGAAACTTTTTATTAAATTATTCTTTTTAAATGCAGATTGAGATGGAGCCGGCCAAGGAAGACATTACCGTCGATGCTGAACCACGAAATGAAACCCAGCCCCTTCAACCAAAAGGAGAAGCAACTCGACTGGATGAGTTTGAGGTTGAAGTTAAGAAGATGAGAAAGGAAATTACAGAGTTGAAAGGCGTGGTGCTCTCATTGAAGGATGAGGTTGTTGGTAGTGTAAAGATATTAAAAGAGTTTATGTCGAGAAGAGGACAACAACAACAACAATAACAGCAGCAACAACACCATGAATGGGGTGAGCGTCGTCCTGAAAAAGAGAAAAAAGAGACCATGGATCGTCCTGATAAAGGAGATGATGACCGATTCCTACCCGATAATGTCGTCGACCTCTCGGCATTCAAGTCAATGGAGCAAAAAAGAGAAACTCCCATTTTCCAGAGTCCAAGATTGTCAGACCATGGATCGTCTCCACCCACCAATATTGTGAAGGTTTCCTCCTCTCCTACGACTCCACCAGAAAAAAGAAAAGTCTACGCCTACCCTTCTACTCTTAGTCCAGAAATGAGAAGGAAGTTGTACCCTCCTCCCAAGTTTTTACATAAATCTCCTCTCATTTCCCCAGAAGAAGTGAAGAGTAGAAAGATCCTCCCACCCAAAGAAGACAAAAAAGAGGTTCAGAAAAGAAAATACCGTAGCCGAAATGAACCCACAACACTTAGAAGATCCCCAACATAGGTCCTTCAAACGGCAAGTTAGTTCTGTGACTGTATCATTTGCATCGGCCCATCCTTCCTCCGTTAAGACAGCATAGTGCCCCATGTCTTCGCACCTCGAATTGAGCAAATCAAGACGTGCAATTTGTGAATGAGTGTGCTGAAAATTATTCCAATTCAGAGACGTGCATTTTGCCGTTTCCGCCCATTCTGGGCCACTTTTCAACCATCTTGGTATAATACAACTAAGAGGGATTTATTGCATGTATTCATTTTTCATTACACATATCATATGGCAGCAAGGTATTCCAACAGATTCAAACCGCATGCAAGAACACTTAATTGTCCCCTCATAGTGATCTGAAATAACATTCCATCGCGAAGTGGGCTGTGGATATTTGGACAGGTAAAAATTAACGTACGTCGGCCCATTCACCCTTTCCACCACAAAGTACTTAGTCTCACGCTTAATTTCACCACTAAACATGATAAAAATGGATCTAGTGAATATGTTGGCAGCATGCTCCTCAATGGGTCTCAAGTTTGTGGCCATAACTGGATGTGTTTGCTCCGTGTCATTGTGCGCCTTTGCTTCATTGTGGCGAAGCCGTCTAAGTGCTCTATCATAATTTTTAACAAACTCGTAAAGGCGCATTCGGATTTTAAGAAACCCTTTTAAAAAAGAATTAATCCCTTCGCACCTTTGCGTGCTCTTCATACCGGCAAAAAATTGGCCCCTCAAGTATGCCTCGGTCCAAATCGAACGCTTTTCATACATCTCTGTCATCCATTTGTTACGGTGTAGCCCATACTTGTCAAGTAACTCTTGCCATGATGTTTCAAACTCTTCGCCCGTACAATTTCTCTTCATGCATTTGTCAAAAATTTTACCAAACCCTGCGATACGAATGTTTGTAACGGCATTCCGTTGTATGTGCCATTGACACAACCGATGTGATGAGTTAGGAAGAATACGAAGAATTGCCTGCCGCATCGCCTTATCTCCATCAGTTAGTACAGAAGTCGGAGCCTTACTCTTCATTGCATCAAGTAAGGTCTCCAAAACCCAAATGTAGGTGTCTATGGTTTCATCGACCAATAATGCATAACCAAAAATTGTAGTTTGAAAATGATTATTGACGCCTGCAAGTATGACAAATGGTTTCCTATAAGCATTTGTTCGGTAAGTTGTATCAAATGCTAGGACATCGCCAAATCTGTCGTAGTCGATACGGGATCTTGCATCTATCCAAAACAACCTAGACAATCAATGCTCCTCATCCACCTCGAACTTGTAATAAAAATCTGGATCGCTCTCGCCTTTAGAACACAAATATGCTAGTGCTCCCTCGGCATCACCATCTACAAGTTCCGATGTACGTTCAGCTTCAATATAGTTGTACAAGTCCTTCTGAATGAACCCAACCTTCTCGTACGAACCTGCTTGATGTACCATGTAGTCCATTATCTTACTAGGTCTAATACCGACACTGCGCATTGAACTAATTTGAGCTTTGTCTTTTGTCTGGACTTCCCTGTGCGACCGGAGGAAAGGCACACATTGAGGAGTACATAGCGGATGGTTGTGGTCTTTAACAAAATTTGTCACAACATAATACTGAGAAGCTCTATGCAATTTGATACGGAGGAATGCACCGCATCCAACTCTAGTTAGGGGCTTGAGCTCCCTCGATCTGTCTTCACGATCTAAATATTTTTGGGACCTTTCCCCTTCTTTAGAACACACCCAACGTCTCGATAACACTAATTTGTCCCTTCCGTATTTCATTGAATCCTTCCGTACACTAAAACCCACCACCTTCGCGTAACTATTGTAAAATTTTTCAGCTTTTTCCACGGATTTGAATGTCATGCATATGACTTCATCTACGATCAATTCATTCAGCGCTTGGTCCAAAGCACATTCGAAGGTTTGCTGAATGACATTACTTTGTTCAGCTTGAGGAGCATTACTCCCAACCCCGGTATGAATATTATATGTGTATTCCAATTCGCTTTCATCATCTAAATCATTTTCCAAACATGTTTCTTCATCGACCTCTATGCATACTGACTTTCCCTTAGATCTCCGCATTCCATCCATTGAAATTTACCCTGATACAAAACAAACAACAATTAATAAATATAATGTATGCGTATAACAAATTATTGTCTGTACCCTTATTGTTCCAAGATTAAGAAATATTGTGCCATTGTTGTTTCATGATTTAGAAATTCTGTACCCTTATTGTTTCAGGACTAAGAAATTCTGCACCTTTGCTGTTTCTTGATTAAGAAATTATGTACCCTTGTTGATTCTTTATTAAGAAATTCTGTACCTTTATTGTTTCTTGATTAAGAAATTATGTACCCTTATTGTTTCTTGATTAAGAAAATCTGTACCCTTGTTTCTTGATTAAGAAATTCTGTACCCTTATTGTTTCTTGATTAAGAAAATCTGTACCCTTGTTGTTTCTTGATTAAGAAACTCTGTACCCTTATTGTTTCTTGATTAAGAAAATCTGTACCCTTGTTGTTTCTTGATTAAGAAAGTATGTACCCTTGTTGTTTCTTGATTAAAAAATCCTATACGCTTGTATATCATGATTAAAAGATTATGTACCCTAATTGTTTCTTAATTGACAATAAGTATTTCTTGTTCTAATATTGTTCCACAATATTATTGCCACTTATTGTTCCAAAACTATAAAAAGTGAGATTTTTTAAGTGATGGGACAACTAGTCCAGATCCTACTGTAGCGTTTCGTAAAATGCAGCTTTTTCAGTGATCTGACTAAATTTTCAACTTTCTAATTGATTGAGAGATGTCGACAACTAACTAGAACTGTCCGTGAAATAACAACTCAAATATTTTTTAAAGGATGGGACAACTCACTGGAACTGTCCATCATATCTTATTCATGATATACGCTTGTATATCATAATTACAAGATTATGTACCCTAATTGTTTCTTAATTAACAATAAGTATTTATTGTTCTAATATTGGTCCACAATATTATTGCCACTTATTGTTCCAAAACTATAAAAAGTGAGAAATTTTTAAATGATGGGACAACACACTGGAACTGTCCAGATCCTACTGTAGCGTTTCGTAAAATCACAGCTTTTTTTCAGTGATCTGACCAAATTTTCAACTTTCTAAGTGATTGAGAGATGTAGACAACTCACTAGAACTGTCCGTGAAATAACAACTCAAAGATTTTTTTAAGAATGGGACAACTCACTGGAAGTGTCCATCATATCTTATTCATAGTACTGTCCCTTCTATGAAATCCTTAGTGATAGTAGGTGTAGTCATTTTCAGTTTCAAGCAACATCACAATTCATATTCTATAAAAATCAATAGGAGTTACTAGCAACAACACACTTCATACTCTATACTGTGTACTCAAATCTCCCGAGGATGAAAAGAGGTAGAGGTGGAGGGAGAAGTGGAGGAAGGGCTAGTAATGCTCCTTCAATTACCGATGTATGGCATATATATTGCTCTTACACAGATCCTAAAGGGCAAACTTGGTATGGCAAAAGACGTCCTTGTGTCAACACCCCAATACCTTATAATTTCTCTTTCTCCAATGTTGGCCACATAATCATTGGTGACGCTCACACTCGACTGCCAAACAATGCAGTCCTTATTGGAGATGATCTACACTGGACAAAATTGTTTAGCATAAGGTGTGAATGCGAAGTATATTATCGTTGGCATGGGTTGCCAGTACCAATTTCTCGAGCTGCTGATTTGATGGAAAATCCGAATAGGGATGACGATCGAGTCATACGTTTGTTGAAGCAAGAAATTAGACAGATGAAACGACGATTGCATCGTTTTCATGCAATCGAAGATGCAAAAAAGTATTACGACCCACCAGTCTTTGCCATACAAGATATTGAAGATGATCCATGTTACGCTGATGTATATCCCAATCTACCGGATTATAGTGAAGATGATGTTGATGGGGATTTTCAACGTTTTCTTCCTGAGTGTCTAATCAGAGATGATGGACAGCCTTTCTGTTGTTATGAATACTATGGTGATCTATCTGGTTTGGACATCCTTTCTGAATGATGATATGAATTTCATGATTAGGAAACTATGTACCCTTGTTGTTTCTTGTTAAGAAATTATGTACCCTAATTGTTTCTGAATTAAGAAATTCTGTTCCCTTATTGTTTCTTGATTAGGGAGTTCTGCACCCTTATTGTTTCATAATTAAGAAATTCTGTGCCCTTATTATTTCTTGATTAGGAAATTCTGTACCCTTATTGTTTCATAATTAAGAAATTCTGTTCCCTTATTGTTTCTTGATTATGGAATTCTGTATTGTTTCTTGATTATGGAATTCTATACACTTATTGTTTCATAATCAAGAAATTATGTACCCTTGTTGTTTCTTCATTAAGGAATTATGTACCCTTAATGTCCCATGATAAAAGTCGTGTACCCTAGCTGTTTCATGATTAAGAAATATTGTATCGTAACTGTTTCATGATTATTAAATTATGTACCCTACTTGTTCCCCGATGAAGAAATTTTGTTTCCTTCTTGTTCCCTTACTGTTTTCGTATTTCTAATTCAATAATTTTCTTCACTTTTTTTTTGGGTACTAATATAATAAGAACACTCTTATTCCTAAAAATGTTTATAGATACAATAAACATATATTGTTCCATTATTGTTTCATGTGACACGTGAAAAATCTTGTGTGCGCTTGTGTGCTATACCCAAGTGTAGGTAGACGTGCAAGTAGTAACTGGTAAGACCAGGTCAATCCCACAGGGAAGGATGAGAATCAACTAACTTAGATTAAACTCTAAAAGAAAAGAAAATTCAATATTTAAAGAGAAGTGTAGAACACAAAGTTCAACAAGTAATAACTGCTAAACTTAAAAACAACTAAATTAAATTAACTAATGATTAACTATTTAACTAAAGCAAGATTTAAAAATGGTTTTACTTAATAAAAGAAAGTGTTGGGATTACGCGAATCCACTATGACTCCACCATCTACCATGCAAAGGCAATTAAGCTCAACGGAGGGCAACTTCTACAATATCCCGTACTTCTCTAAGGATGTAGAATCAATAGTCCTTTCATGACCGGGACTATATCATCACAATTAAGTTTGAAATACACAAAGGTGGTTTAATCCAATAGTTAAGACTCTCACCTACAATGGTGTTAGCATTGAGGGTGATTTGCAAAATATATTGAAAGAAAATGCCTTAAGGCTTAACGTTTAAAGACTGTTTTGACAAACTGAGCATATGGGGACAGTTTGATAACAAATCAGTAAAGCAGAAAGTCTTGGAATACTGTATAAGATGTCCTCAAGAATCAGAGACCTCGATCGATCGACGCGCATTCGATCGATCGAACTTCGTCATCTCTCGATCGCTCGAAATATCTTCGATCGCTCGACTATGTCTCTGGTCCGATCGATCGAACTACATTCGATCGATCGAACACAGGAAAAACTATAGTGCATGGCAGAGGTCTGAAATCACGGTTTCATCGCGATTTCCCAACCCCGGACTACTCAGACATGGTCTGGGGAGTCTCAGATTGATTTTTAACGTGAAAAGTCATTAAGGTAACGTTTGGTTTTGAGATTTTCATTAAAACAATAAAAAAAACTTTAGATTTAAACGTATATAGCATAAAAAAACAGTAAGATTAAACACTAACTACCATTAACTAAGTGCAATATGTAAGTAAAATGATAACTACTTAACCTGAAATGAAGAACTCGTATTAAATCACAAGGAAAATCCCAACTAGTAATGTTAAAGCTTGGTTAATAACCTACAAAACAAGAACAACTCTCCTCTCTCTCTGAAAACTGAAGAAAAACAAGTGGGGCGTCCCTTTGGGACGTAAACAAAATGAATATATATAGCTTCGACCTAATGCTAGGGTTAAAACCCGTTTCTGCTGCGTGCGCGTATATTCTGATAAAAGGCATGTTCGATCGATCGAAAAACTCTCGATCGATTGAACTTCCAGGAACTTAGATCGCTTGAACTCCATTCGATCGATCGAAACGTCGATCGCTCAAAACCTTATCGATCGCTCGAACCTTGTATTTCAGCATTGAGTTATCTTCATCGGGGCCAAGCACTTCCTTTTATCAACATTCTTCAATCTTATATACAGCAGCAATAATCTGCACAAATAATCACTAAAACAATACCACTTATCATAGTTTAATCAATTTGTGCAAAAACTGGTATTATAATTCAAACTGCAGATAAACAGGGGAATTGTAGACTTTTCTAATGTATTTTCCTCTTTTAGCGCGGTTATATTCTACAAATACACCCGCTTGTCACAACCCCCAACTAGCGAGTTGCTAGTCCCTAGCAATAAAGCGAAACTAAAACAAGCTAACTACTATTACAACGACTAGAAGAAACAAAAATAAACTAATGCAAACTAATCTAATTTAGAAAGAGACACTACCTAACTCACTTTCGCAGGAATCGCGATTGCATTTAGCAATTGCAACAAGCCGTTAAACCCCTAGGTTCCCCTAGTGGACGAGTGTTGTCTCGTGAGGGTTTGCAGTGAATCTACCCACAAAATTCTAGATTTTTAAGCTCAAAAAGATATAGAAAAACTTATAAACATTCTTTCCCATTCGACTATCAATTTAGCTCCACATAACATGTCAACCTCATACAAACCATGAAGAAATCCACATGTTCCTCATGTGACCAAGACAAATATACATATGCATTACATTCATGTATCCGTGTGTGTGTGAAGTCAACAACTATGCATCCAACTTTATTAAGAATTGTTTAGACTATCATGCTCTTGGAACTTGTAGTTTCAACTCGATTCTCACATGGGTTTGCACTCAAAAATGAACATCTCACAGAAACTTGTTTAGACATGATCGCTCATGGTGTGAAACTTTAATAAGAGTGATGTTCTGGCTACTAGTGTTTCACACCGAACTCAATAAAGAACGAACATTTAGAGTAATATAGTCTCATGAAAGGAATACTACTTACTAGAGGAGCGAAATACCGTGGATACTCAAAGTACACGTTCATGTTCAAACCAAGTTGTTAAAAATCATTAAGACTTTGACTTGTCGGCTTTTATTCAGTGGAGTGAAGATAAGAGGGGCGAGAATTGCACATCCTTAGCTTGTGATAATGACTAGTTTATTTCTTCTTTATTCCAACCATCCTCTCTTCTCATATACTTTTATTTCTTTTTACTCCTCCTTCCTTCCTTTTCTCTTTTTCTTCTTCTTCTTCTTCTTTTTTTTTTTTTTTTTTTTTAATATTCAACATCTCCTTGCAAAAAAAATCTTTTTATAACATCCTTCCCACACTACTCCCTTCTTGTCACATACTTCAATAATTTTTATCACATTAAATGTGCAATTGAGTTTATAGAGGTTAAAGTATCAAATGAAGGGTTTTGGGCTTCATATTGGCAATATTTTATCAGTGTGGGGTTAAGACCTTCTTGGATGTTGATACAGGTATGTGAAAAAGGTAAGGAATGAATAACGATGGCTTAAATCATTTTTCTTAACTTCTTGGTTTTAGCACTTCAGTGTTCATTGAGTTTAATTGGTAAATCCTGAACGTTCTCCTCTAATAAACAGCCTAAATGAAGAATTTTGAGACTATTCAACGAATTTCAAGAATATTCAAGAAAAACAATTCGAATTAATGTGACAACTCCCTCAGAATTGAATGTTGGGTTCAAAAACTCACTAAGGGTTGTTAGTTTCCACTATTTATTCCTTAAAGCATAACAGTCGTATTAACTCTTATTTAAATTTTCAGCATAGCTATTAACGCGTGCAAATGGGTGTTGGATACTAGAATGTTCAACATATGCATTTGTCTTAGTGACACTAGAAAAACGCGTGAATGTAATTCATAAAAGGATGAGATTAACATGAATGTATCATCGCTTGATAGCGGTTAAGTAAGAGAGAATATTTAAAAGTATTCCACTGATAAAGTTCATAATAACATGATCGTTCAATGTGCAATAAAGTAAATTAGATTGCTAATAATGTAAACGTGCTCAGGTGATAATCTATTTACATCCCACCCCCAACTGAAAATCGCGATGACCTCAGAAGTTGATTTTCAACAATAAATAAAAAGATATCACCTGCTAAAGCAACGCACTCACTGCAAGCGTAACAATCTGTAAAGACATATTCAATCTCCAAGCAACCAAGATCAAATGAAAGATATACAAAGGTACAATAAGCGTATGATCTATAAATGAAAACAAAACAATCACTGTAAAAGTAAGTAATGGAAATGACATAGCAGTGATAATAAAGGTCTTACAATCTCAAAAACATCCAACAGGCGAAACATAGCCATCAACAGTCCCACATAATCCAAAAAACAACATGTACATAATGAGAGCAGAGAGATAGAAAAAATAGAAAGAAAATACAACAAAACTCTCCAAACACTCGCACAGTCACAACCTACGCATCCTCCGCAACATCTGATAATATCTCGATCGGCGCATCGGAGGTATCCGCAACTCCACCCTCAACAACAGTACTAGCCGTCGCCGGGTCACTCTCAGTGATGACTGGAGGTGGTGGAAGTGGGGCTCCGCAGAAGGCGGTGCTATAGAGGTCGGTGGTGGAACAGGATCAGTATGTGGTGGTAGGGTCTCAGAAGTGGATGGATCAGCCGTAGGATGTGCAGGAGGGGGAGTAGTGGTAGGTGGGTCAGTGGTAACCGGTGCGGTAGCAGGAGTAGTAGGTGGGGGAGTACGTAAGGACTGGTCAACCCCCAACTGAATCAAGATAGCCTCCAGTAATGTCGTCATGTGGGCCACCCGGCCCTCGAGTCTGATCCGAGCCTCCCTCTCCTCCAATAATAGCTCATGAACCGTCGGGAGAGGCACGGATGACGAAGACTCTCCCTGGGCCTGAGTTTGAGCCTGAGATCGCTGTCTCAGCTCAAACTGTGCAACCTCCACTAGAGGATCAACCTCATCGTCAGAATCAAGCTCCTCAGCCTCTGTCGGCGTCCCTGAAGCTGCACCCTCTGTATCGGTGCCATCGGCTCTCCTCCTCTTCCCTCCAACTTTCGCTTTCCCCTTGCCCTTTCTTTTCCTCCTCTGAGCATCTGAACGGCGAGAAGCTGTCTTGCCAAATCTACTGCGAGCCTGAGAAGTCGCATCATCAGGTAAGGGAAGGAGTCCAGCCTGCTCGATCACCCTGTGAATGGCCCAAGCACCTTTCAGGTGCTTCTTGGCAGCAATGTAGCGAGTGGGGTGCCTCATGAAGTCAATATATAGGCGAGGCAAACAGACTGGTAACCCCGCCCCGATGACAAATAAAACATGAGCATACCAGGCAGCAATCTTCTCCCGATAGGAGGTGACCAATAGACAGTTGCTCAACGCAAGGTGGAGCATATGATAATTATCCGTCAAATAAACATCAGCAATAAGGGCCGTACCATCCCAGCTCGGTAAAGCACCCCCGGTAAGTTCTCGGATAATAGCAGTGGGTGAGAGCACTGGCGTGCCAGTACGGTGCGGGCATACACAGTCGGGTACCTCCGGGACGCCTAGAGCAGCTGAGACGGTAGCCGGACTGAACACGATCTCCCGGCCGCGAAAGAATGATCGCAGTGTGAATGCGGCATCGGGATCTCTAATCATCGTCGCGCAAGCCGCGCGAATCCACGAGAGATTTACTCTCTTCGCCTGAGAGAGCAAATCGTACCAGTGTGGCATAGCCCGGAGGCGGGCGAGATACCAGGGAGTAGCGAGCCATGCCGTCTCAAGTGGTCGCTCTATCATGACCTTCCTAGACTGGAAGTAGCGTGTGAACCACTGGCGGTCAGGGGTACTCCGGAAGCCATGGTGCGGGACCGGGTCAGGAATGGCAAGGTCGAAGGGCTTCTCCCTGTGATACCCTGTAACGGGGTTCATTGCGAGGATCCTGAAATGGAAAAGGACAAAAAAAACGACAATTAGAAACAGGGATTCGAAAAGAAAAAAAAAAAAAAACTGCCACTGCTCTTGTTCGAGCGATCGGACTCTTATCGATCGATCGAACAATACAAGACTTCGATCGCTCAAATTTTCTCGATCGATCGAGAAACGCAAGAATGTTCGATCGCTCGAAGTTTCTCGATCGATCGAGCACAGAGATGCGCAGCAACGAGAAGACGAACGGAAAATAAAACAAAACAAAGAAAACAAGATCAAGACTACAAGAGAATGGTCAAACGACCAATGGGGGGCACCCCTATTTAAGATTTGAACAAAAATGGAAAGAGGGGGAGCTCGTGGCCTTACCTCGGGATGTGTGCAGAGGGGGTGTGGGTGATGAAGAGTATGATGCAGAGGATGATGCAGGGGGTACAGGGTGGGACCTGAAGCCTTCAAAAATGGGACCTGAAGCTCGAGAATCGCCCAATCCCGCTATCGCCGATCGCTCGAGAGAGTGAGGAAGATGAAGAGACTGATGAAGTGTACGCTGGAAGCCTCATTTAAATACAACTCTCGATCGATCGAGATGTGTTCGAGCGATCGAACGTTCGATCGATTGAGATATTTCGAGCGCTCGAGAATGTGATACGTTCGATCGATTGAGAAACTTTCGATCGATCGAACCTAGATTTTCCAAAACTTCACAGAATTTAGACACAATGTACCCCGAACTAGCCAACACTATTCTAGACATACAGTAGAATGATAAAACAGTGCAGTACAGGACATGTAAGCCCAAAAACGCATCCTCATAATAGATAATTGCAATTTGTATTTAAATAAAACTTGATAATAGCATCCATATTGCAAAATTATTGCCCCCAATGGTATTCAAGACCTTATTGAACTAAAGAAAACGAAAATAAAACTAGAACTGAAAATATTGTTGTCTAGGATTACACTTCAATTGCTAAAATACTGATGAAAAGACAAAGCACAATTGAAGTGGGACACTAATCATCTAACAAGAAGATTCCTTCTTCCACCATTGCTTCATTCCCCGCTAGATCTTCGCATGTGGAGTCCAAACAGGATGATTCCCTTTCCCAGAACAGTCGGAAAGCCGCCAGGACATCATCGAGCAAGTCTGAAGTCTCTAAGGAATTTAAAGCCCATGCAAGAGGTGATCCCGTTGGAGACACGGATAACGTAGTGAAATTGTGCAACGGACTTTCCTCTTGCGGTGGAGTGTCTGGGGACCGTATGTATGGTCCAAAGCCATGAAAAAGTTGATGTGGAAGGAATACCGGAATACCATTGAGAAACATAGTGACAATCCTGGACAAGAAAAAGAAACCAAAAAACAAACAAACCGAAATTATGATAACAGAACACAAGAAACACGGATTAAACACGAAAAGAAAAAAAATGAACAAAATACAAAGACATGTGACTAAGTTCCAACCTCACTATTGGCATAGATTCCCAAAATGCACTAGCTGGTAAGGGGCATTGGAGCCTGAATAGCAGAAAGCTCAAGTGCACATAGCGGTATGGGACCAACTCGGGAACAAGGAAGTCATCAACAAAAACAAAGACGGCATTGTGACGTTCTGGGATAACATCCTGGAGGTCATGATCCTCCCATGGCTCCCACATATCATCATTTTCCCATTGTGCCATGGGTGCATCATCCACCATTCTCCCCATGTACAGGTCTTCTTCCTCATCCACATCCTCGTCATCCTGAAATCCCATATTTTCATATGGATTGATGTCAAGGAGGGCCGGTGGGTATGGAATGTACCCTTGAGCAGCATCAATGAGAGAATGAGCTTCAGGATCTTGATGAAGCAAGGGGCAGGGTGTGAGTTCACCCTCAGTCCAGGTGCCACAACGACATTCTGAATCAGCTCATGAACCGATAGAATGAACATCATCACCTCGCATCTATGCACCTGCAACAGAGTGGTTTAAGGTATAATGGATTAGAATCAAATCACAAGCACAAAAGAACGAACAAAGACTTAAAAACAAAAGAAAGAAACTAAAATGCAGGGAAAGAAAAGAAATACAACAACAATATAGAATTCCTCTTTGGAATTTAAATGGGAAAATAGTTGGGCTCATCCAGCTGGATGTGCTCAACTTCAGTATGGAAGTTCTCCAAGAACGGTTTCAATCTTTGGCCATTGACCTTGAAACAATCATCGTTTTTGGATTGACGAGATCAACCGCCCCGTGTGGAAAAACAGTTTTTACAATGAACGGGCCTGTCCAACGGGAACGGAGCTTTCCTGGGAAAAGGTGGAGGCGAGAGTCATACAGCAAAACTTTCTGCCCCGGCTCAAATGATTTACGAAAAATCGTACGATCGTGGCGAGCCTTCAACCTTTCCTTATGCAACCTTGCAGAGTCATACGCATCTCGTCGTATTTCCTCTAGTTCTGCAAGTTGGAGCTTGCGTAACTGACCTCCCTCTTGAATATCAAAGTTCAATGAGCGTGTCGCCCAGTAAGCTTTATGTTCAATTTTAACCGGAAGGTGGCAAGCTTTCCCGTAAACCAATCTATACGGGGACATACCAAGATTCGTCTTATAAGCAGTACGGTATGCCCACAAGGCGTCGGTCAGCTTGTATGCCCAGTCTTTTCGATTGGAGCTAACCGTCTTTTCGAGAATATGCTTGATTTCTCGGTTAGCCAATTCTGCTTGCCCATTCGACTGTGGATGGTAGGCAAGAGCGATTTTATGGTGGACTCCGTATTTCTTGAGAAGTGACTCCAAAGGCCTGTTGCAGAAGTGCTTGCCTTGGTCACTTAGTAAAGCTTTCGGAGTTCCAAAACGAGACAAGATATGCTCTCTTAGAAAGGACATGACCGTTTTGTGGTCATTGCGTCTCGTTGGTATCGCTTCTACCCATTTTGACACATACTCTACAGCAAGGAGTATGTATTCACAGTTATTAGACTTGGGAAATGGGCCCATAAAATCTATGCCCCAACAATCAAATATCTCAATTGTGATGATAGGGGTTAAAGGCATAGAATTCCTTTTAGAAATAGTTCCAAGCTTTTTACAACGTTGGCATGTCTTGTAAAAGGAATATGCATCTTTGAAAACTGTGGGCCAGTAAAAACCGCTTTGTAGAACTTTTTGTGCGGTCTTCTGTGACGCGAAGTGGCCACCGCATGCCTCAGAATGGCATGATACTAAAATTACGGTTATATCCTCATTGGGGATGCAGCGCCTGATAACCTGATCAGCACAGTACTTGAAAATATATGGGTCATCAAAGAAGAAATGACGCGCGAACGAGAGGAACCGTTTTCTGTCTTGGTTTGACCAATGATTCGGTGTTTCACCCGTGACAAGGTAGTTCACAATATCAGCATACCAAGGCAGACTACTTATTACCAGTAGCTGTTCGTCCGGGAACTCATCCTTAATGGATTGGGATTCAGTGTTGTCGACAAAAGTCAACCGTGACAAATGGTCCACAACCACATTTTCTACTCCTTTCTTGTCTTTGATTGTTAGATCAAACTCTTGGAGTAAGAGTATCCAGTGAATGAGTCGTTGTTTAGCGTCTTTCTTTGACAGCAGATACTTGAGGGCCGAATGATCTGTAAAACAGACGATTGGTGACCCTATCAAATAAGATCTAAACTTATCCAAGGCGAATACTACAGCCAGCAGCTCCTTTTCAGTAGTTGTATAGTTCATTTGAGCTTCATTTAAAGTTCGGCTGGCATAGTATATCACATGTGGCTTATTGTCCTTTCTCTGGCCTAGGACCGCGCCAATGGCGTAATCACTAGCATCGCACATTAATTCGAAAGGCAAACTCCAGTCGGGTGCCTGTATTATAGGTGCGGAGGTGAGGAGCTCTTTTAGATCCTCGAAGGACTTTTGGCAACTCTCTGACCACTCGAATGGTGCATCTTTGACAAGAAGTTGACAAAGGGGTCGAGAGATTGCACTGAAGTTCTGGATAAACCGACGATAAAATCCTGCATGCCCCAAGAACAAACGGATGTCTCTTACTGTACGGGGGACAGGTAGATTTGAGATTATGTCGATTTTTGCCTTATCCACTTGGATTCCTTCATCGGAGATTATATGGCCGAGGACTATTCCCTTGGTCACCATAAAGTGACACTTTTCCCAATTCAAAACTAGATGTTTGTCCTCACATCGCATTAATACCTGCTCAAGATTGCTGAGGCAATCTTCAAAGCTATGGCCAAACACTGAAAAATCATCCATGAAGACTTCAAGGACGTTTTCGACCATGTCACTAAATATGCTTAGCATGCACCGCTGAAAAGTAGCCGGTGCATTACATAAGCCAAACGGCATTCGACGGTAGGCAAATGTACCAAATGGACAAGTGAATGTGGTTTTCTCCTGATCTTCAAGAGCAATTTCAATTTGATTATATCCACTATATCCATCCAAGAAGCAGTAATACTTGTGACCTACCACACGTTCTAGCATTTGATCCATGAATGGCAAAGGAAAATGGTCCTTTCGGGTCACAGTATTCAACTTCCTGTAGTCAATACACATCCTCCATCCAGTGGGGACACGTGTTGGTACTAATTCACCATCTTTGTTCGGGATGACCGTTATGCCTGCTTTCTTTGGAACCACTTGGGTTGGACTGACCCAAGGACTATCAGATATCGGATAAATCATCCCAACATCAAGTAGTTTGAGCACTTCCTTTTTAACCACTTCTTGCATGTTGGGATTCAGACGCCTTTGCATTTGCCTTGAGGGTTTAGCGTCTTCCTCCAGATATATCTTATGCGTGCATATGGATGGGCTTATGCCTTTGAGGTCAGCAATTGTCCATGCCATAGCATCCTTATGCTTGGTCAGCATTTGCACTAACTTATTTTCCTGTTCATGAGTTAAAGCAGATGAAATGATCACAGGATAGGTTTTTCCAGTCCCTAGGAATGCGTATTTTAGCTCTTTGGGTAGCTCCTTTAACTCTAATTCCGGAAACTGAAAACTAGAAGGCATTGCCAACTTAGTTTTAGGAGGCAATTGTTCATATGGCATTACCCACATGCATTCTGCTCTATCCTCCTCTATTGTATCCATCATAAGACACGTCTGGTTCAGATCAGCATCCAATGGCGTTGACTCCGCAGGCTGATAGATATCACCAAATTGAGTCATCACAACTTCCAAAGGATCTTTGTAGTCGACCAAGTCAACTTCATCTTCAATGACCGTGTCTATGTAATGAATTTCTTCCTCATCATCGTATTCTTCAGGTCGGGGATTAGAAAAAATTTTGACAATTCAATGTCATGTTCCCGAATACGATAGTCATGATACCACTTCTAATCTTGATCGTGGCATCAATAGTGTTGAGGAATGGACGTCCAAAGATAACCGGGATATGTGCACCAGGATTAGACACAGGTTCTGTGTCCAATATCACGAAATCAACCGGAAAGACAAAAGAGTCTATTTGGACAAGGACGTCCTCTAACACCCCTCTAGGGTACTTCACAGATCTGTCTGCCAATTGCAAAGCGACTCGGGTGGGTTTGAGTTCACCCAACCCTAGCTGTTTATAGACTGCATATGGCAGCAGGTTCACGCTTGCTCCTAAATCGAGGAGTGCGTTATCTATCCTTTGATTCCCAATTCTACATGAGACAGTAGGTGTACCGGGATCTTTGAGTTTTGGAGGCAACTCATTTTGAATGATCGCACTTGCTTGGCATGCGACATAAGCATGTTTCTTCACGCTTTGCCTCCTCTTGACCGTGCATAGATCTTTGAGATACTTAGCATAGGCCGGCACTTGCTTGATAGCATCTAGGAGTGGAAGGTTAATTTTAACTTGTTTAAACAATTCCAGAAACTCCTGATTCTTCGTCTCATTCTTGGGTTTCTTCAACCGTTGAGGATAAGGTGCAGGAAAAGGGCATTTTGGTGGTTCATCCTTCACAGACTCCTTTCCAGGCCTTCGCTCAACTTCTTCCTCTACTCTAGGAGCTTCAATGTTTGCCTTTATTGGTTCATCATTAGTAGACGGCTCCTCCTCTCGAGTAGATGGTTGCTCAAGCTCATTATCCACCACTTCCTCCTCTTTGTACACTCTGGGTGTAGACAGAGGCATGCTTTTATCTATGATTCTTCCACTTCTCAATGTAGTCACGGCTTTATCATGTTCCTGATTGTTAGGACCATTGTTATGTCCTTTGGGGTTCGGAAGTGGTTGGGCAGGGAATGTTCCTCCTGAACCCTCTTGCAGTGCATCTATCCTTTCTAACGTGGCAGACATTCTACTCATCATCTGTATGAGTTGCTGCGTTAGATTGGCATTAGCGAGTGGCTCTTCTTCTTGTACCTTCTTGTGCGGTGGCACATAGGTATTGGTTTGTGGTGCATTGGAGGGTTGAGCTTGGCTGTAGGTATTGGTTCTGTTTTGATTGTATTGATGGGACGACCTATTGTTTTGCCCTTGATATTGATTGTTGTTGTAGGGCTGCTGTTGATATTGATTTTGGGTCCCAGCATTATTTCTCCAATCAAAACCGGGGTGATTCCATCTATTGTTACTTTGAAAGTTATTGTTGGAATTCCCCGCCCCTAGAAAACCTTGCATGGCATTCATCTCCATAGGGGCTTGCTCTTGAAAATACGGCACATTGGGACAATATTGAGTTGTATGTCCCAACATGTTGCATGTGTCGCATGGTTCCTCAGGCATGACTTGCCTAGAGCTCTCTCCTTTCATGCTTAACTCCTCTACCTTCTTTGCCAGTTTTGCATATTTAGTCATGAGGTGATCTTCACTGGTTAGTTGGTATAGGCTTTTCTCTTCTACACAGGATATCTGTGAGCGTGAGACATTGTCAGAATTTGACCATTCATGAGCGTATTCAGCTAACCATTCGAAATGGGCTTCAGCCTCTTCAGTGTTTTTACGCAGAAATGGTCCGGAACTCATAGTTTTTACCAATTTCTTCGTTTCACTATTCAATCATTGATAAAAGAAGCTGATAGTTCGCCATTTCTCAAACCCATGGTGTGGGCATGAGAGAAGTAAATCTTTGAAACGCTCCCACGCTTGTGTGAAGGTTTCATTGCTCTTTTGTTTATAGGAATTGATTTGACGCTGAAGGTCTGTGGTCATGCGAGTAGGATAGAATTTCTTTAGAAACGCGGTGCTCATCGCATGCCAGGTGAAAATTGAATTAGGTTTGAGGGAGTGGAGCCACGCCTTCGCTTTATCTTTCAAAGTGAAGGGGAATAACATTAGATGCGTCACCTCCCTAGGACAATTTTGCGAGAATGTTTTGCAAACATCCTCGAAATCAGTGACATGTAAGTACGCCTTCTCACTTTCCATCCCATGAAAGGTGGGAAGCAGTTGGATCATCCCATTGCGAAACTGAAATTCGCCATTATGTGGTGGGATTTGAATGCAAGAGGGCGTAGGTGCGTGTTCTGGTTGCATGAGATCGCAAAGAGGACGTAGTGCCTCATCAATTGGTACCACAACATTGTCACCATTTTCACTCTAACGATCATCCATTGATTCAGTTGGAGTGGCTATCGGATTAACGGAACTATCAGAGTCAGAGCGGTAGAAAGGATTTCCAAAAATTCCTTCAATAGAATTATTGGACATGAACTAGGAGAGTCCCTAAGGTGAGTGTTTACCAAAAGAACTGAAAAGAAGAGAAAATAAAAACAGAAAGAGACGAAGAGAGACTGAGGTAATCTAAGGAATTGATCGTCGCCTTCCCCGGCAACGGCGCCAAAAACTTGACACGTGAAAAATCTTGTGTGCGCTTGTGTGCTATACCCAAGTGTAGGTAGACGTGCAAGTAGTAACTGGTAAGACCATGTCGATCCCACAGGGAAGGATGAGAATCAACTAACTTAGATTAAACTCTAAAAGAAAAGAAAATTCAATATTTAAAGAGAAGTGTAGAACACAAAGTTCAACAAGTAATAACTACTAAACTTCAAAACAACTAAATTAAATTAACTAATGATTAACTATTTAACTAAAGCAAGATTTAAAAATGGTTTTACTTAATAAAAGAAAGTGTTGGGATTACGCGAATCCACTATGACTCCACCATCTACCATGCAAAGGCAATTAAGCTCAACGGAGGGCAACTTCTACAATATCCCGTACTTCTCTAAGGATGTAGAATCAATAGTCCTTTCATGACCGGGACTATATCATCACAATTAAGTTTGAAATACACAAAGGTGGTTTAATCCAATAGTTAAGACTCTCACCTACAATGGTGTTAGCATTGAGAGTGATTTGCAAAATATATTGAAAGAAAATGCCTTAAGGCTTAACGTTTAAAGACTGTTTTGACAAACTGAGCATATGGGGACAGTTTGATAACAAATCAGTAAAGCAGAAAGTCTTGGAATACTGTATAAGATGTCCTCAAGAATCAGAGACCTCGATCGATCGACGCGCATTCGATCGATCGAACTTCGTCATCTCTCGATCGCGCAAAATATCTTCGATCGCTCGACTATGTCTCTGGTCCGATCGATCGAACTACATTCGATCGATCGAACACAGGAAAAACTATAGTGCATGGCAGAGGTCTGAAATCACGGTTTCATCGCGATTTCCCAACCCCGGACTACTCAGACATGGTCTGGGGAGTCTCAGATTGATTTTTAACGTGAAAAGTCATTAAGGTAACGTTTGGTTTTGAGATTTTCATTAAAACAATAAAAAAAACTTTAGATTTAAACGTATATAGCATAAACAAACAGTAAGATTAAACGCTAACTACCATTAACTAAGTGCAATATCTAAGTAAAATGATAACTACTTAACCTGAAATGAAGAACTCGTATTAAATCACAAGGAAAATCCCAATTAGTAATGTTAAAGCTTGGTTAATAACCTACAAAACAAGAACAACTCTCCTCTCTCTATGAAAACTGAAGAAAAACAAGTGTGGCGTCTCTTTGGGACGTAAACAAAATGAATATATATAGCTTCGACCTAATGCTAGGGTAAACCCGTTTCTGCTGCGTGCGCGTATATTCTGATAAAAGGCATGTTCGATCGATCGAAAAACTCTCGATCGATTGAACTTCCAGGAACTTAGATCGTTTGAACTCCATTCGATCGATCGAAACGTCGATCGCTCGAAACCTTATCGATCGCTCGAACCTTGTATTTCAGCATTGAGTTATCTTCATCAGGGCCAAGCACTTCCTTTTATCAACATTCTTCAATCTTATATACAGCAGCAATAATCTGCACAAATAATCACTAAAACAATACCACTTATCATAGTTTAATCAATTTGTGCAAAAACTGGTATTGTAATTCAAACTGCAGATAAACAGGAGAATTGTAGACTTTTCTAATGTATTTTCCTCTTTTAGCACGGTTATATTCTACAAATACACCCGCTTGTCATCATGATTAAGATATTATGTACCCTTTTTGTACCCTAGTTGTTTCATGATTAACATATAAATGTTTGTAAGAAAATACATTTCAAAATGTATTTCAATGGTGTATCTTATTTATTTTCACTTCACTAATTTTTGTTATACTAATAAAGAACACTCTTAGTCACTAATATTAATTTTTTTTCACAAATTCAGTAAGACAACTCTTATTTATTTTTACTTCACTAATATTTATTTTTGTCACAAATAAAGTAAGAAATACTCATATTTCTACAAATCTTACAATAAAAATAAATAAATACAAAGTAAGAACATACAAATGTTTACCTTTTTTTTTGTTTTTTGCAACAACCTATTGTCTTCTCTCTTGTGCTCCAAAAAAATTCTTCACCTCTTATTTTTTTTTGAACAACAAACTATTATCCTCTCTCTTGTGCTCCAAAAAAAACCTTCACCTTTACATCTGTTTTTTTTTCAACTAACCACTGTCTTCTCTCTTGTGCTCCAAAAATAAATCTTCTTTCTCCAAGAAATGGCTACAGTAAATTGGTTTGGAAGAGTGAAGTTTTTCAAAATAATCCTAGGATTATAGTGGTTGGTGTGTTATCCTAGGATTTGTGTGGTTGGTGTGTTGTTATTTAATAACAACCTTAAATTCTACAAAGGAATATTGGTATGGTACCACATTGGTTACATTAGGTACAAGTGTGTGCAAGTGTGTCACTTAAATTCTACAAAGGAACACTGATATGGTACCACATTAGTTACATTACGTACAATTATGTCCAAAAATTGTCCTCATAAACAACTTTTCTTTATACATAAACAAGTCTTATTAATACAGGAACAAGTGTTATTACACAGGAACAACATTTACAACACAAGGGGTGAACATGACCGGCTCTACCAGTCAATAGCTCGTTTACTGCGCATTTAATGCGCCAGCTGTGCTGTCCAGAAGTCAACCTCACCTTTATGGATTAATCCCAGCCGTTGGATGGGCATCAATACACATCTCCTAGTCCTTGGATGAGCCGCACCATGCATCCCAAACTACCCTTTTTTATGTGGATGTATCACAGCCATTTCCAAACATTTGAGTGCAAAGTTCAAAACGGTATATACATTAGGATGCAAAAATAGTATGAGTTTTCTTAAAGTGCCCTTAATTTGCCCAGGCATGTGCTTTTTTGTGTGCCTAGGCCCCCTGAGACATTTGCTCCTAAGTGCTCTTGCGCCTTTAGTAACTATAAAAGAACCTAGGGAGTAAAACTCACTTTGAGAACCCCAAATGTTCCTCCAAATATTATCTTACCATTATTGCCCGCCAGGTAAAATATGTGTGCCATTTTGTAAGAGATTGTATAAGAACGTTGTAGTTTTTGGTTTTCATTTAATCAACAAGAACCTTTTATAATACCAATAATAAAAACCAAAACTAAAAATCAAAAACTAAAACCACAACACTACTATGCGTGCCCTAAATTTCTGATTTCCGATATATATATATATATATATGTAAAGAAATAAATTTGCCTCCTTCTTCTTGTTCTTAGATTTTCTTTATATGGTATATTGTAAAAAGCTCTCGTTGATTGGAGATATTTTCCCTGCCCAACTCTTTTTTTTTTTTGGGTATTTAAATCCTTTTTTTTTCTGTTGATAATTGTACACTTTTTCATCATTCTTCTTCTTATACCTCAGCATTTTGAGGGTTAGGGCTCACAAAAGCACGAAGTGATGCAATTGAGTTTTAACTGTCAAAGAAAATCCAGCTACCCATGAAAATAAACTTTTTAAATCAGAACATTACCGTTTCACCCCATATTTGCTTGCGGGCCTCACAAGCAACAGCAATCAGGCTCCCCACCTTTCCAGGAGGAGTTGTACTGCAGCGCAGCGGGCTGACCCCTTAAGTTTGGCTGTTTGCGTTGCTCCACTAAAAAGAATGCCAGTTAGCTAGATTTTATTTATTTATTTTTTTTTATTTAAAAAAAAAAAAAAAAAAAAAAAGAAGGGATGAAGTGCCACAGAGCAGAAGAAACTCTGAAAAGAAAAAAGGCACACATCTTTCTAATATGCACATTCAAATGCATAACTAAATACACAATCTTACTTTAAAATGTTGGACCTCGTGCTGAAAAGTCTGTAAAAAAAAAAATGTGCAGGGTGTGCAAACTTTTCAGCACAAAGTCCAATATTTTTAGGCAGAGTTGTGCATTGGGTTGTACATTTAGAAGTGCATCTAGCAATACTCTTCCAATAGAAATTTTCCACAATAATGAAGTACTACCACCGTCCCATTTTATGCGTCCATTTTGGGGAATCTAACTATTTAAGGGGACAAAAAGAATCTACACCTACTTTCTACAATTGCCCATAATCATTGTACTTCCTTTTTTATTTTGTTTTGGTGTTGATTGCAAGGAAGGCTAGTTTAAGAAACTAAGTAAAATTTGCATACTAATTTAGGAAAGTGGACAACAATTTTGGAACATCCTAAAAAGGAAAGATGGACACATAAAATAGGACGGAGTGAGTATCATTTTTTAAGTTCGATGCGAGGTGACGAGGCAAAGCATGTTTGCCCTCAAATTCAGCTTGTCCAAGTCCCCTGTTGCTCGTGGAAAATGCTAGCTGGATCAGAGGTTTAAGGAACTCAAAAGCTATTGTTTTGGTTTTAATTTTATTTTTCTTGAAGACGGAATCTATGGTTTGACATTCTCAACTTGCAGGTGGTTTCTGTCCTTGCAAGGAAGGGTCAGGGTCAAGTGTGAGTGGGCTTCAATTAAATGAAGTATATATCTTGACCTCAAACAATGTTGGCAGAAACTCCACCAGAGAGCTTGGAAGCATTATTCATGAACAAGCTCTCTTAAATCACATGTTTTGGGGGGCTTAATGAGGTAAAGAGTCCTTGTAGATCTAAAATGCGTTTGACTTTATTTAAGAATGAGTCAGAAAAGGTAGGGACATGTATGATAAAATTGTGATTGAAGTAAGAAGAAAAGTGCAGGTGAAACAAGATAATTAACGATTGCTGCTGGTCTATTTGAAGATTAGTGCTAAGCGTCCCCATCTTTTCCCCTTCATTGTGAATGAAGTACCTTGACATGTTCAAGAGAGGATTTCCTACTGCCAAATTAATGCTCTACTTGCTGATGAAAATATGTTTTAGTTGATGAAACCAGAGTAGGTGTTGCCAAATTACAAGTTATGGAGAGAGAAGCTTCAGGGTATGTCTCATTCATGGATTTACAGTCCGTTTGGTATGATTGAAAAATAGAATAGAATTGAATTGAATTGAATTGAATTGAATAGAATAGAAAAGAATAGAATAGAATGGAATTAGGGTATGCCTGGTTCATGGATTTAGTGAGGGAAAGGGAAAGAAAATGTAAAGGCAAATACTTTTCTTTGTTTAGTTTATAGTGGTGCAACGAGGAAAATGGGAAGAAAAAGAAAATATGGTCAGAAAGGAATTAAAATTTTTGAATGTTGAGCGTTAATTTAATTCCTTTCTCTTTTTCTTGTTTTTTAAAACATTATTTATGCGTGCAGGAAAACATTGGGGAAAACACTAGAGAAATAGTTTTCTTTCTCGTTTTCCTTTTCCTTTTCCAAATCCGCAAACCAAATGGAGCCTTAAATGAGTTAAAGCTTCGCAGGGCATAATTGAAAATGCGGAATGTAAGAGTAGGAAGACTAGGATTCTAGGAATGCAAATGAGGATGGTCGATGGTTGATGCTTTCGAGTGACCACATAAACCTCACCAGCCATCAAAATGGGTAAAGTTGTCCAAGCACAACTGGCTTATGTGGCCGATTGTCATCTGCTTCTCCAACCCCGCGATTGAGTTTCGAACCTGAACGCAGATTGAAACTGTTTGGCTACCAAATATATTTGTGTGGCTCATTTCCTTTATCGTATTATCTTGCGATTTGTATAAGCTGCTCTCCAGTAGCTTTTGGGCCATTGCACTCCAGGTTCTTTTATTTGATTCTCCTTTTATACCCTCTGATGTAACTTGAGTGGATGTTTAAACTTCAAACTGTTTCCATTCTCTCATTTCAATAAAATTTAATGGCTGAACAAAATAACATTACGTAACAAAATATCACTATATCTCATATGTAAAACATAATGCTATTTCTCAGAAATGGTATGTAGCATAACAGTTATGGAACAATAGTTTATTGCATAACACTCGATATATATATGTATATATATATATATGCATATTAATAGGAATTTCATGCCTAATAATATAAAAGAAATACACGATGGAATAGTTTTCCAAATGCAGTTATTTTAGGGCCCTCTTCTCTCCTCTATAAAATATACAAACTTCCCCTTTCAAAGTCTATCTCCATCAGTTATAGAAAGGATTGTGCATATTGAGAGACATAGAGAATAAGGAGAAGCTATATATCAAGTGTTCAATTAAGGGGTTTCCAATCACCGTCTCTATCAATCTCAATGTCAAACAACGGTACGCATTTAATTTCAGTATTAGAGAGATCTTGAGATGTATTAAATTCAAGATCCGTATGTTTTCCGCATGAAAGTATGATTATTATTTGATTATAGAGTTACACTAATCTCCCACTTCGTACAACTGAAGAATGCTAAACAATGTATACATTATTATAGGAGAAATCAATAATATTAGAAAATTCGAATCGATTTCGGAGAATGCTTTAGATTGACATAAAGGGATGTGACTGTTTTTTTCGGTGGCTGAACAGAATTTGTGCAAGTAATTTTGACTGTGTTGCACAACTTGTGGACGATAAAATTTCATGACAGCAGCAACAATTTAATTACCAATATATGAATTTCTAACTTTGCTAAGCTATGTAGCACGGACACTTCATTTTGGGTGCCGTCTCCCTATCGTGTCCGTGTCAGACACCGATACACGTTGGACACGCGTCACCACGTGTCAGACACGCTAAAAAACATGTCTTACATTTTCTGACATTGGACACGCCTTGAGCACGTGTCGGACACGCGACCGAATGGTTGGACACGCTAGGGAACACGACATGGTGGCCTCTCATTAGAAATACTTTTATAGTTTTGAGGCATTAGTCTTAATATAGTAAAATTGGGGATAATCAATTGGTTTATTTTAGAATTATAGAAACAGGAATGGACACGAAACTGCAAATTGTATATTAAACTATAATTATTTATTCATCGTATCCTAGCCGTGTCTATATCCTGCATTTTCAGGATTTGTGGTGTCAGCGTGTCGGTATCGTGTCGTGTTTGTGTCGCGTGTCTGTATTCATGCTATATAGTTGCTAAGTAGCATCCAGCAGCTAAAAAAATATAATAAAAAACTGTTAATCAGTTAAGTATATTAACTAATGATATGTTAAGCATCCATATAAAAAAAAAATTGCAAAATTTCTCGTATAATATGGGTAAGTGGGTAACATACGCAAACCCAGTGTACACTGCGTTGGGTATCAACACCGTCTGTGCTTTGGCTTCATATGCTGCCATCCCTTTTGTTTAGGATGGACATTGGTATTCTGACTAAGAATATTTTATTTTAATCTATAGCATGAAAATAGATATTTATAATATATCAACAGCTAGTATGCTTTAGCTTCATATGTTTTTCTGAAACTCATTAAACTGATTTCCATGTACTGTTCTTTTGTTAAATTTGTTTTCTGATTCACTTTATATATAGGTTGTGCGAATTGTTTTGTGGGTCTGCTTGAGATCCTTATGAATTGTGATCCATTGAGCTGCAAAATTACAAGGGGTCAATCAAATTCAGTTACAATACTGTTAGTTACAACCATACCGTTGTTCTGCTTTAGTTTTTTTTAGATTATTAATGCCTTGACTTGAAAATTTGTTTCTTTCTATTATTATTCTTCTAATTATTACTGCTAAGTGTAGACTAAATTAATCTTTTTTTAATTGGTTGGTATCCAATTCTAGATTTCCTACTATTTTTTTATATTGTATTTTCCAAACTTTTGAGAGAAATTTACATGCTGTTTACCTCGCAATTCTTATTTTCATTTGATTGTAGTACAAGTTTATTTAGTTTTCTGGAAAGCTACATGTGGGGGTTGCTCAACTTTACTTCTTACCTTTTGTTATGAAGCATGTTCATTGTGCACTTAGTGTCTACCAATTTAAACAAAAGTAAGACAGTAATGCTTCGTTTGGTACGGAAGTAACTTTTTTTTTTCACAACTCGTGTACAATATTGTATGTACTTTTGATATAGAGAGAAAAAGATAAAAGAAGGGTAGAAACATGATAATGTGAGAGTTCTTTGTTATAAAGGTGGAGTGTGGGGTTCATCAACACCAAGTTCCCAACCCATGTCCCTATGTATGAGACACCTCCTCCAATTTAAAAGCAGAAGCAAGTAAGACTTGCTTTTTTGAAGAAGCAATAAATGTATTAGTATGCATCTTGTAAATAAATTGAAAATGAAAATGAAAATGAAAATGTAATTATAGTTGGCAAGAATGCATTATGCAAATGTCATTCCAAACGGACCATAAATTCCTCATGTTTTCTTAAAATTTTATGGAGTTGGATTCAGACTTTTCTACACTACATATGTTCTTACTTCTTAGTTGACTCCTTACATATCAATGTTGATTTCTCTCTATAGGATCCTAATTACTGAGTTTAAACATGAACATTTTCTTAAGTACTTGAATGTGTTGAGAAGGGGCATTAGACAGTACTTTCAATGAAAAATGTACCCATTCAAAAAATAAAAAATAAAATGAAAAGTATACATGTGTATACCTGTGTTCTATTTTGTTCTTAATACTTATTGGTGATTTTTCTTCGAAGACATGTCATAAATTTTTGGAGTAAATATTTTTGCGGTAATACTAGCTTCTGTTTCCAATTCTGTAGTTAAATTCAGAGTTTCCTGTAGTATCATTCCACAAGTATACTGTTTGCTTAACGATTAGTTCATTTGCCCATAAAATTGTTCTTCAGTTGATGAACTCAAATATCAACTGAATGGTAGTTAAAAGAGTGCAGAAGTCATTGTGCGTAACTAAACTGTGTGTAACCTGTGGGTTTTATGTGTATATTTATTTCTTTGGAACATCATGGAAAAAAATATTTAACAAATTTCCAATGTCTTTTTATTTGATTTGGTCTGTTAACTTAGTTATGTAGGGATAACACTTTTCTTTGTTCCAACGAAAAGTTCCAGAGAGAGAGAGAGAGAGAGACATTTGAGGTTGGAGTCTTATTTGGCAGCAGTTTCTTGTAAGGTACCATTTGTTAGTAACAACAGTTACATTAGATAGTAATCTATGTCCCCAATCTGCAGTACTTATGGTGTTTGTGTAATACAACCAAATATATTTTCCGCAGTCGCAACTTTTTTTCCTTGGGGGTCAAACTCAAGAGCACTGGTAAGTGGATGAGTGGAGCAATGGCAAGGATCCTGACGGGTTTGAAGATTTTAATTTCCATTTTCCTTTTCTTTTTCTAAATCCACGAAAGAAATTGAGCACATGAAATATTTGAAGACAATTTCAAGAAAATAGAATCAAAAGTTGTTCCCTAGATTTAAAATTTAATGTATGTCTTTTGTTTCCTATTTTTATCATTGTTACCATTTTGGGAGCAAAGTACTATCTTTTGGAACCACGATTTTTTTTTTTTTTTTTTTTTTTGCTGAAGTCTTTTGGAACCAAGTTGAAACAAGAGTTCCGCTGCCAATAACAAAGAGCACCAAGCAGAGTTCATATAGTTTTCAATCTCCAGGGTTCAGCTGCCAATAACCAGATGGTATTCAGCAACCTGCCATTTGCACACAATGATAATCCTTATAATTAGCTACCAGTTCTACTCAAGTTGCTAAAGTTTGAACTACTAGTTACTAATCTAAAATCAATATGAAAACTAGTTGGCCACTATGCTGTAAACAAGTACCTGCTACAACACAGATTCCATGAAATCTGACAAAGACCTCATCCACCAAGTCTTTCTCATACAACAGTGAATAAGTTTGAAGAAATTTCTATTTACAAGCCGAAGTTGTAGAAGCATTTGTTAAGACTTCGAAGAAATAAATTTGGAGGTTAGTTGGAGCTTTTGGCGGGTAAGTTTATTCCACTTTTTATTATTTTTTATTTTTTTAATTTTCACATGTTTGACATGTTTTTCTGATGTTTTCCAGTTTTCCTTGGCTTCGAAACAAAAGGGAAAGAAAGAAGTTGACTCGGTCGGTGTTTTGGTGTTTTTCACAGTTTTATTTGTGTTTTTCACTGTGGATTTTTATTTTGTTGCCTTTCAATTTGTCTCCGAATCATAGATTTGCAGTTCCATTCGGGATTTGAAAAAATGGCATTTCGATTCAGGATAGGATCCTGATTTCACCACTATATGAATTTTGAAATCTTCCTTCACTATCTGAAATTAATGAGCAGTTGAACATTGTGGGTGATAGACACTTGATATTTCTTTTCTTATGATTTTAAGGAAGACTTGGAAAAGACTTAAAACTTGAGAGGATGATTCAGAAATGCACTTTATCTGATGAAGGAATTGCAGAAAGTGTGCGCCAGAGAAGAGTTTTTGAAAGCTTTGCAAGGTTCTGATTCAATGAAGGCAGATTAAAGGGAAAGAAAAAGGCAACGCAGGCAAGAATTCCTCGTGCTACTACACAAAATATAATGTAAGAAACCAGGGTAAATTGAAATGTAAAATGAAAGAAGTTTCATTAATTTCTCTTTTCCTCCTATTTTCCTTGGTAACCAGAAAAGGATCAGTGCTTTTGTTTGTGACCAAGTTTTATGTGCCCTTTTTTTCCATTCCCTAAATCCATGAACCAAACAGGGCCTAAAACCTATACCACCCATTAGCCTTGACATGCAATTTTTCATCTCAACCAGATGGATCACTGTCAAGCTAGGTGTCTATTTTCAAATCGGTTCTTTCATGCCTGAGAAAAGATGAAATGATTTGATCGAGCCTTGCAACATCACACCTTACACAACCATATATATATATATATATGTGTTATGGAATTGAGCATATATTGTTCGTAAACAGCATTTTATCGACCTTCACCAGATCCACGGAGTTTCTTGCTATCCCAATCTATCGTTTACTAGACAGCAACAACGTCCCATACAAGAGCTATGCTATATCCTAAAGAATCGGAAATAGGCTTTTCTCCATGATACTTTTACCCATAGAGTGATGCAAACGCCACAAAGCCCAACAACAAATCCTGTTCCCATGCTAACATAGAACCATAGCATCTCAGAATCTTTTCCATCATCACTGTCTTCCGAACCTCCTCCTCCTCCGGTGGAACCAGGTACTTTAGATGTATCATCATCACCTGGGCAGCTAGTTGGCAGAGGAGGTCCACATAATAGAGGATTACCCTGATAGATAGACAAGTCATCGAGTGTTTGAAGTTGCCTTCCCGATGGTACCCTTCCACTCAAGTTGTTGTGAGATAGGTTCAAGTGACTCAACGAGGTTAGAGACGACAAGCTTGGTGGAATGGGTCCAGAAAGATTGTTGTTCGAAACATCGAAAGTTTCCAACCATCGGAAGTTTCCGATCTTCTCAGGTATGCTTCCAGTTAGGTGATTATTGGAAAAATTTAAGGTACCCAATGCAATGAGGTTTGTAATCTCTTCAGGGATTTCACCCACTAGGCCATTTTCGGAAAGATCAATGTTATTGACATATTTAAGAGTTCTGCTGTATTCTTGTTCTCTTCCTTTTGACACCACAATCACTTGCTCTGTGTACCAGTACATGCGTGGGCGAAAAAAGGCGTTGTACATTGTGCTGCTATTATCGTAAATTAAAGCAGTTAAGTTTCCCAAACAACTTGGAATAACCCCAGAAAGATTGTTGTGTGCAAGATCTAGAATGTGAAGAAATGGGAGATTGCACCATTCTCTGGGGATGTTTCCACTGAACGAGTTGGATCTCAGGCGTATCATCTGAGAATAAGTGAAATTCTCTCCAACCCACAAGGGTAGATTTCCCGAGAATCTATTTTCTCCAAGATCAATACTCATCAAGCTCGAGCAGTTCTTCAATGATGTAGGGATATCTCCATCTAGGTCATTGTTACTCAACAAAAATATACTGAGAGCCGTTAGAGAACCTATTGAACTTGGAATATTACCAGAGAGATTATTGTTCGCAACATCTACAACCCACAAGAGTTGTAATTCATTCCAACAGTTGGGGATTCTCCCATATAAGTGGTTTGTCCGAAGGGAAAGTACTTCCAAACTAGTCATTGTGCAGATTGATGATGGAATTATGCCACTGAGATTGTTCTCCGATAGATATAATTGTTGTAATTGCGGCATTAGTTCACTAATGTTCGATGGAATTGATCCAGAAAATGAATTACTCTGGAGATAAAACTGACGTACATTAGTGTACCAAAAAGGGATAGGACCCTCAAAGAGATTATAACTCAAGTCGATAGTATATATATTTGGCGATTCTAACCGTTGTGGCAGCTTCCCCTTGATTTGGTTGTTGGAGAGATCCAAATTGGTGAGTTGAGAGAAGATTTTGGAGAACCATTCCTCAGGTATGTTGTCTGCAATCCCCACATTTTTTAGGGTCACAGAGGTCAATTCACTCTGAACTTGAAGCCATACCGGAAATCTGGGACCTACTAGGCAGTTTTCGAGTTCCAGGGATTTGAGCCGGAAAGGTGGAACCCATTCATATGTCACATTGAAAACAAAGGTCTTGATCGTGGCTGATCTTAGGATTACGTGTTCTAATCTTGTGAGATTCATCAGATGGGCTTCTGTTATAACACCTTCCCAAGAATTTGCTTGAAGATCCAAACTTACGAGGTTGGAGAGTTGCCCAAAACTTTGTGGAATTGTCCCATTCATCTGATTCATGGAGATGTCGAATTCCTGAAGGGATGACAAACTTCCTATAGATTCCGGAATCGAACCCCAAAATGAGTTCATGCCGAGGTCAAGTATTTGCAGATTAGAAAATTTTCCAAATGAATCAGGCAATTCACCTCCTAGGTGCGTGTTAGCACTTAAATCCAAAGAAGTTAAGCTACTACTAGGACAGCCCGAAAAACCACTCAAAAGTTCATCAATCCCACCACTGAAATTGTTTCCTGAAAGGCCCAAGTACTGTAACTTGCAAAGTTTCCCCAAAAATCTAGGCAGTTGACCTTGAAACTGTCCACTACCAGACAAATCCAAGTATTCCAGAGACACCAAGTTCAGAAAATCACTAGGACTATCACCTCCGAAAGAATTCGAGCTTAGATCTAGTTTTTGAAGGCTTGTAAGATTGAAAAGCCAGTTGGGTATTGAAGAATTGAATGAATTTTGCGACATATCAAGAACTGAAAGCAAGGTGAAGTTGACGACTGGAAGTGAAAGTGGTAGGCTTTGAAGATTGCAAGAGCCCAAGTGCAACTCCTCAAGTGAAGGAATCATATTAACTGCTTGAAACCAATCTGATTCTGTGTTGTCTAATATGACTTGTCCCAAATTCAGGTATTTTAAAGAAGAAAGACCCGAGAGCCACTGCAAATTTACAGAGCTTAGTACATACGAGCCTGTGTATATATACGAAGCCGAAAGATCAAGATAGTTCAGGCTCGACAGATTTCCAAGACTTGATGGAATCTCCCCCCCGAATGTTGAGAAAGAGAGATTGAGGTACCTGATGTTCTTCATCATACCGAAAAATTCAGGAATTTGAATTCCTTCAAAATCGTTCGCACTTAAATCCAAATGCTCCAAATATTTCAAGTTGAGCAAGGAAGAGTTTATCTCACCACCCAAACACGACCTTTTGTACTCGGTCATGTTGCCTTCTGCCATAGAAGCAATACCAAAGCTAGAGGTTGGAAAATGGTTTCTGAGATGGATCTTGACTACGTGCTGTGATATATTGTTGCAGAAAACACCACTCCATTGGCAGCAATCTTTGCCTGACCAAGAAGAAAGCCGTCCTGAAGGATCTGTGAGGCCTTGTTTGAAGGTAACAAGTGCTTCTCTCTCCTTGTCTATGCATTTTTCACTTTTATTGGGTTGTTGTGTAGCTCCCAAGCTAAAATTGATGTTCCATATATGTTGAGAGCCTAAAAGGCACAGTAAGAAGAATACATGTTTCATTGTTCTTCTGGGAAAGCTAGTTTGCTGGAAGCAGAGAGTGACAGAAACATATTGGAGTACATGTGAGCATGGAAAACAAAGGTTTGGGTCAATATTGGATGCTAATATTAAAACTATGAAAGTCTGGTTGGTGTTGACTTTGATGCCAAAAATGGGGCTATCTTGTATTAGCATGCATTAATTAATTGATGAGTTTTGAGGCCTCCACCTGATGTGTCCATTGTCACTTGTGCAGTTTTTCCGGATATACCAAATACCGTGTTGAAAAAAGGTACCTATTCTATCGCCAGAGGAAGAAGATTCTTAGGAAAGTAATGCCATGGTTAATTTGGGTTTTGAACATCTGTGGCAATGGTGGCAATGGGGTCACCAAAAACAAGTGCTCCTACTGTATTTGAATTTGAATGGGGTCACATTGTTACATGTACATGTACGTGTTGACAATCAAATTTGGGAACATCCATTCTTCAATACATCCTAACTTATGATACATCCATTTGTTGGGTGCCTATTCATGGTAACAAGGTACCATTTTCATGTAGTTTTGGTGGCATTTAATAGTAACTTTGGATGAAGATTTGGTCTCGATATATTAAGTAAAAATATTACTATTAAATAATGATTTATTCAAATCTCCATGCTGTTTGGAGGAGTGTTTTTGCATATGAAGTTGCTCATAATAGTTGTGCCCTAGTAACAATAGTTACATTAGATAGCAATCAAGTCCCTACGTGCAGTGCTTATGGTGTTCATGTGATACAACCAAATATTTCCACAGCTCAATTTTTATTTTCTTTGGGCGCCGAACTATAGAGATGAGTAGAGCAATGGTAAAGGATCGTGTGGTGTTCGAAAACTTTTTAATTTCTATTTTGTTTTTCTTTTTCTAATTTCATGAATCAAGAGCAAATGAACTATTTGGAGACAATAAGAACTTAAGAAAAGAGAAATAAAAGTCATTCACAAATCTGACGGCCAAAACAGAGGTCCTCCCTTTATTAAAGGGGCCCTCTTTAGAGACTCCCTGATATATGTATATATATGTATATGGGGCTACTAACCTACAACACGATCGATGTAGGTTAGCAGCGTGTACACCAACTTTTAGCAAAAAAAAAAAAAAAAAAAAATTTAGCAACGAAATTTTTCGTCGCTAAAAATTCTAACTTTTAGCGATGAAAATTTCTTTGCTAAAAGCATTTTTTTCGTCGCTAAAAAGGCGTCGTGGTGTAGGTTAGTATTCCTATATATAGGGGAATTCTATAGTCAATCAAGGCGATTTTGATTGACGCCAATCATATGGCCTTGGCACGTGTTAGATTATGGTTGGCTAGAGAGAGGTGCATTAAATGCAAGGTAACCGGTGACCACCTGCTACTCAAGATTTTGGACTTTCACACGGTGCATTTGTACCTTGTGAGGAAACTTTCTAAATTTTTTAAATTTGTTTGTAACTTGTTATTTTTACTTGTACATTATGTAACAAATGTTATACACAATTTTAAAATTTGTACCTTCATGGGATGAGTTTGTACCTTGATGGGATTGTTTGTACCTTGTGTAATAAATGTTGTATACATTGTAATAATGTGTACATTTCCATTACTAAGCATAAAATAAAGTGTACATTATGAAATACATGTTGAACCCATCATGTATGCACTGAAAAATTACAAGAACCTTAAATTTTGATTTTACTGGTGTTGTGGCATTAAACACCATTTAATGCTGCAACCACCAATTTGGGTGGCTATCGTTTGTACCCTTACAGGAAATGATTTGGACTCTCACAATCTTAGTTTGTACCTTGACAATACGATTTGGACCCTTAAACAAATAATTTGTAGCTTCACAGAAAATATTTGGACCTTTACTTAAAAATTTTGAACTCTCTAGGAAAAAGGTATTTTTCCCTAGTGCAATTAATGAAGTGCAGAGAGTTTTAAGGTTTAAGCCAACAGTATGGCCTCAAATACATTGTACATTATGAAAAAAGATATTGTACCCAATAGGTATTGATTGAAAAAGTACAAGAACCTTAAATTTTGGTTTTATTAACGTTGTTGCATTAACAACATTTAATGCTGCAATCACCAATTTGGGTTGCTATCGTTTGTACCCTTACAGGAAATGGTTTGGACTCTCACACTATTAGTTTGTACATTGACAGAAAATATTTGGACCTTTAAAGAATAAATTTGTACCTGCACAGGGAAGATTTGGACCTTTACAGGGAAATTTTGAAATTTCGAGAAAAAAAAATTGTTTCCACCTAGTTCAATTAATGAAGTGAGAGAGTTTTTAAGGTTTAAGCCAATAACCAACTTGATGTTCTCTCTCTCTCTCTCTCTCTCTCTCTCTCTCTCTCTCTCACCATCTCTTTCACTTTCACCTCTCTCACTTGTACCATTTCTCATTTTCACCATTCCAAATCAAGTTGAAGTTGTACTTAGAGAAGAAAACCCAAGGTCACAACATCTCTTGTTTTATAGGTACTTAATTAAGTTTATTTAAAGTTTATCATGTTAGATAAGCATTGAGATTAGAAAATGCTTGTACTTTCTCAGGTTCAATTTGGACCTTCACAGAAAATGTTGGTACTCTCTCAGGTTCAATTTTGGACCTTCATAGAAAATGTTTGATACTTTCTCAGGATCAATTTGGACCTTTATAGAAAATGTTTGTACTCTCTTTAAGATCAATTTGGACCTTCATACAAAATGTTAATACTTTGTCGGAATCAATTTGGACCTTTATAGAAAATGTTTGTACTATCTCAGGCTCAATTTGGACCTTCATAGAAAATATTTGTACTCTCTCAGGTTCAATTTGGACCTTCAATTTGTACTCTCTCTTTATCGATAGCATGGGACTGATGATCGTAGTTTACGGGCCTGATGATTATATGAGTACATGATTCAAACTATGACCTTACATAGGTGTATGAAATTCAAACCACCACAAACCTAAGTCAAACCATCCTAACTATTACATGAGTGCTTGTACTAAACTTACAACATAATTACATGATACAAGTTCTAGTCTATCAACTAATATCCATTTATGATCGTCGTTGTTGCCGCTTTAGACGGATTTGTGAAAATGAATGTTTTTTTTTGGATTTATAGATTTGGTTAGTCCGTGACGTGGGGAAGTGCTGTCGATTTTTCAATTTTTGCTAGAGCCACAACAGAAAGGATGGTGTTGAATGACCCGACATCACTTTTTATTTGGATGAATCTGACAAACGGGGGAGAGTAGATGAATTTCCTTCTTTATGGCTTGACTACGCTCTTTTACCTCTACCGTAAGGAACTTGATGCTGACTTTATGTGCACCGCAAGCTCTTTTTTCTCTTTTATTATTGCTCTCCTTGAAATTTAGCTCTAACTTTTGCTTAGGTGCCCGCTCAGGTTTTCAACCTAGCGAGTCATATCGTTTTGAAAGTTTGCCAACGTATCCCCAAATGGGACTCAGGTCAATGTAGTCCAGGACAAGGTCTTCAAGAAGATGTGGTTTGTTGGGGAAATCACGTCTAATCTCTCCCCAGGGTATGTGACAAATTCAATGCAATAACAAAAGAAAATAGAGAACAATCACATAAGAACACTAGATTTCTACGTGGTTCGGGCAATTATGCCTACATCCACACCGTTGCAAAGTTGTATTATGTGTTTTAGGGTTATAACGAGAGTTGCAATCAATGTTCATAGCCTTAGTGATCGGGTCAGAATCAAGATGTAAAAGTATGCTTATTTATGCTTTACTTTCAAAAGATTTGTAGTGTGGAAAGTAAAGGTCGAACCCACAGAGATTGTTAACTTTTAATCCTTTAATTACTAAAATTTAATATATCTAGTTATAAGAAAATCGGAAATTGAATTGATTTAGGTTTTGATTATCACTACTAATTTAAACTATGAATTAAACTATGAAATTTTAGAAACAAAATCTAGAGGCAAATCTAAGTAAACTTATATGCGAAATTCAAAGTTGATTTAAATATGTGGAGATGGGATCTAGGATTACAAATCCACCACTAACTATGCATTGGGGATCTATACTTCTTATTCTAAGTTCTATGTTTGGATAGTTATGATCTATTGTAGCTACAAGCCCAATAGTATCGTCAAGAAGATATCGTTAGTTTAATCTAAACATAATCCATCTACGGTTCACATGAATTATCTACCTATAACTAGGGTGTAGCATAACTCATCTTTCCTAAACATGGATTATAAAAGATGTAAACATCACAATCACATAAGCACCATTGTATGTCAATACTCCTATCAATCATAGAAATCAAGGACTATTGAGTTCAATAAGCATAAGGAAAAATCTAAGACAAGAATAGATCCAAAATACTCTTGATTATTAACATTAAAAACTGATTATATAAAATCCACCAACATATAATCACTATTCCAAAACATAAAATCTTAAAATAGAAAAGCATAGAATCCCCCTTTACATAGCTAGGGTTTCATTGAAACCCTAGATTAGGAGTTTAGTTGCTCATGATGGGTGAAAGCATGAAGATTGAGTTGATGGAAGCCATTAGAGACCTTCAAGCTTGCTCTTCTCCTTCCTCTTGCCTTCAATGAATGTATATGAATAGATCTCTAGGTGTGTCACCCTTAAAAATCATAAAAACTAGATATATATATAGAGAGTTTACAAGAGCTTATTCAAGCTTTTTCTCCCCCGAAACGGATTAAAACAGGTGTTATTTACAATCTGGACGTCTTCAAGCAGTTTCGTTTGCACAAGACTCTTCAGAATACTGAAATACGCAGCTTTGCTTTTTGTACGGATCGCGCGAGCGGGCCGCACGAGAAAGTCATTTGGGAGGTCACACGCGTGGATCGCTCGCGCGATTTCTGGATTTTCGCGCCCGCGGACCGCGCGCGCGATGTGTCTTTTTCTGCTTCTTTCTTCCTGCTTTTTCACCTATTTTAACCTGATCTCCTTGTTTTCTTCTAAAACATGATAGAAAATAGAAAATAAAGTAAAACTACACAAAAACAGAATAAAAACGACTAACAAATGTGAATTAAGGCGTATAATTAGGATTTGTTCTCTCCCGATCACTTAGGAAAGAGTATTTATAGCCTATACAGAGTTTCCTAACGAAATAACTTCCTAAACCAATTAAGAAATACAAAATCCACTGCCAGATCCGGATCCCGCTCGGGCGATTCTCCTAGCAGGCGACATTCCAAAGAGTTCATGACTAAACTCACCCCCAATCTCGTCCCTTGCCCACTCAGGCGGTAATGCCTTGATCAGACTTCTTTCTCCTTTTGAGAGTAGAAGCTTCACCGTAGCTATTCCCATGCTTTTGTGATTAGACTCCACCATTCCTATCAAACTCCCACTTGGAGACTAATCACACCGCTATAACCCATAACAAACCATTCTCAAAGCAACAATCACACCCTCTATAACGTGTCTTTAAATGCTAAACTTGAAGACCAACTGAAGTTCACACAACTTCAGTTTGTCAATGGTCACCGCCTTTGTCAACATGTCTGCAGGATTCTGACTCACTCTAATCTTCTTAAGCGATAGCACTCAATCATCCAAGAGAGATCGTATAAAGTGATATCTCAATTGAACATGCTTTTTCCTCAAATGGAAAACTGGATTCTTTGCTATATGAATAGCACTTTGATTGTCACAGTGCAAAACACTATTTCCCTGTTCTTTCCCCAATTCCTACAAGAACCCTTGTAGCCAAATCATCTCCTTGCTTGCCTCTGTCACGGCAAATACTCTGCTTCAGTAGTAGAGAGAGCTACGATCTTCTGTAATTGAGACACCCAACTGATAGCCGTACCACCTAAAGTATAAACATACCCCATTGTTGTGGATACCGGCATTTGGGCCCACTTTTAATTTTAAAACAGTTTTATCAAATTTCAAATTCAAATACAAAGAGTCGCCACTTAATTTTTTTTTTTTTTAAGGAAAATTAAGAAACCATTTTAAAAGTAAACCGATCTTTTGCGAAACCAAAGATAAACTGGGTCCGGGGATTATGGAATGAGAGGGAAAGGAGCCCGGCGGACTAAAACACCCCCTCGCATCCTATCTCGCGATAGGCCTCTACTCAACATCCTTTTAATTAAAGTAATAATCTAAGCATGCCCTTAACTAATACATAGATATAAATATACATTACACAAGCATGTTGAAATGGTGTAAAATTGCTAACGACAAAATATCATTCAAAACCAAGTAATTCAAGTAGTAAGAAATATGATGTGCAATAGGGAACAAGGGAACTTACCCGGGATCCACTGCGAAATAGAAACGAGTAATGCATGCAAGAATAGAAATCCTAGGAAAAATGTCACTAATCCACATATACACATAAGGCAAAACCTAAGCTCATGTGTCGCACATGGAGTTGAAAATCAATTAAAATCAAAGAAGTAAATCAAACTAGAAAAGGGGTTGAGAAATTGTACCTCAAATGCGCAACAAAACAAAGATTAGTACACATGCCTTGATCAAAGATATCAAATATCAACCCTAAGCTTCTAGCTTAAATCTATCAAGTAGAATAAAAGAATTAACCTACTTATGGATTTCTTCTAATTAGTTGAAAACACATCACCTCTATAGATATGCAAGTCTCAACTAGGAGCCAATGCAATGTCCATACAGAGGTAAAATAATCCCAACATGATTATAAGGAACTCACAACTAGGTTCAATTAGGGACAAATTAACCTACAGCTAGATCCTAACTACAAGTATCAATATACATGGATGAATGCAAGAATGAGATATGAACTGATCATTGATTTGGATCATTTAGCCTATGGATTTAAACTTAATGACATTATTTAAAATATGGTTTAGAGCTTAGGACATTAGGAGACCATAAGATTAGAGTTATTCAAGTTTTGTCAAAACTGTGACAGAATTGTAAGAATTACAAAGAGCAGACTAGAGTTTCAAAAATAGAAATAAAATACTTCCAGCGGTTGGATCTTAATTATTTTTTAGTATGTTAAGCATCTGTGAGTCTAGTTTCTAACCCAAAAGGAAAATCAAAGATCCAACGGTTAGATCTCTAGTAATAAGGAAAAAAAATAGACATCACTCAAGAATCTACAACTCTCTGTCCAGAGTTTTTGTATGATTTTCTAAAAAATAGTAAAAAAATGAGAAATACTTTGATCTTTTTAGGGTATCTTCTTAACACATTGAACTACTTAGAAAAAATTATTTGAGGTTAAGAAAACTTAATTAAGGCTCTGATTTACTCATTTTAAAATGAACTTACTGTTCTGAAATTGTGGACAGAGAGTAACCTACTCACAAATCATGAAGCCTAAACATCCTAAGTATAAGATTTCTTCAAAACTAAGAGTATGGTGATAGACATATGAGTTATGAATACCTTCTAATTGGTCTCACTCAATTTTTATGGACCATGATTTAATTAAAAATCCTTGATCACAGTTGGTTAGTGAGTTCACTGCACTACTAATAAAGTAGTGTTCATGGTTTTGAACAAACTTGAATAACACTTAATTCCTCTCCCAAATATATGGTCCTTGAGGACTGAGAGTTCACTTATCAATTCTCCTACCAAGTTAATGGTCCTTGGAGACTTAAGACATGACTCAAAATTATTTGAACTTCATAGAATATAGAAATAACTCTATAAGATTCAACTTGAAGGATTCAAGTTATGGCTCAAAATTTGGACCTACAAGAACACATGGATGCAACCATGACCCATCTTAATCTCCACATAAATCATGAAATTATGGGAGACTAAGAGATCAACTCCAAAGAAACCTCATGAGATATTAGAGATCTCATAGATTTCCAAGGAAAGAACTAACAAAATGAAATAAAATCAAAGTTTATTTAGACTTAGTCCCAAGTAAACTCTTATCATAAACTAGTTTTTGTTTTAAACCCAATGTTGATTTAGATCCAAATCAATGAACTATAATGAAATTCAATCACAAATTCTATGTGGTGTGTGATGAAATGAGGTAAGAAGAGAGGTTTTGAAAATGTGAAAAGGTCCTAGAACTATGAATTTGTGATTAATTAGCCTAATTTTCTATAAGATTGGGAGGTTACCTCTTATAACCTCAGGGAATTCTTGATTATTGGATGAAAATCTTCCAAATTCTTCAATCTCTTCTTCAAATTCTTCAAGATCTTCAAAGTTTCCTTCAAGAAATTCTTGTTTTCTCTCAATTTTCTCTCTAGATTTCAATGTATATCTCTTGTATAAATGAGAAAATGATTCCCCCCTCCCAATGGAGATGAAGGCCTGCTTATATAGACCTCTCATTCAAGGGTTAATTGGGTAATTTCGGGTAAAACCCATGTGCAAGAATATTCCATACGTATTTAAAACAAAACAGTCTGTTACAGGGAGCGGCACTCACTGAGTTGTCTGCGACACTCACTGAGTGCCGGCGCGGCATTCAGCGATGCCGCCGACTTTCTCGCTTGCCACAGCTAATAGAATTTTACCTTCTTTAAATTTTCAAATCATTTCTTCACTTATACTTAATTACTAGTGTATCTATATGCCAATATACTCATATACCTTAGTATGTTGTACCAATATACCAAATGTATATGTATATACTTTATATTTTTGCTTTTCTTTATTTTCTTTTCTTTCTTTATTTTCCTTTCTTTTAAAATTCTTTTCTCTTGTTTTTCTTCTTTTCAAAACTCCAATATATGTATGTACATCTAATTAATTTGGAAATTTATTTTTAGACCATTCATTTCTCATACGTATTTTATACTCGGATTTCTTTTCGAATCACCCAATTCTCCTCTTTTCTTCTTAATTTTGAAAATTTAAGTTGAAGAATCTTCGAAGGGCTTGATTTCTTTGGAAAATCTTCAAATTTCATCAGTCATTGTCGTCATCGGTCTTCAAAGGTAACCAACCCTGGATTCAACAGTTGGTCAAAATTGGGGTGTCTACAATTGTAGTCTTTCTGTTGTCCATATCACCGGTCAAATCCGCATCTATATAGCCTTGCAGTACCATATTTTCTCATTTGAAACAAAGAGCCATCTCCAAAGTGCCCCTCAAACACCTGAGAACCCACTTCAATGCCTCCCAATGCTTCTATTGCTCATTTACCTACTCATAACTCCCACTGCATGTGCAATGTCTGGATGTGTACATACCATGGCATACATGAGGCTCCCAACTGTCGAAGAATATGGAACTCTTTTCATATACTTACATTCTTCTTTAGTTTTTAGGTATTGCTTCTTTGATAGCCTAAAGTGACTAACCAAAGGAGAAAGCACTAGTTTTGCATCTCCCATGCTAAACCTGATAAGCTCCCTCTTCACGCACCCCTCTTGTGACAGTTTTAACGTACCCGCTTCTCTGTCCCTGCTAATCCTCATCCCTAGGATTTGTTTAGCTTAGACCAGATCTTTCATCGCAAAGTATTCGGACAACAGACTCTTTAAATTGTTTGTGTTGGCCCAAAAGTAATCCTTAGAGGGGGGTAAATAAGATTACCAGCAATTAATGGCAAAGTAAAATCTAAACCAAGCACAAAATAAATTATAACAATAATTAAAGAGAGAGAGAGGGAGAGTAACACTTGCAAACCAAGTTTTTCAAGTGGTTCGGCATTCTGTAATCCACGGCCTACATCCACCCCTCAAGAACACCTCTTGAGGATTTCACTAATCAATCTTCTTTGGGTAAAGATCAAACCGCTCCTTACAAGTTCTTTCTTGAACTCCTTTATACCTCCAATGAAGAAAAAAACCTTCACTTGTAGCAAGGGTTACACCAACCCTCCTTACAACTTCAAGGATATAATAAAGTTTGATTACAACTGAATAACACTCTTTTGTAGAGTAGATAGAAACAATAAATGCTCACAATGAAAGCTCTCAAGAAATTACAAAATGAACTCTAGAGCTAGAAGAGTGAATCTCAAAAAAGAATTAGGGCTTGAATTTTTTATTGCAATAAGTGAGTATTGAATGAGAGTAATGAATATCCAACAACCATTTTGAACTGAGTATATATACTCTCTCTAGAAAATCTGAACGTTTAAGGTAGTTGGAAGCATTAAATGCTAAGCCAAAAATAGAGTAAAAGAGCCGTTACTGTTTCTGCATAGTAATCCAGTCGACTAGGCTTGCGGTTCAGTCAACTGCACTTTCAAATTTAATGTATTGTGCCATTAGAACTGTCGACTGAAAATGTGTCCGGTCGACTGAAAATGGTAAAGCAGAATGCTTATTTTTCTTGCAGAAACCAGTCGACTGAAGGATGTGTCCGGTCGACTGAAAACTGAAGGGTCCAATCGACTGAATAAAAGTCCAGTCAATTATTTTCCATGTGAAAAACAGTTTTCTTGTTTTGAAGAGTTTGTTCAATTTTAAGCCCTTGTCTTTGAGATTCAACCTAACTAACTTTACACAAAGTCCTATAAGAAAAATACAAAATAGAAATATCATTCCACAAGGCTTCCATAGAATATCGATCATCATTATTAAGCTCTGCTTGGACAACACACTGAATGAAATAATAAGTACTCAACTTTATAGTTTGTTAATCATCAAAATTACTTAAGGTAAAACCCTTGGGGCTAGCAATCTCCCCCTTTTTGATGATGACAAACTACTAGTTGCCAGAGATAAAAATAATAACAAGTAATTGTCCATTCAAGATAAATGACACACTTTGAATAGCATGTGAATAGATAAAGCAATTGTAAAAAAGAAATGAAAATCAATTCAAAGTGGATAAGCAACAGGATATTCTCCCCCTTTGTCATCTATAAAAATCACTTAGAGCAGAGAGAATCTCCCCCTCTTTGAGTGAGTTGATGGACGAGATTAGGGGAAGGGGAGAGAAGTATGGGAATCACTAATAAACAGGGTCATCATCTTCCCACGGTTAGTACACAAACAAACAAGTATACCAATATTATGAGAAGCAATAATAGATACAACCATCATACAAACATGAATGCACAGACAAGCATAAATGGCAAATTGATATGGTGAAACCAAAAGAGATAAACGCATATAACAAAAGAGACAATTTCTTATAATATCCATAGAAAAAGTTTAAATACATACTATATAGATACAAAAAGAATTTGTAAGCCTGTACTAAATCCAAAACCCAAAACTATCTATCTAGATGTCCATGTTAGCTTATATATCTTAGCCTATATCCAAAAGAGATCAAGAAGGCTGTCAAATCCTGAATCGACTTATAATCAATCGAATGGCATCTCGAGTATCATCAAGGCTGGACTGCATCTCGGATAAGCGTCTATCCACTAAGTCTTGAGTGGTAGCAGAGGTGGTGTAAAAAATGTCCACAGTAGTGCCAATCTCCAGAATGTCTGAGCAGAGGGTGTCAAAATGAGAAGCCACGGTAGATGATAGAGTAGAGACGCTGGAAGAGAGAGAGAGGAGTGAAGTGAAGTAACAGTGGTGGAAAAAGAGTTAATGGAAGCGGTGATGATGGTGAACTGCTCTGAAAGATCAGTAGCAGTAGGAGGAGCTGAAGAAGATGGATTGTCGGTAGAGGGAGGAGTGGAAGTGGAGGGAGCATCAGAGGATGGGGCAGTGGTGATGGTAGGGTCAGTGGTGGTGGTAGCAGCAGTGGTGGTGGTAGGAGGTGTACCAGACGATAAAGGAGCATTAGTAGGACGGGGAGCTTTAGGGGCAAACATATCACCATCGAGCTTATAGGCCATTAGCGAGAGAGTGGTGGTAGAATAGACCTCATGCACTGTTGGATTATGGCGATCACTGTCATCAAGAGGGACCTTGAAGTGACAAAAGATAGTAGTGAGAACCATGCCAAAAGGGAGGGAATTGGAGGGAATTGGCTTTAGATTTCTTTCGTGTTTCACAAATGTGTTTACAAAAGAGATAAGTTAAATCGAATTTCTTACCCTCAAGAATACGTCAGAGAATAAAGACATCATAATAGGAGACATAGTCATACCATTTGCGCGAGGAATGATAGCATAGGAAATAAAATGGTGGAGTAAACGGCACTCAAAGGTAAGCTGAGAGGCAGAGGGTTTAGATGAGTGAGCCAAAGTGGGGTTGCCACAAATTTGCCTACATGCAATCAACGGGTCAAATCCATAACCAGCATTCCATTTATTATCCTCATAGCGACGAATGTTCCCCATTGGAATACCAAAAATTTGAACTATATGATCGGGAGTGACTGTGAATTTTACTCCTCGAACAAAGGAAGTAAAAGAGATGTGTTGTGGCAAGGGATGTAAATTTGTGTAGAATTCACAGACAAGAGTGGGGTAGTAGGGCTGAGAAATGGATAAGAAATCAGTCCACCCTAGGGCATCGAATAAAGCGCCAATGCGTAGACCATAGGAATTAGAAAAATCAGGGTGAAGAGTTTTACCTATGACGATTTTTTGATGAATGAACGAGGCATTGTAGTTATCCCTGTGCTCAGAGTCAAGAAACCTAGCAGGAGGACACGGTGTAGGAGGTTGAGGTGGAGGAGTAGTAGCTAGAGCAGGTGGAGGAGAGGAGGCCAGAGCAGAGGGACCCTCGGATGCCTTGCGTTTGAGAGATTTTGGAGGCATGTCCGAAAATCAGAGAGATTGAGAGGGTGAGAGGAGGCCGAAAATGGTAGTGGTAGTGTTTTGTGGCGGTGAGAGGGTGGCCAGAGTGAGATAGAGAGTGAATCGGAGCAGGGGAAGATGAATGGTTCAGTCGCCTAGAGAAAGAGAGAAGTTAGGGTTTGAAAAAGAAAAGCAAAGAGAATATATAGATACAGAGTTTCAATCGACTGGGTCGTGCAATTGGTCGACTGAGGTTAGGTTAGGACAAATGTTTAGTCGACTGTGTAACATGTTCAGTCGACTGGAAGGAGTCAAGCAGAATGGATGTTTTACGATAGAAATCGGTCGACTGAGAAATTGTTCAGTCGACGAATAAAATAAGTGTCCGGAAGACTGATCGAGGCATCAGTCGACTGTTTTGAGGCAAAAAGACAAGTTTTAGAAAGAAGAGAGAAACAGGGATCCGAATCACGAACTTACACAACATCGGCTTGACTAGCCATCCCCAATTCACGACGAATGATACAAAAACGATCTTCTTGACGAGGTTTAGTGAAAATATCTGCCCATTGATGATTTGTATCGATGAAAACAAGTTTGACATCGCCCTTTTGAACATGATTTCTAATGAAATGATGTCTAATCTCAATAAGCTTAGTCCTAGAGTATTGAATGGGTTCTTAGAAAGACTAATTGCACTAGTGTTATCGCATCTAAGTGTGATGTGATCAAAAAGAAGTCCAAAGTCTTCTAATTGTTGTTTCATATAGAGAACTTGTGCACAACAACTACCGGCGGCTATATATTCTGCTTCCGCCGTGGACAAAGCTACGGAATTTTGTTTCTTACTAAATCAAGAGACTAGGGAATGTCCTAGAAAGTGACACGTGCCACTTGTGCTCTTGCGATCCACTTTGCAACCGGTAAAGTCCACATCCGAATAACTAACTAAGTCAAAGGGAGTGTTCTTAGGATACCATAAACCCAAGTCAATATTGCCTAACAAGTATCTAAAAATGCGCTTAACGGCTACAACATGAGACTCTCTAGGTGAGCATTGAAACCTAGAACAAAAACATACACTAAACATAATATCCGATCTACTAGCGGTGCGGTACAACAAGCTACCTATCATGCCATGGAAATATTTAGAATCAACAAGTTTTTCGGATTCATCTTTGTCAAGCATGAGAGATGAACTCATGGGAGTTGCAATAGGTTTGCAATTTTCAAAACCAAATCTTTTCAATAAATCTTTAATGTACTTGGATTGGTTTATGAAAATGCCATCTTTGTGTTGTTTCATTTGTAATCCAAGAAAGAAATTTAGTTCTCCCATCATGCTCATTTCAAATTCATCTTGCATGCAATTTGCAAATTCTTCACACATCTTTTCATTTGTAGCACCAAAGATGATGTTATCCACGTAGATTTGAACAAGTAAAATATCTTTGTGGGAATGTTTAATAAAAAGAGTAGTATCAATTTTTCCTCGAGTGAATCCAAGATCAAGTAGGTACTTGCTAAGACGATCGTACCAAGCATGAGGAGCTTGTTTTAAACCATATAAATCCTTTGAAAGTTTAAAAACATGATTGAGAAATTGTGAACTTTCAAATCCGGGAGGTTGCTTGACATAGACTTCTTCCGCCATAAAACCATTTAAAAAGGTACTTTTTACATCCATTTGAAAAAGTTTGAAATCTTTGTGGCAAGCAAAAGCAAGTAACATTCTAATGGCTTCTAATCTTGCTACGGGAGCATAGGTTTCCTCATAGTCTATTCTTTCTTTTTGGTTATACCCTTGGGCTACCAATCTAGCTTTATTTCTAACCACAATTCCGGATTCGTCCTTCTTGTTCCTAAACACCCATTTGGTTCCTATGATGGAATGATCATTGGGTCTAGGAACTAAAGTCCAAACTTTGTTTCTTTCAAATTGATTTAACTCTTCTTGCATAGCCATAATCCAACTATCATCTTGCTCGACTTCCTCTATGTTTTTAGGTTCTATTTGATATAGGAATGCTAAGTTGTTGCAAATGTTTCGAAGAGAGGATCTAGTAGCTATACCTTGACCGGGGTCACCTATGATTTGATCTATGGGGTGACTAGGAATGGTCTTCCAATCTCTAGGGAGGTCATCTCTAACGTTGTCCCTAGGAGGTTCTAGAGGGATAGGGGAACCTTCCTTAGGCTTTTCTAAAGGTAAGGGGTTTGAAGTACTAGCTCTATCTTGACTTTCTACAACAACATCATCATCATCATCATCCTTTCTTCTAAAGGGATTTGCCTCATCAAAAACTACATGCATGGACTCTTCTATAACTAATGTCTTCTTATTAAAAACTTTATATGCCTTGCTTTTTGTGAATAACCTAAGAAGATACCCTCATCTGACTTAGCGTCAAACTTGCCTAAGTTATCCTTATTATTCAAGATGAAGTACTTACACCCAAAAACTCTAAAGTAACCGATGTTAGGTTTTCTACCCTTCCAAAGTTCATAAGGAGTCTTACAGAGAGAATTTCTAATAACAACACGATTAATAACATAACAAGAAGTACTAGTTGCTTCGGCCCAAAAGTATTGATGTAAAGAGTGTTCATTCAATAATGTTCTTGCCATCTCTTGAAGTGATCTATTTTTCCTTTCAACAACACCATTTTGTTGAGGAGTTCTTGGTGCCGAAAAGTTATGTCCAAAACCATTTTCATCACAAAAATTTGAAATATCATTATTGTCAAATTCTCTTCCTCTATCACTTCTAAAATTGTTGATAGCATACCCTTTTTCATTTTGAACTCTTTTATAAAATTTTACAAAATTTGGATAAGCCTCATCTTTATGAGTAAGAAAAATGACCCATGTAAATCTTGAGTAGTCATCAACAATTACAAATGCATACACTTTGCCACTCATACTTGCTACACGATTAGGACCAAATAAATCCATATGAAGCAAGTTTTTTAAAGAAGTTTTTGTCACTCTCGTTTTTATTTTTGAAAGAAGTTTTTTTTATGTTTTCCAAGTTGACAAGCATCACAAATCTTTAACAAATTTTGTTTTTGGTAAACCTTTGACTAAGTCGTTCGTTGATAAATTTGAAAGAAGATCCATACTAGCATGTCCCAATCGTCTATGCCAAGCCAACTAGTTTCACTCAACACAATAAAGCATTTAACATCTTGAGAAGAGATATCATCAAAATCAATGGTATAAACATTTTCATCTCGATATGCAATAAATAATACTTTATCATCTTTAGCATTCATAATCATGCAATAGTTTGATTCAAATACAACTTTAAAGCCCTTATCACATAATTGACTACTGCTCAACAATTATGTTTAAGATCATCAACAAGTAATACATTCTCAATAGTTACAGAGGAGTTCTTACCAACTTTTCCTATGCCGATGATTTTTCCCTAGGAGTTATCTACGAAGGTGACGTTCCCACCATCCTTGGGAGAGAGTGAGGAGAACTTTGATTTGTCTCCGGTCATGTGTCTAGAGCATCCACTATCCAAGAACCATCTATCCTTACTTGAGGATTTTAAGCACACCTATAAAACAAGCTTAAGTAACCCTCTTTGGTACCCAATATTCGTTGGGTCCACTTTTGTTAGCAAAGGGAGGTGTGGTTCCCTTTTCAATTCAAACCATAGTGGTCTTTCTCCTATTTGAACATTTGTAGTTCACATGCCCTTTCTCATACAATAATAACAAGTTACATGAGGATTGAAATTTTTTGAAGTGGATCCTTTTGTGAAAATGCTTTGATGAGATTTGTTTGTAGAACTTGAACTAGTAGAAGCATCACTTGAAAAAAAATTGTTGTACTTCTTTTCTTTGTAGGTGGGATTGAAACCCAATCCGGCTTTATCGAAAATGCATCTTTGTTTTCCTAAAAGCATATTCAAATTTTGCTCTTCATGAGTGAATTTTGCTAGTGTTTTATTCAAGTCTTCAACTTGTTTCTTCAATTCAATATTTTCCTTTTCAAAATCGTTTGAAGGGATGCTTCTCGAGGCAAGCATTTCATTTTCTTTTCTCAAAGATTCATTTTGTGATTTCAATTCACTAAGTTCATTTGAGAGTTGGGCAAAGTTCTTTTTGAGAGCATGGTATTTGGTTTCCAAACTTTCCAATTCCTCATGTAATTCATCAAATGCATTTTGAAGCTCATCATAGTTATGAGACTCATTACAAGAATCATAGTTAATAGTTAGAGTCTACCTCATCACTTTCCTGTGCCATGAGACAAATGTTAGCAATTTCCTCATCACTTGATTCATCTTCGGATGTCTCATTTTCGAAATCATCCCAAGTTGTTGCCTTCATAGCCTTCTTCACTTTTTGCTTGAAGTTTTTATTCAACAATGGGCAATTGGCTTTGATGTGTCCCGGCTTCTTGCACTTGAAGCAAATGATAGGTTCTTTCTTTGCCTCACTTTCCTTTTGCCCTTTTTGTTGGAATGTCCCACATCGCCCATTTATAACTCCTCTGTGCGGTTTATAAGGCTTTAGTTCCCCTCTCCTTAACACCTGGGTTTTAAGGAGTTGAATGGGCTGGGCCTTACAAGTGGTATCAGAGCAAGGTTGGTCTTGTCTTCCGGCGTGCCGAGTGTCCGGCTGCTGTGGTCCAGGGTATGCCGAGTGTCCGGCTCCTGTGGTTCAGGGGGTGTGTTGGAATGTCCCACATTGCCCATTTATAACTCCTCTGTGCGGTTTATAAGGCTTTAGTTCCCCTCTCCTTAACACCTGGGTTTTAAGGAGTTGAATGGGCTGGGCCTTACAAGTCTTTTCTTCCAAAGGACTTGTCTCTTCTCAAGAATCTTTTGAACTTGCGGGTGATCATGGCCATCTCATCATCTTCATCACTATCATCATCTTGGTCAATCGAAGCTTTTAGACCCAAGTTCTTCTTCTTATCTTCATTGTCGAAGACGGCCAATTCCATTTCATGAGTGATGAGAGATCCCATAAGTTGTTCAATCGAAAGCCTTGAAAGTTCCTTTGCTTCTTGGACCGCAGTGACCTTTGGTTGCCAATGTTTTGGTAGAGACCTAAGCACTTTCTCAATCATTTCTTCGTTAGGATACACTCCACTCTACCAAGATTTTTCAAACTATTAGTAATAGTAGTAAAACGAGTAGACATTTCACTAATAGTTTCATTTGGAAGCATTTTGAACATTTCATATGACTGAACAAGTAAACTAATCGTAGACTTTTTGACTTAATTAGTTCCTTCATGAGTTACCTCTAATTTATCCCAAATTTCTTTAGCCGATTCACATGAAGAGATTCTATTGTACTCATTAGGATCTAAACCACAATATAAGAGATTCATAGCCATAGCATTCATTTTAATAAGTTTCTTGTCACTATCAATATATTCATCTTTCGTCTGAGGACTGATTTCGGTGCCTACAGTCTTAGTGGAAACATGAGGTCCTTTGACTACGATTTGCCACAAATCGAAGTCTTGAGCGATAATGTAAATTCTCATCCAATTCTTCCAACAAGCATAATTTGTTCCATTAAAGCATGGAGGTCTTTGGGATGATTATCCCTCAATATAAGTGATATTAGTACTAGTGTTTGCCATGTGATCTTAACTCTAAGATATGTGAAACCAATACAAAAGCCCTTGCTCTGTTACCAATTGTTGGCCCAAAAGTAATCCTTAGAGGGTGGTGAATAAGATTACTAGCAATTAATGGCAAATTAAAAACTAAAGCAAGCACAAAATAAATTATAACAATAATTAAAGAGAGAGAGGGAGAGGAACACTTGCAAACCAAGTTTTTCAAGTGGTTCGGCAATCCGCGGCCTACGTCCACCCCTCAAGAACACCTCTTGAGGATTTCACTAATCAATCTTCTTTAGGTGAAGACCAAACCGCTCCTTACAAGTTCTTTCTTGAACTTCTTTATACCTCCAATGAAGAAACCCTTCACTTGGAGTAAGGGTTACAGCAACCCTCCTTACAACTTGAAGGATATAATAAAGTTTGATTACAACTGAATAACACTCTTTTGTAGAGTAGATAGAAACAATAAATGCTTACAATGAAAGCTCTCAAGAAATTACAAAATGAACTCTAGAGCTAGAAGAGTGAATCTCAAAAAAGAATTAGGGCTTAAATCTTTGATTGCAATAAGTGAATATTGAATCAGAGTAATGAATATCCAACAACCAATTTGAATTGAGTATATATACTTTCTCTAGAAAATTTGAATGTTTAAGGTAGTTGGGAGTATTAAATGCTAAACCAAAAACAAAGGAAAAGAGCCGTTACTATTTCTACGCAATAATCCAGTCGACTGGGCTCACGGTTCAATCGACTGCACTTTCAAATTTATGTATTGCGCCATTAAAACAGTTGTTTGAAATGGGTCTGGTCGACTGAAAATGGTAAAGCAGAATGCTTGTTTTTCTTGCAGAAACTAATCGACTAAAGGATGTGTCCGGTCGACTAAAAACTGAAGGGTCTAATCGACTGAATAAAAAGTCCAGTCAACTGTTTTCCATGTGAAAAATAGTTTTCTTGTTTTGAAGAGTTTTTTCAATTTTAAGCCATTGTCTTTGAGATTCAACCTAACTAACTTTACACAAAGTCATATGAGAACAATACAAAATAGAAATATTCTTCCACAAGGCTTCTATAGAATATCAATCATCATTATTAAGCTCTGTTTGGACAACACACTGAATGAAATAATAAGTACTCAACTTTATAGTTTGTTAATCATCAAAATTACTTAAGGTAAAACCCTTGGAGCGAACAGTTTATATCTTGAATGCTTGATCCTGCTAACAACATATCATCAACATACAGGAGCAAAATGATGAAATCACTTCCAAACCTCTTCATATAACAACAATGATTTACTTGACACCTTATAAAGCCACTTGTACTCATAAAACTATCAAACTTCTTGTACCACTGCTGAGATGCTTGCTTCAAACCGTACAAGCTTTTCACGAGCTTGCAAACCATTTCCTCCCCGATGCTTCAAACCCTAGTGGCTGCTTCATGTGGATTTCTTCATCTAAATCGCCATGGAGAAAAAGTCGTCTTCATATCTAGCTGCTCTAGATGTAAGTTCTCTACTGCCACTATGCTCATAACCACCCTAATTGTAGTTAGCTTCACAACCGGAGAGAAAATCTTGGTATAATCAATACCTTCCTTTTGCTGAAACCCCTTTACCACTAATCTCGCCTTATAGCGCTTGCTACCCTTGTGCTCTTCCTTTAACCTATAAACCCATTTGTTGTGAAGTGCCTTCTTTCTCTTTGGTAACTCGGTAAGTTCCCATGTCTCATTTTTCATTAGTGAGTCCATCTCATCTTTCATGGCTGACTCCCACTTGACCAAATCATCCACTTGTAGCGCTTCTTCATAACTTTTTGGTTCACCTCTATCTGTCAATAACAAATAATACAAAGATAGAGAATACCTCTGTGTAGGTCTAGAAACTCTAGAATACCGTCTCACTATAGAATCCGGTGTGTCTGGCTCTTGTCGCGGAACTGTGTTTGCCTGTGTGATCCCGTCCCCAAAATCTTCAATTTTTGATGGCTCCTCTAGGTTAACATACCTAGTCTTCTCAACTTGAGCTTCTGTGCTGCTTATTCTGTACCCATCCTATCCTTATACATCACCTTCCCATTGAATACGACATCCTTGCTTCTAATGAGTTTTCAATTTTGGGAATTCAATTTTGCTCATCCCAAAACCGATACACGAACTCATCCGTACCAAAACCAATGAAAGTGCACTTCCTCGATTTAGGGTCCAACTTACTCCTAGCTTCAAAATCAATATGCATATATGAAACACAACCAAACACACGCAAATACGAAAGTGTAGACACCTCGATTTTGACCGACCGTTGAATTTAGGGGATTGTTACCTCCAAGACCAATGATGACAGTGTCCAAAAAATTTGGGGTTTCCGAGGTGATTCAAGCTCTTTGAAAACCTCTTTGATTTCAAAAAAATTAAATTAATTAAGAAAGAAAGAAAGAAAGAAAGAAAAGAAGGGAGAGAAAAGGGAAGAGTAGACGAAAACAGCACGCGGTGAGACCTGCGGTATTCGTGTGATGCCACAGCGACACTCACTGAATGCCGTGCCAGCATTGAGTGAAAGCTGCACCGACAATCACTGAACACCGCAGACAATTCGCCAAATGCCGCGAAAATAGAAGGAGTTTTGAAAACAAAAAAGAAAGAAAAAGAAAAAGAAAAAGAAAAAGAAATCGAAAACAAAACAAAATGAGGAGCACAAAAAGACGATAGTCCACGAGTTGTCTGCGGCACTCCCTGAGTGCCGGCACGACACTCAATCAGTGCCATGTTGACAATTGGTAAGTGTCGTTCTGGATTTTACTGAGTGCCGCGAACAACTCCGCCAAGTGTTGCATTTTTTTACAGTCTATTTTTAGATAGTACGCATTGTACCAACAAAAGTGATTTTAGGATTAGGGTTTTTACCCCCGAATTTACTAAAATGACCTTTAAAAATTAGCCTATATAAGGGGATGAATATCCCATTACAAGAGGGGGATTCATGAACAACCTTTTGAGATAATCAAAATACCATTAAGAGAATCTTGGAGAGAATTAAGAAAATTAAGAAAAATCATTGCAAGAGTCGGAGGAAGAGCTTGATGAACCTTGTGAAAACCTCCCACACCACAAAAAAGTTGAGGATAATTAGAGGTAACGTCTAGTCTTAATTAGTTCTTAGCTCAAGTTCAATCACAATTCATAGAGCTTTTTAGGATCTTTTACACATTTTCAAAAAGTCTCTTCTTACCTCATTTCATCACTTACCACTAGAATTGTGATTGAATCTTCATTTGTTTCTCATTGATTTGGATCTAAAAAGCTTTGGGTTGAAAATCAAATAAGTCCTAAAGTGAAGTCTAACATGGAACATCATTTGAACTTTGAATTCATCTCCTTTCGTTATATTCTTCTCTTGGGATTCATGAGATCTTCAATATCTCATTTGATTCGCTTGAGTTGATCCCTTAAATTCTCTATAAACTTGTGATTTAAATAGGAATTAAGGTAGGTCATGGCTATATCTATGCACAATTAGTGGATCCAAGTCTTAGTTCATAACTTGGGTCTTCTAATTTGAAGCCTTATGGAATTCTCTTCATATTCCATTGAGGTTCATATGGATTGGTCATATTTAATCTCTAATGACCATCAATGGGAAGGAAAATTAAGTTTAAGATAAGCCAATCTCTGTGGCTTGATTAATAGATTTGACAAATAAATGGTGAACTTAACAATGGTGCAGTGAATTCATAAACCAACTTTGATCAAGGATTTTTAGTTAAATCATGATCCATTGGAATTGAATGAGACCAATTAGAATGTGTTCATAACACAAGTTCTATCGTTGCATTTTTTACTTTGACTTAATTTCTTGGTTAGGACGGTTCGATCTTAGGATTTGTAAACTAGTCACTCTCTATCCAAGATTTCAGAACAGTAAGTCAGTTTTAATTTAAAGAGATCAGAGCCTTAATCAAACATTTTCGACTTCAAATAATTTTTTCTATGAAGTTAAATGTGTTAGTGAGATCCCCTAAAAATATTGGAGTAATTCAGATTCATTTACTATTTTTAGAAAATCATGCAAAATCTCTTGACAGAGAGTTGTTAAATTCTGAGTGAGGTCTAGTTTTGATCCAATTCCCAGAGATTGAACCGTTTGATCTTTGATTTTCTGTTAGAAACTAAACTCACAGAGGCACCTTGTGTCCAAAAATCATTAAAATCAAACCATGGGAAGTATGTTTTTCCTATTTTTGAAAGCATGTTTTGCTCTCTATAATTTTCAAAATTCTGTGATAGATTTGATAAACTTTGCAAATAATGGCCCAAATAACTTTTCCATGACCTAAGGTTTGAAATATGTTTTGATTTTGATTAATTGAACTTAAATCCAGAGGTTAGATGATCCAAATCAATGAATGATTTATAGCTTATTCATGTTCATATTCATGCACTCATCACACATGCATAGATTCTAGCAATTAGGACACCATCTTATATTGTGCTAAGCCATAATTAGTTGAAGATAGCTATGGATTCCTTGTGATCATGTTGGGAATATATCATCTCTATATGGACATTATATTGGCTCCTAGTTGAGACTTGTATATCTATAGAGGTGTTGTAATTCCAACTAGTAAGAAGGAATTCATAATTGTGTTAACTCTTCCCATATTTGATGGATTTAAGCTAGTGGTTTTATATTTAGGATTTGATGTCACATCTTGTTCAAAGCATGTGGACTAACTCCTTGTTTTATAGCGCTATTGAGGTATGATTTCTCGACATTTCTCTAGTTTATTTATTTCTTGATTATTATTTAATTTTTGACTTCATGCGCGACACCTTAGAATTAGGTCTTGACTTATGTGTCTATATATGTTAGAGACCTTTTTCTTAAGTTTTCTATTTTTTGTATGCATTGCACGTTTAATATTCACGGCTGGATCCTGGGTAAGTTCTCTTGTTCTCTATTGCACGTCATTCGCTTTCTAGATGAATCTATTTGGTTTTGTATGACTTTTATCATTAGCAATTTTGCACCCTTGCAACATGCTTTTGTAATGTATATCCATATCTATGTATTAGTTGAGGGCATGCTTAACTTAGCAATTTGATTAAAAGGATGTTGAGTAGAGACCTATCGCGAGATAGGATGAGAGGTGTGTTTTAGTCCGCCGGGCTCCTTCCCCTCTCATTCCATAATCCCCGGACCTAGAAATCTCTGGTTTCCAAAAGATCGGTTTGCTTTTAAAATGGTTTCTTAATTTTCCTTTAAAAATTAAGTGGCGACTCATTTTTTGAATTTGAAAAAGTTTTAAAAAGCGTGGCTAAACTGCGATATCCACAGAAAGATTTACCTCTTCTCGCTCCAAACCTCCTCCGGTAACCTTCCATCCAAAGGAACTGATGGTCCACGATTGACAAGGTGTACAGATGTGCTAACTGCAACTGCCCAAAACATCTTGGGTGACCCAGAATGTATCCTCATACTTCTGGCCCATTAATTCAAAGTCCTATTCATGCATTCAGCAATGCCATTTTGCTGCGGGGTCCTTGGAATAGTCTTCTCCATCCTAATTCCATTGTTTGAACAAAACTTAATAAAATTCCTATCTTTGTACTCCCCTCCATTATCGGATCTAAGTCTTTAACCTTCAAACCCGTCTCATTCTCCACCAAGGCTTTCCACTTCTTAAAAGTTCAAAGACATGATTTATTCTTCAAGAAATAAACCCATACCTTCCTGGAAGAATCATCAATGAAAGTCACATAGTATCTCGAGCCTTCAAGTGATGAAACTATAGACGGTCCCCATACATCGGTATGAACAAGTTCTAGCTTCTCCATCTTCAAACTTCTCCTAGTCTTTGAAAAAACTCACCTTCATTTGTTCCCGAAGACACAATTTTCACAGAAGTCATTCTCTACTAATTTTAGGCCTTGAAGCTTTCCCTTTGACTGTAGAACTTTCATCCCCTTCTCGCTCATGTGTTCAAGTCTGCAGTGCCACAGATTGGACTTGTTGCTTGACTCAGCAACTAATATGGCAACTCTACTCCCCGCGGTCACGTATAGAGCTCCCTTGGTAACCTTCCAATCATCATTGGAAAACATTATAGTGCATCCCACACTAGCAAGTTGGCTCACAGAAATCAAATTCCTCTTCAAGCATGGCACATACCTAACATCATTTAATTTCCAAGTCACTCCATTGGGTAGCTTCATAGTCACCACACGTCCATACACTTACCAATAATATTGCAAGGTTTATAATCCCCAAGATAAACCCTCCCGAAGTCATACATAGTCCTCCATGACTTCCCTGTTCGATGTAGCATGAAAAGAGGCTCCCGAATCTACAACCCAAGATTTTGACTGAGTATCAAGAGACAAATTAAGAGCATCTTCAACATCACAAGTCATTACATTTGCGGAATCCTGCTCCTTATTCTTCCCTTTCCCCTTATTACCCATCTTCGTGCGATAGTCTCTACTAAAATGACCTTTTTTTTCACAGTCCCAACATTCTGCATCGGTGGCCTTTACTTTTCCTTTAGACCTCCCCCTCCTTAATTTTGATCTTCCATAGTTCACATTCCTCCCCAGTGCTTTTCCTCTATTATCCTTATTCAATCCTGACCCAGATGACTCACCCGACTCTCTCCTCGGAATTTCTTTGTTAGGGACCAAGTTATGGACATTACCATACTTCAACATATTGGTCCCGGAAGCACTGCTGACAACTATAACAGTCCCATTCCAACTATCTAGCAAAGATGACAATAAGAGCAGAGCCCTAATCTCATTATCGAATTTAATACCAACCGAACTCAATTGTGTGGTTACATTATTGAATTCATTAAGTTGATCTACTACAGATGCACCTTCTCCCATACGTAAGGTAAAAAAAGGCATCGTATCAAATATAACTTGTTGGAAGTTGAGAGTTTTTCATACAAGTTGGACAAAGCGGTTATGAGACTCTTCGTAGTCTTCTCCTTTACAATATTAAAGGCAACATTACGAGCCAACGTTACCCAGATCACACCTAGGGTTTGTCGGTCTAACAATACCCAATCATCATCTTTCATCCCTGACACGGAAATAATTTGTGTGTGCTTGTGTGCTATACCCAAGTGTAGGTAATCGTGCAAGTAATATTCTGGTAAGACTAGGTCGATCCCACAGTGAAGATTTTAAGCTACTTACTTAGACTAAACTCAAAAAAAATAAAAAAATTCAGACTTTAAACCAAATGTAGAACAGGAAGTTCCACAATTAACAACTACTAAATGGAAAATGACTAAATTAAACTAATAATTAACTATCTGACTAAAGCAGTATTTAAAATGGTTTTACTTTATAAAAGGGAAGCATTGGGATCACACAAATCCGCAGTGACCGAACCATCTACCATGCAGTGTCATTATTGCTCTATGGAGTATATCTCTCTACAGTATTCCGTATTTTCTAGAAATAAGAATCAATAGCCCTTTCATGAGCGAGACTATATCATCACCGTTGATGTAAAATACATGAAAGCGGTTTAAAACAATAGTTAAGACTCGCACTATGAATGGTGTGAGCATTCAAAATGGTTTGCAAAAGTTATTGAAGAAAAATGCCTTAAGGCTTAACATTAAGAAACTGTTTTGACAAGCTGAGCATATGGGGATAGTTTGATAACAAATCTCAAAAACAGAAAGTATAGGAATACTACAAAGGACCATCTCAAGAATCTGACGGTTCGATCGATCGAACATCATCATCTCTCAATCGATCGAAATGTCTTCGATCGCTTGACTGTATCTCTGGTTCGATCGATCAAACTAACTTCGATCGATCGAACACAAGTTTTATTCTGGTGCATGGCAGAGGCTGGAGATCACTATTTCATCGTGATCTTCCAACTCTGAGACTACTCAAACATGGTCTGAGATGTTGCAGATAACGTGAAACGTTATTAAGGATCCGTTTGGTTGAATTTTAATCATGTAAACTATGAAAACTATGGATTTCAAAAAGACTAGCATACAACCCTACATTTAGAACAGATTATAACTATATAAACTACGAGCAGAAAGTAAATAACACTAATATCAAAACCTGGAACGAAAATAAACTTGTATTACGCTTCAAACTTCAAACCAACAAAGCTCTCTATCTCTCTCTATAAAACTGTAAAACAAAAAGGTAGGCATCCCTAGGATGTGTTTTACAACTAATATATGTAAAAATAATCCTAGGCTAGGGCTACAATACTCCATCTCTACTGCGCGCGCGTATAATTCTGATAAAAGGCATGTTCGATCGATTGAACTGTATTCGATCACTTGAACTGTTAAATTTCTCAAGCGCTTGAACATCCTTCGATCGCTTGAACATTCTTCGATCGATCAAAAGTCTCTTTTCCTTTTGAAATGTTCTTTTTGCATTTTGGTTTTACCTTTCTCTCCTGTAAGTCATTCCTGCACACAGTGACATAGCAATCTACACAAAATAACAGCTAAAACAACCCAACTCATCATAGATATGTCACATTGTATATAAACTGGCATTGTAACACAAATTGCATATATAATAGGGAATTGTAAACTAACTCAGTATATTTTCTGAGTCTAGCGCGGTTGTATTTTACAAATACCCCCACTTGTCATAACCCCTAACTGGCTTATTGCTAATCCCTAGCGATAAAGCAATAATAAAACAAGCGAAATTAATCTACAACGACTGAAAGAAAACAAAAAAATAAACTAAGAGTAAGATAATCTAAATAGAAAGAGGTGTCCTAACTCACTTTCGCAGGAATTACGGTTGCATTTAGCGAATGCAACAAGCCGTTAAACCCCTAGGTTCACCCTAGTGGACGAGTGTTGTCTCATGAGGGTTTACAGTGAATATACCTACAAAATTCTCAAATTTTAAGTTCAAAAAGATAAGGAAAAACTTTCAAACACCCCCTCTCATTCAATTGCTAACTCAGCTCTACAAAGACATATTAATCTCAATCAAACCATGGAAGAAATCCACACGCTCCTCATGCCACCAAGATAGATATGACATATGAATCGCATTCATGCATCTGTGTGTGTGTGTGTGTGATGTTAATAGCTATGTATCAAACCTTGTTTAGAGTTATTTTGACTATCGTATTATAGAACTTGTAGTTTCAACTCAATTCTCATGTTGGTTTATACTCAGAAAGGAACGTCTCACAGAAACTGGCTTAATAATGATCACACATGGCATGAAAGTTTTGATAGGAGTGAATTTTGGATACTAATGCTTTCATACCTTACTCTATGAAAACGGACGTTCAGAGTATATAGTCTCACAAATAGAATACTACTTACTAGAGGAACGAAATACCGTGGATAACTCAATTCGCATGTTCATGTTCAAACTAATCCTTTAAGAATCATTAAGACTTTGAATGTTTTTAGTTTTTATATGGTGGCCAAAGATGCTAAGAGAGAAAAATGCACGTCTCAGTAAGTGATGGAGTTTATTCTTTTCACGTCTTCAACCAACTTCCATTCTTGCATATTAAATTTATTTATTTTTATTCAACAACTCCCATAACTACTCTCCTCCAATCACATACTTTGACAGTTTATTCATATTACGCAATGGGGTCCATTGGGGTCAAGGTATAAGCCTAGGAGTTTGTATTTTCGTAATAGAATTGGCAATATGGAATTGGTATGGGGTTAGAAATGAAGCGGTTTCTTGAATGTAGGTAAAGGGATATGTATAGATTAGGGAATGGGTAACTATGGCTTAAATCATTTTCTTAATTTCTCAGTTTAAGCATTTCGGTCTTTATTGAGTTTAGTTGGTAGATCTTGAACGTTCTCCTCTAATAAGCAGCCAAAAATGAAGAATTAATAGAGACTATTTCCACGAATTTTTATAAGCATAATCAAGAAAAGCAATCCGAGTTTATGTAATAATTCCCTCAGAAACAAAGATTGAATCAAAAGCTCACTAAGGGTGATTAGTTTCCACCACTCATTCTTTTAGCACATTAGTCGTATTAACTCATTTTTAGATATTCTACATAGCAATCAACACGTGCATATGGATGTTGGATACATGAAAAGTCAACACATAAAATCATCCTAGTGGTATTAGAAAAACGCGTGAACGTGATTCATAAAAGGATGAGACTAATGTGAATGCGTTATTGCATGATAACAACTAATCAAGAGTGAAAGTTCAAAGTTATTCTATCATTTAAGTTCAAAGTTCAAAATTTTCAAATTTTATTGAGATTGTATGTTAATGAATTTTCTCAAAATTTCAAGGTGCTAAGCGTGAAAAATGTTGGTGAATACCTATCTATCCCCTACCCCCAACTGAAAACGATGATGTCCTCAGAAATTGATTTTCGAAATAAAGTAGATGGGTATCACCTAGCAGATGCAAACCAATAGTAGCAGACATAGCAACATGTACTATAGCATACAATCTCCAAATAGACAAGATCAATAGATATATAATCACAAACCATGATCCATACATAGCAATATAACCAATCACTGGAAAAATAAAACACTTACAGTACAGAACAGTGATCAAAATATCAAAAATCCATAATAGTACCAAAAGAGGGAAGAGAGAAGATGTCACACCCCAACCCACCCCAACGGATTAGGACACATGTAACAAGACTATATGCATCCCAAACTACACTGATTAAGAAGAAAACATGAATTAACCCACTTTAAAGAACTTTCTGGTGACAAAACAGACCCAAGGGTAAAATGGTTATAAATAAAGTATATCAAATTTTATACCAAAAGATAGTTCTTTGAGTCTCAGTTCCAACGCAAAAAACGGCGCGCGAATCCAAATTTTTTAGAAAGAGTTATGCACGTTTCCGTAAAAGTGGACGTACTGTAAAAATACATGCGGATCAATCCGCCGCCTTATAACCCAAATCGATCCATCTTATGAATGTTCTAGCAGAATGTCCCTCGAAAAGGCCGAATTGATCCGCCCTTTAACCCGAATCGATCCGGGTTCTACAGAACATGTTTTTGCTGCTAAAAACTCTGTCAAAACATGTCCAATTCATACCCAAACTAAACCAAACATTTTGGGACTTCAAGGAAACTTTTCAAACACACTCCTAAACATGTTTCAACATCAACCAAGCATGTAGAACATTCACACATTCATGATTGAATCAAACCAACTATGAACACATCCTTTTTGAATCAAACCAAGTTTTGAAATTTAATCCTTGTCAAAAGTTCATGAAACTTGCTAGACATAAACTCAAAGCCATAACTAACATTATATAGCAGATGAAACTTGTCTATCACACCTGCAACATGATACGAACTTGCCAGGTTAGCTCAACACGACAACGTCTGCTTAAACAACCAAACCATAGGAGTTACATAGAGTTTATCAAATTCAAATCCAAAACTACCAAATAACAAGTTGGAAGAACTAAACCTCTTGGTTACAACCAAAGAACTATTAAACCAATTTAAGAACTACTAATTACAACATATTACAAGTTTTAAGAGAGTTCATATGCACAAGTCCCAAATCTCCCCCATCTCTCCCATGTCTCCCAACGCACATCATTTCCTCTCCGGGTATTGCTTCGAACCTGCAGTGATGGTTATTTACCACAACAAAAAAGGAAAACGATTTTCTTAAGTATTACGCCTAATGAGCAATCTAAATATGACTGAATGCTTAATACGTGTAATGCTACAACTCATATCACATATTCGTAATCACCGAGTTACCGGTTCAATGATTCATTCAAACCCGAAGACCTCCCTTGGTCCCGTGGTCACTTTATTCCTTGGACTTCTGTATTTATCGGATTCTTCCTCTTTACCTCCCTTATTACTCCCAACAATGAATCATTTACCCAGTACCAGTTGATTACCACATAAACATATATGCATGTAAACACATAAGCATGAAAAATTTTCATATAGTTAACATGCAAAGTCACAATAATACATCTTCATGATTTCTAATCATGAATTATCATCTCAAAACACCATTGAAGCATTAAACACGTTTAGGCACAATCAACTTTAGTTTAGAAAACTCACCTTACTCAAATTATACCCCAAATTAAGCCAAGATATGCAGAATTTCACCAAATTCGAGCTCAATTCCTACTCTAAAGCAAATCCTACAAGAATTCGGCAACCGCGTGTCACTGAGTAGCATGAGCTACCAAAATTACGATGATTAAATCGTAAATTAAAGGTATAGAAGCGTTTGTCTCACCTCCCGTGTCCGAAAATGGCTTCGGTTGGCGAATTGGACGTCGAACGGCGACGGAATAACGAGATTACGGCGTCGGTGATGAATCCGTCTTTCTCTCTCGGTGAACTCTCTCTTGTTTTGTTTTAATTTCTGTAAAAATGAGAGTATCCCTCTCTCTTGACACCTTTACATGCATATACATGAGGTGGCTTAACCTCATTTTTCCCATTTTCCGTTTACACCCTCGAAACTCTTAAGTTCTCATTATAAAATCCCCCAAACATTCCATTAACTACCCAATTATCTAATGAGTGTTTGTCTAAGTCTTGTATGGATCCCAACGTGGGTCCCACATATTTTGTGAAGTTACTATTGCACCTACTAATTATAAGTCTTTTCAGTTATGCCTTTATTTGGATATTCAACCTATTATCAAATGCTAACACATATATCATCTTATAATATGAAAGCATTTTAAGCAAATATTCATGTAATCATATAAATGCATTTAATCACGTAAAATGCAAATATTTTATTCGGACCCTTCACTGGGTCCCACCTCTGAACCTGTCCCTCCTCATTGGGGATTTTTCCATGGGTGAGTCCAAAGCCTCCCCTTAACCATTATATACACCAATCACATTAATTAGTGCATATTAACATGTTAACTAACCCTTTTCCCAGGTACGGGTGTTACACTTCTCCCTCCCTAAAAGGAAGTTTGGTCCCCAAACTAACTCTTACCTCAAAATCCAAGAGATGTGGGTACTTTGCTCTGATTTCATCCTCCTGCTCCCAAGTAGCTTCCTCTACTGAATGGCTTCGCCATTAAATCATAACAAGTGGAATCACATTGGTTCTCAATACCTGATCTTTCCTATCAAGAATTTGCACTGGATGCTCCACATAAGTCATATCCTCTCGAATCTCTAACGGCTCTGGAATGATGACATGTCTCGTATCCGATATATAACGTCGAAGCATTGACACGTGGAACACGTTATGAACATTCGCCAACTCTTGTGGCAATTCCAAGCGATAAGCTAACGATCCTACTCGATTAAGAATCAAATATGGTCCAACATATCTTGGACTGAGCTTACCTCACTTACCAAACCGTGCTATACCTTTTGAAGGCGATACTTTTAAAAAGACATACTCACCTACCTCAAACTCCAACAGTCTTCTACCCATATCCGCATAACTTTTGTAATGACTTTGAGCCATTTGCAACCGTTGTTTCATCAATCGAATCTTGTCGGTAGTAATTTGCACTATCTCCGGTCCCAAAAGTTATTTTTTACCAACTTCTGTCCAACAAACCGACGATCTACACTTTCTTTCATACAATGCCTCTTATGGTGCCATTCCAATGCTGGTTTGAAAACTATTATTGTAAGAGAACTCGATTAAAGGCAAGTGGGTCTCCCAATCGGCCTTGAAGTCCATTACACAAACTCTCAACATATCTTCCAGAATTTGAATTACTATTTCAGGCTGACCATCTGTCTGGGGATGAAACGCGGTACTGAAATGTAAAGCTCTCCCCATAGCCCTCTGTAAACTCTCCCAAAATCTTGACACAAATTGAGTGTCATGATCTGACACTATCGATACTTTGAAGTCTAATAATCTCTATGATATAAATTTCTACCAATTTTGACGCATTCTTGGTTTTGATTGGTAGAAAATGGGCTGACTTAGTCAATCGATCTACAATAACCCAGATACTATCATTTGATTTTAAAGACTTTGGAAGCCCTGAAACAAAATCCACCGTGATATGCTCTCACTTCCACTCTGGTATCTCCAAAGGATGTAGTTCCCCTCTAGGTCGTTGATGTTCCATTTTCTCTTTCTAGCAAGTCATACATTTGGACACAAATTCTACGACTTCTCTCTTCATACCACTCCACCAATAAATCTCCAGTAAGTCTCGGTACATTTTGGTACTACCCAGATGTACTGAATATCTAGTGTTGTGAGCTTCTTCCATAACTTTGTCTCGTAAATCTCCAACTTTGGGAACACATAGACGATTGATATACCTTAGCATACCATCTTGAAAACTGAATTATGGCCTTTTACCTTCAGAAAATTCATCCACAATCTTCTTGAATTCTGAATCTAGAAGCTGGTTAGTCTTAATTTCACCAATTAAGCTCGGTTGTGCCATAATCACAGCCATTAAACCACCCCTAATCTTGGGACTTACTTTAAGTTTTAATTGTTCAAATTCCTTTACTAAATTCTCTTGTCCAGTCAAGGCATAGACTGTCACGCCCCGGCGTAGCAAAATAAGGAAAATTTTTCATTTCCGTTTTGGACCCGTAGGTCATGACAGTTGATGGATCGCTTGTCCTGTACTTAGCTTAACATGTACCAGAAAACAGAGTAATATAAAACAACAGGGAAGTTAATATTAAACATATTACAACTTCAAATGATATTACATTGTCCTTTAATAAAATATCCTTAAGGCACAAACGCCTTATTCAAATTAAAAACATTATCTATATCCTTATTACAACTTTATTTAAATTAGAAAAGTAACGTTGCAGGCTCCTCTAGCTGGCATAATCATATCGCCCTGCATAACCATTTCCTGAACATTTGGATGTCCAGGACAAAATAAAGTCATCAGCTAATGAAAGCCGAGTGAGTATAACGAATACACAAGCAATGTATATAAAAGTACATTAACAGTTATTATAAATGTCTGGTACCTTAGGGTACGATTAATCCATTATTCCAATCATCGCATGATAATAATTAATAACAGTTTAAGTAATGAATAATTAAGACCGTGCATGAACCATGAAATCATCTCATCTCACTGACTCTTTTATCTCGATCACAATCTCTTGACTCATTCGGTCCACCTAGAACCATCCGGCACAATGCCGTTAGTTTAGAAGGTCTGTCAATATGTCTGCCGTATTTAAGTTGGTCTCGACATACCTAGACATTCAAGGTTATAATAACCTGTGGAATACTTTAATTAATCTACCGTATCTGAAGCGGCCTGGAATAATTTAAAGCTACCACCAGACTGACCTACCGTATCAAAAGCGGTCTGGGCTCAGCCCTCTTAATTAATCTACCGTATCTGCAGCGGCCTGGAATAATTAAGGCTATCACAAGACTCTGATTGACCTACCGTATCAAAAGCGGCCTGGGTTCAATCCTTCTTAATTAACCTACCGTATCTCAAGCGGCCTGGGATAATTAAGGTTACTCGTCCCGAGACATTCTCACAACATACATGCTGACCAACGACCCCTTTCCATACATGCCATCTCGACTATGCAAATGAGTAATTTATTCTCTTCTTATTTATATAGAGGTATCAGAGCGGGCGTACGACTTGTTCTTTCTTTTCACATTTTCTTATAAAGGTATCAGAGCGATATGACTTAAATCTTTCTTTTCACATTTGCTTTGTAGACGGTATCAGAGTGGTTTCTTCTTATCATTATTTATCGATTAAATCAACTTATCTAATTCTCGCCTTCAAAATATATTTTTCCTTTTCTTTATTAACAAGGTACAATGTACATAGAATCATTGAATTAACATCCACGATCCAAATTATCAAGTCACATATGAGACAATAGGAAATTACATCAAAGAATGCTTTAATACGCTTTTTCAGCTACCAGTACGCAAGTGGGTCCACTTTAAAGCAATGCCTTCAAAAATGAGTTATAATTTTTGTATATGAGTTACATACCAAAAGAAAGGTCTTTGAGTCTAGTTTCCAACGCTTCAAACGGCGCGCGTTTTCGAGTTTTCTAGAGGAAGTTATGACCGTTTTACTAAAAGTCGTCAGTGCTGAAAAAAGTGCAACCGGTTGGAACAAAAAAAATGCAACCGGTTGGAACAAAAAAGTGCAACCGGTTGGAAAAAAGTGCAACCGGTTGAAATCAGCTGTTTCTCCCCTGTTACGAATTTAGAACCTGTTTTTGACCCATTTCTGAAATCTACTTCAACCAAGACATGTAATATATGGATTTCTTCGTTTTTCCGCAAGGATTATGAATACGTGATCGGTTTTAACTAATTTCAATCGTAGCTCTCGGATTTCACGTAAAACCGAGAGGTGACAAAACTTTAAATCAACGGTACGTAGCGATACGGATGAATTAAGCCGTAGTATTCGAACCGCAGCTTATTGGGACTAAGATCTTTCATTCCCAATTTATAGAATTGAATTTCGTTGAGTTTTACGGTACCGCTAATTTTGGACCTCCATGGCTATATATACATATATAGGCGTATATACTTACTTTTGATACCCCAGGCTTGTGTGTAATGACAAATACTACATTATGAGTGGGTTCGAGAGACTCACCGAGCGTTAGTTTGAGCGGCGCAGCTTGCCGAAGAAAGACGGAAATTCCGAAATAACCCCGAGCTTAACAATGGCTATGGCTATGGCCTCTTGAAGCTCACTGCTGTCTTTTAGCTTCTGTATTTCTTTTCTTTTACTTCCAGAATATAGAAGTGTACATGTGTGTGTGTGATTGAGAGTGAGGGAATTGAGAGATTTTGGAAATCAAAGAAGAAATGAGGGAGAGCTTGAGAGCTTGGCTTCCAAATGTGTGTGTGTATAGTATGTATGTGGATTGCAATTATATAACATGAACTCAATCAGTGAGTTTCACATATCAAGTTGCAAACGAAATGAGTGTATATAGATAGAATACAGTCTGTGTTGAGAAGTGACTGCCATCAGTCCCGCCAAATAATTCAGTTAGTTCGTTTAATCAGTTTGGTTCAGTTAGTCCAGTTAGGTTGGTCCGGGTAGTCTAGGAAAATACCCCAAATAAATATTAGGGACCAAAAATGTAGGCAATGTGATAAAATATTTATTACTAGTTTTAATACCAAACTATGGGGTAACTTAGGGGCGCAGTCTTAAGCATAACAAATTCAATTAAAATTACTAAGGGGTCACAAAATTAATGTCATTGGGTTAACAACTACTAAAACTAATATATAATATTTATAGAAATAACATCACTATAAAAATGATGTACCGTTAGTAAAAATAAGATTGGCATTGCTTTTGTATATAACAACATAGTTATTATTTATTCATGCACATAATACCACAACTAGATTAAATATAAAGTAATAGAAATAAAAACTGACATTTTATTTATTATTAGGGGCGCGAAAATACAGGTTGCTACATCACTCCCCCCTTAATAGAGATTTCGTCCCGAAATCTAAGCTGACTAGTCTTGAAACAACTCCGGGTACTTAGTTCTCATTCCTGACTCCAATTCCCAAGATGCTTCATTCTCATCGTGATACTTCCACTGAACCTTCACTAGAGGAATATCCTTGTTCCGCAGCTTCTTCATACTGTGATCCAGAATGCGTACAGGTCTCTCTCTGTAGGTGACATTCTCGTGGATCTCTATGTCGTTGAAGTCAATAGCATGTGAAGGATCTCCCTTATATTCCCTCAACATACTGATATGGAAGACATTGTGTACCCCAGACATCTTTGGTGGCAACGCGAGTCGATAGGCTACTTTCCCAACGCGCTCCAATATCTCAAATGGTCCAATGAAACGAGGTGACAACTTACCTCTCTTTTGACCAAATCGAACTACTCCACGAATTGGTGAAACTTTCAAAAGTACGTGATCTCCAACAGTGAACTCTTTATCCTTTCTATGCTTATCGGCGTAGCTCTTCTGTCTACTCTGTGCGGTACGCATCATCTCTTTCACAACTGCTATCTTCTCATTGGTTTCCCTAACCAAGTCTGGTCCTAACAGTTCTTTATCTCCAATCTCTGCCCAACAAAGCGGGGATCGACATGGTCGTCCATACAATGCTTCGAATGGAGCCATTCCTATGCTTGAATGGTAACTGTTGTTGTAAGCAAATTCGATCAATGGAAGATGTGTTTCCCATGAACTTTCAAAATCTATAACACATGCCCTGAGCATATCCTCCATAACCTGATTGGTGCGTTCAGTCTGTCCATCGGTCTGTGGATGAAAAGCAGTACTTAAACTTAATGAAGTTCCCAAAGCTTCTTGAAGACTTTCCCAAAATCCTGAAGTAAACCGTGAATCGCGATCTGATACGATAGACACTAGTACTCCATGCAGTCGTACAACTTGTTGAAGATACATTCTACTCATCTTCTCTACTGGATAAGTCATGCTATAAGCGATGAAATGAGCAGACTTCGTCAAACGATCCACAATCACCCAAATAGCATCGTGGTGTTGTTGCGTTCGGGGCAATCCAACTACAAAATCCATTGTGATGTGTTCCCACTTCCAACCTGGAACAGGTAGGGGTTGTAAAAGTCCTAAGGGTCTTTGATGTTCGGCTTTCACTTGTTGACAAGTCAAACACTTAGACACGAACTCGGCTACATCCCTTTTCATTCCTTCCCACCAGAAATTTCTCTTTAGATCCTTATACATTTTAGTTCCTCCTGGATGAACTGTCAATCTAGATCTGTGAGCTTCTTCAAGAATATCCTTCCTTAGACCATCCGTGTTGGTCACACATAATCTACCTCTGCACCGGAGTGCCCCATCGGTCCCAATTTCCCATTCCTCTGGGTCCTTTGCCGACATTTTCTGAAACCATAGTTGAAGATCGGCGTCTTTCTGTTGCGCTTCTAAAATACGGTTTATAAGTGTCGGTTGCACTACAAGACATCCAAAGTGTTTCCCTTCACCCTCTGTAGAAACTTGAACATCGAATTCAGCTATAGTTTCCAAGGCTTTCCATTCTCTAACCATAAGAGATGCAACTATACCTCGAGGTTTTCGACTTAAGGCATCTGCGACTACATTAGCTTTACCAGGGTGGTACTCTAATGTAAAGTCATAGTCCTTAATCAATTCCATCCATCGACGTTGTCTCATGTTCAGCTCCTTCTGAGTAAACAAATACTTCAGACTCTTGTGATCGGAGAACAAATCAAACTTTTCTCCATATAGATAGTGTCTCCAAATCTTGAGAGCAAACACTACTGCTGCCAATTCTAGATCATGAGTCGGGTAGTTCAATTCATTCGGCTTCAACTGTCTTGAACCATAAGCAATAACCTTGCCGTCTTGCATAAGTACACATCCCAATCCTTGATACGATGCATCACTGAAAATAGAGAACTTCTCGCCATCTCTTGGTATTGCTAATACTGGTGCTGTGGTGAGCCTTGCCTTCAATTCCTGAAAAGCATGTTCTCGCTTATCATTCCATTCAAACTTCACATCCTTCTTAGTCAAACCAGTTAGAGGAGCTGCTATCTTTGAAAATCCTTCTACGAATCTCCGATAATAACCCGCGAGTCCAAGAAAGCTTCTGACTTCCGTAGGATTGGTTGGTCTAGTCCAATTTGAAACAGCATCAGTCTTTGATGAATCTACGGCGATTCCTTGTTGTGAGACCACATGCCCTAGAAATTTTACCTCTTGTAGCCAAAACTCACACTTACTGAACTTCGCATATAAGTGATGACTCTGAAGTGTCTGCATTGCGATTCGCAAGTGTTGCTCATGTTCCTCCTTGGTCTTTGAATAGATCAATATGTCATCAATGAAGACAATGATGAATTGATCCAAGTAAGGCCTGAACACTCTGTTCATCAGATCCATGAACACAGCCGGGGCATTAGTTAATCCAAACGACATTACCAAAAACTCATAGTGACCGTACCTTGTTCTGAAAGCTGTCTTTGGTACATCCTCGGGCCGTACGAGTAACTGATGGTATCCTGATCGTAGATCTATCTTGGAAAAGATCGTAGCACCTTGTAATTGATCAAACAGATCATCGATTCGGGGTAGAGGATACTTGTTCTTGATGGTGACTTTGTTTAGCTCCCTGTAGTCAATGCACAATCGAAGCGATTCGTCCTTCTTCTTTACGAATAACACTGGTGCTCCCCAGGGTGATGTACTTGGACGTATAAATCCCAGATCTTCAAGTTCTTGAACTTGTTTCTTTAGTTCCAACATTTCTGTAGGAGCCATTCTGTAAGGTGCTTTGGATATTGGGATAGTTCCAGGCACTAGATCAATGCAGAAATCAATCTCTCTCTTAGGTGGCAACCCAGAGATATCCTGAAAAACATCCTCAAAGTCCCTGACTATGGGTATTGATGAGATAACCACTTCCGTACTGACAGCCTTGATGTTAGATAAACAGTTGGTGTGAAACGTATCACTCATAGGGTTACACTGGAATTCAAAAGGTTGACCTCCAGGTACCGAAAAAGAAATACTCTTCTTAACACAGTCCAACTTAGCATGATATTTAGTGAGCCAGTCAATTCCTAATATCACATCAAATTCCTTCATTGATAGGACAACCAAATTAGCTGGAAGATTCCGATTCTCTAGGTGTACAGGGCAATTCTTGCATACATGTTTCAGTGCGACAGTAGCCCCTAACGGTGAGACAGCATTCAAAACTACGTCTAATCTCTGAGGTAATATACGTACATTTGGAAGAATTTTGGCAGCAATAAAAGAGTGTGTGGCACCCGTGTCAAATAAGACTTTCACACGATGATTATAAAGTGTTAAAGTACCTTCCATGACTTGCTGCTCTGGTTGTTCTTCATATTGGGTTCCTTCATACCCAGCTTCATCATAACCACCTTCTTCATATCCTGCGGCATCGGGAATGATTGCATTTAGTTGGGCTTGTCCCTGCTGACCATAGCTTCCTCCTTTGGGGGCACGACAACGTTGACTGATGTGTCCAGTCTTGCCACAGTTATAGCACACCACCTCTTGACGACCATTGCGCCTTGGTGCCTTACAGTCTCGAGATATGTGACCGGGTATACCACAATTAAAACAATTATTGGTACTCCCTCCTGCACCCAATTGTGGCTGAGTCTGATATGGAGTTGGGCGAGGTTTCCGGTTTCCATCAAAAGTCCTCTTATGACCTTGATTTCGATATGGTTGTCTGTTCCCAAAATTACCCTTCTGCGGTGGGCGAAAGTCAAACTGCTTGCGGTTTGATCGCATGTCTTCTTCCAGCTCGGTGGCCAGTCCCACAAGAGATTCAAATGTCTTGTCCAAGTGCCCAATAGTCATACGACGAATAGGCGGTGCCAACCCTTGATTATACTTTCGAATTCTCTTCTCCTCCGTATCCACCATATGTGGAGCAAATCGGGAAAGCCTCTCGAACTGAGTGGTGTACTCTTGCACAGACTTGTTCCCTTGGACTAGGTCCATGAATTCTCTTTCGCGCTTGTGCCTCTCAGTTGCTGGGAAATACTTCTCCAAGAATTTATTCCTGAAAGTAGTCCATGTCATGGCTTTGACAGCACCTTCTCCCATGGTGGCTTTGACAGCTTCCCACCAGTCTGCAGCAGCATATGTCAACTGAAATGTTGCAAGTCTCTTCTTCTCCTGATCAGTACAATCCATAGTTTCAAAGATATGATCCATCTGTCTCAGCCATTGTTCGGCTTTCCATGGTTCAGCAGTGCCAGCAAATTGTTCAGGTCGCAAGGCACGGAACCTCTCCAATCGTTTATCCCCCGTTTGACGGACTGGGACTTCATTCCTCTGATTGTTGCCATTCCTATTGTTGGCGGCATTTAGGTCTCCAATTCGTTCGATCCTTCGAACAAATGCCTCAAACATGCCGGTCGGATCGACCGCTGGTGGTGCTCCTTCAATCGCATTGAGGTTTCTGGGACTCCTTCTTGCCATAGTTACAACTTAAACCCTGATAGTACAATAAGGTTAGCAATTAAGCAGTTATGAGAAGAAATACAAGTATCAACACGAGGTTTCAAAAATATTCTATATATATCTATATATATATCTTTTGTAAGCAGTTACATATATCATGTCAAGTTAATGCTTCTATCTAGCCAAAAGATGAGATTTATGGGACTAACAGTCCGATGTACAAAATGTGGGAGTCATTGCCCCGTATGCATTCTAATGCTAACTTATAATATCCGATAAGACAAAAAGTGGGATACTTAGTCCAATATTTACAACATGCTTGCAAACATAAAGCTAAACACGCCTACTGGGGGCCACGGGGCCTGCGGCGCCAAACTCCGAAATGGTGCATCGGGTGATCAGTACTACTCTCAGCATCAGACACTGGAGGTGGAGCACCATCCATGTCCATGGGGTCTACGGGTAGCGCTGGGGGTGGCTCAGGTGCCTCAACGTCATGAAGCTCGAGCTCAAATCCATCTAGGACTACCTCGACTCCTCCCAGCTCCATAGGGGCAGCCATAGCAGCCTCAGGTATAGCTGCCGCACCAGCTACAGCTGGTAGTGGAGCAGGCTGAAGTGCCAGGTGTAACTGTACCATCTCTATCTCTACAGGTAGATAGAGGTCAGGGGTAAGAATCCTCCTAATCCTCTCCTCAGCAATCAACCTATCCGTCTGGGCCTGATAGAAGGCCTCTAACTGCACTCGGTGGAGGTCCACCATCCCCTCGGTGTGAATGGCTCTCCAAATACTGTTTTCCACGCCAACATTAGCCTGAAACTGAATCAGGGTAAGATAGATCTCTAAGTCGTGTCGCGCTATCCCGTCTGGACCAATCACATGTCCGCCAAAATCATCGGGTACGAGATATGGGTCCATGCTGATAACCTGACAAAAGCAAACTATCTTATATCAGGGCTAATCTTAATACATCTGGATGTCGGATCCTAAGTACGGAGGACACTCGACTATGCCTATCCTTTTGCTATCATAACCTGTGTCTAGGCTTAAGCCTAATTATACAACCAAGGCTCTGATACCAAAAATCCTGTCACGCCCCGGCATAGCAAAATAAGGAAAATTTTTCATTTCCGTTTTGGACCCGTAGGTCATGACAGTTGATGGATCGCTTGTCCTGTACTTAGCTTAACATGTACCAGAAAACAGAGTAATATAAAACAACAGGGAAGTTAATATTAAACATATTACAACTTCAAATGATATTACATTGTCCTTTAATAAAATATCCTTAAGGCACAAACGCCTTATTCAAATTAAAAACATTATCTATATCCTTATTACAACTTTATTTAAATTAGAAAAGTAACGTTGCAGGCTCCTCTAGCTGGCATAATCATATCGCCCTGCATAACCATTTCCTGAACATTTGGATGTCCAGGACAAAATAAAGTCATCAGCTAATGAAAGCCGAGTGAGTATAACGAATACACAAGCAATGTATATAAAAGTACATTAACAGTTATTATAAATGTCTGGTACCTTAGGGTACGATTAATCCATTATTCCAATCATCGCATGATAATAATTAATAACAGTTTAAGTAATGAATAATTAAGACCGTGCATGAACCATGAAATCATCTCATCTCACTGACTCTTTTATCTCGATCACAATCTCTTGACTCATTCGGTCCACCTAGAACCATCCGGCACAATGCCGTTAGTTTAGAAGGTCTGTCAATATGTCTGCCGTATTTAAGTTGGTCTCGACATACCTAGACATTCAAGGTTATAATAACCTGTGGAATACTTTAATTAATCTACCGTATCTGAAGCGGCCTGGAATAATTTAAAGCTACCACCAGACTGACCTACCGTATCAAAAGCGGTCTGGGCTCAGCCCTCTTAATTAATCTACCGTATCTGCAGCGGCCTGGAATAATTAAGGCTATCACAAGACTCTGATTGACCTACCGTATCAAAAGCGGCCTGGGTTCAATCCTTCTTAATTAACCTACCGTATCTCAAGCGGCCTGGGATAATTAAGGTTACTCGTCCCGAGACATTCTCACAACATACATGCTGACCAACGACCCCTTTCCATACATGCCATCTCGACTATGCAAATGAGTAATTTATTCTCTTCTTATTTATATAGAGGTATCAGAGCGGGCGTACGACTTGTTCTTTCTTTTCACATTTTCTTATAAAGGTATCAGAGCGATATGACTTAAATCTTTCTTTTCACATTTGCTTTGTAGACGGTATCAGAGTGGTTTCTTCTTATCATTATTTATCGATTAAATCAACTTATCTAATTCTCGCCTTCAAAATATATTTTTCCTTTTCTTTATTAACAAGGTACAATGTACATAGAATCATTGAATTAACATCCACGATCCAAATTATCAAGTCACATATGAGACAATAGGAAATTACATCAAAGAATGCTTTAATACGCTTTTTCAGCTACCAGTACGCAAGTGGGTCCACTTTAAAGCAATGCCTTCAAAAATGAGTTATAATTTTTGTATATGAGTTACATACCAAAAGAAAGGTCTTTGAGTCTAGTTTCCAACGCTTCAAACGGCGCGCGTTTTCGAGTTTTCTAGAGGAAGTTATGACCGTTTTACTAAAAGTCGTCAGTGCTGAAAAAAGTGCAACCGGTTGGAACAAAAAAAATGCAACCGGTTGGAACAAAAAAGTGCAACCGGTTGGAAAAAAGTGCAACCGGTTGAAATCAGCTGTTTCTCCCCTGTTACGAATTTAGAACCTGTTTTTGACCCATTTCTGAAATCTACTTCAACCAAGACATGTAATATATGGATTTCTTCGTTTTTCCGCAAGGATTATGAATACGTGATCGGTTTTAACTAATTTCAATCGTAGCTCTCGGATTTCACGTAAAACCGAGAGGTGACAAAACTTTAAATCAACGGTACGTAGCGATACGGATGAATTAAGCCGTAGTATTCGAACCGCAGCTTATTGGGACTAAGATCTTTCATTCCCAATTTATAGAATTGAATTTCGTTGAGTTTTACGGTACCGCTAATTTTGGACCTCCATGGCTATATATACATATATAGGCGTATATACTTACTTTTGATACCCCAGGCTTGTGTGTAATGACAAATACTACATTATGAGTGGGTTCGAGAGACTCACCGAGCGTTAGTTTGAGCGGCGCAGCTTGCCGAAGAAAGACGGAAATTCCGAAATAACCCCGAGCTTAACAATGGCTATGGCTATGGCCTCTTGAAGCTCACTGCTGTCTTTTAGCTTCTGTATTTCTTTTCTTTTACTTCCAGAATATAGAAGTGTACATGTGTGTGTGTGATTGAGAGTGAGGGAATTGAGAGATTTTGGAAATCAAAGAAGAAATGAGGGAGAGCTTGAGAGCTTGGCTTCCAAATGTGTGTGTGTATAGTATGTATGTGGATTGCAATTATATAACATGAACTCAATCAGTGAGTTTCACATATCAAGTTGCAAACGAAATGAGTGTATATAGATAGAATACAGTCTGTGTTGAGAAGTGACTGCCATCAGTCCCGCCAAATAATTCAGTTAGTTCGTTTAATCAGTTTGGTTCAGTTAGTCCAGTTAGGTTGGTCCGGGTAGTCTAGGAAAATACCCCAAATAAATATTAGGGACCAAAAATGTAGGCAATGTGATAAAATATTTATTACTAGTTTTAATACCAAACTATGGGGTAACTTAGGGGCGCAGTCTTAAGCATAACAAATTCAATTAAAATTACTAAGGGGTCACAAAATTAATGTCATTGGGTTAACAACTACTAAAACTAATATATAATATTTATAGAAATAACATCACTATAAAAATGATGTACCGTTAGTAAAAATAAGATTGGCATTGCTTTTGTATATAACAACATAGTTATTATTTATTCATGCACATAATACCACAACTAGATTAAATATAAAGTAATAGAAATAAAAACTGACATTTTATTTATTATTAGGGGCGCGAAAATACAGGTTGCTACATAGACTAAGTTTTCTGGCGACTTCCGACTTAAGGCATCGGCAACTACATTGGTCTTTCCCGGGTGATACTGAATTTTAAGTCATAATCTTTCATGAGTTCCAACCACCTCCATTGTCGCATATTAAGATCCCTCTGAGTGAATAAATATTTTAAACTCTTATGGTCAGTGAAGATTTCACATGTCTCCCCATACAGATAATGCCTCCAAATTTTTAAAGCAAAGATTACTACCGCTAACCCCAAGTCATGTGTCGGATAGTTCTTCTCGTGAGGTCTCAACTGCCTTGAAGCATAGGCTATTACCTTGTCATCTTGTGTTAGCATGCATCCCAAACCTTGATGAGAAGCATCACTATAAATTCTAAAATTCCCAGTACTTTCGGAATTGCAAGTATTGGTGTCGTTGTTAACTTTTCCTTCAATGCAAGAAAACAATCTTCACACTCCTTGTTCAACTCAAATGGTACATCCTTTCTCATCAACCTTGTCATTGGAGTCGCAACTCTGGAAAAGTCTTTAACAAACCTTCTATAATATCTAGCTAACCCCAAGAAACTTCGAATCTCTGACACATTAGTTGGCCTTGACCAATTCATAACGGCCTCAATCTTTTGTGGGTCTACTGAGATTCCCTCTTTGGAAATCACGTGTCCGAGGAAAGTGACACTTGACAACCAAAACTCACTCTTTTTCAATTTTCCAAACAATTGTTTCTCCCGAAGTCGCTGCAAAACTAGTCTCAAGTGTCGTGAATGCTCCTCCGGACTCTTGGAATAAATAAGAATGTCATCAATGAAAACTATCACAAACTCATCCAAAGATGATTTAAACACATGGCTCATTAAATCCATGAAGGCAGCTAGCGCATTAGTAACCCCAAACGACATCACCAGAAACTCATAGTGCCCATAACGAGTCCTAAAAGTTGTCTTCTCTATATCCTCTGCTTTGACTTTTAGTTGATAATACCCTGATCGTAAGTCAATCTTTGAAAATACCTAAGCCCCTTGAAGCTAATCAAATAGATCATCGATACGTGGCAACGGATACTTGTTCTTGATTATTACCTTGTTGATTTCCTGGTAATCAATACACATCCACATTGTACCATCCTTCTTCTTCACAAATAATGCTGGTGCACCCCATGGAGATATAGTCGGTCGAATAAAACCCTTGTCTAACAACTCTTGCAACTAAGTCTTCAACTCTTTCAACTCAACTGGTGTCATTCGATACGGTGCTAGTGAAATCGGTTGAGTCCCCGGCATAACGTCAATACTAAACTCAATCTCTCGGTCAATTAATACACTAGGCAACTCTTCTGGAAATTCTCTAACTACCGGGATATCCTCAAGTTTAAGATCGACACCCCTAGTATCAAGAATACTGTAGACACCCCGATTTTGACCAAACATCGGATTAAGGGGAGTGTTACTTTCATATCCGATGATGACAATGTCCAAACTTATCTAGGACTTCTAAGGATGATTCAAGCTCTTCGAAAGGCCCTCCAACTTAAACAAAAAAGAAAAAAAGAGAAAAAGAAGCACCGCGGAACTTGAAATAACTTGCGGCAGTCACGGGCTGCAGCTGCGGCAGTTTGTGGACTACCGTACGACATTAGGTGATTGCCGCGAATTTCATCAAGTGTCGCCAAAATTATAAATTTCACTAAAAAATGGCAATCCCTAGAGTTGTTTGTGGCATTCAATGAATGTCGTTCCGACAGTCAGTACCGGCATTCACTGAATGCCACAACGGCATTTACTGAGTGCCGCTTCCATCTCCGGCGAGTGCCGCATTTTTATAACAGACAGCTGGTAGACAGCACATGTTGTACCACCAAAAGGATGGCTGATTTAGGGTTTTCAGCTCTGAAATGACTCAAATACCCCTCTAAAATTGCCTATAAATAGAGGATGAATATCCTCTTTCATGAGGTTGGATTTTCTTTGAATCTATAGGAAATATTAGTGATTCTCTTTGTTTTAAGTTTTCAAAACTTCCTTTTTAAACACAATTAGGAGTAAGTTTAGAGGAGTTTAAAGAAAGAAGTTGTGAGAATTAGGGATTGAAGAGCTTGATTAGTCTTGGAAGTTCTCCAAAATCACCAAGTTGAGGATACTTTGGAGGTAAAACTCTAAATCAATTAGTCTTGATTACATTCTAATCACTAAAATACTTAGAGATTTTGAATTTTCTTCTTCCTTTCTTCCTAATCTTTGAGATTCATAAGACCCTCAATGTCTTACTTGAATCCTTAGACCTAAAAATAATTTAATTCTCTTGTAAGTTCATGGTTTGCAAGAAGATTGAGGTTGATATTAGTACATTTGATTAATAAGGTTAAACCTACTTCCATGGTTTAGGTTTATTATGTGTAAGTCTCATGGAATCCACCCATACCCCTTTGAGACTACAAGACATGAATATTTTTAGCCTCCAATGACCATCAAATGGTAGGAGAGTTAGCTTTGGACAAGCCTAACTCCATGGCTTACTTGTTTAAGTTGACAAAAATGAGATAAACTCACTAAACGTGTAGTGAGTTCATAATCTGTTTTTGATCATAGATTTTTAGTTAGACATCGGACCATTGGAATGGAATGAAACCAACGGAAAAGTGTCCATAACTCAAAGTTTTACCACTGTAATTTTTGTTTTAAAAGGATTTCATGTTTAAGATGGTTTGATCAAGGGTTTTGTGAGACCACTACAATCTGTCCAAGAGTTTCAGAACAGTAACTCCCTTTTAAAATAAGCAAATCAGAGCCTTAACTGAGCTTTATTAACCCAAAGTAATTTTTTTCTAGTTAGTTTAATGTGTGAGGAAGCTAACCGAAAAAGAACAAAGCATTTCTAATTTTTTTACTATTTTTAGAAAATCGTGCAAGAACTCTGCACAGAATGTTGTAAGTCTCTGAGTAGTGTTTGGTGTTTGACTAATTCCCAAAGATCCAACCGTCAAAACTTTGATTTTATTTTTGGGTTAAAAACTAGACACACAGAGGCATCTTGTGTCCAAAATTCATCAAGATCAAACCATGGGAACCATGCTTTTTATTTTTTTTAAGTTCTGATCTGCTCTCAGCAATTTTCAAAATTCTGTGACAACTTTGATCAATCTTACAAATAATGACTTAGATGATGTTTTCATGAGCTAAGTTTCAAACCACATTTTAATAATGATTAGTTAAGCTTGAATTCAAAGTCTAAATGACCTAAATCGAGGAGTACTTCACAATTTATTATTGTTTATGAATGCATTCATCTATACAACTTGATGTTTATAATTAGGATTCTTTTTCTTTAGTCTAAACCGCATTTGGTAGCTTTAAGCTAGAAGCCTAGGATTACCATCTAATTTCATATATTGTACATCATGTGGACTAACCCTTGTTTTGTAGCGCCGATGAGGTATGATCTCGTGACTCTTCTTTTATTAATTATTCTTTGATTTTATTGATTTTCCGACCTCATGTACGACACCGTAGAATTAAGATTTTGTCTTATATGTATATATGTGTATTAGAGACCCTCTTCTTAGGTTTTTATTTACTTGCATGCATTGCACGTTTACATTTGCGGCCGGATCCCGGGTAAGTTCTCTTGTTCCTTATTGCACATCACATCGCTGGCTACTTGAATTAGTTGATTTTGAACTCTATTTCGTAAATTGGCAATTTACACCATTTCGACATGCTTGTGTAATGTATATTTTATATCTATATATTAAGTTAAGGGCATGTTTGGATTAGTAATTCAATCAAGAGGATGTTAAGTAGAGGCCTATCGCAAGATAGGATGAGAGAGGGTGTTTTAGTCTGACGGGCTCCTTCCTCTCTCATTCCATAATCCCCGGACCCAGAAACCTTTGGTTTCGCAAAAGATCAGTTTCCTTTTGAAATGGTTTCTTAATTTTTTCCTTTTTAAAAAAAAAATTAAGTGGCGACTCATTTGAATTAGAATTTTTGGAAAAGAATTTAAAAGAAAAGCTGTGGGTAGTTAAATTGCGATATCCACAAATACTACATAGAAATCCCTGACAACCCTTCTTTAACAGTCGACATGCCTCAATGGCTGACACAATATATGGCAGTGCTATAACACCCATGCCTTGGAAATAGAACACCTCTTGATTTGGAGCACGGAATACTACCCCTTTATTATTACAATCAATATTCACTTGATTAGCCGCTAACCAATCCATACACAATATAACATCGAAATGTTGGATCACTAATGGCACCAAATCAATAGTTAATTCCTTATCATTCACATTAATTTCACATTTCCTAAACACACTCGAACTAACCAACAGAGCCCCCAACGGTATTGTAACAGATAGATCATAAACTAGAAACTCTAATGGCTTATCTAGGTGTTTAGCAAAGTGATATGATACGAACGAGTGTGTGGATCCCGAATCTACATGTACATTTGCTAGGTGTGAGCAAATAGGAATCATACCTAAAACGACAGTGTCGGCAGAAGCAGTCTCTCTTAGCCTGAGTTGATACGACCTTGCCTCCCGCTGCTCTCTCCTCGAAGGTTGTTGAGTAGGTCTTGGTGTAATAGCACTGGCCGTGTAAGATCCAGAACCTGAAGCTCCTTGACGTTTGGTAGGACAATCCTTCGCTTGGTGCCCCAACTCCTTGCAAGTAAATTACCGGCCCTTCATATCCACATTCTAGTTTAGACAATTTCTAGCAATGTGTCCTGGTTGTCTATAAATATTACACGTAATCGGATTTGGAAGTTGATTGCATCGTCCCCAATGAAACTTCTGACAAATCTGACATCTCAGCTTGTTTCCACCAGAACCACTGTTAATACTAGCGGTTGAACCACTCGAACCCTGCCTCTTAGCACTTCCTTGACCACTAAACTGACTAGACCCAGCCCTTTTATTTTGTTGACTTAATGGTGGGGGCAAGTTTGGAGTATACCCGAGATCCCTCTCAACTATGGAGGTAATATCCAGTGCCTTAGTAAAAGTCTCCGGTCGGAATACAGTCACTCGTCCATGGATGTCACTTCGAAGCCCCGCCACAAACTTTCTTGCTTTTACTTTCTCTGTTGTTATCATATCCCCAGCAAACCTTCTCAAGCTTGTAAACTGTGTCGAATACTCTCGGACTGTCTTTCTCCCTTGTACCAACTCCATAAACTCCTGTGCTTTCTGATCTCCAAATGATTCTGGAAAGTATTGGTCGTTGAAAATCTCAAGAAATTGATCCCAAGTAGTCGGTTGACCCAGGCCCAGCTTAGTACGCCACCAATATTGTGCTTCATCCTTCAGTGTATCGGCTGTAAACAACACCTTTTGTTCCTCAGTAATGGTAATACCCTGAAGATTTTTTCCATATCATAAATCCAGAAGTTTGCCCTCATCGGGCCGGCTTCTCCACGAAATATTGTCGGCTTCTGTTTATGAAATTTTGAAATGGTAACAACTTCCTCCCTCGAATTCGGATTCGGTTGTATTGGTCTTTCCTCAACCATATAAGTTTCAGTGACTTGTACCAATCCTTCAATAGCTCTTTCGACCCATTCCATTCGGTTTGAGGTGTCACCTCCAGACATAATGCCTGGCACCCACATTATTACACACACACAACCGTTACTTTAAATAAACACATGGTATGCTAATCAACAATAAAAGCATACTAAGTAAACGTGTATGCATAATCATGTACTACGTGTCGTGTGCACACTACGCGTCGTATACATCTCTCGTCCCCCAAATGCTCTAGCCTATTGCTTTGATACCAAAAATTGTCACACCTCAACCTACCCTGATGGATTAGGACACGTGTAACAAGACTATACGCATCCCAAACTACACTGATTAGGAAGAAAACATGAATTAACCCACTTTAAAGAACTTTCTGGTGACAAAACAGACCCAAGGGTAAAATGGTCATAAATAAAGTATATCAAATTTTATACCAAAAGATAGGTCTTTGAGTCCCGGTTCTAACGCAAAAAAACGGCACGCGAATCCGAATTTTCTAGAAAGAGTTATGCACGTTTTCGTAAAAGTGGACGTGCTATGAAAATACATGCAGCTCGATCCGCCTTATACCCCATATCGATCCATCTTATGAATTTTCTAGCATAATGTCCCTCGAAAAGGCCGGATCGATCTGCCCTTTAACTCGGATTGATCCAGGTTCTACAGAACAGGTTTTTGCTGCTAAAAACTCTGTCAAAACATGGCCAATTCATACCCAAACCAAACCAAATCTTTTGGGACTTCAAGGAAACTTTTCAAACACATTCCTAAACATGTTTAAACATCAACCAAGCATGTAGAACATTCACACATTCATGATTGAATCAAACCAACTATGAACACATCCTTTTTGAATCAAACCATGTTTTGAAACTTAATCCTTATCAAAAGTTCATGAAACTTGCTGGACATAAACTCGAAGCCATAACTAACATTATATAGCAGATGGAACTTGTCTACCACACTTGCGACATGATACAATCTTGCCGGGTTAGCTCAACATGACAACATCCGCTTAAACAACCAAACCATAGGAGTTATATAGAGTTTACCAAATCCAAATCCAAAACTACCAAATAACATGTTAAAAGAACTAAACCTCTTGGTTACAACCAAAGAACTATTCCACCAATTTAGGAACTACCAATTACAACATATTACAAGTTTTAAGAGAGTTCATATGCATAAGTCCCAAATCTCCCCCATCTCTCCCCTCCCATCTCTCCCAACGCACATCATTTCCTCTCCGGGTATTGCTCTGAACTTGCGGTGGTTTTTATTTACTACGACAGAAAAGGAAATGGTTTTCTTAAGCATTATGCTTAGTGAGCAATCTAAATATGACTGAATGCTTGATACATGCAATGCTACAATTAAACACATATCACATATTCGTAATCGCTGATTCACCGGTTCAATGATTCATTCAGACCCGAAGACCTCCCTTGGTCCCGCGGTTACTTCTATTCCTTGGACTTCTGTATTTATCGGATTCTTCCTCTTCACCTCTCTTATTACTCCCAACAATGAATCATTTACCTGGTAACCGTTGATTACCACATAAACATAGAGTAATACTTGGGACACAACCATTCACACAACTTTTGGGACACAACCTAAAAGATGTGTCTATCTCTCTCATGCGATGTCAGTGAACCCCACAGTAACACAGGAGAGAGATAGACACATCTTTTAAGTTGTGTCCCAAAAGTTGTGTGAATGGTTGTGTCCCAAGTATTACTCATAAACATATAGGCATGTAATCACATAAGCATGAAAAATTCTCATATAGTTAACATGCAAATTCACAATAATACAACTTCATGAATTCGAATCATGAATTATCATCACAAAACACCATTGAAACATTAAACACGTTTAGGCACAATCAACTTTAGTTTAGAAAACTCACCTTACTCAAATTATACCCCAAATTAAGCCAAGATATGCAGAATTTCACCAAATTCGAGCTCAATTCCTACTCCAAAGCAAATCCTACAAGAATTCGACAACCGCGTGTCATCGAGTAGCATGAGCTACCAAAATTACAACGATTAAAACGTAAATTGAAGGTATAGAAAAGTTCGTCTCACCTCCACGAGTCCGAAAATGGCTTCGGTTCTCAAATTGGACATCGGACGGCGACAGAATGGCGAGATTACGACGTCAGTGACAAGTCCGTCTTTCTCTCTCGGTGAGCTCTCTCTTGTTTTGTTTTAATTTTTGTAAAAATGAGAGTACCCCTCTCTCTTGACACCTTTACATGCATATACATGAGGTAGCTTATGTCACAGCCCGGTCCCACAATAGCGGAACCGAAGCCCGTGGCACGCCACCGAGGCTAAACCAATTCATTAACGTTCCCAAAATTTGGTTTGAAGAACACACGTAGCGGAAAAACAAAACACATTTTCAAAACCAGAGGTTCAGTCGACTGCTCAGTCAACTGCTCAGTCGACTGCTTAGTCGACGGAAGAAGGCAGGGAGTTTTCAAAAGGGTTTAATAGCAATTCCAGTCGACTGAGACTGGGGGTCCAGTCGACTAAGGCGGGGTCCAGTCGACTGAGGCGGGGCCCAGTCGACTGCTTTTGCTATAATAAGAAGCAGTAGCTAACAGATACAAGGATCCAGTCGACTGAAACAGGGATCAGTCGACTGCTCCCCTGACAGCAGCACATTCTGCAGCATCTCAAGTTTAAAAGCTTTCTAACTTCACCCAAGGATCAAACACACACTTCTAAAAGCACTCCAAAGTAATCTTAACTGTATTAAAGCATTATCAAACATAATTACAACATGTTATAGTCTATTACAACGTTCTAGATCCGTTCTATCATACCAAGTTAAACATGGGTTAAAACAACCAAATTCTTATTACAACATTCCTATTATCCCAAAACTACAAGGTTAACATTCAAGTTGCCTCACAAGCGAACTCCCAACCCACGTATTCACTTCTGCAATTCCTCGCCAGCATTTATACCTGCAATGGTTATTTGAATAACCACACATATTTTGATTTGTTTAAGCTAAAGCTTAGTGAATAAAACAACATATGTACATGAATGATAAACATGCCCACATTCACATCTCTACATTTCATACTAGTCGCCGGAGACTCACGTGCCCGTCCATATTCCCAATCCGCGACTCCTCACCAATAAGTCCACGCAAAAGGGTAAGACCCACGATTCTTCTCTTCAATCGTGCGACCTTAATGCCTATATCGGCTCCACAAAATGGCACGGTGACCACGTGCTCCTTCTGACCCAAATAAGCAACTTAACATGCTCAAATACATATCACCATACTCGCGGTAATCAAAACATATCACCGTGCTATTGAGCCTACTTAACAATATAAATGCCCAATATGAACTACACAAGATATCTCTATGAATCAATACATGCTATTCAAACAAAACATGAATACATGTCAAGAAATCATTCCAAAACATAGTTGAATCACTCACCTCCGATTTATGCGCTTAAAATACGATCCAAAGAAAACCCGTGCACAAAGAACGTGCAGAAGTCCGTCTAGTACAATTCCTATGGATCAGAATTCCATTTATCAACTTTTATGAAAAATTCTAGAAAATAACTTTTCGGAAAACTTAGCCAAACAGGCCCTAATAGGTATCAAAACGAAGCTCTTACCTCGAGGAGCTCGAATATGAAATCTGGGAGAAAACAAACTGACGGAAGGTCGTCGTTTGGCGTCGCAAAGCTCTAAGCAACTAAATCTCCCTCTAGCCCCCTTTTGGCCTCCTTCTTGAGCTTTTAGGTTAAACTTGGAAAAAATATCCCAACCATCTCTATCTATATATAGGCAACTCTTTTGGAAATTACGTTTACCTCCCCACGAGTTTTCCAAACTCCTAATCAGTCTCTGAAACTTTCTATACAGCTTATTCATAGCTTTACGAGTGAAACCTCAAAATTATAAAAGTTATCGACTAAGTTTCGTTTGGTCGCTAAAACGCGAATTTCTACATGACGTTTTCGAAGTTACTAATTAGCCTACCAAATTAATAGTGTGTTCATTCGTCCTCACCAGGATACTAAATCTAACAACAGAAATAAATTCTAAAACAGAAAATAATACAGATATTGAAATACACAGGTAAACATTTATTTCCAGATAAACATTTAAAGTATTCCACAGTGACTGTCTCACACTCAGAGAGACTTCACAACAATAAATCCTCAATCATAACAGTTTCAAAGGGTTCTCTAATACAGACACCCAAATCCAATCGTGAGTCAAAACTCACCCACACATGTGTCATAAGACACGCCATATTATCATGCATGACAATGTAATGCAAATGAAATAGCACAAATGTGGGTGTTATAGCTTAACCTCATTTTTCTCATTTTTCGTTTACACCACTGAAACTCTTAAGTTCTCATTATCAAAACCCCCTAAACATTCCATTAACTACCCAATTATCTAATGAGTGTTTGTCCAAGTCCCGTATGGGTCCCAACGTGGGTCTTACATATTTTGTGAAGTTACTATCGCACCTACTAATTATAAATCTTTTCAGTTATGCCCTTATTTGGGTATTCAACCTATTATCAAATGCTAACACATGTATCATCATATAATATAAAAGCATTTTAAGCAAATATTTATGTAATCATATAAATGCATTTAATCACGCAAAATGCAAATATTTTTATTCGGGCCCTTCACTGGGTCCCACCTCCGAACCTGTCCCTCCTCATTGGGGACATTTCCATGGGTGAGTCCAAAGCCTCTCCTTAACCATTATATACACTAATCACATGAATTAATGCATATTAACATGTTAACTAACCCTTTCCCGAGTACGGGTGTTACAAAAGATAAAAAAAAAATACAACCAAACCCTTACACCGCTCAAGTACTAACATAATCTAATCGACTGCAACCGAGTCATCATCTGCAGTGTCGAAAGGGATATCGATAGGGGCAGCAGGTGGTGAAGGTGGTGTCTCAGAGATAGTGGGCGGCTCCGTCGACGTAGATAGAGTTGAAGGATTCGCAGGTGGCAGCGGAGTTGTGGATGATGACGGAACCGAGGTGGCTGGTGCAGCTGGGGGATGAGAATCTGTGTGTAAAGACTGGGCAACCCCAACTGCATAAGAATTAAATCAAGTTGTGTGGTCAAGTGATCAACATTGCCCTCGAGTCTCATCCGGGCCTCCTTCTCCCCCAAAGCAATGTATAGAGAGTCTGGAGAGACACAGATAAAGACTCTCCCTGGGCCGGAGCCTGAGATCGTTGTCTTAACTCTAACTGTTGCACAGCGGTAATAGGATCCTTCTCATCCTCAGTACCTTGCTCCTCAGCCTCAATACGCGTCCCTGAAGCAGCTCCCTCGGTGTCCATCCCGCCCCCTTTTTCTTCTTTGTACCGACCTCTCTTTTCCCTTTCATTTTCTTTTTCTCTTCTCTGAGTCAGAGCGTCGGGCAGCCGTCTCACCAAAATGGATAGAAGAAGTCTAAAATGCTTCGGCAGGGAGCGAGAGTAATCCAGAATAAGCTACGACACTATGAATGGCACACGCGCCTTTCAAATGTTTCTTTGCAGAAATATAATGCGTGGGCTGCACCAAACTCCATATATAAGTGTGGGAGGCAGACCCTCTTCCCCGTCCCCACATAATACAATACCCAGACGTACCATGGTACTAGATTCTCGCGATAGGAGGTCGAGAAGATATAGTTGCACAGTACCAGGTGGAGTATGTGGTAGTCATCGGTCAGGTGGCGATCCTCGATTAGCGATGCACCATTCCAGAAAAGAACTGCTCCGCCAGTAATCTCCCGCACAATAGTGGCATAAGGGGTCTCAGGAGCTCCCAGTCACTGTGGACAATCACACTCCGGCTCCTCAAGGACTCCTAAAGCAGCAGCTAATGTCGCTTGACTGAAGAAAATCTCTCGCCCGTGTATGAAATAGCGATATGTAAATGGCGCGCGCGGGGTCCTTGATCCTGGTGGTGTAGGCCTACCGCACCCAAGAGATATTGACCCTTTTGACTTGGGTTAACATCTGGAACCACTGTGGCATATCTTGAATCCTGGCCAGGAACCACGGAGCCGAAAGCCATACAGTCTTTAGCGGTCTCTCCAGCATTATCTTGCGGTGGCTGAAGAAACGCGTAAACCAGGACAGGTCGAGAGGATTCTGGAACCCATGTTCAGGTACCGGGTCAGAAATAGTCAGATCAAATGGTTTCTCCTTATGGTAGCCGATTGTAGGATTCATGGTGATTAACCTGAAATAGAAAAAGAGAAGATAGGATGAATGAAAACATGAAAAATATAACAAAATAAGAAATATGTCACTGCATGGGTTCAATTGATCGAACATTTTTTGATCGATTGAACAAGGGCTTGTCTCGATTGCTTGAGCCCAGTTCGATCAATTGAACGCAGAAGAAAATGCAAGGATAAAAAACAAAGCAGAAATGAAAAGACAACACGCAATATATGACCAAGACGTTAATTAATTGGTCTTAGGACCAGTGGGGGGCACCCCCTCTCGGTTTTCACAAGAATGAACAAAGGGGGTCATGTAGACCTTACCTTGATCAACACGCAGTAGAGAGGGAAATGAGATGATGATGAGGATGATTTGGGGATGATCAGGAGCCTCCAAAGTGTGTGAGTGTGGGAAGCACAAAAGCGCCCTGAGCTTTTCACTCTCTATTTTCAAGCGTTTGAGAGTGTGAGGGAGAGGGAAAGACTGAAGAAGAGTCAGAGAGACACCTCGTTTAAATAGAAGTTTCGATCGATCGAAAAATGTTCGATCGATCAAACAGCTGATCGCTTGAACATTATTCAAGCGCTTGAGGGTTCAAAACGTCAATCGATCGAGAATAGTTCGATCGATCGAATACAAAATTTTTAGGTACCCTTCAGGCAGACTACCTGTGTACCCCCAACTGACAGAAACAGATCTGGACATACAGTAATACCATAAAAGTAGTTTAACAAAGAGCATATATGCCAGAAATAGTCATCATCATGATATAAAATTGCAAATTTCATAAATATAAATTTAATAAAGCATTTGTTTGCAAAATTATTCCCCCAAAATTGGTGCTTAAACCTTATTATAATGAAAAACTAAAATTAAAACTAAAAATAACAGTGCTTTGTCTAGGATTACACTTCAATTGCCAAAAGATTGACCAAATGAATAAGTACAACTGAAGTGGACTACTATCCCTCGAACATGAAAATTCCATCTTCCACATTTGTTTCATATTCCGCCGAATCTTCTAAATTGGAGTCCAAACTTGCAAATTTACGCTCCCAGAATAATCTGAACGCTTCTAGGATATCATCGAGCATGTCTGGAGTCTCCAAGGAGTTGATTGCGCTCATGAGAGGTGATTGTGATGGAGACATGGATAATGGAGTATAGCTCTGCAGTTATTCCCCCTCTCGTGGTGGAGTGCCAGGGGACCTCACGGGAGGCCCATGAAACAACAGGTGTGGAAGGAACACTAGTGGTAGATTCTGATTCATAGTGATATCCCTAGACAAGGACAGAAAGACAACAAAGACAAGGGCAGAATTTTAAATTAAAATAAAGCAAAGAAGGAAATAAACGAAAGAAATTAAAAGAAAGGAACAAACAAAGAAAAACAGAAAATGAAATGAGGTGTGACAAAGATTCAACCTCATTATTGGCATGATGGGACCATATGCACTAGAAGGTAGGGGGCACTGAAGCCTGAACAACAAATAGCTTACATGCACATAGATGTATGGAACCAATTCAATAATGTTAAAGTCATCAACAAGTGTGAAAACAGCATTATGGCGTTCGGGCACGACATCTTGCAAATCATTCTCATCCCATGGTTCCCACATCGAGTCATTCTCCCATTATTGCAGGAGTTCGTCGTCCACTTCACCAACAAAGTATCCCTCCTCCTCGCCAACATCATCAGGGAATTCCATGTTCTCAAAAGGGTTGATGGCAAGAAGGGTTGGTGGGTAGGGGATGTACCCTTAGGATAGGTCAATTACATCATCCGCCCCTGAGCCCTTGATACGGTGAAAGGCAGAATGCTATCTCGTTAGCAGTCCAAGGGAGATTCTGGTACTCAGAATCAGCCCATGAGCCAATCGAATACACTGACCTTGTATCATTATCATTTTGCATTTTCAATAACCTGCAGAGGAGAGATATAATATGGAATAGCGGGTTAAGAATGAATTCACAGTCACAAAGATAAAAGGAAAAATGAAACAGAAGAAAATAAACAAAAAACATGAAACGAAAAGATTACAACAACAAATTGAGGATTCACATTGGTGTTTTAGATAGCTGAATAGTTGGGCTCATCCAGTTGGATGTGCTCAACTTCTAGTTGAAGTTTTCCAAGAACGGCTTTAGTCTTTGGCCGTTGACCTTGAAGCTCTCATTGTTCTTTGGGTTTATCAGCTCCACGGCCCCATGTGGAAAGACAGATTTAACAACGAATGGGCCTGTCCACCGGGATCGGAGTTTTCCTGGGAAGAGGTAAAGGCAAGAGTCATATAGCAAGATTTTTTGCCCCGGTTCGAATGATTTACGAAAGATAGTTCTACCGTGGCGAGCCTTTAGCCTTTCCTTATACAACTTTGCAGAGTCATATGCATCTCTACGGATTTTCTCAAGCTCTGCAAGTTAGAGTTTACGTAATTGCCCTCCCTCTTTAATGTCAAAGTTCAATGAGCGTGTCTCTTAATAAGCTTTATGTTCAATTTCAACAGGGAGGTGACATGATTTCCCGTACACAAGTCTGTACGGAGACATTCCCATATTGGTTTTGAATACGGTTCAGTATGCCCATACAGCATCAGTCAACTTGTAAGCCCAATCTTTCCTATTTGAGCTAACCATTTTTCGAGAATGTATTTTATCTCTCGGTTCGCCAACTCTGCCTGCCCATTTGTTTGTGGGTGGTAGGCTAAGGCAATTTTGTGGTTGACCCCATGCTTCTTTAGAAGTGACTTCAAGGGCCTATTACAGAAGTGTTTGCCTTGGTAACTAATTATTACTCTTAGGGTTTCGAAACACGACATAATATTTTCTTTTAGAAATGACATTACTGTCCTGTGGTCGTTCTGTCTCGTCGGTATTGCCTCTACCCATTTCGATACATACTCAATAGCAAGAAGTATGTACTCGCAGTTATTCGATTTTGGGAATGGGCCCATAAAGTCTATGCCCCAACAGTCAAATATTTTAATTGTAATTATGGGAGTTAGAGGCATAGAGTTCCTTTTTGAAATGGTGCCTAACTTTTGACAACGTTGGCATGCTTTGCAGAAGGAATGGGCATCTTTAAACACGATGGGCCAGTAGAAACCGCTATATAAGACTTTTTGTGCAGTCTTCTGTGAAGCAAAATGGCCACCGCAGGCTTGGAATGGCATGAGGCCAGGATTACAGTTATATCTTCATTCGGAACACAACGTCTAATGACCTGATCAGCGCAATACTTGAAAAGGTATGAGTCATCAAAGAAAAAATGATGTGCGAAAGAAAGAAATCTTTTCTTATCTCGATTTGACCAATGCCCGGGGATTTCTCCCGTGACTAGATAGTTTACGATATCTACATACCATGGTAGGGCGGACACAGTCATCAGGTTCTCATCTGGGAATTCATCCTTGATAGGTAGCGGTTCAGTATTGTCAACAAAAGTTAACCGAGACAAATGATCCGCAACCACTAGGGCTGTTCAAATTTTTCGCGAACCCACGAGACCCGACCGACCCGATCGAACCCGAGGATATTGGGTCAGTTTGGTGGGTTCATGGATCGATTGATGGTTTTAATTTTGTGAATCTGGCGGGTTCAGTTCGAGTCACGGGTGGGCTTCCCACTTTCGCGGGTCACCCAACTCGACCCGACCAGATTGTACATATGACATATATATTATTATATATATAAGAAAAGAAAAGAAAACCCTAACACCCACCCCCTCTTCAGCGCCGCAGTCCCCCCCCCCCCCCCTCTCTCTCTCTCTCTCTCTCTCTCTCTCTCTCTCTGTGTATATATATCTATAGATCTATATATCTATATATATATATATGCTTTGGAATTCTTATGGAGGGTGAAGGAGATGTTGAATCACCTAAGCAAGGCCAAGGAAAAGGGGACAACGGAGGAAGCTCGGGACGACGGAGCTCGTGTGATGACCACCACTCCTCTTTCTCTCTATATATGTGTATATATTTGTAGATCAATATATATACATGGATGGGTATATATGTGTACATCAATGCATATTTTTTACATTGATCAAATGGTTGGGTGCTCTTTTTTTGGGGTGGGATTTTTACTTATTTTCTTTTGTCAATCAAGATTTCTTATGTTTCTGTTTATAATTTTTATGTTCAATTCAATTATTAGTTCAACATCTTCAAATCTACTAATATTTAGTTCATGATGTTCATCCATGGCTGCCTATTCTTTTTGAGATGTATATGTCGGGTGGAACATCGTCAGTTTGATCTTGCTTCGGTTCAGTTGGCGGGTGACAATTAGTGAACCCCGAAAGTAATCGGGTCGGGTGATGAGTTTCTTCAAACCCGACCAAAACTGACCCGTGAACATCCCTAGCAACCACATTCTCGACTCCCTTTTTATCTTTGATTGTGAGATCAAACTCTTGGAGTAGGAGTATCCAACGAATAAGCCTTTGTTTCGCGTCTTTCTTGGATAACAGGTATTTAAGGGCTAAGTGATCTGTAAAACAGACAATTGGAGACCCTATCAGATAAGACCTGAATTTATCCAAGGCGAAAACTATAGCCAGTAGCTCCTTTTCGGCAGTTGTATAATTCATTTGAGCTTCATTCAGTGTTCGACTGGCATAGTAGATAACATACGGCTTATTATCCTTCCTCTGCCCTCGAACTGCGCCAATAGCGTAGTCACTAGCATCGCACATCAGTTCGAATGGCAAACCCCAGTCGGGTGCCTGTATTATTGGTGTAAAGGTAAGGTGCTCTTTTAGTGCATCAAAAGATGTTTGACATCTTTTCGACCACTTGAATAGTGTGTCTTTAACAAGCAGTTGACATAGTGATTGGGATATTACACTAAAATTCTGAATAAATCGACGATAGAATTCTGCATGCCCCAGAAAAGAATGGATGTCTTTGACTGTACGGGGGACAGGTAGATTCAAGATTATGTCGATTTTTGTTTTATCCACTTAGATACCTTCGTCGGAGATAACGAGGCCGAGGACTATTCCTTTAGTCACCATGAAGTGACACTTCCCCTAGTTTAACACCAGTTGTTTGTCCTCACATCTTGCTAATACATGTTCCAGATTTTCAAGACAACTGTCAAAATTATGGCCAAACACAAAGAAATCGTCCATGAAGACTTTGAGTATTTGTTCAAGCATGTCACTGAAGATACTTAACATGCACCGCTTAAAAGTAATAGGTGCATTGCATAAGCCGTACGGCATTCGTCGGTAGGCAAAGGTACCGAATAGGCACATAAAAGTTGTTTTCTCCTGATCTTTAGGAGTAATTTTGATCTGATTGTAACCATTATATCCGTCGAGAAAGTAGTAGTACTTGTGGCCTATCACTTGTTCTAGCATTTGGTCCATGAACGAAAAAGGAAAGTGGTCTTTTCGGGTCATAGTGTTTAACTTTCTGTAATCGGTACGCATCCTCCATCTGATGGGGATACGCGTTGGTACTAACTCGCCATCTTTATTAGGAATGACCGTTATGCCTTCGTTTTTAGGGACTACTTGGGTCGGACTAACCCATGGACTGTCAGAGATTGGATAAAATATCCCAACGTCAAGTAAGTTTAAAACTTCTTTTTTAACTACTTCTTGCATATTGGGATTCAGACGCCTTTGCATTTGTCGTGACGGTTTAGCGTCTTCTTCAAGAAAAATTTTGTGGGTGCAAATGGATGGGCTTATGCCTTTGAGGTCAACAATAGTCCATCCCAATGCTCTTTTGTGTTGTTTCAGCATTTGTATTAGTTTACCCTCTTGCTCAAAATTCAAAGTGGATGATATTATAACTGGGTATGTCTTCTCAGTTCTTAGGAAAGCGTATTTGAGCTCCTTGGGAAGCTCCTTTAATTATAAGTCAGGAAATTTTTGAGGGCATAACTAATTTTGTTTTTGGAGGTAACGATTCATATGGTGTAACCCACATGCATTCATCTCTATTCTCTTCTATTTTGTCCATCATGAGGCCAGTTTGATTTATGTCGGCATCCAGTAGAGTAAAATCTTTAGGTTGATAGATCGCTTCGAATTGTGACACAACTTCCTCCAAAGGATCTTTGTAATCGACAAAATCAGCCTCATTTTCGATGACCGTCTTGATGAAACTTACTTCTTCCTCATCCTCGTATTCTTCAGGTCAGGGATTTAAAAAGATTTTGATGTTTAAAGTCATATTCCCGAATGCGATGGCCATTATACCACTTCTTATTTTTATCATTGCATCAATTGTGTTTAGGAATGAACGTCAGAATATCACCGGGATTTGTGCACATGGATTGGACACAGGTTCAGTGTCTAATATTACAAAATCAACTAGAAAGACAAACAAGTCTATTTGCACAAGGACATCCTCCAATACCCCTCTGGGGTACTTCACCGACCTATCTGCCAATTGTAATGCAACTTGGGTAGGTTTGAGTTCACCCAACCCTAGTTGTTTATAAACTGAGTATGGCAGTAGGATAACACTCGCTCCTAGATCGAGGAGTACGTTGTCTATTCGTTTGATTTCCAATTTGGCATGAGACCATATGAGTGTCGCCTCTTGACAGTGCATAGATCTTTTAGATATTTAGCATAAGCCGGCACTTGTTTGATCGCATCAAGGAGTGGAAGATTGATTTTAACTTGTTTGAATAATTCCAAGAACTCTTGATTTTTTAACTCATTTTTTGGTTTCTTTAGCATTTGAGGGTAAGGCGCGAGGAAAGGGCATTTTGGTAATTCGTCATTAACAGGCTCTTTTCCAGGCTTTTTCCCAACTTATTCTACCTCTATAGGAGCTTCAAGGTTGAGTATGTGGTTTCATTGTTTTTAGATGGCTCCTTTTTAGTGGTAAATGGTTCGTTTATATTTACCACTTCATCCTCTTCATACTCTTCATGTGTAGAAAGAGGTATGTTGTGCCCTATTATCTTGCCACTTCTCAGGGTAGTCATGGCTTTAGCTTGTTCTTGATTATTGGGACCATTATTGTAACCCTTAGGGTTTTGAAGTGGTTGGGATGGAAACGTTCCACTCGATCCCTCTTGCCGTGCATCCATTCTCTCTAACGTCGTAGACATCTTGCTCATCATTTGAAGTAACTGTTGTGTTAAGTTTGCGTCAGAGAGTGGATCTTCCTCTTGCACCTTTTTAGGTGGTGGCACGTATATATTCGACTATTGATTAGAGGGCTGAGCTTGGTTGCAGTTACTAGATCTATTTTGATTGAATTGTTGGGACTACCTGTTGTTTTGCCCTGGATATTGATTGTGATTGCAGGGCTGTTGTTGATATTGATTTTGGGTCCCAGCGTTGTTCTTCCAATCAAAACTGGGGTGATTCCATCGATTGTTATTGTTTTGAAAATTGTTGTTGTTATTGTAGGAATTCCCCGCCCCTCTATATCCTTGCATGGCATTTATTTCCATGGGGGCTGGTTCTTGAAATTACGGCACATTGGGACAGTATTGAGTAGTGTGTCCCAACATGTTGCATGTGCCGCATGGTTCTTCAGGTAAAACCTGCCTAAAACTCTCTCATTTCATCCCTAACTCCTTTACCTTCTTTGCTAGCACCTCGTATTTGGACATTAGAGCATCTTCAGTTTGTAGTTGGTAGATACTCTTATCCTCTCTCCCTTATGGCTGAGCTCTGGAGATATCTTCTTGGTTAGCCCATTCATGGGAATGCTCGGCCAACCACTCGAAATGAGCCTCAACCTCTTCGGTATTCTTACTTAGAAACTCACCTACACTCATGGTTTCTACAAGTTTTTTAGTTTCACCATTAAGTCCTTCAAAGAAGTAACTAATGGTTCGCCATTTCTCATATCCGTGATGTGGGTACAAGAGAAGCAAATCTTTAAAACGCTCCCGTGTTTGAGTGAAGGTTTCATTGTTTCTTTGCTTGAATGAGTTTGTTTGACGTTTCAGTTCGATGGTCATGCGAGGTGGGAAAAACTTCTTTAAGACAATAGTGTTTATCGCATGCTATGTGAATATCGAATTTGGTTTGAGGGTGAGCAACCATGCGTTTGCTTTTATCCTTCAAGGTGAAGGGAAATAGCATTAAGCGTGTCACATCTACGGGACAGTTTTGAGAGAATGTTTTGCAAACATCCTCGAAATCTTTAACGTTTCGATATGCCTTCTCGCTTTTCATCCCATGAAAGGTTGGAAGAAGTTGAATCATTCCATTGCAAAATTGGAATTCGCCTGCATGTGGTGGAATGAGAATGCAAAGGTGTAGGTGCCTGTTCGGGTTGCATGAGCTTGCGCAAAGGACGTAATGAATCATCAATGGGCACAACCCTATTTTTAACATTTTCACTTTGATCGTCAGCCATAGATTCTGTAGGTGTAATACCTGTAATTTTCTTTTCTTTAATAATAATAGTTTCCGATTTTTTTTGGCATTTGACTATCTAACTTTATATTATTATTTTAATATTGAGATGATTTTGACGTATCATAAGATTACTGACTAGACTGTAGTAATCATACCGACTCGACCGTAATTAGAATTAACTTAGTCCAGTACCTAGACTCGGCATTAGAAATAATACCCGTCTGCACGTAAATCGAGATCGACACGCATAACGAGGAACTTATGCATGCAAACTGAGAAAGTAGCACGCCACCTAAGGTGGGCCCCACATGGCCGGCCACATGGAAGCTACATGCAACCCCATTGACATATGTCACCACCCCATGTGACACTTGTCCCCTTGTTGGACACATGGCATGGCATATAACCATGCAAATGACACCTAGCACTTGGGTTTTTCTATATATACATGCCTATAGCATACATTACCCTCTCTTACTCTTCATAATCTGCATTTAGAGAGGAAGTTAGGAGACTTGCATGTCCATGAGAAAAATAGAAGAGAAGAAAGAGGATTAGAAGAGGAGGAAGAAGAAGATTCCATCACTTGAAGCTTGTGTCCAAGCTTCCTAAGCTCTAATCCAAAGCCCAAGCTCAATTTCAAGTTTAAGTGAGTATTCTAACTCACTTTAGAACCTATATAGTATGTAGTAATGTTTATTATGTGCTTGATGTTGATAGTTTGAGAGATCCATGCCATGCAAGATAAATTTTCAAATCTGGGAAGCAGAAACTTCCAACAGAATGTTGTCTTAGTAAAATAAACATTTTGAACAGTTCAAAAATGGGAATGAGGCTAGGTTTTTTTGTGAAGAACTCTAACTCATTTATCTACAAATAACTCTTCTATAGCTCAGTCTGAAAATCAATTCTTCATAGGTGAAATGTACATACAACGAAGTACTTTAAATCTAAGAAACAGAAACCTCCAGCAGAATGTAGTCTAGTAAAATGAGTGTTTTAAGAAGCTCCGAAATCTGAATTATGCTAGGTTTTTTTGTGGAGAAAGCTAACTCATTTATCTACAAATACCTCTTCTATAGCCTGGTCTAAAAATGAATCCTTGATAGGTAAAATGCACATGCAACGCAGTACTATAAATCTAGGACATAGCAGTCCGAAAATATAGAAATGTCTAAGTAAAATAAATATTTTGAGTAGTTCAAAAATGTAATTGAAGCTAGATTTTGTTGTACATACAGATAATCCAATTACATACAATGTTCTAGTTTTGAGTTTGATCTACAAAGCAATTTATCATGCCCAAATAAATCATATCAATTCAGTCGACATAGTAAAATTAATTCCTGGCAGATTGTATAACTACTTGTATGATGTGTTTATTGATGATGCTTGCTTCCGGTACCTGTGTGGTTATGGATATCTTGTGCTATCGCATAGATGAGTTGTTAAGGCTTTCTTCCATATGGTTATTGATATCAAATCCATGTTATAGATCTATGAGCTACATGCTATACTTTTTCGTTGTCGCGAATATAGTGTAATGGCCATTAAAAGTTCTTACCCAAGCTTTTAGTATGTTGTATGGCACGATTATTGCGTAGATAGCGATTGGATAAGTTTCCATCGTAAGTATATTATAAAAAAATAGAATGACGGATGTATAACGTAACTTCAAAAGTATAAATGAAAGTAATTAACAAATTAAACCATGGAACGAGTGATACGAATACGGTCAAGGATATATAATGATTGATTGTGCTTGGTTAGGAGCAGTGTATGTCAAAGATAAGTGTTGGATAGGTAAACCAAGCCGCGGGGGGCCGGGATAGTGAACAAAGGATGTGCTTGATGGGTTGCGAAGTGATGAGTATTGTGTATCCTTTCAGGTCTTCGTGACGAAAGGGGTACGGTTAATGCTTCGATTCTTCGTGATGACGAAGTGGTGGTTCTTAGAGTGAAGACTCCTTTCGGTTCTTCATGATGGAATGGATGTTCTTGCACTCCGTAAACGCTTCTGTTCTTCGTGATGGAGAAGCGGTGATTCTTTGAGTAAAGACTCCTTTCGGTCCTTAGTGATGGAATGGATGTTCTTGCACTCCGTAAACGCTTCGGTTCTTCGTGATGGAGAAGCGGTGATTCTTTGAGTAAAGACTCCTTTCGGTTCTTAGTGATGGAATGGATGTTCTTGCACTCCGTAAACGCTTCGGTTCTTCGTGATGGAGAAGCTGTGATTCTTTGAGTAAAGACTCCTTTCGGTTTTTCGTGACGAAATGGATGTCCTTGTACTCCGTAACGCTTTCGGTTCTTCGTGACGAAGCGGTGATTCCTTGAGTGAAGACTCCTTTCGGTTCTTCGTGACGAAATGGATATTCTTGCACTCCTTAACTCTTTGGTTCTTCGTGACGAAGTGGTTGATGAAAGATGTTTTGGTTGATGAAAGATGGTTTGGTTAGCAAGAGATACTTTGGGTTTGTAAATGACGTCGGATGTTAGAAATGAATGATAGTGGCATTAAGAATGTCGAGACGAGTTTTCTCACCTGGACATTTTCTTTTCGAATACGTGGTTAGGTATATTGGTAGTTATAGCCCGACGGTGAGAACGCAAAGATCTTAAAAGACGTGTTAAAAAGTAATAAGGGTATCTTGGTTGTGCTTTACTGTATACGTTCCATTTGATTTAGTTTTCTCACTCAGCTTTCATAAGCTGACGACATTCATGTCGTTGGACATTCCCATGTCCAGCTTGTCCAGGTGAAGAGTACCCAGGTTATGAAGCTACGCAAGAAGGAATTATTGAAGAAGATTACACTGAAGATGACTATGGTTATGCTAGTTAGAGAGAAGACTAGCAGTTATCCTTTGTAAATGTTTTTGATTATAACCAGAAGACTTAGCATATATTTTGTAATAGTTTTGTAAGGCCAAGAGCCATAAGACTCTGATGTATTTATAATGATGTATTAACTAGCTAAGTACTTTGACTTCTCTTTGTAATACATTCCAGTAAGTAAATGATGGTGTTATCCTATTATTATATCATTTAGTTATTATTATTTGGCCATGGACAATTCGGCACTGCAACCAGTCACGCGCCTCAGGGTCCAAGATGAAAATTTTAAAAATTTTCCATATTTTGGCTACGTTGGGGCGTGATAGTAGGTGTGGCTACGGGATTGATAGAACTAGAGGAATCAGACAAGTATAATGGATTTCCGAAAATTCCCTCTATGGAGTTATCGGACATGAAAGGGTAGATCTAAGAAGATTTTAGATCTAAAGAACTAAAAGAAAAAGAAAAGATAGAAGTAACAACTAGTCGCCTTCTCTGGTAACGGTGCCAAAAACTTGACACGGAAATAATTTGTGTGCGCTTGTGTGCTATACCCAATTATAGGTAATCGTGCAAGTAATATTCTGGTAAGACTAGGTCGATCCCTCAGAGAAGGTTTAAAGCTACTTACTTAGACTAAACTCAAAAAGAAAATAAAAAATTCAGACTTTAAATAAATGTAGAACATGAAGTTCCACAATTAACAACTACTAAATGGAAAATGACTAAATTAAACTAATAATTAACTATCTAACTAAAACTGTATTTAAAACGGTTTTACTTTATAAGAGGAAAGCGTTGGGATCGCACGAATCCGCAGTGACCGAACCATCTACCATGCAGTGTCATTAATGCTCTATGGAGTATATCTCTCTATAATATTCTGTATTTTCTAAAAACAAGAATCAATAGCCATTTCATGACCGAGACTATATCATCACCATTGATGTAAAATACATGAAGGCGGTTTAAAACAATAGTTAAAACTCACACTATGAATGGTGTAAGCATTCAAAGTGGTTTGCAAAAGTTATTGAAGAAAAATGCCTTAAGGCTTAACGTTAAGATAACTGTTTTGGCAAACTGAGCATATGAAGACAACTTGATAACAAATATCAAAAATAGAAAGTCTAGGAATACTGCAAAGGGCCATCTCAAGAATCTGAAGGTTCAATCGATCGATGCGCTTTTGATCGATCGAACATCATCATCTCTCAATCGATCGAAATGTCTTCGATTGCTTGACTGTATCTCTGGTTCGATCGATTGAACTAACTTCGATCGATCGAACATATGTTTTATTCTGGTGCATGGTAGAGGCTGGAGATCATTGTTTCATCAAGATCTCCCAACTTTGAGACTACTCAGACATGGTCTGAGATGCTACGGATTGGTTTTTAATGTGAAACATTATTAAGGGTCCGTTTGGTTGAATTTCAATCATGTAAACTATGAAAACTATGGATTTCAAAAAGACTAGCATGCAACCCTACGTTTAGAATAGATTATAACTATATAAACTATGAGCAGAAAGTAAATAACACTAATATCAAAACCTGGAATGAAAACAAACTTGTATTACGCTTCAAACTTCAAACCAAAGCACTATTCAACGATTCAAACCAACAAAGCTCTTTATCTCTCTCTATAAAACTGTAAAACAAAAAGGTGGGCGTCCCTAGGACGTGTTTTACAACTAATATATATAGAAAAACCTAGGCTAGGGCTACAATACTCCGTCTCTACTGCTTGCGCGTATAATTCTGATAAAAGGCATGTTCGATCGATCGAACTCTATTCGATTGCTTGAACTGTTAAATTTCTCGAGCGCTTGAACATCCTTCAATCGCTTGAACCTTCGATCGCTTGAACATTCTTCGATCGATCGAAAGTTTCTTTTCCTTTTGAAATGTTCTTTTTGCATTTTGGTTTTACCTTTTTATCCTGTAAGTCATTCCTGCACACAGTGACATAGCAATCTGCACAAAATAACAGTTAAAACAACCCAACTCATCATAGATTTGTCACATTGTATATAAATTGGCATTGTAACACAAATTGCAGCTATAATAGGGAATTGTAAACTAAATCAGTGTATTTTTTGAGTCTAGTGCGGTTGTATTTTACAAATATCCCCGCTTGTCAATCCCTTCTGGTTTCTGTCATGAAAGAGAAGCATAGAGTTTTTTCTGATAAAGATAATCCTCTATCTGCATCTTCCAAAATTCGAAGTTTATACCATCAATTTTTTCGATCTTCACCTTTCCTTCTTCTGCTACCGCTTTCATCCGAACCTAATGCTCTAATACTAGTTGTTGGAGAAATCACGTGTAATCTCCCCACAAGATCTGTAAGAAATCAATGCAAGAATAAAAGAAAATAGAGAACAATCACTCAAGACCACAAGATTTCTACTTGGTTCGGCCAATTATGCCTACGTCCACATCGTTGTAGAGGTGTATTATAGGGTTACAACGAGAGTTACAATCAATGTTCATAGTGATATTTTCAAAATCAAGAAAAAAAGTATACTCTACTTTTAAAAGATTTGCAGTGTGGAAGTAGAGGTCGAATGCACAGTGATTGAAATACTAAAGCACTTTAATTTTAAAACCTAAACCTAGTTAATAAAGAAAACGGAATTTTAATTTTGATTTTAATTAAACTAAGAACAGTGAAAATAAATCTAAACTATGAAAGCGATTAAAAGTTATTTTGATAAATATGTATATTGAACCTAGGATTGCAAATCCACCACTAGCTTCATAATAAGGGTATCTATGCATTCAATTAGCTTATTATGTTGGATGATAATGGGGAATCGTGGCTACAAGCCCAATTCCTCCGTCAAGAAGATAACTACGATTCAAGCATCAACATAATTCATCTTCGGTTGGCACGGAGTGTCTGATACTAAACTAGGGCTGCGACACACTCCGTCTTCCCTAGGCATGAACTATTCAACTACTTGATATCACAGTTCAAATAAGCACTATTACATGTAAATAATCCATACAAGCATAGTAAATATAGATCATTGAGTACATCACATTCAAAATAGATCTAAGACAAGAATAGATTTTGAAAGCAATGATTTAATCAATAGAAGTATGATTTTATTATAAAAAAAATCCTCTAAACATGTAATCATCATCTATACATAAAAAAAACTAAAAGAAAAACATAAAGAACACCCTATTATTTGGCTAAGGTTTCATTGAAATCCTAGATATCGGTCTAAGCGGCCATAGAAGCTATGAATGGCAAGCTGTTGATGGAGGAAGCCATGAGAATCCTTGGTCTTCTTCTTCTTTTCCTTGCTTTTCCCTCTTCAATGACTGAAGTTTTGTGTGTATAATGTTGTGTATAAAGGTGTGTAACCCCATAATTGAATTAGAATAGAGTATACATAGATTTTGGAAGGATTAGAGAGCTTTCCTAAACCTATTCGCACTAAAACTGCTGTATTTTACATTCTGGACGCAAGTCACAAGTGTGTGTGTGTGTGTGGAAGAGACTTGGTAAACTAAGTAACTTTTGTTGTAAAATTAACTAGAGGTCTCATGTTTCAATGGTTGTGCTAGAATATGGGAAAGAATGCATATATGTGTCCCTTAGTTGGAAATCCATGGGCTTTGGGTGAATAAGTAACCTTCTTATATTTAGAGATGTTATTGGCGGTTTTCATGATGTTTGGTTGAAGTTGGAATACACTTGCTGTAACTTGGAGACACTTGGGAATGCTTTTGAAATTATTTTGAAAGTTTCCATGAAGTTTAATTTGGTTTTGGAATTAATCCATGTGACTTTGGAGTGTTTTAAACTTGTAAAAATGTAGTTTTTAGCAGTAGGAATTCAAGTATGCAGAACCCGGATCAATCCGACTTTTGTCGTGGATTGATCCGGGCGTTTTGGGGGGCGTTTTGCCAAAATTGGTAATTTTAGACCGATCCGGATTTTTGGGGCGAATTGATCCGCTGATATAATTTCTGTCGGTCTGCTTTTACGGACACGAACATAACTCTTTATAGAAAATTCGTATTTGCACGCTATTTTTTGTGTTAGAACCTAGACTCACAAAGGACTATCTTTTGATATAAATTTGACTACATTTTCTAAATGACCATTTTGCCCTTGAGCTATTTTGTCTTAACAAAATTCTTTTATGATATCTAAATCATGTTTTTCTTAGTAATTAGTGGATGATTTGGTATCTTGGGATTGTCACACGTGTCCTAATCTGCCCAAGGCGGGTTGGGGTATGGCAATTTTTGGTATCAAAGCAATAGGCTAGAGGCTTGGGGGCGAGTGACGAATACGACGTGTAAAAACATAAAATGATGTAAAGTTATGTAAATCATGCATACATGTTTATTTAGCATGCTTTAAATGTTGTTTAGCATGCATAACACGTTATTTATAGTAACGTGCATAGAGATGGCGAAATTCACTGCCCTGTCAGGGCCCCGCCCCGCTCTGCCCTAATGGTACGAATTTGTAGGAGTTGGAATAGGAGTAGGAGCGGTTATGGTATGAAAAGTAAAACTCCTACAGGAGTCGGGGTGGTTTGGTATCCTCTAAAACTACAAATTAAAGCCCGCCCCCGCCCCGATTAAAGTATCAATTTACATATATACCCTTAAACATGGATTTTTTTTATTTGTTTGTGGTTTTGATTAAAGTTAATGTGTAATGTATTATCTTTTGAGTTCTTATTATTATATATTACAAATTTTTTTTTCTTGTTTTCCACTTTGGCGGGGCCGGTTAAGAGTATCCGTTAATAAGCGGAGTAGGAGTTGGTTTTCACTTTAGACGGGACGGTACGATACGGTACGGGACGGGGCGGAGTCAGAGGTGATATAAGGGGACTCCGTACCATACCCTCCCCATTGCCATCCCTAAACGTGCTCGTGAATTATTATGGGGATGCTAGGCTTAATTGCTGGTAGTAATGGAATCAGGGAAAAGACAGACATCACAATCAAGAGTGGAATGGGTAAAAGATTTGTCGAGATAATAGAAAGAGTTGTGGAAGAAGCATAATAATTTCCGAATCTAGAGGTAAGAACGGAGCCACCGGTCATAGAATGATTTCTAAAAGAGTCCCGACAATGATATGTGGGTAAGAGATCAGGAAAAAATCAAAGTGAAAGTCAAGGTGGGCTTTAAAAAATGTGGGGAGTTCATCGGTAAGTGGTATTCCAAAGGTAAATAATCCGCGTTGTATAATGTGTGAGAAGCGACATTGGGTTGGGGTGTATGTTACATGATCTGCTATGCTTGTAGCCGTAGGCAACTTGGGCACCTTGCGAAGAATTGTCCAAATAGGGGTACAAGTCAGGGGTAATTGTTATAGATGTGGTCAACAGGGCCACTGGGTATAGGATTGTCTTAATAAACGACAAGAAGGTCCAATCTTTTCAACACTTAAGACTACCTCGTCATTGTTCAACCGCCAATGGGGGGAGAACTACAAGAAGATAGGAGATCTTAATTAATGTTTACGTCACCACAAACAACAGATAACATGTAGGGATATTTATTTATTTGTTTATAATCAATGCACGTATTTCTGATTCCAAAAAGACCATGTATTGATTATATCATAATGGCTATTGAATGATCAAGTGTATTATTGGAAATCTTTAGAGTCTTCTCATATTGAGAAGCTGCTCACGATAGACTTGCCCTTTGAATAGAAGGAAAAAGAAAAGCACAATCATTCCCAAACACCCTCTGTAGCCCACTTAAATACTAGTGAAAATATTTGAGCAAAAAAAAAAAAAATTCCCAGTGAAAATAGACTGCTTTTAGCCACACCAATAAAAAAATAAAAAAGAGTTGAAAATAGACTGCTTACCGTTTCTTCATTATTTGGGTTAATTTTTCCTTGCAAGTCCCCAGAAGTTGGAGGGAAAAACAGCAGGAGAGGCGCTCACTAGTAAGGAATCTAGAGAGAGAGAGAGAGAGAGAGAGAGAGAGAGAGAGAGAGAGAGGGGAGGGGGGAGAGAGAATGCCAGTTGCACGACCTGTATCGTCGGATGCAAGGGTCATCGCTCACGTCGACATGGATTGCTTTTACGTTCAAGGTCTGCTCACTCTCTCTCTCTCTCTCTCTCTATATATATATATATATATATATAACGCATATCTATTTGTTTGTACATTTATGCTCACCCAAAACATATAAACTTTTAGTTTTTAGGGCATTGGAATTGAGGAATGAACTGATAACTATTTCTTTTGCTTTATGGTTCAATTTAATTGACGAATAAGTCATGATTTTGCTCCGAATTTTGTATGTAGTAGCTAGCTTTAATATGTTTTTATTTTATTTTATTTTCTCTCTCATTTTAAAAATCTCTTGATAGATACTGATGTTACTGTGGAATTAAACATCACTTGCATATCTTGTTTCTACACTGATACAAGCGCGTGCGTGCGCGCACGCACACACACAAACACACACACACACACACATATATATATATATACACGGTTTTGTAAAATTGATAGTCACCAAATGCAGAATAGAAATCCTTCACAAAATTTCTAAGTAAAGTAAAAAATAGTTACTCCAAGTTTCTGAATATTAACGGCACAAGTTTGATGTGCTTATTGTATTTCAAGGAAGTATTAGAATTTGAGTTCAGAGAAACTGTGATTTGGTAGAGAGTTTGAGAGAACTCTTGTGCCTTGGAATTCTTTCCCCTTTCTTCTTCCAAGCAGCCTAGTAGAAATTCCAGGGGGGAAAAAAAAAGTTCATCCTAAAATTGCATCAAAGCTTCATACATCAGTTCCAATGCCCTAGATGCAACTATCTGTGGTGGCTTCATAGAGGAAAATCAAACCAATCCAAAGAATAAATGCTCCTTATTTTCAAACAAAGATTCGAAAATGGAAAAATCAATCGAATCATTTTTAAAACATCTGAAAAATACTCAGCAGAATACCCATGAAGAAGCAACTTGAGTTGTGTGTTTCTTAGCCTAGATGATGACATCAGCCTCCACTCGCTTACATTAGCACACCCATGACGATCAGCAACTTTCACCCGGTTTTTCCGGCTTTTCCTACCAAGTTTAGCCCCAAAAGGTGCTCTAATACCAAGTCGGAAGATATATATGTACATTGAATGAGCAAAGGAAGTAGAAAAGGATAATAAAAGTAGATAGAGAGAAACTTGGAAGTCGAGAGTTCTTATTCCCTCTTATCTTTTTCCTAATGCATAATCCTTATATCATGAACACTTTGTGTCGCACACATGTGGTTAATGCGTCAATACATTTCAGACATGCGAAAAACGTGTCTTAACTAATTTATTTTTTTCACCACTCACATCGGCCATGTGGCCGTTACGTCCGAACATGGGAGTGGATATGACACGGTGGTTCCGTTGGAAATGATTTTAAAGTTCTAAGGTAAAGCTCTCAATATAATAATATAGGAGATAAGTAATGGGTTTTATTTGAACATTTAGGAAACTAGACTGAACATAGTAATGTGTACCAGTTGATTAATTAAAAATTATAAGTTTTTATTTGTCATGTCCTAACCGTGTCTGTGTCCTACATTTTTAAGGTCTCTGTGTTGGTATCGTACTGTATCCGTATCATCATATGTTGGTATCCGTGCTAGTAGTGCTACATTGTAGTATGTTATCTGCTAATAGGTGAGCATTCACACAAATACCTCTGACATACAAAGATCTTATTGTCAACGAACATCCACTTTTTCCATAAACGAACCATATGTTGTTAAAGGCGCGCCTAAGGCTAAGACTCACGTGGGCTCAGCCTTTACGCTTCGTAGCAAAACCCCTTCAAATAGGCCCTCGTCTAGGTGCTCTTTTCTTGCGCTTTTGTATAGAAGCCCAAGACGCAAAGGCGACTAAAAAAAATTTAGCATCAATAAATTAATTAGGCATGAAACTAAGGTCTACATTCAGACCCAACTAATATTAGCTTTAGACTCAACTCATGACCTACCTCTTCTTAGCTTTGGATCAAGGTTACCTGGATCGCAGATTGATTTGGTACGAGGAAAGGGAAAGGGAACGGGAACGGGAACGGGAATTTCCACCGATCTTGAATGTGGTACAGTGGGGGTACACTTCTCTGTTTCGCTAAGACGGAACTGAGTATAGTAGATTAAAGCGTTAAATGATTATATAGACCATTTTCACATGTTCATACATACGTATATACATATATTAACATATTAAAAGTGAAAGCCTAAATGGATAGTTGGTATCTTTACAATATCACGAGATTTTGGTGGTGTTATTACAATATCAAACGATTTAAAGCTGTAATGCCAAAAGTGGCGTTGCAGTTCTCTAGCGTACCATGATCCGGATCGAACGTTCCAAAACGGAGATTGCTAAGGTTTGAACAATTTCTGGTAACATTGCTTTGGATCCATATTGAGACCCATTAGGCTATTACAACTTCCAAAACACAAGGGCCACATTTTTTAAAATAGCAGAATATTTTTCTTTGTGACCAACACTATTTTAAAGAAAGAAAAGAAAAGAGAAAGGAAAAAGCCTAAAGTTATAATTATCTACCTAGGGAACTAAATTTGAAATTTTGTTATAGATTCATACTTGATTAGGTATTTACTTAGTTATTCTAAGGTAGACTATTTTGTGAAGCATTGTAGAGACAACTTACTAATTGGCCAATGGAGGTAATAGGTCAATATGTACTTTAGATGTTTTAGTAGTTTATATGTATATGTTAATTGTTGAGTCCTTTATATTTGCTTAAGTTTTTTTTAAGTTACAAGTTTTCTTAAATTGCCTTACTTTGCTGAGGCATGTGCTTTTTTCTGAGCCTAGGCTCCCAAGTGCTCCTTTCGCCTTTAATAACTATGAAAGAACCTAGGGAGTAAAACCCACTTTGAGAACCCCAAATGTTCCTCCAAATACTATCTTAGGTTTGAACTGGCCATTCTGGCCATTATTGCCCTTCAGGTAAAATATGAGTGCCATTTTGTGAGTTTCTGATTTCCTATATATATGTAAAGAAATAAATTTTCCTTGCTGTTGTTGTTCTTCGATTTTCTTTATATTGGTATTGTCAAAAGTTCTCGTTGATTGCAGATATTTTCCTTGCCCAACTCTTTTTTTGTGTTTAAATCCTTATTTCTGTTGATAATTGTCGACTTTTTCATCATTCTTCTTATACCTCAGCATTTTGAGGGTTAGCGCTCACAAAAGCACAAAGTGATATAATTGAATACCTTCATTATTGTGGAAATGTTGGAAAGATGTGTGCCTTTTCTTCTCAGAGTTTCTTCTGCTCCGTGGCACTTCATCCCTTCTTTTTTTTAAAAAAAAAAAAAAAAAAAAAAAAAAAAAAATCTTGCTAACTGGCATTCTTTTTAGTGGAGCAACGCAAACAGCCAAACTTAAGGGGTCAGCCCGCTGCTGTGGTGCAGTACAACTCCTGGAAAGGTGGGGGCCTGATTGCTGTTGGTTATGAGGCCCGCAAATATGGGGTGAAACGGTAATTGAATGTTCTGTTAAAAAAGTGTATTTTCATGGGTAGCTGGATTTTCTTTGACAGTTAAACTCTTTTGCATGATTTTTAAGTTCGATGCGAGGTGACGAGGCAAAGCATGTTTGCCCTCAAATTCAGCTTGTCCAAGTCCCAGTTGCTCGTGGAAAAGCTGACTTGAGTATATACCGCAATGCTGGTTCAGAGGTTTTTAAGGAACTCAAAAGCCATTGTTTTGGTTTTAATACTTTCTAATGTTTCTCAAAGACAGAATCTATGGTTGACATTAATTCAACTTGTAGGTGGTTTCTATCCTTGCAAGGAAGGGTCGGTGTGAGCGGGCTTCAATTGATGAAGTATATCTTGACCTCACTGATTCTGCAGAAACAATGTTGGCAGAAACTCCGCCAGAGAGCTTGGAAGCAATTCATGAAGAAGCTCTTAAATCACATGTTTTGGGGCTTAATGAGGTAAGAGTCCTTGCGTCCTCGTAGATCTAAAATGCAGTGAGTTTATTTAAGAATGAGTCAGAAAAGGTAAGATGATTTAAGTAGGGACATGTATGATAAAATAGTGACTGAAGTAAGAAGAAGTGCAGGTGAAACAAGAGAATTCACGATTGCTGCTGGTCTATATGAAGATTAGTGCTAGCCCCTATCTTTTCCCCTTAATTGTGAATGAAGTACCTTGACATGGTTAAGTGAGGATTTCATGCCAAATTAATGCTACTTGCTGATGAAATGTTTTAGTTGATGAAACCAGAGTAGGTGTTGCCAAATTAGAAGTTTTGGAGAGAAGCTTTAGGGTATGCCTGGTTCATGGATTTAGTGAGGGAAAGGAAAAGAAAATGTAAAGGTAAATACTTTTCTTTGTTAAGTTTATAGTGGAGCAACAGGGAAATGGGAAGAAAAAGAAAATATGGTCAGAAAGGAATTAAAATTTTTGAATGTTGAGGGTCACTTCCTTTCTCTTTTTCTTATTTTTTAAAACATTATTTACGCGTGCAGGAAAACATTGCGGAAAACACTAGAGAAATAGTTTTCTTTCTCGTTTTCCTTTTCCTTTTCCAAATCCGCAAACCAAATGGAGATTAAAAGAGTTAAAGATTCGTAGGGCATAACTGAAAATGCGGAATGTAAGTTTAGGAAGACTAGGATTCTAGGAATGCAAATGAGGATGGTCAATGGTTGATGCTTTCGAGGGACCACATGAACCTCACCAGCCATCAAAATGGGTAAAACTGTCCAAGCATAACCGGCTTATGTGGCCGATGGTCATCCGCTTCTCCAACCCCGCAATTGCATTTCGAACCTGAACGTAGATTGAAACTGTTTGGCTACCAAATATATTTGGGGGCTCATTTTCTCTATCGTATTATTTTGCGATTTGTATAAGCTGCTCTCCAGTAGCTTATGGGCCATCCCACTCCAAGTTCTTTTAGTTTTCATTTGATTCTCCTTTTATAACCTCTGATGTAACTTGAGTGGATGTTTAAACTTTAAACTGTTTCCATTCTCTCATTTCAATAAAATTTAATGGCTGAACAAACTAACATTACTTAACAAAATATCACTATATCTCATATATAAAACATAGTACTATTTCTCATAAATGTTATGTAGCATAACAGTTATGGAGCAATAGTTTATTGCATAACACACATGATATATATATGCATATTAATAGGAATTTCATGTCTAAATATATGTAATGGTGTATTAGATTTGAAGAAAAATGCTAACCTCCTTTGCCTAGGCTTTAGGTTTCTGACATTTTCAGGTTAAGCATAAACCAACTTAATATCGAGTATACTCACCCTGTGTAGAGAAAAGCTATGCTGAGTTACCAGGGACAAATATCTTTGAACTATAAAGTGTGCCTAGGCTTTAGGTTTCTGACATTTTCGGGTTAAGCATAAACCAACTTAATATTGAGTGTACTCATCTGTGTAGAGAAAACCTATGCTGAGTTACCAGGGACACACATCTTTGAACTATAAAGTGTGATTATTTCTTTTCCTCCTTTACTCAATAGTTCAACAGTAAATCACAAGGATTGTCCATTAGTTTTATAATATTCTTGAAGAAGTCCTTGTCAGTTGTCATCCAAGGCAACCAAAACCTAAAAGAGACGTGCTATTCTTGCCTTACCCAGTCTGATTGGTTCAATTTTTTCACTTTGCAGGCTTTACCGGCCACATCGATAATTGTGATATTTGGCCTTTTTGTAAAGCCAATTTGAGTCCATGTTGACTTTGGCATGCTCACATACATCCACATTAGTCATCGGCTAGATTTATGAAAAGAATAATACAACTATTACATTGGCCATGCTTTATTGGGGGAACTAAGAAACAATTACTGCTAACATGTGTATAGTAGATATACAAATGCTAAAATGGACGTGTTAAAAAACAAGAGAAGATGAAATTAGAAATTAATAACTTGTCATGGTACTAGTAGCATCCGTCTTAGATAAAATTAGAGAAAACAAATAAAAAATGGTTTTAACAAATGCAATGAAGACCTCCAACCATACGGGCTTTTTGTTAGTACTCAATTTAGGGTAATTGTAGGGAAAAAGGAGGCTAAAACTGACTTGGATTGAGGGAATAAAGAAAGAAAGGGTATCGTGTGGTCCGGGTTAGAGAATTGTTTTAAACAGAGCATACTGGAGAAACATGGTTCTTTACCGAACCCAAGCGTTTGGGACAAGGATTGTTGATTTTGAGTTTCTTCTGTCTTAGTGTTGACTGTAAAATGTATCCCGGTAATACAATATACTAAAGTTGTTTTGAAAAATATTGATGATTATTTTCAAGTTTAAATCATGATTTTCAAAAGAAGTTTAATAACCCAAGATAACGATATTTTATGGGAGGAAACCCCTGAAGATATCATATCATTGACATATCGATCTCTTTGGAATCCTTTTTATGTTTGTATATGGTCAAACCCAAAAGCAAAGCCTTTTAAAATATTAGAACACACATAAGGGAATGTAACCTTATGACTGTTGGATGGTTGCTACCTCCTGGGGTGGTGGTGGTGGTGGTGGAAGAAGATTGAGGTGGCCCATTGAGGATATTTGTAAAGGTCTATGGAAGGAATGCAAACGGTTATGTGAAGACTCGCGTTCTGAAATTGAAATAACAGTGTCTTATAATTGATATTGTGGTGATTAATGTAACATGTTTCCACCAGGAAAAGAAACTATTTAGATGGACAACATCATCTCTTAGATGCATACGTGCTCATTTTGTATTTGCATTTGCTGTGTACTGAAATTGGTGTGTTGACCAGGATGGAAGTGTAGTCAAAGAAAATGTGAGGGAGTGGCTTTGTAGCAGAGATGCAGATCATCGTGATAAGTTATTAGCCTGTGGGGCCCTTATAGTTGCAGAACTTAGGTTGCAAGTTTTGAAGGAGACTGAATTTACATGTTCAGCTGGCATTGCTCATAATAAGGTGCGGTGCGGTGCTCTGTTTTTCTTTTTAAGATCCATCATCTTTCAGAAAGGCTATCCTTTTTTGACTTGATTCTGCTAGTTCATAAATGACTTTGTTAGCAGATGCTCGCTAAACTAGCAAGTGGTATGAATAAACCTGCACAGCAAACTGTTGTGCCCTTGTCATCTGTAAAAGGATTACTCGAATCTTTGCCCATAAAGAAAATGTGAGTTTTCTTCTTTGACTCATTGACTTACTACTACGTGTATCTATTTTCTAACTTGCATTTAGTTGGCATGGTGTATCTATATTTAGCTTTTCACTTTTGAAACTTGGGAATGTTACTTCTAAGATAGGGACATATATACATATATGTATATATGCATAGATATATGTGTGTGTATATATATAAAGTTTCATTATTTTGGTTATTTTTGTCTTATATCATGCCTGCTTATGTGGTCTTTGAAAACGTGCCGAGTTATTTATATGCTGGAGGATAATTTTATTTGTAGGAAACAGCTTGGGGGCAAGCTTGGAAGTTCCTTGCAAGTGGACCTTGGTGTGAACACTGTTGGGGACCTATTGCAGTTTTCGGAGGAGAAGTTACAGGAACACTATGGCATCAATACTGGGTCATTATCTATCATTGAATCATTATACACTATTTTCAGAATGTTTATAATTCACAGATTACTGGCAAGATTTGATAGTAAATTTTACCAAACTTTCTCCTCTAGTGGACAAGTTTGAAAACTTTTGCTTTGTCCCAAGTTTAATTAATTTTAAATAATTGAATAGTCCCAAATTTATTGGCAGATTTTCATTGGTTGGTTCATTCTTCCACTATCTTCAAATGTTCACTGAAACTCTGGCCAGATATTAATGTCATCTTTCTTTCCTCAAATTTTAACTGATAGAGTTCCTTTTTCTTCTCAGTTTTATTTTTCTGGTGCTGAGTAATATCATTACATGTATGGATAGGTGTTGCTGTTTATTTTTATATTAATTTGTGTCAACAATAACAGTAGAACTAAATTAGCATGCTCCCTGCTATAGGATGACCTCTGTAGAAAAAAATTTCTAGAACTTACTCTGGATCATATTTTATTAAGTTATGTTGAATTTATCTTAATATTTGGTGGAGAATGGTTTCTTTTAATTCCTTTTTTGTTCCTGCACCCCAGCACTTGGTTATGGAATATCGCCCGGGGTATCAGTGGTGAAGAGGTTGAGGGTCGCCTTCTTCCGAAGAGTCATGGGTCTGGGAAAACGTTTCCTGGACCTCAAGCTCTGAAGACTCTTGCTGCTGTGAGTACTTTCACCTTGGTGAAGAACATTTATCATGAATGATGCTATTGTAGTTCTTTTTTTTAAATTTTAAATATATTATTATCTTAATTTTGAAATTTATGATTTAGCTGGAACATGAGTAAGAGACACTGTCTTTCAATATTATTCCATTTATTGAAGTATATTTACGAGAGCAATGGTAAAAGCTCCGGCAGACAAGTGAGACTGTGGTTTCGAGTCTTAGAGCAGCCTTTGTGCAAAAATGCAAGGGTTGGGTCTGTTTTCAGTCAACCACCCTCAGAACCCTTTGAAGCATGCATGGTTCAAAGTTTTGTCTGTGAGCGAGACGTCTTGCCTGAGTTGTTCTAGTATCATTGGTCACAAAGACAAGACCTCGATCCATTACATAGATATGGTGAGGAACATTGTCTCGGTTGCGTCATGATATTGTTGGGAGAGTTATGATAAGAAGAAGGAAGAAATTCATTATTTGTTCTATTGGCTTATTTGAAAAAAATGCTTTGAAATGTTTTTAAAAATCAATAAGTATATTATCATGTTATCTTTGTAGAATAATTTAGGGCAAAAATTCGAAGGCAAATGAGTCTCCTGTATATTATTTATATGAGTCTAGAAGACAATTACAGATGTACCCTTGAAAATAAAATAAAATAAAATAGTAACAACAAATAAGTTCTAACACTCCCCCTCAAGCTGGTACAAAAATATCTCTCAAACCCAGCTTTGCTAAGAGCAAAGTGAAACTGTATACTTCCAACTCCCTTTGTGAGAATGTCTGCTTGATCCCTGGTCTTCACAAATGGAGTACAAATTACACCGCTATTAATCTTCTCCTTGATAAAGTGTCTGTCAATCTCCACATGTTTAGTCCGATCATGCTGCACTGGATTGTGGGCGATGCTAATTGCAGACTTGGTATCACAATATAGCCTCATAGGTTCACTGTGATCAAGTCTCAAGTCGGTTAGCAGTAACTTGATCCACAATAGTTCACACACTCCTTGCGCCATAGCTCTGAACTCAGCCTGTGCACTGGATCTAGCTACCACGTTCTGCTTCTTACTCTTCCAATTGACAAGGTTGGCACCCACAAATGTACAATAGCCTGAGGTGGACCTTCTGTCAGTCACAGAACCAGCCCAATCTGCATCGGTATATGCTTCCACCCTAAGGTGGTCATGTCTCGCTAAAAAAAGACCCTTCCCCGGAGCTGACTTCAAGTATCTCAGAATCCTGAAGACCGAATCTATATGAGTTTCACGAGATGCATGCATGAACTGACTTACAACACTGACAGCAAACGCAATGTCTGGACGAGTGTGCGAAAGATAGATGAGTCTTCCTACAAGTCTTTGATATCTCCCTTTATCTGCTTCTGCTCCACTACTAACATCACCTAATTTTTGATTTGAATCCATTGGGGTGTCACATGCTCGGCTCCCAAGCATTCCAGTCTCCTCCAACAGATCAAGTACGTACTTTCTGTGATAAATAAAAATTCCATGCCTGGATCTAGCAACTTCAATTCCCAAAAAATACTTGAGGGCTAGATCTTTTATTTCAAACTCGCTAGACAAAAACACTTTTAACCTTTTTATCTCTTCCAGATCATCTCCAGTTAGAACAATATCATCAACGTACACAATCAAGGCAGTAGTCTTCCCTTGTGATGAGTGTTTAATGAATAATGTGTGATCAGCTTGACTTTGTTTGAAGTCATACCTGAGCATTGCCTGTGTAAATCTCTCAAACCATGCCCGTGGAGATTGTTTCAGGCCATATAAAGACTTCCTTAGTCAGCACACCTTCCCTTCAGTCTTAGAGTCTTCAAAACCAGGAGGAATATCCATGTACACTTCTTCACCAAGATCGTCATGAAGAAATGCATTCTTCACATCAAATTGGTGAAGAGGCCATCCAAAGTTGGCTGCCAATGACAGTAGAATTCTCACAGAATTCATCTTGGCAACCGGAGCAAATGTCTCCTGATAATCAATCCCATATGTCTGTGTGAAGCCTTTAGCAACAAGTCTGGCTTTGTACCTCTCATGCTTCACAGCATACACCCACTTGCATTCCACAGTCCTTTTACCCATAGGTAAGCACATCAATTCCCAAGAACCATTCTTACGAAGAGCTTTCATCTCTTCGATCATTGCAAAATTCCATTTGGGATCAGCAAGAGCATCCTGGACATTGTTAGGAACTGACGCAGAAGCAATTTTGAAAGAAAAACTCTATATGAAGGAGACAAGTGAGAATAAGACACAAAGTTGGAAATAGGATGTTGGGTACAAGCCCTAACACCCTTACGTACTGCAATTGGGACATCAAGATCAGAATCACACTCAATAGGTACAGGTGTATAAGAATTATCAGAAATATCAAGTCCAGAATCAGAATTACCTTGGTCCTCAACACGAGCAGGAGATGTCAATGGAAGAGTAGAGGGAGTGGTTTCTTTACGCTTGGATTTACTCTATGTACCTTTTGAATAAACCAACAACTCCTTCCCTATTCTTGTTGGAGTAAGATTCCCTTCATTTTCCCTCTCCTTTTCAACTTCATTTGCCCCCTCATTACTTTTTGCTCTCTCATTACTTCCTCTCCTTTCCATAACTGGGACAGGGAGAGTCACTTCTTCCTCACACCACAGCTTCCCCTGAAGAGGTGACTCCGAACTAGACGACGACTGAAAGTAAGACTGAGACTCATGGAAAGTAACATCCATGGAGACAAACCATTTCCTAGAGGGAGGATGGTAGCAACGGTAACCTTTCTGGGTGGGAGAATACCCCACAAGGCACAAAGACACATTTGATAGATCGGGTTTCCAACTTTCCCCGAGAAGGAGAGTGGTTGTGAACAAAACAAACACAACCAAAGATACGAGGAGTAATAGAGAACACAGGAGATGTATCAGAAAGAACTTCAATGGGTGCCCTTTTGTTCAGAACACAAGTAGGGAGATGGTTAATGAGATTAGCAGCAGTTAACACAGCTTCACCCCAGTAGGATTTAGGCGCATTAATTGAAAAAATTAAGGAACGAGCAATACCAAGCAAATGAAGATTCTTGCGCTCCGCCACACTATTTTGTTGAGGGGTTTCGGTGCAAGATGTTTGATGAATAATCCCATTAGAACAGAAATAATCGGCCAAACCCGAGTCTATGTACTCACCCCCTTGATCAGATCTCAAAACCTTTAAACTAGTACCAAATTGTGTACACACCATTTTATGAAATGCTTTAAAGATGGAAAAATTCCCTTTTTTCTTTCGTTAGATACAGCCAAGTTGTACGGGAGTAGTCATCAACAAAAATAACAAACCATCTATGACCTTTCAAAGATAAAACACGAGAAGGACCCCATACATCAGAATGAACTAAAGCAAGAGGAACTGAACTTTTATTAATACTTGGAGCAAAAGAATCTCTGTGATGTTTACTAAGTTCACATGTTTCACATAGAAAGTCAGACACATGTTTATTTAAGACTAAAGAAGGAAATAAGTGCTTTAGTAAATGAAAAGAAGGGTGTCCTAAACGCTTATGCCAAAGATGTATGGCTTCAGCTTTATTTCCGGAAACAACTGTGTGATAAGCCAAGGGTCTTCCAGCATCCAAAAAGTAAAGTCCACTCTCTTCTCTACAAGTGCCAATCATCCTCCCCGTGGACAGATCCTGAAAGACACAATGAGAAGGGAAAAACGTTACACTACAGTTGAGATTCTGTGTAAGACGACTGATAGAAAGCAAATTATGAGAAAAATTTGGGACATGTAAGACAGTGGAAAGAGGTAAGGTTGGAGTTGCATGAACAGTACCCTTTCCTGAACAGAGGAAAAAGTACCATCTGCAATGCGAACTTTATCTCTTCCTGAACACGGTGTATAAAGGAAGTAGAACATCTAGACATGTGCTCAGAGGCACCAGAATCAATAATATTAGAACATCTAGACATGTGCTCAGAGGCACCAGAATCAATAATCCAGGGAGAAGAGGAGTGAGACAAGTGTGCTCTTGCGGAGGGGATGAATATACCTGAGTGGGCAAAGGAAGTAGAAACACCTGTAGATGTAGAGGTAGTAGTAGAGGAAGTGCGGCGAGCCATCAAGTTCCGGAAAGCCTCCTCCACCTCAGAGGCTGTGAACATAGCTGGAGTAGGAGTAGATGGAGATTGATCAACAGAAACCGGGGCCAAGGATCAAAATTTCCTTCCGTTTCCATCGAAACGGCTGAAACGTTTCTGTTTCCTAGGTCATGGAAACGAATCAGCCATGGAATCTCGAAATTCCATGGATTCCATCGAAACGACTTTTGTTTCTTTTGTTTCCATCGAAACATAATTGTTTCCATCGAAACAAACCTATGATTCCGCATCGTTTCATTTGCTTCTAACGAAACATACGTGTTTCCATCGAGATAATCATGTGGTTGTGTACTTGTCATATGAATAACCATTTTATTTTAGAGATGACTTATTAGCTTACTATGTACTTATATGTATCTTTTGCATTCTATGAAGTGTTTTGAGATTCTATGAAGTGTTTGACAGTAGATTGGCGACTTAATCCTCATGTATTTTCAATTTGAACTACACATTTTTAATGCATCTCTACATATATAGACCTCTCAAATATTCAGTTAATCAATTATTAGCTTTATACACGCATATAGTTAAGTTTGAAGTTATGTTTCCCCATGTTTCTCAATGTTTCCAATTTTTTCCACTGTTTCCACATGTTTTCGAAATGTTTCCGAAACGTTTCCGTTTCTGGGCAGACCGAAACAATAGACCGAAACGAAATTTTGATCCTTGACCGGGGCTATAGGATCCACAACAGTGGAGTTATGAGCATTAGCATTACAACCATTAAATCGTCCTCCACGACCCCTAGACTGGCCAAAGCGACCCCCTCGACCTCCTGGGGCCCCCCTACTGCCTGGTGGATAACCATGTAATTTATAGCATGTGGCCCGGGTATGAAATTTGGTATTACAATAGTCACAAAGCTATTTGGACCTATCCTCAGACTCACTAGTATTGTCACGGCCACAGTTTCCATCCTTCTGAGAAGCAGAGACAAGAGCAGATAGCTCTGTAGAAGTAGGCGGAAGCATAGCAAAACGACGGCTTTCCTCGTTCTGGACATAGGCAAAGGCCTCCTGAAGAGAAGGTAGCGGTTCCATCCCTAGAACCCGACTGCAGACTGGATCCAAATCAGAGTGAAGTCCCTCTAGGAACTTAGAAATCCTCTCCTCAACAATAAGTTTATGATAGGCCACAGAATCAGTAGGACAAACTGGCTTGTAGTCCAACAGGTGGTCCAAACGTTTCCAACTGGTGGATAGAGATGTGAAGTACTGTAGAACACTCTTCTCCCCCTGTTCAGATCTACCAATCGACCTCTGTAACTCAAAAATCTGCGCAGAATTGCCCTTGCGCAAAGAAGTGTTGGCCATGGTCTCCCAAATATCTTGGACAGTCGCTATGTCCAAAAAACCTTCAGCGATCTCAGGAATCATAGAGTGGCAAAGCCACTCATGACAGTGGAGTTCTCCATTTCCCACTTGTCATAAGAGGCATCCTCGGTGGTAGGTGCTTTAATTTTGCAGTTGATATACCTCATCTTCCCTCTTCCTTTGAGAGACATAATCACAAATCCAGACCATGCTCGGTAGTTTTGGCCATTGAAAAGTGATGTAGTAAGTTTAACATTCGGTCTATCGGCGGATGCAACAATAACACGTTCATCCGAAAGGAACTGTGTATTCATGTTGGATTTGGCTGGATCCATCATCGTGAATCAACACAAAAAAAAATGATACCCGCAACGGAAAAAACTAAAAAAAGGCAGCAGAAACAAGGGCCAACGGAAACGTAGCACACCAATAGAAATCAGACCACCATATAGGATGCCAAAAAATCAATCACTGATCAATGGGCCATAGAAGGACCCAAAAAAAATAAGAGAAGAAACTTCAATCAAAGTAGGAGTGTTTGATGACTATATGAAAGTGGAAAAAAATGTAATGAACAGTAGCGATGAACAGTGGTGATGAACAGTAGCGTGAACAGTAGCAGGAACAATGCTGATGAACAGTGCCGTGAACAGTGTCGATGAATAGTGCTCAGGTCTTATTGGTGGTGGTGGTTCGGCACAGGTGGTGGTTAATTGGTGGTCCAGTGATGATTCCCCTCTTAGGGAGGCTCTGATACCATGTAGAATAATTTAGGGCAAAAACTTAGAAGGCAAATGAGCCTCTTGTGTATTATTTATGAGTCTAGAAGACAATTACAGATGTACCCTTATAAGGAAAATAAAATAAAACAGTAACAATTAATAAGTTCTAACAATCTTGTCATAGAGTTTTGGGTGATGTTTGTGTTGAATATTCAGACAATATTTGTTTATCGATTGTTATCACTGCGATGCCATGATCAAGTCGTCTCAGAGCCTCCCGAGACAGTGCCCTATCCTGGACATTGAACCAAGCTTTGCAGTAATTGTCCACTCTACTGTAGTTTCTTGTGAACATATAATCATGCATGTTTCAGTTTCTTCAGTATGTTCTTTACCCTTGCAATGATTCTAGTAATGGTAGTTCCACAGCAGCAACATCATATTATGTTCACAGCGTAGTGGGTCTCCTGTCTTGCCTTGACTTGACTTGACTTGGTGGGTGTATACCTTAGAATGCGTGATATATGTTGTGTGCTCTGTGCATTCCTCTGGGTATGAGTGAAGAGGGGAAGGAAGGAGAAGAGGGAGGAGGGGAAGGAAGGAGAAGAGGGAGGGACAAGGGTAGAATCATTTGTTTGGTAGGATGGAAGAGAGGAAGGAAAGGAAGTGGGGAGGGATGCCTCTTTCCCCCGGGCCCACAAATCCCAGTCCGCCCAAAAGTGGACGGGTTGGAAAAGAAAGAAGGCTTCCCTCTTCTTTTGACTTTTTCGCCATTCAAAGAAAATGATTCTTTTTCTATGCAAGGGTATTATGCTAAAGGACACATATTCCCTACTTTCCGCACTTCCTCCTCAACCAAACAAAAGGATGAATGGCTCCCTTCCTTTCCCAGGGGATACCTCTTCAACTCCTCCCTTACGTTCGTTCCACTTCTCCATCCCTCCTACCAAACATAGAATGAATATATTCCAGCAAGTTATGAAGCTGTAAGGCGGTCAAGTGAGAGGTCTTCGTCTCTAGTTAGAAAAGTCAATCTCCCTCAAACTAGGAAGCACAGACTCTTCTAAAAGGTCGACAAGTCCGCACCCGCTGCGTACCCGCACCAGCATTGGTGTGGGTTCTTCTCGGATGCGGCAAGGTATTTCTTTTAGTTATTTTTTCCCGACAAAAGGGGGCTCTAACATAATTTTAAAAACTTTAAAGTCAATATAAGAATGTTGGGAGTCAGATTACACGTCAAAAGGCTAATATGGGTTATTTGTGTTAATTGCAGAAAAAATCAAGATAATGTAGAGTTTATACAATTATATAATAGTATGTCTTTTAATAATTTATAAAAGTACCCCCCGCACCTGTTCCCTCACCCTTGAATTTTGAAGAATTGATGAATCCTTCGCTCCTGCGGCCTCGAGTACATATCATTGCACCCGCACCGGTGCTTCCTAGCCCTCGAACTTCTCCTATAATCATAGTTTCCCTCCTATGAATTTCGTTGAGATACAAAATAGAGAGAATATTGTATTGGTAGAATGAGAATAATGAAAGGGTTACATAGGCAATAACAAGAAAAGGCAAATACCAAAATACTCACTAGAGATGACATTCCTCATGACCTAAGCCCTAATATACTAATCAACTACTTTATCCTCTAACACTCCCCCTCAAACTGAAGGTGTTAATGAAAAATTACAACCGAAGTTTGGAATGAAAGATTACAACCGATCAAGACTGTAACAAGAGACAAGAAAATGGTGATATCAACGAGAATGAGATATAAAATCCCTAAGATTGGCCCAGGTGGGAATAACATCTACCACCAACAACGAGAAATTGTGGATCAACAATATCCACAATATTGGCTAAGGTAAAAACAATTCACCGACAACAAAACAAAGTGTGGGACTAAAACCCACAACAAAATCACCAATTTTTTGTCCAAGAACAGTGAAAACAGATGTTGTAAAACTCATCCAATTCTATCAAGTAGAAATCCAACAAAACCAAACCAAACAATAGCCCAAATCAATGGACCACCACTGTACAAGGACCAAACAAGGTCTTAAATCATCGAATAAAATCACCCAAATCAAAAAGTGCAGTAGAAGAGTCCAAGAACTGCACAAAACAAGGCCAAAAATTTTCGGTAATTTCTGGGGAAAAAAAATTTGCGGGTAATTCTGTAAATTTCAAGAGTAGTGGGGCTGATTTTTAAATATCAGAAACATTGGGGGCTGATTTGTAATTTTAGGAAAATTTTGGGGGCCTCCTCGTAATTCCTAAACAAATGAAAGCAGAAGGTGAACCAAAGTTTGGGGCTGATTAGGAAACTGACTTTCTTGTCTTCCATCACTTGTAGACACATATGGGCTGCCAAGAAAAACCCTAATCGCACCCCAAAGGATCAGATCCAAGCATCAAATAAGACTAGACGATAGGAGAAGGCTGCGGCGCTGCACACCAAAAAAACAGAGGAATAGAGGGTGCCGAACCATTGTTCTTCACCAAAAATGTAGAAATCAATCCAAAACAACCATGATCCACTCCAATAGTACTAATGGCCAAATCGAACACCATAGTTAAGATTTGAAGCATCAAAAAACACTAAACAACCCAAAATATCATATCGAAAAAAAAATGGCCCCAGAAAATTCGAATATATATATGTAAAATCTATGCAAACAGAACACCATGACGATCAGTATCAAGAGGCGAATCTGGGCATGTTATTTTTGGATGAAAATCTCGCCGGAAATGATGTCATCGTAACGTCACTGGCCGAAAAGTGATGTTAGCAGCAAGCTGTGAGGTCAGCTACTTCGTCTCTGTGGTTTCTTTGTTCTGAGAATCTTTGGCATAGATCTTTGATCTTAATAGTGTATACAAGAGGTTCCGATGGGTGGCGGCTGCGGAGCTAGAGTTGAGAAACAAAATAGAGAGAAAATTGTATTGATAGTGAAAAGATTGTAAATCTATTGAATTAATCATAAAGGGTTACAAGGAGGATATATATATATATATATATATATATATATATACTTAAGACTAACCTACAATATTTTCCTAGATTTCCAATGTGGGACAACCACATACTAAACACATATACAAATACTATAAATTACATAACTGCCCTTTAACACTCCCCCTCAAGCTGGAGCATACATATCATATGCACCCATCTTGTCACAAATGTATTTCACTCGAATCCCACCAGACTAACTGATCTACGGACTTCACATGAACTGTATGAATAACATTTTGCAAAAGCTTCTCTCGAACAAAATGACAATCGACTTCAATGTGCTTCGTCCTTTCATGAAATATAGGATTAGAAGCGATGTGATTCGCAGCTTGATTATCACATAGCAAATTCATCGGAGCAGACCGAGTAAAACCCAGCTCCTATAGCAAATGTTTTAGCTTGTGAGCCATAGCCCTGTACCCTGACTCCGCACTAGATCGGGCAACAACAGTTTGCTTCTTACTCTTCCACGACACAAGATTGCCTCCAACCATAACACAGTAGCTAGTAGTGGACCTCCTATCACCAGGGGAACCTGCCCAATCTGCATCGGTATACCCCTCAACACGTGTGTGACCGTGGTCCCTATACAACAAACCACGTCCTGGAGCTCCTTTGAGATATCTCAATATACGTATCACAGTCTCCCAATGGGTTGATCGAGGATAATCCATAAACTGGCTAATCACACTGACTGCGAATGCAACATCGGGTCTAGTCACTGTTAGGTAATTAAGCTTCCCTACAAGACGCCTGTAGTGTCCCGGGTCATCGAGGAGGTCAAGGACATACTTTCTTTGAGAAGACCGATCCCTTCACTAGATCTAGCCACTTCAATTCCCAGAAAATACCTAAGCTGTCCCAAATCTTTAGTTTGAAACTTCTTTTGCAAAAAGGATTTCAATTCCTCAATTCCCTTGGAATCATCACCAGTTATAACAATGTCTTCAACATAGACAACGAGTATGATTCTACCTGATGAGGAGTGTCTATAAAAGACCGAGTGATCAACGCTACACCGTTGGAGACCAAATTCAGCAACTACCTCGCTAAATCGCCCAAACCAAGCACGAGGAGACTGTTTCAGGCCATACAGGGGCTTCCTCAATCTACATACCATACTAGACTCCCCCCGAGCAACAAACCCAGGTGGTTGCTCCATATACACTTCCTCTGAAAGAGTGCCATTTAGAAAGACATTTTTGACATCCAACTGATGTAAAGGCCAATGATTGGTAGTAGCGAGAGAGATAAAAAGGCGAACTGAACTGGAGAGAATGTCTCAGAATAATCAAGACCATAAACCTGGGTATATAGCCCTTGGTTACTAAACGGGCTTTCAGTCGGTCAAGTGTGCCATTGGGGTGCATCTTAACAGTAAAAATCCAACGACACCCAACTACAGACTTCCCATCTGGAAGAGGTACTAATTCCCAAGTACCAGGTGCTCTCAATGCAAGCATCTCATCCTCCATAGCCTGTCTCCAACCTGAATGGGAAAGAGCCTCTGCAGTAAACTTAGGAATAGAGATAGTAGACAAAGAGGCAACAAACGAAGAGAAAGTAGGTGACAAATGATTATAAGAGACAAAATTAGAAATTGGGTGAGAAGTACAAGTCTGCTTACCCTTCCGGAGTGTTATTGGAAGGTCAGAGTTTGATTGAGGCAGATTTGAAGACGTGGAATCTGTAGGCGGAGTAGTAGAATCCAGAATGATCTCAGCATTCTGACGACGGCGGGAGTATGTCTGGAGGTCAGGGCGGTCCAATCTAGATACCGGAGGTAAAGAAAGAGGTAGGGGAAGCATAAAGTCAGGATCAGTGATTGAGTAAGACTCAGAGTAATATGGGGTTGACTCAAAGAAGGTAACGACGGCAAAGACAAAGAAGCGGCGCAAGGAAGGACTATAATAGCGGTATCCTTTTTTGGTTCTAGAATACCCTAAGAAGACACACTTGATAGCACGTGGGTCCAACAGGCCAACTTATCAGTACCTGGTGTAAGTTGATACACAAAACAGACACACCCGAACACACGGGGAGCAACGGGGAAAGAAGATGTAGTTGGAAACAATGTAGCATGAGGTGTGCACCCGTCAAGGACGGAAGAGGGCATACGGTTAATCAAATGACAAGCAGTAAGAACTGCATCTCCTTAGCAACACTTGGGGACCCGCATTTCAAATAACAAGGTACGGGTGATTTCTAACAAGTGGCGATTTTTCCTTTCTGCTACACCATTATGCCGAGGTGTGTGAACACATGATGATTGGTGAAGCATTCCACATTGTGTCATATAAGTGGTGAATGAATGGGAAAAATATTCTTTTGCATTGTCACTTCGTAAAATTTGAATAGTTATGGAATTGTCACTACGTAAAATATTCTTTAATTTCATTACAGAATGCACAAAAAATAGAAAACAACTTGGAACGTTTTTTCATTAAATAAAGCCATGTAGTTATGGAATAATCATCAACAAAGCTAACAAAATACCGATACCCCTTAATGGAGGATATACGGTGTGGACCTCAGACATCTGAATGCACTAATTGAAAAGAACTAGACACACGTTTTTTTGACTCGGGGAGCAAATTGGACACGATGATGCTTCCCCAATTGACACGACTCACACTCCAAGGAAGATAAATGACTCAAATTAGGCACTAGCAGCTTCAAATTGGCCAATGAAGGATGACCAAGGCGGCAATGAATCTGGTGAGGTGACATAGTAGCAGGACAAGTTGTGGGAGCAGAAGATGCAGGCAAACCATCAAAATAGTAGAGACCATTGGGTTCATGCCCTTCTTCTGAGTCGTCAAATCTGAATAAGAACAGAATCAGAAAAAAGAAAAAAAGAAAAAAAAAAAGAAACAGAGGCATTAAGACTTTTAGTCAAGTTGGCAACATATTGTTGGATTTTTGGGAGAGTATTTTTCAGGCTTAGAACTCACAATTGTGAGTCTCTCTTGTATTTATAATAAAAGAAAAGGAAATTACATTTGAGTCCTCAAACTCTAAATAATAACATAAAGATAAGAAAAAATAAAAAGACTTCTTTCAACACTCCCCCTTAAGCTGGTGCAAAGATATCTCTCATGCCCAGCTTGGAGAGAATAAAGTGAAACGAACGACTAGTAAGACTCTTTGTCAGAACGTCTGCTAACTGTTCTCCTGACTTCACAAAAGGCATGCAAATGCTTCCATTGTTTAGCTTCTCCTTGATGAAATGTCTATCATCTCCACATGTTTTGTTCTGTCATGTTGAACCGGGTTGTGAGCAATACTAATAGCAGCCTTATTATCACAATATAACTTCATAGAGTCCTTGGGTCCAAACCCAAGATCTGATAACACAATCTGGATCCATAATAACTCACATACTCCTTGCGCCATAGCTCTAAACTCTGCCTCTGCGCTGGACCTAGCCACTACTGGCTGCTTCTTGCTCCTCCACGTTACCCTATGAAGCACGGACACGGACACTTCGACACGGACACGACACGATACCGCCACGCCGACACGACAAATTCTAAAATATGAAGACACGACACGTCGGGGATACGTTTATTTTTTTAACTATATATTTTTTAATTTTAATGTTATGCTAATTCTTATGTATTATAATTATAAATAAAAATACGTTATCAAAAAGAATTTATACAAAAACACATTAAGATTATATATTCCGTAAAAAAGTACTCATTTACACAAAATTTCTGCCCAAAAAAAAGGCTTCAACTTGGGTCAAGGCAGAGTTGGATCAAGGCTTCAACTTGGGGAAAATACAAATTATGTAGCAATCCACTACTATCTTGGAACTATAATATTTTTTAACAAATAAATAAATAAAGTGTTCCTGAAATTTTATCAATTATCTAATGACCCAATGTAAAAAAAAAATGTAATAATTAGTAGCTTTCACAGGATCACTTTATACCAATTAACAAAGGAAAATTAAAGCAAGCAAATGCCACAAGTCAGACGTGTCTCGTGCGTGTCCACACATGTACATTACAATTCAGACGTGTCTCATTACAAAATGGCTTTTTAAGTTTTATATTATTAAACATTAAAAAAACTGAAAATCAAGTTAGACGTGTCTCGTGCGTGTCCACGCGTGTCTATAAAGTGTCCACCGCGTGTCGGGGTGCCAAAATGCAATTATGCAAAGTAGGACACAGTTTTGAAGTGTCCGACACGTGTCGGACAAGTGTCGGGCAAAGTGTCGCGTCCGATACGTGTCCGACACTGGTACGTTACAATTTTTGAAGTGTCGGTGCTTCATAGACGTTACCAAATTACCGCCAACAAACGAACAATAACCCGTAGTCGATCTCCTATCATTTATCGAACCAGCCCAATTAGCATCAGTATAGGCCTCAACCGATGTATGACCATTCTCAGCAAAGAACAGTCCTTTCCCTGGTGCTGACTTAAGGTATCGAATGACCCGAAACACGGCATCAAGATGAGTTTGTTTAGGGGCATGCATAAATTGACTAACTACATTGATTGCAAAATCAATATCTGGTCTAGTATGGGCTAAGTAAATCAGTTTACCTACCAATCTATGGTATCTGCCCTTATCAGCTAGTTCTCCATTTGGATCATCCCCCAGCTTTGGGTTATAGTCCATTGGTGTATCCACCGCCTTGCTCCCCAACATGCCTGTTTCCTTTAGAAGATCCAAAACATACTTTCTCTGGGATATGAATATTCCTTCCTTGGATCTCGCCACTTCGATTCCAAGGAAGTACTTTAGATTTCCCAAGTCTTTAATTTCAAACTCCTTAGCAAGATAAGATTTCAATTTTTTCATCTTCACCAAGTCATCACCTGTGAGGACAATATCGTCTACATAGACAATCAAAGCAGTCACCTTACCCTGTGACGAGTGTTTAATAAAAAGAGTATGATCACCTTGGCTCTGCCTGAAACCATACCTGACCATAGCTTGAGAGAACCGATCAAACCATGCTCTCGGTGACTGTTTTAGTCCATACAAAGACTTCTTAAGACGGCACACTTTGCCTCCAGTCTTGCTATTATCAAACCCAGGAGGAATATCCATGTACACCTCTTCTTCTAAATCACCATGCGCAAATGCATTCTTCACGTCAAACTGATGTAAAGGCCACTCTAGATTTGCTGCTAGGGATAACAGAACCCTGATGGAGTTCATCTTAGCAACAGGGGCAAAGGTCTCCTGATAGTCTACCCCATAAGTTTGAGTAAAGCCCTTGGCAACCAACCTTGCCTTATACCTTTCGATTGTCCCATCTGCTTTGTGCTTTACAGTGAACACCCACTTGCACCTCACTGTCTTTTTCCCTCGAGGTAGCTCTACTAATTCCCAAGTACCATTCTTGTGAAGTGCTTTCATCTCTTCAACCATGGCAGATTTCCAGTTAGGATCATATAGAGCTTCCTGTACATGGTTAGGAATAGAAACAGAATCGAGTTTCGACACAAAGGCCTTATGTGATGAGGATAATCGAGAGTACGAAACAAATTTAGAAATCGGATGTTTAGTACACTCCCTAATACCCTTGCGAAGAGCAATAGGTACGTCTAATTCATCAACAGAGGAAGAAACAGAAGAAGGGGAATTAGGAATATGAGTAGAAGGAATCAAAGGACTAGAAATACCTGGACCTTCATCACTTGAAGAAGACAATTGTAGTGGTATTGGAGAGATGGTTCTCTTTTCCGTTGTCCCAAAATTTTTCCTTCCTTTATTCTTTGAATAGGTGAGTAGTTCCTTTCCTTTTCCTTCTCTACTTTCCCCCCCTTTCTTTTCTTCACTTCCACTCCACTCTCCCTCTTTCTTTTCCTCACTTTCACTTATCTCTCCTTCTTTCTTTTCTTCTCTTTCACCCTCCTCGCTTCCTATAGTGAATGGAACAATTTCTACAGGCATCTCTTCATTGTTCTCTTTCTCCCCCTGAAGAGATGGCTGGGAAGGCTGGAAGTATGACAATGTCTCATCAAAGGTAACATCCATAGACATATACCATTTACGAGTGGGAGGATGATAACACTTGTACCCTTTTTGTGTAGGTGAATACCCAACAAAAACACATTTAAGGGAATGAGTATCTAACTTTCTTTGAAAAGGAGAGTGATTGTGGACAAAACAAGCACAACCAAATACTTTAGGAGGAATGGGGAAAATTGAGGACGGATTAGTAAGAAGTTCGATTGGATTTCTTTTACCAAGCACACGGGTAGGCAGACGATTAATAAGATATGCAGCAGTTAGGACGGCCTCTCCCCAGTAAGACTTGGGAAGCTGCATGGAGAACATGGACCTAGCAGACTCTAACAAGTGCCGGTTTTTTCTCTTAGCTACTCCATTCTGTTGTGGAGTATTAGTACACGACGTCTGATGGACCATGCCATGCTCTGAAAAATAGTGAGTGAGACCACCATAGATATATTCCCCCCCCTTTATCCGACCGAACAATTTTGACAACTGTACTAAACTGGGTACATATCATTTTATGGAATGTTTGAAAGATAGAAAACACATCACTTTTTTCTTTCATCAAATAGACCCAAGTAGTGCGAGTGCAATCATCGATAAAGGTGACAAATCATTTATATCCCTTCAAAGAAATAACTGGAGAAGGACCCCAAACATCGGTATGAATAATAGCAAAGGGAATAGTACTTTTATTAAAACTGGAATTAAATGTAGCACGATGGTGTTTTTCGAGCTCACAGGCCTCACAAGAAATCTCGGAAACACTTCTATTTTTTACCAAGGAAACAAAAAATGAAGCAAATAAAAAGAGGGATGTCCTAATCTTTTTGATGCCATAGCCAAGCCTCTCTAGGGAGTGTGTCGCTCTGTGAATGATGAGCAGCTTGTGTCAAGTTCCCACTAGTAGCTCCATCGGGCAACAAAAAATAGAGACCATTCTCCTCTCTACCACTACTAATCACCTTCTTCGTGGAGAGATCCTAAAAGATACAGTGAGTAGGAAAAAAAGTAATGCTGCAGTTAAGATCACGGGTAAGACGACTAATTGAAAGAAGATTAGTCGAAAAATTAGGCATATGAAGTACAGAGGATAAAGGCAAAGAATTAGAAACATTAATGACACCTTTACCAGAAACAGGGGAAAGGGAACCATCCGCAGTTCTAACTTTCTCTTTCCCTGAACACAGATTATAAGTAGAAAACTCAGTAGAAAGACCAGTCATATGATCAGAAGCTCCGGAGTCAATGATCCATGGCTGCCTAGAATTACCACTTAAAGCACTTGAACAATTAGCAAAATTACCTTTTTGGGCAAAAGAAGTAGAGGCACTCGTGGGAGTATCAAGCTGAGCCATAATACAAGGTAGTGTCTTAATATCAGTATGGCCAATATCTCCAAGTGCGGATGAAGGTGAGGAAGCATGAGAATCCTAATGATGAGTAGACTCAGATCCGGTAGTCAACTGATCCTGGGGTCCACTACCCTGACCACCACTATGGCGAAACTCATAAACTTGGGCTACATTCTCCTTCCGGGTGTAAGTCTGAGCCAGAGTGTCCCAAATACCTTGCGCTGTTTCCATAGACAGGAACGGATCTGCTAGTTCAGGCTCCATGGAACGAACTAGCCAAGTCATGATCAAGTAATTATCAACTTCCCACTTTGTATAAAAGAGATCATCGCGACTAGGGGCCTTGACTGTACCATCAACATAACCAAACTTGGCTCGACTTCGGAGCCAGAGAGTTGCCGACTGAGACCATGACAGGTAGTTATCACCATTAAACAAGACTGTCGTGATTTTAGAACCAGGATTCTCGGTAATGAAGGGTTGTCTCTCATTACCTATAGGAGATCCAGAGGATTCGGCACTCTTCGAAAATTTTTCGGGTGTCACACCATCCTTAGGCATGTTGAAGGTTGAACACACACCGGCTTCACAAGTAAACGAAGGTAGTGAAGGCAACCCTAGTACTCAGAAGTTCAATCTATGGACAAATCATTGGTCTGATCACAGACCTAAAACCTCGAAAACAAAGAACCAATCAAAACAGCCCACCGATGAACAGTGTCGGTGAACAGTGACGATGAACATTGTCAGTGAACAGTGTCGATGAACAGTGTCGATGAACAGTGCCAGTGAACAGTGTCGTGTGAACAATGTAGTGGTTAGGGTTTGGGATTGATTGTGGATGGTGGTGGTTGTGGTTGAGATGAGTCAAACCCTAATTCAGGGTGGCTCTGATACCATGTTGGATTTTTGAGAACCTCGAAATTAGAGTCTCGGATGATGGATGGGCAGGGGAGGGGGAAGGGGAGGGACGAATCGGAGCGACGCAGGGCTGAATCTCAGTGGATCGTGGCAGCAAGGATTCAGGCCAGGATTCCATCGAGGATTCCAGTCAACCAACACGTGCTGCCCGTGCGTGCAGCATATGGAATCCTGTGGGCCGAAGTGCTGCCATTGTGCGCAGCCAGGATTCCAGCCAACCGACACGTGCTGCCCGTGCGTGCAGAGTATTTTTCAGGCTTAGAACTCACAATTGTGAGTCTCTCTTGTATTTATAATTAAAGAAAAGGAAATTACATTTGAGTCCTCAAACTCTAAATAATAACATAAAGATAAGAAAAAATAAAAAGACTTCTTTCAACACATATATCAAATTAAAAGGCAAACGAGATATATAAAGGACTGATGACAAGGACAAAGATGGAGATAATTGGACAGTTCCTATTCCTTCAACATGTATAGAAGAGCCATCTGCCAAGGTCACAGGAGGTTATGAAGATGACGATTCAAGAGATGAAAAAAGGTTTGATATACCTGTTAGATGATCGGTGGCAGCAGAGTCAATTACCCAAGGTGCAGAACGGGAAGAAAGACATGCAGTGAATGTACCTCTTTGAGCCAATGAGGTACTAGGAGCAGATGCCTGGAACTGGAGGAATTGTGAGTACTCTTCCTGAGAGACAAAAAAATGATCAACAACTGGAGCAGGAACAGGATGGTAAGTATCACCAGTAACAGCAGCATTTGCAAACCTTGCAGGGCGACCAATGAGTTCCCAACATGTTTCCCTAGTATGGCCATCCCTATCACAATTAGTGCAATGTCGTGGGGGACCACCTCTCCCACGACCTCCACGCCCACCACGATGACCTCCACCACGGCGAGGATTACCACCACCCCTTTCGGCAGTGGGCGGTGGAGCCTGAGTAACGAGAGCGGAGTGTTTGGTAACAGAAGGATTTGGAGTCTGATCTCGAGAAGTACTCCTCAGAATACGTTGATATGGCTCAGCAAGAGAGGGCAGAGTGGCACCCTCAAGAATTTGAGATCGAATTGGCTCAAAATCGGATTTTACTCCAGCAAGAAATTTCATAACAACCATTTGCTCCCCGCTGTGTCTGTTGTTCCTTTGCATCAGTAGTGATAGGAAGGACACTATTTAACTCTTCAACCATCCGTTTAAACGAAGCAAAATAATCAGTCACTGACAAATCGGTCTGTTGCAACTGAAAATACTGAAAAGAGAGATCATACATTCGAGTCAAATCACTAGAGTACAAGAGACGTGCATACTCCCAAATCTTCTTACACGTACCCAAGTGACCACACATATCCGCAACTTGCTGTTCCATAGAGTTCCAAAGCAAGGCGACAATTTGAGCATCCATTTGTCTCCATTGCTTGTCATCAGTGTTAGGAGAACTCCCGGTAAGGTGATCATCGTGACCCAAGCTAGTGAGGGCAATGGTGACAGCCCTGGACCATTGAAGGAAGTTGGAACCATTCAACTTTTGATTGGTGAGTTGTGGAAGAATTAGACTCCATAAGGGTAAGGATGAAAATTCGGTTGGCCCTGTTTGAGAATATGGGAATGTTTGGGGCTTTTCTGGAAATATAGAAAAGTTTAGGGACAGTGTTGAGAATGTGTTTGAGAATGTGGGAAAGTTTGGGGCTTTTATGGAAATATAGAAAGTTTGGGGGTAGTTTTGAGAATATGGGAAAAATATGGATTATATTGAAGAAATCAAAAAAATATGAACTGTATGTGCAAGATAGAAAGGCAAATACGGAGCCAAATGGATCGTGAAGGGAAATGGATCGTAAATGGATCACGGCAGAGCTAATCAACTGGAACGAACCAACAAGAAGAAATTGCCCGGACACTCGGTGCAACAAAAAAAGGTCATGGCTGCCGGAAATCACGGTAGAACAAATCAACCGGTGAGAGCATACTTGTTCAAGCCCATCAAGAGAGCCTACAAAGGGGCTGGACACTTTATCTTCCTTGTAAAGGGCTGGCCGAGGACTGGACAAGGCTCGAAAGGGCTGGTCTAAGGCTGGACAAGGCCCGAAAGGGCTGACCAATGTCTTGACAATTCCCGTAGGGGCTAGCCAAAGTTTGACGGGGGTTGAATATGGAAGTAGCAGAAGGAGTGAGGGTTTATTTGAAAATACGGGAACAAACGAAGGGGCCCACAACAGCAACCCAAAATTTTAACGAAAGATAAGAAGATGATGAGGGTCCGGCGGGCGGCGAGCCGCTACCCGCTGGTGGATCTTGAGGATCTCTGCTCTAATACCATGAAAAGATTGTAAATCTATTGAATTAATCATAAAGGGTTACAAGGAGGATATATATATACTTAAGACTAACCTACAATATTCTCCTAGATTTCCAATGTGGGACAACCACATACTAAACTCACATATACAAATACTATAAATTACATAACTGCCCTTTAACAGATAGAATGAGAATAATGAAAGGGTTACATAAGGGGCCTCTATATAGGCAATAACAAGAAAGAGTAATGATTGGTGCACATAAAATGTGCATATAAAGTGTGCACATAAAGATCTGGGTCATTAATTTCAGTGGGTCCCATACTCCCATGTATGTAGGCACGGGCTCCACCGAAATGAATGGCCCATGTCTTTATGTGCACATAGCATTACCCAACAAGAAAAGGAAAATACCAAAATGCTCACTAGAGATGACATCCCTCATGACCTAAGCCCTAATATACTAAACGACTACTTTATCCTCTTAACAAATTTGATTATGATCTATGACGGACACAAACACACTGTCACGGATACGACACGATAAATCATACAAATATTGCATGTTGACAGCTGCAGGAAAAGTGTCCATGAAGTGTCGTGTTGGTGTGTCGGACACATACGACACGCGACACATTATCTTCTTAAAAGTGTCGGTGCTTCCTAGATTATGATGCTTTGCTGAATGACATTAATTTTTTTTTTGGATAATTTACTAAAATGGAAGTCAACTGAAATAAAAGAAAATACACAAAAGGATGCAGAATAAAATAGTTTGGCCTTTTATAAGTTTTTTCCATTAGTCCCTTGCAATGTCAACATTGTCAATAAAAAAGAAAAGAAAAGCGGAGTATTGCCTCTTTTCCCTCTCACATTGATCACTTCTAAAAAAGAGAAGAAAAAAAATGTGAATTAAAAGGCAGGATTTGCAACATTCTGCATTGCTGTCGATGCTATTCTCTGGAGCCAATAGAAAAGTCCATCACCCGGTGTTACTTCCATCCATATAGGTTATCGTAAGGAGCAGATTGGGAATCTAACCTTCTGCTTGAGTTACTTTTAGTGGCTGCTTCAAAGTGTTCCTCGTGTTTCCTCGCGTGGCGACCCAAGTTTTTGCCATTGCACCAAGCAAAGGTCCCCCCAAGGATATGAGAATACTACAATTTTTTTTTTATTCATATTCCTAGTAAAACTACACAAGGAATCGAAGAGCATGCCAGAAATCACATTCTTAATCAGTATATATTAGTGAGGATGGTCAGAAGAAGTTTCTCTCACTTGATTGGGAACTTTACATTCTTTTAGAATTAAAAGGGCTTGAACTCCTGAAATTTGAATAATTAGAGAAAAATTAAGATACATTTTGACTCTTGAGCATAAAAAGGTTCTATAAGTCCACCCTCGTGATTTTGGCACACGCCTCCACCTAAATAGAGTTATCAACATCAATATGTCTGGTTTACATATTACTAATCGGGATCTAGGAAGCAATAGCTTAGACCCCGTAAAGGGGTCATGTGTCTATGTCTTACACTATGCATATTAGACTATGCATATTACACTTGAGAGGCAAAGTAGAAGTTAAAATTTTGAGGAACAAAATAGAAGTTGAAAGTGGTTACTGTCTGAATGATGAGGTCCATGATTATTAAGTTGCATCCCTTTTGGTGTCTTTAAAAAATAACTAGTTATAAAAACAATGTCCAAAGCTTTGACCTGGTGCTTTTTGTTGGGAGTTGTTTTGTCTATATTTTCAGTGTTAATTTTGTCGTGCTTTGAGTCCTTGCACTTTGAAAAATGCTCATCTTCGTTTAAGCTGAATTTATCTCATTATGTGTCAGTGTCACTCGCCTGTGTTGAGGTTTGTCTAATTATGGCTCACTCAACCCTGGTTTTGTCGCTCTTCTTCCAGGTTGAACACTGGGTCAATGAGTTATGTGAAGAACTGAGTGAACGTCTTCACTCTGACCTGGAACAGAATAAGCGAATCGCACACACCCTCACTCTTCATGCAAGAGGATACAAGGTTCTTATGGTTTCTTCTTACTCTGGTTCTAGTACTCCCGTATCATTGGTGCTTTTATTGAGAATGAAATTATGAGCAGTTTGGGTTAGCTTTTAAAGCAATCGCTTTTTGGAATAAGGGATTATTATAAAATGCTACCAATTGAAGCGTTTTTAACGCCGGTTTTTTTTAGCTATAAAAAGGAATCAGACTTTTTTGAAAAGGCTAATCCAAAGTGTCAAAAAGCTATCAAAAACGGGCTATAAGTGTATAGTCTTACGTTCATCAGTTGTTATCCTACAGTCCAATGACTCGGATTCACAAAAGAACTTTCCTTCGAAGTCATGCCCGTTGAGGTATGGGACTGCCAAGATTCAAGAAGATGCACTAAGCCTTTTTCAAGCTGGATTACGTGAATATCTTGGCTCATACATAATTAAGACTCAGGGTAGTCAAAATAAGGCGTGGGGAATAACAGCTCTTTCTGTTACAGCCAGTAAAATAGTTGATGTACCATCTGTAAGCTCAAATTACTTTGGTTTGTAATATTTTACTTTCCTGCTATTTTTTTTGCATATCTTGAAAATTTGGGGTCAAAACTCGTAGCTAATGTAGTTTTTAAAAGTTTATTGTTTGCATGTTGTGAGCGATATGGCACTCGATCTCTGTAATGTGAACACTGCAAAGAGCATGTCATCATTATAGACGTTCCTGAACTATTAATAACTTGTTATTTGTTTTCATTTTGTGTTTGTCATATGGTACTTGTTTGCTACATTGATATGTCTAGAATAATGTAGGTGCTCAGTGGAAAAATGGTGTAAGTAAATTTCAAAGTAGCACTTAAGAGAAAGGGGATTTAAATTAATAGTGTGGCCTATAAGTCGTGATGGTATGAAAAATTAGTTTTAAGGCCCATTGCTTTGTTTTTGTTAAGAGTGAAATAAGTGAGTGATGGTTACTTGTTTACTATTCATAAGTTGTTAGTAGTTATTTATAAGTAAAGTGCTTTTCTTGGATAGACTCCTCATTTTTTCTGGACCCCTCTCTCTATTCTTGATAAGGATGGTATTAGAGCAAGGATTTGAAACCGTAGCTATTCATCCCTTATTGTCATTTTCTTTCTTTTGCTCCCTTATCTCCCATCTTTTTCTTGCTTTTGCATCCCAATTTGTAGAAACCCTTCCAGTGGGAAGCTGAGTTTGTCAAATCACCAATTACTCCAAAAGCTTAAGCTGTTAGAGAATGGGTCCAACAATCTTCAACACCCTCCCTCACGTGTGACCCGTCTCGTAGGTGGAGATGCAACAAACTAAACAAACCAATCTACATTATATTGGAGACAAATAATAAGGTGCAAATGTGCACGCCAAAACCGGTGATGAAGATTTGAACCCAAGACCTCCGATAAACATGGCTTTGTTAAACCACTAATTACGCGAAATGGTTAAGCTATTAGTGAATGGGTCCAAAATGTCTATCACGTTTCAACGGAGTCAAACTGAGAATTGAAGGACACTAAAACAGGTCGTAGGGGCTTGTCTGTTCCACGGTTGCCCATAAAGTTGTTTCCGTGCATTGCGTTTCACTTGGTAAATTTATGATGGGTTATATCATTCGTTAAGCCAAGACTCTAATTTTTAGTTCATTCCACATTATTTGGCTTCAACAGGTCCGTGGGATTTTTCCATTCATTTGGAAGTGTGTCTATGTGGTGTAAGGACAAGGTTGTAGTGACATAGCTTTGGTTGTATCCAATATAACTTGGTAAACTTATACTGGGTTTTAATGTCGTTTGATGTGCCAAGGCCATAATATTTATTTCATCCCAAATTACTTTGCTACAGAGGAGACTGTTTTGATGGTTCTCCCAGTATATTTCGTATTCTGGTCTTTCAGGATCGTATCGGGCTTTTCTTGGAAAAATTGAATCTGTCTCTATTCCTTGGTCTGTTTGTGAAGCTATCCAGAACCCAAATTGGTCCCAAGCCATGAAAACAGAAATGGATGCCTTATTGTAGAATCGGACTTGGGATCTTGTTCCACTCCCTCCTAGAGAGACGACTGTTGGATGTAAGTGGATGTTCACCATTAAACATTTAGCCGACGGTTCCATTGACATGTACAAGGCACGTCTTGTGGCTAAAGGCTTTACCCAAGTCCCGGGTAAAGATTTCAGCTCTACTTTTGCTCTTGTGGCTAAACTCACCACTGTTCAGCTTCTTGTCTCCTTGGCGGCTTCCCATTCTTGGACTCTGCATCAGATGAATGTCAAGAATGCATTTCTTCATGGTGATCTCCAGGAGACTATTTACATGGATCCTCCACCTGGTTTTCGCACTAAGGGGGAGTATTCAGGAAAAGTGTGCCGTCTTCGTAAGTCTCTCTATGGGCTGAAACAGTCACCTCGAGCGTGGTACAGTCGTTGCAGTGATGTGGTGATGTCTCTTGGATTCACCCGGTGTCATTCTGATCATACTTGCTTTATTCGACGTAATTTGAATGGTCGTTGTGTTGTGCTCTCTGTTTATGTGGATGACATTATAATTACCGGGGATGATTTTGAGGAGATTGCTCAAGTTAAGCAGGACCTTAGTCGTGCCTTCGAAGTAAAGGACTTAGGCCCTCTAAAATATTTTCTTGGTTTTGAGATTGCTCGGTCTCGTCATGGGATACTGATGTCTCAGAGGAAGTATGTTTTAGATCTTTTAAATGATACTAGCATGATGGGATGCCATCCCACTTCTACACCGATGGATCCAAATCGTCAGTTAACTGTTGAGTCTGGAGAATTGTTGCCTGATCCATTTATATATCAGCGTCTTGTTGGTCAACTGATTTACTTAACCAACACTAGACCTGATATTACCTTTGCCGTGACCCGTGAGCATTGTGAGCCAGTTTATGCACGCTCTTCGTACCTCTCACTTGGATGCAGTACATCAGATCTTGAGGTGTCTTAAAACTTGCCCTGGATTGGGTCTTTTCTATGCAGTAGGGAAACAGTCTTGTATCTCTTGTTTCACAGATGCAGACTATGCGGGTTCTAGGACTGATAGACGTTCTACGTCTGGTTTTTGTACATTCTATGCCAGCTATCTTCTATCATGGAAGAGTAAGAAACAGAACAGACAGTTGTTTCTAGGTCTTCCGCTGCCGAATATTAGGCGCCCAAGGAATCTGTGAACTTCTGTGGCTTCGTTCTCTTTTGACAGAGCTTGGCTTTTCAATGACTGAACCTTCTACTCTTTTTTGAGATAATAAATCTGCAATTATGCTTGCCTCTGATTCTGTGCTACATGAACGAATAAAACATATCGAGGTTGATATCCACTTTATTCGGGAAAAGATTCGTTCTGGTGTTATTGTTCCAAAATTTATTCCTTCATCAGATCAAATTGCGGATGTGTTTACTAAGTCAGTTGGACCTTCCCTATTGAAGTCGTCTTTGAGCAAGCTGAGTCTAGTTGATATCTTCGCCCCAGCTTGAGGGGGAGTGTTGAATATACGGATATCTCATTCCATTTATTTAACCCGATAATGGTGGATCACATTTATTTAGGATTTTATTTTTATTGTATTTATTTCCTTTATTCTCTTTCATTTCTTTCCTCTCATTGTACTTGTATATAAACATATTCTATAGTGGAGAAATAATATATCAGAATTATTTTTCCAATTCTATTTGGCTGAAATTAATAGTGGTACAGAAGTTAGCCCTAGTTATGTAATTAAGTATGTTGAGATGCAGATTGCTAGCATCAAGTTAATTGTAAGCAACGTTTTAAAATGGTCCTAGCCTCCTAGGAGCTTTAAGTACTAATAAAATTGTTTGAAGTATACTTCCTCCGAACCTTGTCTAATGATTGTACGAGTTATGTAAGGGGTTGTCCGTGACTGGCTGCCTGCTATAGTAATCACTTGGATGTGGAATAGCATGGAGCCCACTTAGGTAACTATGGATATCTGGCCACTTCTAGTTCATCCTCTTGGGTCATTCACTAAGGTGCTTTTGTTTATATACTAGAAGTTGAAAACATCTTATCTGATTCCAAATTTAAGTGCCTTCTCGTTTCTGCAACATCGCATGTGGAGGTTCTGCTAGTTCGATTTGCGTACTCATGCTGGACACCTATGTTGTACTCATATGCCCATGTCTTCTTGTGTTGACGCGTGTTTGAGTAATAGTACTCCTTGCGAAATTTCTGTTCTAACGAAACCTGTATCAACATTGAAGTATTTAATTGTGCTTTTCAAGTACTGCTCTTTTAACTAATTAGTTTTCCCTTGTTTGAACATAGCTTTTATCCATTTAATTTAATTTGTCTTCTGAATGCTGCTGACAGGGAACATGTTCAATTACAAAATACTTTCATGGTCAAGATCAGTCATTTTCATCACAGCAATCAAATGCTAGATTCATTGAAGAAGCTACACCACAGTCGTCCTCAGGTACTATAGCACCACCATTTATTTCCTGCGTGCTTTTTTTTGTTTTAGCAATATGCACTATAAAATGGTGTAGAGTTTGTGGAACTGAAGGCTGTTCACAATTGAATAAAAAAGAGATGCAAACGGAATTCCCTGGGGTAAAAACTACATTGAAGTATACCATGCATGGTGTGAAACTGCCGGAGCCGAAGAGAAAGCCATTGAAAGAAAAGGTTTGTATGTACAGTTTACTTTATGGCTTCACTTTTTATTGCTAACTTCTGCTATGATGAGAATAAAGCTGTTGAGGATGCTTTGACATCTGGTGTCTTAGGTGGAAAAACCACTTTCAGCAAATTAATAGCAACAAATAGGGCCTTTTCAAACTGAGAATACGTTTACGAAAACGGAAAAGGGGTTTTGAAATTTGAAATGATCAGGACCTTTCGAAATTAAAGATAATTATGAATCTCAGTTACTATCGGTCATATGATCTTTTTGTTACACATGGTTTTATATATTTAGATGTGTACTCATGGTGTCTGTGTCCTAATGGCTAATACTTTAGAACTTTCTGCCCGTTGTACCACGTCCATGTCCCTCTATCCATACTTGTGCTTCTCAATATACCACAATCTGTATGTGATTTTGGATCCAGTGGATTACTCAGTTGGGGCTCAATAAGATATCAGAAAAATTCAGAACTCAATTTGGAACTCAAAAGTATAAGATTTTGTCATTTGATATTGTATTACATATTTTCTAAGGAAATTAGTGTACACATTATATGCAGGTAAGTTTAACATGCTGATCATACCAAACCTAGATTTTCTTGAGTTATATTCAACTTAATTGGATTGGCAATGGAACTGATTGATTCATGTTGAGATATAATCCCACATCGGGAATTTAAAGCCTTGCTACTCAATATATAAGATCATAGGGCTACTCCACTCATTGCTAATTGGTTTTGGGTTGGATGCTCCAATTTTACAATTCATAATACAATCGAACTTTTATCACGTTGAAATTTGATCTTGAACCTACTCATTGGCAGCCTTTAAAACCATTTAAGTTCCTGAAAACGATAAAGTGACTGATTCCAGTACTTATACTTGCACTTCTCTTCAATTTTTACTTCTTCTTTTCTCATTTTTCTCTTTTCTTGATTTGGTTGTTTGTGGTGTATGAAACTCTCTCTGATTTTCACTGTTGCTCGCAAACTCAACACACCGACAAGTATATGAATACAACTCCTTCCACCATGCCAAGAATCTAACAAGGACGATGCGTCGATGACCTAGAAGGAGTTTGTATTATATGACTGCCTTATTTGGGGCGTATACAATTCGCAAAAAAGGTTGAATTGGCTTTGCCGATACACCACTAGTATAGATATGAATAGATCTAAGAAAGGAAAAACAAAGACAGAAGATTGAGAGGAAATTTCATATAAACAGAAAAAGCTATTTTACGAATTGAAGAATTTTATACTTTGGTGGCTATGTTGTGAAATTACAGTAAAGGTTGGAGAAAAATTTTCCTACAATTTCTGAAGCTTTCAGTGTATTTTATTATATTTTTTAAATTTTATTGCACAGTTTATGATTTTGCTGAAATGGTTGGTTTTCAGACTGTATTAGGCTAGTAGCAAGCTCATTAGAAAAAACAGTTGCATTTCAACTGAAGAATTATCTTTCGGGTAATACTTGGGACACACCCATTCACACAACTTTTGGGACACAACCCAAAAGATGTCTCTCTCTCCTGTGTCACTGTGGGGTCCACTGACATCATAGGAGAGAGAAAGACACATCTTTTGGGTTGTGTCATAAAAGTTGTGTGAATGGGTGTGTCCCAAACTTTACCCTTATCTTGATAATGCCTTGCAAATACCAAGGATTATCAACCACCAAGCACTTGTCATGTCTACACAGGGCTTCTTCATGGTGAAGTCCTGATGAATCTCCTTGAATATTGAGATGCACTTCTTAGAAGCAAAGATGCACCAAAAAGGCCCACAATTACCGGGGAAACCTGGCTGTCTAAATTTTAAGCTATGAATTTGCAGTTTAAACAAGTTGGTTTGTCTGCTAGATGATTCACCTGCTAGTTGCTAAGTTGCTGCGAGTTGGTTTAATAACATGCAGAGGGAATTTGGAATGCAAGAATTTTGGCCTTTCTTTCAACTCATCTATCAGCTACTAATCCGTACTTCGGTACTACTGTTTTGGAAGAAAAAATGTCTTAGTTTTGTACTCTATATCCAAATGTTGTGGCAGGGAACATCTATTTTGAGATTCTTTCAAAGTGACAACTCTTCCTCTTCCCAAAACCGAGAGCATGTTGACACTAATCAAGAAACTAGCATATCATTGTCTGGTAATATTGACGTCCTTCAAGATCCAAATTTCTGTCATCTCTCTTTCTCTCTCTCTTATGTTGATTTTGGTGCAGGCTGTCCTGAACTAATTGAAGATGAGCCACATAGAGAAACCCAACTTGCTGAGACCGGGACAAACAGTAGCACGTATGATTTAGGAAGAGATGAACTGAGAAGGTACTCGTGGAGTTACAACGTTGATGAGATTGATTCTTCCGTGGTTAAAGAATTACCTCCAGAAATCCAAGAAGAAGTGCGAGCTTGGATCCGGCCTCATAAGAGAACTAATATAGCCAAACGAGGTCCAAGCATTGCCCATTATTTCTTGCCCACCAAAAATACATAGATAAGTCTCATGTTGATGATATGTACATAGCATAGGGGTATTTAATCAACCGAGAAACCATGTTTTACTCTGCTTATTCATGTAAAAGGAGATCAGACAACACAAAGCCCTTTCTATGTTTCTAAGGTCAGTCGTCAAAATTGCTTGTATTGATAGTTTGGGATATTTTGTGTAAGTTAAGTCTCTAGTGGCATGGAAAAATAGGTATACGTAAGGTGCTTGTTTCTTGAAAGGCTCCGTAAACCATCCCTTTGAGTTGTATAATGTATTTAAGGCCATTTTAGATTTACTTACTTGAGTCTTACCATTTATATTGCTTTAAATGCTCACACTGTATGTAAAATTACCTTCTCAGTCCAATGGGGCTTGCAAGTATACTGTGTCTCCATTTTCTTGTTCTATTCCTTTCTATTTCCCTCAGCATTTTATGAACCATGTCCGAAAAGTTGACAATTGTTAGTAAGTGAGAGACTAATGTTCACCATTAATTGGCCTCCTTGTGTTCCATCTCCAAATGATATGACTGTTCTGTGAGATTATTTTGTATAAACATTTGCTTCTTGTAGTACATCTAACCCTTCTAGAAACCTGCAGTGGCTGGAATCTCGTGCATTGGGCTCCTTTTTGTTCGATAAGTTTGGATTCTACTTGCTACTTGTATCAATGGAGTTTTTTTGGACATGTACTTCAGTTGCTTTGCTGGAACAGTTCTTGTTATTACTTTTGCGCAAACAGCTGATAAGGCTGAACCAGTTTATATGGCTGTGTAGGAATATGCATTATGAATAAGATGGCCTGCGTTCGTATGGCGGAAGTATGAACAAATTGCATCTAATTTTTTTATTAAGGTTAGAAAAACAGATTGGTATGAAGAAACATTTGACATCTGTGCAGAGGAAGAGTAAGGGCAGAGCTTTTGTACAATTTTAGATGCGACTATTTTTGGTTTTTAGCCTTGTTAACATTCAATTTCTACTGGAAGAGATTTAGGGTGCGTTTGACATTCTCAGAATACACTCACATCAATTACTATAATTATATCAACTTCTTTATTTTTATCCTAATTTAAAGATGCATTCTAATACAATGTTTATTTTCCCCACAGAACAAGTGTTACTTGCTTCCGCTTTTATGTTGAAGATAGTGTTCTGCGTATGAAAATGTTAATTTGGGGTTGGCCAAACCCTTGATTCCTCAGCTTTTATACCAAACAATTTTATCCTAGTATATTCTTATCTCATCGCTAGTCCCCGTATGTATCTGAAGTATATAGTGATTTACACACACACACACACACATATGTATATATATATATATATATATATATGTGTGTGTGTATATATATATATATATATATATAAAGACGTTACCCCTGCTTCTGTACCAAGCACAACGTTATGTTTGGTGAACTTTAAATATTAGACCAATGCATACAGACACCTGAACGATGAAAGACGTTGTGGTCCTTTGGGACCAAAATAGACTTCCATGTGTATGGCGTGATTGTCTTATTCCATTTCCGGATTTATTAAGGCTTTGTTTGGTTCTTGGATTTAGTGTGGGAAAAGAAGAGAAAACATAAAAGAAAACTTTTTCCTTTATTTGGTTAGTAAGGAAACAATGAGGAAAATAAGAAAGAAAAGAGAATAAATTGTGAAATAAATTAAACCTTTTTGAATATTACATTATTCACATGTTACAATTATAGTTTGAAATTTTCAATTTTCAATTTTATTTAAGCATGAAGGAAAACACCAGGGAAAACACGAGGGAACAAATTTTTCTTTCCTTTTTCTTTTCCCTCAAGAAATCCATGAACCAAACAGAGCCTAAAGGAAAAGAAAAGGAAAACAAGAACAAAAATTATTTTTTTTTAATCATCCGGTATAGTGGTCTCGTATGAGGACATAAGTGTCATGTTCGGGGGAAGGGGGCAAAGTTCGAATCCCGGTATGATTTTTCTCCACGCTTGAACAATATTAAAAGTTAAAATTTTCTGAAATATAATTTAACTTGTGAAAAAAAAGAGAGGAAAGTGACTTACAAATTTCAATAATTTAATTTATTTTTCAATTTTTTCTCTTTTTCATTTTATTTCCACTAACCAAACAAAGGAAAACGTGTTCCTTAGATTTTTTTATTTTTTTATTTTAATTTTATTTTTCTCTCTCTATCACTAAATCTATGAACGAAGCAAGCCTTAATAATATCAATTAAGGTTTAAAAAATATGGAGAATGGGTGTTCTCTTGTTTGAACCACATATATTATGGAAATGAAAATTGGTTGAGAACATA